>JAZHEH010003081.1:2400000-3760000 GCA_036589455.1 Ateles fusciceps
AAATATTTTCTATTAGAAAAATGTACTGAATCCTTCATAAAAGGCTGTGAATGACAGGGACTGAGGAATATCAATATAATAAAAGGCATAGATAAAAAGGCAAAGAAGGGGAGATATTCAGATTCTAGACATAATGTTACTCAGAAGTGAAAGATCCCAGCAAGCTGGAGCACTTCTATTTTCACTCTAACATGCTACAACTATTTTTTAAAATAAATTTATCTTAATTCATTATTTTAAATTAAGGGGAAAAATATCAAAATTGAAAATAAAATTAAAATTCACTATATTCTGAGGCCAAAATATTTACCATTAGCACTTTTCAAAATGTCATTCCAGTTATGTTTTTGACCAAAAAAAAAAAAATGAGATTCTTGTATGTATAGTCTTATATCCTGTACTTTTACCCAACAATATATGTTGAGTTCTTATTTTATAATATTGATTGATTTTTTCAAAGATTAAAGCCAACCTTGCATTCTTTGAGAAATCTCCGGATGGTTGTGATGTTTTATCCTTTTGATGTACTGTTGTATTGGCTTTATGACTGCATTAAAAAAATTTGCATCTGTGTTAGCCAGAGAGACTGGCCTCTAATTTTCCTCTCCTTATAATGTGTTCTTCTCAGATATTGGGACAAGGTTATTTCTGAGTCTACAACATAAGCTAATAATGATTCCCTTTTTCTCTATGTTCTGGGATATTTTGAAGTTAAATTATCACAATGGGTTTGTTTTTGGTTTTGGTTTTTGCTTTTTTCATCCTTTAGATTTTTGGATGAATTAACCAATTAAGTTGTCAGGGCCAAACATTTTTCTTGAAGACATGTTTTCATTATAGGTTGAATAGACAGAGGAACATTTAAATTTTCTATATCTGCTAATGTCATTTTTGATAAGTTGGATTTGTCTAGGAATTTATTCCATTTACTTTTCAAACCTATTTGGGATAAGATTTGCCATAATATCCTCTTAATTTTTGGGTCTGAAGAATAAATTAGAGAAGAATTTCCTTTTTATTTCTAATATTAGTCATTTGTTAATGTTCTCTTTTTAAATTCATCAGTCTTGACTGAAATGTATTAATATTAGTAAATTGTCAATTAGATTTATCGGTATCAGTCTTTTACAATAACAACTTTGTTGTGTATTTGATTTCCATTTCATTAATATCTGTTTTTATTCTTATTATTTCTCTCTATTTTCTTTGGCTTCACTTTATTATTCTCTTCTAATTTCTTTAAATTAATACTTATATTGTAGTTTTTACAGTCTTCTTTCTCAAGTACATATAACTTAAGCATTTAAATTTATAAATTTTTTAATTCTAGCTTTATCTCACAAATTTTAATGTGGCACATTTCTATTTTCATATGCCACAAATATTTTTACATCAATTGTGATTCCTTCTTTGATCCATGTGTATTTAGATGTGTGCTGTTAATTTTAATCACTCAAAACATTTTCACTTGTCCCTTAGTTATTGATTTATAGCTTGATTCCAATGTGGTCAGAGAATATACTCTTTCTAATTTCAGTCCTTTGAGATTTGTTGAGATTTACTTTAAAGCCAGCAGATGACTAATCTTGGTCAATTTCATGTGTATTCAAAAGAAATGGTATTCATTATGCAATATTGAATGCAGTTTTGTAATTATATGTGTGTGCGAGTGCATGCCAATTATGTTATTTTGTTAATCATGTTGTTCAAATTTTCTAAATTGCTACTAATACCTTCTCTACTTCTATTAGTTAATGAGAGAGGTCTTACAGTATCTTGTCATAATTGCTGTATACCTCTCTGTATTTCTCATAAATCTGTCCTTTTAAAATACATTTGATATCAGATGTTATTAGGCACATACAAATATAGTAATGTTTTATCCTACCGGAGAACTGATACTTTTATCAATTTTATTAAAATTTACCAATTTGTATCAAATGTCTGTTGTTAATGCTTTTTTTCTTAAAATATATTTGGATATTAATATATCTTCACCAGCTTCTTTATTCTTATAAGCAATATAGATTTAGATTTTGGTTTTATATTCAGTATGATCACCTTTATCTGATCACCTGGAATATTCATTTAACTTACATTTGATGTAAATTCATGTGTTTTGGTTTCAGTATATGTACTATTATTTACTTTTTATTTTTTCCATCTCTTCTACATACCTTTTTTCTCCTTTCTTTCTGTGATTATTTTTATTAGCAACTATTTCTCCTGTAATAGCTCATCCTTTGATTATTCTTTTAATGGTTTGTATTTAGCTTTCCTTCTTACAATCAACTCTCTATTAGTAGTTCTATCATATCCGAGAAAATGCAGGGACCTTAAAACTCTGCCTCTATTTATCTTGCCTTCCATTGATAATTCTTGTAGTGTTGTGTGTTTTAATTCTATACACATTTAAACGTCATGAGTCATATTATCATTGCTTTATGCATTCAATATTCACTGAGATTTACCTGTTCAGTCTTTATTTCTTTCTGAATACTATCTTCTTGGATAGTTTTCTCTCTTCTCATTAATTCAATTGTATCTTAAAGATTTTTACTGTGTCCTTTATGTTTTTTTTTTTTTTCAATCTTTGCATCGTTCTGGAGATTTCTGAACTGAGTTTTCTCCTAGTCCTCTAATTCTCTTGGTGCTTAACCTATTTATTAAGTTTTTACTTCAGTTACAATGCTTTACAGTCATAGATTTTGCATTTTTCTATTTTTAAAATAGATTATTGTTCTGTGCTTAAATTCTCCATCATGTTTACCATTTTTCTGGAAAACAATAGTCAGTTACTTTAAAGTGCAGATCTGATAACTGCTGATATCTAGCTCTCCTATATCTTTGTATTCTTAGCATTTTAGCCTGAATTTGAGCCATTGTGAGAAATAAGAATGCATTCTGTATAATTTGTATAATCTTCCAGATAAAATTTATATTTGTGTTTGGTGTTTCGCTAAGTTAGAGAGAGATAACCTTAACCTATTCTGAAATTCAACTGATTAGGAGCTGTTTTTAGTCTTTATAAAAGATGATTTCTTTTCTTTATCCACAGGTATAGCCTTTTGAAACCTATAACTGATAGCCTCGGTTACTTACCATGGTTTCTTCTTCCTGAAACAATTACATCATATTTCCTTTCAAGGTCCATCCTCTTGGTAAAAGTTTTGTTCATCTTTTTCACTTCTTGGTCACAGTTTAATAATTGGGAAGTACCTCCAGGGTAAAAGTTGAGACAAATCACTCTTCCGCACTTCATTGTTGTTTGAGATCTTGGTTCTTCAACTCCTTTCTGCATTAATACGACTGGTGTTCTAAAATAGATTTTTAAAAATTTTTCCAGCTTTTCTAATTGTTCTCCTTGGAAGGGTTGGTCTCACACAAGCTAGTATGCCACAGTTAGAAATAGAAGACTTATTTGTTTTAAAAACACATTCACTCATATTCTTCTGTCTTCTGGTTATGATAAGTTTGCATTTTTATATTTACCTATTTAATCCATATGTATTTTTTGTGGTATATGGGACCAGCTAGAGACTTAACTTCTTTCAAACAAAAATTTATCAAGAATTTCAATATTGTTATTTAATTTTTATTCAATTTCATTTCATTGTTAATATAAAGTATCACTTTTATCATATATATATATATTTAAGTGTTTCTGGTTATTTTATTATGTTCTCTTGAACTGTTTTTCTATTCTTTCTTGGGTGTTACATTTTTATTTCACATGACGTCAAAGTATGGCATAACATAAAAGCATACAAGGCCCTATATTATTGGTTTGTTTGTAATGTTTATCTTAGATATTCCAGAATTGTTTTATTAACATTTTTATTTAATTTATATCAACCTGAATTTTCTGCAAGTCTTTGCTTTAATTGTTATTGCATAATAACTTCGTATTCTTTACTTAAGCTAATCTTCCAAATAGTTGGAATGCTGCACAAGGTCAGTAACCATATCTCTTTTGATCATCATAGCATATCCAGTGCCTAGCACAGTACTTGATATAGTTGTTACTCACCACCTGTTGAAAGCAGAAATGATTTTGTAAATTTTTCTAGGAGAAACTGGTTTTCTTGCTATGTTACTTCTTTACATCTAGAAGCTTATATGTTTCCATTCATCTTGACATGAAGATCTTTTTATAAATCAGTGTAAATTAATTATCTGTGCTCCTTAAATTTAAACATGCATGTAATATTACTGAGGAGGCCTGTACAAAAATGTAGATTCTTAACCATTATGTCTGAGGTCGGGCCTGAGATTCTGCATTTTAAATATGTTCTTGGGCATTATCAATGTCCTGGTCACTGGATCACTCTTTAAATAGAAGTTTCTAGATTCTTAGAATATCCAGCAAAATTTATGTTATAATTGAATTAATGTAGTGTGCTCATCAGAAGAGATTTCACCTCACTAATGTATTAACAGTGACTATTTTTCTATTTAAACAGTTGGACATTTTATTCATTTAACTCATTCATTAATAGTATTTATGGAATACCAATTAATATGTGATCTGTAGCATCCTAATCAGTGGAAATGGAAAAATAGCAATAATGTACCCACCTTCAAGGCACTAATAATCTAATTAATAAGAGACATAAACAGATAATTGCAACACAGTAAGTGCTATAAAATAATATTCGTTATTATAAATAATAATAGGGAAGAGATCTATTTGAGAGAAAAATGGTATAGAAGGCAATTGCACCAAAACACAATATTCAGAGAGAATGAAATACAATATAAGCTTAGAGAGCGAAGTACAGGTCAGTACATGGTAGAGTTTATAGGTCGTACTAACAAGATTTTCTTTAACCTAAAAACAACGAGAAGGCATCAGAGTTCTAAGCAAGAAAGTGACATGAAGAAATTTGCATGTTGAAAAGAATTCTCTGATTGCTCAGTGCAGAGAACAGATTAGAAGTGGACAAAAGTGAATAGGTAGTTTGCAGTTTTAGAAGTCTAGATGTGAGTATAGTTTGTTCCAGTGCCTTTTAGCACATTAATTAACTACTATAACCAAATGTGTAAAGCGATCTAAGCCACTCATGGCTAAGTATTTACATAATAAAGGAATCAGTAACAAATGAGTAATAACTGGAAGAGTTGGAGATTAATGAAGGATAACAGTGTCTGTGTGTGTGTGTGTGTGTGTGTGTGTGTGTGTGTGTGTTTAAGTGAGCTAAAAATCTAAAATGTGTCACGTATTTTTCTTTCAGAAATACTTCTAAACGTGTAGTTCAAGTCAAAGAAATATACCCACAGTTGATAATTCCTTCCTTTTTTTCACTCACTCTTTTAAGCATATACTATATTTATTTTAAGTTCTGCTCTGAATCTTAAAATACAATCCATCTTCCATGTGCTCATTTTCTTTCCGAGAGAGACAAAACTTACCATGTAATCCAGAAGCTACAGATATGTCAGAGACAAAGGAATTTCCACGCTAGTAGTCTCTGCTTTAGAATTCCTGATGTTATGAAAACTGCAAGAAATCAAAGAACATAAAACTGGAATATTTAGGATATAAAATTCTGAAAATCTGAGTATCTACCTATAAAAATTCAGCCTTTAGAAATATAAGCAAAGAGTCCCCTAGGAGAGCTGTAAATTTCAAATCTTACGGGTGGTGTTTATCACATGAAGAAACCAGGACGCTTTAGGAGGATAAAAACTGTGAAAATGTAACACCCTCAGAGAGACATTGTGACACTGAAGAAAATGCCATTGAAATAATGAGTCAACCATTAACACCATCCAAGTGAAAAAAGACCTGTCTGGAGGAAATAATTTGTATTCCATCACTTCTTGCAGTCATCTTTGCAAGTGTATTAGCAAGTGACAAACACATCTAAAATAAAATACATGTGATAGACATGCGTCCTTCTGATGACAATCTCTGGGAAAATAAAATAAACCAGTAGGAAAATCATGTTAAAGTTTGCTGTTATGTCTTCATTTTCAACAATAATAGGCGACTCTCTCTTAAAAAAGTAATCATACATTATATTTGAATTGCCTAATGCCTTTTAGCAGCTGCTTGAGTCTTGGATTCATTTTCAGGTACAAATTTCTTGAACCTACGTGTTCATTTTTCTCACTAATTAGCCCGGTGATGGATGTATTTTTGATGTTCGGCTCACTGACTGCTGGTCCCTTGTTGAAGCTAGCAGGGTGGCATACCATCTAGTACTTGACTCTCATTACTGTCAGTTTTTGAGTATTGTATAACCTTGACCTCCATAGCTGAGATACTCTATTTTCTAGCCTCTTGATAATTCATACAGAAATGTAAAAATATTATTTTTTGTGGTTTTTGGGTTTTTTAATTTTTAATTCAGAATCTTTTCCTTTGAGTATTTCTAGAAACAGCTATCTTCCACTTATTCTTACAGTTCACCAAGTATTAAGGAACAATACCAATTATGTCTTAAATGTGCTTTAAAAAGTGCTTTCATAACTATTTTTATTGTCAGTCTAGCATTATAGTGGGACTACAAAAGGAATGTGACAAAGCTCCTGTCTGTGAATGGTTGAAACTCATAGAGACATAGATTTGCATATGTGAAATACTTGGTGATCAATAGAGGACACAGTATAACTATGTGTCAAAACATTTGGGACAGATATGTGAGAAATCCTCTTGAACCTACATAACATGAGAAGAGTGTAGGTGATCACAATTAGAGCAGGTTATGGAAGGAGAGCAGGATATACTTATAGTCAGGCATTGAAGAGTACATTAGTCAAGGACTCACCCATAGAAATGGTTCCATGCTTTCTACAACCTGATTCCAGGGTCCCTGTTTCTTTCCCATACCTATGCTCCACTGCCTACTTACACAGTCTGTACTTCCTGTTTTTGTTGATGTCTGTCCCTATTCCTGGAATTCTCTACCTTCAAAATTGTACCTGAACAACCTCAAGTCCTGTGATTTTCATTCCTACCTATCCAACTCAAATCTTATTATTTCCATCAACTTGTGAGTTCTACTAAGGATTTAATGTCTTGTTCTCTAGGTTCTCAGTATACTCATTTTCCCCTATTCTGACTGGAATCACAAAGTTCACACTACTATGTATGTGTTCAATATTAATAGGATATATGGCAAAGAGCTATAATTTAAAGCACATTTTTAAGGCTACATGGCTAAGGCATATGTCTTATTGTCCTCACTCTTCAAAATCATGACTGTAGAACACAATGTAAAGTTTAATATCTGGCAGTCTAAACAATTTAGTACCATGGAATTTACTTCAGAATTTGCTGTGAATAATCAATAGCTAATTGTTTTCTCTTCGTCATATTTTTTTAAAAGGAAAATAACAAATGTTTGTCCTTTGTTTTTCTATATTAAAAACAATTTTAGTTTTCTTACAATAATTACATATATGAAAGAAAATTCCTCTACAAACCCACTATTCAGCTTCAGGTATCTCTCAACTCAGAAAGTTAATGAGTAAATGAAGAGATAAGTAATTCTGACTGATTCGCTGGATGAGCAATGATACGTTGATGTTTAAAATTCTAGATACACATAACATTTATTAAATCAAATGGAATGGTTCAATTAACCAGATATTGTTATGAATGGGCTGTAGGTACTAATTCTTTTTATTTTAAGACTGGTTTTTAAAAACACAAGTGATCTAAACTAATGCCTGGAGTTAAGGTGTATATACCTGAAAGATAATCACTGAAACTAAATTTCAGTAGAGAACGCGATCCAGATAATTCAAATGCAGGCTTTCTCTGTCTCTCTGGTGTGTCCTAGTTAGCCTGGAGACCATCTGTGAACTGTGAGACCCTATGACCTTTGTACCCTAGCAAATAATGAGCATTTGGTACTGAATGCCCACAGCATTTTTAGCACTGGAATTGATTCCTTTAAAAATAATTTAACTCATTGTGAGTGCAATTTTGGTTTAAATAATTTTAACTCATTTCCACCAAGAGAATGCCGAATGGTGCAGATGAATATGTAAAGCCCTTGTGATGCATTCACTCTTATTCCTTCATAGCATTGAGTACAACACCGTATCTAAGCATAAAAACATAATGGGCATTTATCTTCAAATCTAACCTAAATGCTGTCAGTTCTGAACTATGAAATGGAATATTATAGCCTCCTGAGGGGAAATCTTTGTGGGTGTGATAACAGTACATGGCACCTCGAGAACCTATATCAATGAAGGCTGCTGATTAAGAAAACTGGAAGAATTCAGAGATGAAACGAAGACCTAGTTCCTCAAGTCAGCCTCTGAATAGGATTTGTTGAAGGAATAGGCACTCAGGCACAGGGTTTTTAATATGTGTCTTTGTCCTTATGTGGCTGAGTTGCCCAAGCAATTATGAAAAGAATGACCATGGTAAGTAAATTTACTACACAGCACAGTGTAAATCAAGGCATTGTGAACCTCAATAGAAAGTTTGCGATGACTTAGCAGGGTATTTAGAGATGTTTGGAGTGAGACTTACCATATTGAGATGGGTATGAGGATATTTGTCTTTTTTATTTCAAAAAGAATAAAAGATGGTCAGGTATCTTATGTATTTATTGTTTGTCTATTCTGTTTTATTTTCTTTACTAGTTTTCAGGTTGTTCTATGATATTTTTGTAAAATCTAACAGTGCCCCAGAAAAGCTACCTGTCTAATGAATAGACAAGAAGTCTTATTAGGAATAAGGAACTAAAAGACAAGTATTTAGTTTGGAGGGTTTTAAGAGTTGAAAAGCTGTGAGGAATAGGGTTACATTAGAATTCTTAGAGAAGATTTTATAGGCATCTGGGGAAGAAATCTCTAGTAGGTAAAACTGTCCAACAACAAATCAGCCACTTTGCTAAACAATAAGCTCTGTTACCAGAAGTATTTGAGTCTGAAAGAACATCTTTCAGTGATACACAGAAAGACTGTGTGACAGCACACTGTGGATCCTTACAAATCACAGATTCTAAAATTAATAATAATTTTATCATAATGTACTTAATTCTTTATGGAACCCGAGGAGCAGTTTGATATTTTACAAAATACAGTTTAAGAAATACAGTCCCACTGTGAGCTATTCCTCTGAATTATAGACTCCTAATGTTGAATGAAAGACTGCTAAGCTGGGAAGTCAGGACACCAGGGTTCTGACCCTGGCTTAGATAATGACTGTATTACCTGTATTTAACTTCTGGTCAGTAGATCTTGGCTGTGAAATGTTGCGCTATTCAACATCAAGACGTCTTTCAGGTTTAAATTTTATAATTTCCATGAATATGCAACTGTCAGCTTTCATATTCCTTAACTAAAATTAACTAAACGTCTGCCTTAGTTAATTCTCTATTATATTCTTGGAACCAACTACTTAGTAAACCATGTGTATTAATGCCTGAGTTAAATTTCAGTTGATATATGTTATAATTTTAAATGCATACTTACTGTAATTTTTTAATCAAGCAAAAGACAGATACTATGCATCTGCATGTGTCTTCAAAAAGACTAATGATGTGTCTTGAAATATAGATTGACCACATAAACCAATATTAATATAATTTTTAAATTATGACTATTTAATACTTGTGGAATTTGTCAGCCTACACATAGTTCCTACACATACAAATTTAATATCTAAGGAGAAATGTATATTCATAAACAAACTACACATACTACACATATTTATATTGTGTAGTGTAGTATGCATAGAAAGAAACATAAAAAGATGGATGTTAATTACTGACTCCCTAATTTTGAATAAAATCCATTGCTTCAAGCTGAAAGGAGATTTTTCTAGTTAGGTCGAGGAGGGATAACATGTGGAGAAATGCCAGATATAGGTGAGGGGATGGAGGCAGCAAACCACATTGCCATGTATGTACCTATGCAACAATCCTGCATGATCTGCACATGTACCCCAGAACCTAAAGTACAATTTAAAAAAAGATAAAATGTAGTGTCCACAGTTATTATAGAACAACTAACAGAGTTATATGCATCTTCAACACTGCTTTATTAGGTGACATTTCTTTGAAGTTAAATGGGTTATCTGATTTTATTAATAGAGACCACATCTTTTCATCAGAATTAGAAATACTCAACATTGATCAAATCCAGTTATGGCCTTGTATTTTAAACTTAACATACGACTGTGAAAATATTTGCCATAGTTTCTAAGCTAAAATTATTGTGTGAAAAACACTGATCAAAGAATCTAATTCTTAAGAAACGTGCATGTTTATAGATTGTATTCAATTATCAAGGTCCTAGAAATTCTTTATACAACCCTCAACCTTAGAATTCAGATTACTAATTATCAGAGATTTTTCTTTTAGAAGAAAATATCTCTCAACCTTGAGTCCCTACACAGAATACCTTGGACTATTGAGCTCTCCTCAATGTTCAGTGATTTAGCAAAAACACAGAAGACAATCTAACTATAACTTTATGTATTAGTGAATATTTTTATACATTAGTAATCAATAGGCTATTAATTCAAGTGAAAGCAGAAAAAACTCAATCTCATTGTATTTTTATATTAACTTTCTGAGAAGTAAACAGTAAAGTAAATGCATTCAGAATTTTTGATACTTACTTTAAAGCACATGACTATGATGGGTTTTCTTGGCAAAAGACTAATATAAACTAGACTTCAGCTGATCCTGCTGTTGTGCTTGTTGAAGAGGTTACTTTTCTAATTGTGTGTAGAAAACTGACTGGGGGCTGCCCACTCAAAAACATAACTGAAACTAGGTGTGATGACACGTGCGTGTAGTTCTGGCTACTCAGGAGACTGAGGCAGAAGGATTGCTTGAGCCTAAGACATCCAAGGTGTAGTGTGCGATGATTGCACCTGTGATTGCTGCTCGCTACAGTACAGCCTGGGCAACGTAACAAGACTCTACAGACACACACACAAACATCTGGGAGTATATCTCACACACACATCTGGGAGTATATCTCAGTGTTCCTCTCTGGACTTGGAAGCGTTAGAAGAGTGTTTCATGGAGAAAACTGTTTTAAGCAAATTGGCTTGGGGACACAGTCCTGAAGTCAAACAACTTGAGCTAGAAAACCTCCCTCTACTACTAAAGAGTTGTGTAACATGGGGTCTATTTATGTGTTCACAATAAACAGGGCCTCTTAAATTCTCAAATTTTGAATCAGCAAAATAATAAAGAATAAAATAACGAAACAAAAATACAATAACTATAAAATAATCAGTAAAATAACTATTAAAGTAATGATAGAACCTCTATGGCAGGGTTATTGAAAGATGCAGATGGTGACAAATTTGTAGAAACTCAATACAGTGTCTTCTGTAGAATACATATACAATAAATGCCATATAAATCTCTTGCTTGTAGTAAATAAGTTGGGAAGCTGTTACTAAAAAAATTAAGATATTCCTCAATTCACTTTTTTTTTGGAAATTAAATATTTCCATTTAGATTGTAAACTAGTCATATACTGATTATTTTTCCTGGAATCCTATGGTTTGGAGTTCATGTTTAACCTAACAAAATTCACTTGCCTTTTGCCCATTATAGGACTAATCAAATTTCTAATAAACATGTCACTAATGATGCAAATTATTACCCTAAGCCATATATTCAGTTTCTTCAGACACATGGAGTTTGCCTCACCCTCAGATGATGCATTTTGGAAACAAAAACCACTTTTATTTTAAAAGCATATTTAAAATTTCAACTTTATAAAAAATTTACATTAATATGGTATATTTGTTACAATAAAGGAACTGATTTTGATACATTAAAGAATAAATAGGTAGAAGTATATTTATAAATATATACATACCAATTCACATGTTGGAAATTTAGCTTCAGGTGCCTGAATTACTCTTCTAATCCTTTCTTGTCCTTAGTAGGACAGAAATTATATGGAAATTAAAAATATATATAGCAATGCATAATCAATGCCATTGCATTAAGGCAGGCTTTACAGTATCTACAGTGTCTTGTAAATAAGGCATACATTTTAGTTTTCCAATTGTATCACAGTAGTCTTTTCTAAACCAAATTTATTCTTATCCTTAATAATTATTTGTAGTAATGCCAGTCCTGCTCCGGTGCCAGAAAGGAAACAATTGACATTTTTTTCTCTCTTTTTTTTTTCTTTAGCCTGATTAAATGATATACAACTTTAGGATAAAGATTTGCTGGAGTGGATTTATTATATGCAGGGGAATATTAAAATTTAATATATATCTGTAAATAATTGTAATTAAAAAGGGAAAAGTAACAGCCGTGCAGACATTTGTTAACCAGAGTATGGGCAAAAGTGTCCTAAAGAATTAAGGAATAAAATGTGCTTCTAGATGTGTAATAAAATCATTCTAAAAGTCAAAAGATTAACTTCACTTTATTTCATGTTCCATTCTGAGAAGATCATTTCCACAATTTATTATTTATTGGATAAAACTATATTGCAGTTCTTGAGGTATACAGTTGACAATATAATGATATCAGAAGATGAACTTAGAATATATTATTTCTAGTAACAACTATCAATTTAATATACTAGGCACTAAAACTAAGATGATAATGGGCATTTCTGAGCTATGATTTCCTTCTTTCAGTGTTTAATAAGACAAGGAAAAGCTATCAGATCTATAATTGGCCCTTCACTTTTTGCTTGATGGTCTCAAATAAATTGCCTTTAGGTCTAAGGAGTTTAAAAGTTCCCCAAGGCTTTGAACTTGGCATTAACTCCTTAGAACCTTGAGGTAATGCTGCTATATTTAGAAGTATTCTCTAAGTTTCAGAATATTATAGATATGACTAAAAAGGGTAGGCTAAAGTTCATTGTACTGCCAGATAGATAGGTAGATAGATAGAGCGGTAGAAAAAAACATAAAATTTACTGTTTTGATAATTTTTAAGTGAACAATTCAGTGGCACTAAAAGCATTCGCACTGTTGTGCAACCATCATCACCGTCCATTTCTAGAATGTTTTTGTTATCCAAAACTGGAACTCTGCACCCATGAACCGATAATTTCCCATATCAATAAATTCCCAACCAATAATTTCTTCACCTATTCTTCTCATAACCACCATTCTATCTTCTGTCTCTATGAATCTGACCATTCTAGGTGTTTCTTGTAAGTGGGATTCTACAGTATTTGTCCTTTTGTGTCTTCCTTATGTCACTTAGCATAATGATTCCAGGCTCATCCATGTTGTAGCATCCGAATTTTGTTTTAAGGCTAAATAGTATTCCATTATATATATATATCACATTTTTTTATTATTAGACATCTGGATTGTTTCCACTTTTTTGTAGTGCTTTCTTATCTTAATACATGTCAGTTTTGCTTGCCTATCACAGCATAGCACGCTGTAGGCCCTCACTATCTTTTGAGTAAGTAAATAAATGTGATAAAAATGCAGACATCTTTAACCTTTAGCAGTTTCCTTCCTAACGTTTATCAGTTCATAGAAAAACAAACGCTTTTCAGAAGAAAGCATTTTTAGAAAAAAGCAAAACAAATACCTCTACCACAAGTTCCTTGTGTCATGCTACCTCTGGGCTATTTTACATCCTCTTGGCCTTCCCTCCTCCTCTGCTCAGTCTTGTGGCCTCCAGTTTTGCACAAGCATCATCAGATTCACACAGGTGCAAACTGACTGCAACTTACCACAGGCGGAGCAACCTACTTTTCCAGAGTTTCTCTGCCATTGTAGTGCAAGGCACCTGCAGAAACCCACTCAGTACTCACTCATGCACAACTTGAAATTGTGAGGGAATTAATGTTAAGGATCCTGGGCTCATCATTGGTCAATGAGTAATGGAAGCAAGTGGATAAATGTTTTACTTTCTCATCCACTGGGTAGAAATATAGTAGTTTCCTGTGCATAGTTACTAAGACTCTAGTAGCTTGGGATGCATTGTAGATGGGAAGTGAAGCACATTGTCTTGTGTTCTAGCATAACATATTTGGACAAATTCCAGAAATTACTGTTGCATCAAAAATTCAGAAGATGCAGAAGAGGTCATCACATTATATTCCTGTTCAACTGAACAGTCAGGTCATTCTGACCCAGGGTCTGTCATGATTGTATGGTCAAAACATTGGCCAGTTATGCAGTCCTTTTAAGATTTAGCTGGTGCCAACAGATCTGCTTGTATTTTCCCTGATAAAAGTGGAACAAAACTGGCTGAGTCATGGAAGATGACATCAGGCTACTATAAACTTAACCATATGTTGGCCCCAATTGCAGCTGTTATGAATGAGTTGTATCTAAACTAGAAGAAATCAACACAGCCTTTGACACTTGATATGCAGATACTAATCTAGCAAATAAGGGGTTTTTTTTTCTCAGTTCTCATTAGTAAGAAGCATCAGAAGCTGTTTGCTTTTAATAGAGAATGCACAGCAGTACACATTTACTCCCTCAGGCCAGGGCCAAATTAACACGTCTGCCATTTGTCAAATTATAGTTATCAGAGATCTCGATTGCCTTGACATTCCTCAGAAAGCTGGTCCACTATGAATGACATCATACCAGTTGGATTTGGTGACTAGAAAGTGGCAAGTATTGAGATATTTAATCAGAAAGGTGGCATCCTTAATGCTTTGCATGGAAATCTTAGCTAGATCACCCAGTTAATTAGATATAATTTCCACTTCCACATTATTATAGGTGATGCTATTGTTAAATTTTCTGCCATTATATAACAAAAGTCCCCATTCCTCCAGTTTCCAATAACATCCTCCTCACTTATTTTAAATTTTTGCTGGCAGCCACGTTTAGGGCCATCAGGCTGCTTCAAGCTGCCTCTCAGAATACCTTTGGCTTTTACTAACACACTTCTCATTGTCCTTCCAGCTGCTGCCCACTGCCCAGTTTCAATATGCCATTCCCATGTTTTGGATTTTTGGGTATGGCAGCATATCTCTTCCAGGTACCATAATCTATATTAGTTATCTACTGCTCCATAAAATATTACCTCAAAATTTAGATAACCAATGAATATTCATTATCCCGTAAGTTGCTTTGCATTGAAAAATTCAGGAACAGTGTAGCCAGGTTGTTCTGACTCAGGGTCTATCATGATTTTATGGTCAAAATATTGGCCAGTCCTGCAGTACTTTTAAGATTCAACTGGTGCCAAGGGATCTGCTTCCAAGAAGATCGTGGGTCACTCATATGGTTGCTAGCAGGAGGTCTCAGTTCTTTTCAAAACACTGCTTGAGTATTTCCATGACATCATAGATGGCTTCCCCCAGAGTGAATGAACCAAGAGAGGGCATGTCAGAAGCCACATATCTTTCATAATCTAGGCTTGTAAGTTATTCATAAAGATTTTTGTAATATTTCAGTGGTTACATAGGTCATCTCTATGCAATATCAGAGAGCACTATAAAAAGGCATGAATACCAGAAAGCAGGGACGATTGAGACCATCTTGGAGGCTGGCTACCTACCACAGCCTCTCTGCATTCTGACAGCGTCAGACGTGGCACTGGGGAATATTGCCACAGTCTATTTATTGGTTTAAGCAAGGAACTCGGTCACTGAGATCATAGTGGCCCAGGATATTTGATGTCATGAGATATATTTCAGATAGATAAAATGACTATGAGGAATCTCTGCCTACCCCGAATAGAAAATTGGCAGCACAGACACTTAGGATATGGTAGTAAGGCTATGCTTTTAGCAAAAAGAGAATTACTCACATCTAGGGGAAGAAAATAAAAGCATAATACAGACACACACACACACACCCTACGCGCGTGCGCACACATCACACACACACACACACACACACACACACACACACACACACACACACAAATAACACAGCACAAAATAGATCCTGACAAGCTATTAGGTCCTAGTAGATATTGTATGCTGGACACCCGCTAACTTTTTAGCTGGAGTTGTCTATTCTAAGCTAGATATTATGAAGCCCACCAAATAGAATTTTTGGTAAGTCACAGCTAAAATCCATTGCACAACAGAAACAGCATTGGGAATCAGGCCCACACAGATCCAAAAAAAAATGTAAATTCCCTAAACACATTGTCCAGATTCCCATCGCACCTACTTCTTTTACATGGAGGACCTTTCCTCAACTCATGGCTCCTAAGGGATTTCTTAAGACCAGCTTAAAAAAAATAATAATAAAAACTTCAGGCTTGATAGGCTTCGCACAATATTTTGGCGCTACTTGTAAATGGACACCTGCAACGCAACAGCCCCATTTGTTATGGCTCTATAGGATAATGGTGGAGGGGCATCCTCCCACAGGACAGAGCTGTGAGTTTACATTTAGTGTTTTACTTTTTACCAAGGGATGAGTAGCCTGAAATACAGATTTACATAGACTTCTAAGCAATGGCAAATGGCTTATCTAGTTAATTAGAAACATAAAAGTCTGGAGAAATTGCATCTGAGTGTTGAATGACAGTGGACCCAAAGGGCAGATCTTTGTGGACTTTGTTAATGCCCATCAGGGAACATCTGCATTAGAGGCAGAATTGAGTAACTAGGTAGGCAAGAAATTTTTACCTGTGGATGTCAGCCAACCTTTTGCTTCAGACTGGCCATTGTATCAGGGATGGGTGCTATGTATGGACACGGTAGTTCGTATAGGCTTCTTCTCACCAAGGCTGGTCAAACTACTTCAATTGCTAAGAACCAACCTGTAAGAAGCAGCCAGCCAATTGGTTATATCACATCCTTCCTACCACGAATGGAACAGCAATTCATTCTTACCAAAATTGACACTTACTCTGGATCTGCGTTTGTCTTCTATGGCTACAGTGGCTTTACCAGCACCATAATTAGAGGACTTGCAGATGTCCGGTCTCTTGGTCTTGTATTCTAAGTATGTATAATATTGCTTCATTCAAAAGAATGTATATTATAATAAAGGGACATGACAAGCAGCAATGACAGTGAAATCCACTGGACTTTCTACATACCTCATTACCCAAAAGCAGTCGTTCTCATTTGAATAGTAGTATTGCCCATTAAAGGCTGAAGTTGAAAAATAACAAATTGCATGATTGGAGAAATGCTTTCCACGATGAGCTAAGCCAGTAATCAAAATATGGTGCTGTGCCATAAAAGCTAAGACATGTGGGTTAAAACTCTCAGGCAAAATAGAATTGGCCTGCTTTCTATTGTTTCCCATGAATCGCTTCAGGAATTTGTGCTGTCTATACGCACAATCTTAAACTCTGCCGAACTGGAGGATGTAGTTCTAGAGGGGGAAAACCTAAACTTGCAGATGATGAACTGGCCATAGTATTCAGAGAGAGAGTCTGTGATTTATTGGACTTAATGGTAGAATGAGAGGATCTGAGTGGTGCAAAAGATAAACTATATCAGTAACTGCCTATGTGCTACTTCAAGCAATTTTATGCAGTGAGGAACAGGAGTCAAAGAACGAATGTTTAATCATTCTATTCTCTGGACTGACAGATCTGAGATGCATTTTGTAAGTCTTCTCAGAAGGTCCCATGAAGTCAAAACCAGCCATCTATAGCAGTGGACAATTTTATTACATATCCTTGCACTACCTTTCCCTTGATCTCTCTTTCTGTTACTCTTTTGTGCCTTAGTCTTGCTCCATAGAATTACTTCTAAAATAAACTAGACCAAAAAAAGTAGAACTTTTGGGGTAATCCAAGACAAGATGGTATGATTTTAAATTGATTAAGATTTCACTTACTATTTTTATCAAACTTCCCTGAGATAGAGTGAGAATTGTGATAGGACTCCTTTCCTTCCAGTGCGTTGTTTATTTGACTGCCTTAGCATCAAGTCAGACTGTTGAATATGTATTCTCCAAAGACAGCTCACTTTTGGATGATTGTAATGGAAGATCTGTAGTTTGATATGGGTAGAAAGTTTTGTGCATTTCATATTTTTGAGGGAAATGTTATGCGGTTCTTAGTGCTATGCTTTGACACCAATTTTAAGACAACCTATTTTAAACACTCACAAACATATGCATTTACTAGATTTGCTAGTTGCTACCTTCAATCCATTCTCTAAAGCAGCCTATGAGGACTTGTCATGTCAACTGAGATATGTTTATTATGATCAATAATTTCTATCCTTATTTCATAAATATTCTGCTGCCAATCACATATATACTGAAATACTGTGCAACTCTCAAGTTTGCTTTCTGTTTTTTGGTTGTTGTAATTATTTGGGAAGTGGGGTAAGGAGGAAGTTTGTGTTGTTTTGAAGATTGACAGTGCAACTGTTCAATTAGGTCTTTTAAAATTTTTAATAGGTATTAAGGCTGTTAGTATCACATTTTGTTATTTTGAAATCAAGACTCTAACAATCTCGAATTTTTCTGAGTTTATGAGCTTGAAAGGAAAACCTTGACTTAGCAATCTGCTAACTTGAAGAAGAATTTTCTCTAAGAAATTGTTTTTACATCCCCTTATTTGCATGAGACTTTATTCAAAAGTTGGAAACTTTTCCTTACAGCACCATAAACTCTCTAACTGGATTGCTCAAATACAGTTTATATAACTACTTTTTGCAGGGTGTTTAAATGCATCCAATGAAACCACAGAACTATTTGAGGATGTGATGGTTTTATATTTTCTTGAGATTTAGAGATTGGACAGATTTATAGACTAGACAAAATAACAAAACTGATTTTATTTTTCATATCTACTACTTGATGCAAAGATCAAATGAGATAATATATGTAAAAACACACTGTTCTATACAAATAAGAAATAAAATGTAGCAATAAAGTAAAATATAGCAATGTAATCTAGGGATGTGGTATTTAATACACCTCTTATTGACATGTTTTGAGGCTGTTTGAAAGGTACCTTGAAATCATAGGTATATGCATTCCTGGTAAAATTGCCTAACTCTGTAGAAAATAAAATAGTCAGAAGTTTGCCTTATAACAAACTTGAAATAAACTTCTGATGGATTTAACCTATTTAAATAAAATAATCTATGAAGAAGATTAAACTTTTAATGTATGTGTGTATTTATAAATCTCTATATTTAAAAATATATTTCAGTCTTAAAAATCAATGAAAGAAATACACTGTTGTGTTAGTGAAAGTCTGCATTTGAAAAACAGAAAATATTACACACAAAATAACACAAAACACTGATGGGAAATACACTTTAATGGTCAGAGAAAATGTTAATAGTTCAAATAAATATATTGAGAAAAAATCCATGAGAATGCTGGAAATATAGAAACCAATTAAACAATTTATAGGAGAGGAAATCGTTATGTTAAAAGTCATATGTGATGAAGATTTAACTAAAACAACAGTGCATTAGGGCATATTCATCAAATTAACAAAAGAAAATATAAAAACCAATGCCAAGCAGGGTGTAGTGATAGAATATAGTTTTCTACAAGGTTCTTTGAAAACTCAGTTGGGCAACAGGTATTTTAAAACCTTAAAATTATCAAATGCTTTGACTCAGGTTTTCACTTTAATGGAATGTAACCTAAGGAAATTGTCACCGATACATGCAGACTTTAATATACTGTCACTTGAAAATGTGAATCTTTTTGTGTGAAAGAAAGGCACTTCACAACTTTATCACAAACATTTCTCATAATATTGGTACTTGGCTTATGGTTCAGGTAGCATTAGGAAATGATGGGAGCTAATGACATGGTTCATATTACATTTCTAAAATGAGGAAACCAGAATGCAAAGAGGTTAAGTAATTTTAAAGGAATCTTTAACATAATAGAGCCTAAAAATAGATAATTGTGTTTAGCATTGTAAAATCAGCTACACTAGTCACTGAATCCTCACTCATTTTCTCATCAGATTTAAACAGTCTGTTCTAATTTTGAACATGTAATTTGACATTCTTATATAATTTCTTATTAAAGTTTAATTAATTTTTGAAGATGAAAGCTCAGCTTGACAGCCACAGTGATCTCTCCTTATCCACCAAACTGATTTGTCATTTGAGAGTTATGTTTTAAATTAAAATTAAATTAAAACTCAAGTCAAAGAAGCTACAAGCTCTCCTCTTGTTTTTCCTCTGAAAGAAATTTAAATCTAATTTAGATAAAACATATTCAAAATGTATTTTTGTATATTCACAAATCCATACAAAGGGTTCTACGAGGCAGAGCACATATTTATAATTAAATCAATTCAATTAGTATAATTTTGAATGGGGCAGTATGCTAGGCATTCAGATCACCAGTCTATGGGACTATTTTAAGACAAACATTTAGGACCACATGTTTGCTTCTGTCTATGGCAAAAAATCATTTAAAATGACCAAACGAATACAAAATAGGCAAAAAGATGTTTCGATGCTGAAAAACAGGGAAGGATATTATGAATTCTTCAGAAGCTTTGACATTTTTCTGGAAACCACAATCTACAAAAGAATTAAGGTAAAGAAATTAAGACTATTTTTTTAGTCAAATAATGGACTCTCCAAGAAAAGAAGCACATAGGATTTCCCCAATAGGAGCTCACACTTGGAGGAACAGCAATCTGCAAATATTAGAGGTTGAGAGAAATGTCCTCAGGAATTGCTGTTGGAAGGGCAACCTGGCATATTCTGGTGGGCGCTTTTGCAATCCTACATGTATCAAAAGCTTGAAAGCGTGCAAAAGCATTTCACCAAATTATCTGACTGATGTAGAACAATGGAGTTTAATTATAGCATTCTTTGTAATTCTGGAAATAATCAGGAAAGACCTACATGTCCACTGATAGAACATCAGTTAGAAAAAAAATCATGGTATATTGATAAAACAAAGAACTATACAAACATAATATAGATCTAAATATGAAAATATGAAGAGCAAAGGAGATCATATAACTGGCTAGAAGTTTCAATCTGTGTGTGTGAATGTGTGTGTGTGTGATGTATCTATTGAAATTGAATTATTTTTATAGCATATTGTGAGTTAAATGGCAAATTATAAAACAGCTAATTGATAGCACAATTCTACATTTATTTTTAAAAAGATTTATATTTTAATTGCTCAGAAGAATGACAGCAAAATATGATGACTAAGATTAGTTATTTTTAATTTAGGAAATTTATCAGGAACTTCTCTTTCCAATTATTTAACAGTAATTTATCATCTTTTTACAGTGATTTTGTTGGGTAAAAGCAAATAGAAATTTTGTTTTAGTTTTTTTCAATTGCAAATTTTTAAATAGGATGTGTAGCATTCAAGAGACAGAATTTAGTATATTACTAAGCTGTTTGTGTACTCCTTGATCTTAGTAAAGTAGGACATGCTGTTCTGTAACCAAATCCAGGAGGGGAAAACGCACTAGCTCATTTGAAGGATGCAAACATATTTAGTCAAACAAGAAACTGGCTCATTTGAGAGTTTTATAGCAAACAAGAACAAAAAGTCATTTGCATAATTTCTCATGCTCCTTTTACGGTGTTTCTCTTTTACAAGGCGCTTTGGAACAGTTGCTGGCCACCTGTCAATAATGTGGCCTTTTATAGACTCAACCTTTTATTGTTCTCATGCCCTTGACATATAAAAAGCAGTCTTACAGAAGTCAGTGTTGAATATGGTGGGGAAATAGTAATTTTGAGTTTAGAAGGCTGTCTTTTGTAGACTGAAATAAAGAGACAGTTTTCAATGACATCAAGAGAATAGGCACGTTATAAAATCCTCTTTAACAGGAATAAAAATAAATTCATTATTTTATCAACAGTTTGGTGAAGTTAGTGCAGAATTATATTTAAAGCACTAGCCTAAGAAAAACTGAGCCAAGTAGCATTCATTTAAAGTTTTTATCACAATTTTGCATAATTTTACATTGATTCCAAGTGAAAATATTTGTATTGTGAGTCTATCAATTACACACAAGTTTTGGGCATATAAAACAGTTGCTTTAATTTCCTTTTAGTGAAGTAAGACATCCAGTGTTTCCCTCTGGATTTACATAAAATCTGTCGAGCTAAGTGTCTACACATATTTATTGACCCACATTGTAGAAGTGCTTTGTATGATACTGAGTAAACACCATCCAGCAAATTTATATACAGGAATACATTTCCATTCACATGGGGTATTCTCCATAGCCTCAAATAGAAAGCTGCCTATCCTTTATTTTGCTCAATTAGTTTCCGAATTCCTTCTAAATGATCACGAACAAGAACAATAAAAGAAGCAAGTTTTGAACCAATGCTAATTCTTACTGTTCTTTTCAAAAACCAAACACTACTCCCCCAGATCTTCCACTACCACTACCTCCCACTCTTAGTAATGTAAGATGCAGAGCTGAATTTTAGCATTTATGCAGAGACATTTGCTGCACACTGTCATATTTTAATTGGTAGAGGATTTCATGTTTTCCTTGATAGAGTTTACGTATTGGGTTTTCAAATTGTACTTTAAAACATTTGCACCTCTCGAAACATGGTAGCTAATTGGGTTCACAATTCTCAGTTGTCAAGAGGAGTTTTAGATTGGTCCATTTCTATTCAATTTGGTCCCTTTTCAGTGTGTACTTGTGTCAAGACTGCTTGGAGAGCAAAAGTAGACAGCCCTTCATCATGTGTAGTGTGGGAAAGATCTGATCTTTTAAGAGGTTGGTTAATTGGACACACATGCGATACCCAAGGTGCAATGAAAACATAAGAGCAGTTAAAGCCTGCAAGGTGGATGACAGTTTCTTTTTTAGGTTCAATCATGATTATATTTCCTCTGCTTTTGCTGGTGCCTTCATGCATTTTATTGTTTTCCTTTAGTCTCAGTAGGTATTTTTATACATCTCCATGAAGTTTTCTTAGGATATGTTGTCTGGTGGTTCTGTGTAAACATACTTGGAATAAAATAAATTCCACAGTGTTATCTGTGAGTAGCTGGTTAATAAAAATATGTGATAATATTATTGAAATGGGAATTTAAATATATTTATATTCATAATATATGCTTTGCTGAGATATCTAAGCAAACTTTAGCAATTATTATGCCTTATCTATATATAATAGTATTATTGAATTCAATCATTTATTCCTGCTGGCATTGACATTAAAAATATAATGCCTTGGATATTAAGATCTATAAACTAATTTCTCTCCTTTCTGAACAAAATTATTGAGGCAATTTATCCAAAAGTAAGCCATGGAAATTAAGTGACATGTTCAAACCATGGAATGTAACTGATTATTCCATTAAATTAGCAGAAGTGCAAAGCTTTTACAAATATAACTAGCTAATTAAGCATATGTAAAAGATATACACACATACATGCATGTGATATTCCTGGTATTCAGTGAGGAACATCAAAGTAAGAACTATCTTACTTTTATGATGAATTCTGAATTTGAATTTGAGATAACACTTGTCAATATTTCTATATATCAAATGGTAATTTTTATATTAATTGATCAAAAAACTATTTTCATTGACTAACCAGCCTCTGTAGTGGAATCAACACTGTGAAAAATCAATAAAGAACTAGGTGATTAGAAATGTTCTTGGTTGAGAAAATTTAGTTTCTCAAAACAAAAGAATGAAAATATACTCCCTGATCCCTTTAGGGAGTGTATTTTTATTTTTTATAAAGTGGGAAAAGAACATTTGATTCATGATGTTATAAATAAGATGCCAGTATTATTAAATTTTTGTATGGGCTGTTTTATTTCTTAAGGCTTTTATAGATCTTGAGTAGAAATAAAATATTATATTTTTAGATGTAGCTGAAAATCATTGCAGAAATATGTGTTTTTAACTGGCTCTGAAGGCAAGAGAATAGTCTAGTAAGAAATACTGTAGTTGACACCCATGATCATCTGAAATCTGCCTCTAAGACAATGCTAATTTCAGAAAAACATTGTGCATATTTAGCTATTACTACAATGGGTAACACGGAAAAATTAGAGGTTCTCAAGATTACACTGTGGTTCTGACTGTAATTAAATATAGACCTGTATTTTTAAGTTATATCACTAGTATCTGCTTGTGTTTTCAATAATTAGATAAAAATCAAAAATCTCTAGACAATCAATGATATATTGGAAAGGCTTAAAGGAAAAGCACATTTTGTCTTTATCCACAATTAATTGTTCAGATGGCATCTGTTGAATCATAAATTGATTGAAATTATTTTCTTGATTTGGTTTGTGACTTTATTCATTCATTCAAAAATATTATTGAACTTGTTCTATGTGTTCTGTCTACATTTGTTGCAGAGGGTAGATGAGGGCCTGTCCTCAAGGGGCCGTATATAGAGTCAGTCTAATGTGATAAACAGATATTAAATATTTGATAAACATTACTAATTATACTACCTGAAAATGTGACTAACATTTAAACATTATGTGAGAAACACATTTGGTGCTCTGGAAGTGTGTAAAAAGGGGAACTCTCCATAATTTCTTGTAAGTAAACTATGAATCATTTTCAAAGCAACCATCTTCTACTTTTATTTTAGAATGAACTTAGAAGTAAGCCAGATTTTTTTGCTAAATTTTGGTTTGTAAGAGTTTAATATCTTAACCAGTCCTTGTCTTGTGAAGGGTAATTTTCAGACTTAAGAGTTGACTAGTGTAGCATAGTTCCGTTTCATAGTTGCTTTAGGGAAAAAAATTTATTTTCAGTATGTGTGTTTTTCTTAGCAATTACATACAGACTTGAGGTCAATTCACATTTTATATACTCAAGATTTCTGTAATAAAACATTAATTTACATTAATTAGTAAATCACATCTATTAGTAATAGTGAAGCCTTCCCAAAACTGTACAATTGTTTTTTAAGTGACAACTCACAAGTCCGTTATAAAGAATCATTTGTTTATACTTTGAGGATAAAAGACTAATTTTTTTCTTAATAACCACAATGTGATTAATCAGTCTAACTTCATAATTAATTTCAAAAATTAGAAAACAATAATATATCAGGAAGTTCAACTAAATTACATCTGGGATTTAGAGTTTGAGTTAGTACAAGATGCTTATATTTTCAAATTCAGATTTAATGGCAAATAGTTTACTCCTAATTTGAGACACTGATATAAATATGTTTTAATAGGCTGTCTTCAGATGGAAAATAAGGACCAATGTTTTGTTCAAGCACAGTGAGGATGGGGAATAAATCCCAAGGATGTGTGGAATTAATTCTAAAATTTTATGCATATTACTAGGTTCTCTTATTAAGAAATGTCCTAGGTTCTGAGTATTTAGAAAATCTTTAACAATCACCAGATATGTGAACATATATTTTTCAACAAATTAAAAATAAGATTAAAGTATTATTAGGTGAATTGCATTTTGACAGATGCGACAAACCCACTGGCTTTTTAAGCCCATAAAGTTTCAGTATTAACACTTCAAGGGGACTGTTTCTCAATATCCTTGAGTATTTTATATCCCTTATAAGTATGTTACATCCCTTATAAGCATGAGTATTTTACATCCTTATAATTCTTTATATACAAACTTCATAAAGGATTGATATGAGTATGCCAAGTATCTAATATTTACTTTCATGCAATAATGATTAGTTAGAACAATATTTACAGCAAGTCTCTATTCTAGTTACAATTCCATAATGACATTTGTAAGGAAATTCCCAATGAACTTTAAACATCTTTCTCATTAAACAAAATTAAACGTTTAGATTAACTATAATAAGCACATTCTTTTTTTTTTATTTGTATACTAACAGTTGTTTTGCACAGAAGAAACTGAGGCTAAACTGTAACGTCCAAGATAAATCATATGACTAAAAGTTGGAACTGGAATCTAAAATACAGAATGGCTTTGTTATTCATTAAATATTTAAACTTGGCAAATTACTTTTCCTTCTTGTTTCCTGTTTTTCTCATCCATAGAGAGAATCCATTGACCTGCTTTAGTGGGTTACACTTTTCCACAGTAGAAACCTCTTGCAGACATAATCTTGTATATAATCCCCATGTGAATAAAACTGAGTACTACAAATAGAGTTTTTCTTGTAAAAGCAGCAATGAGGGAGGATGGCACCGGTGTAAGGGTGTGAGGGGCACTAGAGCTCACCCCACATGTTGGTCCTCAGCTTTCCACATAACAGATAGAAAATGGCTCTAAGGCACATCAAACAATTTCTCAAATTCATGGAATACTTTTTGAAAATCATGTAATCATATGATTTTTAAGTTTCTTTATGATTCCAAAATAATACAATTCTCAGTTTCATAAATTGGGATCTGTCTGTTAAAGCACTGAAAATCATAGCATCTACCTTAGAAAAAAATAATGTGTGCAAATATAAGGTTTAAATCTATTCTAAGAAGGATTTCACAGAAAAAAAAAAAAGCAGATTTCATATTAAAGCCACTGATACAAGTACTCCATGAAACAGCTCTATAACACCAAATACTTCATGTTTAACAAATGAATAAATAAATAAGACCCCAAGTAACCACTCAATGATTAGAAAATTGCAAAAATATTTTAGTTAAATTTAAATTCCCTTACCCAGCTCTATACTTCACTGGGGAAATAGGAAAAAAATAAATTTGGTAAATTTAAAGGCACATTTACGAACCTAAATGAAGATTTTTGCTTCCTAGCTTTGGTAACCAGAAAGTGAACACTTTAAGGTCTACCTGTACACATAATATACAACTATTAGACCCTTGCAGTCATAGTCTAGGAAAATAAAAAATGATGTAGAAAAGAACAAGTTTCACAATATAGTTAATTGTCCAGGAAGAGAAATGCCAGCAAGAAGTTCTTCACACGGGGCCATTTTCTTTGCCAGTTACTGAAATGGATTTGATGACTGTGAGGCAGGAGTAATGAGTTTTCCCTGTGACTAATTTCTGATGTCCTTTATCAGCAAGGATTTCTAACTACCTAAAATAAAGGAAATGAACGAAACCAAACTTTTAGTAATCCCAAAAGGACCCAAAGAGAAATTGTCCCAGCAGTTACCTTATATAGACTCTGTGACGCAGTTCCCCTTTTGCAGAAATTCTTAGTACGGATCATTGCTTTCCGACAGTCGTGTACAGAGACCTACTTTATAACACCTCAGGGAAGTTAATGTACTAGATCTTGAAAGGTCTTTCTGGAATGTGGAGTAACTTGTAGTTTTCTTCTAGCAGCACTGCTAATTTTTGTGTTGCAATTTTTGCAGGTCCATGGGGCCGATGCATGGGAGATGAATGTGGTCCAGGAGGCATCCAAACGAGGGCTGTGTGGTGTGCTCATGTGGAGGGATGGACGACGCTGCATACTAACTGTAAGCAGGCCGAGAGACCCAATAACCAGCAGAATTGTTTCAAAGTTTGCGACTGGCACAAGGAATTGTATGACTGGAGACTGGGACCCTGGAATCAGTGTCAGCCTGTGATTTCAAAAAGCCTAGAGAAACCTCTCGAATGCATTAAGGGGGAAGAAGGTATTCAGGTGCGGGAGATAGCGTGCATCCAGAAAGACAAAGATATTCCTGCGGAGGATATCATCTGTGAGTACTTTGAGCCCAAGCCTCTCCTGGAGCAGGCTTGCCTCATTCCTTGCCAGCAACATTGCATTGTGTCTGAGTTTTCGGCCTGGTCCGAATGCTCCAAGACCTGCGGCAGCGGGCTCCAGCACCGGACGCGTCACGTGGTGGCGCCCCCCGCAGTTCGGAGGCTCTGGCTGTCCAAACTTGACGGAGTTCCAGGTGTGCCAATCCAGCCCCTGCGAGGCGGAAGAGCTCATGTATAGCCTGCATGTGGGGCCCTGGAGCACCTGCTCAATGACCCACTCCCGACAAGTAAGACAAGCAAGGAGACGCGGGAAGAATAAAGTACGGGAAAAGGACCGCAGCAAAGGAGTAAAGGATCCAGAAGCCCGAGAACTTATTAAGAAAAAGAGAAACAGAAACAGACAGAACAGACAAGAGAATAAATATTGGGACATCCAGATTGGATATCAGACCAGAGAGGTTATGTGTATTAACAAGACGGGGAAAGCTGCTGATTTGAGGTAACGTTTTAATTACTATTAACTACACAGGCCTGTCTGTCAAGATCATGAGTACCTAAGGCATCCTGTACTAATAACTTCTAGATTACATACAGGCATAACCTAGGATAAGTTACCCCCAAATGTAAGGCTTCTGAGCTTCTGTGAGTTTCTCGGTGTTGTTTCTATTGTGCCCACGTTTAGGCCATGTATTACTTGAGTTATTTTGATTTTCCTTTCAAATTCTGGAGCATGAGTGATTCTTCATGAAAAGATACTGCTTCTTCTCTCTGAGTAGACAGTGCTGTTTCCCCATAATAGAAAAATAAATTTGCTTAGAGGCTGGAGTATTGGGATTTTAAATTCAGATACTTATTTTAGTCAGTTAATAGAAAAAGGTATACTTACAATCTCTCCAAGTTAACAACATTTTCGGAATTACCCTATAAACAAATCTGCTCTAAACAACAACCCAGGGAGCTATACCTAAGAATAATTTTCTTGCACATTGTATATAATGGAATAACTCCCTTCAGAGAAGAAAACAGCAACCAGCCGAAAATAAGGTAAGAAGAGGGTATTGGATCATGAGTAGCCTCATTCAGGAAACCTGTAACTAATTAGCTTCATTTTCTAGACAGAAATTGACAAATTATCTTTGGGTATATAATGACTATATTGTGAAAAACTATCTTATGTATGATTTATATGTTGTGAAAATAATTTTCATTGAGGATTATCTGAAAGACATGATGTTCTCTGGGTATTTTAAATTTTGCTCTAGGATAAACCAGACCATCTGGGAGTGGCTTATCTGGATATTTGCATAATTGCTTTTTCAGAAATATTTATGCAGTTATGATTTGGATTGAACTGAAGGAATTATTGGAAACATCAGTAAGAATTATCAGATTGATTGTAGAAATAGCATTGAAAGTGTCATCAACTCTATCACACAGTCTTTTCTCTTGATTCAAAACATGTAAGATATATTTCCCTGAAGTTTCAACCTCTCTGCTTTTGGTGAACGGCTGGATTGTTTTTCTTACGGCCTCTGGAAATCTTGTAACAGACAACATTTGCATGTTTACTTCTTCTGTTAAGAACCTAAATAGGACTGCGTGGCATGCCTATTTAGGCATATGATTCTTAACATATCTTTTGTTTATTAACATATCTTTAGCTTTATTTAGCTTTATCTTTTTTTTCACCCTATTATTTTTTTTGACCTATTCTTATCTACTGATTTTGCTATGTATAGATTTTGAAATTTGGTTTAAAGTGTTTTTGGAAAATGATATAGTTTAGATAGATAAAAATTGATTGGTCTAAGACAGTAACTTTCTCCCGTCATAGAGTTCTGGTTACTGTTTTTAGAATTTTTGCTACTCTCTCCCCCTCTTTGTATTGATACGATTGCATTTTATTTCAGCTGTACAGTAATTTGCTCTTTTTCCATTCTAGTTCTGGTCCTGTGGCCTTGAATGAAGGTTGTTTGTTCAGCCTTTATTCCCCAGGTTTCCTACAACTCCTTAAACGTGTGTGTGTGTGTGTGTGTGTGTATGTGTGTGTACCTCTGATTCAGTATCATGCATATTTTCAACTCAATTCCTGTTTAGTTCTTTTCTGACTATCGTTATTCTGGTGATTTCCTTGTCTCTTTTTCCTGAAGTGTATTACAGTTATGTTAGTTACTTGGCTCACAGCAAATAATTGAATGAGCCTCCAAGGCAAGTTGGGTTGTCTCCTGCTGTCGCTGAGTTAGCATGCTGTAGACATTTAATTTAATGTTGACTACTCAATTAAAAGTGTAATTAGGGTAGTAGTACCATTGCATAGAGCCTAATTCTCTTGACTGGCAACTTGTCATATAAAGTATCATTAACTGTAAAAGGTAGTTAACTACTAAAGAGATCACAAAGGGGTGACATCGTGATATAAGAAAGATATATCAGGGCTGGGTTCGGAGGCTAACGCCTATAATCCCAGCAGTTTGGGAGTGGGGATTATGAGTTATTTGAGAGATTAACTCATAATGAGAATTCAGTTATTTGAATTAAACTAACATACTTAAAAACGCAGAGCTTATTTGCAGGAACTTATGTCCCATTAGAAATACCATATATAACTTTCAATAAATCGATAGTTGCATATATGTTCTGACTTATTACAGTATAAACTTTATGTTAAATAAATTGGTTGTTAATATTCCTATTATGTATGAATTATAATGTGTGATCAAGAAAGTCCTAGTGAAGAAGAGACAAAAATCAGGTATTTTGACCTGTGCCCTGCTCAGATATTATCCCATGATATCAGTGAAGCCAATAAAGTGAAGAGAGAATCAATGACGTCACCAAACCACAGGGCCACAGATCAAGAACTTAGTGATCAGATTTAAAATGTTTTAGCTTCTGTCCAATCCAGAAACAATTTTATGATGTAGGAGAAATAAAATAATTTAATATGGCTAAAAATTATATTGTAATAACTGCATAAGTTTAACTGAATAAACCTAAGAATCTGGGGAAGCAGATCACAGACAAAAATAATTTTAGCTAAATTACTGCTAAAATGTTTAAGTTAACGATGATAGATGTGCCCTGCTTTCTGCTTTCCAAAAGACCAATATCAGTAAGAATGAAAAACACAAAACTCTACTCTTTTACGACAGCAGGAAACAGTCCAAGTCCCAAACCACAGTTGATACAGAAATTGAGCTAATGTGGTGAAATCAGACATAACTTAGGGAGGAAACTAAGAATGGCATTATATGTTACCAGCTTTCATAAACACTCAGAATCTTCAAGAGTAGCCCGAGCTTTCTATGGAGACAACCCATACTTCCTTAGTATGACATGGTCTGTGTCAGTGAAAAGGGCTGCTGAAGCATACTTGAGCTCTGCTTAAAATCAGAATAGCATAATACACGAAGCCCACCATGACATTATTGCTAACGAAAGACTATCAGCTTGACAGACTGAGGGGTTACAGTTTTGACAGCCAGTGGAAGAGAATTCTAAATCATTACACACACACCAGGACACAGGAAGCAACCCTGTAAACCATTGACTGGTAGAATCTTACCATGACCAAGAGTTGGTATAAAAGTATACCAAGTGTTTCTCCAGGAAACCAAAGATGTTAAGGGAAATATGGTTTTCTGAATTCAAAACAGAAAGAATTTCAGTATTCAAAAAGAGATAAGAAAACAGGAGGTGTTTAAAAGTAATCTGTCAGAGCTCAAACAAGAAATGGAGGAGAGCTATAAAATAAGAACAGAAATGCAATTCAGAATTACAAAATAAGAACAGAAATGCAATTCACATTAGAAGCAGTAAAAATGGAAAAATATTTGATGGTAAAAAGAGTCAGTGACATGGAGAACAGTTTGAGAACATCAAATGAACTAATTTTTTAAAAGATGATGGATATGCAAACAAAGGAGATTACTATATGAAATGCTGATGTTCCTGAAGATAGAACCAGAAAAATTAAAACAGAAAACAAAACAAAATACAAGGATAAGACTTTCCTGAAATTAAAAGAAGACCTTAATTCACACATCGAAATTATACAAGACTAATATTCTGTAAGAAGTTGAAATAATGACCTGATGGTAGAACTAATATAGATCAATTTTTATGCAGAGAGATAGGCAAAGAGGCATCAGACTGAAAGTGATACAGTGCTCAATTGTGAAACATTAGAAGCATTCTCTTTAAAGTAAAAAATAAGACAGGACAGCACATTATCTCCACTATTAGTTAACATTCATCAGTAAGTACCAGTCAATGTACCTGCAAAGAACAGGAAATGAAAATTGGACAGCAGGTGGCAAAAATCAGACATTTCCTCTCAGATATTATGGTAATTCTGGAATATTCCAGCTAATCAATTGAAATTATAAGCAATAAAAAATTTAATAAGCTTGATGTAGACATATATAATATACAAAAATCAATATATTTCCTAGATGCTTAAAAATTAAGTATTATAATGGAGAAAAAGATTAAAGTTTCACATTAGCAAAAGGAAAACTTAAATCTGTAAATAAGCTTAACTATAAAAGTTCTGTGCTTAACACTAGACTTGGAAAAATAGAAAAAGATGTGGTTGTGCTTGTCTAGAACATTTAGTAAATATACCAACTGTCTGTACATTGTCACTGTAAAATTTACAAGGAAAAATAGACATACAAGACTAGCCAGGAAAATACTGATAAATAAAGAGAGGGGGAAGGGCTAACAAGGTAATTAAGTGCATTATACTCTATGGTAATAATGGTAAAAAGTAATATAATAAATTATATAAACAGATTAGGCATAGTTACTCTTATCATTTACAGAAAAAATTATATCAGTGTAAGGAACTCTTTACCAATTAGTTCCCAGATCCCAGCCAAGAGCAAACTCTTCAAGTGGGCCTTTCTTTTTCTTTTTATTTAGTTATTTATTTATTTATTTTACTTGGTGCATACTATATCTGGCATTTCTCCCCATGTTATCCCTCCCCACCCTCCCCTCCCTTCCCACCCCCCCGCTGTCTCTCCCCTACCCCCCTACAACTGCCCCCAGTGTGTGATGCTCCTCTCCCCTGAGTCCACGTGTTCTCGTTGTTCAACACCCACCTATGAGTGAGAACATACGGTGTTTGGCTTTCTGTTCTTGTGTCAGTTTGCTGAGAATGATGGTTTCCAGATTCATCCAAGTCCCTACAAAGGACACGAACTCATCGTTTTTTATAGCTGCGTAGTGTTCCATGGTGTATATGTACCACATTTTCTTTGTCCAGTCTATCATTGATGGTCATTTGGCTTGGTTCCAGGTCTTTGCTATTGTACACAGGGCTGCAATGAACATATGTGTACATGTGTCTTTATGATAGAATATTTATAATCCTTTGGATATATACCCAGTAATGGGATTGCTGGGTCAAATGGAATTTCTATTTCTAGATCCTTGAGAAATCGCCACACTGTCTTCCACAATGGTTGAACTAATTTACACTCCCAACTGTGTAAGAGTGTTCCTATTTCTCCACATCCTCTCCAGCATCTGTTGTCACCCGATTTTTTAATGATCGCCATTCTAACTAGCATGAGATGATATCTCAGTGTGGTTTCGATTTGCATTTCTCTAACGACCAGTGTTGATGAGCATTTTTTCATATGTTTGTTGGCCTCATATATGTCTTCTTTTTCTAAGGATAGAAGTCTCAGCCTACTGTACTAACTCTTATGAGTGTTAAATAAAATTTGTAGGAGGCCATTGGTCTGGATTAAGCCTCATCTTCCTGCACCAGGCCCAACAGACCAAAACAAAATGGTGTTGCTTATGCAAAAGTTCCAGTCACCAAGCTGAAAGTAAGTTATTTATCTGACCTCCTGAGAAAGCAGGAGAGAGAGAGAGATAATAAGCCAGTCATACAGACATGATAAGCACTTTTTTTCCTGCTGTAATCTTTACAAGAAAAGTAACTTTGTAATGAGAAATTCATGTTTTGTTTTCTGTTTTGCTTTCCTCAGCCCTTTACTATCTATAAAATCAACCTCCTCAGCTCAGCTCATGGGAATGTTCATTCCAACTTGTGGACTGAAGTGTTGCCAAATTCTATAATTGCAGATTAAACCTATTAACATATTTAAATTTGTTATAATTTTTTTTCTTTTGACATAGAGGAAATCATACAGTTGTTACCACATTTGGAATTAAACATGAGGAGATAAAGGCAATTTTACTCTACTCCCCTGTCTTGAAATCAACCAGTAACCCTAATCAAGGAAATACTTAATCTACAGTTAAAAAAAATATATGAAAAATGGAAAATTGAAAAAAAGAAGGTGCATATGACAAACATATGCCTCAACAACAGAGGACGCTAGTACCTGAAGCATGAAAGAGAGTCCTTCTAAAGCACGCAGTGGCACAATCCATGAAGTTCAAGACTCTTTTTATTGTATAATCCCAATCTGGTAGGGGGAAAGAAAAGGCACAGGGAACCTGGGGAAGGTCTCTTAAGAGCCAGTTCCCCCACCCTAGAATCACGGAAGTGTAGCTGTTGGAGAAATTAAGCAGAAATATTATTTTCTGGCCTTCTGGCTGAGGGAAGCTGTCAAAGGTGGAGGGGAGGAGGAGCGGGGGAGAGGCGGCAGCCATCTCCAGACTACAGCAAGCACAGCCTGTGATTGCCGTTGCATCCCCCACCTCTAGAATGCTCTACCTGGCCCAGTTCACCTTCCCTTCAAATAAAGAACCGAATGTGCATATCAAAGAGCAAGGAACAAGGATGAAATCTGCTTTAAGTAATACTAGAAACATTTAATGGATGTCATGCCTACTTTTGCAAATATCTTCCATTTGAACCCACCTTGTTTTGTCAAATTGTCTGACAAGGACAATTAATGGTAATTCTAATTCCAGGAGAAGCACTTCAAAAAAATGTGGGAAATCCAGCCCAGTGAATTCCTGAAGGAATAAGGCAGAATTAGGATTTAAAACAGATTTCTGTTGGCTAAGCCAAAAAAAAAGTAGAACTATCCAGCTTCTAGGTAATTCCGTAAAGTGGATACTTCAGGCACAAATACATAGGATAAGCATAACTGGATAAAACATGAAGGGCTGCATAATCTAATAACCTGTAGAAATACTAACCTGTAAAAATACTAACCAGCTGGTCTGGCCAAAAGTATAATTCAAAAATAACCTGACTTGTATTTTGTTAAAGGTGTATTTTCATCTCATTCCTGTTTCATTTTTCATTTTAAGTTACTATATAAATTCAGCCTTAGCATTTCAGATAGTAATGAATAATACTTCTTAAAGTGGCTTTCTGATTTTTGTTTTCTAAGCCCAGCCTTCTCTGGCATACCCTCTTGTCTTCAAATTTAAAACTGTTTCGCAGAAAATTGTATTTATTCTCGACACAGCTTATCTCTTTATGCCTGGTTCTTATTTTACCTTAGAACACCAGTTGTTAATTACTCCAGCCTTCTGTTTTAGGATTGCTTTCCAGAATGGTGATATCAAACATGAATATAAAGCACTTGCTTTATAACTGATTCAAAGCTGGCTGAATCAACAAGAATGGAATTAAAGTAATGGATAATTAGGAGAAATAAATAATAAATAAGAGTAGTAAACCTATGCACTCATGGCTACAGAGTATCGAACAAGTCATTTACACTTTCTGGGACCTCGCTTTCTCATCTGTAAACCATATGTGTTCTGGGATAGGCAGTGAGGAGGGGAGAAAGGGAGGGAGCCTAAAAATAAGTCTCTAAAAGCCTTTCAACTATTGTGATTCTAATGAACCCTGAAGAAAAACTGTACCTAAAGTTGCGGACATAAAATCCTATATATATTTGTTGGCAGAGAGTTAATTAATTTTCAACATGGTCTACAAATGTTTCATACTGAAACATCGGGGTGACTTTCCATGCAGTGCATATGGACTAAGACAGCTCTCAGCAGTCTTGGGGAGTAACTGCGAGGTTATCACTTAGTTGCTGAGCTATGTGGTTCCTGAGTGCCCATCTCCACGATGCAACTGACTTTGTGAATTAGTAAAATTGCAAATCTAATCCTAACCTTACCAAAGAGAAGGGAGAAAATTGCCCACTATTTAAAGTAACACTCCTTTTAGGTTGTTCAGAATCCATTTATAAAATTACTACTTCTAAATAGCAGGCTTTTAGATCTTCAAACTTTCTGTTATATCCAAAGTGTCGAGTTGCCTGCCGGATACTGATCATCGTGTCTCGCGAGCTTGCCTCAGCTGCCTGTTGGCCACACCCAACTAAACAGAGTCAGTATGCCCATATTCTTTGGTAGACAGTAGATGGCTAAAAAGAACATTTTGGTTTTCTCAAAATGTCAAGTTGACCAGGCAGTATGTTGTTTGACCTTAGATAGAGTGCACTATTACCACTTCCCCATCTTGCTCCTGTGTCCAGAGGCTGGTCTCTGAGCAGTGTATTCATAGGCTTCCAAACCTTCTTTCTCATTGGATTCCACTAATGGGTGAAAGCAGCAGTATATCAGAAGGTGGGGAAGAGAGACTATTCCTGTCTGTTCCTGGCTAAATTCCCTTAGCAAAGGCTCCTGCCCCTGTCCAGCAGTCCTCTCCTCAGCAATAGGTGTATTTCAGATTCTAGTAAAACCCTTTCTCTTGATTCCTTTGTTGCTATAGGGTAATAATCTTCCTATAGTTGATAGCCCCAAGGTGCTGTACCAATCCTCGATGCCTATGATTTTGTTAATAATCCTTTTATGGAACTCTTCTGAGTTAACCCATGTAAGTTTACACTCTGTTTTCTGCTGGCTGTCACTGATAAATAATAGCTATGTTGAGTATAGTGTCAGAACCAGAGAACTGCTCCTATATCATTGTTAGTTTACTTATCAACTAATTAATTTACTATGCATTTATTTATGTATTTACTTTTTTGTTCAACAAAACTAAAAGCATCAAGACATTCTGGGCACTAGAATATACAGACAGAAAGACAAAACTAGGATCATATTCTCAAGGATCTATATTTTATTACGGAAATAATGTCACAAAAGAAACAATAAAATGTTAGAGGTGCTATGTTTTGTCTAGAGAGAGAGAGAGTAAGTGCATGCAAATAACAACAGAGGTAATAAGTTCTTTCTGGAAGGAGGTTGAAAGGATCAAGAATGGCCTCCTGGAGGAAATGCTGCTAGAATTAAGGATTAGAAGGCATGCACCAGGTCTAGGATGGAAACGGCCAAGGAATATGGGTACAAAAGGCACTGAGATTTGCAGCAGTAATGTTTCCTGGTGGAAAAATACTGTTTCTGTAGGTTGTTTATACCTCTCAAGGTTAGATTACAAAAGGAAGAAGAACTAGGCTAGAAGAGAATGGGGAAAACCTACAAATGTCTTCGAAACATAAATATCTTGGAGGTCAAGTTTAAATATTTGGTCTTTATATCCTGTGGGTCTAAATATTTCCTCATGTATTAGTAACAGGGTTTTTAACACACCCCAATATATGTATATTTATTTATTTATAAGTTATTTGCATTTGCTATTATAAAAGTATGTTATATACATTTTAAAATCACAATAATTAAAACTTTAACATAAACAAATAAGGAAGTAATATTTTCCTAATCACTATGGCTTTATATTATCTTTACCTAGAATTGTAAAACAAATTATTGATGAGGAGGTACATCATTAATGATAGTGATTTTAGTTTATTTTATCTACAGTAGTTTATTTTTATTATATAAAAAAATAAATTCTCTTTTTACAGTCAAAGGGAAGCACATACATCTTCTTGCTCCTACCAAAGGTATTTATATTTATTTCAAAGTGATAGAGCAACTGGACAGTCAGAACATATTTTTCACTAAACCAGCATTGAAACCCAAGACAGCTGGTCTGTCCAAAATTATAATTCAAAAATGACTTGACTTCTATTTTGTTAAATTCCATTGAACATCTCTCATTAGCTATGACATCCTTATCTTCAAACATCCCCTATTCTGATCCATTCACCTATTACCCAAATTTGTTTCTATTTACTTCTGCTCTTTTCCTCAATTTTATTCCTTAAAAAGGTACTTTGCATTTAAAAAACTGAATAACTCATTTATAGTATGTTGGTTCCAAGATTTCATGAAAATTTATTAAATATTGAAGATTTTCTCAGGAAATTTGTGTTATATTATGTAAGATTACAAAGCAGCACCTATATATTTATATGTATGCATTTATAATCTATGTGATAACAATAGAAAAATAGCTAGACACACTCTTTTTTTAAGTAAATGTGATTTTTATTTATTTATTTTACTTTAAGTTCTTGGATACATGTGCAAAATGTACAGGTTTGTTACACAGGTGTGTATGTGCCATGGTAGTTTGCTGCCCCTATCAACCTGTCTAAGAAAGACACAATGTTGACCTTAATAGCCTATATTAGGTTAAGACAATGCCTACAACATAATTAGCTTGAGTAAATGTTTGTTACAGTATTAAAATTTAAGGGAATCTTTAAGTTTTAAACTTGAGTCTTTTAATAACTAATAGGAATTCAACTGAAGCCAATGAGAAAATGGAACCTTCCAAGGTTAGGAAAAAATAAATAACCAGAACATGTAAAAGAATATCCTCAAAAGATATGTTCTATTTAACTAAGAGAATATAGATTTATACTGATTCCATTCAGGAAACATCATTGAGAAAATTATTTCAATATTATTGTTTCTGGTTAACACTATATAATTGTTGTTGTCATATTTTTTGTAAGTGAGAAAATATACCATTATTAATATCATAAATGTACTCCAGTAGTCTCTGAGAATTTTTAGATTTCGTGTTGTCTTTTGTCCATTTATAAGTGTCCTTGCTTATGTCAGTCACTCCTGTTTTTACATCTTGAAGCCACAAAGTTCATCACTATCAATTAGTTGGTGTCAGTGATGGCAAATTAAGGGTTAATATTGTCCTCGTCCACTTGTAAACTTCTAACAAATTCAAACCACCAGGGTCACTTCTTACATCCTAAGGTATCATCTTATCATGGACAGGATGTCTTCACCTTTCCTTTTATTTTTCAGGAGTATTTTTTAAATCACGTTATTGGGGTGTGCTTGATATATGAAAAGTTGTACATATTAAAGGTATATAACTCAAGGAGTTTGGGAATGTGACCTTGATAAAGTCACTAAATTTAAAAATCATCAGTTGGAATACATTTCAATAGCTGATGAAGTCATCAAGGTTATAAACATATTCATCACCTCTAAAGATTTCTTCCTGCCCCTTTTATTATTCCATAATTACTAATATTTTTATTATTCTGCATTGTAAGAACACATAACATCAGACCTACCCTCTTAGGAAAATTGAGGTAGACAATCCACTATTGGGTATTTCTGTTTTCAGTGAGTACAATTAAATAAAAGAGGGTCTTAGGTAGTATTTTAAACCTTTGATGGATTTGGGGAAGGGACTAACTGTAAGTCATATAATAGACATCACTGCCTAATCATCCTCCACATGAACTTGAAATAAGGTTCATATCATTTTTATCACTTTTCCTGGGTGTTTTAGTAATATCTCCCATTTAATTGTTCTATTTAGCTCTCTTGCTTGAGACACCGTGAGAGCAAGTTTCCTATGGGAGCCTGGCTGCTGATTGGGGCAGTGACCTTGCATTTCCTTGGCAGCAACTGTGATCTTGCCCATTGTTTTCATTTATTTGCTGGAATTCTACTGGCTTGATGTGGGTAGTATTGAGTTTCCCTCTGACTTGAACAAGAATAGTTTTAAATAGGAGGAAATACTTTCAAAAGAAAATCTAAATTCCCATGAAAAAGAGAATTTAATAAATCATTCATGCATTGTTTGTATAATCTAATTGAGAATATACTCACTCTTTTAGAGTCTGCTAACACATTATATTAGTAATTCCATGTGTTTTATTTTCTTCTTTTTAGGCCTCTCCTCATACTTTCACTTTGCTATGTTCTTTATTTTTTTAATCTCATATCATTGTATTATAAAGAGATTATCTAGCTTTTTCCCAAAAGTTGCACTGAGAGATGCTTTCTTCTCTATTTAGTGCAAATATGTGGTCACTGATATTAGATAAAAGATGGATCAAAAATTTGTTTGGGTAGTATTTACCAGTATAGCAATTGACTTGTAAGTGAACAAAATACTGCTGTGCTTAATACAAGAAGCCATTGTTCTGTAAGGATCTTGGAATATTGACACAAGCATTTACAGTGTAACATACTGGAATAAACAAAGCAAGTTTTTGAAATAGAAAAATTATGGCTAAGTTTGAGATTATGCAACAACAACAATAATAAAATCATTTTAAGCTTTCAAAAGGCTGCATATAAGCTGGAACACAAACAAACCTACATAAATATGAATACACATATATTCCCATTAACAGATGGGTAAGAATGGAGATAGATGTTGAAACAGAGATGTGCATCCTAACTCTGAAATAACAGATATGAATTTGTCAGAAATTATTTTCAATGGTATAAAATTGGAATATATTTGAATTTTAGACAATATATGATATACTGATACACGTTGGATTGTAAAAAGGTATTCAAATTCTGTTATCGAAAATATACTTCTCTGGCATTCTAATCTAACAAGGATCCCATATAATGAAATTAAATACAAAATTGCTAAAGGAGAATATAGTAGGCACTACATAGTTCCAACTTTGTATAAAGCCTTATGCCTAACTTTGATGCCTTTAATTCTGTTTATGAAAGACAAGAGAAAAATAAATAAATAAAATTACTTTGAATTACTGTAATTCTGGGTTGGCCCAGAGACTTTGTATCTTTTATGAGTTGCATAATGTAGAGTTCTTACTCGGTAAAAATGAATCATTGATGAAAGAATAAATCTTAGATAAAAATGACTAAAGTTTTTGAGAGAAAGACTGCACCTATATTTATTAGAGTCATTTGATAAGGCAGTAGAATTTGACCGAGTTCCCCCAAAAATGGATAGTACTTACCTAAGTAGGGTATGGTGGAAAGACTGAGCATTCCAAGTCAAACCTCATTAAAAATAAAAATCTCAGAAGGAGAATGAGTAGGTTATCTGTAAAAGGCAGTGAAGATGCTGGTATGACTTGAATTAAAGGAGCAGGTGGCAGACGAGCAGTAAATAACTTTTGAAAGGACCTCAATTACCTTGATGGTAAGGCAGAAAAATTTGGCCTTTTCTTCAGTAAACTGAGACAAAATTATGTTCATAAACAGGAGTGATATGCAGAATGGGTTGAAGGGTCAAATTTTAGAGTTTGGACCATCAGAAGTAAGGTCATGGTTATAATCCAAGAATGGGGTGAGGAAGATCTGGATCAAAGTAGCAACAGTGGAGACATTGAGGCTAGATAGACAACACAGGGTCAACTCGAGAGGAAATTCAACCCTGGCAGTTTTAATTTAACACTTTAATTGTATCTTCTGATGTCTGTGTGTAACCAGCCTCCAATCTTTGGAGTTCTGATAAATAAATGGCAAAATGCTAGGATGATTTGGATAGTGCTGGCAAATACAAGAAACAGAAGGGAAAGAAGTTGCCTTCTCTATTCTGTTGCTCTGTTATTTCATCTTTCTCAAATAATATGTATCAAATAACATATAGACTTTTTAAACTGGCCATTTTATTTTGAGTCCCATATCCTTAATAGACCAGAGTCAGGGACACTCCGAGATGATTTCAAGTGACCAGAACCCTAAAGCTGATCCCAGGCTGTGTTTGTTATAACCTTTCATGATGCTAACAAATGATGTTTCCTTCTGTTCCTTATTCAACATAGACACGTATTTCACTCTTTATGCTCATATCTGCTACCCAAACTCTACATGTTCCAGGTTTGACCCTGCTGAAGAGGGAGAGATGAGTGAGAAAGAATATTTTTAAATAATCACTTCACTCTAGTTACCCCCACCCCCACATTTATTTATTTTCTCTAATCCTGAACTGAATAGAAGAGGAAGTCTGCCATGGGGTGTGGCATAGCATTCTTTTATTTTACAAGAGGAAATCTGCTGTGAGATTGTGGCATGGCAATTTTTTCTTTTAGATGATGAATAAGGAAGGAAGACTTCTAATCAAGACATAATACGGATTAGTGGGGGTGGGAAAAGGCTAAGAGGCAAGAGATGCTACTGAGATACAAAATTTAATGAGGCACTAACCCCCAGGGTCATGCAAGTTCCTTCTTAAATTTTGTTCCTAGGCACTTCTTTGCTTTTCCTAGTTGCACCCTAAGTGGGAAAAGGAGTGAGCTGGCTCACTGACTGAGGAATCTCATGTTCTCTCCCTGCAAAGACTTCATCATCTGTTTCTGTATATTTATTCAGCAAATTTTTAGTAATCATCTATTAGGTACTTAATTTTTCTTTCATAAGTCCTAATAGCACTGACCTGGATAATTGCTACCTTGTGATTTAGATAGTCCATGAATCTAGCAATATTTTAGGTAGGTATAAAGCACTGAAGGATGAATTTTGACCAGGTACAAAATTATGAATTACTTTTTCTTTGAGTTTAAACACCTTCCTTTGTGGGAAAATATTTAAGCCTTCAACTCTGTACCTTTATTTTCTCCCACAACTACGAAGATACCTCTAAAGCCTTTCTATGTTATAATATTTTGGAGCTTTTATTTAGTCAAAACTTAACTTGGCTTTTATTTTGTTCCTCTATGTTTACTGGTTATTTACTCTTACAAAACAATTCATATAATCTATTCATGACAATAATACATTGCCTTTCACTGTATTATTTTAGAAATTAATATTAAGCAGAACCATTTTAGACAATCTGCCAGGTTAGTAAGAGGGAATAAGGCAAGTGAAACCCTGGTGGTCCTATTTAAGATAGATCTTTCGGGTAGTCTGAAGGAGTAGTGTACCTATCTGCCAGGAGCTTAGAAACTAAGTCATAGTTGACACTAGAAAAATAGTTTTACACAACTGATATGACATAACACCAGCATCAGATTCACATGGCCTGGATTAAAGGCAGACTTGACAACTTGTTGCTTAATTTTAAAGTAGGTATAAAATCCCTGCTTTACCTATGTGTCAGGATTATTGTAAAGATACAAAAAATCATAAATGTAAAATTGCCGTGTAAATTGATAATGCCAAGAAAATATGAATTTTATTAATAATAAAAGATGGCTTTAAAATAATTAGATAGTAAAGATAATTGAAAACAAAAAAAGAGCAAAATTCTTACCTTCGTAAGTTCTTTAAATCTCTTTCAGAAAAGGCAGCCTGTAACCAGCCTCCAACCTTTGCAGTTCTGATAAATAAATATATGGTGAAGAAAAATCAATGTATATGTGATATATATATAATTTGGAAATTTAAACACCGTTTTTAGATCTATGTACCCTTCAAATTTTAAGACAAGACCAGTATTAAGAAGATAAATGTTTACTTTGTAAATATATACATTTTACTATAAACACATCTTTCCACTAACCTCACAAAATCTTTTTCTACTTAACACTAGCCAGGAAAAGTGCTTTAAATTCCGGAAGCATCCAAACATCACTAATACGATGTTATCTTTAACCACATTCTAAGCACAAAATAAAACTGTCCTTGTGTAGAAGCCATGTCATTATGACAAACATATTTGAAAATTAGTTTTGTATGATTTGTGATATTCAGCATATCCAATACAAGTCTGTGACAGCCAAGGTCATGGAGTATTTTGATCCTCAAAAAATCCTAGAGCTTTCTTTGGAGAGAAAATTATTGCTATCCTGGTTTTCCATTACAAAACCACTTATGGATGCAGAATTTTATAATTATTTTTATCCTTAATTATTAATAATTTTTTTCCTGATTAGTAAGACACTGCATTCAGAGTAATGCTGGATAGGAAGATGCTTTGTTTATGCTTTTCTTTCTTTAAGTGCCAAGGATTTGTGTCTACAGGAATCCTATGATAAAGACTGAACTCTGTGACTTAGTTCAGAATAATGTGAGGTTTTCCATATAATAAAAAAGATAAATCAGAGAAAGAAAAGTAAGGTAAACCAAATCTGCAATTTAAAAATAAAACATGAAAATGAGGAGTGTGTTAGAAATTGTGGAGAAATAGTTACTAAAGGGATGTCATAATAAAAATCATAAAAAGTTTATAAGCTAGCTTATCAGAAAGAAAGGAAAAGGTAGAAAGTAGCTAAAAGAAATTAAAATCAATAGGAACTAGTTTAAATTGAATATATTGTCTTGAATGGGATACAATGTCATGATCTGGAAATGCAGTGTTGAGTGAAACGTATAATGGTTTATGTCATGTAAGGTTAATTTTGACAACTGTAGATCAGACTAGAAAACACTGTGAAATCATCATGAATGATGCATGTGCTGTGCTGTGTCATCTTAAAGTTAGACTTGCAAATTTGATTTTTGAATCTGCATTTGAGCAACCAAAGCCATGTGTTGTGAGATAAATCCATTTGAAAACAAAACATTGCCTAATGTAATTTGTGAAGTTTCTTGGTAAGAGTGCACTGGTGACATATCTATGCCAAGCTTCATTTTACCTCCCTTTTCATTATGGGGCTGGTAGTCTGGAACTGAGGGAGCCAGAGGAGCAAGTAAAGCTGAGAATAAACTGGGAGTGAGGGCAGTTGTCCTACATTATTGCTATGGTTAGACGTGAATAGTCCATATTGAGCTTTTATTGTCTATCAGGGACATTTACTGAGAGTTCCTGATGGAAAAGTACAGATTGAATAAAAAACAGTATAATTCTACCCTGTTGGAGGCAAATGAAGTGCTTCAGTTGTATTAGATTAATTTGATTGTGATAATAAGCATGTGTTTCATATCATTCATGTGTAGAGTTTTGTTAACTAGACCTTGAACTGGAGACTGCTCTAATTCCTGTGCCCTTTCCTCCACTGCTGAGAGGACTGTGAGGAGCGGCTCAGCCACTGGTGGTTGCCAAAGGATGAGAGGGGTGTTGTCATTCAATACCTAGAAAATACAGCCTCTGAAACTGTACCCATTGCTCTGCGTTGGTCATCTCTGTTAGAAATGATTATGTTGATGATGTCTCTTTTAAAGCTGGAATTTCAGTTATGTCTTTATGTCTGTAATCCCCTCACAGGCATTGCATTTATTATTTTATTAGTGAAAAATGAATGATAGTACTTCTACATATAATTAAATAAATTCATCTACAACAGTAACTGCAATGCCATAGATATATTAGTAATTTTTTTAACATTTTTGTGAATTTTTCTTAGAAATGTTTTTAAAGGCAAGATAGATTAAAAGAAAATACTTCAGACTTATAAAAAATGCTTTAAAAAATATTGAGGCCTATTTACTTCAAAGAAAGAAAATGATTGTTGAACATTCAAAAAAAATACAATTTAGAGTATTTGCAGAGGAGCAAAGCTGTGAAGTAAGAATAAAATTATTAATTAATTACCTAGTTTTTTGAGAAAATTTATCACATTATTGATCAAGTTTGTCAACCCCATTGTTTATTACTGCCAACTTACTCTTTTTATCTGAGAGAAGTAGACTAGATACTAAGGAAATTTCAGACCAAACTAGAGCCTTGCTCTATGTTAAAGATGAATAGCGCCTGATAGAGACGTGTTGTATCAGGAATTTTTAAGTGAAGTAAGGACAATAAAATAATTGTAAAATTGACTTATTATTCTAGAGAGGTAGCAGAGTTAAACACCAACTATAAAGATAGAATCATAAATATTTAAACTGATTTAGACTGTAGGACTACTTGATGTTTATATTTCTTTCTACCTTTCTTCATACTGTCTATCATTTTAAAAGTACGTGGGTTGGGCAAGTTGTGGTTCATGCTTGTAATCCCAGCACTTCGGGAGACTGAGGCAATAGAATCGTTCTACACCAAGACTTAAAGTAAAAATTTTACCACATTTGTATATGGTCCTTTGGATTTATTTTTTTAAATTTATTTTTAAAAGATATTTCTAGACCAGCTTGGACAACATATTGAGACCTTTATCTCTACAAAGTAATAATAATAATAAAATATAAAAAATTAGTTGGGCATACGAGCACATGCCTATAGTCCTAGCTACTTCAGAGGCTGAGCAGGAGGCTTTCTTGAGCCCGGGCTTTCAGGGCTGCAGTGAGCTATGATTGCACCACATGAGCCCTGAGTCCAGCCTGGGAAACAGAGCAAGATGCTGTCTCTTAAAAAAAAAAAAAAAAAGAGAGAGAGATCCAAGATGGCCGATTAGCAGCAGCTAGGATTGTAGCTCCCACTGAAAGCGCAGAGAGTGAGTGGACGCCACATTTTAGACGAATTTTCATAGCCTACGGACCAAGAGATTCTTGGCGGAGGAGCCCCACCGGGTCGCCAGTGCGACCCTTTTGGAGGGGCGCGGCTGTTTTGCAGGCGCCCCGACGTGGCGGTTCTAGTCCGGAGTATACGGGGACTGAGTGCCCTTTTGGTTGGCGTTGGAGCTCTGGGAAAGCAGAGTCTCCCATTCAGCTGATTAAAAAGCGGATTGAAGTGGGGGAACCAGAACGGGAGTTCCCGGGCAGAAAGCGCCACGAATCTTAACGCTGCTGTTTCAGCCGGCGTAGTGGGTCGCCGCAGGGGAAAACTGGTCCCCACCCCCAACAACAATAACAAAACAGCAGTTGGAACTGCTGAGGATAAGCGTTTCACACCAAGTACAGCTAAACCCGGGAGGTCCAGCTCTGTCGGGGAGGGGCATCCGCCGAAGGAAAATTAAGAAATAGAAAAAACTTTATCACCAACAAGCTTGGACGTCCACTCAGAGACCTAATCTGAAAGTAGCAATTACACAGACGACAGGTGGATAAATCCACAAAGATGGGAAGAAACCAGCGCAAAAAGGCTGAAAACACCCGAAATCAGAATACCTCTCCTCCTACAGAGGATTGCAGTGCCTCATCACCGGTTGAACAAGGCCTGATAGAAAACGAATGTGAGGAATCAACGGAATCAGGCTTCAGAAGGTGGATAATGAGAAACTTCTGTGAGCTAAAAGAACATGTTCTAGCCCAATGCAAGGAAACTAAGAACCTTGAAAAAAGGTTTCACGAAATGTTATGAGAATGGACAATTTAAAGAGGAATATAAGTGAATTAATGGAGCTAAAAACACAATACGAGAACTTCGCGAAGTATGCACAAGTTTTAACAGTCGAATTGATCAAGCAGAAGAAAGGATTTCAGAGGTCGAAGACCAACTTAACGAAATAAAACGAGAAGACAAGATTAGAGAAAAAAGGGTAAAAAGGAATGAGCAAAGTCTCCAAGAAATATGGGACTATGTGAAAAGACCTAATCTACGTTTGATAGGTGTACCTGAATGTGAAGAAGAGAATGAATCCAAGCTGGAAAATATTTTTAGGATATTATCCAGGAAAACTTTCCTAACCTAGCAAGGCAGACTAATATTCAAGTCCAGGAAATCCAAGAACCACCACAAAGATATTCCTCAAAAAGAGCAACCCCAAGGCACATAATCATTAGATTCATCAGGGTTGAAAACGAAGGAGAAAATACTACGGGCAGCCAAGAGAAAGGTCAGGTTACCCACAAGGGGGAAGCCTATAGACTCACAGCTAATCTCCTCAGCAAAACCCTACAAGCCAGAAGAGAGTGGGGGCCAATATTCAACATCCTTAAAGAAAAGAACTTTCAACCCAGAATTTCATATCCAGCCAAACTAAGTTTCATAAGTGAAGGAAAAATAAAATTTTTTGCAAACAAGCAAGTACTCAGAGATTTCATTACCACCAGGCCTGCTTTACAAGAGCTTCTGAAGGAGGCACTATGTATAGAGGGGGAACAACCAGTATCAGCCACTTCAAAGGACCCATCAGTAAGCTGCATCCAGATCCATCTTACATGCAAGGATATACAGAGACTCAAAACAAAGGGATGGAGGAAGATTTGCCAACCAAATGGAGAGCAAAAAAAAAAAAAAGCAGTAGTTGCAATTCTCATCTCTGATAAAATAGACTTTAAAGTAATAGAAACCGAAAGAGATAAGAAGGACATTGTATAACGGTAGAGGGGTCAATGTAACGGGAAGAGCTAACGACCCTAAGCCTATGCGCACCCAATGTAGGAGCACCCAGATACACAGGGCAACTTCTTGGTGACTTACAAAGAGACTTGGACTCCCACACGATAATAGTGGGAGACTTTAACATTACATTGTCAATATTGGACAAATTAATAAGACAGAAGGTTAAGAAGGATACCCGGGACTTGAACTTAAACCTCAAACAAGTAAACTTAATAAACATTTACAGAACTCTCTACTCCAAATCCACAAAATATACATTTTTTTTTTCAGTAACGCATCACATTTATTCTAAAAGTGACCACATGGTTGGGAGTAAATCACTCCCTAGCAATTGCATAGCATTTCATGGGTTTAAATGAAATATTGGTTGGCTGTTTGTTTGTTATTTTCCTCCCTTATTCCTTCCCTGTCTCCATTGTATAACACAATTATTAGTATAAAAAAAGCTTTTAATATCCATTTGTAGACTGCATTCTAGCCTGGGCAATAGAGCAAGATTCCCGTTCTCTCTTCCTTTTTCTTTTTCTTCTTCTTTTTCTCTTTATTTCATTCTTTTTTTCTTCCTTCTTTCTCTTTTTCTCTTTAAAAAAAAAAAAAAAAAGTTTCCCTAGACAGGAGATCAGGGTAGCTTTGGAACTAGAGACTTTGTTCATTAGTCAAATATTTTTATGAAGTCAGGAGACAGAGCATTTCTGATTCCTCATGCTTCTGACAAAGAGATTTACTCTGCTGGGGGAAGGAGCCTGGGGTGATTCATATCCTGTAAAAAAAAAAAAAAAAAGAGTACATTAAGAGAATAAATTACTGTTTATTCATATGGCTATTTTAATTTAAAAGTTTAGATAAAACACATAAATCATATCAAGATTTATCTTGGAAACCTAGTTGTTCATGCTTAGAGACAAAGATCATAGTTAAATCACTTCTGAGTATTTCTTGCAGTCATTGATGTACAAAATCACATTGACATTTATATCTGAAAGCTTTGAAAATCCAGTGTATTTTAGTGTATTTTAGTAACAAATGTAACCACTTTCTTTATGTTTCTTATTTGCTGATCATTCTTCATCTTTGTGTCATCTAGATTAGATATAAATATTGCCTAATGTAATTATGTTTAAAAATGTTTTTAAACATTGTGTACTCTTTATACACAATGGAAATACTTATTTTTTGAATTATTTAAATTTTATATATTACTAGCTTGATTATCTTTAAATAGAGAACAATTCATTAAAATATAAAGAAAAAATAAAAGCCACCTAAAATCCTACCACCCTGAAATAACCACTATTAACATTAGTTGATTATGCATTACAATATGTATGTAAAGACATATAAGTGTACATAAATTGGATTGTATATTAATACTAAATTCATTTTTCTCCTTCTTACATCGTATTAAAACATCAAACACATCCTCATTCCCCCGTGTAAGTTTTGTTAATAAGCTGTATTCATATCAACCTACACATACTGATTATACACATACACACAACTTTTCTTGCTCATTTTTTATAAAAGGGTTTATATTATATACAATATACATCTTTCATGTATATAAAATAGATGTGTATACAGTATACATGTGTATGCAACATACATCTCCATCTTATTTTTGGCTAAATTATACAGAATAGCTCTAATCCATTCTTCTTACATTCTTTATTGATGGACATTAATTTATTTCTGCCTTATGATTACCATGAACAAGCCCACAATAAATATCCACATATAAATGTCCATATTAATTGGCATTTTTCTTTCTTTTTTTTTTTAAATTAGATGACTTGCACAACTTTATTTTCAAGTCCATTCTCTGAAACAGTTTGGCCATGACTTAATGTCAATTTGACTAGTAATGAAACTTAAATGACTTTATTTATCAATAGAACTTCATACATGAATATTTAGTTGTTAGCTAAAGGGAGGTTAACTTTAAACACTATTATATTTTAATGACTTCATTCTCCCCTAATTGCCTACATAAATGATTTAAAAAAAAAAAAAAACCTCAGGATCCCACAAGAATAAGAGCTCAACTTCCTAAAAATGATTTTATAAGTAGTGTTCATCTTACAGAAATTTAATGAGAAATTATTGAATTGAATTTCAAAGTGATGATGGGAAATAATATTAGGATCTTCTGATTTAGAGATGACGCTATAATTGTAAATAGGGCCAACACAGGAAACCATGTCCCTTGATTCCTGTGGGTTTGAGCTACTGCCCATTTTTCAGTACTTTCATTTTTTTTTTTTTTATTGCATTTGAGGTTTTGGGATACATGTGAAGAACATGCAAGATTGTTGCATAGGTACATACATGGCAGTATGATTTGCTGCCTTCCTCCCCCATCACCTATATCTGGCATTTCTCCCCATGCTATCTCTCCCCAACTCCCCACCCGCTGCTGTTCCTCCCCTGTTTTCCTCCCACAGACCCCAGTGTGTGATGCTCCCCCTCCTTGTGTCCATGTGTTCTCACTGTTCACCACCCATCTGTGAGTGAGAACATGCGGTGTTTGATTTTCTGTTCTTGTGTCAGTTTGCTGAGAATGATGGTTTCCAGGTTCATCTATGTCCCTACAAAGAACACAAACTCATCATTTTTGATGGCTGCGTAGTATTCCATGGTGTATATGTGCCACATTTTCCCTGTCCAGACTATCATCGATGGGCACTTGAGTTGGTTCCAAGTATTTGCTATTGTAAACAGTGCCACAATGAACATTCGTGTGCATGTGTCCTTATAGTAGAACAATTTATAATGCTTTGGATAGATACTCAGTAATGGGATTGCTAGGTCAACGGAATTTCTATTTCTAGGTCGTTGAGGAATCGCCACACTGTCTTCCACAATGGTTGAACTAATTTACACTCCCACCAACAGTGTAAAAGTGTTCCTATTTCTCCACATCCTCTCCAGCATCTGTTGTCTCCAGATTTTTTAATGATCGCCATTCTGACTGGCATGAGATGGTATCTCAAGATAGTTTTGATTTGCATTTCTCTAATGACCAGTGATGATGAGCATTTTTTCATATGTTTGTTGGCCTCATATATGTCTTCTTTGTAAAGTGTCTGTTTATATCCTTCGCCCACTTTTGAATGGGCTTGTTTGTTCTTTTCTTGTAAATCTGTTTTAGTTCTTTGTAGATTCTGGATATTAGGCATCACACTACCAGACTTCAAACTATACTGCAAGGCATTTTTATTTCTATAGGGCCTGTTCCTAGGTGTGGGAATTACTGGGTCAAATTTATTTTTAAAAATATTTCTAGATACTTTCACGAAGGTTATAACACTTGACATTTTCATTACAAACACTTGAGTACACTTTTACTGTCATTCCCCTAAACAAGAGCTTTTCATTGTTATCTGCCTCATGCATGTCAAGTCATGTTGTATTTTTATTTTAATTTCCATTTGTCTGAGAGTGAATCTGAGAATTTTACCACATTTGTATATGGTCCTTTGGATTTCCTTTTTTAAACATCTGAATATATGATGAACAAAGATATGTATTTTCTTTTATTTTTTATCAATTTATAATAGTCCTTATCCTTTTATAGAACGAAATATTTGTAATATTCATTAAAAATTTACCAAATTTATCATTAATCTATTAACATAAGATTAAAAATTTTTAAACATCAGATATTTCTTTCTTTTCTACCGTGATGTCTGCATTTTCTGTTGAGATTACGGTGGTCTTCCTAGACATAAATTATTTAGCCTCCCAATTTTTTCTTGAAAGATTTATATTGTTTTTTTTTTAATTTTAAATTTATGTCTTTAATCTATCTGGACTTTTTTTTGTGCAAATGTAAGACAGGGCTTCATTTTTTATTGTATTTTTTGGCTATCTATCTGGCTGCACTGGCACCATTTTAAATAGATGACATCTTCGCCATTTATTTACAATATCAATTTCTCAGATTTTTCAGAATCTAATTCTGAATTCTCTATACTATATGGCTCACCAATTTGTCTTTTCCTGTACAACACCATATAGATTTTTTTTATAGTGACTAGATAGTATATTTTCAGTGACTAGTGCTCCCCTCTATGGTCTTCTTTGTTACAGTTTTCTAGCTGTTATGACACAAATCTTTATATTTAATTCTAAGGAAAACTGTGTTTTGATTCTAACTGAAATAATTTATATTTAATATAAATAAATTTCCATCAATAATATTTATAGTTTTCTATTTCTTCTGCTCTTATAATGTGTGCTGTGTTATTAAATAATATATTAAAGCTTTTACATAGATCCTGGATATTTCTTGCTGCATTTATTTCTAAATATTTTATAAGTAATTTTTTTCTTGCTGACATAAAAAGAAAAATTTTTAACATTTTCAGGTCTAGGTGTTTATTATTAGGGTAAAGCTATGGAATTTTTTTGTATTTAACTTATATCCATCCACATTGCCAGTTCTCTTAATTCACAAATGTTTATTAGAGTCTCTTGAGTTTTCAGAATGTACAATAACAGTGCCAACAAAAGAAATTTCTACCTCACCTTTATGTTGATCAATGTTTACATCAGTTGTTTCATTTCTATCATATGTTTACTTGAATGAACACAGCAGTTTGAACAATGACAGGCAATCAATAAAATTTTTTTCATCCCTGAATGGTACATTTAAGGTCAATGAAATAATTATTTTTAATAGTAATGTAGTATTTGAGTTTTCTTTTATCTTTGGAAGTTTGCAAATAATTAGAAAACTTCAAATTTACTCTGTTTCAGCCTGAGATTAATCTATTATTAAAAATAATGAAAGATAAGGAACTTTATAACATTGACTTTGTTATAGAATCCACACAAATTAAATCCTGTTTAAGAAAGTGCAAAGCACTAATAGTTTAGACTTTGTGCTCCATTCATTCCCACTAGAGCCAATATCTAGCAGTGAGACCTATTGGTTTTCAAATACAAGGATACATATTCTTCCTCTCTGATTGCTAATTGAAGAGAGACTCTTGATAATAGCAATTTTCAATTAACTCTACATCTCTTAAATAGCCTATTGCTTAAAGAAGAGTAAGTTAAGCATTTAATCAAATCATTGTGACTAATTTTCCTTTATCCTAGTCCATGTCCTAATTAGATGAGACATTAACATCTAATAAAAGGTAAATCTAACTAACAACAAAGGAATTGATGATTGTTGATAACCTGTGTAAATAGAATGCTATAGAGTGTGAAGTATTAGTGTTATTTGCCAGCAATAAAAACATTAGAAATATATTTATCTATTCTAGGTTTCTGTTAGCATTCATGCAGTATAGTTAAAATGTCTGCACTTTTAATAAGAATTTGGAGGTAGTTTACAATAATAAAGCTAAATGAGTGAATGAAATGGAGAATGAATCATAGATGTATACATACATACATGTATACATACAAATATAAATGCAATTAGTAAGATGAGGGGAAAGAAGATATGAAGAAGTTTTAGGAGCACTTTTGGAGGAGGGTTATAGTAATTGAAAACAAAAGTTAGATTGATATACCTGAGCAGCAAATAGAAAATATGAAGATTATTTGTCTTTAAAATGTGTGCGTATGTGTATGTTATGCATATAGTTTGTTTTCTGTCAGTTTCTGATGAATGTTGAGAACATAAGCTTATATACTAGTTCTGTAAAACAATTCAAGAGGAGCCAAAGTACTATGGACCAACCAAATAAAACGTTACTTTTGGTTTGAGGACATCTTTGTTACTAGACTATTATGCTTAGATATATTTGTGTGTACAACTTACAGTAATTTTGTAAAGCACAAATGTAGCATCACTGTGGTATTTTTGAAAATATTGCTTATGCTCTTTATTCACGAGTTTTCTTCTGTTTGTCCTTGAAGAATAAGATAATTATATTTTAAAAATAAAAACATTTAAATGAATGTTTCTGTACAGAATAAACTAAAAAACTTGTGAGGATTGACAGCCACCTTCTGCCCTTTTTACTATTTAGTAATTTTCTCTGCTTTTTTTTTTTTTTTACTATTTACCACTTTTTTTCTGAGTAGAATAAGGGGAAAAGCCACAGGATGTGCCCTTTCAAGAAAAACAATTGGAGCGACAAAAGAGCTAGACTTCTCAAAAGTCTCTGGGATATGGTAAAACAAGACACTGGGGAGAGCTAAGGAAGGGCTGGGCAAAGTGAGGACAAGAGAGCGCAAGGAACCAAGAAGAAAGTTTTAAAAGAATTTGAAAGTGAACTACTTCCTGGCAGTTAAGTGAGTAAGAGAAAACTCAATTTAGTCAGTGCTGCTAGGAAGGAAATTTTCCATTTTAGCTATGCATTTATATATTAAATTAGTCCTGGACTGGGTAAAGCAATACACTGCAGAAAATCTCTTTCTGCCTCTCTAAATAGTTTTGGATCAAAATTGTCCGATCCTATTGCTGTTACAGGACATGTACTTTAATCAGTTAATGGCGTTCAAACCTGTGTCCTCTTAACTTGATTTTGTTATATGTCCAGCATAGAAAGAGGTCAAAGATGAAGTCAGAGCAACAGTCTGAATGAAATTTTAGGTGCATTTTGTGAAAATGCGTCTTTTTCCTGGAAGCAGAGAAATTGAGAATCCTAACAACTTTATGAAGAAAGGAGTAAGAAATGCATCAAATGTCACAGAAACATTAATAATGTTGAAAATTTGCCTGCATGGTACAGAGCTATATATAAAAATTAAGGGATTAGAAAATATTATGTACTTAAAACTTCAGTACATAACAAAGGAATTATCATAAACCAGTAAATAAAGAAAAACTTATTCAATAAATAGTACTATGACATTAGTAATACATATTTTATACAAAATATATAAAATTCAGTGACAATTTTATATATATAAAATAATGTGTATAATATATAAAAATTTAGTGACAGAATTGGTTTTAAAAATTACTTTAGAACCTTCCTGTGTACACAAGAAAACAAAATGAATACCAGTGAGATATCTTTTAAATGTAAAATAATGGAAGAAAATAGAAGACACAAATAAATATTATCTAAATCTGAGTGTGTTTCCTTCATTAAAACAAGACAATAGAGGAAATTACAGAGGGCAAAATTATATAATGTTGTAACTAAAATACATGGTGTGAGACCAGGCAGATTTGAATTAAATCAATGCTCTTCCACTTATTTCAGACATTTCACATGTACTACAATTGCACATTGTCATTGGAAACTGGCAACTAAAAGTTAAAAAAAAAATGGTGTACTCTTGTTCTATAAAGGGACTTGTGCCAAAAAGCTGACCACCACTTATAAATAATAGAAAATCAGTACACTATATATCAAAAATAGTGTACACTCTATATTTTGATATATAGTGTAGAATTTGGCCAAAGCAGTAATTATAGACATAAGTGATTTTATTAGAAAGCTAGTATGTTGGTTAGTTTTCTTAGCTGCAAGCAATAGAATGTACAACAGCTAGTTTAAAGCAGAAGGGGGTTTATTACTGGGAATAGGCAGAGTGCAAAATTCCTGGGCAAGGCAGGGAAACAAGTGTGGATGCCACATAGCCAGAAGAAATACGACTGGGATAATTGTCCAGCTCTACTAGGAGACAGCTCCAACAGAGGTCATATGCCTCTGCTCACCACTGACTGTTCAACATCTTTAGAACCAGAGGCTGCACTCTATCTGGTAAAGAATAGCCTGTACCTCCGTGGATGCTTGTCTTCATGGCAGGATGATCAAGTCCCTTGCTTGCATGAAGTTGTGTTTACATCCCTTCCAAGATGCATAAAGTTGCATTCACCTTATGAAGTTGAAGCCACATGTGGAACTCAAGCTGCAAGGGAGCCAGAGATATGTGGTCTTCATCTTTGCAGCCTGTGATTCATAACACATGCTCCAAGGAGATTCAAATAGGATGCAATAAGACAGTCTATAAGATTTGCCATAATTGATTCCCTCCTTTGGATATTCAGTATTTACAAAACATTGGTTCCAATCCAGTATTTCAAATATCTATAGCATCAACCTGCTATTGAAATTTCACTTTCTTTTTTACAAAGGAAAATATATTCACCTTCTCCCCAAAGTCTCACTAGTCACTACATTTCATCTCTTCTCTTATTTCTCCTCTAACTTGGCCAGAATCCAAAATTCATCTTAACAGGCGTTATTTATTCACCACAAACATGCTCTATATAAAATATGATAGGAAATAATGAGTAAAAAATAATGTAATAAAAAATAATAAATACATACTAGAACAAGAAAAGCTAGCACAGTCCCAATTTCTGTAATTGATAACAAGGCCATAGTTGTGATAAAACATAATTCTTTCAGTGTGTATTCAATTTTCCTCTAGCCTTCAGCTAGAATATCAGCTATTCAGTATTCTTTATCTCGGGAAGTGACCCAAAACTGTAATGCTCCGTTGATTTGAGTTTGTAGATCTGCCTTCCTAACACCAGCTATGTAGTACCAGGAGACACACGCATTCTGGAGCAGCCATTCCGTTTGCCTGTGATGATCTGCACCAATCGCAACAGCCAAAAGACTAAATCTCCCCTTTTCATTGCAATTCAATGTAGTGGCACAAAGAACCGCAAACAGCCTGTTGGCTGCCTCAGCTTTCAAATTATTAGAAGTATTTTCTCCTAGTGGAAGCATTCATCATTTATGAATTAAAATCTCTCAAGCAGAATGTCCAGAGTAATAGTTATAGGCAACCAAGAATTTTCAAGAATTCTATCAAGAATTACAAGGTTAACTCCCTATCCTACCCTTTGATTCCTGGAAATATATCATTTGACTCCGAGAAAAATAACACCATGTATTTGCTGATGGTACAGTTAAAACATCCCTACTTCACGAATTATCTTGCTGCTGGCACCATAGCTGAAACTTCTTTTGACCATTTTATCTTTCGATAGAGTCAGTTACTCCTGGATGATGGATTATGTGTTAAGACCAGTGAATTCCATTATGGTCATCCTATTGCTTTTGTTCATTTGCTAATAAGTTCTGTATTCAGAAGCAATATGACATCATGACTGAGAAAAGCCTTCAATAAGGGTGACACTGACAGAAGCAGTGATATAATAGGCAAATCCATAAGCAAAATAACTGTTCATTGAGGTTAGATCAAACTACTACCCCTTCTAGGACAAAGGAGTTCAATGCTCAGTTTTCTGCTGATCGTAGAATTGTTCACCCAGAGTGTGGTGCTGTGGCAGAGTTCAAGGTTTCCTTTCCTGCTGATGGGGTTAACACTTAAAATGATTGTATTCAGTTGACTTGGGTAAAAGGAAGTGTATGTTTTGGGGCCCATACAAATCTTCATTCTTACTAGTCTGACCACTTTTTCCATGATCAAACACTGAAGTGACCAGAGAAAGAAACTGACTGACATTCATAGGAGTGAGGGGATATAGTTCAGAAATAAAGAAAAGATATTACTTTGCACAAAAGCCTGAAAGCACCGTATGTGATTATCACATGACTATGAGGTCCACTGCGCCACAACAGCCAGGTTCAGAGATGCTGGTATTAAACCCTAAATGAGCTGAAACTACTTTGTACATTTTGCTCTGATATTCATTCAAGGCTGCCAATTTGTTTACTTTGTAAATGGACCAGATCAAAACAATTAAATGCTGTGTATGCCTCTCTAAAATTCAGAAAGTTCCATCAAATGTTCCATCTCTTTCTTAGTGTTAGGAGAAGTAAGGTATCACAATTTGTCTTCTACTTAGAATGTAGTAAGTCCAAGATTGTGGGATACCCAGAAACCTCAATGTGGTAAGAATCCCCCAATATTTATCATATGTTTTTCCCACTTCTAACACTCAAATATTTTGCCAAAGATTCTAGGGAACTTACTACTTCCTGGTTTTGAGATTTTATTGACATGCTGACATCTATGTAGATGTCCTGTGAGATAATGACATGAACAACATCCCTGTAGGTGAAACTGTGACAAAGAGAGTTGATGTAGCCCAAAGGTGAGATAGTGAAACTGTCCTGCTTTCCTTACTATGTGAAAGCAAAGAGAAAATACAAAAGGCCAACTGGTCTATAATGAGATACTCATCCTCACTAATAATCAGAGAAATGCAAAGTAAGGCAATTAAAAGTGAACCACTTATCATCCTTCCAGTTTTAAAAGTATATATATATAAGTTTGATAGCATTAGGTTTTGGCCAGGATATGATTAAATGAGACTCATACACTGCTGATCAGAATATAAACTAAGATCACCATATTGGAAGATGATGTGTAATATTGTTAAAAATATACTATACTAAAATGTCTGACTCAATAACATCCCTTCTGATGCTTTGCCAGTAATACTTTGTATACATTGATTTAAATAAATATGAATGTCTAAGAATGTTTATTTTTGAAGATTTGCAATGTGTCTCAAGGAAACACATATATAATTAAAAAGTAAGTATCTGGTCACTTGTGTGACTGATTTGGATTGTCCTATCCACTTCAAGAATATGAAAAGGAGGCAAAACACTGAGAAAGGATTTGTGATATGATTTATTTGAAGAGAACTGTTTCTGCATTCTTTACTTGTACCTAATGAGGAAACTTTCCATGAGACCCTACACCGTCAGGGTCAGTCATGAGTATCACAGTCAGTTAGGCCATGCTATGGAGAGGGAAAACTGCATGGGGTCTTCATAGATGCTATTCAGTAGAACCTTCAGAGGGACATGGAATCCCAGAAGCCAGAATCTGGACTCTTTGCCTTAGGCATTTCAGGATATAATAGTTTAGAGTTGGGGCAATGTCATGAAGGGCTCAAGTCTTCTCAGAGAGCTCCAAATGGAAGCAATTATAAAGCTAGAGGCCAGTAGCAGCAATTCTATGAGTTTGGACTATTGCTTGATATTTCTAGATCTCAGTTACCTTATCTTTCAGGAGAGCAGGAAATATATATATATATATATAATTTGTATTTGTTTAGGGTACTTTATGGCCAGGTGTAGCAATGCATTCTGGATTAACCTACAACCTTCAAACCACTCCTATGTTTTCATATATTACTTAGTTTTATAAAAAGTTTAAAGCCTAGTAAATTATAATATTATTAAACATACAGATTTAAAATATAAATGCATGAGTATAAATACAGTATTCATAGTAGCTTTATTGGACTAATAATGAGGTTTAATGCCTAACAAACCATTAAATCAATGATGATGGGCATTATTAATGTTAACAAAATTGACCATTAATATTTATTATTTTGTAAAACATTTAATATAATTATTTTCACAGGTAATATACTAGATCTCTTGCCTTAGTACATAATTATCCATTAATATTAGAATTAGAGAAACTGACACAGTCAAGAAAAGACAAGATGACTCAATGTAAATATGATATCCTCTATGGGATCCTAGAACAGAAAAGAGATGCTAGGCTAAAACTAAAGAAATCTGGATCAAGTGTAGACTTTAGTTAACAATAAAGTAACCATACTGGTTCATTATTTGTGACAAATGTACCATACTTGGGTAAGAGGATAATAGAGGAAACTGGCTTTGGGGGACATGGGAACTCACATTGCACTATCTTTGCAACTTTTCTATAACTCTAAACCTATTATAAATAAACAGTGTACTTATTTGAAAAGAAAAAAAGTAGAGTTAGTATACTCTGAAGAATAGCTTTATTAAGCAGTTGTTATAGAGTATGTAGCATGATTTAAAAATACATTGTAATAGCTCTTCCTTTCCCAAAATGAAAATCCATATATTTAAAAGTGCCATCTGCATATGCTTAGTACATTGTTTCCCTCTTCTAAAATAATTGGATTCATTTATTTTATTGCACATTAAATGTTGATTTAGTTAGATCTTCCCTAATACTTTAGATAGATTTCCAATAAAAGAAAACTGTATTTTAACTGAAAAAAAGTCTTTCAAGATTATCATAGTATTGACAAATATGTAAAATAGTGGTTGAAGCAAGATCCCTTAACATCTATGGTTATTTCCCATTTATACCTTAATTCATAACTTGAACTCCTGCTTGTCTTAGAGCATGTCAAACAAGTATTTAAACAGGGAATCTGGCTTTTCCTTTGTATTGATATCCCTTAAGCATCCTCTTCCTTGTAAATTTAACAAAAGAGATTTCCACCATTAAAGAGAAATAGCTTTGAGTTTGTAAAGTACACATCTTGGAACATAGTGAAAAGTGTGATGAGATAAAAATATAGCCAACAATGGATACTTTTCCATTAAGTTGAACAAATATTCTAGCAGAAATTCCATACGGTTGTAATGAGTTTTCATTTTTCCTATTTGTTGCAATTTATCTAAAGATGTTGATTTTTTAAGACCTATTTCTGACTTTCTTTGTTTCTTCCCTGAGCCTTGGAGCCTTTGAAAATACATTATGGAATAGTAAATAGAATTATCTTCTTTTAAATTATTTAGCTTTCCCATTTCTCTCAGTGCAGAAGGAACTAGGCAAATTGTGTTTGTCCTACATTATGCATATTTCAAGAATTTATTTTAAGGGGTTATTGAGTAGTGGGTAGGATCTTTTAAAGTACTAGTTCTCAGGAACTCTTTAAGTCATTAACTGAGAGCTGCTTCTCTAGTTTTATTACACATAAAATGCTCTTTGCTAACTTTACCTACAACATTGATATTTTCTTCCTGTTTGGTTACCTACATCATGCTTATCAAATGAATGTATGTTGTATCTTTCTTGACCAGTATTGAGGCAAAATAAACAAATGAATAAGACAAAGCTCCAGTTTGGGGGAGTGAAAATCTGATTGGGGACTAAATAGCATTACACATGCAAAAATTGCAGAGGAACAAGAGTCAGTGTATAATCAAGTGTCACTTTCTATGTCAGTATATGATCAAGTGTTGCTTTCTATGTCAGTTTCAGGTTGTTAACAGTTTTGGTGACTTTCAGAGAAGAAAGTTACTACTAAAAAAGTTATTAAACCTTAAAATGTTTATATTTTCTCATCTCAAACTTGCTATCATCTTCATATCAAACATTTATAGGCATTAACCATTTTCAAGTTGTTTTTATGTCACTCAAATAATTTTCACAACCGTGTTATAAAATGGAAAATTGAAATGCTGCTCTCCCTAATTTGGAGATGTGAGAGAGGGTCAGTGATTTTCTCAAGATCATTTAACAAAGGACAGTTATGCAGGTCTTTTTACTCTCTCCAGGCCAATTATTTCCTTTTCTTCCACTGATTAAAAAAAAAAAAATGATTTTAGCAGCGTAACATTTGATTCAATAAAGCTGAAAATTAACACCCCCCCCCCCACACACACACACCAGTATATTTTTAAACAGATTAAATAAGCTTCTCTGCATGACCTGGGATGAGTATCTAGGAGTGCTGCTTACTAAAGTCCCTTCAGCCTTCCTGCTTGTGGTCATGATACAGTATCCTGATGAATATTGACCTAGACCCTGCTACAGTTCTTCCAGACCTCGTTTCTTTTTAGGCAGCTCTTCTTATGTTGAGCAACAATAATATTTAGGAATTCTTTCATGTGAAACAGAATTGCCCCAGTTCCATCTAAACTAAACCGGTTAACCACTCTCTGTCACCTTGGTAATCCTCTGTTCCCAAGGAACAGCTCTGCCTCTTGTCAAATAGATTACTGTTAAACCATGTCTTACCAGTTCTGGATGTGTCATTTGCTCATTCAAATTTAACATTTTATATTTTCTTTTATTACATTCAGTGTCCCATGAAGGTTTCATGGACCGGGGCAAGATTTTTAAAGATTTATGTAGTCAAGGGGAAAGGGAGGGATCCAGGAGCTGTAAATTTAACGATGTTCTCGGCATGCCCTGTTTTCCTCTTTGTGAGAATCTAAGGATGCTGTCAAGAACCCAAAAGTCAGGAGGAAGGGCTCCCACTGGATGCAGTTGACCCTAAGCCTGTCATTGTAGTTTCTTGAGCAGGGATGAATATAAATTTGTCAGCAACTTCATTCTGATCGAGCAATGTGAGATGGGATATTCAAGGGCAAATTAGAGAATGGTGGCAGTTTATCCTTCTAATCCTGTGATGAGACATAGAATACTCGGAGCTATAAAAGTGGAATACCAGGTTTGGAGCTACAAAAGTGGAAATGGAGATCACCAGATGATTTGAAAAATGTTCTGTATAAAGGAAGGGAGGGAGGAAGGGAAGGAGGAAGGAAGGAAGGGAGGGAAAGAGAGAGAGAGTGAGACAGAAAGAGAAAGAAAGAAAAGAAAGGAAGGAAGAAAGAAAGAGTCATTATAAATTTTACATTGCATTGTTTATAGCATCCAAACATCCAAGAATAAAAATCAAATGATGGAAGAATATTAATAGTGAGAATTACATTAATTCTTCTTAAAATACTTTTCAGAATACTCTTTGCATTTCTAAACCTAAGCCTCATTATGCTGTTCTATTTGTATTCCAATGTAATTAAATTTTATATTTGAGTTGTTTTTTTAAAAAAAAAAAAAGAAATTTAATTTTAACCATGGCTAAGTTAAATGGTATTGTAATATCTTCAAAAAAAAAATCCAGCTAAGTAAAATTTGATAAACAACTTTATTATAATTTTTTAAAAGAACATGTTTACTCTGTGAAAGACTCTGTTAAGGAGATGAAGAGATAAACTACAGAAAGACAAACTATATTTTCAAAACACATGTCTGACAAAAGTCATATCTAGAATAACGAACTCTTTAAACAGTAAACATAAAACAAAAACCGCACATGATCTAACTAGAAAATGGGGAAAAAAGACATGAACATATATTTCAATGAAGAGGATATACAGGTGACGAACCAACACATGGTAAGATGTGCAACATCATTAGCCACTGAAGAATGCAAATTAAAAACACAATGGGTTATAACTACACACCTACTAGAATGGCTAAAATAAAAAAATAGCGATAACACCAAAAGAAAAAAAAAAGAAAGAAAAATGTTCTGTATAATGATTTGTAAGCACTTGTTGCTAAATTACATAGTAGAAGAGTTGACAGTAAAGAATGGAGAGAAACAGGAAAGATGTGTGGCACATCGTTTTGAGGGGAAGATGCTGAATTCTATTTGGGAGCCATTTTATTGGATTTAAAATAAAAATAGGAATCACTTCTATAGTTATTTTAGTGGAAGTCATGTTATGGATGTTTATCTAAGGGAATCAAAGTTTAGAAAAGAGAGGAGACCAGGGGGAATAGCCTAGAATTTGCTGATCAGAAGCAGGAAATGAGAGCATTATTTTATGATAACTGTATTGCTTTTTCTTATATTTTTATGAATCATGAATTACATTTTATGATTAGGTTCTAAACTAATTGTAATAGAGTAATTACTAGGACCTCCAGGTTGTCCTGGAGCAATGGGGGAGTTGGTCAGGTCAGGTGAATGTTAATGTAATCCAATGTTCTAGCCAGTATAGAGAAGAATTTCCAATCTTCATTACTGCCCCAAAATGTTCTTGCCTTTAACCTCTATCCCTTAATGCAGATACGTTAGACTTAGTTTCTCTTTCCCTCTCATTTTCAACAGAAGTATGTGACAGTTAATCAATTTTTGAATTGGTTCTTTGTAATTCTCCTTTTAAATTATTGATACCTAAAATACTATTGGTTACCTTTTCCTAATCTTCTTTAACTCAAGTTTTAAAAACAGGGCTCTTAAAAGACAAAAATTCCATAATGCTGAAAAATGCCTTTCATGAAAAGAATTACCAAAATCAATCACACCACTTGGCATCATTTTTTTGAAGTATGGTAGGTAGTTTTTACTCTGTCTCATAAACCAATCTCGAATTTTCACTTGAGGTAGATTTGGGTTTGTGCCCTGAATTTTCGCCATGGTTCACTACCTGGAACAGCATGGGTGTTAAGGAAGCAGCTGCATGCAAGCATACGCTGTGAGAAAGGATGGAAAATCTATGTACTGGCTCTTTCAGGGAGGCCTCATTACGGTAGCAGTTTATCCCATTACTAAATATGTGCCGTGCTGATACCTCCTCACATTCAGCTGCTGACCAGGAACATGGCCCTCAGCTCTCACAGGGAGCATATGATCACTCCAGCTGGCAGGAGACACCGTTTGGCAACGTTCCCCAGCAGCTCAACAAAAGACTTTCAAATATCAAAGCAAGGGAAAAGACCTCTGTCTTTACAGGGAAAATGGCTTTAGTATGTGTGTGCATTTTGCCTTCTTGCTTCTAACTTGCTGAATTCTATGAAGGAATAGGCACACTTAGAGAGTAAAATTCATTCAGGGAATTTGTAAAACTGCTCATTTGAATTGATAAATAAATAAATATGAGAAATTTAATTTTGTGTTCAGGAAAGGAGTGTGACTTGAACACAGTTAAAAATGGAAAAGTCTATTTCTTAAAAATTCAGTCTGAAAACACAAGCCAATCAGAATTTAGACAGGTTAAGTTGTAAAAATTTAAAATGTTGTACAATTTCATTGAAGAAAGGGATACTACTGATCTTTTAGTAAAATATCATTTTGTAAAATATATTTTAGTAATATTTACATTTAGTAAATATTACTAAAATATTTTACAGTAATATCCCTTTCTTCAATAAAATCTGTGGTACAGAATGATCACTACCTACTCAGGGTCATGTAATTCAAGGGCAACAGTTTAGGAATATTTTAGATCTCTTGACTATGAGCACAGCAGTCGTTGTTCTCTGTCTTGCTGTAAGTAAGGGACTCAGAAAAATTGAGAAATCCTCATACACCATTCATTAATATTAAATAAGCAAACAATAGATTTGTAGGAAAATGTATATATTCCCTACTACTATTATGTTCTCATACTAAATCTGAGTATAATTTTAAATATAATATTTTTACATGGAAGCATAAGACTTGGGACTAGAGACCTGACTGTCAATTGGCTGATGGCTGTCTCAGCGTATGTGAAAAGTGCATCTACCTTGAAAAGCTTCTCATGTCTTTTTTCAATTGGTCAATAGAGTGACAGTAATACTCTGCATGTGGTTTAAGCCCCATTACTCCTATAGTTTGAAGGCCATTATTGGAACAGCCATTTTCATTCTTGGGACAAATTATCTAATTAAATAAATCTGTGGCCATGCTGTCATTACAAAGTACACAAGCCTACAAATATATTTTGCTTTACACAAACAAAATGAATATTTTACTCTACTCTGAACACTAAATTGTTTGTTTACATTACAAACATTGGGGAGATTGGTTAATATTGTGAAGTGATGTCAGGTAATATCATTTATATAGGAAGTATTATTAAATTTACTTGCATCTTTACAGGAAGAAAACATTTTCGGTAACTCAGTAAGAACATGATAAGTGCTTATTAGAGACTAATTCTACAGAGACTAAAAATGAAATACTGCTATGGATCTTCTTTATAGATAACATATTCTTAAGTGCTAAAATGATTTATATTTATGAAAAGTCATACAAGCCTATCACAGGATAATAAGCCTCATAAAGGGACTAGGAATTGAACTGGGTTTAGGAGGGTCCCATAGGTAGGTTGGGATCATCAATCATCCAACTCCACCAGTGCAGAGCTTCTCAAGCTCTCTGGGGCAAAGGGTCACATTTTTGGTTGCTTGTTTTCATTTGATTTCCTACTCTTCCAGTAACATGGTCTTACCGTGCATGTCTATTATGTAGTTCATGCCATATGCCTCTCAAAAGAGAATTCAACAATAACAAAGCTGGCCTATACCCTGTTTATCGAGTTGAGTCTACTGATCATGCACGTGGATGTCACAGCAATTTGAAATTGCCATAAAATTGCCTCAGTATTTATTCTCAATTCCTGTGCTTAGCTCATTGCACACCCAAACAAACAGTTGCCCTCATTCATGGATCACATTTTGACTAGCACTGCACTAGTGGGACTTCCTGAACTACAAAGACAGGAAACTGAAATTGATATTTCCCAAAGTTGCTTGCAGGCAGGTGCCTGGATGTGATTTCGATTCCAACAATTACATGTTCTGGATCTGGGCTTAGATTCTGAACTGAGGTCAATAGGGAGAGGCAGAGTACCCATTTCATGGGGCAGTTTGTGCCAGCAGCAACATAGCTTCCTGTAGCTTCAGAAAAGAGCTTTATGAAAAAGCTTTAGAGAAACAGCAGTGCAATTCTGAGGGCTGGAAGTTGCTCTGGAAACTTGGCTTAGGGCTATTTCCTCCAGCCTATCCAATTATTTGTTAAACTGCCTAATATCTGGTAATAAGTTCTATCTGTGTTATATACTGAATCTCTGTTATCTGTTACAAATAGGGCTACATTGATGAAGATTAAGTGTAAATGTTGGCTGGCTTATATTTTTGGAGTGTTTGGGGGACTTGGCTGTAGACTAGTATTTATCAAACTTTATTGTGAGTATGGATCTTCTGGGAATGTTGGTAAAATCAGATTCTGGTTTGTAGTGTAAAGCGGGGGTCTGATAAGCTCACAGTTAATGCTGATGGTGTTGATCCACAGCCCAGGCTTTGATTAGCAAAACTTTAAGTTGGACTAAGTCTCTGGGAACAACTTCCACTCCAGTGCCCTAGACTGCGGAAGTTAGGCTTCAGCAAGATGATGAGAAATTATTGGGATCATTTTCATGACTTTCCGTGGATTAGAAGCAGTGGGCCTATGGCGACATTCAACATACAACCATCATTTGTTTTTTTTCCTTTTCAAAAAGAAAAGTTTAAAAAGCCTTTTTCATATATCTGTATCTATATCTATAGATAGAGAGATACATAAATACATATATAGAGAGAGGGGAGATAAAGGAGAGAGGTTAAAAAGTCAATTCTAAGCAAAGAATTTTCAAACATGATTTACAGGTGACAGTTCAGGTTTTGCCACATTAGTGAAGATAAATACAACATACCCATTTTCAGAATGAGAGAAATGAACATCACAGTACTCATGGTCCCATCAAAGTCCACTTTAAGTCCATATGTATATGATTCAGCCATAAAATGAGTCCCAGTATGTGAGCACTAATCTACACCTGTGACCTTGGCTTTGAACTCTGATATGCTTGTGATTTCTAAGAAGTATATATGCCATCCTAAGCTTTCAACTAAATTCCAGCCATTAATTCTGCATCTGTCTACTAAACATTTCTGCCTACTAGATATATGCTTGATATATCCACATCAAGTCAAGATATTAATGTTAAACTCATTTATAAACTCACAGAAATTTGCTTCTCATTCTGTGTTCTGCATTTCAGAGAATTGCATTGTTGATCACAAGATTGCCAAAGCTATAAACATATGAATTATTCAATGGCTGCTTGTTCTGTTTTAATTCTTTTATAACACCAGGTCTTATAGTCCCTCGTTCCTCTTCCCTTGTGGTTTATAGCTGCTTTTAGTTTCTACTACTGTTGCCTTTGTTGAAACGCTTATAAGCAGAAAATATAGTTTGAATCCCACGCCTGCTAATTTCTCGCTGTATGACTTGGAGAAAACATTTACATTTCATTTCCTTGTCTGTAAAAATAAATCATGTCTCAATAAATGTGGAAAAAAGACACATTATTTATTTATTTATTTATTTATTTATTTATTTATTATTGTACTTTGGGCTCTGGGGTACATGTGCACATCCTGCATCCTGCAGGATTGTTACATAGGTACATACATGCCATGGTGGTTTGTTGTCTCCATCCGCCCCCCCTCTTGCCTACATGAGACATTTCTCCTGATGTTATTCCTCCCCATCCTCCCCGACCCCCTACTGTCCCCCACCTCCCCCTCCCCCGACCCCCCACTGTCCCCCACCTAGACCTGCGAGTGTTGTTCCCTTCCCTGTGCCCAAGTGTTCTCATTGTTCACATGAGCGAAAACATGTGGTGTTTGGTTTTCTGTTTTCATGAAAGGACACGTTTTCTAAAATATTGTAATGTTAAAGAAAGCTTTAATTATTAAACATGTGTTTTTTAAAAATGATGCATTTAGACAATAATTCCTGGAAGGAACCATTAAAAATAAATAAATGGATACAGTGAATCGCTGCTTTACCAAAGTAGTTTTGAGGATTATCTAGGATATTCTAGGTAAAACTCAACACAGTACCTGGTTCTTTGTAGACATTCAATGATTACCTGTGTTCATCAGCACACCTCAGTTTGACTGCTTTGTAAGCAAGACCTTGGGAAAACTTCTTAACCTCCTTATGCCCAGTTTCCTCATCAGTAAAGCTGAAATAATAATAATAATACCTACTTCATGAAATTGTTCTAAAATAAATCTCAGATTAATAATTCAATACATTTTATACACATAGATTAGAACAGTGTCTGGCACACAGTAAGTGCTAATATATGTTTATTGAAATACTAATGTTATCATCATCATGAGAGTCTTATCTTCAATCTTGTACCCTAATAATTGATTCTCATACTTCACCACCAGAATCTGCATAAAATACAAATATCATCTTTTTTTGTGCCACAGCTTTCAGTGGCATTCTCACCCAAAGGAGGTTTTTATTATTATTATTATTATTATTTTACTTTAGGTGCATACTATATCTGACATTTCTCCCCATGTTATCCCTCCCCACCCTTCCCTCCCTACCCCCCCATTGTCTCTCCCCTACCCCCCCCCCAACTGTCCCCTGTGTGTGATGCTCCTCTCCCAGAGTCCACCTGTTCTCGTTGTTCAACACCCACCTATGAGTGAGAACATACAGTGCTTGGCTTTCTGTTCTTGGGTCAGTTTGCTGAGAATGATGGTTTCCAGATTCATCCAAGTCCCTACCAAGGACACGAACACATCATTGTTTATGGCTGCGTAGTATTCCATGGTGTATATGTACCACATTTTCTTTGTCCAGTCTATCATTGATGGTCATTTGGCTTGGTTCCAGGTCTTTGCTATTGTACACAGGGCTGCAATGAACATACATGTGCATGTGTCTTTATGATAGATCACCCTGAGGAATGGTATCATATCAAGGGCTCAGTGTTGGTCTCTGCTGCTGGCAAATTGGCCACCAGGTCAGCCTTGGTGAGTGAAAGTTCATGTTGCTGAGCCCGTGTGTAATCTCCATACCTGCCACTTTGTTCATGGGCCCATTGAGCGGTGACAGGGGTGACTGGGGAAAAAGGCTGAGTGGTGCCCACAAAAAGGGTTATCCACTTGATTATTAAAATCCTCCTTTGCTGTCACTCATTGGTGAGCAGTCACATGGAATACCAATATCTTCACAATTTTTGACCACTCAGAGAGTTTCATCCATATACCTCTTCCCCAAATTTCTTAGTCACCAATTTTCCAATCACGCTTTTCTAAGTCTCTGACCATCCAGCCAAACCATTGGCTACAGCCCATGAATCAGTATATAATTACACATCTGGCTATTTCTCCCTCCATGCAAAGTGCACAACCAGGTGCACTGCTCGATGTCCTGCTCACTAGTAAGATTCACTGGTGTCCTTGAGGGATGTCCTAGAAAAAGGCTGTAGCACTGCAGCTGTCCACTTTCAAGTGGTGCCTGTATATCGTGCAGAACCATCTGTGAACCAGGCCCTAGTCTTCTCTTCCTCTGTCAACTCATCATAGGGAACTCCCCCACGAGGCCATCATTGTAGGCTAGGGAAGAGAAGGTAAGGTGACAGGAGTGGATATCATGACATTTGAGCCACTTCCTCATGTACCTTACTTGTGCCTTCAGGACCTGCTCCAGCCCGATCACGGATATACCACTTCCATTTGTTGATGGAATGCTGCTGTGCATGACCTTCTTTAAGGCTAGATGGATCAGAAAGCACCCAGTGCATGACAGGCAGTTCAGGTCACTTGATGACCTATAACCAAATGTTCAGTTTCCACCAAAGCCCAGTAACAGGCCAAGAGCTGTCTCTCAAAAGGAGAGTAGTTATCTGCAGAAGATGGCAGGGCCTTGCTCCAAAATCCAAGAGGCTTTCAGTGTGATTCAGCTATGGGGGCCTGCCAAAGGCTCCAAAGAGCATCCCTATCTGCCACTGACACCTCAAGCACCATTGGATATGGGCGGTCATACGGCCCAAGTGGCAGAGCAGCTTGCACAGCAGCCTGAACTTGTTGCAGAGCCTTCTCCTGCTCTGGATCCCACTCAAAACTAAGAGTCTTTCAGGTCACTCGATATATGGGCCAGAGTAACACACCCAGTTGAGGAATGTGTTACCTCCAAAATCCAAATAAGCCCACTAGGCATTGTGACTCTTTCTTGGTAGTAGGAAAGGCCAAATGCATCAACTTATCCTTCACCTTAGAAGGACTGTTTTGACAGGCTGCACACCACTGGACCCCTAGAAATTTTACTGAGATAGAAGGTCGCTGAATTTTAGTCAGATTTATTTCCCACTGTCTAGCATGCAAATGTCTCACCAACAAGTCCAGTGTCTTGCTACTTCTTGCTCACTGTATCCAATCAGCATAACATCATCAGTGTAATAGACCAGTGTGATACTTTGTGGAAGCAAAAAGCAATCAAGGTCTCTCTGAATGAGGTTATGACACAAAGCTGGAGAGTTGATATATCCCTGAGGTAGGAGAGTAAAGCTATATTGCTGTTCTTACCAGCTGAAGGCAAATTGCTTCTGATGAGCCTTATGGACAGGAATGGAGAAAAGATATTTGCCAAGTCATAACGGGTACGAGGAGATGTGTTAATTTGCTCAAGCAATGAAACCACATCTGGCATAGCAGCTGCAATTGAAGTAACCACTTCATTAAGCTTACCGTAATCCACTGTCATTCTCCAAGATCCATTGTCTTCTGCCAAGGCCAAATGGAAGAGTTGAACGGGGATGTGGTGGGGAATCACCACCCCTGCATCTTTCAAGTCCTTGATGATGGCACTAATCTCTGCAATCCCTCCAGGGATGAGATATTGTTCTTGATTTAATATTTTTCTAGGTATAGGTGGCTCTAATGGCTTCCATTTGGCCTTTCCCCACCATAGTAGCCCTCACCTTACCAGTCAGGGAGCCAGTGTGGGGGTTCTGCCAGCTGCTAAGTATGTCTATGCCAATTATGCATTCTGGCACTGGGGAATTGACCACAGGATGAGTCCCAGGATCCACTGAACCCACTGTAAGTTGGACCTGAGCTAAAACTCCATCAGTTACCTGACCTCAAATAAGCCCCTACTTTAACTGGAGGACAACAATGATGTTTTGGGTCCCCTGGAATCAGTGTCAGCTCAGAGACAGTGTCCATTAGTCCCCGAAATATCTGATCATTTCCCTCTTTCCGGTGCACAGTTACATGGGTAAAGGCCAGAGGTTTCCTTGGGAAAAATGTAAAAAGACCAACAACATAAATTGTCTGTAATGTGGTGGGGGTCCTTCCCCAAGGGGACGTGGCCTCCCTTTTATTCAAGAGGTTCTGGGTCTGTAAATTGGCTCAAGTCTGGAAGTTGATTGTGGGGCCATGATTCTCTGTTTTTATAATTCAAATTAGTCTTTTGTCCATTTGACCCAAAATTTTTCTGCTTATATAAATTAAGTAGGAATGCAGTAGGCTTCCTATCAATTACACTTCTAGTGACACTATAATTAATTAGCCAATGCCAGAGCTCTACATGCGTCAGACTATTCTGATTGCTGCTTTGCCTCTGCTGTCCATTGCGATAGCTATGCCCACCTTGCCGTTGATGGTTGAGTCCTGCCACTTGGCCCTTGCCACCTCAGGATCCAATTATTCCCATGGTATTTAAGTTTTGTAGTTGAGTGACTGTGGTTTCCATTGTTTGATATGACATACAGAAAGAGCAATTACAGGGCTTTTCAAAGATGCAGGTGCTGCCCTCATGAATCTGTTTTGCAAGGCATTGGTCAAGGTTATATCTTCTGGACCCTCCCAGCTGGGAAGAGTAGATTTAAAGTGACTAATCCACACCATCCCAGTCTCCCTAAGCCTTTGGATCACTTTCTCTACATTAAACCAAGGGAGATCAGGCATTTCCAGCTCGGTCACAGTGGGCCATCTTTTGTCCTTATTTTAACTAACCAAGTAAATAAACTATTAGAACATTTTTTTTTAACTCCCCCAAGCTGCAACGTTAAATGCAGAGTCACTGGTTGATGGGTCCAAATCAATACATTCAGCCTGATCCAACTCTATGTTCTTTCCATCATTATCCCAAACCCTTAATATCCATTCCCATGCCTGTTCACCAGATTTCTGTTTTTATTAATTAGAGAATTCAAGCAGTTCTTTTCAAGTGTAGCACACCTCTTCATGGGTCACACTCTCAACCTCGCTTCTAGGGACCTGCCAGGACTTTAGTCTATTTATAGGTCTAAAAGCAAACGGGTGTTGGGGGTGGCTCCTGAGGAGAATCAACATTATCTTGCCTGGCAGCTGACTCAGGGGAGGTCATCACTGTTGCCTCAGGCAGCACAAGGTTTAACTCCTCAGACAAAGCTGGAAAGGCTGATGGCAGCATGGGTTGTGGAGAGGATGTTACCACTACTGGGTATGGGGAAGCTGTTTCTTCTGGCAAAAAAGATTCATCAGTGTTTTACAAACTCAGTGTCCCCAGCTTCATCAGGGTCATCCCCAGCTTCATCTCCCACATGTCCCCATTCCAAGTTTCAGGATCCCATTCTTTTCCAATCAGTGCTCTAACTGTAATAGTAGACACCTGGCAAGACTGTGCATGCACCTTTTTTTGCAAGCCAGCCCCTCACATGATAAAAGCTTGTGTCTAGTTTTCCACAATTTCAGCTTTTTTTCAACAGAAGGTAAGTTTCTCACTAAGGACAGTCAGCAGATTTGAGGCTCAGTATCTGATTCTGAAGCCAGGAGTTAGAATCCCTGAGTTTATCATTTTCTTTCATCACTTTGTCCACTGAACTTAGGAGCAACCAACTAGCCTCATTATGTTCCTTGGTTCTCCACATACTGTCAAAGGTATTATGTATAGAGTCACTATACTCCTTGCTTCTCGTGAGTGATCAATTGGGAGTGTCAAATGCATTTATTTTGCATAACACTCTAAACAGTTCATGCCAAGGACTATGAGTGTTCTCCATTCTATCAAAAGTAGAGTCGTTAGCATTTTGGGGTTGAATATTAAGCAGCCAACTCCAGAAACCCCAAAACCAATGAAAGAATTCCATCCTTAATATTCTGTTCCTTTAGAACCATTCTTGGTAACAAAAATTGTCTTAGGGTTCTCTAGAGGGACAGATTAATAGGATAAATAAATAAATAATAAAATACAAAGTGGAACTTATTAAGTATTATCTCACATGATCACAGGGTCCCACAATAGGCCGTCTGCAAGCTGAGGAGCAAGGAGAGCCAGTCTGAGTCTCACAACTAAAGAACGTGGAGTCCATTGTTAGAGGGCAGGAAGCATCCAGCATAGGAGAAAGATGTAGGCTGAGAGGCTAGGCTGGTCTAGTCTTTTCACGTTTTTCTGACTGCTTTATATTCTAGCCGTGCTGGCAGCTGATTATGTGGTGCCCACTCAGACTAAGGGTGGCTCTGCTTTTCCCACCCCCACTGACTCAAATGTTAGTCTCCTGTGGCAACACCCTCACAGACGTGCCCAGGATCAATACTTTGCAGGCTTCAATCCAATCAAATTGACACTCAGTATTAACCATCCCAGATGTCTGGCCATATTTATTTGATTCCTAAACAGAATGGAAATTAGCATATGTTAACAGTTCTTGATTTCTCATTTTCTAAATTAAAACCAGTCTGGAATGAGTAAAATAAACAATTTGGTAAACTTGGTTTTAGCTAATTTTACTTAATACTCTTTATTTTTATTACCTATGAATGGTTTAACAACCTTAGAAAATGGAAGAATACGCAAATGTTAGCGCTGAGTCTAACTGCTTTTCCGCATTGTAAGTGTTGGTGTATTTTCAATGAAATTGGAAGCACACCTCCAAGTAGAAATAAAAATGCCCGAGCTGATTCACTCTTGAGTATAGAAGACAAAGTTCATAACTGCCTGTGAGTCCATAATGAGAATATCAATGCTGTTTTACAGCTTTTGCCAGCAAGAGAAGCTTCCAATGACCTTCCAGTCCTGTGTGATCACCAAAGAGTGCCAGGTTTCCGAATGGTCAGAGTGGAGCCCCTGCTCAAAAACATGCCACGACGTGGTGTCCCCTGCAGGCACTCGTGTAAGGACACGCACCATCAGGCAGTTTCCTATTGGCAGTGAAAAGGAGTGTCCAGAACTTACGAAAAGGAACCCTGTGTGTCTCAAGGAGATGGAGTTGCCCCCTGTGCCACGTGAGTAAATAAAGAAGGGTACAGTGTCTGCCCAAATGGCATTTGTTCAGCTATTTGATTTTGACTGAGCAGTATGCTGAGCAACAGTAACTTTTACGTAAAAAATATATCTCTTTACAAACAGCATCCTTTAAAAAAGATTTTACAGAATAAAAGTGTCTTTGAAAAACTAAACCTCCATGAAATTTTTAGCACCAATTCTATGTTTATGTATTTTCTGTAATAGGAGTTTCCAAAATGTTTCTGTAAAGGAGTAGTTAAAGCATTAAGCTTTGCAGGCTACACATGTCTCTGTTACAATGACTCAACACTACTATTGGAGCTATAGGTAATATGTAAACAACTGAATGTGATTGTGTTCCAATAAAATTTTATTAGTAAAGAAAAGTGGCAGGTTATTTGTTTCTGGGCCACAGTTTGTCAACCTCCATTCCACAAGGTAAAATAAACTTTCCAAATAATAGATTACTGTTAACTATTAAAATTTAGGATTGTGTATAACAAATTCTATTCAATAGAGTAAAATAATGCATCAAAATAGCAAGACTTTAAGTTTCATGAGGACAAAGATTGTGCTTACTAATATTGGGAAAGGGGCTGGGTTTTTCGCTTGTTTACTTTTTGTTTAATTACTAGCATATATCACATACCTTGTACAAAGTAAGTGTTCAGTAAATATTCATTGAATTCAGATTAGGTAAGACTCATTCTGAAACATTTGGCAGTATAACAGTGTTAAAATATCATCTCCAAGTTATTATTGTGAATTAATTTGGTAATAGCAACATTTCAGCTTAATCTGTATATAGGATATTTATAAAGCAACTTATGTTAGTTTTGCAATAGAGATGTGTGAATTTCATTGAGAGCATCTCTGGATTATTTCAAACATTTATAGAACATGCATATAGCTAGATCTTTATGAACCAGTGAGGAGGCAAATTACTACTACTCCTATTGCTATAACAACAGCAACATTAGTAACGTTTTATACCAGATATGTAATTCTGCAGCACTTTGGACTCAACCACTGTGCTCTAATGTAAAAAGTGACAAAACCTCCACAGAGAATTTCCTCCCCCAATGTCTCTGCCTACCCCACTGATTGTTCCGGTTCCTCTCCACCTAATGGGCTCAAGGAAGTTGCCAGGATTTCCTGTGTTTTCTCTCCTATGAGTTTCTTCTATTTTTGTTGCAAGCTAGGTCCTTTATTCTTTTTTCTCTAGATATTCAGACACAATTAATGAAACAAATATATATCCTTGAGTATCTTTCTCCATGCCTTTTTTGGGGGTAGCATTTTTCATAGAATGTGTAATCAATTTACATTGTTCAAAGACTATTCCTCTCATTGGACATTTTGGGGTGAGCTAAATTGGATCTCTGATTTATTTTTTTAAAAAACTTGTAACTTCCTTGACAAATGATCTGTTTGGTTTTCCTTCCTTCCCCCCCAACCCCGAAATCAGGCATCAATTATCCGTGTTTCTAGAGTTGACCTGAGTGCTGTTCTTCCTTTATAAATTCATGTCATGTGTTGTTTCTTCATGACCCAGTCCTACAAGTCTGTTAAGCAACAGATACCCACTTATAAAAATCAAAAACAGGCATGAAGTTCATCTTTACTGTCACGAAAACTTACCATTGACAGAGTGAAGCATATAGATCAGACATCTCAGGGCCATTTAACCTTCTGCCTGATGCAGATGAACATTAGCACATTCATTTGCACCTATATTGTCTGTTTATCTGATTACTAAGGAAGCATCTTGCTTAAAGTGACACAAAGGGCTACATGAGTCATTTTCTTTATGCTTTTAGAATATCCATTTTCCTTGAGGTGGAGAAATGCCATCTCTTCCTATCTTCGGTGACATCGGGAAATTCTAGTTATCTCCTTCAATCACGTGTTGGACTGACAATCTCCTGACATTTCTCTCACATCATAATCTTGATTGGAGCTTTAACTGAAAATCATAGATCTTCTTTCCTGTGCTCCACTGATGAGAAGTGTCAACTCTTTGCATCATGCATCAGCACTCATTAGGGATGGTCTGTGCTCCAAAACAATTATTATATATATATATATATATATATATATATATATATATATAATTCTTGACAATAAAGAGAAAACTCTGAATTATTCTCTTATAATTTTTAATCCTAATACACAGTTATAATTTTGCTACACTGTGCAGTTTTCATTCATTTTGTTAAAGGAAAAGCGAATATTTTGATTCATCATCACTCGGAATGTTTTCCATTTTCATATTCAATCCTCCTTTTTTTATAGGCAACAAGAAAGGGCAAGCTTGGGTTCAGCTTAATTGAACATAAAATTTCATGTTTTCGGCATTATGCTCTTTTTTCATAAAATATTTATAAGTAACTTCCAGTAATTGCAATTAAAGCAGGATCACCCTAAATTTAACCCCTCATTAAATGGAGCGCTACAGAGCATCAAGAAGGAGCTGAAACCAAATATGCACCATAGATGTAGTCTATGACAGATTCTGTAGGAAAATGCTTTTGAGACTAATTTTCTTTAAAACAAAGTATGAGAGGAGTACGTTAACATGTTATTCAACAAACATGGTTGCCGCTGCTGTGTTTTCTTTATTTAGGTATGGTTGGAGAACTACGGAGTGGACTGAGTGCCGTGTGGACCCTTTGCTCAGTCAGCAGGACAAGAGGCGCGGCAACCAGACAGCCCCTCTGTGGTGGGGGCATCCAGACCCGAGAGATGTACTGCGTGCAGGCCAACGAAAACCTTCTCTCACAATTAAATACCCACAAGAACAAAGAAGGTAACCTTTGCTTTCTTCTCAAGGCTTCACTTATAAAGACTGTGTGATTGCTCTGAATGGATATCTACATGGCCATCTGGGGCATGAGAGCTGCATTTCTGTTCACATTGTGGTGGTATTCACTATAGTAAACAGTAATACACACTGTGGTTGTGAAGATATTTAATACAACTCCATCTTTGGTCAGTTCTGGTTTACTAACAAGCTTCTTTAAATTTTTGACTTAAAGGCCTTCTTGATTCAAACTCTGCATCAGACTCTAGCAGGAATAATTTAAAAACTAGAATAAAAAATTATCTGTAAGTATACACATATCATGCAGATGTGTAGTCTGAATTCCAAAATTATATAAGAAGTAAAACCTGCTTGTCAAAAAAAAAAAATCTTATTTGGATAAAATGTGGTTAAAAATAAGTTAATTATGATATTGAATAAAATTATCAATTAGGATTTAAATGAAATAAGTACAGAATGAAAACACTAAAAGAAATCTTTAACCCAAAGGCATTTTTTTAAACTCTTTAATAATTTGGCAATCATATCTTTTTTTTTTAATTAAATCTTTTTCCAGATCAGATGTAGTTAAGTGTACAAAAGAAAAAGTGAATCCAATATGGCCCAAGCTAAAAGTATATATTTTAGATATTAATATGACTCTAAAATTATCAGAATTATTGGATCAAGTATACATTGAATTAGTAGATCTTAAGTTCTACTTTTAGATATATTAGATATTAATTAATATATCTAATATGTTTATTTTAGATATTAATGTGACTAAAATTATCATAATTATTGGATGAAGTGTATATTGAATTAGTAGATCTTAAGTTTACACATAAATACGAACATTTTTAAGCAGTACTGTAAGCAGTCTTTATCCTCCTTCTATCTGAGGAATAGCAGGACTCTTTCGTTGGCCCGTTGAATGTTTATCAACATATACGGTTTGTTTAAGAGAGTGAGGATAAATATCAACACAGATTGCATGTCATGGATGTCCTCAAAGTCATCAGGAGAGCATGTAGACAAACCAGTAATTAAAATGCAATATGCTATGCCATACAACTAAGTTTCAGAATGAGCGTAGGGGAGTAGTGGAAACAGAATCCCTTATGATGGGAGTGGCACTTAAGCTGAATGATGGCAGAGACACTACTTACAGGTAAGTATGGCAAGAGTGCATGAGGAAGTTTATTTCAGGCAAGGAAACAGTGTGTATTAATGCACAATGCTAAAGAAAAGCAAAAACAAAGGACGAATCTCACCAGTAAAGATGAACGTGTTATATTTAGCAAGTTGTAGAGAGGGCAGGAGAGGAGAAGAGATGAAAGGAAAGGATTTTATTCCATAGACAATACTTTGGTAGAAAAAGTACGAGAATAAAGGCCGTATTCAATACCACCAAATGAAACACCAAAAAAAGGAGAATATTGTGGGAAGGAACATGAGCAAAAATTATCAGAAAATAAGGTAAAGAACCAAGAGAAATGAATGCCTTAAAAACCAAAAGAAGAGATGGCATCTCTGTCCCCTCCCGAAAAGGAGTGACACCAGTGGCCAGTAATTCATGGAAGATAAAAACTGAAGTTTTGCAGTTGCAACTTTCAACATTTAATTGTCCTGTATCCACTAACTTTACACAGCATGTCAACTCATTTAGGAGTCTAGCCTAGGGATACATTTTACTACTAATGTATCTTGAGGTTATAAGGAAGTAGCATAAAACATGTAATGTTAGTACATTAATATTTTCTTGGCCACTTTAATGGCTGCATTTTAACACTCTTAAGTAGATTTATTATAGCAGTCTTTCCAGGGTAGTATAATTTCATTGCTAGAGGTAGATCAGATTTTCGTTTCGGAATGTCAGTTATGTCCTGTGGGTTATTACTTTCCAAAGATCCTTCAGAATTCCGAATTGCAACTGGGTATTTTTTTAAAGTATTTTCTTTTAGAGCACCCCCGACCACTGCTAAATCACAGCAGACACCAAAAAGAAGTCACAGAAAAAGAATGAAAACTGAAAGAATATCATTATTAAGATGTATTTGTTAGACTGAAGCAAATGCCAAAGCAAAGGTCAACAGAGATGGAAGTAATTAATTCACCTAAAATTAATATTTATCATGTAAATATGTAACATGAATAATTTAGGAATGTGTGTCCTTTTATACCAAATACCAAGAATACTAATGAACTTCTTAAAGTCTTTGCTAAAACAGTTGATTCTCCCTAAAAATGTAGCTTTTGTTCCACCAAATTTAGACTCTTGTTAGTTTCTCTCTGGGAGCACTTAACATTTCCCAATAGGAAACATATTCAGTATACCGGCATCCCAGGGGGTGACATGTGAAGTCTGTAAATATGTGTGAAGGGAGAACAATTAGGCTGTGGGCTTGAGGATTATTCACAGTAGATGTTCAGTCATCTTCATCTGAAAGAATGAAAGCTTATCTTATAAAGAGAGAAAAATCTCTCAAAACAACTCCCCCAGCTAGGAAGATACTCATTTCAAGAAATCATTTCTTTGTAACCATGAAAAACCTGCACTATGACCATCTCATGTTGTACTTAATTTGAAGAACAATCTACACTGTTCTTTTTGCAGATTCACACCATGTGTGACTTGTTTTCACATATAACCAAGATGTGAAAAAGACCCTAACACAAAATAAAATACTTTAACTCAAAAATAAAATTGTTTAGTACAAAAAATACTGAAAGCAAGTGATATGAAATTCACATAAACTTCCTTTACTAACTTGGTGCATTGTGTCACACAGGGGATTGGTAATGACTAGCTAGCACAAAGGCAGGAGGCATTAATGACTTTATTCATTGGTATATTCCCTACTATTAAGTGACCCACACCATAAGGGACAGAAAAATTCTTATCCTTGGAGTTAATATATTTAATTGCCAGAATATCAAAATGTATATTATTAAAGTACTCACAAGGTCTTTAGTGTAATATTCACAATTTGGTATGCTATTTGTATCAGTGGAATTATATCATCAGAATATATCCTGTGTTGGAGATACCACCTGTAAACAATAGGAAAAATATATCTAATTGACATTAGAAAGTGTCTATATTTTATTATTGTACTGCTGTTAGCTATAGGTAACCCTCGCAATCCTGATAACTATTCCCCCCACAATATTCAGGTAAGCAGAATTTCCACTATATCATTTCCATAGCAGAAAGGCTTGACAAGTTCCCTACTGAGAGTGTCAGTAGTAAAACCCTTGACAGGTTCTGTTCAGCCAGCTGATCAGATTTGCAGTAGGCTGTGAAGGATGTCCAGCTAATGCTGGCGTGAAATATACCCTTATCAGAATAGGACAGGAAGAGGCCTTGCCTGTGGGAGGGTTATCTGTATGACTCCTAGAAAGCTGATGAACGTGTTGCTGATCATTGGATGCATGGAAGTGAATTGATTTTTTTTAGAGTTCAAAGTAAAATGAAAGTAGATTTTACCTACAGTAACTCAAGAAATTCTTTCATTTGGTACAGATTGAACATGTTTTTAAATGAGAGAAACTAAAAGTATTGGTTATAAGACACCATTAAGCTTAGTGACTTATAGGAAACTTAAGAGCATTCCTCTGTAGAAAACATATTAAAAATCTACACTAAAATCTGGATATTTTCTGTTGGATTGGGGGTTATTAAAAAAGACAGCCTAGATAATAAGCCTTTATGAAGACACAGAATGAGATACAGCAGCAGAAAGGATTGGAGGATCGATGGGAAGATAGACGGAGGGATGGATGATTGAACTGGGAATGGATAGATAGAAGGATAAGTAAAGAACTCACATTCCCTCATGTTCAACATAGAAATCAGAAAATAAAATGGTCACACTATTGTAAATGGAAAATAAATTATCTATCACTGTATTTTATCCACAGTTTCCACAAATAAAACCACTCTAGAAAAAGCTTTTTGGAAAAAGAGAAAAGAAAAGAAAGGCTAGGTTGATGGTGCTATTTCCCTGTTATTTTAGAAAGTAAATATCAGAGGCAGGGCACAGTGGCTCACACCTGTAATCCCAGCACTTTGGGAGGCCGAGGCGGGCGGATCAGGAGGTCAGGAGATCGAGACCATCCTGGGTAACACAGTGAAACCCTGTCCCTACTTAAAAAAATACAAAAAATTATCCAGGCTCAGTGGCATGCTTCTGTAGTCCCAGCTACTCGGGAGACTAAGGCGGGAGAATTGCTTGTACCCGGGAGGCAGAGGTTAAGGTGAGCCAAGATCGCTCCACTGCACTACAGCATGGGCGACGGAGCGACACTCAGTCTCAAAAGAAAAGAAAAGAAAAGAAAATATCAGAGTACGTTGAAGTCTAGCGCTGCGTCTTTCCTATTCCTCACTTTTGAAACAAAAGGTAGGTAAGAATATTTTACATGATAGTTCCACCTGAAGTGTGTATCAGAGAACCATGGGTCGCTGATACCTAAGAGAGTCTCCATAGATTCCCAGATACAATCCTTAAGCCATGTAGTAAAAGGAGTGGCTTATTTTTACTTTCTATTTTGCTAGAAATATATCAAACCTGTCCCATGAAGAAAAATGAACTACAACATATGACGGCTACAGTTTGGAAACAGGGCATTGTAAATACATTGGACTGGAATGTAAAAAACACTGGAAAATAATATGACAGGTCTTCAAATAATGCTATTTTGTCCAACATTTTGTTATAACATTGATGAGGAAAAAAAATCAATTCCCAGCTGAGCCCACTGTCTCTGTGGAGTGCAAATGTTCTTCCTGTGTCTGCATGGGTTTTCTCTGGGTGTTTGATTTCCTCCAGTGTCTCAGAGATCTTCACATTAGATGAACTGGCATGTCTACAGAGTCCCTGTCTGAGTGAGTGTGTGTGTGTGTGTGAGTGCATCCTGAGGTGGGATGGCATATTATCCAGCCACGGTTCCCACCTTGCTTCCTAAACTGATGGAATAGTCTCTGGCCACCCACGACCCTGGACTGAAATAATGAGGTAAATAATGATCTTACTTGTTTTTAATCTTTCTCAAGTGTATGTATAGCTTAGATTTATTTCAATGTTTAATATTAAAAGCGTTCTGGTCTTTGTTTAGAAGTTTCATGACTTTTTTTGTGACCAGAATTATGCCATGGGCGTTTAACTCTTGTTTATATCAATTAGCCTATGGGGAAATGAGTTCCCTTTTAGCAATGATTAGTCAAAGTTTCCAAGAACCTATTGGTGATGTTAAGTGAGGACTTTACTGGATATAATAATTAAAACATAGGAATCCCCAAAGGAATCAGAGCCTCCTTATTAGCCAGTCCTCTGGATATCTTGTGGGAGAGAACAGCTCTTACCTTCTGAAATTTCTCTGTGATCAGTGGATTACAAAATGGAAAGTGAGATGTCAAGAGGTTCAGCCATTGGGGTAAAAGGTAATAAAAACTCATGCTGGGAATTAGATTAAAGTAGTTAGTGGTCCACCCAGAAGTAACATAGGAGTTTTATCAGTGAAACAGCTTATTGACGAGACTTCAGGAAGTATTCAACCAAAAAGGCAATCAGAGAAATACAGTATGAGGCAGCTTAGAAGTCAGATAAACATGAGTACTGTGCTTTATACCTTTGACTTGGTAGGTTTTTAGTAAACATTTGCTGTTTGATATATTTACTATCCCCTTTATAAAGTGGTACAATGTCTTTCAATTTGTCTGAAAATTGTCTCTTGAATATTTCAAATAACCACCCCCACTTCCTTAAATTATTTTTCACAAAGAGGCTATATGCACACTCATACTGCCTTTTATCTCTGAATATAGAACTGTTCACACCTCTGAATTTGAATAGAGCACACATGATCAGGTCATTAGATCAAATGACATGAGTCAAGATCACACACTGTTTTCAGTTTGGATACTAATTTAAGAGAATATTTTTTATTTATTTTATCTTTTCTAATTATGGTATGTAGTTTAAAAGTCTTTGAACTTTTCGTCTTAAGGCTATTTTCAATAGAACCCCAGATAAAAATCAGGAAACCTGGTTGTCATGTCTGCTTGGCCATGTTTTCATAGGCACATTACTTAACTTTGTTTTCCTGAAGATACCTGTTTATAAATTACTCTTCTCTTCCTATTCAAGCTCTGTGACAGACTAGTTTACATAAGGAAACATCCTTTATATAACACCTAGTCAAGATTCACGCACTTAGAATATATTGTTTGGGGAAAAAGTTAGAAACATTAAACACTCTTATATTTTATTAGCTTATTATGCATGTTAAAAATTTATGGGTAATTATGAAGTAAAATACGTATTTTAGTTTAATAACTACTAACATATTTCTATAATTATGTATTATTATACAATAATATAATCAAATACTATAATAATATATAATATATATGTTGTATATACTTATATGTATTTTGTAATATACATAATATATATATTTTGTATGTAATTATAATGTATTTTGTAACATAATTATAATGTATAAAAAGCTTTTATAGTTATTTAATTATGTATTATTATACAGTAATGTAATCAATCATATATATATTTTCCAGTGTTGTTTTAAATCTTCTAAAGGGCAGAACTGAGGTCTTGACTAACTAAATGATTCCCCAGAACAAACCAGCAAGGCTGAGCTGATGCTTTCTGTGGTTGCCCTTGGGTGGGGATGATACAGGAAAAGGGTTAGACATTTCAAGAATCTAGGAAGAGTGAACCCAATAAAAAGCATGATACGGAAACTTTAGCCAAAGAAAGAGAATACAGGCAGAAATATGGCAATACTTCATTAATCTCAAAGAGAGAAACTCAACTTACCTGTAGAGGGAGATGACAATGAAATAGGTGAGCCTCAGTTTTAATTTAGGAGAAAAAATGGAACTCTCACTAAGAATTCCAATTATGGGCCTGTTTTCATGTTGGTTTTAGTTTCAAATTTATGCTTACTTGCATGAATCCAAAAACTGCAAAGCTGAGAAATTAATATAAGAAACTGTATCATTCCACTGGTACTACTAGAATGCCTGAAATAAGCAAATGCAAAAACTCTCTAGATGCGAATACCTTAACCTAAGGCATGGGATTTACCCCTGTAAACTGCACCATCCACAATTATGAATTATGCAAGGGAAAATAATCCATCATAAACAAAATGTAAAATGCCTAACAAACAGTAAGATTAGACTGCTAAGATTGGAAATACTGTATTAGAAATAGCAGATAGAGGCCAAGCATGGTGACTCACGCCTGTAATCCCACCACTTTGTGAGGCTGAGGCAGGTGGATAGCTTGAGTCTGGGAATTCAAGACCAGATTGTGCAATGTGGTGAAACTTTGTCTCTACCAAAAAAATACAAAAACTGCCAGGCTTGATGACATGCACCTATAGTCCTATCTACATGGGAGGCTGAGGTAGGAGGATCTCTTGAGCCCAGGAGGCAGAGATTGCAGTTAGCCAAGGTCGCTCCTCTGCACTCCAGCCTGGGTGACAGAGAAAGACCCTGTCTCAAAACAAACAAAACAACAGATAGAGACCATAACATACATATGCTAAAAACTTTTTAAAGATTTAAAGGTAAAAGTTTACAAGATTAAAAATAACTAGTCATAATTAAAAAGACCATATTTTTTAAAATGCTAGTTTTGGAACTGAAAAACACATTCATAGGAAATAAACAAATAAATGGGTAGGTTATACAGATTGAGCTAAAGAGTTATTAGTCAACTGAAGACAAAAATAAGGAAATTATTCAATAAATAACACTGAGAATAGAAGTTGAAAATAAAAGTGAGAATAATAGTCATGCAGAGTTGAACAGGAAAGATCAGAATATAAGACTCAATAGAAAGGGAGAGAAAATGTTCCAGAAGTGGTAAAAAAAAAAAAAAAAAAAAAAAAAACACAGATATACAGAATTAAGAAAAACAAACATTTTTAAGCAGGATAATAAAATACTCGCACCTAGAGACAATGTAGTGAGATTTCAGCTCAACAACTACAAAGATATGTTAAAAGGAATAGAGAGAAGAAAAAGATTATTTACAAAGGAATTAACAAATTAACAGTGAAATTCTCAGCAGCTACAAAAAAGCAAACTAACGCTAATTATATATTCAGAGTATGGAGAGAAAAATAACTGTCAACTTAGAATTATTTACCCAGCTATCTAATATTCAAAAGTATGGGCAAAATTTAAACAAAGGTGAAAGGGATTCCCTCTAATAAACCCTCTCTGAAAGATTGCCAAAGGATATTTAAGAAGAAGGAAATCGAACCAAGAAAGATTGATTGAAGTTGAGCAAAGAATTTGGTGAACACATGGGTAGTCTAATTAAGCATGCATATGTATGAAGCAGTACTAATATTGTAGTGTGCAATTAGTTGATCGAACACAAATATGATAGCAGAAAGCAATAAGGAGTATATTGCTTAGGAAAAAGGTAGAAATACTGAACACCCTTATATTTTATTAACTGTATGCATGTTAATCATTTCATCATAATTATTAAATAATAAAACATATTTTAGTTTTAATAACTAGTAATATATTCTTGTATAATTATGTATCATTATACAATAATATGATCAAGTATTAATAATTAAGTAATGTGCATATCTATTGTTCCAATCCAATAGAAGAAATAAAAGATGCAGGGTAAAATTTAATCAATTTAATAGAAGTACTAAATAAGAAAAAAATTACTGATTTTTTTACATGGATTATCTAATACCAAATAAAGACTAGATGTGAAGCTTTAAAATGTCAAAGTAAAGGATTATTATAGGAAATTATTTTGTTTGGAATATAAACTGCATCTGTGAGACAAATCAGCTTACTACAAATGATTACAGTGACCAAACTAAGAGTGTGGACTATTCAGTCCACACAGTCACCACTGCTGGAAAATATGTAAGCAGACTAACAGATCACACAAGTGTATTAATATTTTCTAGTCAATAATGCCACATTTATATACAAAGCACAGGTAAAAATCATATTTTATCAAGGAAATAACATAAGATTAATTTACCATATGTACACAGTGTCAAAACAATTCAGGAGAATAAGAGGTTAGATCAATTATATGGTATTTGATAGAACAATTTCTGAGATAATAAAAAATGCCCCGAATTTTCTCCAATATTTTTAGAGCGAAGGATTATCTTTACAAATGTAAAATCCAAGAAAAATCATGTTGCCAAATTGATACTGTTCAATGAAGCATGAAAGCAATTGCCAACTTCTAAAATTGAAGGATAGAAACATGAAAATTTATAGGTATTCCAAACCTATCTCTCTTTATCATTCTACTTTTTCCTAGTTTGCTAATGGAAAAGACAAAAATGACATTGGCAAATAAATTATTACCCAGACAAGATAATAAAATTAATGGTGTATATTGGTGTCTTGTACAAAGTCATAGATGATGTACTGATAAGGTATATGAGTAGTATTAAGCTAATAATAAAATATTGGTTAATAATCTTGTGACACTGAAATGTTTTAATGGCTACAAACAATAGAATATCTGTAACAATTCGAAGCATAAAGTACTCATTATACTTCGTCTCTCATTATACTTTGTATTGTTAGAGATATTCTATTGTTTGTAGTACTTAAATAAGTACTCATTGTACTTCGTATTGTTAGCAAATGCCACTATTAAAAAATAGTCATAACGATGATGATAATAATGACAATATTAATTACATTTATTAAGACATCTTATTAATTATATGGTTGCTTCAAAGATTAAATGTGTATGCCAGGAACACACACTTGCAAGGATTTAACGTTAAACTCATTCTGTGTTCATTCTCCCAAGTGTTATTTTTCTGAACGTCAATTACAGTAGAGGAAGGGTTGCAAATTTTGGTATCTCACTTGTTATTCTTTCTTTCACTGAACAAACACCTACTGAACAATTATTAGGTGACATTACTGATTTAGATGTTGAAGATAGAATTTTTTATGTTTTTTTTATTTTAAGTTCAGGGATACAAGTGCAGGTTTGTTACACAGGTAAACTTGTGTCATGGGGGTTTGTTGTACGGATTGTTTCATCATCCAGATATTAAGCCTAGTACCTATTAGTTAGTTATTTTTCCTGATCCTCTCCCCTCCTTCCACCCTCCACCTTTCAAACACTCCAGTATGTGTTGTTCCCCCTCTATGTGTCCACAAGTTCTCATCATTTAGCTCCCACCTATAAGAACATGCACTATTTGGTTTTCTGTTTCTGTCTTAGTTAGCTAAGGATAATGGTCTCCAGCTCCATCCATGTCCTTGCAAAGGACATAATTTCATTCTTTTAATGGCAGCATAATATTCCATGGTGATTTTTTAAAAAGTAGACTTGATACCTGTCATCAGGAAGCTTATAGCCTAATAACAGCCTTGCAGTTATACCTTGGTGTACTTGGAATTTAGACTGATCCTTCACAAGGCTGACATAGGGTGACTTCTATGGATCTGTCAGTTTGTGGCTGTCTAATCCCCCTGGAGTGCACTACACCATGGTCCATCCTTAATAACAATCTGTGCCCTTATTCTTCAGGTGAATTTTTTTCTCTAAAACATGTATCCTCAAAATGTAGTTTAAGAATCACCCAGATGCTTTAAGAAAATGCAAACATTCCTGGATATTGTACACTGGGGTTGTAATTCTGTAGGTCTTGAATGAGGCAGGAATCTGTGTTTTATAAGGACTATCATTGATTATATTCAGGAGTCGATTTTATAATACAGCGAACAAGAGTCTTTTGGGACCCAAAGCTTATGTGATTTAGAGAACTCCAATTATTATGAAAAATAAGAGTCAGATTGCAAAATTCCAATTTCAAAATCACTGACTAACATCTCTACCAGGCATTTAGAAAAGCCCCAAATCTTAAGCTTCATAGGCTTCTCAATAACTCTACCCCTAATTCTAACATTGATTTTTGGCCTCTATTACAGTCAATGAGAACGACTACTTTATGATGAGAAACAGAAACATATGCGTTTCTGTCTTGAAAAGCCTTGTTCCCCCATAGTTCTACAGGTATGATTGGGAAGAATGGAATGACTAGAAAAAGTCACTATATATTTTCCGAAGTGAACTGTACCTTTCAGTTATAATATTAGTCTTTTCTGTATTCTTTGACCTCCAGTTATAGATCCCTGAGCTGTAAGTCTCTAGAAACTCGCAATACCTTGCTAGTATTTAAACTGGGAAATTAGGGAAGAAGGACAGATACTGTTTCATCTTACTTCCTACCTGTAACCTGAGATGGAAAGAAGCCATAGCAGTTAACACAGGACCTTCCGTTAATGAAAGGAACGTGGTAGATAAGATGTCATCTAACCTTACGCTATCAAGTGATTGCAGTATGTGTGCTTTCTGTAACCCTTAAGCACTTATTTCATCAAGTTCGTTGCAGATAAATGATAGCACCAGGAGGAATTTTGAAATGAGCACTCAGGGATGTGCACTGGTGAATGAATAGTGTTTTTACAGAGGCACACTCCTGCTATCTAAAGATGTAAAAGAAATGGGTTGTGGCTAGGGCTGGTGGTTCCCTGCCTTGCTGATGATTGCTCAATAGGGAGTAGCAACTCTCTCCAGTGTTAACAGAGGAGCGCAAACTACATTGTAGAACTCATTAATATTTATTCCTTCTAAAAGCAATGCGTGATAAAAAGGGAAATAAACCAAGGAGAATAGCAATGGGGGAAAAGGCCATAACAGATTCATCTTGGAAAGTCCTCATCATTTATTGCACAGAAAAATATGCTCAAAATACAAGGATATAGCTCATATGATTAGCTTGAAATCCACTAAAAATGCCTCTTACTGGGGAGCTAATTTAAGAAAAAAAAATTGCACATTGAATGCAATTCAAGAACTCAGAGTAGTAATCTATATTCTTGTAATTATATGCACTGGTTGTACCTCTTTACAGTTTTACATTTTCTGTACTCAACAAAGCTACATGTCCTCAGCGTCAGAGGCTGTGTTGTATCTGTGGATACACAAGAACTCTCTCAAGGATTACCTATCCATTGCAGCAAAAACCAGTGTATCTCAGTTCCTTTTCTCTTGCTGCTCCATTTTCTGCCTTGAAATACCTTCAACCATTATCCCAATTATCCAAATATCTCCTCTTTTAAGGAAACTTTTTCAAATTGTAAGACCTTAATCATCTTCCTTTATCCAAAGCCCATATAGCGTTCTTCTGCTGTATTTCATAATTTGCCATTTCATTTCATATGGTTCTATTCTATTCCGGCCAACTTCCCAAGATTTTAAGCTTCTGAGAGAGGGAATAGTGTTTTCTCCTTTTCTAAACTTTAGTACAACCTATCATTCTTAGCAGAGGTCTGGGTACATTTGCTAATTGTATACTTTGGAAATATCTTTTAAAACGATAGAGAAAGGCCTTTAGTTAGAGGAAGTTGACTTCCTGGACATTTAATTTATAAGGTTTCGTTTTGAATTAACCCATCTTTTGCCTAATTCATTCTTTATCTCCTATGCTTTTCTTTCCTCTTCAAAGGCTTAATGAGATGACATATGTAACATAGGTAAATCATTTCCTAGCATAAGGCCTTGCATTTATTATATGCCAAATGAATATTAATTGCTTTTGTTTATGTGTTTACTTTTCTGATTGAATTGAGAAAAGAGAATTTTTTAAATAACAGTTTCACTCCAAATCTTTAGCATGCAAAATGAAGGCTAATTGTATACTAGCTTGCTAGTTGAGAAACATAATGGAGAGCAATAATACTGTCTCTTTACAGTATGTTTTAAAATCTTGCCATGGACTAACATTATATACAAAATTGTTCCTTTCTTGGAAAAAAAATAGACCTTTTCTAAAGCTTTCTTTGTATTATTTTAGAATAAGAGTAAATATAATTAATTTTACTTCTATAGTTATAGTAGTCAGAATAATTACAGCTTCCCTTCCTTTGTGATTCAGCAGCCTTGAGAAATTTAAGCAGTACTCCATTGCGGAAGAATTCTGAAGAAGATGCTTGCAGTAACCCTCGGATTGTTAGGTTACTCTAAAAACACTTTCACCATTGCTCAGCCTTGGAATGCCACACTGATCCATCTGCCCCTTATATCCCACAGAATTTCTGGGGATCTAAAATGCCCTTGGATGGGCAGCTTTATGCCTGGGAAAACTTAAGCCTTATTAAAATAATAATTGTAGCAAATAGATACATAAAAAATAGGATTTAGAGGCCAGGCATGGTGGCTCATACCTGTAATCCCAGCGCTTTGGGAGGCTGAAGCAGGCAGATCACTTGAGGCCGGGAATTCGAGACCAACCTGGCCAACATGGCGAAACACCACCTCTACTAAAAATATAAAAATTAGTCAGGTGTGGTGGCACACGCCTGTAGTCCCAGCTACTCAGGAGGCTAAGGCCCAAGAGTTGCTTGCACCTGGGAGGCAGAGGTTGCAGTGAACCAAGATCACACCACTGGCCTCCAGCCTGAGCGACAGAGCAGACTCTGTCTCAAAAAAAAAAATAATAATAGAGTTTAGAGAACACTTTTATTGTTTTGTATGTGCTTGGCTGCATCTGTTTAGAAAGCCTTGGATCAATTAAGTTTCTACTTCATTAGGAATCCCAGAAGTACTTTGAAAATACAGTTATGTTTTAACTAGGAAAGCTATTGATTTATTTCTCAAAGCCCTCTAAAAGTCTATACCAAGGGGGTAAGAAAAGTACCAAGGATATTGTGGTAGATAGTGTTTTCCCATTCATGCTTGACTAACCTGATAATTAGAGAATAATTTTCTCAGACATACTGAAACAATCACTGACAAAGCACAGACTCAAAGCCTTACTTTTGACTCTAAAGTCTAAACTAATTCGAGTCATACTCCCTTGCCCTGTGAATTTGCTTCAGAAGAAATGCCCTGGGTATCGTAGCTGTCCACAAGTTTATCAGAATCATCAGAAGTGTGTCATACTAGCTGATGATGCTTCTGTTGCAAAAATAAACAGCCCTAGAGATCGACTTATTATGTAAAAAAAAAAATTGAAGGGAAAAGTATAACTTAAGCCCTTTATAGGAGCTAACACGATTAAGTTCATTCCGTGACATGATTCTGTAAGGTCAATATGGAGTCTTGTTCACAGTTATTTGAACCAGTATTATGTTGAACCATATGATGTTGCTGTTTTTGTAGGTCAAGAGCTGTCAATTAGTGGCAATTTCATATGGTTCATCTGAAAACATACCTTTGATGTATTGTATCAATTCACCTGGTATAAATTACTGTCTGTCCCAGACTTGCTATTATCAGAATCAAGCCCAGACCAGCTAGCTATGAATCATAGTGACTCTTTCCCTGTGAACAATATGCATTTGTGCTATATGCAGCGTCCTCTAGGTAGGGTGATGATTGCCTTCTGTAAAAATATGTAGATTTCCCCATAGTAGATATTCTTTATGGGAAAATAACTCAAATTGATGGCTTCAGAGTGACTGGAATTCATCAAGCATTGTTTATGTGCAGTTAGAAAAGAAATCTCTTACATTCAATGATGTGATCTTTAATACTATGTCTCACTTTATTGTCTGTAAATACCGACAATAAAGTGAGATAAAGTAATTTTAAGAATAAATGGATGAGGAGTATGAGGCAAAAGAAAAATGCTAGTAAAAAGATATCAATCGAATAATGAATATAATAAAGATGATACGCAAAATGTGTATCAGATTCTGTGAATTTCTTGAAATAGACCACAACTTCTGACTCTAAGCTTGTAATAACCAATGTAGAAAAGAGCACGGCATTAATTATGAAATTTGTAGTGAAACCAGATGTGAAGGAGAAGCACCACAGTTTCTGGTTCTAGAGCCAGAAAGAAAATTCACTGCTGGGCCTTCATAAAAAGGACACTGTAACTGTGTTGAATCACAACCTTATTAACATCTTTATAATAAACACCACAATGAATTTTATAAGGAAGCTTTTTCTTTAAGCAGTTTTCGTCTTTGTAGGCCACTAGTGTAAATATCAAAGTGTAATTCAGTAAAGGGAAATAAGCGGGGGTTGATAGGATATGGTACAGATTTATAGGTCTCCTCTAAGCTGGATAACCAAGGATAGACTTCGAAATGGATGTACTAAATGAATGGATGTACAGCTATTCCCTCGGGCAATCCTCCTCTGAGCTTTGATAGAGGCAGAGAGTTCCCTTATATCCCCTGACACAAGTATCTGGAGTACAGCTATTCTGGTTGCTACTTAGGTGCAGTTAAATGCAGAGACACATTTTCCAACCATCATCTCAGTGAGGATAGGACTGACATCCTCAAATGAAAATAGAAAGGCTTGACAAGACATAATCTCGAATAAAATATTATCCCACTTCTACAGGGGATCCAGGCCTAACTGGATGAAGGGCAAAGAAAAAGTTTATCTAGGCAGAGATGAAGGAAAATCAAAAGTCCTTAAATCTACTCGCTGGATTGTAACCCATAGCAAAAATCTGAAACATGCAAGAAAATCCCAGCATTAACAATAATGCCATCTCTTAGAAAAAGCAATTTTGCTTTCTAGTATTTCCTTCAACAAAAAATAGTTACCAAGTTTATATATATAGAACCAAATGAGTTAATTTGAGGTAATAATGAGGCAGGGGATGAGGAGGATAATAGATGCTTACTGGATGTGAGACACTATTCTAAGTGTTTTACATTTATTTACTGCTGAGGCCCTCAATCCAATCCTATGAAGTAAGCACTATTATTATATGATATGGGCATACAAAGAGCTTAAGTAATTTTCTTAAGGGATGTAGCTAGGAAATATCATAATCAGAATTGTGAATCAAAGTCTGGCTCCAAAACCAGTGATCTTAACCACTGTGCCATAGAGTATAGGGTTACTACTTGTAAGCCAGTTTTATGCTAGAGAAAAGCTATCTTACCTATAAACTATGATTGGTTTTAGAAAATGTGCCTCTCATTAAAATAGTATTTCACTCTCATAGCTAATTGCCAATTAAGTTTACTCATATTTAATGACAGTAAAACTGCACTTCACATGTATGATGACATTTTTGTTTCTCTTTTGTGTGACAGAAAGATATTCATACATCTATTCATTGAACTGATGTTTACTGAGTGTCTTCTATGTCTTAGGTACTATCCTAAATGCTGAAAATAGAGAAATGAACAGCACAAACGCTATTCCTACTGTTACAAAGTTTACACTTTAATGGAAGGAAAAAAATTATATGCAAAGAAATAAAACAAATAAGAAAATATCAAATAGTAATAAGCACTATGCAGAGAATTAAAATAGGGTTATGTGAAAGAGAATAATTGAGTAATAATGTTATTTAGATCACCAGGATTTGTTTGGATTCCCAAATTTATATATCTAGCCCAGCATTTTCCCCTGATAAACAAACTTGCATTGATCTTTCTATTTGACATCTCTAATCATAACACGCAGGTATGCTTGTTTTTCCTTCATATGCTCTTATAATGGCAAAATACATGTTTTACTATAACATCAGAGTACATATGTCTGAGTAATAGGAGCTCCATGATCTTGAATTGATTTATTGAATAGATATGTTCATATAAATTTCCTAAAGCTACTTAGGGGAAAAAATATTAACAGACCAGGTGACACATAATGTGTTCAGTAAATATTTATTGAATAAGTAAATAAACTGACTCAGTCATAAACCTAAGGGTTGATAAATATGATTACAGACTAATCTTTTCTCTAGCAAATGTCTTTCTCTGATAGGCAGAGAGATGAAAGGCCTAAAACTTGTATATTTAGGAATAATCACAAAGCCTAGCAGGTAAATAATTAAAATCATCAGAAAGTAAACATATTTTCAGTCTTCTGTTCCTATCCATAAGAGAATAAATGGAACCCTTCCGTAAGAGCAGCTATAATATTTGACAAATGATACAAAGCAATTGTTTTTAGGCATTGGACAAGAAGATGCAGAAGACTGTGATTGCAGTTGTGAATGGAGCTTCAAAATCGCCTCCATCTCCTACTGGGGGCTCTTTCCTGCCACAGAGAGAGGTGAAGACAAGCATAGTGTCAGGTCTAGCTGAGTGAAGGAGTCAGAAATCTAAGTGCTTGGCTATAGAGTTGGCTTGAAATTTTAGGACAAGGTACAGAGAAGAGGATCTGCACTGGAGAGAGAGGACAGAGTACAAGAGTCTCCGTGTGGATACACCATGAATCCTTGGCCAGAGCTTGGCTAAACACGTGCAGGGTAATACCCTGGAGTCTAACAGAGGTCCTGTGCTGTGAAAGGTGATAGTATAGGTAGCACAGTGCTGAGAGATGCAGAGCTCCAGTCCTGTGAGAGTGAAGAATACTTGAGCACCTCAGGTGTCAGAAAGACTATGGTCCCAGTAGGACCACACTGTCACGGCACAGCTCAAACATGAAAAGAACCAGCCTTAATGTAGACAAAATCAAACTTGAGAAGATCAATAGGATCTGCCAATAATTAAACTGTTTGACAGAACAAAAGTTAACACCTTATAAAGGCAGATGACATAATCAAGGCTCTCTACAAGATATTGTTCACAAAATTCAAACTATAACAAAAAGTTATGACACATGCAAAAAAGCAGAAGAAAAAGACCCATTATTGAGAGGAGAAAAAGCAGTCAGAAGAATCATAGCATGAGCTGGCCCATATATAAGAATCAGCATACAAGGACTTGAATCCCAGCACTCTGGGAGGCTGAGGCAGGAGGATCGCTTGAGACCAGCCTGAGCAACATAATGAGACCCCTGCCTCCACAAAAAAAATTTTAGTTAGCTGGGCATGGTGGCTGGTGTCTGTAGTCCCAGATATTCAGGAGGCTGAGGTGGGAGGATCACATGGGTCTGGGAAGTTGAGGCATCACTGAGCTGTGATTGTGCCACTGCACTGCAGTCTGGACAACAAGTGAGACCCTGTGCCACCGCCCCCCAAAAATGAAACTACTAAACATACGTTCAAAGACATAAAGGAAAAGTGTCTTGGGGAGTGAACATATGGGAGTATGAAGAGAAAAATAGGCATCATAAGAATGGGGAAATTGAAGAATGTACAAACTCTGCAATAAAATACTGGGTGGGCTTAATAATTGAGGATTGCAAAAGAAAGGCTAAGTGATCTTGAAGACAAATCAAATCAATATAAATTATTGGATCTGAGTAGAATAAAGGGTTATTGATCTTGAAGACAGATGAGCAGAAATAGATCTAAAGAGAGAAGCTTGGAGGGAAAACAAAGTGAACACAGGGTGGGGCATGGTGACTCAAGCCTGTAATCCCAACACTTTGGGAGGCCCAAGTGGGAAGATCGCTTGAGCCTGGGAGTTGGATACCAGCCTGGACAACATAGCAAGACCCCATTTCTATTAAAAATAGAAGTGAACAGAGATTCAGTGACTGGTGGAATAGTGTCATGGTATCTAATAAATGTATTAATGATATTCCAGAGAGAGGAGAATGATCTGACAGAAAACATATTTGAAGAAATAATGGCCAAAAAACTCACATTCAGTTAAAAAATATCAACTTAAAGATTTACAAAGCTCAGCAAACCATGAGAAGGATAAATACAAAGATAACAACAGCAAAAATACTCTATGCTCAAATTGCTGAAAGATAAATAGAAATTTTAAAGCAGCCAGAGGAAAAAGATACAATACATACATGTGAATAAAGATAGCAAAGGAGGGTTGAAATCTCAGACGATGAAGGCTATGAGACTTCTCAGCAAATAGTGTTTGCTGAGAAAATAGTGTTTGCTGAGAAAATAGTGTTTGCTGAGAAAAACTGAATGACTACATTTAGTGAAAATATCCTTCAAAAGTGAGCATCACAAACAGACGTCTTCAGAGAAATGGTAACTGAGAAAACTGGTTACTGAGCAGTTATGAGCGTAGACTGAGTAGATTGCCTGAGCCATGCGATCTTGGACAGGTTACTTAACCTCTCTGTAAATCTGTTTTCATCTTTAGAAAAATAGTAATAATAGAATTTTTGAAAATTTAAAATGAGACAGTCCATATACTGTGCTTAGAACCAGACCAGGCATACACTAATGTCTCAATAAATCTGATCTAAAATATAAGGCATGGCCAATGATGCAGCAAGAACTGTGAGATGAAATTCAGCAGTAGCTCAGTAGGGGAAAACATGGTCACAATTACAGCTTAGAGCTTGGGGAATGAGTAAGTAAATGAGAACATTATGTTCCCCAGAATAATATCGTAATTTCCTTTCGGAAAATAGATCAAGGACCTGTGAAACCTCCACCATCTCCTCAGTTCCAGAGAGCCTCATGTGGTGGAACCAAAACCCATGGTCTGGAAGAGAGATCACCTTCCCTTCTCATGTTTGTGACTTCTCATATCTGTTTGGTGCCAGCTAATCTAATACCAGTCCTGACAAATTGCTGTGCCCTCCCAACTAAAATGCAGCTCGGCCCGTTGAAAAACATTCTCCTAAGCAGGGAAAGGAGCTAAGAAAAGTCACAGCCAAGAAGCTCCCCTGAGGACTCCATCAAGAATGGAGACAGATGGGGGGTGCAGTGGCATACGCCTGTAATCCCAGCACTTTGGGAGGCTTAGACAGGCAGATCACCTGTGGTCGGGAGTTCAAGACCAGCTTGACCAACATGGAGAAACCCCGTCTCTACTAAAAATACAAAAAATTAGGTGGGTGTGGTGGCACATGCTTGTAATCCTAGCTACTTGGGAGGCTGAGGCAGGAGAATTGCTTAAAGCCAGGAGGCAGAGGTTGCAGTGAGCCAAGATCACAGCACTGCACTCCAGCCTGGGCAACAAGAGTCAAACTCCTAAAAACAAAAAAACCAAAAAACAAACAAACAAAAAAAAAAAAAAAAAAACAAAGCAAAACAACAGAAAAAAGAATGGAGACAGAAATAACCCCAAAATAAGAACCCAAGAACTAAGTGGAATACATATGATACCAGACACCTTGTTTTGGATCTATCTCTAAATATCCTTTCAAGAGTTCTTTTCACATTTTATGCCAACTGGTCCCTCGTCAAGGGGAAAATAGAGGCTTCAATCCTTCTCCACCCCTACGCACCACTGTCTCCCTACAGACCGTCTTGGCTGGGTAGCAATGCTGACATTTTTTCCTGCATATTCAATAGTTCTTTGCATCCAATTAAAAGGATTCTAAAACAGGTAGTTCTTTATGTAAACTTTGATGTAAAATGTTAAAAAAGCAAGGCCATTTTTATTGATACATAATAATTGTACATATTTGTAGGGTACTGTGATATTTTGATACATGCATACAATGTATAATGATCAATACAAGGTATTTAGGATATTTGTCATCTAAGACATTTATCATTTCTTTATGTTGGGAACATTTCACATCTTCTCCTTCAGTTATTTTGAAATATACCATAAATTATTAACTAGTCACCCAACTGTGCTTTTGAAAACTAGAACTTACTCCTATGTGTTTGTACCCATTAACCCTCCTCTTCTCATCCACCTCTTTCCACTACCCTTCCCAGTCTCTGGTAACCATCATTCTGCTTTCTACCTCCACAAGATCAACATTTTTTTTAGCTCCCACCTTATGAGTGAGAACATGTGATATTTGTCCTTCTGTGCCTGGCTTATTTCACTTAACATATTAACCTCCCATTTCTCTTTTCCTTTTCTTTTCTCTTTTCTTTTTTCTTTTCTTTCTTTCTTTCTTTTTCTTTTTTTCTTTCCTTTTTTCTTTATTTTTTTCAAGGTCTTGCTCTGCCACCTAGGCTGGAGTGTGGTGGCAGGGTCACAGCTCACTGTAGCCTCAACCTCCTGGGCTAAGCAATCCTCCCAACTCAGTCTCCAAGAAGCTGGGACTACAGGCATGCACTACCATGCCTAGATAATTTTTGTACTTTTTGTAGAGACGAGGTTTTGCCATGTTTCCCAGGCTTGTCTCCAACTCCTAGGCTCAAGTGATCTGCCTGCTTCAGGCTCCCAAAGTGCTGGGATTACAGTGTGAGCCACTGTGCCCAGCCTAGTTTCATCCATGTTGCTGCAAGTGACATAATTTCATTTCTTTGTATGGATGAATAGTATACCATTGTGTATATGTACCAAATATTGTTTATCTTTTCATCTGTTGGTGAACATCTAGGTTAATTCCAAATCTTGGCTATTGTGAATAGTGTTGCCATAAACATGGGGGTGCAGGTATCCCTTTGATATACTGATTTTCTTTTCTTTAGATAAATGCCCAGTACTAGGATTGCTGGATTGTATGGTAGTTCTGTTTTTAATTTTTTGAGAAACCACCATACTGTTGCCCAAAGTCACTAATTTACACTCCAACAGGGAACTCTGGTTCCCTTTTCTCTTCATTCTTGTCAGCATTTCTTGTGTTTTCTCAATTTAATAGTGGTCATTCTAACTAGATGAGATGATCTCTCATTGTGGTTTTGATCTGAATTACCCTGATGATTAGTGATGTTGAGAATTTTTTTCATGTATCTGTTGGCCATTTGTATGTCTTCTTTTAACAAATGTCTATTGAGACCCTTTACCCACTTTTTAATGGGATTATTAATATTATTATTGCTGTTGAGTTTCTTGTATATTCTGGATGTTAGTGCCTTGTTGGATGAATAGTTTGCAAATATTTCTCCCATTTCAGAGATTGTCTCTTCACTGTGTTATTTCCCTTAACGTACAGAAACTTTTTATTTTAATGTAATCCCATTAGTTTATTTTTGTTTCTGAGACCACTGTCATGAAGCATTTTCTTGCTTTCTTCTAGTAGTTTTGTAGTTTCAGATCTTATGTTTAAGTTTTTGATTCATTTTGTGCTGATTTTTGTGTATGGTAAGAGATAGGAGTGTAGTTTCATTCTGCATATGCATATTAAGTTTTCCCAGAACCATCTCTTGAAGACGTATCCTTTCCCCAAAGTATGCTGTTAGTGCCTTTGCTGAAAATTAGTTGGCTGTAAAATTTGGGTTTACTTCTGCGTTCTCTATTCTGTTCCATTGGTCTATGTATCTGTTTTTTATACCAATTCCATGCTGATTTGGTTACTGTAGCTTTGCAGTATACTTTGTTCTTTGTGCTCAGTATTGCTTTGGCTATTTCAGGACTTTTGTGGTTTCATATGAATTTTAGAATTTTTTTTCTATTTCTTTAAAGATTCACGTTGGTATTTTGATAGTAATTGCATTGAATCTGTAGATTGATTTAAGTGGTATGTTCATTTTAACACATTCCTTCCTCAAATCCATGAGCATCGGATGTCTTTTCATTTCTTTGTGTCCTTTTCAATTTCTTTTATCTGCATTTTATTATTTTCATTGTAGAGATGTTTCACCTTTTTGATTAAGTTTATTCCTAAACTTATTATTCCTAAACTTATTTTATGATTATTATTATTATACTTTAAGTTCTGTGATACATGTGCAGAACATGCATGTTTGTTACGTAGGTATACACGTGCCATGGTAGTTTGCTGCATCCATCACCCCATCATCTGCATTAAGCATTTCTCCTAATGCTATCCCTCCTCTATCCCCTCACCCTCTGCTATCGCTACCCTAGCCCCCCACCCCCTGACAGGCCCTGGTGTATGATGTTCCCCTCCCTGTGTCCATGTGTTCTCATTGTTCACAATCCACTTAGGAGTGAGAACATGCAGTGTTTGGTTTTCTGTTCTTGCATCAGTTTGCTGAGAATGATGGTTTCCAGCTTTATCCATGTCCCTGCAAAGGACATGAACTCATCCTTTTAATGGATGCATAGTATTCCATGGTGTATATGTGTCACATTTTCTATATCCAACCTATCATTGATGGGCATTTGGGTTGGTTCCAAGTCTTCGCTATTGTGAACAGTGCTGCAATAAACATATGTGTGCATGTGTCTTTATAATAGAATGATTTATAATCGTTTGGGTATATACCCAGCAATGAGTTTGCCGGTTCAAATGGAATTTCTATTTCTAGATCCTTGAGGAATCGCCACACTGTCTTCCACAATGGTTGAACTAATTTATATTCCCACCAACAGTGTAAAAGTTTTCCTGTTTCTCCACATCCTCTCCAGCACCTGTTGTCTCCTGACTTTTTAATGATCACCATTCTAACTGGCATGAGATGGTATTTCAATGTGGTTGTGATGTGCATTTCTCTAATGACCAGTGCTGATGAGCTTTGTTCATATATTTGTTGGCTGCATAAATGTCTTCTTTTGAGAAGTGTTTGTTCATATCCTCTGCCCACTTTTTCATGAGGTTTTTTTTTTTCTTTTTGGTAGTTATTTAAATGGGATTGCTTTCTTGATTTCTTTTTCAATAAGTATATTTTGACATATAGAAAAGCCATCATTTTTGTATATTGATTCTATATCCTGCAACTTTACTGAAATTTTATTTTTATCAGTTCTAATAGTTTTTATTGCTGGAAACTTTAGGCTTTTCTATATATACAATCATGCCATCTGAAAGAGGGACAGTTTGAATGCCTCTTTCCCAATATGAATGACTTTTATTTTTTCTCTTACCTGATTGCTGTGGCTATTTTCAATACTATATGGAATAGGAATGATTAAGGTAGTCCTCTCTATCTTGTTCCAGTTTTTAAGGAAAGAAATCCATTCCATTTTAAGTGACATTTGAAAATATTCAATGACACTACAGGAATAAGCAGAAGGCAGCAGAGTGAAGAACACCCCATCCCACAGAGGTTGCTGTAGGTTCTCTCATCTTTTCTGTCCAGAAGAGAAAACAATCTGAAATGCCTGAGAACAGAGAACTTAATAATAATACAACAGATAAGGAGTAGAGTCGTTGAATTGCAAATACAGTTTTAGAGAAAAACTAATTAGGTAATAAGTATGATACTTAAATTAACAAAGGAATAATGATAGGAAAATAACATAAGATTTTGAGTGACTATAGCAGACTAGAAGTCAACAAAAACAAAAATGTAAAAAACATAGTGCTAAGATTAGAGTTAAAATCGATGAGATAAAATGTAAGGAGGACTTGATAATAATAATTACAAAACAAAATTGGGTAAAATGGTTTAAAATCTATAAGGAGAACATTTTTTTTAAGAAAAGGAAGAGCTTAAAGATTTGAGAGAGAAAAACAGAAAAGAAGAGTAAGACACTGGGAAACCTGGAGTGAACTGGGGTCAGAACACGCGAAACTGGTCTGATTTGTGGTGAATTCCAAGTTGAGGTAACAGGATCCATGTACAGCTGTGGTTTGTAATCTTATCTGTTCTTTTGAATTACCCAAGAAGCTCTTAAATATCCTGCAGCTCAGGCCTTACCTGAAAACAATTACCCTAAATCCAATGTCCTGGTGAGAAACCCAGGCATCAATAGTTTTAAACCCTCTCCAGGTGATTCCACTGTATGGCCAAGGGTGAGAATTATTGCTCTATTTGTAGTGAACATCAAAAATGCAAAGAGTAATAAAATTTCTTCCTGGAGTAAGTGGAATGATATGGTTAGGCTGTGTGTCCCCCACCTATATCTCATCTAGAATTGTAATCCCCCTAATTCCCAGGTATGAAGGGAGAGACCAAGTGGAGGTAATTGAATCATGAGGGTTTTTTTTTTTCATGCTGGTCTCAAGATAGTGAGTTCTCACGAGATTTGATGTTATAAGGAGCTCTTTCCCGTTGCTCTTCACTTGTCCTTTCTGCTGCCTTGTGAAGACGCTGCTTTGCTTCCTCTTCACCTTCCACCATGATTCTAAGTTTCCAGAGACCTCCACAGCCATGCTGAACTGTGAGTCAATTAAACCTTTTCCTTTATAAATCACCCATACTCGGGCAGTACTTTATAGCAATATGGAAAAGGAATAATACATGAAATGTTGGGCACTAAAGGATTATTAGCTTTTACTTAGTAAGTTAGGACTGGAGGGAGACACTTAAAACAAATAAACCTCGAGTTGGTCCTTAGAGATGAACAGAAACAGCAGCTTTAGGAATCTTTGTTGGTCAGCACCACCCCCACCACCCTTCCCCCCGCCCCACCCCCCGAAACACACTGTTCCACCGCCGGATCCACTTTGCCTAAGATTCAGTTTTATCAGCCCACAAAAGTCAAGATGTTCACTAGTATCAAACATCCAGAAGTATTTCCTAGCAAGATGTGAAACTGTCAATGACAGATGATTTTGAATTTCTGGTGTCACTCTTCTAAGCAGTTTTATTTAAAAGAATATAGATACTGTAAGCTTGAGAAAAGTATTCCAATGCAGCTTATATGTTGCCATAAGTAAAAACGGGGACTTAGACTCTCTGAAATATCCAGGAATATATCACCAGTAGAGAAAATAAAATACCACTGAAAAAAATTATTCGTATTTTTATGGCCAAAGACAATAGCAAGCAGTTGTTTACCAGAGTGCATGCAGCTCTGTTCTGGAATCTCTAATAGGTACGAGTGGAGTGCCATGGTACTGTGGAGCACGTTGTGGTTAACTTTAGCTCTACGCCTTCACAGCTGTGTTTCTCAAAGGGTGATCTAAGCAGTACTGCATCAGGATCAAATGAAGTACATGTTAAAAATCCATATCCCTAGATTATACTTCTGGATTTCAACTCAAAGGTAGTGAATCAGAATTTCTGAGAATAGAATCCAGGAATCTGCCTCCTTTAAACATCCCTTTCTCTCACTCCTACCTCCCTCCCGACCCCCAGTGATTGAGACATATACTGAAAATTGAAGTTACTGTTGTAAAGTTGAGAATGGTCATGGAAATCATATTTATGCATCACAGGCTGGGAAACCAGTAACTTTGCCACATTCCAGAAAGCTCCATCATGATGTGTTTCACCAGGAAATGTTGACAGCAGCATTTGACCTTTCATATTTGCTTTTAAGAAACACATTCGGTAGTTTAAGTAATCCCAGAAGGCTTGCTGCTAGTTAATGAGCCTTATCATAGATATCACGTGTCTAATGAGTCAGGTGCATATTAGCAGCCTTCATGCTTAGCCTAATAGAAGGAGAATCCGGAAGGACTGAAAACTCCATTTTTTGATTGTCAAACCCAGCGGTTTAATTCAGACCTGCTGATTCAGTTGGCAACTGCAGAAATAGGTGGGTTAGTGGTGCATGGAGTGAAGCAAGCCAGGAATGGAGGTACAAGAAGGAGGAATTGGGATGATTGCTATCACTTGCAATTTTGCATAGAGCAAAGGAGTCTGGTCAACTCAAAATTAGTGAGAGGAAACAGACTTTCATGGTCTAGGGGTTCAGGAACAAGAGAAAACAATGTAATGACAACCAACAGCTAGATATTGCTTACTTGGATCAAAATTTTTGAAGCCATACTTGATTCCTCTCTCTCTACCAACCCCCCCAACCATTTTCTTAGAAAATTTTCCTGAGTCTACTTTCAATATTTGTCTGACCCCTTCACCTTCACTATCAGCTTCAGGTCTAAGCCCCGTTCTCTTACCTGTACTATTGGAATGGTCTCCTAACAGGTATCCCTGAGTACCTTGCCCTGCACAATCAATTCTTCACCTAATGACAGCATCATTTTAAATCTGGAGTCTGGCTGTCACTCTTTGTTTTATTTAAGCCACATAGTCTGTGGATTTTTTGTGTGATAAATAATTATATTTGGAGTAGCTCAGCAAATGTGTGGATCTGGCTGTGGAACTTGTTTGATTAGATACTGAAATTCTTCTTTAATACTTTAAAACAAGGATTATCATTTTCCAAATTCTAAATGCTTCAGTTTTGTTATTATATTTTGGATGGCATACATATTCCAAACTTATTATTTTAATTTACAATATTGGCTAATGCTGTTTTTGTAGTTAGGGACGTTTTAAGTGAGAATTTGAGTCAATAATGGTATGTTGGAAGATTTCAGTATGAGTTTTATGTACACTATTCAACATGTCCTACTTTTTTTTTTAAAGGGAAAGACAGACTCTCCATGTTTGCAGTATTGCAACAGATGGCACATCCCCATTGTAGGAGAGTCATATCCCCATCAAGCTGTTGATACAATTTGTGAAATTTAAATTCTAACAATGATGACATTGTTAGGAAAATGTACATTTTGAACAATCCCACTATTTTTAAGTGTTCTTATATGAAACAAGGTCAGTGAGAAAAATTATCTGACATATATTTATTTCTATAAATACTTTAAAAATAGCACAGTTCTATTTTATTTGAGTCATGACGTGAGGCAATATGGCATTATGGACATAGACATATGGACCTTTCTCTAGAATTTCCTAAAATGACCAATGAATATATAAATAGAGAAAACCCTGTACCTCTCCTTGAAATCAGGAGACAGCCCATCTAGACACTAGACCCTGGGAGAAGTTTCTGTATGCTAAGACGGTGTTTATATAAGACTGAAGGAACAGAGACACTAAGGCAAAGCAGCAACCCCTGTGAGATTGAGTATTATTCTTAAGAGAATTAGGAAGGGACCCTGACAAGGCTCACTGGCATCCTAGCTCAGCAGAGAGAAGGCTGAAGGGCAATAAGGACCCATCACTCAAATATCCTCCTAACTTGCTGACACGTTGCAGCAGACCAGCTGCAAGGTAGGTTCAGTCCTTTATGTAGAAAAGAAGGACTTTCCTGTAGATCTGTCCTGTCTATTACAACACTGTCAGTGTCCACGTGCTAGCTCCCTTCCCACCATCAGTCTCTTCAACATCCATCACTGGGAAGTTAAAACTAGAATATAAAGCCGAGGAGAAAAGAAAAAGGAATGCTCTTCTGGTTTCAGTCTAGACCTAAAAATCCTTTATTCAAATATTTGGGAAGAACCTTATCTAAATTTATGAAATGTATACAATATGTCTTTCACTTGAATGTAAACCAAAATAGACCAAGCCTAGACCTTCTCTAACTCCAAAAAAATAAACAGAGAAGTCAACAGGCCTATGTAAACATATTCTAATTCCAAAGACAATGACCACGCCAATGAACAGCTTAACTTTGAAATAGTCTAAAAAACAACACTTTAAAAAAATCTGATTTGTGACCTCACCACAGTTCAAGAGGTTATCCAAGCAGCAAGCATGAACACGTGAAAAGAGGATGCAATCTGTGATAGAGCAGGATGGCCAGGGATGAAAATATGGCTATCAATTTATTAACCGCACAGAGGCAGTCAATTGGATACTGAAGATATTTATTATGATGTAGTAAACGAACTCAAGTACAATTCATTATGCTGATTAAATAAACTACATAATGTCTTGGTTTAAAAGAACAAAAGACTAAACAAAAACCAAAATTTAGTGGCTGGGCATCGTGGCTCACGCCTGTTATCCCAGGACTTTGGGAGACCAAGGCAGGAGGATCGTCTGAGGTCAGGAGTTTGAGTCTGGCCAACATAGTGAAACCACATCTCTATTAAAAAATGCAGAAATGAGCCAGACATGGTGGTGCCTGCCTGTAATCCCCGCTACTGAGGAGGATGAAGCAGGAAAATCTCTTGAACCCAAGAGGCGGAGGTAACAGTGAGCTGAGCTCACGCCACTGCACTCGAGCCTGGGAGACAGGGGGGAGACTCCATCTGAAAAATAAAATTAAATAATAGCTTAATAATGAGTTATCATAGCTGAAAATGACTGGAAGTGAGTTTTGAAGCACATTAAATACCAAGAGATAATTTTCAAGCATTGTTCTAAATATGGCTCAAAATTGATTGAGGAATAAATGTGTGAGCTTTGAAAACAATATACTATGTTATTTTTTTAAGTATGGTGGGGTTTATGTCACCATTATATTAACCAGGCTGAGAAAGACAAGAGAAAATAAATTTATATGATTCAAGTTCAGTACAGGAACATCTCTGAAAAGCTTTGAGCAAATCACTGGTAACACTGAATTTTATTAATTTCAGGATAAAGGCCTTCTTTATTTGCTTGACACCAATTGCTGAGTAAATTTTTAGTGACTCTAGCTAAGGTCTAAGTAAGCTTTGAGAAAATCACCATAGAACCTTCTTTAAATTAAAACTGCTTTGGTAAAATATACCTGAAATTACTACCACACACTTGTAATAACTCAGACAAAACTGCAGAAACAGAACTTCAAAAACTCACCACTAGTGCCATTGATATCAAAGCACCCTTTGGCATATAATGTCTAACATAATGGTAGGACCTTGCAAAGAGTAAGCACTTAATATTTATTTTAACTTACTGAAAAATAAAAAACAATAAAAAGGGAACAGAAATCCATTTGTAACTAGTTCAATTGTCAGTCTTTTGAATCTCTTTTGTTATAGGCACCCTTATATTTAATAATAAAGTTTTTTCAGTTCCTATACAGAAATTAAGATTTAAATCCAAGAGAATTTCCTTGTAGTTGTGAGTTAGCAATCAAATAAGTTCATTTAAGGCTATAAAATGCTAATTTAAGAAAAAGGTAGACTTACAGGGAAGACAGTGGTACAAAATACAGTATCAGGAGGTTTTGAGTGCCTAAAATGCTCAGCTGTTTTGCTAAACGGATGAATGAATTATTAAATTTATTGCATTTTACTCAACCTTTGAGCCCCAATATATCTTTTGAATGACTACAGAAAAGGCATATCATTATAAAAACTGGTCTCAAGTAGACTGTGTGAGATCTCTGATTCAAAATATTCTGAGAATCCAAACATGTATTTTTATGATTTAGAAAAAATTTTGAAATGTGCATTTGTAGATCTGGGAGCCTTAGAACAAAAAATATTAGTTTTGAAAAATTAGATATTTAAAATGGATGAGAATATAAATGCTTTTTAAGTAAAATACTGGGGATTCATTTTCAGATGAATATCACTACCAGATTCTGCTCTGGTAGTGATAACCAAATAGTCTGCTTTGAAAACTTATTGTATCATTCTAGTCAAACTATTCTCTGTTTTAGACTTCCAGGAGTTGGGTGGGAACTCGGGGGAAGACATGTCTTCTACTAAGTACCATATTATAGTATAACATAGTGGGTAAGTCAGCTTTCAGCCAATACTAATTAACTGCGTGAGCTGGGGAAAATTACTTAATCTTTCAGAATATCAGTTTCTTATTTATTTTATTTAATTTTTTGAGACAGAGTCACTTTGTTGCACAAGCTGGAATGCAGTGTTGTGATCTCAGCTCACTGCAATCTCTGCCTCCCGGGTTCAAGCAATTCTTGTGCCTCAGCCTCCCTAGTGGCTGGGACTACAGGCGTGTGCCACCATGCCACACCCGGCTAATTTTTGTATTTTCAGAAGAGGTGGGGTTTCTCCATGTTGGCCAGTCTGGTCTTGAACTCCTGGCCTCAAGTGATCTACCCACCTTGGCCTCACAAGTTGTTGAGATTACATGTGTGAGCCAACATGCCTGGCCTCAGTTTCTTAATATTTAAATGTGGATTACAACTGTACCTACTTCATGAGATTTCTGGAAGTACTAAAATAATTTCTTTAGTAAATGCCATATAAGTGCTTACTATTATCAGTATAAGTGCAGATTATTCCTTTTAATAGTAATTCAGTTAGACGGGTAGTTCTTGATATCTAGCAGAAGGAAAATTTAGTTTTCATCTCTAACTGGAGCACAAAAGTCAGAATAATATTCACTGATAGACCAGTAGGGTTGATATTTGATTATCTTGACAGCCTCAATCATACTATTGTGTTACTATGACACACATTATATTAGCAACCCTCATTAAATTTATTTTTTATTCATTATGATCTATATTAAATAGATGTGCTAGTGTGTGTGCCTGTGTATTTAGCTAGACATGTATTATTGAAAGCCCCTCATGCACCCTTCCAAGATTACGTGGAGTAGCAGTTAGAGGTATAAACACACTGAAGCCTGTGGAGCCAGACTGCTTGGCTGTGAATCTGAAATCTCTCCTTTCTTAGCTGTGTAATTGAGGCAACTTCATACTTGGTTTTCCTATATGGGGATAACTGGAATACCTGGCTCATGGGTTTTATAAGAATTAAATGACTTAATAGCTGTTAAGTACTTGGAATAGTGTAACATTTCCTGGCATTTCCATCATCCATTTGTCATTAAATAAATTACATCTCACTCCATTCACAAGCGGAAACCTTTCTAAACCTCTTCTAAACTTTTGTTTACAATTCCTTGTTTTTCTCAATATATTTGGCTTGTCAATGCTTTTTAGCCACAGACCACCAGGAACATACCTGTAGTCAAACAAACTGGGTTTATTACTCATTGGAGCTAGGGAGAATGCAACCATGGGCATCTTAGTAAGGATATCAGAAATGACTTTATAAATAATGTAGTAGGTGATTTTTTTAAGGAGTTTCAATAAGTGGGCTTTGCATGGATTGAATGCCATAAGGGAGCAAGAATAATTCTATGACTGGGTATCCAAATAAACTGTATCTGGAAGGAGAAAAAACTGGAAGGCAACTAAAGCTGTAATTCATAAAGAAGCGGAACTCATTTATAGTAGCTGGTAGAAGGAACGATGTGATATTTTGGGGCTATCACAGTGACCTTGTTTTTGCTTAGACAAATTATGAAATAGTCTTACTTTTTGTCTCACTCCATCATAGTCACAGAATAAGTGATAAGATGCTCTATGAAGTTGTTCATGTTAAACAGAAGAATATCATGTCATAGGTGGGAGGGCCAGGCCAGACCATAAAAGCATCAGGCCTAGCTGAAAGTGTCAGGTCAGGTCCCTGATACTCGTGACTGCTTTCCTCTTTCTTGAATTTATGCATTTATCCCAAAACCTTATGATACTGCTTCTTTTTAAAAATAAAATAAGCTTCTATTTTGGTTATTTCTTGTCTACTGCTGGCTTTGGTGTTGCTTTCTTCTTGTTTTTCTAGTTCCTCTAAGTGTAATGTTAGGTTGTTAATTTGAGAATTTTCTAATTTTTTGATATGGGCATTTAGTATTGTAAACTTTCCTCTTGACATTGCTTTAGCTGTGTCCCAGAAAGTCTGGTTTGTTGTATATTTGTTTTCATTAGTTTCAGATTACTTCTTGATTCCTGCCTAAATCTGATTGTTTACCCAAAAGTCATTCAGAAGAAGGTTGCTTTAATTTCCGTGTAATTGTATGCTTTCAAGAGATCATCTTGGTATTAATTTCTGTGTTTATTGTGCTGTGGTCTGAGAGGGTGGTTGATATCATTTGGTTTTGAATTTTTTTGAATTTGTTAAGAATTGCTTTACGTCCAAGCATATGATCAATTTTAGAGTATGTGTTACATACAGATGAGAAGAATATGTATTTTGTTGTTATATGGAATGTTCTATAGAGGTCTGTTTGTTCCATTTGATCAAAGGTGAAATTTAGGCCCCAAATATCTGTTAGTTTTTTGCCTTGTTCTCTAATATTGTCAGTGGGTTATTGACATCTCCCATTATTATTATGTGGTTATATAAGTATCCTTGTAGGTTTCTAAGAACTTGTTTTATGAATCTGGATTCTCCAGTGTTGAACACGTCAATACTTAGGATAGTTAAGTCATCTTATTAAAATGAACCCTCCCTCATTTTGTAATGCCCTTCTTTCCCCTTTTTGATCGTTGCTGGTTAAAAGCTTGCTTTGTCTGAAGTAAGGAAAGCAACTCTTGATTTTTTTGTTTGTTTTTGTTTTCTGTTTCTTGACAGATTTTTCTCCATCCCTTTACTTTGAGTCTATGACTGTCATTGCATGTGATGTGGTCTCTTGAAGATGGCATATAGTTGGGTTTTGCTTCTTAACAGACATTCTGTGCTTTTTAAGTGGAGTGTTTAGCCTATTTACATGCAAGGTTAATATTGATATGTGAAGATTTTATTCTGTCATTGTATTAGCTACCTGTTGTCTAGATTTGATTTTGGAGTCGCTTTAGAGTGACAGTAGTCTGTGTACTTACGTGTGTTTTTGTGGTGATCAGCAACAGTTTTTCGCTTCCATGTTTAGCACTCCCTTAAGGACCTCTTGCAAGGCAGGTCTGGTAGTAACTAATTTCCTTACTCTCTTTCAGAGATGTCAGAAAGTCATAGGTTTAGTCTCATCACAAAATTTCATATTTCTTGGAGATTTTTGCTCATTCTTTTTAATTCTTTGTTCATTATTTTTGTCTATCTTATTTTATTTGATAAACAACTCTTCAAGCTCTGAGATTTCTTCCTTAGCATGGTCTGTTCTGCTGTTAATACCTTCAATAGGATACTGAAATTCTTGTAGTCAGTTTTTCATATCTATTAGATCAGTTTGCTTTTTCTTAAAGTGGCTATTTCATCTGGCTTTTGTATCATTTTACTGGATTCCTCAGATTTCTTGGATTGGATTCCAACTTTCTCATGAATCTCAGTGATCTTCATTGCCATTCAGACCCTGAATTCCATCTCTGTCATTTTATCCATTTCAGCCTGATTAAAAACCAGTGCTGAGGAACTACTGCAGTTATTTGGATGTAATAAGACACTGTGGTTTTTTAAGTTCCCAGAGTTTTTGTGCTGGTTTTTCTCTGATCTGTGTGGGCTGAAGCTCCTTAAATCTTTGAAGCTGCTGTCTTTTGGATGAGGCTTATTGCTTTTATATTCTTTGATGTCCTTGAAGGTTTGACTGTGGTATAAATTGGGTTCAGTAACCTGGCTACATTTCTGGGTGATTTCAGGTGGCCCAGGCTCAGCTCAGTACACTGGGGGCCTGGGACCAGGCCCATGGCTTTGTTCTCTGACCCCTCAACGGTAAGCACCTGCTGTACTGCCAGGGCTGAGATGTTTCCAGTCAACTGTCAGCAACACTCTGATGGAGAGTGCTGGTAAAAGCACTTCATTGGGGTGGTGACAGTGTGGTCCACACTTGGGCATGCATGCCATCAACTACAGGGCAGCAGTGTGGCAGGGTCCTGTGTGTGTGTGTGTGTGTGTGTGTGTGTGTGTGTGTGTGTGTGTGTGTCAGCAGCAGAGCAGCAGCAAGGTGGTGGGCCCTGGTACAGTGGTTGGGGGAGGCTGCAGCCAGGTGTATGCTGGAGAGGGTCCATCTGCAGAAGCTCTCTAATGGTTACGTGGTGCCTACCAATGAAGGAGCTAAGGAAAGCAGCTACTGGAAAGCCCCCATTGGGTATCAGAGGCTGTAGTGCAAGTGGGCAAGGTCAGGCAGTTACCCTGATAGAGGCTGGAAGACAGGGAGTGCTCAGATCAGACTGAGTCTGTGCCATAGACAAGAAAGCCCTGCTCTATTCAGATCCTTCAGTTAACAAAGGCCAAAGCTACCTAGAAGAATGTAGTGAGCCTTGGAAATAGGCATCTCTGGCTGTGCTCTACTGCAGCTATTGCTCTGCCAGATGCCCTGGATTCTGCACAGATTGGAGTCCTGTTCCTGATAAGTCCTGTTCTCTGATAAGCTCTCTCTGCCAAGTCAAATGTCTGTGTGGGGGAGTGGGTTTCCCTGCAGCTAGGATGCTGGGGTCCATGGCAAGAGTGGGTCATTCCATACCTGTTTAACTCACCTCTTTCTCAGGAGCCCCTCAGGGCCAGGAATGAATCTTGGTGCTCAGTAGCCCAGTGCAGAGTTCCCACCTTCCTCCTCTTTAGCCCAGGCTCTGTGTTCTCACTCTGTTCGCATTCAATGTCATCCTGCTGAAGACCTGCTTGGAGAGTGCCGGTCTTAATGGTCTGGTCTCTTGGTGGGAGAAGCTCTTCCTGTGAGTCATCTTGCTTAACCTGTTTTCTTAATAAAACATGTTTGCTTCCTAAAGTTTTCAACCTTATATGTAAAATAAATAAATTCAGACTCCAATATTCCTCACAATTGCATACCCAGTAAATTTTATTTTATATAAATTATTATTTTAAAAACAATATAGTAGCACCAAGATTTAAAATGACTTTTAATCAACTGAAAGAAAAAAAAATGGAGATTTTAAGGTCTTTTATCCAAAACCTCTCATTTTAAATTAAAGGCTCTGAAAGTTTCCATAAATAAAAGTAATTGCTTATGCTAATTTGCAGCTAATTTTGCTACATAATATAGACTCTTCTGCCTATACATGTCTTTAAAAGAATCCACTTTTATGTGAATTATGTATCATTGATGTCAAGTTATTTTTATATTCAGAGAGTGAACCATTTATTTCTGTATTTTCTGTCATTAGTGTGCCAAACACTTTTGCTACTGGAAAGCAATAAAATTAATCATTTTTGGCTTTGGCTGCTGTTATGCACATAAACAGCCATCCTGATGAACTTGAGTGAGAATGCTCACTGTGCTCATACTAAGCCAATTAGTGCCTAGTTATTTATTTTCACTGTAGTGACGATCGTGGGAGTGGTGGGGTGGAGAGGCGAGTGGGAGATGTAGAGAGAGAGATAAGCATGACTAGTAGAGAAAAGGATACATAAAATTGGCAGAATAGTTTTCAGAACAAAAACTGTGGCAGTAAGAGAGCCAATGTCATAGGCGGTAGATAGCATTTATGACTATGTGTGCTTGTATATGTGAAAACTTACAGGATATACAAGTGCGTATAATTTGTCTTCAAGTTTAAGCTACAAACAGACGTAGTACTTTCATTTTAAAGTTAGGAAAATATAGTTTAACATTTTGTAATTTTTCTATGAGCTTCTACATGCAATCCCATGCAATTGGAATTTGATAGTCCTTTCACATAGGAAAATGAGAGATAGCTAAGCATCCATTATTTAAGTCATTTTTCTGCAAGCACAGACTTACCGTATTATCAGAGTGACAAAGGAACTAGCTATTATTCAGGAAATGTGTGACCAAGATAATTACCTATCAATTTTTTTTTTTTTTTTGAAATGAGTTTGCTCTGTTGCCAGGCTGGAGTGCAGTGGTGCAATCTCAGCTCACTGCAACCTCTGCCTCCTGGGTTCAAGCAATTCTCCTGCCTCAGCCTCCTGAGTAGCTGGGATTATGGGTGTACACCACCATGCCCAGCTAATTTTTATATTTTTAGTAGAGATGGCATTTCATCATGTTGGCCAGGATGATCTCGATCCCTTGACCTCATGATCTGTCCACCTTGGCTTCCCAAAGTGCTGGGACTACAGGTGTGAGCCACCATGCCTGGGCACCTATTAAATTTTTTAACAACAAAAGCAACTATGGCTATCAGGAGATAGATGATAGATGATTAATTGATAGGCAGATAGATAGATAGATAGATTAGACGGATGCTATACAGCTGAACTTGATTCTCTTCCTCTGTTCATATAGTTTTACATATCTTCAACACTTAGTATTTTTAATTAGTTCTTTTTTTTTTAAGATGTGTGTCATCTCTCCCTGTGTCATCTTTCCCTGTTTTCATGCAATAGATGCATTTCTAAAAGGTGGAGCATAAATTAAAATGAGAGAATTAATCTTTTATCCAGGTGAGATATATATACACACACACACACACACACCCCTATATATCCTTAGGCACTAAATGTGTCTGTTTTTTAATCCATTTTTAGTTGGTGTTTCTGAGCATGGAAACTTTTTCACCTCTCCTTATCCTGGTGTTCTTTAAGGTATAATAATGGTCTCAGACACTTCAATATATTAAGTTTTGAAAATTGTCATATTAATATTCAAAATTGTATTTTTCTAAATAAGTTGATAAGTTGCCAGTATTCTCTATTGTTTCTTCGTATGCTGGGTAGCTTGTGCCTTCATCTAAAATACGAATTGCACATAATACAATTATTTTTTTTTTGAAAGAGAAAGAAAAGGAAAAAGAGAGAAAGAGAGAAGAAAAAGAGAATGAAAAAAAGGGAAAAAGAAGAAGAAGAAAGGGAGAGAGAACGAGAATCTTACTCTATTGCCCAGGCTAGAATGCAGTCTAAAAATCGGTATTAAAAAGCTCTTTTATACTAATAATTGGGTTATACAATGGAGACAGGAAAGAATAAGGGAGGAAAATAATAAACAGCCAACCAATATTTCATTTAAACCTATGAAATGCTATGCAATTGCTGGAGAGTGATTTACTCCCAACTATGTGGTCACTTTTAGAATAGATGTGATGTGTGTTACTGAAAAAAAAAATGTGTGTTTTGTGGATTTGGAGTAGAGAGTTCTGTAAATGTTTATGAAGTCTACTTGTTCGAGGTCTAAGTTCAAGTTCCGGGTATCCTTGTTAACCTAGTGTCTCATTGATCTGTCCAATATTGACAATGTAGTGTTAAAGTCTCCCACTATTATTGTGTGGGAGTCCAAGTCTCTTTGTAAGTCACCAAGAAGTTGCCCTATGTATCTGGGTGCTCCTATATCGGGTGCGCATAGACTTAGGATCATTAGCTCTTCCTGTTACATTGATCCCTCTACCATTATACAATGTCCTTCTTATCTCTTTTGGTTTCTATTACTTTAAAATGTATTTTATCAGAGACGAGAATTGCAACTCCTGCTTTTTTTTTTTTCTCTCTCCATTTGGTTGGCAAATCTTCCTCCATCCCTTTGTTTTGAGTCTCTGTATTTCCTTGCATGTGAGATGGGTCTGGAGGCAGCTTACCAATGGGTTTTTTGGAATGGCCGATACTAGTTGTTCCTTTCTGTATATAGTGCTTCCTTCAGAAGCCCTTGTAAAGCAGGCCTGGTGGCAATGAAATCTCTGAGTACTTTCTTGTTCATAAAACATTTTATTTTTCCTTCACTTATGAAACTTAGTTTGGCTGGATATGAAATTCTGGGTTGAAAGTTCTTTTCTTTAAGGTTATTGAATATTGGCCCCCACTCTCTTCTGGCTTGTAGGGTTTCTGCTGAGAGATCTGCTGTGAGTCTGATAGGCTTCCCCTTATGGGTAACCTGACCTTTCTCTCTGGCTGCCCTTAGTATTTTCGCCTTCATTTCAACCCTGGTGAATCTAATGATTATGTGCCTTGGGGTTGCTCTCTTTGAGGTATATCTTTGTGTTGTTCTCTGTATTACCTGGAGTTGAGTATTGTCCTGCCTTGCTAGATTAGGAAAGTTTTCCTGGATAATATCCTGAAAAATATTTTCCAGCTTGCATTCATTCTCTTCATCACATTCAGGTACACCTATCAAACATAGATTAGGTCTTTTCACGTAGTCCCATATTTTTTGGAGACTTTGCTCATTCCTTTTTACCCTCTTTTGTCTAATCTTGTCTTCTCGTTTTATTTCGTTAAGTTGGTCTTCGACCTCTGAAATCCTTTCTTCTGCTTGATCAATTCGACTGTTAAAACTTGTGCATACTTCTCGAAGTTCTCGTATTGTGTTTTTCAGCTCCATTAATTCACTTATATTCCTTTCTAAATTGTCCATTCTCATTAACATTTCGTCAAACCTTTTTTCAAGGTTCTTAGTTTCCTTGCATTGGGCTAGAACATGTTCTTTTAGCTCACAGAAGTTTCTCATTATCCACCTTCTGAAGCCTGATTCTGTTGATTCCTCACATTCATTTTCTATCAGGCCTTGTTCAATTGGTGATGAGGAACTGCAATCCTCTGTAGGAGGAAAGGCATTCTGATTTCGGGTGTTTTCAGCCTTTTTGCGCTGGTTTCTTCCCATCTTTGTGGATTTATCCACCTGTCGTCTGTGTAATTGCTGACTTTCAGATTAGGTCTCTGAGTGGACGTCCAGCTTGTTGGTGGTAAAGTTTTTTCTATTTCCTAACTCTCCTTCGGCGGACGCCCCCTCCCCCCACAGAGCTGGACCTTCCTGGGTTCAGCTGTACTTTCTGTGACGCTCTCAATCCTCAGCAGTTCCAATTCCTGTTTGCTTTTTTTGGGGGGGGGCGGGGCAGGGTGGGACCAGCCTTCCTCTGCGGTGACCCACTAGGACTGAAACAGCGGCGTTAAGATTCGTGAGGCTTTTCTGCCTGGGAATATCCCGGTCTGGTTCCTCTCTTCAGTCCGCTTTTCAATCAGCTGAATGGGAGACTCTGCCTTCCTGAAGCTCCAACGCCAACTAAAAGGGCACTCAGTCCCGTATACTCCGGACTGAGAACCGCCGCACCGGGGCGCCTGCAAAACGGCTGCGCCTGCCAAAAGAGTTGTACTGGTGACCCGTGGGGCTCCTCCGCCAAGAATCTCTTGGTCTGTGGGCAATAAAAATTCGTCTGAAAATGTGGCATCCGCTCACTCTCTACATTTTTAATTAGTTCTGTGTCCAGAACTATGGACATATGTTTACCTTAACTGTCAAATATATACAAAAGAGCCAAACTGCAAGCATTAAAAAAAAAAGCAAGGACAAGCAACATTTATCCACAGTTTATTGGTCAACTTATAAACAAACATAGCAAATTATAAATTGGTATCCTTAGTGATTATTAGAATTGTGTCACATATGCAGGTAATATATTATTATTTAGAAGTTCTGGAAAGAATTCAGTGAGTACTGTAGCTGGGGGTACAAGAGTAGCCCCCATTTGAGATCTTGCTTCATCATCTTCACCTGGTACCTCTGTGAACCAAGGATGGGAGAGTGCTCCACCAGGAACTACTCAGTGGGTATTTTTTTCTACATATGTTAAAGCTAAAGTGCCCCTCCTATTGTGTTCAGTCCTCTAAAGTTTTCTTTTACTTCCTTAGAATATTGCTGTAGAATTTTAGATCTAACCTTAAGGATTATTTTACAGACTAGGAAACTTACATTCAGCATTATTAATTGCATGACCACAGCATTATTAATTGCATGACCAATTAGTGGTAAAATTGGTAATCAGACAATTTGCAAGACAACTCCAGTTTCCTCTGACTACACTGCTACCTTTTAAATATCCATTCATTCTCTTCTTATTCTCGGAATGTGGCTGAGAAGCATTGGGATGTTGTCTCAGTGGCACTTCTTTAAGGATTTTCCTTTTCCAAACACACGGAAAAATCATATTGTTGACCATTATTTTCCTTTTGTTTAATGTTTAAGGTGTGTCTCTATTTTTCTCTAAATAGCCTCAAAACCAGTGGACTTGAAATTATGCACTGGCCCTGTACCTAATACTACACAGCTGTGCCACATTCCTTGTCCAACTGAATGTGAAGTTTCACCTTGGTCAGCTTGGGGACCTTGTACTTATGAAAACTGTAATGATCAACAAGGAAAAAAAGGTAGGTAACCTGACATGCCTTTTATACCCACCAATTGTATCAAATCATGACTTATTTTTAAAATGCTCTTCTATGTTCTGTGTTTGTGGTATTTTCCAGAATGGCTAAAGACTATTAATTTCAAAAGATGAGTAAACCTATTCCAGTGATGGTACCAGAAGATTAAAACAGTAGAATATAGGCATAAATGCTCGTTAATTTAGACAACATGGTGGAGAATATCTTAGGCAGTTTAGTGCAATGGTTAAGATGAGCTGTGGGGTAAGGCCTGGATTGGAAAATGTTCTGTGTCCCTTACTATTTAGATAAGTTAACCAACTTATCTAAATCTTGTCCCCTTATCTGTTAAAGGGAGGTCATCTACTTTGTCTCTAAGGAACCAATGAGATTAACATAAAGTGCTTATGTTTCAGTGCCTGACCCATATCTGTGCCCAATAGATAAAGCTGCTTATTACTTTGAAGACAAAAATGTAAAAACTGTATTACTTTCAAAATGCAAATGATAGAGGAATAGAATAAATACAATGGTTTTCTTGTGGTGGACTTGGTGAGCTAATTTTCACATGTCTTCATGATTGAAAACATTTTTCTATTTTGTTTCAAAGGGCAATCTTCTAGTGAGTCTACTATGTTTACATAGTAATAAATAGACTTGTTAATTTTGTTACACACTGTCAGGAAGGGCAAGATTTAGGTGCTATTAAAGCACAAAGCAGGACTTTGAATATTCCACACTAGAGCCCACATGGCTTATGTTCCTAATTCAAATTTCCAGAGGGTCTAAAATCAAATGAGGCTCAAATAAATTGTTTCTCTGGAACCATCCAACTTCTTAGAGGCTCATTTTCCACATTTAATCATGTGACATTGCTGAAGACTTAAGAATAACGGCACTTTCATCTGGTCATCAATATTTCTGAATAGCTTGAAATTTCATTCCTTCTTTGAATATTCTGTAGCTATGGACTTTCCAAGTTAACCAAAAATTTCTCTCTTTCTGTTCCCACCCCATTCCTCTATGCCCTATGAGGGAGATGGGTACCATATGACATTTCTAGCCTTACTTTTGCGGTAGTAAGCTAAAGTTCTCATTTTTTTCTAGTCTGTTCATTAATTCACTCACCTACTCATTTAATGAGTCATTGATGACCTCACATTAGCTAGAATTTGGGAATATACCAGTAATTCAAAACAAAAATGACTTCTACCTCCACTCTTATCCAGCTTTCACCCTGAGGTTTTATTCAACTTTCTGAAATACTCAACCTTTGATGGTAACAATAGGTTTTTCTTTCCCCCATAATTCAGGCTTCAAACTGAGGAAGCGGCGCATTACCAACGAGCCCACTGGAGGCTCTGGGGGAACTGGAAACTGCCCTCACTTACTGGAAGCCATTCCCTGTGAAGAGCCTGCCTGTTACGACTGGAAAGCGGTGAGACTCGGAGACTGTGAACCAGACAACGGAAAGGAGTGTGGTCCAGGCACGCAAGTTCAAGAGGTTGTGTGCATCAACAGTGATGGTGAGTCAAACAAATCTATTACGTTTTTATGGATGTCCAACCCTGCATATATGTTTTTACTTACTGTTAAAATCCTGTCTTCTCTCATCACAGCTGGTTCCATTTACAAACATAGAAACAGCTGCTTCTCTGCCTTCCTCCCTCCCTCTCTTTCCTGTTTCCCTTTCTCTCTCTGTCTCTTATGTTCTTAATGAAATGGTGACAATGGAGAGGATCCATGAATTGTAACAGGATATTGTTAAATGTGAAAACAGAACAGATCATACAATACAAGAATTAAATTATCATTAAGGCAATAATTTATTAAGTTTCCAAATTTAACAATAACAAGGAAAGGTAACTTTTTACAGTGACTTTAAAAAAAAAAACTGTTACAGGAAATGAAATGTAAACAAAGAAGGCTTGTAAGTGTTGGTTGACTTGACTCTAAATGTCTTTTCTTCTACCTTCCCTGATACTGTGTCTTAGTGTTATTTAATTTCCAGGCTTATGACAGCCTAGAGTTCCTGAACTGACCTTTGTTCTCTAGGGGTTCCCTATTTAGGAATGTCCTAGAGCACTGGAAAGTGGCTTTCCAGAAGATTCTTTTCTACAACCACAGGAATTACCTTGGACTTTTATAACTAATAATTATTTGATAAGATATGCTGTCTTGATGTTAGCTCTGATACAAGATTTTTACGTTCCTTCACAAGAGTACTGCTACTGTTCTGGTGAGAACCCCTTACCTTGAAATCATCCCTGAATCACACTTAGAAACCACAGGACTTCCCCAGACATAGTTTAAAACCTCTGGACAAGATTATCTGTAAGGTTACTCTATCTCTTGAATCCTATGACTCTGCACATCAGAGAAGCATGAGTGCTAAACCCCAGGGTCCCATGGTTGACAGTCTATGCTGTTTACAGCATATGCAGAAACATTCTGGTGCCCCCTGGGGGGTACTGGAACATCTGGTAACCGTCATAATTCCTTCCATCCTATTTTCTTCCAGCAAGCAGAATTGTTTCCTCCTGTGACTCAGTCACTGTTCAGTTGTAAAGGAAGACACTCTCTGGGGTGGGAGACTGACAGACACTGCTATTACTGAGAAATTAGCCTTTTGTCTTTGTCCAAGATCTAATACAGTCATGCAGAACAATCTGAACCAGTGCTTGAGTTTCAAAAGAGAAGAAGGAGATCATTGTTCCAGATCTTTTTTGATGAATTTTATATATTCTGCTTTTTTGCTGTGATAAGCATAATTAGCTGTGATATATCCTCTCTTTAGCTCTTCCTTATTCTACAATAAAGAGTGGGAAAAAGGAAGGAAGTAACACTCAGAGATTGGCAGCTAGGAAAAGAAAGCAAAAGAAGCATGTCCTGTTTCTCTTTTACTCACACTTGAAATCCTAATTTGGATCATACCACACTCTATGTTGTCTTCCGAATTACCGCAAAAACAGTAAGGATCATATTGAATTCCCTGATCATTTTTCTCAGTTCAAATAATTGTTCTTTTCCTTCCATAGACCTCCAGAGGAATTAGGGTCTCAGGTATTGTAAAAAGTATTTTTGAGTGAAACAAAAAGCTAAAAAGTTACTTTTACATGGCGCTTCCACCTCAGTGTTACGCAATGAAAAATCAGATCTAGTCCACTTAGTGCAACCCTCTTCTGGGTTCTGCAAATTGAATTTATTTTAATAGAGACTAAGGAGCCAGCTGTTTAAAAAAAATTACCAGTGGCTTAGTTTAATTTTGTTAAGTAAAACTTATTTTGCAACACAACTAATTACCTCCTAGCTTGTCTTGTGGAAAAACAGTACAAAACAAGCGGAGGTATGAGTTAGACGTGCATAGTTGTACTGGTAACATATGTTATAACCTGCAAAACAAATTGCTAACACAATATGCATGAGCTGGTTTCACTTTGTCTACCTCACAAACAGAATGACTTTTAGAAAGATAAGAATGCAACTGATATTCAGTCTGTTATTGTCCTTTACCAGGGCATCTTTTCCACCATTAAATTTTATCTCCTGACATTAATTAGTTGTAATTAATTATTACTACTTAATACATTAGCTGTTTCAACTACAGGGATGTGTAAAATCAAGAAAATTATTTTTTATTATAAATCTTAGAACCCACTCAAATTTGTGTATAACCTGAGACATAATTGGGCTGATAGAATAAGACAAAAAGCTGGAGACTTGTAAATACTACTCCGCTATTATCATGTGGTCACCTGGTAGGTGTTTAGCAGCTGCACCAAACGTTGTTTTGTAATTAAATTGGGCCCAGGGAATTAAAGTGGATTCGTTGTGCAGACTGTACCTCTAGGCCTGGGCTGCAGCTATACATTTTGTTTTATAATTAAGTTAAAGCTCGACTAGGGACATGAAGCATTAGAGCCTGTGAAATGAACAAATAATAAAAAGACTTTTTGTTCCCCATTCCTCACAGATTTCACAACTCTGTTAATGACCTCAAAACACTTACAATCTCTGTTTGTTTTCTGAAATATTCTTTGTCAAGGCTCCCAGTGATTATTAACATTTGCTGCTGCTGCTCTTCGTTTTTCCATTTGCCTTCTAAGGAGGAGGTTTGCGGAAGGGTTGTGAGAGACCCCAGGAGGAGTTTTACGTAGCTTCTGTGTCTGTCAGAGAAGAAGACGGGGTTGGGGGGTAACAGAGTTACAAGACAAAAGAGAGCACAAAAGACAATTAGACTCTCCAAAAAGAGATCAACATTTCAATGTAATAAAACAAATATTACTCATTATTTAAAGATCGTCGGAAACACAATTCCAGATGTCCGAACACAAATACAGGAACCTCCTTCAAAATCTGTGGTTTGGGGAATCAGAGGATGTTATACTAGTGAAAAGCTCAAAACCTGTCCTATTTTAATTTTTTGGATATTTGGATATGTTTCATTTAAAGATGTAAATCTGGCAAGGCAAGAGTATTTTCTTTCCTAAATTGGCCTATTAGAAACTGAACAAAGCAAGGCTATTGGACTGGAGCAAGGGGAAGCAATATTGTCTTATTCCTTACTTTTGAGAGTGTAAATCAGATATTGTTTCTGTAATTCCTTCTCCTCTGAAAAAAAAAAATCCTGTCTGTATTTTTATATCATATGTGCTAGTTCAGATATTGAGTATTGACACTTTTCCATGTGAATTTCAAAAACCAGTTATATTATTTGGGTTTTTTTGGCATTATTGTATAAAGCAGTAAACCTCAGTGGTTTCAAATACCTGAAGTTCTGTGCTACCTTCCTTTCCGCCCCCCACCCCACATTAGTGTATGTTAGCATATAACCAATGACATGGGCATAGACACTTTCCTACTTGACTCAGATTGTTAAGAAACCAAAACATACTTTTATGGAAGTAAATCACTGCAAGTCAGCATCACCCAGCTATTAATGATAAAGTATAAGAGTATTGAAGGGCACTGGTTAGGCCCATCCTTGTATATTGTGTCATTCTTGAATGAGAGTACTGTGCTATCCAAAGGCTCTCAGCACCACATCAAACTGGCTGGATTCTAGTAATGCTGAAGAAGACCTGTGACTAAGCACATGTGGAGATGAGCACTGAGGCAAGACCTAAAAGAAAGTTTTTTCTGCCTCTTTTGGGAACATATCTGAATATCATCAAAAGTATCAAAAGAACTGGCTTTGAAAACACTTGGGGGAAGTTGACTGTGTTAGGCTGTTTGTGCATTGCTATGAAGAAATACCTGAAGCTGAGTAGTTTATAAAGAAAAGAAGAAAAGAAGTTAAATTGGCTCACAGTCCTACAGGCTGTACAGGAAGCGTGGCATGTTAGGTACTCATCCTCTGGCGAGGCCTCAGGAAGCTTTTACTTATGGGGGAAGGGTAAGTGGGAGCAGACGTCTCACATGGCAGAGTGGAGCAACGGAGGGTGTGAAGAGGGAGATGCCACATGTTTTTAAACAACCAACTCTCATGAGAACTCACTCACTATCATAAATAAGGTCAGCACCAAGGAGATGGTGCTAAACCATTCATAAGAAATCTACACCTGTGATCCAATCACCCCCCACCAGACGCCACCTCCAATAATGGGGATTACATTTCAATACGAGATTTAGTGGGGATATACGTCGGAACTGTATCATTGACTTTAGTGTCCAGGACACTGGCTTGCCATGTGACTGCTTAATCCTTCTGAAGTTTTTACCACCAATAAGAAGAGGAAAGGGAAGACTTGACTACTCTTTCTTTCCCAAGTAGTTCATGTCAGATTTCTGTTTCCATATAGTCAGCACTAGGAGGAATATGGGGGCATATCGTTTCCATATCTTGAAGAAAATATAAGAATTTTGAAAATTTATACAACTGGAGAACAGGACTCATTGTGGAAAGAAATGGGGAAATATAGTGCCCTATTTTAAGTCCTGTAGTACAATTTTATGCAGTGTATAAACTGTGTGAATGTGGAATTTTTTTCCAGACATATATTTATTAAAAAGTAACAATGTGAAGGGAGAAAGAGGTAAGTGGGACAATTGGTAGAAGATTGGGAGCAAAGCATACCAGTAATAGAAAAAGAGAAATTATAGCACTCATAGTTGAGACTAATATTTTGAATGATTCAGATTATTCATAGATTCTTCCTGAAGCATAGGTCAGGTCCAGGATTAAGACGCATGAAGCTTAAGGATGTGCTCCTGGTAGAAACCAGTAAGAAAAGGGGGAATAAATAAGCAAAATAGAGAAAAGACAATGGGTCTTGGGTTCCTAAAACCATTCCCAGGTTTAGTGGTTCACTAGGAGGATTTACCATACATTCGTACCTATAAGCATGACTTACTAAAATGATAGCATGCAAAACAAAATCAGGAAAAGGAAAAGGTACATGGGGCAAAGTCCAGAGAAAGAAGATGAGTCCCAGAAACTTCCAATTATCCATATTGGCCAGACAACCCTAATGTTGAAGGACAATCAGCCTGAGGTCAGGAATTAGGCCACAGCTGCAGAATCTGAAAGATGGGTGCAGAGAGCCAGTGAAAGGGATCCCATGGGATCCAAACTGGCCAGCAACACTGTCCATTACAAAAGGAAATCCGGTTATGTGGTAAGGAATATAAATGTTGTATAAACTAAAAGGAACCAAAGACCCGATTATACAGTGTCTTCTATGCCCATGAGAATATGCAATTTTCCGGTCCACTGCCACTTAGGAAGTTCCTGAATTCCCAGTGAAATTGAAATAATTCTATTTCAATTTTAATGCAAAAAGGAGCTTCAGAAGGCTGCAAAACTTAAATACTTCCAGTAGCAGACATTCAGATTGTTTAATATTAGAAAATGTTAGAATATCTTTTTAAGAACTTAAAATGGAAGAGCACATTTATAAATATTTTTGTACCTTTCTATCAGGGAAATACCTTTTGTGCCATATTTTATCATCATTTATCAGTGATAAACTTGAACATCGTAATACGCAAGAGAGAGTGCTAGACAGAAAGTTAAAATGTGTTTATAGAATGGAACAACCTAAATAAGATTTGCTTTTGAAACCTTGGTGAGAACTTTGAGTTCAGATCAATTCAAATGTCTGTGGAATTAGATGAGAACACAACTTCAAATGCATGATCATTCTTTGGAACTGGAATCTACCTCTTAACACAAATTGTAAAGCCATTATGTGGAAAAACGTTCTTTTAAATGCAAGAATCCATCTTATAACTGAATTGCTTTTCCATAATTTAAGCAATAAGTCAACTAAGAATTTTCCTTCCTGTAGAATGTTCTACCTTCTAATGTGTTTGAAATATAATTAGGGTGGATGTTATGTTAAACCTAAGGTCTCTTACTTACAAGCAGAATCATCTAACACTATTGGTAGGAGTCTGTTTCCTATAATTGGATTGAGATTCTCTATGCAATTTGTCATATGAGATTCTCTATGCATTGCATTCTCTATGCAATTTGTTTATTTTAAAGATAAAAGTCATTATAACCTTTTAGAAAAATTAAGTCAATAAGTTTTCCTTCAGTGTTGGTGTGTAGTAATCACAATTTTATCTTAGACTATAAAAATTTGGCATCAGATACCCTAATTCGTCTGCTATGTATTGGTATATGTGTCTGTGTATGTATTACAATATACTTGGATATGTTAGTAAAAATTATTTTTTTAAGAAAACCATCAGAGTTTAGCCAATGTTGTTATTTTGAATGGCAATGATGTAGCAAAGAGTAGGATTTTCTGAATAATTTTATTTATTTTTAAAAGTAGAGTAGTTTCAGCAGAGACCTCAGATAAAAATTAAGTAATTATTTACTTACCACTTAGTGATACAAATTCGCCAATGAATGTTAGCTGCCACTTCAAATGGCAAATATAAAATAGCCATTTACTTTGTCGTAAATGGTAGGTGCCTTAACACAACCAAGAGCAACCAATTTTCTCTTTATTTTCTTTTAGAGACAGGGTCTCACTATGTTGCCCAGTTTGGTGTTGAATTCCTGGGTCCAAGCAATCTTCCTGCCTTAGCGTCCCAAGTAGCTGGGGCAACAGTCACATGACACTGTGCCTGGCCAAAGCCAGTATGGACAGTGGAAACTTTCAGTTAAATTAGGTAGGAGTTTAATTATTAAACCCAACAGATGGATTTCTTGTGTTAGTGAACCTCTTGTTTGCTTATTTGATTCCCTTTATATCCACCTCCTGTGTAAAATGTCTTCCCATGACTTCGTTGATTCTGTATTCCCGATTTTCTTTCCACCTCTCAGACCGGGTATCATTTAGCTATTGCTAGGTAACAAACCACCTTAGTGACTGCAATCATGACGATGCAGAAGTGCTTGTTCAGGTTTCACCTGAGCTCTCTTGTGGAAGTTTGGCTGTAGCTGAAAGGTCCACATGGCCTCCCTCACGTATCTGGCAGTTGGTGCTGTCAGCTGGGGTACATTGGTACCCCATTGGTACATGGACTCTCATCCTCCAATAAGCTAGATCAGCTGCTTCTTATATGGTGGCTTTCTGGCATAATTTTAAGAGGACCAAGCAAAAGCTGAAAGGCCTCTTGAACTCACACAGTATCACTTTGTCCACCTTCTACTAGTCAAAGCAAGTCACAAGTAACAATACAGATTTAATGGGCAGGAAAATAGATTCTGTCTTTTGATGGGATATGTAGCCAAGAATTGTGGCAAAAATTTATTATGGTCTACTCTCTGGTCATAATTATTTTCATTCCTGTCACATGTAAAATATACACCCTCCCCACCCATGGCCACAAAAATTCTCATGCACTTATATCATCAGGCTTAAAGTTTACTATGATGATTTGCAGCTGTTTCAAATATGGATGTAGCTACTCTTGAATCAGAGGTCTGTGAATGAAAAGAACAAGATATCCTCCGCTAATTCCCTTCACACATACAGCATACACTATTGTGATGTTCCTTTCAGTGGAAAATCACAATAGTGTATGCTATATGTGTGAAGGGAATTACAACTGAGAAAAACAGGAAACATTCAGCCATTTCTGCCCTATGACAACTTTTTTTATTATTTTACTTTAAGTTCCAAGATATAAGTGCAAAACCTGTAGGCTTGTTACATAGGTATACATGTGCCATGGTGGGTTGCTGCACCTGTCAGCCTGTCACCTAGGTTTAAAGTCCTGCATCATTAGCTATTTGTCCTAATGCTCTCCCTCTGCCCCACCCCCAACATGCCCCGGTGTGTGTTGTTTCCCCTCCTGTTTCCATGTGTTCTCACTGTTCAATTCCTACCTATGGTGTTGGTTTTCTGTTCTTGTGTTAGTTCGCTGAGGATGATGGTTTCCAGCTTCATCGATGTCCCTGCAAACAACATGATGTCATTTTTTTTTATGGCTTCATAGTATCTTATGGCGTATATGTACCACATTTTCTTTATCCAGTCCATCATTGATGTGCATTTGGGTTGGTTCCATGTGTTTGCTGTTGTAAATAGTGCTACAGTAAACATACATATCCAGCCTATTCACCTCATAATAGGAACAGATAAAGTTCCTTGGTTAGGCTCTAGTTTTGTTCTCTGGGAATTGCTTTCTACTCCACTGTTTTTCTTGATTCTTTCCTTCTGAGCTCTTGAAATTTCCCCTAAAGTATCTTTCCTTTGCCATAGAAATGGGTTAGATTTGTACTCGAGAAACTTTCTCAGTCGGCCTCCTGGCCATGGAAATTAGAGAGGCCAAAGGACTGTATTTTTTCATTTTGAACTGTCTGAATTTCTCAAAGTCTAAGTTGGCAAAGTTTTAACAATACAGCACCCTTAAAATGTTTTGCGTATTCTACCGTAAGTCATTGGGTATCACTTTGTGCCCCAAAAGCCATATCCATAATTGTTTTTCAAACAGCTTTCTTTTTACTTTGGGCTATATGTGAGTCTGCTGTGGGAAATGCTTCTAAGATTCTTATAAGCCCTTTAGTCTAGTTGAGAGGGTCTTCTAGGAATCACCTAAGTCTTTCTGTGGTGTTATAAAAGAATTATTAGCGAGATCCCAGATTTGATTTTTACCTTAGGTCACTTCTTACTTTTTTCCCAGAGAAGTATTGATGAGAAATAGTTTTATTTTTTTCATTTTATAATAACTCATTGTGGCATCTTCTAAATTCCAATTGCAAATTGAATTATTTCTTTTCTCGTAGCTTATCATTCTTGGAAGAAAAAGAAAACATTAAATTTTCTTTTCGGGAATTTCTTTATCCAGAGACATACATTTTCTATCTAAGTCTCCACAAGAAACAGTTTTGCCAATTTTTTTACCACTACATGATGTAATATGTACATTATGGAGCTAATTCTTCACTAACAATCTTCTTACCTACTTTTCCCAATCGAGATTCATTGGCTAGGAAAATAGACTCTGCCTTTTGATGAGAGAATTATGGAAAATGATTTATTATTTAATATCTGTCTCTATCCTTCACTAACAATCTTGCCTACTGTTCAGCCTTTACCCACACCAAGTCTCCAAGCCAATGCTACTTCTTTTAGGTTTTCTTAAAGCAGCATCTTATTGTGACATACTAAGATCTATACCAGCTATGTATACAGCATAGCAAATTAGCCCAAACTTAATTTTTTTGTTTGTTTGTTTTGTTTTGTTTTGTTTTTTGTTTTGTTTGTCAGAATTCTGTTAGTTGAGTGGGCAGTTCCTGTGTTGTTTCTGCCTGATCTAGTCTTGGCAGCTGCATTTAGCTGAAGAGCTAGCGTGGGTGGAATGGCCCAAGTTGGCCCCACTAATGTCAGTGAAGGTGCCTCATTTTATCTCCAGATGACCCCTCATGTTCCAGTAGACTAGACTGGCTGCTTTCCTAGCTGGCCTCAAGACAATTTTGTAGGAGGGAAAAACAGCCGAATGGCCACTTAATGCCTAGGTTCTGAACTCCTGTAAGATCTCCTCTGCCACATTCTATGGGTCAAAGCTAGTCTGAAATCTAACAAGGCTCAAGGAATAGTGAAACAGATTACACCTTTTGATGAGAAATACTGGCCAGAATTTGTGGACTTACTGAATCTAACACATGCTACTTCCTCTGTTTGCTCTATGCTATATTCTTTCTCTGATCCTTTCTTAAAAGTTTACATTTCCTTTCAACTGTCTGCTTTAGAGCTACACCAGGAAGTGCCAGCCAAACCCTACTGGCGTTTTAAACTCACTGTGTACCAAAGTCAAACTGATCATCTTTTCTCCAAAATCAGTTTATCTTTCAGTTTTCCAACCTAGTTCACAACACTACAATTTATTCAATCCTCAGTCCTGCGGATAGAGTGACATCTGTGAAGAGACATAAAGGAGATGAGAAAGTAAGCCCTATGAGAATTTGAGAAGAGAACATTTAGGGCAGAAGGAACATTAAATCCAAGACCCAGAGGTAGAAAATGCTTTGAATATTTGAGGAACAACAAGGTGGCCAGCGTGATTAGAGTAGAATGAGTTAAAGAAGGATTATTGAGTGATGAATTTAAAGAGGTTACAGAGGCTTGAGACCATTCAGGGGCTTTGGCTTTTATTCTAAGACAAGAATCTATTGGATAGTTTGAAACAAGGGACCAGAACTGACTTGTTTTTAAAGAATCACTGATGTTGCTTTGTTGAGAACAAACTTAGGGAGAGCAGAGAAGCAGCAGTGACGTGGCTGTAGCTTCAGCTATAATTCCAATGAGACATGACAGTGTGACTTAGATAAGGGTTGCAACAGTGGAGGGGGCAGTGCTAATTTAAAAGAATTACACTAATTAGGGAAAACCAGGGCAGCAAGCAGAGATGTTGGCATCCTTGAATCAGGTATTCTTTATATTGGTATTACAGGTCTCTACCATAAATCCTCTCTTGATCACATCATTCAGCTGCTTGAAATCTTTTGTGTTTGTTTGTTTTTGAGACAGAGTCTTAGTCTGCCACCCAGGCTGGAGTACAGTGTTGTGATCTCAGCTCACTGCAACCTCTACCTCCTGGGTTCCAGTGATTTTCCTTCCTCAGCCTCCCAAGTAGTTGGGATTACGGGCATGCGCCAACATGCATGGCTAATTTTTGTATTTTAGTAGAAATGGGGCTTCACCATATTGGCCAGGCTGGTGTCGAACTCCTGACCTCAAGTGATCTGCCCACCTCGGTCTCCCAAAGGGTTGGGATTACAGGTATGAGCCACCGCACCGGGACAGAAATCTTTTACTGGCCTCCTGTTGCCTTCTGCATGAAGTTCATTTGGGAATCAAAGAATGTCCTCCCCGATCTGATCCTGTCCATTTTACCGGTTGGCTTTCCGCCCCTCCCTTCATTACAACGTTGTACATTTTATGGAATTTGGAATGCAATCATTTACGGTTTACTATTCCCCACTATTTCTTCTATACTGTTGCTCACTATGGGGTAGGTATCATGTCTTAATTATTTTTGTATGCCTGTTTCCTAGCACTGTGCTCCACGTAACAGATTGTCAATAAATCTTTGAACCATCACTAATTTCTTTCTTCCTTTATCCCTAAACATCACATATTTTCAAGAGAAGACATGTAATTTCTCCTTAAGTAAACTTTTATTATTGTCCTCACTGCAAATTCAAACTTTGCCTACCAGATGTCAAATAAAGCATGACACCAAATTGCATACCCTATTAACATCTCAATATGCCTTCAAATTCCATTACTCTCATGTCCCAGGATGGTGGAGCAAAATAGCTACTGTATTTGTATAGTAAGAAAAAATAAATGTACAGAAAAGCTTGAAATTTGAAGGATTCCTCCCACAGTATTTTATCGTTAGACCCTGTTTTATTGAGCTTTAACTTTCTGGAGACCAGTCATTGCAGTACTGACTAGGTTCACATGCTAACTTTCCCACTTTCTTTGGCAAGTTCCTTAAATCTGTAGTAACTAAGTTTTCCTTATCTGTGAAATAAGAATAATACAGTTATCTGTTTACAATGCCATTCTATAGTACAAATGAGTTAATATATGCTAAATGCTAGGAATTGTTCCTAGTATATGCTATTTAAGTGTTTGTTGTTACTATTCCTCTAAGGTGGTTTTAATACAGAGAAAGTTAGCTGAACACAGAATCTTCCTTTTTTTAAATTTGGTTACAGATGAGAATTTTATTGCTTACTGTAGTAGTCCATCCTCACACTGTTACGATGATACTATCTGAGACTGGCTAATCTATAAAGGAAAGAGGTTTAGTTGACTCACAGTTTCACATGGCTGAAGAGGCCTCACTCAGAAAACTTACAATTATGGTGGAAGGCAAAGGGGAAGCAAGGCACATCTTACATGGCAGCAGGAGAGACAGAGAGCAAAGGGGGAACTGCCAAACACTTTTAAAGACCATCAGCTCTTGTCAGAACTCCCTCACTATCATGAGAACAGCATGGGGGAAACCACTGCCATAATCCAAATACCTCCCATGAGGTCCCTGCCTGGTAGGGCTTACAATTCAAATTGCAATTCAAGATGAGATTTGGGTGGGGACACAGCCAAACCATACTACTTACCAATAACTTGATTACATGATTTGCAGCCTAGCCCATTTATATTCATAACACACATATAAGTGACCTCATTTTCAAAGCGCATATATATGGCCTTAAATAAACGAGTGCCTACTCTATTTGTGATCAGAAAATAAATATATAATAAAATTCCATAATAAAAAAAATTTTCACCAGTTTTACAGAGAAACAGATCTCTGAATTGACCCTGATCTCATATCTTTTGAATAGAAATATTATGTGAGTTTGACCAAACTGATAAAATTATTGTAACAATGTTATTAACATTAGAGTAGATTAGAAGTGCATGTTTTTTTATTTGTGTAGCGTCAGAACTACACTGAATGTGTCACATTAGAATTGTAGTTTTCTGTTTTTAGAAGATAACAAGCTATGGACTATGGCCAGAAATTGGACTTTGCTTGACTTACATACAAGCAATCTCAGTTGTTTAAATACAGCAATTAAACATAATTGCTGTAGAAAGGCAGTTAAATATAATTTTTAAAAGAAAGCTGTAGTAATCTTTGAACTTAAAGACTACTGGTACTTAGCCCTGTATTAAGCCCAAGCTGAGGAAGATATATCTTCAAAAAAAGTCACTAGGAACCCCCATTAGGAAGTAAAAGAAGAGATGCTGCTTAGCTGTGATTCTCAATCTGAGATTTCTTATCTCAAGAGCACCTATGGTTGAAACAGGGAATATGGTATAGCAAGCTACAAGATTAATGCAGTACATTTTCTGGACTTTCAGTTTTGCTAGTAGGCTAAAAAGGGTAAGGAATTTAAGTAAATTAACTCATTAAAATTTTTAAATTTTTAATCTTACATTGAAATTGCTGAATTGATATAAAATTATAGAAATTAATATACATTATGCTGCTTGCCTCCTCAACATTCTTTCGTTCTCTTCTATCATACACTGTGCCCTGAGTTTTCTTTTTTTTTTTTTTTTTTTCTTTTTTTGTCCCTCCCGTGACATATGAGGATTATGGGAGCTAGAGTTCAAGATGAGATTTGGGTGGGGACATAGCCAAACTGTATCATGAACATATTATAACTTGTGTCTGAATTAATTTCTCCTACTGCCTTTCATTTTCTTAATAAGCAAACATTTATTATCCAAGTCATTTAGGCACCTGAATTTTAGAATCTTCACACTTGCTTTTACTCCATCTGTTTGTAGCATTCACCAAGTTTACTTGAAAGTTGTCTTTTCTTTCATAACCATTTATTTTATTATTATACTTTAAGTTCTGGGGTACATGTGCAGAAAATTTGGGTTTGATACATAGATATACACATGTCATGGTGGTTGCTACATCTATCACCCTGTCATCTACATTAGGTATTTCTCCTAATGCTATCCTTCCTCTATCCCCCGCAACCCCTGCTATCCCTACCCTAGCCCCTACAACCCCCGACAGGCCTCAGTTTATGATGTTCCCCTCCCTGTGTCCATGTTCTTATTGTTCAACACCCACTTATGAGTGAGAACATGCGATGTTTGGTTTTCTGTTCTTGTGTCAGTTTGCTGAGAAAGATGGTCTCCAGCTTCATCCATGTCCCGGAAAAGGACATGAACTCATCCTTTTTTATGGCTGAATAGTATTCCATGGTGTATACGTGCCACATTTTCTTTTTTTAAATTACACTTTAACTTCTGGTATACTTGCACAGATTGTACAGAATTGCTACATAGGTATACACATACCATGACAGTTTGCTGCATCCATCCCCCCCATCACCTACATTAGTTATCTCCTAATGTTATCCTTCCCCAGTCCCCCAACCTCCTGCTATCTCTCCCCTAGTCCCCGCAATAGGCCCCAGTGTGTGATGTTCCCCTCCCTATGTCCATGTGTTCGCATTGTTCATCACCCGCCTGTGAGTAAGAACATGCGGTGTTTGGTTTTCTGTTCTGTCAGCTTGCTAAGAATGATGTTTTCTCGCTTCATCCATGTCCCTGCAAAGGATATTAACTCATCCTTTTTTATGGCTGCATAGTATTCCATGGTGTTTATATGTCACATTTTCTTTATCCAGTCTATCATTGATGGACATTTGGGTTGGTTTCAAGTCTTCGCTATTGTAAACAGTGCCACAATGAACCTACATGTGCATGTGTCTTCATAATAGAATGATTTATAATCCTTTGGGTATATACTCAGTAAAGGAATAGCTGAGTCAAATGGTATTTCTATTTCTAGATCCTTGAGGAATAGCCACACTGTCTTCCACAATGGTTGAACTAATTTACACTCCCACCAACAGTGTGAAAGTGTTCCTATTTCTCCACATCCTCTCCAGCATCTGTTGTCTCCATATTTTTTAATGATCGCCATTCTAACTGGCATGAGATGGTATCTCAATGTAGTTTTGATTTGCATTTCTCTAATGACCAGTGATGATGAGCATTTTTTCATATGTTTGTTGGTGGCATAAATGCCTTCTCTTGGGAAGTGTCTGTTCATATCCTTTGCTCATTTCTTGTTGGGTTTGTTTTTTTCTTGTAAAGTTGTTTAAGTTCTTTGTAGATTCTAGATATTAGCCCTTTGTCAGATGGGTAGGTTGCAAAAATTGTTTCCCATTCTGTTGTTGCCAGGTCACTGTAATGATAGTTTCTTTTGCTGTGCAGAAGCTCTTAAGATTAATTAGATCCCATTTGTCTATTTTGGCTTTTGTTGCCATTGCTTTTGGTGTTTCAGTCACGAAGTCCTTGCCTATGCCTATGTCCTGAATGGTATTACCTAGGTTTTCTTCAGGTTTTTTATGGTGTTAGGTCTTATGTTTAAATCTTTAATCCATCTGGAGTTAATTTTTGTATAAGGTGTACAGAAGAGGTCTGGTTTCTACACGTGGCTAGCCAGTTTTCCCAGCACCATTTATTAAACAGGGAATCCATTCCCCACTGCTTGTTTTTGTCCAGTTAGTCAAAGATCAGATAACTGTAGATACGTGATGTTACTTCTGAGGCCTCTGTTGTGTTCCATTGGTTTATATCTCTGTTTTGGTAACAGCACCATGTTGTTTTGATTACTGTAGCCTTGTAGTATAGTTTGAAGTAAGGTAGAATGATGCCTCCAGCTTTGTTTTTTTGCTTAGGGTTCTCTTGGCTATGCAGGCACTTTTTTGGTTCCATATGAAGTTTAAGGTATTTTTTTCCAGTTTTGTGAAGGTCAATGGTGGCTTTTCCAGTTCTGTGAAGAACGTCATTGGTAGCTTGATGGGGATAGTGTTGAATCTGTAAATTACTTTGGGCAGTATGGCCATTTTCATGATATTGGTTCTTCCTAACCATGAGCATGGAATGTTTTTCCATCTGTTTGTGTCCTCTCTTATTTCATTGAGCAGTAGTTTGTAGTTCTCCTTGAAGATGTCCTTCACGTCCCTTGTTAGTTGTGTTCCTAGGTATTTTATTCTTTTTGTAGCATTTGTGAATGGAAGTTCACTCATGATTTGGCTCTCTTTAAGTCTGTTATTGGTGTATAGGAATGCTTGGGATTTCTGCACATTGATTTTGTATCCTGGGTCTTTGCTGAATTTGCTTATCATCTTAAGGGGATTTGGGGCTGAGATGATGGGGTCTTCTAAATATACAATCATGTCATCTGCAAATAGACACAATTTGACTTCCTCTTTTTCTAATTGAATACCTTTATTCCTTTTTCTTGCCTGATTGCCCTGGCCAGAACTTTGAATACTGTGTTGAATAGGAGTGGTGAGAGAGGGCATTCTTGTCTTGTGCCATTTTTCAAAGGGAATGCTTTCAGTTTTTGCCCATTCAGTATGACATTGGCTGTCGTTTTGTCATAAAGAGCTCTTATTATTTTGAGATATGTTCTGTCAGTACCTAGTTTATTGAGAGTTTTTAGCATAAAGGGATGTTGAATTTTGACGAAGGCCTTCTCTGCATCCATTGAGATAATCATGTGGTTTTTGTCTTTGGTTCTGTTGATGTGACGGATTACGCATATAGATTTGCGTATGTGGAACCAACCTTGAATTCAAAGGATGAAACCGACTGGATCATGATGGATAAGCTCTTTGATGTGCGGTTGGATTCGGTTTGTCAATATTTTTTTGAGGATTTTCGCATCAGTGTTCATTGTGGATATTGGCCTGAAATTTTCTTTTTTAGTTGTGTCTCTGCCAGGTTTTGGTATCAGGATAATGTTGGTCTTATAAACTGAGTTAGGGGGGATTCCTTCTTTTTGTATTGTTTGGAGTTTGTATTGAGTTTCAGAAGGAATGGTACCAGCTCCTGTTTGTACCGCTGGTAGAATTCTCCTGAGAACCCATCTGGTCCTGGACTTTTTTTGGTTGGTAGGCTATTAATTGATGTCTCAATTTCAGACCTTGGTATTGGTTTATTCAGGGATTTAACTTCTTCCTGGTTTAATCTTGGGAGGGTGTAAGTGTTCAGGAATTTATCTATTTTTTCTGGATTTACTGGTTTATTTGCATAGAGGTGTCTGTAGTATTCTCCAATGGCATTTATTTTAGAGAAAGGGTCTCACTCTGTCTCCCAGGCTGAAGTGCAATTGCATGACCATAGCTCACTGCAGCCCTCAAACTCCTGGGCTTAAATGATCCTTGTGCCTCAGCCTCCCAAGTAGCTGGGATAACAGGTGTGCACCTCCAGACCCAGCTAGTTGTTTTAATTTACATTTTTATTTTTTTGTAGAGTTGAAGTCTTACTCTATGGCCTGGGGTGGTCTCTAACACCTGAGATCAATCAATCCTCCCTCCTTGGCCTCCCAAAGTGCTGGAATTAGAGGCATGAGCCACCATGCCCAGCCTGAAGCCATGTTTAATTGTTACCTATAGCCATTACTTAAACCAGTAAAGTCTCTTCATTGTTTTTATCCCAGAAGAGGTCTAAGTGATATAGAAAGAGGGGGAGAAGGAAAGTTCCTGCTTTGAATAAGTGGCTACTAGGCCTAGACTCACAGATGTATCTAAAATTTACCCCTAACCAATTATTTACTCTACATTTTTCTTAAGACTATGTCAATGAAAACATTTGCAGAACCCCTAGATTGTACTAAAGAAGGATCTAACATGGCTTTTCAAAACAAGTTAGTGTCTACAGAAGATTTCTTGGTAGAAAGAGTGCAAAGTAAAATCTAGTTGGAAGAGGACTCTTCTAGGAACTGGTTTCATCTTTGTATAGCATGTGAAGTTAGTTAAGAAAACATCAAATGTACTTATAAAAGCAGAGGTAGCCCAACAGAGAGACGGTGGAGTGGCTAAAGTGCCTCAGCACATCTTTTATTTTTCCCCTGATTCTCAACTCCATTTGGACAGAACATTGCATTGCTGGAAATCATAGCTGCTGAGATATGATAGAAATGTCATGCTGTCGCAAAATATTTTACTGACATTTTTATTAAGATTCCAAAATGTTAACTTTGATTCAGAACTATATGCAAAACTTTAAAATAGGGAATTTATATGGAGAGCCTTCTGGATATTTAGTGTTGACTTCTGTAGGATACACAACCCAGGAAATGGCTATGGTATGCATTCCATGAGAGAGCTAGAACACTTGAGAAAAGTTCTGACCTTATAAACAGCATTTAAATATTATAAACAAATTGGTTTAATCATTGGTTAGACTTCTCAGTCTGCTGCCTCGGCTCATTCATTCTTTCATTTCACATTTGCTGTGCCTGGTGTGTAAAGTGAGTTCAATAGAGAGAAAGTTAGCTGAGCACAGAAACTTCATTTTTTAAAATTTGGTTACAGATAAGAATTTTATTGCTTACTGTATTAGTTCATCCTCATGCTGCTATAAAGATACTATCTGAGACTGGCAAATTTATAAAGTAAATAGGTTTAATTGACTCACAGTTCCACCTGGTTGAAGAGGCCTCACTCAGAAAACCTAAATCATGGAGGAAGGCAAAGGGGAAGCAAGGCACATATTACTTGGCAGCAGGAGGAGAGAGAGAGAGAGCAAAGGGGGAACTGTCAAACACTTTTAAAACCATCAGCTATCATCAGAACTGCTGTATCCTAGGCATTACCTGCTATGTCTTAGGTATTACATTCTACGTTGCTGGCATTATATACACATTTATTGCGCTTGCTATGTTACAGGCACATTGTTATGCCGGCTATGTTGCAAGTATCACACCTGCATTAATAATAGCAGCTACTGCCCATCAAGTATTTGCTATCTAGTTGGAGATGGGAAAATATATAATCAAATAATTTTAATATAGTGCAGTAAGGGCTAGAAACAGGCTCAGTGTGCCAAGGGGCACAGTGGGTTGAGTATACTCTCTGCCTTGCAGTGTCACTGAAGGTTTTAAAAAGATGACTCATGTTAACTCAAGGAATAAGTAAAAATTATTAAGAAGGTCAGTATATTTTAAGTTAAATAGAATTATTATGCAAAGCACAGATGTATAGAAAAAACTTGGGATATTTGAGGAACTGCAAATAGTTGGGCATGTTACTGCACAGTTCGTGTTTAAAAAGCTGGAGGAGGTGAATCTTTGGGGATAAAACCAGATCATGAGAGAATTGGCAAGCCAGGTTCAAGAGACTCTGTTTCATGCAAATGAAATGGAAAGTATTCCGGTAGGGAAATGGTATAATCAGCTCCTTTATACATAGAACTACAACCACAGCTTTAAGGAAGGGAGGTTGAAACAGACACACTTGCTCTCTTTCTTAGACGAAACCACAAACTCTAGCTACAAAGCAAATTTGGTCTAGGAATAATCCGGATGACTTTATTGCAGTGAAATCTGTTTTCACCCAGTGCTGTTGATGCTGTCTTGCTGTCTAGTCACACGTTACGTTTAGAACATGGACGTGTATATCCGTATGTTTTAGAATCTTTGTTTTATGTGAAGGACCTTTTAAGGGTTTATATACTAATGAAAAGAACTGCTCCAAGTAAGTATAATCTAGCAAGTGAATAAGAATAGAGGTCATATTGTACACTTTATTTTTTCTTTATTTTATAGTCTCTCTGAAGTGTAGAATCCTGTAAGTAAAAATACCTTTTAGAATTGTTGGGAAAATTTATACCCAAGTATTTTACATACCTACTTCTGACATCTACATAAAGGTGCAAATGATTGCTATATCATAATAGTATCAGGAAAAGCTGTAACTGTTAAGTATATTTTATGTGCCAGAAATACTTTAAAATGAATAGTATAATTAATTGTATTATTTCCATTACTTACAAGTAGTAAGTTGTTTTAGCTTCACATTTTTTAAATTGATCTATGGCTTGATTGACAGTGATAAATTACTGATTATTCTTACCTTCTTAATTTAAAAAACTCTTCTTCATTTATTTTCAATTTGACATGAAGAACATTATGATATTTATATATTTTATGGTATTTTTAATATGTTCATTTATAATATTTTGTGGCAGGGTGAATTTAAATTAAATAACTCAGTGGTCTTTGGATGAACTGTACTCAGGCATGATCTATTGATTGTAGTTAGGGGAAAATGACAAACCAAAGTTGCATCTGAGTCATAAAGCAAGGCTTCACCTTTGTTCTCTGTAATACCATCTTATTCTAATTTGATAAAAGCATTTAAAAATTGATCTGCTGATGGCATAAAATGTAGCTTTGGTCAATAGGAAGGTTAATAGTAAATGTGAAAAACATAATGTGTATGAAGAATGTGCCTTTCATCCACAGAAAATGAAAGTGTTTATCTCCTGCTAAAATTAAGAAAGGCAAGGCAGGTTCCCTGCTGTTTCTTTTGAAAATAGTCCCATAATTATATAGTCAAATTCAGGAAAAAGAACAAATAAAGAACCTTTTTTTTTTTTAACTCTTCCTTTAAAAAATTGTATTTCATGTTGATTTGGAGTATACATTAACCATATATCCTGAATTAAGTGTGTGTTGATTTCTTTCCACTTTTACCCTTCCTCAGAGAAGAAAATGGCAGTAATTCTTTTATTTTATTTTATTTTATTTTTTATTTTACTTAAGGTGCATACTATATCTGTCATTTCTCCCCAGGTTATCCCTACTCACCCTCCCCTCCCTCCCCAGCCCCCGCTGTCTCTCCCCTACACCCCCAACTGTCCCCTGTGTGTGATGCTCCTCTCCCTGAGTCCACGTGTTCCCGTTGTTCAACACCTACCTATGAGTGAGAACATGCGGTGCTTGGTTTTCTGTTCTTGGGTCAGTTTGCTGAGAATAATGCTTTCCAGATTCATCCAAGTCCCTACAAAGGACATGAACTCATTGTTTTTTGTGGCTGCATAGTATTTCGTGGTGTGTATGTACCACATTTTCTTTGTCCAGTCTATCATTGATGGGCATTTGGGTTGGTTCCAGGTCTTTGCTATTGTACACAGGGCTGCAGTGAACATACGTGTGCATGTGTCTTTATAGTAGAATGATTTATAGTTCTTTGGGTATATACCCAATAATGGGATTGCTGGGTCAGATGGAATTTCTATTTCTAGATCCTTGAACAAAACCCCACACTGTCTTCCACAATGGTTGAACTAATTTACACTCCCACCAACTGTGTAAGAGTGTTCCTATTTCTCCACATCCTCTCCAGCATCTGTTGTCCTGGTTTTGGTATCAGGATGATGTTGGTCTCATAAAATGAGTTAGGGAGGATTCCCTCCTTTTGTGTTGTTTGATACAGTTTCAGAAGGAATGGAACCAGCTCCTTTTTGTACGTCTGGTAGAACTCGGCTGTGAACCTGTCTGGACCTGGACTTTTTTTGATTGGTAGACTATTGATTGCTGCCTCTACTTCAGCCTTGTTATTGGTTTATTAGGGTTTCAGCTTCCTCCTGGTATAGTTTTGGTAGAGTACCAGTGTCTAGGAATTTATCCATTTCTTCCTGGTTTACTGGTTTATGTGAGTAGAGCTGTTTGTAGTAATCTCTGATGGTACTTTGTATTTCTGTGGGATCAGTGGTGATATCCCCTTTATCGTTCTTTATTGCATCTATTTGGTTCTTCTCCCTTTTCTTTTTTATTAGTCTGGCTAGCGGTCTATTTTGTTGATCTTTTCAAAAAACCAGCTCCTGGATTTATGGATTTTTTGAAGGGTTTTTTGTGTCTCTGTCTCCTTCAGTTCTGCTCTGATCTTAGTTATCTCTTGTCTTCTGCTAGCTTTTGAGTTTTTTTGATCTTGCTCCTCTAGTTCTTTCAATTTTGATGATAGGGTGTCGATTTTAAATCTTTCCTCTCTTCTCTGGTGGGCATTTATTGCTATAAATTTCCCTCTCGATACTGCTTTAAAGGTGTCCCAGAGATTCTGGTAAGTTGTGTCTTCATTCTGGTTGGTTTCGAAGAACGTCTTTATTTCTGCCTTCATTTCATTGTTTATCCAGTCAACATTCAGAAGCAAGTTGTTCAGTTTCCAAGTGGTTGTGTGGGTTTGAGTGTGTTTCTTGATCCTGAGTTCTAGTCTGATTGCACAGTAATTCTCTTGATGTGGAATGGTTCCCATTATTCTGGTTTGACTGCCCATGTGTGTAGAGAAGGAAAATCAAGTTCTGGGCCTATTCAAAGCACCCTGGAAAGCCCAGACCCTGTGAAGTTGTGTTTCCAGCTGACTAGCCACATATAAAGACTGTAAACATTTTCACAACTAAATGGCCTCTCTACCTACCTTAAATATTCATCAGTCTTTTAAAGTCACACCATCCAAAAAAACCTATTCATCTGAAGGGAATTAGTTTCAACTTAAAGGTTTACTGAAATATGCCTAAATGTTATTCTAAATGAATGGGGATTTGTCTTTTTTCTAAAAACTGTACATATCTTAAACCTGCTCCAGCTGAAGCAGTCAGGAAGATACCGAGCTCTCTTATACTAGTAATAGACAACATAACAGAGACCAAGAACCGTATGGCCATTCTGGGAAGTTGTGCACCAGTATTAGTATACATCTAGAATGTATTCCAATACCAAGTGCGCCCTGGGCCTGTCTAATACACTGGCATTTAAGCCTTCATTTCAGACTAGATTCTGAGTACTACCACAGAACCAGGGTACAGTTCATGTAAGAAGGATTACAGGTAGTTACTAAACATATAAGAACATTGCAACAAAGAAATACAAATTGATGGGACAATATATCTTTTCCCCATCTGTATAATAAAAGCAATAAACCTTTTAGAGAAACCTTTTAGAGAAAAGTAGGAACTATGAATTATTATTATGTTTAAAATCTTGTTTAACAACCTGTTATAATCCTCAAGTATAATAATCTATACCATGTCTAGTAATTTGTTCTAAGGAATCATACCCCAAATGTGGATTCTTATTTTTTAAAATTGTCTACAATATCTACTAAAGGAAGAAGAATGAAGTAAGTGAAAAGGGAGACCTGAAAGAATGAAAATAAAAAGTAGAGAACACTAATAATGTCTTTGTGTAGTTAAAATTTATTAGTTCTTGTTATTACTATGTACAACAGACCAGTGTATTCTGGTCTTTTGATCTTCCTGTCAGTTATTCCTGTCAATTCTTCTATTCTTTCACCAGATCCAGACAACTTTTCTATTGTTTGACCATTTACTTTACTAGTTACTAAAGCCTTTCTTCCTTTGCTATTCTTAACTTTCAAAGATTCATTGATTAGTCATTTTTCCTAGCTGCAGACTCACATTTTTTATAATTTTTTGACAGGGATGATGGAAATATTAAATACTTTTAGAAAATTAGCAACTTTAACCACAGATAATCTCTCCATCCAAAGTTCAGTATATTGCTCCCTCCATTATTTGTCAAGTTTTTCTCAATTTTTCTTAGTTGTGATGTGAACATTTTGTCATCTGGAACAAATAAATTCTCAAAAGAATGGGGTTGTATGATTTTTGCTATTACTTGTATTTTCTAGTGCCTGTATCTCTCATTTAGTAATCATTTCTCAAAAAGCAAAAATCTATGTGTTACTATAAAGACTTTTTTTCTATTTTTAGAGATCAAGGATCAGAAAGCCAGATTTTTAAGTTATGAAGTGAATCATTTTTATATAATGCATTGAACTTTGAATTTTTTTATTCACCAAGTACAAAATCAATATGGAACTGAAAATTATATGTTATGTATTGTTAGGTCTTCAGAAAGTAGTTTTGGTGAAATATGTGTGACTATTAATAAAACACCATTTTTCTATAATTCTTCTTTATAGTGTGACTTGAGATAGTTAATTTGAGTTTGTTTACCACAATAATCATTTTATTTCCTTTGAATTCAAATTCTACAGATGCTTATAAAATGTCTTAAATGACCTGGTACAGATAGTTGTGAAAGAGACTATAAAAGTATAACAAAATAAAAATATTTTATGTACCTGTTGATTTTTATTAAATGTGTGCTATAAATTGACATTTTTATTTTTCAAGTATTTTCTTATTGTAGTGGAAACAAAAGAAATATTACCACAATAAATATTTTCCCATAACAAAAGTGAAAGCAATGGGTTGATAGGAATTTTAAAGGGCTATTGTATTACTATTTCCCCCAGCCTTGATGTAATCTGCTTATTTTCAATATATTTGCATTAAATTGATTCTTATTTTACCTTTTATTGTATTAGTGATACAAAATTCTCTAATAGGAATAAAATTACTCTTTAGCTGTCAGCCACAGATTTTATGTCAGATTGTCTAATACCATAGCAACCAAAAATAAAAAGCAGTCAAATGAAAAAATAAAACATGTAGAAAAATAAGCAAAGTACTTAAAAACAGTTTGTGTTAAACCTCATTTATAAATATAAGAGTATGTGAAGGAAAACTTGTATAAATCAATGCAATGAAATATTTACCCAAAGAACATTTTAAGTTATACTGATTTCCACTATTTCCTAATTAGGCAAAAGTTGCCTACTTCAATTGGGTGTTTACCCGTGGTCTTGGGGAAACTTGCACTTTTACAAGAAAGTTAGGGAAGCAGGCTCTGACTTTTGGGCTTCTAAGTAGGAATTCTGTCCAAGGAATAAGACAGGAAATGAATATGTTATTATGAATGCCCTCACTCTGGCAAATAGCTCTGCTCTTTACCACTCACTCTCAATTGAGTTTTTCCCTCACACAGTCATGAAGGATGCTACTATGGAAATTTTTATCAGGCCCTAATTCTACTCTCCCTAATTTTGCTCATAGCTTGTCTGGATTTAGGATATAATGAGCTTAGAAACTCGTAATTTTAATATTAGAAATCTTGCTCAGTCCTCTATCAGGAACAGTTTATAAAAGCCCTTTTAGAAAATAATGATCAGATATAATTTATTTTTCTAGGAAAACATATTCTAAGATGTTCTATACAGTTGTGTTTATACTGAATTGTTTTACTGTATGGTGCCTGTTTTGAAGGCACTATCAGAAAAGGCACATTGAAGTTGAGGTAACTTCAAAAGGTAGTGAATACCTACTATTTAGCAATCCTCTTTTCTGTCTGCCCCTGATCAGCCATTTGAAGGAAAAGTCATAAAATGAATGCATCTGTGATAGGATAACTATTTTCAGGCATGTGACCCTATCTCAGTGCCCTAAGCTTGTGACCTCATTGTCTCTAGAGAGTTCTGTAATAGAAATCACAGTGGCAAATTTGCAATTTCTCTTTAAAATTAGGGGTTACAAAGTTCTTTGTAAATACACAGCTAAATGAACGTAGTTGGGCATGTTCAACTCTTAAAAGTTCTAAGAGAATGGAAGGTGACCTAGATGACATTTTGTACTCAGAAAGAAATACTTCTAATGGAGCAACTCAGGTTGAAGACTCTTCTGTTTTTGTCTTAGTATGTATGTGTGCGTATCTATATGTGTGTGTGGGGGATGTTCAGAAGTATGAAAGATCTGAATGTGTAGTACATATATTATCACTATGTTCCTTAAATCAGGTTGATTGGCAGTGTTTTTAAAATTCTTCAATAAAAATACATACATTTTAAATGATAACATTTTGAAGAGCAATATTTGTGTATTTTTTGAATAGCACAGTCAGCATTCTGATTTCCTATAAGACCTTTCAGTATATTTGTAGACTGGTGGTCTGCATATTGATCCCTCTTGTTTCCATGACTAAAATTGATTTCACCACCCCTGAGATCTTTGACTGTCATCAAACTTACTTTTTCTCTGTGTCAAAATGACATTTGATTGGATTATCCAACAGAAGAAGGTTTCTGTGGTTGAGTACAATCAATACGCTTGTCTTCACTGATTTTATAGACCTTAGAGTGACTACCTTCATAAATGGAAGCTGGAGTGATTTAAGTTCTAGTCAGAGTATATGAAAACTTGAAAATGTTTTACAATTGTAACCTCTTGTCAACTCAATATTCAGCAAGCATGTTTCTAAAAATAATATATCCTCATAAGTAAATATGACATCAATCAACATTTTCAGGCACTTGATATTTGCACGATACTGAGGCACATGTAAAGATAAGTACGTGATTCTTAGTCTAAACAATTTTATATCCTGGTGGCATATGTAGAATGTATGCATAAGAGATAATTGTTAAGAAAAAGCTTTATGATTAATTTTAAATAAGTTGTGCTGTCAAACTTTATAAAAGTAATAGCCTCCATTTATTTTGGCCATTATTATGTGTCAGGCTTGTTATGCTGTGTTCAGCTATGATGTATAGTATATCTAATTTTTGTAACAGCCCTCCAAAGGATTTAGTATTAACTCCATTTTGCAGACAAAGAACTAGCATCATGAGATCAAGAAACTTAAGATTGTGCAGCTTGCGAATAGTTTAAAGCTCACCTCCATTTGACTCAAATGCCTGCAGTTTCTCCAGGCACCATATTGCATCTCAGTAGATGTTACAGATTTTCAGAAGTTAGAGATTATCTCCAGCTGTAACCATCAGGAAACTTTGACAGAGAGGGTGCAGATTAATTCAGTTACTCAGGGTACAAAGGGTTTTAATAAGTTGAGAGAATGAAGACAAGGTTCTAAGTTGGAAAGGAAAGACACAAGTCGGTGTGTAAAGACAGAAGAGTAGCACATTCATTCTGAAAAATTAAATATACTGGTATGTCTAGAGCAGAAGTTTCATATAAAACTAGTTTGAAAGCAGATTTGCAGGTCGATAGCCAAAGAGTATAGAAGGGTTTGCATGCTATCTGATGGTTTAGAATTTGCTTTTGCATGAACTAGAGTTATGTGAAAGCTTTTTTGGGAAAAGTACATTATCAAAAGCTATATCAAGAACACTGCGTTGCTATTAGTCTGACAGAGATGGAGGATAGATTGAATGTTTCAGAGAAGTAGAGAAAAGAATTAGGAAGCATTTAAAATAATCCAGTGTGTGATGTTCCCCTCCCTGTGTCTATGTGTTCTTATTGTTAAACACCCACTTATGAGTAAGAACATGGGATGTTTGGTTTTCTGTTCTTGTGTCATCTTACTAAGTATGATGGTTTCCAGCTTTATCTATGTCCCTGTAAAGGACATGAACTTATCCTTTTTATGGCTGCATAGTATTCTGTGGTGTATATATGCCACATTTTCTTTATCCAGTCTATCACTGATGGACATTTGAGTTGGTTCCAAGTCTTTGCTATCATGAACAGTGCCGCAATAAACATACATGTGTATGAGTCTTTATAGTAGAATGATTTATAATCATTTGGGTATATACCTAATAATGGGATTGCTGGGTCAAATGGTATTTCTATTTCTAGGTCCTTGAGGAATCACCACACTGTCTTTCACAATTGTTGAACTAATTTACACTCCCACCAACATGGTAAAACGGTTCCTATTTCTCCACATCCTCTCCAGCCTCTGTTGTTTCCTGATTTTTTAATTATCACCATTCTAACTGGTGTGAGATGCTATCTCAGTACTGTTTGGATTTGCATTTCTCTAATGACCAGTGATGATGAGCTTTTTTATCATGTTTGTTGGCTGCATAAATATCTTCTTTTGAGAACTGTCTGTCCATATTCTTTGCCCACTTTTTGATGGGGTTGTTTTTTTCTTGTAAATTTAAGTTCTTTGTAGATTCTAGATATTAGCCCTTTGTCGGATGGGTAGGTTGCAAAAATTGTTTCCCATTCTGTTGGTTGCCAGTTCACTCTAATAATAGTTTCTTTTGCTGTGCAGAAGCTCTTAAGTTTGATTAGCTTCCATTTGTCTATTTTGGCTTTTGTTGCCATTGCTTTTGGTGTTTTAGTCATGAAGTCCTTGCCCATGACATGCAAAATCTAAAAATAGAAATAGAGAGTAGAATGGTGATTACCAGAGGCTGAGGAAGGAAGACAATAGGGAGAGATTGCCCAACATCTACAAAGTTATAGTTGGATAAAGAAAATAGTTCTAATGTTTCTTGCACAGAGGGTGAGTGTAAACAATAATGTTTATTTCATAGTAACTGGAAGAGGGGATTTTGAATACTCTTACCACAAAGAAACAGTAAGGGTTTAAAGTGATAGGTTAATTATCCTGATTTGATCATTGCACAATGTATACATATTGAAATACTACATTGTATACCATAAATATGTACAATTCCTATGTCTCAGTGAAAAATAAAACTTAAAGAAATAGAATTTAAAAACTAGAGTCACCCAGGAAGAGGAGGGTTCTAGTAGAATTATCAGTCCTCAGGATGGATCATCAATAATTTTAACCCTAGTACAAATGCAAAGAATAAATGAAAAATAGACCAATACACAAAGAGTCTGAAACCCAACTTCAAACTACCTCTATCATGAAAACTGGATGAAATTGTCTAGGATAGCAAGTACACAAATATTATGTGAGACAACCAATAGAATAATCACACAGTCACACACAAAAATTAGTAAGGATAACAAAGATTTGAAAAACAATGAATAAATTTTACCTAAAAGAAATATATCCAATAACCACTAAGTGTCTTTCTCAGAACATGTGAAATCTTTAAGTATTATGGGGCTTAAAACAAGTCTCGATATATTTTAAGGTTTCATATTTTCCAGAATTTATTCACATGAATTTCAAAACAAGATAAAACTAAATGACTGAGTTAAAAGTCAGAATGGGGGTTACCTTTAGGGAGAAGAGAAGGGGAAACAGAAGGGTTGTGATGGTGCAGTCCGGTTCAGTGCTGCTGGCAATGCTCCAAATTTGGTAAACAAATATGTCAGGAAGTCTATATTAATAAACAGTAAAAATGTAAGTATCAATAAAGGTTCATGAATGAAATATGTTTCTATACGATCTTCTATTCTTAACTCTGATTTCGTTTATAGTCCATGCCACAAAATTTGACAATTTATTATTTCACATGTGTTCATTTTGTCCACTGGACTTGATTGTATATTTCTTGAAACGACTAGCCATATTTAATTGGTTTTTAATTTTCCAGAGCACCAAGTTCTAAGCACATAACACATGCGTAACAAATACTTTTTGGGTAATACAATTTCAAGGGAAAGAAATATGATACATTCATGCATGTGTGTGTATCTGTGTGTGCATGTGTGCGTGCTTGTGTGTGTGTGTGTTTCTGTTTTCTTTGCAGCTATGGGGATAATCTGTTGCACTTTTTCAGGAAAAGAATGTTTGTCTTACCTTGTTTACTACGTGTATCCACTGCACCTAGAACAATGCCGCCATGTAATGAATAAAGACTGGTATTTACAAGCATTCATTCATACATGCCCTAGTTTTGCTTTTCCACCACTTAGAATACACTCTCCTACGCTTCTCTCTACAGAAATTCTACCCATTCCTCTAAAGCCAAGTTGAACAATCTTCTCTACAGTCTCTTACTCTTCCTAGTCCCGATCAAAAGCTTTCCCCTTGCATATCAGAAGCAATTTCTTTGTATCCCTTTTGTAGCGTCTCTGATGATTTCTGCTTATTATACTTAGTTGTGTACATACCTGTGTCTCCAACTTAAATTGTAAGATAGTGGATAATGTGGGGAAAGAAAAGGGGTAACAAACAGGCACTAAAATGTTTTAAATAGCTACTATGCCCTAGACTCTAAGCAGGAAGTTGTCTCAGCTCTCAGAAGTTAGACAAGGTGGGCAAAGTGACCCATCCAGCAAGCAGTCAAGCTCTTGTTTATATCCAGGTCCCTCTGTCTCTGCAGGCAGTTCCCCTTTTCACCTCTCCATGCCGCCTCCTGAGCAGACAGTGTGTCTGTCCTACCTATCTGTGGCACTCACAGCTCCTTGCCTAGTGTCCTCCACATAAGTGGTCCAGAAAGATTTGTAAATTTGAATACTCTGTTGGTTCTTCAGTTACAAATGTTAAATTTTTCTGAAAGCACCTGATTCTAGGTGGGAAGAATGCAAATTAGCATATAGAGATGATACGTCTGTCAGTTTTCATAAGGGATCAGAAAAATAAACCTATAAAATTCTCTTTGATGTATCTCATTGCATGCAGCTTTAAAATATGCTTTCTATAAAGACTTCTATTGAGTTGTGTGGAAAATTTTGTAGTTGTCTACCAACTGCTCAGATCAAGAGAAGGAACTAAAAAGACTTGAGGTGAAATAGCAATCAAAAGCTGATGTTGAAATTTATGATATGCTGGTCTTTTCTTCTTTGGCTCTTATCTGATTTTCTTATGCTTATTTTTTATTTCATAGCTTTACTTTGTTATATGTGGTGTATCTATTTTTAATGACCTTCCCTGTTTCTGGAGGGCAAACTTTTTTTTAACGCTTTAAAAATACAGTTTTGTGATTTTTTAAATAATATGGAAGTATTTATATCTCCTCTTGATTAAACAATTGGATCTATGAATGTATACATATTACATACACAATTATTTTGGTATGAGAAATACCATTATTTTCTCTATTTTATTTCATTGCATCATGTAAAGACTCTGTCTACATGACCATGACTGTAATTCTGGTAAGTTTTAGCAATATAGTTATATATATATATGTCTTCTTATTACCAAAAGTACTAATGGCATTACATGAAAATTGGTGCCATATCTCTAAATTCAAGTTCATTATTTAATACACCTGGTACCTCCTAAGGAATTATTAAATATATCATTATTTTCAAATAAAATTTTATATTTAATCTTTCAAAAATGCAATTTAAATTCAGCTGTTCTGGAGAGAGATCCAAGATGGCCGATTAGCAACAGCTCAGGATTGTAGCTCCCACTGAAAGCACAGAGAGTGAGTGGATGCCACATTTTCAGACCAATTTTCATAGCCCACGGACCTAGAGATTCTTGGTGGAGGAGCCCCACGGGTCGCCAGCGCGACCCTTTTGGAGGGCGTGGCCGTTCTGCAGGCGCCACGACACGGCAGTTCTAGTCCGGAGTATACGGGACTGAGTGCCCTTTTGGTTGGCGTTGGAGCTCCGGGAAAGCAGAGTCTCCCATTCAGCTATTAAAAAGCGGACTGAAGTGGGGAACCAGACTGGGAGATTCCCGGGCAGAAAAGCGCCACGAATCTTAACGCCGCTGTTTAGCCAGTGTAGTGGGTCGCTGCAGGGGAAGGCTGGTACCCGCCTCCCCACAAAAAAATAAAAATAAAAACAGCGGTTGGAACTGCTGAAGATTGAGAGTTTCACAGCAAGTGCAGCTGAACCCGGGAAGGTCCAGCTCTGTGGGGGAGGGGCATCTGCCGAAGGAAAATTAACAAATAGAGGAAACTTTACCACAAGCAAGCTGGACGTCCACTCAGAGACCTAGTCTGAAGGTCAGCAATTACACAGACGACAGGTGGATAAATCCACGAAGATGCGAAGAAACCAGCGCAGAAAGGCTGAAAACACCCAAATTAGAATGCCTCTCCTCCTACAGAGGATTGCAGTGCCTCATCACCAATTGAACAAGGCCTGATAGAAAACGAATGTGAGGAATCAACAGAATAGGCTTCAGAAGGTGGATAATGAGAAACTTCTGTGAGCTAAAAGAACATGTTCTAGCCCAATGCAAGGAAACTAAGAACCTTGAAAAAGGTTTATGAAATCTTCACGAGAATGGACAATTTAAAGAGGAATATAAGTGAATTAATGGAGCTTAAAAGCACAATACGAGAACTTCGAGAAGTATGCACAAGTTTTAAAGTCGAATTGATCAAGCAGAAGAAAGGATTTCAGAGGTGGAAGACCAACTTAACAAATAAAACGAGAAGACAAGATTAGAGAAAAAGGGTAAAAAGGAATGAGCAAAGTCTCCAAGAAATATGGGACTATGTGAAAGACCTAATCTACGTTTGATAGGTGTACCTAATGTGACGAAGAGAATGGATCCAAGCTGAAAATATTTTTCAGGATATTATCCAGGAAAACTTTCCTAACCTAGAAGGCAAGACAATACCCAACTCCAGGTAATAAAAACACCACAAAGATATTCCTCAAAAAGCAACCCCAAGGCACATAATCATTAGATTCATAGGGTTGAAACGAAGGAGAAAATACTACGGGCGGAGAGAAAGGTTAGGTTACCCACAAGGGGAAGCCTATAGACTACAGCTGATCTCTAGAGAAACCCTACAAGCCAGAAGAGAGTGGGGGCCAATATTCAACATCCTTAAAGAAAAAACTTTAACCCAGAATTTCATATCCAGCAAACTAAGTTTCATAAGTGAAGGAAAAATAAAATTTTTTGCAAACAAGCAAGTACTCAGAGATTTCATTACCACCAGGCCTGCTTTACAAGAGCTTCTAAGGAGGCACTATGTATAGAGGGGAAAACCAGTATCAGCCACTTCAAAGGACCCATAGTAAGCTGCATCCAGATCCATCTTACATGCAAGGATATACAGAGACTCAAAACAAAGGGATGGAGGAAGATTTGCCAACCAAATGGAGAAAAAAAAAAAAAGCAGTAGTTGCAATTCTCATCTCTATAAATAGACTTTAAAGTAATAGAAACCAAAAGAATAAGAAGACATTGTATAATGGTAGAGGGATCAGTGTAATGGGAAGAGCTAACACCCTAAGTTATGTGACCCAATATAGGAGCACCCATATACATAGGGCAACTTCTTGGTGACTTACAAAGAGACTTGGACTCCCACACAATAATAGTGGGAGACTTTAACATTACATTGTCAATATTGGACAAATTAATGAGACAGAAGGTAAGAAGGATACCCGGGACTTAACTTAAACCTCAAACAAGTAAACTTAATAAACATTTACAGAACTCTCTACTCCAAATCCACAAAATATACATTTTTTTTCAGTAAACATACATTTATCCTAAAAGTGACCACATGGTTGGGAGTAATCACTCCTAGCAATTGCATAGCATTTCATAGGTTTAAATAAATATTGGTTGGTTGGCTGTTTGTTATTTTCCTCCTCATTCCTCTCCTGTCTCCATTATATAACACAATTATTAGTATAAAAAAAGCTTTTAATATCCATTTGTAGACTGTATATAGCCTGGGCAATAGAGTAAGATTCCCGTTCTCTCCCCCCTTTTTTTTTTCTCTTTCTCTTTTATTCTTCTTCCTTCTTTCTCTTTTTCTTTTTCCAAAAAAAAAAAAAAAAAAAAAAAAATTCAGCTGTTCTGTAAAGGTTAGTTTTATGGAGATTTATATTGTTAGCAAATAGCCAATTTTTTCCTTAAAAAAATAGAAAGTTTTACAGGTAAGAATTTAAAATCAAAATGTTAGTTACAGAATTTTACACTGAAGATGGACACTGGTATTGACTTTTATACAAACAAGGTCATCTCTGCACACAGGCAAGGTCAATGGACTTTTGGAAGCCTCTCTTTTGTAGGAAGATAGGGATGAGGCACTGTAACACATCCATGAAGTACACTTCAGTAATTTTTCTTCTGGCAGAGCTAACAGAGCAGTAGTAGGTCATCTAGAATCATGAATGAGTTCTCACCAAATTATTCTTAGGGTATAGGGACATTAGATTACTTGGTTACCATACTTATCTTTGATTCTGCTTTTCTCTTCTTCCAAAAATGGGTCAATGCATTAGTTTAAAATTTGTCACTTTATAAGTGCATTTTAAGTGTTTAATGCACATATATATTTTAAGAGTGCAATTACTTTAACTTTTGGGTTTGAACTTGTAGTAAGTTCAGAAAATTAACTATGTAAGTATTATACTTGATTATAGTTTTATTTTATTACAGCCAGAATACAGCTTAAAATAAAGATGCACACAAATCATGGCTCTTAGAAATCTCAAATTTAGAAAGGAACATGGAAAAATAACTTTTAAAAATGATCACAACCAAAGTTCTCGTGTTTATATAGTTCAAACATGTTTCATTCACTGCTTACTGATTCACAGTATACTTTAAATCATGATTGGTGCTGCTACTTGAAATATTTCGACAGGCTCTTAACTGAGTTTGGGCAGCCACAGTTATGAAGTCACAACTCACTAAACCAAAGCAGTACTCCTTGTTTCTTCTCAGTAACTTGTGAGCTTATACTCCTGTACAGTAAGATACAACCAAGATATTATATATGCAAATCATTGCCATAGGTGTACAGAAAAGACTACTAAAATATGAGACCTAAAGTCTAGGCCCTGTTCTGCCACTTACTATAAAACATGGGCTGTCTTTTCTCCCCATCACAAGCTTAGCTTATTCATCTCTAAAATATATGTATATATATTAGATCCCTGTAGCTTTAATTTTCTATGGCAATAGCTGTGTGTTTGGTAATGAATCTAGCTAGATGCAATGGCACTGTTATTTTCATAATCAGTAGATGATGAGTTAAATTTTTATATAAATAGATCATATTTAATTATTGATATTGTCCTTATTTATGGCACTGTGGATTATTAAATTATCTGTCTTGTACATTTACAGAGTCTTCTTTCAGCTAAAAGGTAGGCGTGTTGTCTGAAGTCGAGTTGGAAATTGTCAAGGTTAACCAGAGATAAATAAATAACAAGCAGAAAAATGGGCTAATTTCACCATTGTATATAGTCACTTACAGTTGTTTCATAACAAGCTTGTTGAAGCTGTGAATATTCAGTTAAAGTATCACATACCTAGGAATTAACATTAATATTCTGAGAGGCTAATAAAGGTTGATACAGAGTCTGATGAATAAGTTTCATTCTTTGAACAGGAACTAAAATCACAGTGAAATGTTTCCATCTTTAAATGAAAGCATGTGTTTTCATTGTTTTTGATGCGATGGGCTCAGATGTGTTCCTGATTAGTTACATGTAAAATCTATTTCTACAGTTAGTATTCTTATAAAATCATTTATCACTTATGCCACTCAAAGCAAAAGAAGACAGTTTCAAATGAATATAAATTTGAAACAACTGGTGGTCTTCTTAACAGAAAAATCCGTCTTCCTCTTCAGTTAGAAATGGAGTAACAGAAGTCACTGTCACTAAAGGTGGAGCACCCCCACGAATGTTAGTGATTCTTAATTTTGGAGCTTTTGTGCAGTCATAGTCAAATGTCTCTATGTTCTTCCAAAGAACAAACTAATAATCTTGAAAGGAGAAAGCAAGTACAGTAATGTATTTTTTAATTAAGCAAATAATAAAGTATATTTAATATTTTTTAATATTACTGAATGCTTATACTGTTAACCTGTTCAAAAAATTTTGTGAAATATTTAATGCATGTTAAAAATTGCATGCAATATTGTATATCATGACGCATAAAGATAAACACTTACTAAAATGCTATCCAATTAAATAAATAGAAAATAAATAGCACTCCACTCGTAAAACTGAAGCTCCCTAGACTCCTCATGATTTCCTCCTTCTCTTTCCTCCTCAACCCCTCTCCAGAGTGAATCTCTAAGTGAATTTTGTGTTCCTCATTATGGCTTTGCCACATACGTATATGTGTGTATCTAAACATACCATGTTTACTTGTTTTAGAACTTTATATATATAATATTCATTTATTCAACAAATATTAACTGATTGCCTACTCTGTGCCAGGCACTATTTTAGATGTAGAGGATATAACTGGATTTAAATAATGTCTCTGTCTTCATGGACCTTAAATTCTAGAAGAGAAACAGACAATAAATGAGCAAACACGTAAAATATGATGTGTCAAACAATGATAAGTGTTACGGAGAAAAATAACACAGGCTGAAAGAGATGAGAGTGTATTTTTTTTTTTTGGATTGGTTAAGGAGAGCCTTTCTGAGGTGGAACATTTAAGCAGGGACAGAAGAAAAGGAGTGAATAAATCTTACAGGCAACTGTGGGGATTGTGTGCCGAGTGGAGGGAAGAACAAGGGCCAAGACCCTGAGATGGTGCACACGTAGCACATTTGAGAAATGGCAGGAGGCAGGGTGCCTGGAGCCAAGAGGGGATGTGTACATTTGTGTGTGCGTGTGTGTGCACCTGTGTGTGTGCGCTTGTGTGTAGAGAAAGTGGAAAGGGGAAGGGGGATGCAGGGGAGTAAAAATGCAGCAGGTTACCAGATCCTAAGGGCTTTGTAAACTGTGATGAACACATCAAATTATTTTTTAAATTGAGTTGAAATTCATGTAACATAAAAGTAACCATTTTAAAGTACACAATACGGTGGCATTTTGCATATCCATAATGTTGTGCATCCGCTACATGGATCTAGTTCCAAAATATTTTCATCACCTCCAGAGAAAACATTGAGAAGTCATTCCTATTTCCCTGTCCCCCTCAGCCCATGGCGACCACTGCTCTGTTTCCTATTTCTATGAATTTACCAATTCTGGATATTTCTATAAATGGAGTGATATGATATGTGACCTGTCATGTCTTGCTTCTTTAAGTTACCATAATGTTTTAAAGATCTATCCATATTATGGCATGTACCAGTCAGTACTTCATTCCTTTTTATGGCTGAGTCATATGTTGTGTTCCTCACTTTGTTTATCCATTCATTTGTTGATGGACATTTGGGATGTTTCCATTTGACTGTTTTGTTTTTGTTTTTGTTTTTTTTTCTTAATTCTTGAAAATTTTGCAATTTATTTTATTTTTTCATAAGTTATTGGGGTACAGGTGTTATTTGGTTACATGAGTAAGTTCTTTAGTGGTGATTTGTGAGATCCTGGTGCAGCCACCACCTGAGCAGTACACACGGCGCCACATTTGTTGTCCTTTATCCCTGGCTCCCCTCCCACTCTTCCCCCCAAGCCCTCAAAGTTCATTGTATCATTCTTATGGCTTTGCATCCTCATAGCTTAGTTCCCCTCGTATTAGTGAGAATATACGACGTTTGGTTTTCCATCACTGGGTTACTCCACTTAGAATAATAGTCTCCAGTCTCACCCAGGTCATTGCAAATGCTGTCAATTCATTCCTTTTTGTAGCTGAGAACTATATAGAATAATAAATATTCATATATGTGGGTGATTCCATATATATATATATATATATATATATATATATATATGGAATACTGTATACAGTCAGCAAACAGAGTTTGACTACTTTATATGTATATATGTGTGTATATATATACGTGTGTGTGTGTGTGTATATATATATATATATATATACTGTGATGGTGATATCTATATCACTATAGTGTGTATATGATATGTGTCACTATAGTATGTGTGATATACTATATATGTGATATGATATATATACTATATCATATATAAGATATATATGTATATGATATATCACATATAGTATATATATCATATACTACTAGTGATATATATCATATACATACTATATATGTTATACATATATCACAGTTTATCCATTTATTGACTGATGGGCATTTGAGTTGGTTCCACAATTTTGCAGTTGTGAACTGTGCTGCTGTAAACATGAGTGTGCAAGTATCTTTTTCAAATAATGACTTCTTTTCCTCTGGGTAGATACCCAGTAGTGGGATTGCTGGATCAAATGGTAGTTCTACTTTTAGTTCTTTAAGGAATCTCCAGACTGTTTTCCATAAAGGCTGTACTAGCTTACATTCTCACTGGCAGTGTAGAAGTGTTCCCTGATCACTGCATACATGCCAATATCTACTGTTTTTTTTTATTTTTTTTTTTGATTATGGCCATTCTTGCAGGAGTAAGGTGGTATTGCGTTTTGGTTTTGATTCACATTTCCCTGATCATTAGTGATGTTGAACGTTTTTTCATATGTTTGTTGCCTATTTGTGTATCTTCTTTTGAGAATTGCCTATTCATGTCCTTAGCCCCCCCCCCCCTTTTTTATTGTACTTTAGGTTCTGGGATACATGTGCAGATCATGCAGGATTGTTGCATAGGTACATACATTGCAAGATGGTTTATTGCCTTCATCCCCCCTGTCACCTATATCTGGTATTTCTCCCTTCTTTATCCATCCCCACCCTCCCCACCCCCGCTGTCCCTCCCCTAGCTCCCCCACAAATGACCACAGTATGTGATGCTCCCCTCCCTGTGTCCACATGTTTTAATTGTTCAACACCCGCCTGTGAGTGAGAACATGCAGTGTTTGGTTTTCTGTTCTTGTGTCAGTTGGCTGAGAATGATGGTTTCCAGATTCATCCATGTCCCTGTGAAGGACACAAACTCATCATTTTTGATGGCTGCATAGTATTCCATGTTGTATATGTGTCACATTTTCCCTGTGCAGTCTATCACTGATGGGCATTTGATTGGTTCCATGTCTTTGCCATTGTAAACAGTGCAGCAATGAACATGTGTGTGCATGTGTCTTTATAACAGAAAAATTTATACTCCTTTGGATAGATACCCAGTAATGGGATTGCTGGGTCAAATGGAATTTTTATTTCTAGGTCCTTGAGGAATCGCCACACTCTCTTCCACAATGGTTGAACTAATTTACACTCCCACCAACAGTGTGAAAGTGTTTCTATTTCTCCACATCCTCTCCAGCATCTGTTGTCTCCAGATTTTTTAATGATTGCCATTCTAACTGATGTGAGATGGTATCTCAATGTGGTTTTGATTTGCATTTCTCTAATGACCAGTGGTGATGAGCATTTTTTCATATATTTGTTTGCCTCATATATGTCTTTTGTCAAGTGTCTGTTGATATCTTCGCCTACTTTTGAATGGGTTTGTTTGTTTTTTTCTTGTAAATCTGTTTTGCTTCTTTGTAGATTGTGGATATTAGCCCTTTGTCAGATGGGTAGATTGCAAAATTTGTTTCCATTCTGTTGGTTGCCGATTGTCTCTAATGATTGTTTCCTTTGCTGTAGAGAAGCTCTGGAGTTTAATTAGATCCCATTTGTCTATTTTGGCTTTTGTTGCCATTGCTTTTGGTGTTTTAGCCTTGAAGTCCTTGCCTATGCCTATGTCCTGAATGGTTTTGCCTAGGTTTTCTTCTAGGGTTTTTATGGTGGTGCCTCTTATGTTTAGATCCTTAATCCCTCTGGAGTTAATTTTAGTGTAAGGTGTCAGGAAGGGGTCCAGTTTCTGCTTTCTGCACACTGCTAGCCAGTTTTCCCAACACCATTTATTAAACAGGGAATCCTTTCCCCATTGCTTGTTTTTCCCAGGTTTATCAAAGACTAGATGATTGTTGATGTGTGGTGTTGCTTCTGAGGCCTCTGTTCTTTTCCATTGGTCTATGTCTCTGTTTTGGTACCAGTACCATGCTGTTTTGATTACTGTGGCCTTTTAGTATAGTTTGAGGTCAGGCAGTATGATGCCTCCAGCTTTGTTCTTTTTGCTTAGGATTGTTTTGGCTATGCGGGCTCTCTTTGGGTTCCATATGAAGTTTGAAGTCGTTTTTTCCAGTTCTGTGAAGGTCATTGGTAGCTCGATGGGTATAGTATTGAATCTATAAATTACTTTAGGCAGTATGGCCATTTTCATGATGTGGATTCTTCCCAACCATGAGTATGAAATGTTTTTCCATCTCTTCGTGCCCTCTCTTATTTCATTGAGCAGTGGTTTGTAGTTCTCCCTGAAGAGGTCCTTTATATCCTTTGTTAGTTGTATTCCTAGGTATTTTATTCTCTTTCTAGCAATTGTGAATGGGAGTTCACTTTTGATTTGACTCTCTATTTGTCTGTTATGGGTGTATAGAAAGGCTTGTGATTTCTGCACATTGATTTTGTATCCTGAGACTTTGCTGAAGTTGCTTATCAGTTTCAGGAGATTTTGGGCTGAGACAATGGAGTCTTCTAAATGTGCAATCATGTCATCCGCAAAAAGAGACAAATTGGCTTCCTCTTCTCCTAATTGAATATCCTTTATTTGTCTTTCTTGCCTGATTGCACTGGCTAGAACTTCAAATACTATATTGAATAGGAGTGGTGAGAGAGGGCATCCTTGTCTTGTGCCAGATTTCTAAGAGAATGCTTCCAGTCTTAGCCCATTTTTAGATGGGATTGTTTGGTTTTTTCTTACTGATTTATTTGAGTTTGTTGTAGATTCTGGTTATTAGTCCTTTGTCAGATGTATAGATTATGAAGATTTTCTCCCACTCTGTGATATTGTCTGGTTTATTCTGCTGACTGTTTCTTTTGCCATTCAAAAGCCTAGTTTAATTAGGTCCCAGTTATTTGTCTTTGTTTTTATTGTATTTTCTTTTGAGTTTTTCATCATAATTTCCTTGCCAAAGCCAGTGTCTAGAAGGGGTTTTCTAATGTTAACTTCTAGAATGTTTATAGTTTCAATTTTTAGGTTTAAGTCCTTAATCGTCTTAAGTTGACTTTTGTATAAGGTGAGAGATGAGGACCCAGTTTCAGTCTCCCACATGTAACTAGCCAGTTATCCCAGCACCATTTGTTGAAAAGGGTGTCCTTTCCCCCACTTTATGTTTTTGTTTGCTTTATCAAAGATCAGTTATGTTTGAGTTTGCTTTGTTGAATATTAGTTGGCTGTTAAGTATTTGGGTTTATTTCTGGGCTCTCTATTCTGTTACATTGGTCTATATGCCTATTTTTATACCAATACCATGCTGTTTTGGTGACCATGGCCTTATAGTATGGTTTGAAATCAAGTAGCGTGATGCCTCCAAATTTGTTCTTTTTGCTTAGTCTTGCTTTGGCTATGCAGGCTTTTTTTCTTGTTTCATATGAATTAAAAATTTTTTTTCTAACTCTGTGAAGAACGATGGTGGTATTGTGGTGGGGATTGCATTGAATTTGTAGATTGCTTTTGAAACTATGGTCATTTTCACAATATTGATTCTACCCATTCATGAGCATGGGATGTGCTTTCATTTGTTTGTGTCATCTATCATTTCTTTCAGCAGTGTTTTGTAGTTTTCCTTGTAGAGGTGTTTCAACTCCTTGGTTAGGTATATTCCTAAGTATTTTATATTTCTTGCAGCTATTGTTAAAGGGGTTGAGTTCTTGATTTGATTCTCTGCTTCGTGCCATTGGTGTATAGAAGAGCTGCTGGTCTGTGTACATTAATCTTGTATCAAGAAACTTTGCTGAATTCTTTTATCACTTCTAGGAGCTTTCTGGAGGAGCCCCTAATGTTTTCAAGGTAAACGATCATATTGTCAGCAAACAGGGACAGTTTGACTTCCTCTTTACTGATTTGGATGCCCTTTGTTGCTTTCTCTTGTCTGATTCCTCTGGCTAAGACTTCCAGCACTATGTTGAAGAGAAGTGGTGAGAGTAGGCATCATTGTCTTGTTCCCATTCTCAGGGGGAATGCTTCAATTTTTCCCCATTCAGTATTATGTTGGCTGTGGGTTTGTCATAGATGGCTTTTATTCCATTAAAACATGTCCCTTGTATGCTGACTTTGCTTAGGTTTTTAATCATAAAGGGATGCAGAGAAAGCATTCGACAAAATCCATTTGACTATTTTGAGTAGTGCAGCTATGAACATTTCTGTGCAAGTGTTTGTGTAAGCGTATGTTTTCAGTTCTCTTTGTTATACACCAAAGAGTGGAATTGCTGGGTCATATGGTAATTTTTCATTTAGATTTTAGGGGAACCACCAAACTATTTTTTATAATGGCTGCACAACTTTGCTTTCCTGCCAACAGTGTGTTAGGGTTTCAGTATATCCACATCCTCACCGACACTCGTTATTTTCCTTTCTGCACTTATTATTATTGACTATCCTGGTGGGTGTGAAATGGTATGTCATTGTAGTTTTGATTTGCATGTCCCTAATGCCTACTATTGTGCATCTTTTTACATGCTAATTGGCTTTGAAGATGCACAAAGAAGAAATACCTGTTTTCTTTGAAAAAAAAATCTATTTATTGTTTTGCCCATTTATTAATTGTATTGTTTGTTTTTTATTATTGGGTCATAGTGTTCTTTGTGTATTCCACACACTAAATACTCTTATCAGATATCCAAATACTTTCTAAGAAATTCTATAGGTTATATTTTTACTCTCTTGATAATGTCTTTTGGTGCATGAAAGTTAAGCACTTGATGTTTAATTAAGAAAGAGTGGGAAGACATTGAACAAAGGAATGACGTGGTTTGCATTATGTATTTAAAAAATCTCTCTAGTTGCTACGCTAGGTTCAGAATAGAATATAGGACACTTCCAGTGCCAGCCAAGATGGAATAACTCTGTCTCTTTCACTGATTACAAGAAAAGCACTGTGTAGAATACAGAAAGCAACTTCATGGCTACTCTGCAAAGTAACCAGTAGCAGGCAGACAGGCCTGAATCTAAAACCTGAATAAGAACTTATAATGGGTGTATGTTTCACATTTTTGCCCTCGTTTGTCTCCTAACTTTGACCTGAGTATAGGTAAAGTCTCACAACTTCACATTCGGCACTGACCCAAAAAACTTTAGAAGAAGCTACCTCTTGCTAGCCAGAGACCCTGAAAAGGATCCCATGACCACTGGCAGCGAGAGAGTGTTGGAAATATCCACAGGTTTGGGGGGTTTTTATGTTTTGTTTTATTTTGTTTGCCATCTCTGCTCTGATGCCAGCCCCAGCCACAGAGCTAGACTTCTACAGTCACAGAGTAGGTGCCTTAAGGCATAAAAGTGGATTTCTCTGTCCAGAGAAAACAGAAAAAGAAGCTTCTGTTGTGAGAAGATGGGACAGGGGGGATCACTGTTGTATGTTTTTCTTTCTTTTTTCTTACTGCTTCTCCCTTAAGGCAGCCCCCATTATTTGGAACTGTACACAATGCAGAAAGCTAAAGCTTTAAGACAGTCCCATCTTTCAGACCAGAAAAATTAGCTCACGTCTCCGCAAGATTTGGAGAAAAATTCCAGAAAAGAGAGAGCTATGCAGGAAGCTAGATGAGTACCAGAATCATCTCTAAGCCGTGCATATGCAGAAGAGACTGAGAGAAGGTGGTAAAGGCTTAGAGAACTGAACTATCATATAAACTATGGTCCAACTCACAGCCTAAACTCTGAGTGGGATACATGATGGACAGACACAATTAACATAGTTAAAGCTTTGAAAAAGCAACTGACATTGAAACTTCTGCCCACAGAAAGCAAAAACAGAATGAAGTCTGAACCTGACTAGGGTAATTGCCTGTTAAAAACAAAACAAACATTGTAGAGAATTTTGCTAGACCCTTGAGTCTCAAAACAAAACATTTAAAATGTCCACAATAAAAAAAAAAAAAATTGTCAGCAAAGAACCAGAGAAATCTGATCCATTCTCAAGGGAAAAGCCACTTAACAGATGCCAATCTCAAAATTGTCCAAATGCTGTAATTTATAGAAAAAAAAAGCTTCAAAGTGAGAATATTATTATCATGGAAAGGTAGAAATTCTCAGCAAATTACCCCAAATGTAGCAATTTGAAACAATAAAGTTTTATCTCACAGTTTCTACAGGTCAGGAATATGAGTTGCTGAGTTGTATAATTTGGGTTCAGGGTCTCTAACGAAGTTGCAGCCAAAATTTTGGAGGAAAAGAACTTAATGGAAATTTTATAAATGAAAAATACAGTATGTGAAATTAAAAATTTACTGTGGTGGTCTTTTTTTATTGCATTTTAGGTTTGGGGGTACATGTGAAGAACATGCAGCATTATTGCCTAGGTACACATGGCAGTGTGATATACTGCCTTCCTCCCTATCACCTATATCTGGCATTTCTCCCCATGCTATCTGTCCCCAACCCCCCACCCCCCGCTGTCCCTCCCCTATTTGCCCCCGACAGACCCCAGTGTGTGATGCTCCCCCTCCCTGTGTCCATGTGTTCTCATTGTTCAACACCCGCCTATGAGTGAGAACATGCAGTGTTTGATTTTCTGTTCTTGTGTCAGTTTACTGAGAAGGATTGTTTCTAGGTTCATCTATGTTCCTACAAAGGACACGAACTCATCATTTTTGATGGCGGCATAATATTCCATGGTGTATATGTGCCACATTTTCCCTGTCCAATCTATCATCGATGGGCATTTGGGTTGGTTCCAGGTCTTTGCTATTGTAAACTGGGCTGCAATGAACATTCGTGTGCATGTGTCCTTATAGTAGAATGATTTATAATCCTTTGGATATATACCCAGTAATAGGATTGCTGGGTCAAATGGAATTTCTATTTCCAGGTCCTTGAAGAATCACCACACTGTCTTCCACAATGGTTGAACTAGTTTACACTCCCACCAACAGTGTAAAAGTGTTCCTATTTCTCCACATCCTCTCCAGCATCTGTTGTCTCCAGATTTTTTAATGATCACCATTCTAACTGGCATGAGATGGTATCTCAATGCAGTTTTGATTTGCATTTCTCTAATGACCAGTGATGATGAGCATTTTTTCATATGTTTGTTGGCCTCATATATATCTTCTTTTGTAAAGTGTCTGTCCATGTCCTTTGCCCACTTTTGAATGGGTTTGTTTGGTTTTTTTCTTGTAAATCTGTTTTAGTTCTTTGTAGATTCTGGATATCAGCCCTTTGTCAGATGGGTAGATTGCAAAAATTTTTTCCTATTCTGTTGGTTGCCGATTCACTCTAATGACTGTTTCTTTTGCTGTGCAAAAGCTGTGGAGTTTGATTAGGTTCCATTTGTCTATTTTTGCTTTTGTTACCAATGCTTTTGGTGTTTTGGTCATGAAGTCTTTGCCTATGCCTGTGTCCTGGATGGTTTTGCCTAGATTTTCTTCTAGGGTTTTTATGGTGTTAGGTGTTATGTTTAAGTCTTTAATCCATCTGGAGTCAATTTTGGTGTAAGGTGTCAGGAAGGGGTCCAGTTTCTGCTTTCTGCACATGGCTAGCCAGTTTTCCCAACACGATTTATTAGACAGGGACTCCTTTCCCCATTGCTTGTTTTTCTCAGGTTTGTCAAAGATCGGATGGTTGTAGATGTGTGGTGTTGCCTCCAAGGCCTCTGTTCTGTTCCATTGGTCTATATCTCTGTTTTGGTACCAGTACCATGCTGTTTTGATTACTGTAGCCTTGTAATATACTTTGAAGCCTGGTAGTGTGATGCCTCCTGCTTTGCTTTTTTTGCTCAGAATTGACTTGGCTATGCAGGCTCTCTTTTGGTTCCATATGAAGTTTAAAGTGGTTTTTTTCCAGTTCTGTGAAGAAGGTCATTGGTAGCTTGATGGGGATAGCATTGAATCTGTAAATTACTTTGGGCAGTATGGCCATTTTCATGATATTGATTCTTCCTATCCATGAACATGGAATGTTTCTCCATCTGTTTGTGTCCTCTCTTATTTCCTTGAGCAGTGGTTTGTAGTTCTCCTTGAAGAGGTCCTTTACATCCTTTGTTAGTTGTATTCCCAGGTATTTTATTCTCTTTGTGGCAGTTGTGAATGGCAGTTCGTTCTTGATGTGGCTGTCTTAAGTCTGTTATTGGTGTATAGGAATGCTTGTGATTTCTGCACATTGATTTTGTATCCTGAGACTTTGCTGAAGTTGCTTATCAGTTTCAGGAGATTTTGGGCTGAGATGATGGGGTCTTCTAGATGTACGATCATGTCATCTGCAAATAGAGACAATTTGACTTCTTCTTTTCCTATTTGAATACCCTTTATTTGTTTTTCTTGCCTGATTGCTCTGGCTAGAACTTCCAATACTATATTGTATAGGAGTGGTGAGAGAGGGCATCCTTGTCTAGTGTCAGATTTCAAGGGGAATGCTTCCAGTTTTTGCCCATTCAGTATGATATTGGCTGTTGGTTTGTCGTAAATAGCTTTTATTATTTTGAGATATGTTCCTTCGATACCTAGTTTATTGAGGGTTTTTAGCATAAAGGGCTGCTGAATTTTGTCAAAGGCCTTCTCTGCATCAGTTGAGATAATCATGTGGTTTTTGTCTTTGGTTCTGTTTATGTGGTGAATTACGTTTACAGACTTGCATATGTTGAACCAGCCTTGCACCCCGGGATGAAGCCTACTTGATCATGGTGGATAAGCTTTTTGATGTGCTGTTGCAATCGGTTTGCCAGTATTTTATTGAAGATTTTTGCATCTATGTTCATCATGGATATTGGCCTGAGGTTTTCTTTTTTTGTTGCATCTCTGTGCGTTTTGGTATCAGGATGATGTTGGTCTCATAAAATTATTTGGGAAGGATTCCCTCTTTTGGGAGTTTTTGGAATAGTTTCAGAAGGAATGGTACCAGCTCCTCTTTGTATGTCTGGTAAAACTTGGCTGTGAACTCACCTGGACCTGGACTTTTTTTTGGGTGGTGGGTTCTTAATTGCTGCCTCAACTTCAGACCTTGTTATTGTTCTGTTCAGGGTTTCAACTTCTTCCTGGTTTAGGCTTGGGAGGATGCAAGTGTCAAGGAATTTATCCATTTCTCCCAGGTTTACTAGTTTATGTGCATAGAGATGTTTGAAATAATCTCTGATGATGTTTTGAATTTCTGTGGAATCTGTGGTGATATCCGCTTTATCATTTTTTATTGCATCTATTTGATTCTTCTCTCTTTCTTTTTTGTTAATCTGGCTAGTGGTCTGTCTATTTTGTTGATCTTTTCGAAAAACCAGCTCCTGTATTTATTGATTTTTTGAAGGATTTTTTGTGTCTCTATCTCCTTCAGTTCTGCTCTGATCTTAGTTATTTCTTGTCTTCTGCTAGGTTTTGAGTTTTTTTGATCTTGCTCCTCTAGCTCTTTCAATTTTGATGATAGGGTGTTGATTTTAGATCTTTCCTTGCTTCTCATGTGGGCATTTATTGCTATATATTTTCCTCTAGACACTGCTTTAAATGCGTCCCAGAGATTCTGGTATGTTGTGTCTTCATTCTCGTTGGTTTTGAAGAACATCTTTATTTCTGCCTTCATTTCATTGTTTATCCAGTCAACATTCAAGAGCCAGTTGTTCAGTTTCCATGAAGCTCTGCGGTTCTGAGTTAGTTTCTGAATTCTGAGTTCTAATTTGATTGCACTGTGGTCTGAGAGACTGTTTGTTATGATTTCCATTATTTTGCATTTGCTGAGGAGTGATTTACTTCCAATTATGTGGTCAATTTTAGAGTAGGTGTGATGTGGTGCTGAGAAGAATGTATATTCTGTGGATCTGGGGTGGAGAGTTCTGTAAATGTCTATTAGGTTTGCTTGGTCCAGGTCTGAGTTCAAATACTGGATATCCTTGTTAATTTTCTGTCTCATTGATCTGTCTAATATTGACAATGGGGTGTTAAAGTCTCCCACTATTATTGTGTGGGAGTCTAAGTCTCTTTGTAAATCATTAAGAACTTGGTTTATGTATCTGGGTGCTCCTGTATTGGGTGTGTATATATTTAGAATCGTTAGCTCTTCTTGTTGCATTGATCCTTTTACCATTATATAATGTCCTTCTTTGTCTCTTTTGATCTTTGTTGGTTTAAAGTCTATTTTTTCTTAGATGAGAATTGCAACTCCTGCTTTTTTTGCTCTCCATTTCCTTGGTAACTGTGATGGTCTTAATAGAAAAATGAATGTCACAAAGAAAAGACACAACTTGACAATAGATCAAGAAATTATACAATGTGCAGAACAGAGAGGAAAAAAATATTCAAAACAGTTAATAGGTCCAAAGGACCTGTGGACTCAAATTAAAGACTCTAATATTTGTATTAGAGTCTTAGAAGAAAAGGAGAAACAAATTGATCCAGGGGAATAAATATTTGTAGAATAGTGATTGTAAACTTTCTAAATTTGTTGAAATATATAAATGTACAGATTCAAAAGACTGAAAAAAATCCTCATAAGAAAACTCAAAACCACACCCAGACATAGCATAATCCAGTTAATAAAAGAAAAATCTTAGAGACATCCATAGAAAGCCAACAGTTTACATATGAAACATCAGCAATTTTAATTTCTATAGATTTCTCATCAGAAATTATGGAGGCTGGATGACAGTGTAACAACTTTAAAGTATTGGAAAATGCAAATAAATAACTGCTATCAGAAGAGCACATGTGATGTAGACATGTGTTACTCTTGCACTCCACCATCACTATGAGAACATGCAGGATTATGTTGCTAGAGAATGTTCACCCTGTTGTTCTTGCCAAGGCCATCCCAAATCATACAATTCTAAGCTAACAGTTTTAGGTTTTGATATATAAAGATTTTTTTATTACTCATTCAATCATATATTTATTTTTATTAGGTTTGTTTGCAATGTAAATTCCATCAAATAAAAATTATGATGAAGCAAAACAATTATACCAACTTGAAGACATGTTCAAACCAGATGTACAGCAAACAAAATATGAAGTAAAAATGAGTGTATGTTCAAGCATCCAGTAACTTAATTTGATCTGTCCAGTGGTTTCTGAGCTCATATAAACATGGGAAATAGATGATATAAATATTATTAATTCTTAGTGTTAATACTTGAATTAATATTAAAAGTATTTTTTTGAAAATCGCTGATATTATATACTCTCCACGAAACACAATATATATCATTGTGTGACCATGTAAACAAAAGCCTTTCTGAAAGGTATACTTTTGAAAAGGTTCATGTGCAATGGACAACCCTAAAAACTTTTTGGAAATGAGCAGGATTTAAAAGTAGTATAAAGTTCTAAATAAATATATTGGCCAGGAGCAGTGGCTCAGGCCTGTAATCCCAGCACTTTGGGAGGCCATGGTGGGCAGATCATAAGGTCAGGAGTTCAAGACTAGCCTAGCCAACAGAGTGAAACCCTGTCTACACTGAAAATACAAAAATTAGCCAGGCATGGTGGCATGTGCCTGTAGTTCTAGCTACTCAGGAGGCTTAGGCAGGAGAATCGCTTCAACCTGGGAGGCAGAGGTTGCAGTGAGCCAAGATCGTGCCTCTGCACTCCAGCCTGGGCAACAGAGTGACTTCGTCTCAAAAAAAAAAAAAAAAAAAAGTATATATATATATATATATATATATATATTTACACATATACATATATATAGAATGATAAAATATTCTAGATATAACCATACTGATTTACAAAGAAAGTAGCTTGTTTGTTGTTGGTGGGTAATTTTTTATTTTATTCAAGCTCTCATGTTTCTTTGTTTATAATTTATTTTTAATTGACATATATTAATTGCATATATTTATGGGTATGGTGTGATATTTTGGTACACGTATACATTGTATAGTAATCAAGTCAGAGTAATTAGCATAGCCATTACTTCAAACACTTTTCATTTATTTGTGGTGAGAACAGTAACGCTGATTATCTTCCAGTCTTCACATTCTAAATATGTCATTTAAATTATTTTTGATTCTTCAGATGTTGTCTCTTAATTTTAAGATTTGTAACTGCACTGTTAAAGTGGATCATCTGTAAATCATAAATATTAATTTATATATGTAGAAACAAAAAGCAGCATTAAAAATTTATTTCAATTCAATATATTTCTAACCTTTGAAATCAGATTGTGTAGTAGCTAAATCTAGAACAATTTTGTTGGATAAGAATGTGTAAAGAAAATGTCTAATTTTTGACTTTATATTATATGTCAGTTTATCAGCCATCTTTGTATCTTGAAATTATTGCACTTCATCACTGCTATAGTACATGCCAACTGGTTACATGCCGTAAACCAAAACATGTCCATATCAAAGCCCCAAAGAAAGCTGTTTGGTTCGCAATGGAATATAGAAAGCTAAAAACATTAAACTTTACAGTTATATTTAAAAGTTAATACTTAAAAATTTAAAAGTCATATCTAAAGTGTATCTTTTGTAAAATTTTATTTTATTGTGGTAAGAACACTTAACATTATGAAATGTACCCTCATATTCTTAAGCATACAATACATTGTTGTTGGCTATTGGTACAGTGTTATATAGAAGATCTCTAGGATTTATAAATCTGGCTTCACGGAAACTTTATGCCAGTTAGTTGGTAACTCTGCATTTCCCTCTCCTGGAGCCCCTGGCAACTACCATTCTACTTTTTGATTCTATGAATTTAACTATTTTATATATCTCATAATTGGAATTGTGTTGTATTTGTATTGCGGTGACTGGCTTATTTCACTTAGCGTAATGTGCTCAAGATTCATCCATGTTATTGCATATTGCAAAATTTCCTTCCTTTTTAAGGCTGAATGTTATTCCACTGTATGTATATACCACACTTAGGTTGTTATCATATGTTAACAATTGTGAATAATGCTTCAATGAACGTGGTAGTGCTAATATCACTTTGACATCCTGATTTCTGCTTTTAGGGATAGTTACCCAGAAATGAGGTTACAGCATCATGTGGTGGTTATATTTTTAATTTTCTGGTAAACTGCCATATAATTTCTCAGAGCAGCGACATCATTTTGTATTTTCATCAGTAACGTACAAGAGTTCTAATTTCTTCATATTTTCGCCAACAGTTGTCTTTTGTTTTTCACTCGTTGTTTTTGGTTTGTCTTTGCCTTTGATAATAGCTATTCTGACAGGTGTGAAGAGGCATCTCATTGTGGTTTTGATTTGTACTTACCTGATAGTTAGTGCCATTAAACATTTTTTTCAAATACTTGTTGGCTTGTTGTATTTCTCCTTTGAAGAACTATCTGTTCTCCTTAACCTATTTTGTAATGCAGTTATTCTTTTTGGCTCTGTGTCCCCACCCAAATCTCATCTTGAATTGCAGTCCCCAGATGTCAAGAGAGGGACCTGGTGGGAGGTAATTGGATCCTGAGGGTGGTTTTCCCCAGGCTGTTCTCGTGACAGTGAGTAAATTCTCATGAGATCTGGTGTGCTGCTGGATTTGGTTTGCAAGTATTTAACTAAGTATTGCATCAATGTTCATCAAGGATACTGGCATGAAGTTTTTGTTGATATTGTGGTGTCTCTGCCATGTTTGGGTGTCTGGATGATGCTGGCCTCATAGAATTAGTTAGGGGAGAAGGCCCTCTTCTTCCTCATTTTTTGGAAGAGCTTCTATAGGAATGGTACCAGCTCTTCTTTACACATCTAGTAGAATTCACCTATGAATTAATTAGGTCCTCCTGGGGTTTGTTGTTCTAATTAGTAGGCTGTTTATTACTGATTTAAATTCAGAGCTCATTATTGATATTTTCAAGGAATCAACTTTTTCCTGGTTCCATTTTGGGAGGGTGTATTTATCCAGGAATTTATCTATCTCTTCTAGGTTTTAGAATTTGTGTGCATAGAGTTGTTTGTAGTGGTTTTTGATGGTTATTTATATTTCTGTGGGGTCAGTGGTAACATTCCCTTTATCATTTCTAATTGTGTTTATTTGGCTTTTCTCTCTTTTCTTCCTGTTAGTGTATCTAGTGGCCAAACTATTTTATTAATTTTTTCAAAAAATAAACTCCTGGATTCATAGATGTTTTGAATGGTTTGTGTGTTTAATTTCCTCCAGTTCAGCTCTGATTTTTACTATTTCTCATCTTCTGCCAGCTTTAGGGTTTATTTGCTATTACTTCTCTAATTCAGTTGTAAAGTTACATTAATTTGAGTTCTTTCTAATTTTTTGATGTTGGCCTTTTAGTGCTATGAATTTTCCTTTTAACACTGCCTTAGCTATTTCCCAGAGATTCGGGTATGTTGTATCTTTGTTCTCATTATTTTCGAATAACTTCTTGATTTATGCCTCAATTTCAGTATTTACCAAAAGTCATTCAGGAGCATGTTGTTTAATTTCTATGTAATTGTCTGGTTTCGAGCAATTTTCATTGTGTTGACTTCTATTTTTACTGTTCTGTGGTCCAAGAGTGTGTTTGGTAAGGTTCTGGTTTTTTTACATTTGTTGAGGATTGTTTTATGTCCAATTATGTGGTCAATTTTAGAGTATGTGCCATGTGGCAATGAGAATGTATATTCTGTTGTTTTGGAGTGGAGATTTCTGTTACAGTCTATCAGATCCATTGAGTCCAATGCTGAGTCTAGGTCCTGAATATCTTTGTTATTTTTCTGCCTCAGCAATCTGTCTAATACCGTCAGTGGAGTCTTCAAGTCTCCCACTATTGTTGTGTCAGAGTCTGTCTCTTTGTAGGTCTCAGGAACTTGCTTTATGAATCTGTGTGCTCCTGTGTTGAGTGCATATGTGTTTAGGATAGCTAGGTCTTATTGAATTGAACTCTTTACGATTATGTAATGCCCTACCTTATGTTTTTTTTTTTAATCTTGGTTGGTTTGAAATCTGTTTTGTCTGAAATTAGGATTGCAACTCTTTTCTGTTTTCCATTTGCTTGGTAGATTTTTCTCCATCTCTTTATTTTGAGCATATGCATGTCATTATATGTAAAATGGGTGTCTTGAAGACAGCATACTTTTGGGCATCGCTTTTTTATCCAGCTTGCCACTCTGTGCCTTTTAAGTGGGATTATTTCACCCGTTTACATACAAGATTAGTATTAATACATGTAGATTTGACCTTATCATTGTGCTGTTACTGGTTATTATTTTGGCTTGTTTGTGTGGTCGCTTTATAGTAACCCTGGTCTGTGTGTTTAAGTGTGTTTTTGTATTCACTGGTAGTGGTCTTTCATATCTATATTTAGTGCTCCTTTCAAGATCTCTTGTGTGGTAATGAAGTCTCCCAACATTTGCTTATCTGAAAAGAATCTTACTTCTCCTTCACTTAGGAAGCTCAGTTTGGCTAGATATGAAATCTTGGTTGAAGATTCTTTTTCTTTAAGAATGTTGAATATAGCTACCCAATCTCTTCTGGCTTATAGAGTTTCTGCTCAGAGGTCCACTCTTGGCCTGATTGTGATTCCTTTGTACGTGACCTTCTCCTACTCTTCAGCTGCCTTTAACATTCTTTGAACCTTGAAAAATCTGATGATTTGGTGTCTAGGGGATGGATACTCTTCTTGTGTAGAATCTTGCAGGAGTTCTCTTAATTTCCTAAATTTGACTGCTGGCCTCTCTAACAAGGTTGGGGCGGTTTTCATAGACAATATCCTCAAATATATTTTCCAAGTTGTTTGTTTTCTTCCCCCTCCCTTTCAGGATTGCCACTGATTCATAGATTTGGCCTCTTCGCATAATCCCATACTTTGCAGATGTTTTGATTATTACTTTTGATTTTTTGTTCTTAACTTTGTCTGACTCTTATTTCAGAGAATCAGTCTTCAAGTTCTGAGATTCTTTTCTCAACTTGTTTTATATTGCTGTTAATACTTGCGATTGCATTGTGACATTCTTATATTGTGTTATTCAGCTCTGTCAGACCTATTAGATTCTTTTTTATACTGGCTATGTTGTCCTTCAGCTCCGGTATCACTTTATTGTGATTCTCATTTTCCTTGAATTGGGGTGTGCTGTCCTCCTGAATCTCAGTGATCTTTGTTCCTATCCATATTATGAATTCTATTTTTGTCATTCTAGTCAGTTCAGTCTGGTTAAGAACAACTTGGCACTCCTGGGCTGCCCACTGAAGCTCTGAGGCAATCTTGGTGTTTATGTTTCTTCTTCAGCTTAGAGGTAACAGAGGAAGAGATCTTATTAGTGCTTGTAGTCAAGAGTCATTTGCTTGACTCCTAGGAGTCAGAGAGATGTGCAGTCAGCACGTCATGCTCACTGTAGTCAGCCCAAGATGGAAAGTTTGTGTGCGCCCAAGCCAGAGGTTCCCTGTCTGGTGACAAATCCATGGAGGGTGTGTGGATCCCAAGGGAGTTGGACTGGCCTCCCCCTCCTTGGGTCAACTGCAGCTTGTTGGAGGTGTGGATAAGGCACTTATGGTCTTTGCTCCTTCATTAGTATGAGGGTGGCAAGGGCCATTCCACTACAGAGGCAGTGGCAGAGAGGCTTTCAATTGCCCCTGGAGGCAGGAGTTGCTGAGTTGGTACTGGCTAGATAGCTTTGGTGCAGGGTGGCTGGAGGTCCAGTCTTGTAGGACCTGCCCAGTGAGGAGATTTGGGAATGGGCACCCATGTAACAATCTGGCCACTTTTCCATAGGGCTGCTGTGGTTTGCTTGGGACCTACTTCAGTCCCCAGTCACCTCAGATTTTATAGAACCTGCAGGTGTCACCTGTGAAGGCTGTGAAACAGTGAAGATGGTAGCCTCTGTCTCCCTCTAGGAGCTTTGTCCCAGGGAAGTAGGGACCTATTTGGTGCCCAAAGGCATCTGCAGGAATTGATTGGATACCCTAGACGGGAGGTCCTGTCCAGTGAGGAGGAGTAGGATCAGGACCTGCTTAAAAAGCAGCCTGGTCATATTTTGATAAAGCAGCTGTGCTGTGCTGTGAGTCCACTTCACTTCAGATACTCTGAAGCCCAAAGACTGGAATGGATAAGATACCCAAACAGCAAAGATGGTGGCCCACCCCTTCCTCTGGGAGTACAGTCCCAGGAAGAATTAGATCTCTGTCAACTACAGAACTCAAGCAGGAACGGCTTGAGGTCCCAGTTGGGAGGTTCCACCCAGTGAAGGCGTATAGAACTGGGCTCCTGCTTAAAGCAGCAGTCTGACCACATTTTGGTAGCACAGTTATGCTTTGCTGGGGGATACCTTTCACCCCAGTTTGGCTCAGACTTTTCAAAGCCTGAAGGCTGAAATGGCTTAGGCACCCAAACAGCAAAGATGGCATCCCACCCCTTTCCCTGAAAGCTGCTTCTTAGAGATTCCAAGCCAGAGGTTCTTATCTTATGACGTGCCATGAAACGGGGCCTGTGGGCTGTTGTAGCTCAGCCCCATGGCTTTGACCTTTTCCCTAGAGTATGTACAGGAGTCTAACCACCTACTTTGCCAAATTTGGAGCTCCTTTTGCCTAAATGCCCAAGTATCTAAGGCTCCAAGGTCTCCACACATGCCTGGGTGGCTGTTCTGCCAAGACTCCACATAGTTCTCTTTGTCAGACCGAAGACTAAAGGTGGAGTGGGTTCACAAAAAGATCTACTCACCCAAGGGTTGCAAAGATCTGTAGGGGAAACATGGTTTCCCAAGATCATTCATTCACTCACCACTTCCCTGGTTCCACGTTGCTCCCAGGTGAGAGCCATTGTCTTGTCTTGTTTTTCTTCGTTCTCTGTGGGTCAAGTTGTTTCCTTGATTAATCCCAATGTGAGTACCTGGATGTTTCAGTTGCCCCTTTTGTTCCTCTCCCCCGAGAGCCACACTCCTAGCATACTAGCTGCTTCCAGTTAGCCATTTTGGCTACTAATGTACAGTTATTCTTAAGATAAACATTTTCCAAATGGAAAGTTCCATACCGTATTAAAGGTTATTGACGGTACATTATACTACAAAAAAATGTATTTACCAAAAGAAAACAAAAATCAGTGTTGTCCATATCTTTGGAACAACATTGGATTGGTAATTGGCTTTGTTTGAACTACTTACACAGGGATTACCTTATTCCTAATTCCCCATGAAAAAATGAAATGAGATACATTTTATCAATATCATTAGTTTTATATTTGAGAGATGCACCAAAATATCTGGCCTATCTTGGTAGATATGTGTTGATTACCTTATTGATTGGTAGGTTTTGGCTGTGTCCCCAACGAAATCTCATTTTGAATTATAGTTCCCATAATCCCCATGCATTGTGAAAGGGACCTACCTGGTGAGAGGTAATTGAATCATGGAGTTGGTTTCCCCCATGCTATTCTCGTTAAGTTCTCACAAGATCTAATGGTTTTATAAGGTGCACCCCCTTCTCTTGACTCTTGTTCTTCTCCTTCCTGCCACCATGTGAAGAAGGATATGTTTGCTCCCCCTCCCACCATGATTGTAAGTTTCCTGAGGCCTCCGAATCCATTCTGAACTGTGAGTCAATTAAACCTCTTTCCTTCATAAATTACCCAGTGTTGGGTATGTCCTTATAGGAGCCTGAGAACAAACTAATACCTTGACGTATGTTGGATAGTTTAATTTCTGGATTCACAACATCTATGTTGTCTGCTATAATACAGTCTCACAATTTTTTAACCTCAGTGTCTTCATTTACCTAGATTCAATGATTGCTGACTTTGGTTCTACTCTTGGTTGACTGAATGTTTTCATTTGTTTTATTTTGTTTCAAGAACATTTCATTGTATGTTTTTACCCCTTATATGTTTTAGTGAAATTTGTTGCTTTTATATTTCATCTGTATAGTTTTCTCACTTGTAAAAGTGAGATATTCCCCTGCTTCTAAAAATTAGTATAAGCAGCCTAAATAGCCACAGGCTCCCGGCCCTTGGAAGAAGTGGAATGTATTTGTGTTTCCTTGGTGCATTAGATAGTTGAGCACAATGCTGTAGAGAAATATCTGTAATCTCTGTAACAATAATTTGGCCTCACACATGAAAAAAATTACAAATGTTTCAGCCCTAAACCTCAACTCATATGGTAACTGAATACCCAATTCTATCATCAACTTGTGTGAGCCTTGTGCAGGTATTTTCTGTGCTATGGGGCTCATTTCCTAATCCTTAAACTTCTCACATATTTTATTTCCACACACAAAACAGTGTTCTGTTGAAAAATCACAAGAGAAGGCAAATAAATTAAGCAAGTCTCTCACACTAAGAAGAAACAACATAGTATAAAGTTGGGGACATTAATTAACTTCCATTCTTAGTTTTATTTTTATTTATCTGTAATATGGGTATAATAATCATGTCTACCTCAAAAAGTTTCTGGAAAATTATATCAGCTAAATGCTATAAAGCACTTAATGCCTGGCACATAACAATGCACAATAAAAGTCAGAAATTATTAGTTCCATGTTAAGATTTTATGTTCGTGACTTTAAGACTAGATTTCAGGAACATTATAGTCACGTATAAGCATAGCATTTCTATATAGTTATGATTCTGTAGAATATATTACTTTAAAAATTCATGATATTAGAAGACTAGCTGACAAGATTCTCCCATTTGGGTCTGGATTAGTATTCTTTCCATTGACTTCCCAGTAACTTAACTTGTCTAAAAATCTTAACTCTTCAAATCCCCTGTTATTTTGATTCTGTGTATTTCATCTCATCCATTTTTCCCCCGGCTTCATAAGTCCATCCAAACCCAAGCAAAGTAGCTTCTTATTCTTACCCTCAGGGTAAAGACTTCAAAAGTTTTAGCACATTGTCTATGAAACTCATTCTCCCTGCGTCTTCTCTCCTTGTTTGATCACATAGGCAGCCTCTATTCCATCTTTAACATGTGCACATAAGCCAAATCCTTTTTAAGATTTTTCTAGTTCAATAGTGGTTTTGACGTTTTAATGACTTCTAGAGAGCAGTATCTTGGCATACAATGCTAGAAGATACAGTTTACAGTAGAAAACCTTCAAAGTGATTTTGTTATCCTCTTTGAAACTGTTTAGCTACTACTACAGAATTGGGAGATGAAAGTGTCAGTTTGTAAGTGAATGTGGTAATGATTTCCTTAGCTGCTTAGCAAAAGCATTCACGTACAAGTACTGTTTATTTCTCTTCTTTATTTGCTTATCTAGTTATTATTAACATTTTTCTTATAAGTACCTATGGCCAAGGGTCTTCTAAAGTTTACCTAGTTGTGGCATTTGTTCTGAGCCACAAATTATAAAGGTGTGATATAAAACAGCACATACATACAGAGTGTTAAATATTGTTTTTTGTTGGCTTAAAAAGGTAAGGTTTGTGGACATTATAAAGTCACTGCAAAATGCATACAAATAATTTGGGATTATTTGCAACATATCTGACACATAAAGCATTATTATCTTTATCATATAGTAATCAATATAAAAAAGAGAACATTCCAATGTCATACTGTAATGGAACATTTCATACACACTAAAAATTGTAAATGGAGATGTTTATGAAAGCATGTTCAATTTTACTTGTAATTAAAAAGCTTCATTTGAAACAACTATTATGATATTTTTGCCAGTGAATTTGTAATGATGAAAGAAAAACTCATTTTGGTGAGCACAAATAAAATGACGGATAATGTGTTAAAAATTTTTAAATAAAGTTAAATTGGGAATCAGAAGAAATTTTATTTCAGTAAGCTGTGATTTGTAAGGTAGACTTTTTAAACTTTTCTAATATATATAATGTTTCTGGCAATTTATCAAGCTACAAGTTTGAAAAAAGAAATGCATCAAAGGTCAAGTTGCCCCCTGAAAGCATTACTGAAATGTCAAAAACAATTACACTGCACAGAAGAATAAACCCCCAAATACATTAAACATCCATTTATGAAAATCATCTTTGTACTGCAATTTCATTTCTCAAACTTATACTTTGGATTATTTCCAAATTTTAATATGCTACATAGAATTAATACAGTTTACGCATTGATTATCTCTGAAAGAAAAAAGTATATTTTAGAAAATGCTGTATTATAAAGATTTAAGTAAAACATAAGCTTATTTATTTCACCAGCTTTTATGAAGTGCCTATAAAAGGATGCTTGTGCCAGGAAATTATCATGTTATGATGTAGAGAACATAGACTTTGGAGTCTCGGAATGTGCGCTAGAAATCCTGCCTTTACCACTAAATAGCTGGTAACTTCGGGCAAGGAGAAAATAATTCCTTCTGATTATCTATTTCAAATGCTGTAAAATGTGACTTTAAAAGTGTATTCCCATTTGAATTGCCATATTATCATGCTTGGACACAGTAGCTATTCATAAGTATTATTTTCTTTCCTTTCATCCCTGGATGTAATAATCAAGTATATAACTAACAGATTTTTAAACATTAAAGCAACATTGTAAAAGAATGTCAGATTATTTCACCTGAAATTTCAGTTATAGGCTGATTTAGTTTGGGAAGAGGTTTTAGTCTCTTGAGGTCATTCCTGTCGTTTGGGGGTTTTTGTGTTTTTGTTTGTTTTGTTTTGAAATTGTAATAGAAACAGTGGGAATTAAGAGAGGAGGACTTACTTAAAAAATGGTTGATTACTCCCAGAGGTTTTATTTATAGTATTTAACAAAGCATTTAATGATGAAGACACAGGCACTGACCAATCAGAAGAGATGTCATGACCAATTTGTTTTGTTTTTAAAACTCAATATGCCTTTATCTGTGCAAACCAGTACACATCAAGTGACTATTGGTGCCATTTTGGCATCAGAAGATTGTATAATATCTGTGGCCTAATCTAATTTTATTTCAGTTTTAGAGACTATTTTCTTCCTTCTATGGAAGGAAAACTCTGATTGTTTATCTATGCCTGTTTTTAGATTTCAGGTAAAATTATACTAAGTGTGTATTGGTATAAATCTGTTTTTGTGTGTGTGTGTGTGTGTGTGTGTGTGTGTGTGTGTGCAGAGCAGCAATTGTATTGAATCATAATTAAATAGTCCTCCTGACACTCATCAAAATACCTTATAAACTAGATGATATTATCTCCAAAGGTCTCTATTAGGCTACCATTACTATAAAACTTCATTACCCTGTCTCTTCATAGATGACCATGAAACAAAAAAGAGTCCAGTCTGGTTTACTTATGGCTCTTTATAATGCTTAAGTAATTGCTTCAACTCAGAGCATGAGATGAACAACAAAAAAAGAACTCTTTAAGATAAATTAAAATGGTGCAATGGGTCAGTAATATTTACCTTCAATTAAATAACCATATGTGAATTCAGGTTACAAATATGACTAGGAGAATTTGGTTTGAACCATCAACTCTTTCTTCTTACATATTGGAGTTTAAACAGTAATGACTAGAGACAGTGGTTCCCAACTACTATGCATCGGAAGCATTTTGGGACCTTTTAAAAACGAATAATCCTGATATCTTCCTCTGTCCATCCAATTGAGTAGTTCTCTGATGGAAACTGAAGATAGGATTTTTAGAAACTTCCCATCAGGTTTGAAATGTGTGAGCTAGACTAATTCTTCTATCTTGTTCAATATACTTGTTCTCATTGTTCTTTAATTTCAACATGTGTTGACTAGTTCCCACAGTTCCATTTTGGCCCATTCCAGACTCACCAACTCTTTACCAGGTCAGATATGAACATTTTATAGAACTCTCAGTCTTGTTTTCTGCAACTACTCATTAACCATGATTTGAGTTGGCTTCATTAATAGATACTGTCTTTCTCAATTACTAAGCTGATGATGCTTTCTGTATCAGCTATATATATTTTATTACAAATTATTGTTAATAACGCTGAGACAGCCCTGAGCAACTTTTCATAAATGCTAACTGTTGATGAAATGGCTGAGATTTCCTAACATATGTGTGGTTCCCAGTGTGGAAGAGAATCACTTCTGACCAATTCATAGAGCACTTCCTCCATGGCTGAAATTTTGTCTTCCCTAGGATTCTTTGCCTGTGATTTCTTAGCAGACAACTGTGAAGATTGAAGAGTCAGACTGTGATTTACTCAGCTGTAGGCCTTAGGCTAGTCTTTATGGTTCAAACTTTTTGTGTTTCTATATGCGGGGCATAGAGGACAGAGTGGGAAGTCTTGGAAAAGTTTAATGGTGATGATTAATTCTTTGGATTAGATTCTGCTTCAAAGCCTTCCCATATAGACCAATCTCCTACATTTATATTGTTCTCTCTTCCTCATTTCCAAGCACTTAGCTTCTGTTCTCTCCAAATGTTGTTCAGATTTCACTGCCTTAAAAATGTTTTTCTTTATGAACTGTGCCATCTCTAATCACTTCATCAATCCACAGTCTCCATCAGTGAGTCAAAATTTTACACTGTGTTTACTGGTGCATGTTTTTATGTGATAAATATACAATGTCTTAGTCGTCTGCTCTTACTCATCCTGGCAAGATTCTGAAGTCAAATATAGGCATATGTAAATTGTTTCATAATTCCCCTATTACCCAGTAGACTTGTTTGCACACTATGATTTTGTAATAACTATCTGTGGAATGTGTGGAATAACTATACTCTCTTATTATTTTTATGAATCTCAAAGAAATCCCAAGTAGTAGGAGTACAGAAAGAGAATCAGTAATTACTGTTTCAAGCAAGAAACTTCACAAATTGAAATTGATTTTTAACCTAGCCCTAAAGAGTTGATAAAGGCACAGAGTCATCCTCTTCCAGGCCGTGGGGTCTTTTGCACTTCTCTGGTTGCAACTATACTCAGAGGACAGAAAATGGACTTGCTAGACAAGGTGTGTCAAGTGGGGGCAGATGGCAGAATGTCTTTAAAACACAACAGACATGAATGCATGCTTGATCAGGAGAACCACAGGGAGTCATTAGAGGGTGTAATATAGTCACAGAGTGTGGCTGGCAGGCTATTTGGCTGATAATTTGTGGGACAGATTGGAAGTGTGAGGATCCCTCAGAGAAAAAAATGTGAGATAACCAAGGCTTAAGAATAGAAAGAAGGAAAGAAAAAGCCACTCAGAGGGCTCACCCGCAAAGAGCGCTGCAAGGTTCCACGAGGGACTGACTTGAGATTAGAACCCACAAGCTGCATAAGTGTGATGGAGGGCAAAGCTGGAGAGATCAACACAGGAGCTGAATTTCATCCCAAAGTAAATGGAATTCTGTTGAAGCACTTGATGTGGAACCATCTATTTATGTAAGCTCTTAAATCAATTAAGCCAATAGATTCTGATAAATGTGACTATTTGGGTGACAGTATTGATTAACTCTTCAAAATGACCATAATATATAATTTATTTAGTAGCGCGATTCCTGTCATTTACTACTGTAATGTAGCTCAGTGTAACTGCATCATAGCACTTCCAGAAAAAGTTTTTCTTCCTGCTAGACGATGCCTGAGAAGATTCGATGACTGAAAGTAGCTGTGTATAGCTGTTTAAATTACCATTTTAAAAAGTTCATGTTAATTATGTAGTCTATAGGAAGAAGGGGACTAAAGGAACTTTATAGAATGCTGTGTCTTAGTATTTCTGTTGATCACTGTGAGCTAAAGATTGTGTAGTATAACTTTCAGTCAAAATTTTTAATTGAAGCCCAAAGAGATTTACAACCCAACTCTAAATAATTTATACAATATGGACTATAAGATTTAATAATCAAAATTACATAAATTAGCTTTTCCTGGGGTTTTTGGACTTCTTCCCAACTGATCAAGATTATACTCTGAGTCTAGTATAATGTATATACCTGTAACTTTTCACAAGCCCACACATAAGCAAAATTAGGGAAAACAATGATTAAGTATTTCAAATTAAGTGAATTGGAACACAGTGGAGTTTAGGATGGAGCAGTTCCATGTCCATAGTAGTTTGGGAGGGATGGTCACAGATGGGTGATGAAAATAAGCACGCTACTTCATATTGAGCAATCTTCATCTATGTGCCAATAAAAATTTTTCTCAGTTAATATGTATAGCATTACCATAAGTACTATTATTAGCTTCCATTAAGATTAAGTAAGTTTTAGAATAGTTAAATAACATGCTTAGGAGAACATTATTAGTGGGAAGCCAGAATATGAACTAGTTACTAAAAAACCAAATCTGGAGGATATGAAAAATAACATTGTAGTTCATCTCAAGCTTAAAAACAACTGAGAGGAATGAAATCACAAGAAAGAACTATTCAAGAATGAAAATATGAAATTAATAACTGGGGAAAAAAGGAATAAAACATTTATCACACCTTTATTGCCAAATACACGTGCATTCAGTTATACCCATATTGCGCACTCAGAGACCAAGCATACGTACCATGATAGCTGGAATTAAACAGGAGCAGAAGTCATGAGTCTCATGTCAAAACTTAACAGAGTACACACATATCCTTTTTTTCTGTCTAACCTCAAGTGAAATCCTTAACCAGAGTTATTAGGAAGGGAAGTCATAGATGTTTTAATAAAAATTGTTTGCCTAATGCCCTGCTTACTAAGTGGGCAACTTATATCATGAGTGGGTTATAAATTCAATAAAATAAGAAAATGCAAGTTATGTTTGGATTTAGCCCTAAATTTTCATCATGCATTTAAAAGTCATATTGTTTACTACACTTTGTTAAAATGGGTTCTATCTCCAGAATGAATTTAAATGTGATATTATTGATTGCATCAAGGCCTGGACTGGGAGGTGGATGCTATCAGAAGAAGGAAGACAGCTTTTTACCCCAGCATCACCTATTCATTTTGCTAGGGTCATGAAGGAAAAATAAGAACATAAAAATGTGAACAGAAACTTGAGATTTTTAAAAATGGCAGGAAAGAAAGGATAGTGGAAACATAATAGACAAACTTATTGTGAATAAAAGGGGTTTTGAAAATGATTAAAAAAAAAAAAACCTGAAATTATAATGTGAAGACACACATGTTTCTTAAAGATAAAGGTAAATATATATGTGGGAAAAAAGAAAGAGAAGCCTAGAGATAATATATATATTATAAATTGAATATTAAGGGTTTGTCAAAGTAAAACTTGTACGAGACAATGCTAAACTTGCAAAGAAAACTGTATTTGAGATTATTACAATAGAAGACTGAACTTGACTCTTGCAGGAATGTTTTTAAATACTGGAGTGACCTAGTAGAAAAAGCACTAGAGGACATTAGGGGGCGGGGTGAACAGTGGGATATGCCAAACATGATGGGTTATTCCTGATTTTGCAAATGCTTTTCTCTATGATTAGGCCCTCTGTGTTTGCCAATTGATGCCCGTAGAAGCTAGGTACCTACCCTCCTACAGAGACTGGGAGATCAGAGCACTATTTCTTTCAATGTTTAAATTTCAAAGAGGTTCCTATTTCCTTGAGAAAGATAATTCCTGGGTTGCAAAACTGGCAGGAGGCTGGGAGAATATTTACCTGCATTACAAAGGGGCAGAGAAACTATGTACAATTGCAAGTGTTCTAAAATAAATCCTTTAAGAAAAAAGAGGTCAAGGGCCTATAAGCAGGAAGAATTCTGCCTAATGCTTCATCAAACTGAAGTGAATTTCAAGGCTTTCTTGTTTAGGTTTCTAGTAAGCTAACAGTTGGAAATGTTTAAACTCCAGTGCGTTTTTCTTTTGCAGAAAAGCAGTATATGTTCTGGGATTTTAGGTTCACTTTTTCCCCCTCATCCAACAAATATTTACTGTGAAACTCTAAAATAACAGTAACTACATCAAGGACTTGAGATATAAAGATATTGAATAAGACAGACTCTCTGGCCAGAAGGTTCTCATAGGCTAGTGCGAGTAAAGGTGAGTAAACAGGCAATGACAAAAAGTTTTAAAAGTGATATGTCTGCAGTGCTATGGGAGCAGAGAGGGCAGAGCACAACTCCGTCTGGGGAATATGAGAAAGTTGAAAAAGGTTCACAGAGGAAGAAAACCAAGTTCTAAAGGAAGATAGAGAGAGATGGGGACACCAGGCATGAAGAATAGTGTTTGCAAAATGTCAGAGGAATCAAAACGCAGCTTGTCAGTTCATGAAAAAATGAATAGCTTTCTGTGGATAGAATGTAGGGAAAACATGAGGCAATGACAGAAGATTTGATTTTCTTTGCTCTGGTAAGGAAGTTTGTTTTCAGCTAATATATATTGGAGAGACTATAGTATTGAGAGTTACATTTTAGGAACATGCCATTGGGATACAAGGGAAATGAGATACAACAGAATCCCAGGGAAAGTGTGCAATGATCTGGAAGAGAAAATGGATTCAAGATTTTTTAAATTGGGCTCACTACCTGGATATGGTAGCAAAAATAATGCAGAGATTAAAATTGACCTGGACACTTTCCATTTAAAATAAAGCGATATGTAGCTTCACTTTGAGAAGGGGAGTGAAGAATGATGCATAAGTCTTGATTAATGGGCCTTCTTCAGTAAGCTGAGAGTGATTCTGGACCTACATACCTTATGGTTGTTAGAGAGTTCAGATAAGATAGTTATATGAAAATGTTTTCTAGAAAGGTCCATGCAAATATGAGACTCCATTTTTCCCTCTTTAATTCTTTTTTAAACTTTTATTTTTATCAATAAAGAAGTAAATATATAAAGACTCACTACCAAAAGTCAATGTGAATTTTTGAGATAATTTCTGGAGAACACAAAACATATCAAAAACTCAGTAATAATTATCAGTTACTGTGGATTTTGTATAGATCTGGCAAGAGAAATCTAATCTCAAAATTACAATCCTAGGGTCTCTCTAAATAATGTGCTTTTTAATCTTGGCTCTGTGTCTGGTTTCTCTCTGCTTCAGTTTCTCCATTCTGCTTAACTGCTTTCAAGTCCATTATATTGATGAGTTTCAATTTTACAGGGGAGGTGTTTTGCACATAGCACTATTGTGACTGTTAAAATCAACCATGAATGCTATACATTTCTATGATTTAAAAAAAATCAGAATAATTCAAGGGACATTTAGAGAATTGGCAGAATATTGATATAGTTTGGCTGTGTCACCACCCAAATCTCACCTTGAATTATAATAATCCCCACGTGTGAAGGGTGGGCCAGGTGGAGATACTTAAATCATTGGGATAGTCTCCCCTATACTGTGATAGTGAATAATTCTCATGAGATCTGATAGTTTTATAAATGGGAGTTCCCCTGCACAAGCTCTCTTGTCTGCCACCATGTAAGGCATGCCTTTCCTTCTCCTTTGCCTTCCACCATATTTGTGATGCCTTCCCAGCCATAACTCTGAGTCCATTAAAACTTTTTTTCTTTATACATTACCCAGTCTTGGATATGTCTTGATTAGCAGCGTGAAAATGGACTAACACAAATATGGGTATGCTTTGCATTAAAATACAATTGTTTATGTTTAATGTATTAATTTTTGCATTCTTAACTCAATTCCTAAACCATAAAAACATTGAAACTATAAAAACCTTGATAAACCATGGTTTATCTTTTATGATTTTTAGGCTCTAAAACAATAAATGCAGTAAACTTTCGTATATACTTTTACCAAAAAAAAAAAAAAAAAGGCTATCCACTGATCTCAATTCTCATTTTGTGTTTCTATGGAAATCTTCATGGATTTTTATGGTAATTACCTCAAGCAGATGTTTTAGTCTCTTATCGTGATAATAAGAGACACAGTAGAATAAAAAAGAATACTTTGTAAGAGCTCATGAGAGTATGATGACATTCATGAAAATAGACCAAATCTGGGAACATCTAGGGGGGACTTTAAAATGTCAAAATATATGTTTAAGTTTATTAGAATAGTAAATTATAAAAAATATTTTTTAAATTACATTTGTGAAGAAAAATTAAGTGGGAGAATACAGATATTTAAATCTCATTTTGAGTTTACAAAAATAAACCGAAGCATTTTCATTTTATATCTCAGCCTCTTGCATAGGGTATTTCAAACAAGTTTAAACAGTATGTGCACCAGTGAAAGCTTCAAAGTAAGGTGTAAATTGTAAAAGGTAGACAATGGTTCATTTATTTATTCTGTGTTATAAATTTGATGTATCTTGGCAGGTTTGGTTATAATGCCTAGACCTTTGTGGGTGAGAAAAACAAAGTTATATAAATGCAAAGCAATCCTTTGAAACCATTTATGTTGGTAAATATATGCCAAAAAAGATAGCATATTTAATACTAATACACAAAGGCAAACATGAGGAGGATTCTAAATGTTTATGACATCACGATCAAAATCTAGCTAAGAAATTGTCCTCAGAGAGACTAAAACAAGTTACATTGGCTTGTACCTATACCAGTGATAGAACTACATAAATCACAGTAGTGATAATCAGATGTGTCTGCCCAGATTTAATAGGATGTACACTTGGATAATCAAAGTCTCAAATAGTTTTATAGTGGGGACATCTGCTGGATGAATATGTCCTAACTGTGGGGCTGCTGATATGAAAAAGTGGAATTTCCATACTGCTAAGCAGCAAAACTTACATTTCTCTATATATATGAGTATAAAGTAACCTGATATTTAGATATGTGCATGTTTAATGTACTGAAGTAATGTTACGCAAAACAGTTCATATACAATCAGAATAAAGTGTACCAATCCAAAACAAGATTTAATGTGAGAATGAGGGATGAAATTATTTTCTCCTACTCTTATAAGACCTTAAGAGTAGAGTAAGATCTATGAGTAAGATAAAATTAACCTTCTAAGTAAGATAAAATTAACAGCCTCAAAAAGTGGCTAGAACTGACAAGTTGTGAAGTTGCCTTTGATAGCCATTGAACCAACATTTTGTTTTATGTTATATTATTTTATTTTATTTTATTTGCCTGTGGTTTCCCAGATGACTTATGCATCTGAAGATTTAACTTAAAAGAGAATAGCTCCTAAGGGTTCCAATTAGCTGAGTTGATTAAAGCATTCATTGAAAGCAAAATCAAATATTTGAATGATTCCATATTCTCATAGATCAATTGCTGTTTGTTCAATGGCTGTGAGCCAAAACATGTCACCCTTGATTCGTCAACAGTTCATGTCTTTGTATCTGTAGTACTGTGTGGCTGGCACCATGCATCGCTTTGTTGACAAACAACTTTCGAGTGCCTGTTTCTTGACTTCTTTGGAGGCAAAGGCATATCTATTATTGAGCACCTTGGCATCTTGAGTTCTCCACCAAGAAGAACCCCAATCTAGTTCAAAAGTAGACTGGGGTTTTGGTCAGAACTCATTTCAAATTTCTGTTCCTTTAGTCAAACTTCTGCTATTTGAGAAAGATGACTTAACCTTTTTGAGGCTCAATTTCTTTTAAAGTAGAAAAATAAATATTACTACCGATATCAAAAGGTTATTGTGAGAATTAGCTGAGGTGATGTATACAACATTCATACATTCTTAGCATAGTGCCTGACAGAAGGTGGGCATTCAGCAACTATTCATTGAATAAATATTTTCAACCACAGATACTCTGTATGAAGAGAAGTATAAAGAGAATCTCCACAAAGAAGCAAAATGCCATTAGGTCTGAAATCTAGATGAATTCATTTTACATAGCTTCCCGTCAAGAGGCAATCTGGTTCAAACCAAACCAGAAGACAATAAATGGGAAAAATTTCTGGTGTATTGTTTCTTAGATTTTATGTGCATTTTATTTTAAGGCAGGGTGCAGTGGCTCATGCCTGTAATCCCAGCACTTTGGAAGGCCGAAGTGGGCGGATCACAAGGTCAGAAGTTCGAGACTAGCCTGCCAGCATGGTGAAATCCCATCTCTACTAAAAATACAAAAATTTGCCAAGCGTGGTGGCGCACGCCTGTAGTCCCAGCTACTCCGGAGGCTGAAGCAGGAGAATCGCTTGACCCCTGGAGATGGAGGCTGCAGTGAGCCGAGCCGAGATTGTGCCTCTGCACTCCAGCCTGGGTGACAGAGCAAGACTTCCTCTCAAAAAAAAAAAATAATAATAATAAAGTTGTGATTCAGTGGGTGAATCTGAGAGGCTGCATTTCCAGCAAACTCCAAAACTCCAGGGGGTCCATATGTTGCTGTCCACTGAATGTACTTTCACAAGGCCCTAGAGCATTTGAATACATGAAAAGAAATACTGTACTTAGATCTCTATTTGTGTAGACCAACATTTTATTTCCTAGCACAACTTAAAATTTATTTATTTAACGAAAAATGATTTAGTGCTTTCCATGTTTCAGGCACTATTCTAGGTTCTAAGTATAAAGGAGCAACCAAGTCAGACACAGATAACGCTCTCATTTAGTCTAGTGGTAAAGTCAGGCAATAAACATGTTAACCAGTTAATTAAAATAGGTTCTAGTGGTAATTAAAAATATAACAAAAATAAACTGAAGTGACTGGAAGAGTGTGTATGGTCAATGAAGTGTCCTCTAGGAGGGAGAAAATTGAATGGAAACCTGAATGTTGAGAAACAGGCTTCTGTGTGAAGACCTGAAATTTTCATACAAAGTGAAGAGAAAGTACAAAACTGCTGAGACAACAGTAGGCTTGATTTGTGGAGGAAAGGGGAAAAAGGCATTGTGCCTAGAACATAAAGCTTCAACCTAAAAGTGAGACAGTGATCAGGGCAGTAAAAAGGGACAAGATCATACCTGGAAGAGTTGGGGGTGGTGCAGAAGTCATTCTGAAACCATCAGGGAAATCTCAGAAGTTGGTTCTTAGGTGGGTTTTAACAGCACCACAGAGGATTAAGGGTGGTGGAAGGAATGATCCTACAGGAAAATACGCCTGGCTAAGCAGAACAAGATGATTGAAAAGGAGCTAAAATAAGATACAGGACACAAATTGCTGGGAGTGGGGTTGGCAGGGAAGCATAACTTAGAAAGAGAAGAAAGGTCAAAACTGCACATTTCTTTGGTTTACATGACAACAAACAAAAACGTATTTCTTTTGCCAAGCAAGCTAATCTAATGCACCCTTGTAGCAAACTCTCCATTGCCACAGAATAAATTATTTTTTTCTGAATAGAAAAGACTGGGTAGCTATTAGAGGAGACATAAAACTATAACTTTTGTTAAATATAGACTATAGTCCCAAACTTTTCTTGCTTTCCACAGAGTATTGGAACCAAAAGTGAGAGAAGATAGATGGTACAATAAAAGACAGCAGTGAAGGAAGGAAGATATAAGGGAGGCCCCTTGCCCTAAGAAAAAGCCTAGTAAAAAGACTCATCATTATTATGTCAAGTGTAAAATATGAAAGGCCTCATACTACAATGATTTAAGAATGAATAATATAACATTTACTTAATTGTAATTTTAATGAGGCTCCTTTACTTATGAGTAAGTCTAATGATTTAAGGCCTTGCCATGTAGTGGCTATTAACACGTAGGTGCATTCCAATTGACTTCTGATTTTTGTCTAATGATTAAAGGCTCTGCAAGCTAGTAGCTATTAACATGTTAGAGCTTTTCCAATTGACTCCTGATTTTCTGTCTTGTTTTTAAAATATATGAATAAAAATGTACATTAAAATGATGTTCCTAACTCCCCAAGTGAGAAAGAACTTGGTGTATTTCGTTTAGTAGCCACTGTAAGAAATGAGAAGGTTAGTCACACATTCTCGCCAGAATGCCTAATGCGAGGCACACATTTTTAATATATTCATCCAGAATTATGATTATATTCTGTGGGAAAATAGGTTAATTTTTGTTTGATTATGTATCATTTCAGTCTGTTCCGTTCCATTGACCTCATTTAGCACCTATGTTAATCAACTAAACCAGATTTCAGAGTTTTTCTTCTACCCCGTTTTGATTATTCTGTTGTTTTTGGCACTTATTAACAGCTACAATATTTTGTTTCTCATTGGCCTTTTATGTATCTCATTTCACTCATTCAGCAAATACCAGATGAATGTCAATTTTTTGGTCAATCTCTGGAGTGTCAACGGCAAAGTGAGGGAATGGAGTGAGATGAAACTAGAAAGAGAAACATAGCAAGGTCATCTGCGGTCTTGTAAACTTTTGAAAAATCTGGCCTTAAGAGCAACAGGAAACTAATGAAAAATATTGAGCACTGGAGTGACACCATGTTACTTCTGCCATTTGTTTGTTTGGTCTTGTTTCCCTCCCTCTCCAGTTGGGATCACCTTAAGCAGAGACTTTATAATGTTATCCTATCATACATTTCCTGTCTATTTCCAACTAACAATTTTTTATGAAAGAAGGTTGCCAATTGTATGAAAATAACTACTCTGAGAGACACACTAGAGTTTGTAGACACCTATTAGTTGGTTCATGAAAACGTCAGATAGATGCTATGGATAGAGTCATTATTTATGTGTAAATCATGACTGATCTCCAATAAAGAAATGAAGAGGGGACATACTTTGTTAATGCTCTTTATTACAACTCAATAGTATGAGTACAAAAATTAATACTTAATGGGCAGGTATCTGTGGCATAAGAATCTTCTAGCATTGTGCCCGATCTACCCGTGTATGCTCCTGAGAGTGAAAGAAGCCTCGTTTAGGGTCATGAGTATGTGTGTGTGTATGTATGCTTGTTCCTGGTGTTCTATTAACATCTGGCTATAGTAGGCAATCCCTCCTTTGGCTTTGTATTTGTGTGTGTGTGTGTGTGTGTGTGTGTGTGTGTGTGTGGGTTTGTTTGTTTGTTTTTAAGTAAGACCAAAAGAAGGATAATGTAACTTATCTGGGTACCCATCTGGTTTCAGTTGCTCGTTTTACGTTGAATTAACAATAATAGCTGTTGATGATCATGTCTTCCCCAGGAGAAGAAGTTGACAGACAGCTGTGCAGAGATGCCATCTTCCCCATCCCTGTGGCCTGTGATGCCCCATGCCCGAAAGACTGTGTGCTCACCACGTGGTCTACGTGGTCCTCCTGCTCACACACCTGCTCAGGGAAAACCACAGAAGGGAAACAGATACGAGCACGATCTATTCTGGCCTATGCGGGTGAAGAAGGTGAGTCGCCAGCTTCAGACGCCTTCTAGGTTCGTTTCAAAAGTTAGTGTGCATCTTTTTTGTGTAGCCTGGATAAGATGCTATTCTATGAAAATCAACTACCAGAAATCCAGCCATTTAACATTTAATATCTGTTGATATGTAGAGAAATTTGATTCTGTTCCCCAAAATTGATCTTGAAAATGGATCATTAATAACAGAGGGAAGACTTTTAAAAGTGAACTCATTTTACTTTTTCCCAGCCTCCCAGTCATTAGAGTTCTTTGTAAGCCAAAGTGTTAAGCCTTTGAATACATCTGAAAATGGTTCTCAAAATTTCAGATGTTTCATTGTTTTTTCTGAATTTCAAAAGTCAGTTTTATCCTTTGAAATCATATTCTACCTTTTCATAAATAAGTATATATGTCCAATAATAAAGTTTATTTAAGACCACCACAAGAATATCTACTGTTCAACTGAAAGTTGCAATTTTCAGTTTCTTGAATATAGGCTCTGAGATCCAGAGATCTCATAAGTAAATCTTGTTCATTTTTAAAATATGTCGCTCCTAAATCACTGCACCCTATAGGGTGAATAAAGCTTGTTTGTCACATATTCATACCTCACTTGCAAGCTTTATTACCAAGAAATACAAGGTTCTTGGTAATTGTCTCTCAAGATGATATCCAAATGCTAATTTGGCCTCTGTGTGACTGGGTGATATAATGTCATACTTAATCTTGTCATTCTGAAAAATAACACGGGAGTGAGAAAAGCATAAAAGTAAATCAAGTTTTTTCACATCAAGGCATGTTCTTAAGAATATAAGTATATGTAATTTAAACATTATCAAGCTAAATGACTGTTCACATTTCGCACTGGTAGATAATTATTTGTTTGTGATAAGCATAACATTTTATGTTTTCCTCAAATTGATAATTTGGGGGGAGTTTTCTGTTGCCTATGCCTTTTTCTATTTTTCTCTTTATGAAGTATTTTAGTGATAGAAACATGATAGTTTTCCCAGTCAAATTTGCTGTGTGTGTAATAACTGTGCAAACATATAACTACCTCGGTCTTTGCACATGAGTGTTAACATGAGTAAAACAAACATTTTACATCCAACAAAAGCCAACCTGTGTGAAATTTTAGATTTTCTTCATAATGTTCAGAAACTTCTTCCTACCGCCTTAATATTTACTTATCTCTTTGCTACAAAAATGTGTATCTATTGAAAATTAGAGCCTTTTACGAAGAAAATTCTGTTTCTTGTGTTGTCATACAATGACTCTAACCTTGTGAAGATTGTATGCAGACATCAAACTCTATCAGCTCAGACTGTGTCTTGGGCTTCATTAAAATTAGATCTGTGGTCACCCTGCTTCCTGTAAATTCATTATACCCAGAAGACACTTGCTGTGTGACTAGTAATGAGTGACTTTTCACCCCATAAGTCACATGGCAACGATTTTGCTATGCTTGCAAAACTCACCAGATCATTATTCCTGAAGACATGTTGCTTCACACTGAAAGGTCATGAAATGTTTTAAAGGCAGAAGTTTGTGATTGCTCTTTGATATGTACTGTCCACTTAGTTTGAAAGGGTAAGGCTTCGATAATTTTTAATCAAGTTTAGTGGTTGCATTATAAGCAAGTTTTGCTGGAAAGTTACAGATGTTTATATAGTAAATCGTAAGGGTATTAATTCAAAACCTAATTTTATTTCTTAAAGTTTTATTTTAATTGATGTATAATAATTGTACATATTTATAGGCTACAGTGTGACATATGTTGTGTAATAATCCATTCAGGGTAATTAGCATATCCATCACCTCAAACATTTATTATTTCTTTTAGCAAGGGCATTGAGAATCTTCTAGCTATTTTGAAATACATAATATATTATTATAAAACATATTTTAAATGGAAGCCATAAAAGAAACTCTGTTAATGCTATTTGTCTCTACTGCTATTTACCTCTGTTAATAACATTTATAAAAGCTGGTATAATTATACAAAATTTATACTTCAAAGCCTGTTTATTTAGTACCTATTATTTGATGGACACTGGAACACATTTTATGAGAAATTTATACTTCAAAGTCTGTTTATTTAGTACCTATTATTTGTTGGACATTGAAATACATTTTCTCTTACTCAAAATAAATCTTTTCTAATTCTGAACTTTATTTTTAATGATTTAGAAACTGTATCTGCAGGAAGTTTTAAAATATGTTTCCCTGCTAGTTAGATAATCCTTTATAATTCTACACAAAAGTAGGTCTTTCTATTATTCTTCAAGAATTAGTGCTTTGTGTCATAAATGTTCTTAAATTCCTGTGGATCAGGCACTGATAGTGATAACTTTAAAGGAAAGTGCCACATTTGAAAATGATATATGAAGTGTTTAGACAAGAAATTATATGATTTTCTAGGGAAATAACATGTAGGATAAGTCCATGTGAAAAGTAGATCTGGAATTTATGAAATAAGTGCTCCAACTTATACTTTCATTTCCCTTAATCAGAATGCCACCATTAAACAATACAGAAGGTTAGATAACTCCTTGTAATTATTAAGAATAGACTAGGTTGTGCTTCAGTAATGGACAGCCCAGACATTCAGGAGCTTAAAAGAACAAAGTTTTATTTACCTGTTCCTTATGGAAACTTAGCTACAGTTTTGGATAACTCTCCAGGGCAGTTTGTCCTTCAGGAAATGTCACAACATTGCATCACCATATGAAGACCTGGTCCCACAATCTTCATGTGCCAGAGAAAGAAAATACTTGGAGAATCTATCTGTGGATTTTAAAGAATCAGCAATTCTCTCATCTAAGAGCGATTTATGTCATTTGTCTCATTTCATTGTTAATGTAAGTTTTATAACTATGCCTAACTTCAAGGACAATGAGGGAAATATAATCCTACTGTGTGCTAAAAAGAGAGGAGTATTGACTAGTAGTCTTATTCCTGATTTACTCTGTGTTCTTATTGTGTATATTTGCATCAATATCTATATCTATATCCATAGATAGATGATAAATAACTATTCCATATGGCCCCAGTTCAGTAGATAAAACAGGGCTCTCCATTGTGAAGATGTTAGGATTATTTTTGTTCCTCTTAAATGAACGACAGAGTGATAGAATGACGCTTTCTCGTCCTCCTACTGCACTTCATTCTTTCCCTTTTCCTTTCCTTCACTTCCCTTTATTGCTAGGCTGTTGTTCTCCTTTCCTGAACAATTCTATCCAAAAAGCCATTCGGTAAAACCAAGCAGTTGGGCATCTGAGGTCTGTGGTGATCTAGAGTGGGTTGTCAGAGCCCAGCTGGGTGAGGAGCAACCAAAGTGGGTAAAGAGGTGGCCTGGCATGCAGTTTCAGAGCCACTGAGCAGGACGAAGGACAGTAGGCACCTGCGTTGTGTGAGAGGACAGAATAGCGACTCAACACTGGATGTCAGAGCACAGCAAGGTTAAGAGAGAATCTCAGCATCAAGGCGGCCAGCCCAGTGTGGGGTGTCACAGCCAGACACAGTTGAGGAGGGTTTCTATCATATGGATGGCCTCATGCGGGATGTCAGATCATGAGCAGAGTGATGAAGATATACTGTGGGTATAGCAATGGAGATGACCATGGGAGATGGAGTGTGGAGTGAGAGGAAACTGACAAAATAAGTACATGTATGTAACAGCATAGGAGTCAGGTTTTTTATTTCTGGAGAAGAGAGTTGCAAATATGTTAGGAAAGAAAACTAGAACACTCTGTGGTACAGCATTGGAATTGGATGTTGCTAATATTAATTTATTAATGTAAAATGTTCAGTTTGTAAAGATAAATATAGAATAAATACCAATGAAAGTATATGAGTATAGATATGTACATATTATATACACATTTACATGTATTAGCCTCATTCACTGAAAAGACCTGAAAGCAGCAAAACCCCAACCACAGTAAGTACAGGCAGCAGTCAGATTTTGGTTTCTAATACCATTCTCTAGTAAAAGGAACAAAGGCTCCTTTGAGAAATGGCTGATTCCACAGCTGGGATAGAAGAAGTACGAGATAGGCCAGGAGGGTCTTTGGTAGAAAGTGGAGAATCGTCAAAAGGCCACAGAAGCCAAATTAAATGTTTTCCCACTGACCACATATGCAAACAATTTTGATAACAAAATAATAATACTAACAGACCATTGAATAGGACACCACAGATCCACACTTTATATTACAAATAAAGGAATAAATTGAATCTCATGAAAAGCATTATATTTACATAACATCAAGTATTTCCCCAATAGAAAAGTCTGACAGACATCCCCTTAATCTAGTGACCAAAGTTCGCATTATCAATAATGGAGCAAATCGAAATCTTGTGTTCCCAATGTGTTATATAATGAGAATATGACATCACTTCTGTGATAACCCTATCAAATATGCATGTATAGAATCTAATCATGAGGGAACATCAGATAAACTCTAATTCAAAGACATTGTACAAAATAATCTTTAATCTTCCAGAGTGTCTAGACATGAAAATGAAGGAACGATTGAAGAACTGTTCTAGATTTAAGGAGACTAACAAAATGTGACGTCTAAATGGAATGCGTGATTCTGAACTAACTCACTGTGCTATAAGGGACGTCTTGGGACAGTTGGTAAACTTAAATGGGGTCTGAGGATTCAATGGTAATAACTTATCAGTGTTTGTATTCTGATTTTCAGATTTTGAATACTGAATTGCTTATGTGTAGGAGAATGCTCTTGATCGTAGGAAACACACTAACATACTTAGGGTGATGGATATTATGTCATCTTTTTCCAAATAGTCCAGGAAAAGAAAGTTATTTGTATCATACTTTTAATTTCACTGTCATTTTGAGATTGTTTTAAAATTAAACATGAAAAGAAAACGAATTTGTATGTAATTGCTTTCTATACAATCTTTGTTTTTGAGATGGAGTCTCACTGTGTTGGCCAGGCTGGAGTGCAGTGGCCCTATTATGGATAACTGCAACTTCTACCTCCCAGGCCCAAGCAATTCTCCTGCCTCAGCCTCCCGAGTAGCTAGGATTACAGGGGCACCTCCATGCCTAGCTAATTTTTTGTATTTTAGTAGAGACAGGGTTTCACCATGTTGCCCAGGGTGGTCTCAAACTCCTGAGCTCGGGTAATCAGCCCACCTTAGCCTCCCAAAGTTCTGGGATTACAGGCATGAGCCACCATGCCTGGAGCTTTCTTTCTTTTTTTTTTTTTAATTATACTTTAGGTTCTGGGGTACATGTGCAGATCATGCAGGATTGTTGCATAGGTACACACATGGCAGTGTGATTTGCTGGCTGCATCCCCCCCATCACCTACATCTGGCATTTCTCCCCATGTTATCCCTCCCCCAACCTCCCAACGCCCCCACTGTCCCTCCTTTGGCCCCTCCAAACAGACCCCAGTGTGTGATGCTCCCCTCCCTGTGTCCACATGTTCTCATTGTTCAACACCCACCTATGAGTGAGAACATGCAGTGTTTGGTTGTCTGTTCTTATGTCAGTTTGCTGAGAATGATGGTTTCCAGATTCATCCATGTCCCTATGAAGGACACAGACTCATCGTTTTTTATGGCTACATAGTATTCCATGGTGTTTATGTGCCACATTTTCTTTGTCTAGTCTATCGTTGATGGACATTTGAGTTAGTTCCAGGTCTTTGCTATTGTAAGCAGTGCCACAATGAACATACCTATGCACGTCTCTTTATAACAGAATGATTTATAATCCTTTGGGTATATACCCAGTAATGGGATTGCTGGGCCAAATGGAATTTCTATTTCTGGGTCCTTGAGGCATCGCCACACTGTCTTCCACAATGTTTGAACTAGTGTACACTCCCACCAACAGTGTAAAAGTGTTCCTGTTTCTCCACATCCTCTCCAGCATCTGTTGTCTACAGATTTTTTAAAGATTGCCATTCTAACTGGCGTGAGATGGTATCTCAATGTGGTTTTGATTTGCATTTCTCTCATAATCAATGATGATGAGCATTTTTTCATATGTTTGTTGGCTTCATATATGTCTTCTTTAGAAAAGTGTCTGCTCATATCCTTCTCCCACTTTTGTATGGGTTTGTTTGTTTTTTTCTTTTAAATCTGTTTTAGTTCTTTGTAGATTCTGGATATTAGCCCTTTGTTAGATGGGTAGGTTGCAAAATTTTTTCCCATTCTGTTGGTTGCTGGTTCACTCTAATGATTGTTTCTTTTGCTGTGCAGGAGCTCTGGAATTTAATTAGATCCCATTTGTCTATTTTGGCTTTTGTTGCCAATGCTTTTGATGTTTTAGTCATTAATTGCTTGCCAATGCCTATGTCCTGAATGGTTTTGCCTAGGTTTTCTTCTAGGGTTTTTATGGTGTTAGGTCTTATGTTTAAGTCTTTAATCCCTCTGGAGTTAATTTTAGTGTAAGGTATCAGGAAGGGGTCCAGTTTCTGCTTTCTGCACACTGCTAGCCAGTTTTCCCAACACCATTTGTTAATCAGGGAATCATTTCCCCCATTGCTTGTTTTTGTCAGGTTTGTCAAAGATCAGATGGTTGTAGATGTGTGGCATTGCCTCCAAGGCCTCTGTTCTGTTCTGTTGGTCTATATCTGTGTTTTTAGTACCATGCTATTTTGATTACTGTATCTTTGTAGTATAGTTTGAAATCAGGTAGCATGATGCCTCTGGCTTTATTCTTTTTGCTTAGGATTGTCTTGACTATGAGGCTCTCTTTTGGTTCCATATGAAGTTTAAGGTGTTTTTTCCCAGCTTTGTAAAGAAGGTTATTGGTAGCTTGATGGGGATAGCATTGAATCTATAAATTACTTTGGGCTGTATGGCCATTTTCACATTATTGATTCTTCCTAATCAGGATTGTGGAATGTCTCTCCATTTGTTTGTGTCCTCTCTTATTTCCTTGAGTAGTGGTTTGTAGTTCTCCTTTAAGAGGTCCTTGACATCCTTTTTTAGCTGTATTCCTAGGTATTTTATTCTCTTTATAGCAGTTGTGAATGGGAGTTTGCTCATGATTTGGCTCTCTGTTAGTCTGTTATTGGTATATAGAAATGCTTGTGATTTCTGCATGTTGATTTTGTATCCTGAGACTTTGCTGAAGTTGCTTATCAGTTTCAGGAGATTTTGGGCTGAGATGATAGGGTCTTGTAAATACACAATCATGTCGTCTGCAAACAGAGACAATTTGACTTCCTCCTTTCCTAATTGAATACCCTTTATTTGTTTTTCTTGCCTGATTGCTCTGGCTAGAACTTCCAATGCTATATTGAATAGGAGTGGTAACAGAGGGCATCCTTGTCTAGTACCGGATTTTAAAGGGAATGCTTCCAGTTTTTGCATTCAGTTTGATATTGGCTGTAGGTTTGTCATAAGTAGCTTTTATTATATTGAGATATGTTCCTTCGATACCTAGTTTATTGAGAGTTTTTAGCATAAAGGGCTGTTGAATTTTGTGGAAGGCCTTCTCTGCATCAATTGAGATAATCATGTGGTTTTTGTCTTTGGTTCTGTTTATGTGATGGATTACATTTATGGACTTGCATATGTTGAACCAGCCTTGCATCCCCGGAATGAAGCCTACTTGATCATGATGGATAAGCCTTTTGATGTGCTGTTGCAATTGGTTTGCCAGTATTCTATTGAAGATTTTTGCATCTATGTTCATAATGGATATTGGCCTGAAGTTTTCTTTTTTTTTTTGCATCTCTGTGGGTTTTGGTATCAGGATGATGTTGGTCTCATAAAATGATTTGGGAAGGATTCCCTCTTTATGGACTGTTTGGAATAATTTCAGAAGGAATGGTACCAGCTCCTCTTTGTATGTCTAGCAGAATTCAGCTATGAACCCATCAGGACCTGGGCTTTTTTTGGTTAGTAGGCTATTAATTGCTGCCTCAACTTCAGCCCTTGTTATTTGTCTCTTCCAGGTTTCATCTTCCTGGTTTAGGCTTGGGTGGGTGCAAGTGTCCAGGAATTTATGCATTTCTTCCAGGTTTACTGGTTTATGTGCATAGAGTTGTTTATAGTAATCTCTGATTGTAGTTTGTATTTCTGTGGAGTCAGTGATACCCCTTTATCTTTTTTTATTGCATCTAATTTGATTCTTCTCTCTTTTCTTTTTTATTAATCTGGCTAGTGATCTATTTTGTTGATCTTTTCAGAAAACCAGCTCCTGGATTTATTGATTTTTTTGAAGGATTTTTTATGTCTCTGTCTCCTTCAGTTCTGCTCTGATCTTAGTTATTTCTTGTCTTCTGCTAGCTTTTGAGTATTTTTGATCTTGCTCCTCTAGCTCTTTCAATTTTGATGATAGGGTATCGATTTTACATCTTTCCTCACTTCTCTTGTGGGTATTTATTGCTATAAATTTTCCTCTAGACACTGCTTTAAATGTGCCCCAGAGATTCTGGTACATTGTGTCTTCGTTCTCATTGGTTTCAAAGAACATCTTTATTTCTGCCTTCATTTCATTGTTTATCCAGTTGACATTCAGGAGCCAGTTGTTCATTTTCCATGAAGTTGTGTGGTTCTGAGTTAGTTTCTGAATTCTGAGTTCTAATTTGATTGCACTGTGGTCTGAGAGATAGTTTGTTATGATTTCCATTCTTTTGCATTTGCTGAGGAGTGATTTGCTTCCAATTATGTGGTCAGTTTTAGAGTAGGTACCATGCTGTGCTGAAAAGAATGTATGTTCTGTGGATTTGGTGGGGGAGAGTTCTGTAAATGTCTATTAAGTTTGCTTGATCCAGATCTGAGTTCAAGTCCTGGATACCCTTGTTAATTTTCTGTCTTAGTTGATCTGTCTAATATTGACAATGGAGTGTTAAAGTCTCCCACTATTATTGTGTGGGAGTCTAAGTCTCTTTGTAGGTCATTAAGAACTTGCTTTATGTATCTGGATGCTCCTGTACTGGGTGCATATATATTTAGGATCGTTAGCTCTTCTTGTTGCATTGATCCTTTTACCAATATGTAATGCCCTTCTTTGTCTCTTTTGATCTTTGTTGGTTTAAAGTCCATTTTTATCAGAGACTAGGATTGCAACTCCTGCTGTTTTTTTTTTTTCTCTCTCCATTTGCTTGATAAATGTTCCTCCATCCCTTTATTTTGAGCCTATGTGTGTCCTTGTATGTGAGATGGGTTTCCTGGATACAGCACACTGATGTGTCTTGACTTTTTATCCAATTTGCCAGTCTGTGTCTTTTGATTGGGGCATTTAGCCCATTTACATTTAAAGTTAATATTGTTATGTGTGAATTTGATCCTGCCATTTTGATTCTAACTGGATGTTTTGCCTCTTAGTTGACACGTTTGTTTCATTGTGTCAATGGTCTTTACCATTCGGTACGTTTTTGGAGTGGCTGGTACTGGTGTTCCTTTCCTTGTTTAGTGCTTCTTTCAGGAGCTCTTGTAAAGCAGGCCTGGTGGTGATGAAATCTCTCAGCAATTGCTTGTTCATTAAGGATTTTATTTCTCCTTCACTTATGAAGCTTAGTTTGGTGGGATATGAAATTCTAGGTTGAAAGTTCTTTTCTTTAAGGATGTTGAATATTGGCTCCCAATCTCTTCTGGCTTGTAGGATTTCTGCTGAGAGATCCACTGTGAGACTGATGGGATTCCCTTTGTGGATAACCTGACCTTTTTTTCTGGCTGCCATTAGCATTTTTTCCTTCATTTCAACCCTTGTGAATCTGAAGATTATGTGCCTTGAGATTGCTCTTCTTCAGGAATATCTTTGTGGTGTTATCTCTATTTCCTGGACTTGAATGGTGGCCGGCCTTGATAGGTTGGGGACGTTCTCCTGTATAATATCCTGTAGAGTGTTTTCCAGCTTGGATTCATTCTCTCCGTCACATTCAGGTACACCTATCAAGCGTAGATTAGGTCTTTTCACATAATCCCGTATTTCTTAGAGGCTTTGTTCATTTCTTTTCACTCTTTTTTCTCTGTTCTTGCCTTCTCATTTTATTTCATTGAGTTGATCTTCAATCTCTGATAACCTTTCTTCTGCTTGGTCAATTTGGCTATTGAAACTTCTGTATGCTTCGTGAAGTTCTCATGCTGTGTTTTTCAGCTCCATCAAGCCGTTTATATTCTTCTCTAAGCTGTTTATTCTAGTTAGCATCTCATCTAACATTTTTTCTTCATTCTTAGTTTCTTTGCATTGGGTTAGCACATGTTGTTTTAGCTCTGAGAAGTTTGTTATTACCCACCTTCTGAAGCCTGTTTCTGTCAGTTTATCAGATTCATTCTGTATCCATCTTGGTCCCCAGCTGGTAAGGAGTTGTGATCTCTTGAAGGAGGAGAGGCATTCAGGTTTTTGGTGCTTTCATCCTTTTTGCACTGGTTTCTTCCCATCTTAGTGGCTTTATCTACCTGTGGTCTTTGTAGTTGGTGACTTTTGGATGGGGTCCCTGAGTGGACATCCTTTTCATTGATGCTGAAGCTGTTTCTTTCTGTTTCTTAGTTTTCCTTCTAACAGTCAGGCTCCTCTGCTGCAGGACTGCTGGAGGTCCACTCTAGACCCCACTCAACTGGGGATCTCCTGTGGGGGCTGCAGAACAGCAAGGGTTGCTGCCAGTTTCTTCCCATCATCCTGCAAGGGTACCTGCCAGATGTAGCCCTGAGCTCTCCTTTATGAGTTGTCTCTTTGGGTATATGGGGTTTGGGGGAATTGCTTGAGGAGACAGTCTGTCCCTTGTAGGAGCACAGATGCTGTGCTGGGAGCTCCATTGTTCCATGCAGAGCTGCTGGGCAGGTATCTTTAAGTCTGCTGCAGCTGAACTCATAACCGCCTCTTTTCCTGGGTGTTCTGTCCTAGGAAGGTCGGCTTTATTTATAAGTTCCTGTCATGCTGCTGCCTTTTTTCACAGATGCCCTGCCCTACATGGAGTAGTCTAGTCACAGTCTGCCAGCAGAGGTGTTGCTGAGCTGCCGCTCTGTGTGAACTGCTTTGGTAGTGGCAGACTGCCTCAGTAGTGGGGGGATGCCCTTCCCCGCACTGAGCTGGACAGTCCTGGGTCCAGCTGTACTTGCTGTGAAACTCTCAATCCAGAGCGTTTTAGATTGCTTGTTTTGTGGGGGTGGTACCTGCTGAGCCAGATCGCCTGGCTCTGTGTCTCAGCCCCCTCCCTTTCAGTTGAATGGGCGGCTCTGTCTCCCAGGTGTTCCAAACACCATTGGAAATGCCTCCCAGACTTGTGTGAGTTTCTGTGCACCCACTCAGCACCAACTGAAACTGCCACACTGTGGCGCTTTTCAGCCCAGGAATCTCCTCGTCTGTGGGCATTGAAAACTTATTTGGAAATGCGGTGAGCACTTACCTCTGCACTGTTCTCTCTGGGAACTGCACTCCAGAGCTGTTCCTATTTGGCCATCTTGGATCCTCCCCTCACCTTTATTTTATTTGTTTCTTAATTCAACCAACAAGCAGCTACTGAGCACCCACTATGAGCCAGGCACTGTTTAAGGTGCTAAAGATACAGCCATGAAGAAACATTGAAATCCCTGCCCTTACTGACCCCTTCAAATTGGGCAAGACAGTCAGCAACCAATCATACATAAAGCATGTTAGCGATGAGTGCTAAGGAGCAGAGCAAAGCAGGAAAGACCCTGGCACTTTCTATATGATCTTGAGTAACATTATTTAACCTATTATCATCAAAACACAACCATTGTCATAAAATGCTAATTATTGAAACATCATTTGGGAACCAGATCACAAGTACTGGCAACTGATGATAGACAATGTACTGGAGAAGTTAAAATTAGGTCTCTACACTTAAAAAAAATTTGTGTGTGTGTGTGTGTGTGTGTGTGTGTGTGTGTGTGTTCTTCCAGAGGCTTGACATCTAGCTAAATAAAGTTGACATTTCACTTTTTAATACTTTTACTTTAAGGTATAATATTGTATAAACTGTAGCATTTGTCTCAAAAGATATTTTAAAGTTATGTTAGAAAATTCTAAATGTAGGCAACCGTTTAATACTTATGGTATATTTTTAAATATAAATAGTAGTAAGTTGAATTTGAGCAAAAAATTTAAAATTAGTGTTAGATTTTTAGCTTTCTCAGTTTTTTGAACCTGTATTGTAGATCCTAACAAACTTCATTTAAAAAGGAAAAGGTGATTTTTTTAAAAATGTTACCCACTGGGTATAACATTTTCTGTTAATTTTCATGATATAGTTAATTATTCTTACAGAGCAAAAAAAAAGGGGGGGAAAGAATATTTATTTTTGTTAAGTTCACAATGATCTGATAGAACTTCATCAGCCAAATATTAATGTCTTTACACCTGTCTTATAAAACTGAGGATAGATGCAGATTGAAATAAGTTGTGTCATTTTTTCTCCAATAATAGCTTTAAAAGTCATATTTTTGAAAAAACGTTGAGATGAATATTTTTATTTTAACTTGTTCAGTTTTTACAGCTAAATGATTTTAATTATAGTAACCAGGGAGTACCCATATTTCCCAGAAAAAAATTGGAGAATGCAGGATTCATTACATGTGTGTGTACATATATAACTCTGATTTCTAAGTTAATGGTATCACTTCCCCATTCTTCCACTGTTGACCTTGAAAACAGAATTCTGCTTCAATCTGTCACTACTTGACCACCACACAGGATTTATGCAGGCTGCGTGGTGGACAGTCTTCTGCCTGTTTCTGCAAAGGAAAACTGGGGGATGGGGCTGTGCTGCAACAGAATCTCCTGAGGTGCCCCACAGCTAATGCTGTTCCAACTCCATAGCCCCAAAGCGTATCCTTGCCAATGCACTTTTCACCCAGCAATGGTCTACTGTAAAAGGAATTCAGGCTGTAATAGCAGGAAAAGTTAGAAGCACCTTAAAAGTATAATTTATAGTACTATGGTAATAGTGCTATTCACACTAATAGCTTCTTCATAACATAAGCCCTGTCCACTTTCTTATTTTTGTTGCCAATTATTTTCTGATGTGAACTCTACACTCCAACTGACTGTGTTAGTATTGTTAATGCCCAAGGTCACACCTGCCTGCATGCCTTTGCTTCTATTTATTTATTTTTCTACTTAGATATTACTCTTTTTTCCTTCTGACCCTTCCCAGAATTCTACTTGTTAAAATCCTACTCCTTCAAAACCTTCTCAGTGCCTCTTTCTGTCTGAGACATTTTTCAGACTCAGAAAGTAGTGAAATTGTACTCTTTGAATCCCAATTATACTAAATACCCCACAATATAATTATTTCATTCTATCTAGAATTATAGTCATTTGTATGCTTGTCTTACCTCTCCTACCACTTTTTTCCACTACATTATAAGATCCTTGAGAGTGGCAGGAACTGTTTCTAATCCCTCTAAGTATTTCTTGAAGCATCTCACATAAACATTGAATGTGCACTTAATTATTGTTTTAAATAAGATTCTTTTTTAAAAAAATTATCATCTAAACTATAAGGACTTAAATGCCAGAACCAGAAATACCATAGCTCTGTGCAGCTGTCTCCTAACAAAGCTTTTATGAACTTGATGTGGGGGAGGAAAAGTCAGTTTTTTATTTCTAAGAAGTTTCACATAATAGCTGGTATTTTTATATGACCATAGGAGTTTATTTACATAGCAGAATTTTTCAAAGTCTTAAAACATTATTCCCTTTAATGGAATAATGGAAAATCTCAATAGTGGTATTAGTATGAAATATATATTTCTATTTAAGATGATTTTTTAAATTATGACTAATTTTGTCATAAATTACATTTTATAATTTCCCAAAATAAAGATATTCCCAGAAGTCTCAAATTACATCTTTCTGTAAATAATAGATAAATTCAATATTATACCTATCAACTTTTCTACCATAAAATTATTCCCCAAACAACATGATGATGCTGCAATGACTAATTACTACAAACCATACTTTCAAAATTGCCATCTTCTCTTTATAATTAAGACCACACTGGGGCTTATCTGTGCAAGTATCCTGACATCAGACCAAAACTGCTGATGTAGCTTTAATGTGTAGTGGGGCAAGCAAATAAATAATCTTTATGTCTGTAAACTTAACTGCTGTCTCGCAGTTTCTCAACATGTTATGCTGATGTTGTAGAAGATTTGTTCTTATTTTATTCCAAAGCCAACCAATCAATTCCAATGTCAAAAACAATTTGAAGTTTTAAGATCACATTTTAAACAGCATACTTATTAATCACAGAGAAAATGAAGTAAGTCAAGCATATTCTTTATGGAAAATCAGTACTTTTACTATTAAATAATAAAGACATTATTTAAATAATTATATATAAACTTACATATATATTGTATTTATAATTAGCTTGTATGAGAGTCAAGATTGGATAAATCTTTGAAGAATGGGTAATTGGAGAGCTCATTTATCTCCCCAGCCCAATTAGTATGTTTTAGTATTCATTTCTATTCAAATCCTAAACTTCTTTGCAGAGGCTTACAGGGTCACAGAGCTGTGTGACGGAGGATAGGATATGAACTGTGACAGATGTTTCCACCATCATGAAGCAGAGATCATTAATGAAATGCTGTTTAATGCGGGTTATTCTGAGGTTGAACCAACGTTCAACACTGCATAAATGTTTCTAAATTGCATTTGAGCTCTCACATAAATTTTTACTGACTTATTTGCTGAATAAAGCGATGTCTTTAATCATAAGTGAAGTGATACTGGAAGATCAGCTCAGGTGTGGCCCCTGGCTTTACGTTTGATTTTCATCCAAATCTCACTTCTTGAGCCATTTTCCACGTTAGGGTCACTAGCTACTGAATGGCCTTTTGTTATTTATTTTTAACTTTTTGAAGCCTGCTTTCCTATGACTTACAGCCCACATCTTATCATATTCAACATTTCCTGTATTTACTCTATTGCAAATACTGGTGATGAGCACTCAGGGTTCCCACCATTCCACATTTACAACCAGTTCTTTTATATTCTAAGATGAAATTCAGAGGCTGCATAAGTTCCATTAGATGAAACTGTCAATAAAGTGAGCAATAAATTCTTCCAATACCCTACTTTTAACAACATAAGAATTTGTGTTTTGATAATTGTCATCAGAAATAGCATGGAGATAACAAATTAACCTCCATAAGTTCCTCATTGTTACTATGGTCACATGATTAAAGCTGTTTGGGTTCATCCAATTAATAATTTTTAACTCACAGAACAGCTGTGAACATAAAATGCCACCTACAAAGTACTTATAATGGGGCTACCACATTTTTTAAAAGTCAAGAATAAATCTTACACCATATGCAACTGATAACAAGATGCATCTGTTTTACCCATTAACATCTCTGGAATAATGGCATCTCACATTGGATGCATTTTGAAACCTCTGTGGCCAAGCAACTGTTATGGCACAGTCATCATTTCTTGTACATGTGAAATTGTTGTTATTCCTGGTGGAGCAATTCCACGATGCTTCTGCAGCAAAACAGACAAAAACTGCTAGGACCATTTGAGGAAAGAAAATAAATCCCAGTTGCTTGCTTAAAAATTTCATTGATACTGTCTGGGGCAATTAAAAATGCTACAACATCAAAACTCAGAGGTGAGTATCAGTATTCTGGAAGAAAATTCTAGAGACAAAAAAGGAGAACTCTTTTTTTAAGAAACCCTACGTCAGCGTTTTTGACATCACAGAAGCTGATACTGTGTAGGAGGAGAACATGGACTTCAATGGGTGTGAATTAAAAACTGACTTGAAAGATGTGGATTCTGAATGTAAATAAGTTTTAGAAATACCTTTCCTTTTAATGTATGCAAAAGAGAAATATTAAAAGCTATATAATTAAGTCATAAAAAGCTATTTCAATAAGCACACAGTATAAGTTAGAGTTTATTGGAAAGCATATTTTAATTTGCAACTGTTTCTTTTTCTTTGAGACGCGTGAAATGATGGTGGATTGCACAGTCAATACAACTTACACTTGAAGAAATACGATACTACTGTTACTCAATGGCCTTCCCAGTAATGCTCTGGATCGTCATAATGTATCATTCACTGTTAATATCCCCGTTTCTAATCACCCTGAAACCTAATACATTAAATTAAGCAACATTTCAAAACCTGTGACTAAGACTTTCAACTTGGGGGGATAATGTTTGAAAATACACTTGATTTTCTCCGTCCACAGAGTCTCAATACCCATGTTTCTCCTGGTCAGCAATGACATGGGCCTCATTTGTACCTCATTTTCACTTTCTCTGGAGGACAGTGGCCTCCTGCTTTAAGGTCTTCCATAGCCCCCTAAAGCAAATATCATGTAACCACAGAGTTTAGATTTTAAGCCAGACTATGCCACTGAGGTCAGATTAACACGTAATTTGCTTCCCTAGCAGTGTGCAGGCCACAGGCTGTGTGCTAAATAAGTGGCGGATCTTGTCGTCAGCCGTGGTAATTCCAATGATCAGAGAATGGTCAGGTTCCTGCTGCACCATATCTAATCTACTGTCATTGTCCATTTCTCTAGGTGGAATTCACTGTCCAAATAGCAGTGCTTTGCAAGAAGTGCGAAGCTGTAATGAGCATCCTTGCACTGTGTACCACTGGCAAACTGGTCCCTGGGGCCAGTGCATTGAGGACACCTCCGTATCATCGTTCAACACAACTACGACTTGGAACGGGGAGGTCTCCTGCTCTGTCGGCATGCAGACGAGAAAAGTCATCTGTGTGCGAGTCAATGTGGGCCAAGTGGGACCCAAAAAGTAAGAGCTTTAGAATGACAACAGTAAATCCTGTAGCCAACTGTGCAGAGGATTGGCTCAGGCTTCACTGGCTTCATGAAATGGAGCATTTCGATGCTTGTCATACCTGTCCTCAAGAGTAAGATTTGTTTGTTTTGAAAGTCATCCACTGATAAAACTATAACAGCTTTGAGTTTTGTACTGGGGAGCCATAAATTCCATAGAAACCTTTCTATCCAGTAGCTACTTTCTGTTTTATGGTAGCACTTTCTGCCTTTATTAAGCTAGTGAGGCAATGAAAGAAATGTTTGCTGTAAGCCTGGCTGATCGATAATGACAGTGTACTAAGTCCTGGCAGTGTGGGTCATCCATGACCTCCTATATACCCGTAGGCTATGGAGGCTGCCCAATCTAGTTTAATTGGGTAGAAGCCTCGTATGATCTGCCTTTCATTTCCCCTAAAAAAACACTGTATCAAAAATACTGAAGTACACTTACTGTATCTTTCAATGGTTAGAGTAAAAACCATTTATTTTCAAGACAGAGCCTTGGGATAGGATGAGTGTTATTATAAGTAGAAAATCTATCAGTTTCTCAGGGTGGATATGAATACTGTAATAACAAGGAAAACACTTTGCTGGCGGGGAGAACAAAGAACAAGAGAGTGGGCATATTATATGTGCCTTGTGAGAAGTATAAACAAAAACAGTGGCATAGCTGCGCTATTCGATGCATAGAGAAAATTAATAAATCCACTCTAAAAAAATATTTGAGGGGGAAAAAACCTCTTTATTTTTCAAATCTAAGACAGCATACTTTAAAAAGAATTCAAATCACCTTAGCCATGTGAGATATGAAATGGTAAATGAGTCCATTTTTGCATGAGTTTAAAAGCCTCATCTTTTCAAAATACTCAGCCAAGTGGTGAAATATTGTGTGTAATCTTCAGCGTGCTACCTAACTTATTCTGGCCAACAGTTTTCAAACTCTGTTGAAAGCATTTAATGAAGAATATAATAGTAATCTAAGTACTCAGTAAATGTTAGAAATTGTTCTTTCTTTCTTAAAAATGTTAGCTACTCCTTAGTGTTCCAGGAAGATGAAAATGTTTCTGATATATGAAAAACCCTAGGGAGATAAATAAGAATCCTATTATGAGATGTTTTTATCTGGCCAGGGTTTCAGACCTTAGGGATATTTTGCCCCATAATTTATTTGTTTATATTGCTTGAAATTAGGAAGCAGAAAACATGCCAGTGATTTGAATAAATTAAAAGACTGTTTCACATGTTTAATAGGTAGCCTCAAACCAGTATTTTCATAGAAATTATGCTAAAGTGGTGATGAATCTCAGGAAATCAATGTGCAGTGTATTAAAATCAAAAGTAACAGCAAGAGCAGAAGTCCCAAGTCTTGGAAGATTCTGATTCTTGCTGGAATAAGAATAAAGGTATTCACTACCCAGGCACAGGCCCAACCTGTTGTGGAGCAGGATGAGGGTTACTGTGCTGAGCTTCTACCAGTAAGCTCATTCTGTTCCTGTCTCATGGTTAATCATCTTCCAGATGTTGCTGTTGACATTTTCCTCACTTCTACAAGCTACAAAATATTTTTCCTAAGTAATAGATGTGCATATGTAGAAGCCTATATGTGAAAAAGCCTGCTGGATTAACAGCATTAAATCAGTGGGAAGGGTATCCTGAAGCCCCACGTCATACTACCACAATAATTTATTAAAAATTTACTTCGCCCTTGCAGCCTTCATTTAGTGACCTGTATACATCTATAGACTTGTTAAATCAAATGGATGTACTTTGCCTTTAAAATTCTAGAAAATCAAGCAAATTCTGTGAATTCAAAAGAAAACATTACTGTCCTTCTCCCTAAATGCTAGGTTAAATTCAATGAATGGTTTCCAATGCTAGGTATTTGGACCAAAAAATGCAAATTAAAAGTTTGTTTTAAACTTCTCTTTATAAAACAGATTACTGTGCTGTGGTAAAAATCAATGTTATTGATCTGATATGTCCTCCCAGTAACAAACTTCAGCTCCTATCACATCTGTTTAATTTGACCTTGAATAAGATTTGGGGGAAAATCAATTCCTTGATTTAAACCATAAACACTAAATACAAACAGTACAAAGGATAAAAGAAGCATGTTGACTGAACCAATTGCCTTGCCAAAGGAAGTCCAAATTCATTTTATTGGATGTCATCTAGGCTGTATAATTTATCTTTGTGTGTTCATTTAACAACTTTGTTGTTTGTAATTTTGTTCTCCACAGTCAGCCAGGTATCTTGCTGTGACTGATTTCTCAACTAAAACAGAATATTTGGAGGTTGTCAATGATAACATTGTAAATTCCATTGATTTATTCAGGGCCAATATCTGAGGGGCATGCAGCTGAGTAACGCTGTGTCATTGTTAAAGTTATGAAATTGCCTTGTTGAAAAAAATTGTTGACAATAATAATTACTGACCAATAATTTCATAGTTCCAAAAGAATTAACTGAATTATATGTGGAGTTTAATTATAATTCTAGTGATTTACAGTCTAAATTGTAGTAATACTTTCGCTTCTGTGATTCAAATCTGAATTTCTTTGTTGTCCATGACTTTGAATAGTCATAGAAATTAGGAAAATTCCAGCTGAAGATAAATCGAAAAGATTATTTTTGAAATGTTGGATTCTATATATTTTAAAATTCACTTCCAGATACACACTAGGATTTTCAAGTAAAAGAGGAGAACATGGATCTATATAATTGAATAAAGCATAATATTTATGTATGAGAAAGAAAAGGGATATAAGTAATTATACTACAAGATATGTCAAAAATGAAGTATCAGCAAAATACTATAAAAATATGGGAAATATATTACTAATGTTGATTTTTTTTCACTTCTGAAAACCTGATTAACTTACTTGACAAAAGACAATTTATCTTGAACTACAAAATATTTGAATTATCTTTTATATAGTATTTTAGAATCTGATTTGCCAGTTTATTTTAGCAAGAACTATACTAGTTGTTTAGATTATTTCTTCATTGCCTGTTCGCTTACAAGGATTTATATGACTTCAAAAGAGAATTGCTTAGGAATCAGAATCTAAGTTACTTGTTACTTTTAATTATATGAATTATTATATTTTAGTTTTCTGAGTGACATATTTTTCTCATGTTAAGGCTCATGATCAGCATTTGACCAAGAGCAATAGTAGCATCAGATCATGAAAATGCAGAGAAGAACTGGGACATTTAAAAATTATTACTTCTCAGCCTTTTGGCTAAGATCAAGTGTAAAAAATTATATAATGAGTTTATTTTGAATAAGACAGTATATTTTAAACCTGTACATAGCTTCCTATTATCTCTTAAGAAGTGAAAGCTTATATGAAGTTAGACATTTCCTTGTTCTTCGTTTTTATCTTTCTCTTGTATTCCCAGTAAATAATATATTATTGCTGTTATTTTGAAAACAATAATTTTATCCACAATTTATGTCAAGCATACAGTATTTCATTTTTCTTTAAACTACTGATTTACTACCTTTATTGTTTGTATTCATTATTTTTGTTCCAGAAAAGATACTGCACCTAAAATGCAATAAAATATATATTTAAAAAAAAACATAAAAAATATTAAATCCCATAATTCAAAACCAGGGACTAATGGAAAAGAAAACACAAATAGATACACTAAATAAAACCAGGAATAAAGCAAAAACTGCTTATCAGATGGATTAATACACTTTTATTTTCTTATTTATTATTAAATATGTAGTTCTTAATACAGTATTGTATTTTGACTACTGTGTAAAGAATATACTTAACTGTAAATTTATTTTATACAATATGTGTTTTGTAAAAATAAAGTGTAGAATAACCTGGAAACTTATAATAGGCAAAAAGCCTATTTAGTCATACAAATATATATTATAGAATTAGATCCTTAAATTCATAATTTAAATTTCCACAAAATTTCTCATAAAACGCATTAGCATATAAATATTTATTAATGAGAGATTATTATAAGAGGATAAGGGGTGGTGGTTATATTTGGTTCTCAGTAGCATCATTGCTATTAGTAAATCTGAACATCTTGCCTTGAGAATCTATATTGAGGTCCAGTTTGAAACAATCAATTTAGTTGTATAGTTCTTGCCTGTAGCTGAAAGGAAGGCTCCTGGAAGTTAAATAGTACAGATGAGTGACTTGTTTTGTAATTTTATCAGTGAAAATTCTAGAGAAATTAAATTACCTGATTTTCTGCCTTACTGTTGAAGCCTCATAATTTCCCTTTGCTTTTGTAGATGTCCTGAAAGCCTTCGACCTGAAACTGTAAGGCCTTGTCTGCTTCCTTGTAAGAAGGACTGTATTGTGACCCCATATAGCGACTGGACATCATGCCCGTCTTCATGTAAAGAAGGTACGGTCTGCAGAGTTAGGAAGGTGTTTCAGCTAGAAACCCCCTCGATAGACTTCTGAGGTCTTCTGGCCTAGCATTGTTTGTGAGTTTTGTGCAGGGCTATGTACACCTGATTTGATATGGATGCCATAAAATTTTAGTTTCCCTCTAGAAAATAACACAGCTTGAGAAAACCAAACAAGTGAGTTTTATTCCAAAGCCTGACTTGAAATTTTATGATGTAGATTAAAGTGAAGGATTCTAAATCATATTGTATTAATAATTTTTACTTTCACATTTTCTGAAAGAATATATAGTAGTTTGCATATTTTAAAAGGATGTGGAGTGCTTTTATCTGTACACATGGCTTTCAACCTACTTAATGTAAAGAAATGACATGTGACTAGATTTGCTACAGATTCAATTATGCAGCTACAAGAATAGGAATAAAGAAAAAGAAAAATGGCCAAATTGTTTCTCTGCCAACATATACTGTGTCAGGAGGAATTTATGAGTATTTATTCCCAGTTTGGTTTAGTTTTGCTTTTATTACTTACAGACATAGACTCCTTAGTACCAAGCCAAATACTTTGATAATTCTTTCTTTACCCTCTAGGACAGGATCTTTTCTTATTGCTAATGAGAAAGGTATCAACATCCTCCAGGTGACTTATACAATAACTGAGTAAATTTCTCTGCAGTATTACAAATGACACTGTCTCCTATTTCTTATCTTATTCACTCAACAAATACAGATAATTTTTTCTAAATTTCCTTTATGCTTCTATTTTATTCATGTTTTTTAACACTGGAGAGACTCAATTAAGAATCAGCTTCTAGCTTAACAGATATTTTAAATTGTCAAAATTTATTCAAATCCTTTTTGGATTATAAATTTAACAATAGATACCTTTACTGTGTTATCATAAATTTGTGTGGTTGAAACGTGAGTTTCTTTTGATGCTTTTTCTATTTAATACCCTTGAAATATCAAATAATATTAAACTGCAAACTGAAAAGAGATAGAAAATTATTTTTTTAATTTATTTTATTTTTTAAGACAGAGTCTCTCACTATGTCATCCAGGCTGGAGTACAGTGGCTCAATCTCGGCCCATTGCACCCTCGGCCTCCTGGGTTGAAGAGTTTCTTGTGCCTCAGCCTCTAAGTAACTGAGACTTAGAGGCACGTGCCACCACGCCGGGCTAATATTTGTATTTTTAGTAGAGATGGGGTTTTGCCATGTTGGCTAGGCTGGTCTAGAACTCCCAGTCTCAAGCGATCCACCTGCCTCAGCCTCCTAGTGTGGTGAGATTACAGGCATAAGCCATTGCAAATATTTTTAAGAGTCTTTTAAGGCATTTAAATAACTTATGGCAAATTAAAGGGAGATGTAAGCGTTAACTTTTATAAACATGTTGATAGCATAAACTTGCTATGCAATGTCATTGCATGACATTTTAATCCAGATTTTCTTCTCCTATTCCTTTATTTTTTTTATTTTTATTTATTTATTTTTTGAGACAGAGTCTTGCTCTGTCACCACCAGGCTGGAGTGCAGTGGCGCAATCTCGGCTCACTGCAACCTCCGCCTGGGTTCAAGCAATTCTTCTGCCGCAGCCTCTCAAGTAGCTGGGACCACAGGCGTGTACCATCACACTCGTCTAATTTTTTTGTATTTTTAGTAGAGACAGGGTTTCACTGTGTTGGCCACGATGGTCTCGATCTCTTGACCTCGTGATCCGCCCGCCTTGGCCTCCCAATCCTTTATTTTTTAAAAGCTGAATAACATTGGGCATAGTTCACAAAAGAATAGTGCTTTGTTATAGATTAATATTTTACCAATGACAGCAATTTCTTATAGGTGGTAATCATTGGTTATTAATTCAATTAAAAAGCATTATTAATTACATAGAATTAATACACTTACAAATTTTATTCTTGATGCCTTTATACTTGATCTTTTGTGTTAATATAAATATGCTCATTTACTAATAATTCCAAAGCATGTGCAGTTACATTTATAACCAAATTATTAATAGCCTAAAACAAATTTTAACTGAAAATTTTGAAAGTGGAAAGACTTTGCCTTTCTCTTATTTTGGATATTTTCGTGTATTGTGTAAAATACTGTTTTAAAAAAGTTGATTTGATCTAAAGTATTTCAAGGAAGTAAAGTTTAAAAAAGAACAGAACAGATTTTATTGAGTTGATTCTAGAGTAATCACTAGTAAAAGTGAAGAATCAGAATTTTTCTAATTTCTTTAGATATTTATTTCAAAATGACTTTGGATATTGGAATGTTTCCAGAAATTGGGACCATTTTAAATAGCCTACAGATTTTTTCTTAAGTTGTTGAAAATGCATTTGCGATTTTGTTATTTATTATATATGTCTAGAAAGGAAAGAAGAAAATAGAGGTTTCTGACTCATAAAAATACCGTACTTGAAAAGAAAATAACATGATTTTTAAATTTGTGATTTTTACAGTATGAAGAAAATGATTTACTCTTTGCTGTTTAATCATTTATAAAATAAAAAATGTAAAACACTGTGATAACTCACATAATGCACTTTAAGAAAACTTCTTAGCAGGTAGATAAGAATGAATAGATTGTGAATGCTACATAGGTCTTAACTGAGCCAGTACTTAAATGTGTACATATGCATAAATACTTATTTAATTACTTATTTATTGATTCCTGAATATGACTAGCACACGAATGGTCTTGTAGAGAAATCACAGTCCCTGATATCAAGGAAGATTTAATTACATTTAACATATAGAAGTTTTCTGCACAGCCCAGATAATGTAAGACTTACATGGTTCGATAACAAGGTTTAGTGGTAAAAGAGAAAGAGCTTTAAGGAAGAGAATGGAATAATCATGTGAGAGCAAATATATTAAGGAAAATCGTATTTAAAGGAGGTGTAAAAGTTCTTCAGAATTCAAGAAGATCTCTTGAATTGAATTGAAACATGAAAGAATTCCAAGCGAGGATTAGAGACATCAGGAAAGCATTAAATGACCATGAGAAAGATGTGATTTTGGAAAGAGCAGCCTACTGGAGCCCAGGATGTGAAGGAAACTTTCCCAGAAGAGATTGAAGATGAGAAACCAGTGGGTGATGATGAGTTTCAGTGGATGCAGTGGTGGAAGGGCTAAGGGATGTAAAGGAATGAGAAATTGAATCATGTTATACATGTAGGTAGTGCTGTGGGTGATAATAAATGACCTTGAGCTGGGGAGGGCCCTTGTGGTGAGTGACAGGCATGTGAGGCATAATGAGTTTAGTTGGGTTGGTCTCTTGGGGGAAGGTAGGAAACCTCTGTAAGTAAAAATGCATGGTGCCACTAGGATACTGTTCTCTCCTGGAGTTCCTGGGATGGTGGTGGCCAAGGAGTAAAAAATGCCAACTTGGGAATCAGTCTCTTGGAAGCAAGAGGCTCTCTAAGAGGCAGGGTAATGTTTCCCTGAACACAGGTCATGTCATCCGGAGCAAGGAATGATAGCTGAGAATTTTCTTTGGCAACTTAGGTTGTGTCTCCTAGAACGAAAAGGTTTTGGAAACCCTAAACCTAGGCACTCTGATCTTAAAAGAATCACTACAATTGTGTACTGAGGAAATAAAATTTTTTACAGTCTGGGGAGTGATAGAAGGGGTTGTTTTTTGATAACAGTTCCAAGATACTTTGTGCTCTAGAAGAAGCCTTTTCTGTTTTGCCTGGAGACTGCTGCTATGGAGAATAGACAGTGGTGTTATAGAAAGCTAGCCTTTTGTTGTGAAGAAAATAAAGCAATGACTGAGCTTAGTTTTTTCATTATTTGGTAAGAAATGGAAATGATCCAAGCATCATTTTGAAATTACACCAACTTACACACAGTATTTAAAAATGCTAAGCAAAGTTGAATGTTCAAGGAGAAATAGCAACAGAAAATTAATTCAAAAATGGGGTGGTTCTTTTCACTTAATTCTGCGAGTAAAGTCTAAATTTTACAAGGATGTTGGGCTTGTTAAAGTGCGGGGCGAACCTCTTTTTTTAAAAGCACTTTAAAGGCATAAAATACACAATACTATTACAGGAAATAAAACAGAATAGTATTCCAGGAAGAACTGAAAGAGTTGTTTGAAATGTCATTCACCCTTCACCTTAAAATATCCCTTGACATATCAATGCTGATAAAGATCAGTATTGAGTGGAATGTAGTTTAATCCTTAGACGAATGACTTGCTCATTTTTTTTCAAATTTTTATAAATTTTGACAAAGGGCACTTAAAAAAAAAAGAAATAATTTATGCACATAAATTATTTGTACCTCTCATTGAAAAAGAAAAAACCCAATACTTTTGATCAAATAATCTATCTGGTTTCTCAAATTTGGTTTGCTCCTTTTTTTTCTCACTGCATTTATTGTGTTGAAAGATAGCAGGAATATTGCAGAGGCTTCTTCTATCTCATGTCCTAAATCACTAGAAAACTAGAATTAGCACCAAAAATATGAATACTACCTTTACATTTTCCTTCTTGGATGAAATATATCCCTTTCTTTTTTTTTTTTTCTTCTTTTTTTTAATTGCGTTTTAGGTTTTGTGGTACATGTGAAGAACATGCAAGATTGTTGCATAGGTACACACATGGCAGTGTGATTTGCTGCCTTCCTCCCCCATCCTTTTCAATTTCCTATCACTGTGCTGGTCCAACCTGCAGCCCATCCCATTTCCAGTTTAATGAATCAGTTTTGCCTGCCCTTTAAATCCTTTTCATCAAGTAACTTCTCTAGTGAAATTTATTTTGAATGTCTTAAGATATCTGAAAAATGCTGTAACTGTGTGAGAAATTACATACCTTCTGAACGTATGTACCACATCATTACGTAATTATTTGCTAGCGGTACAATCTGTTTTCTCCATTTCTATCCTAGATAAGCGTTTTTAAGCATAAACATCGCAGGCAGGTACCCTTATTTTTCCCATATCTATTATTTCCAATGAAAAGATGATAGCTTATTTTTATTAATCCTCAAAGTACATATGCTTACTACTATAAAGGAATAGTTGGAAATAATAGAAGGTGCTAACTAATAAACCAATTGAGAAGATGTGAAAGAAATGTGTTTGTGCGTTCAGCAAGTATTTATTAAGCACTTACTATGTGTGACTCTTGTCTTAGGTGTAAAACACACAGATGAATAGAAACACTACACATATATCAACCACATATAATCAAATGAGCATAAATACAAACAGGGGATGTTGAAAGCTATAAAATTCCAAGTTTGCCAGCTCAAGTTATTAGAGAGGAAACTTTCATTTTTTGTTGTTAATGTGTGCTGTATAGCTTCCTTTTTTTCTGCTCTCTGATCTGAGGGCTCTATAACCTCGCAGAACTCTACAGTGCTGTAACTTTGAGTGCACAAGCAATTTCTTAACTGCAGTCTAAGAAGAAACAGACGTTCCAGTGGGTAAAAGCATGGATGTCATGACACTTCCAGTGTAACCCCATTAAACTTGTTCTCTGGGTGTTATGGCTTTGAGGAGTTCCGTTTTAATCAGATCACAGTCTCTATCCTGTGGGCTGCACCAGGTTAAGGAATTTGACTTTTTATCAGAATAAATGGATTGCCACTCTGGAATCCATTAAGGATGTGAAAAAGTCATCATAGTCTTATATATCTTGTACTAATTTATGGAGTTCGTGATGAGAAGGTGCGAGGAGAATGTTTCAGAAATGCATTCTAAGTGACATTGTTTCTTTCAAATCATCAAACAAAATAGAATTGAAACATTAATATTTGGTAGCTGCTTCCTCAAGTAGACCAGCCCTGGCTATGCACCAGGTGCCATCTAGATAGTTAATAACTAGGAGCTTTAGTCTATGAGGTGACACTAATGCTGAGCTCATTGTCTCCACCAGTCCCCAAATCCCTTGGTCTTAATCCTGTGTCTGTCTTCTATCTGCAGATTGGAGAGTAATTGCCTCTAAAAATTTTGAACAACTGGGAAACAAAAACCCATTTGAGCCCTTTACGTCTTATGTCCCTGTTAAAAAACAAGCAAACAGAAACTTCCCTGCTTTCCCCAATGCTAAACAAATGATGAGTCTAATTATTTAGTTTGTATACTTAAAAAAAAAAGATTATGGACAGATCACAAACATAAAACAAAAGAAAAAGTAATAGAAATTGTAAAAGAAGGGCAAAGCCAGGAAGTGAATAGGGGAGGGGGTAAAAGGAAGAAGAAGAGAAAAATTATACTAGAAAATCAAAGCTGAGGCAAGCTCCTGCAATTGAGAAGAAAATTAGCTCTGAGATTCTGGTGACCAAAGCAAAAAATAGAAGTTCAATGGATTCTTAACAGATTGTCAAGGGAAACAAAGTTTTCCCCTAGCTCTGAATTATTAAAGGAATTTATCACCTGGGCCTTAAAATACAGGTCATTTGGACAATATAAGAGATGGAGACTGTATCAGCAATTTATTAAAAGTCCTATTGACATTTCTTAGATCTTCCCTAGATAAATCATATTTAACATGTAAAAGTTGCAGCTGGCATTCAAACTACTACTGTTACGATTAGAAGTCCATGACAGTATTTTGAAATACTTAATTCTCTGCTGCCCAGTACTGCTAGCCCCCAATTCCCTACTCCATTACCTGTAGTATTCCACTTATTCATTAAAATAGTTATGCCATCATTAATAGCACAGATTACACCCCGCAATGGGAATAATAATTCTAAAAATTTACATGTAAGGCCAGAATCTTAAATTGCGATAGGACATACAAGGTCATTTATTCCAGTAGACCTCAAACCTAGCCCTTTGTCCCAATTGCCTGGCAAGATTTTTAAATATCATATTCCCAAACCCAGCTTCCAGATTGTGATTTAGTAGTTCTGGGTATAGACCCAGAACTATGTTGTTGTTGATGTTGTTGTTGTTGTTGGTGGTGGTAAAGAGATTCTCCTATGAAGTCGGGCATTTAGGAATCACCAATCTGATCCTTTCTTCCATCCAATACAGAAGTACTCTCTAAACATGGCAGTGAGTCAGTTGCCCAGACCATGTTGAAGAATATCCTTGACTTCATGAGAAAAGATATTCCATTATGGGAATGTTGTAATCATCAAATCATACATTCTCCACTACCACAGTATCTTTTAATAAGGTTTCATTTGATTTCTTTTTTTTTTCTGTTGCATATTAGGTTTTGGGGTACATGTGAAGAACATGCAAGATTGTTGCATAGGTACACACATGGCAGTGTGATTTGCTGCCTTCCTCCTCATCACCTGTATCTAGCATTTCTCCCCATGCTGTCTCTCCCCAACTCCCCACCCTGCCGCTGTCCCTCCCCATTTCCCCCTGACAGACCAGTGTGTGATGCTCCCCCTCCCTGTGTCCATGTGTTCTCATTGTTCAACACCCATCTATGAGTGAGAAGATGCAGTGTTTGATTTTCTGTTCTTGTGTCAGTTTGCTGAGAATGATGGTTTCCAGGTTCATCCATGTCCCTACAAAGGACACGAACTCATCATTTTTGACGGCTGCATAGTATTCCATGGTATACATATGTCACATTTTCCTTGTCCAGTCTATCATCGATGGGCATTTGGGTTGGTTCCAGGTCTTTGCTGTTGTAAACAGTGCTGCAATAAACATTTGTATGCATGTGTCCTTATAGTAGAACGATTTATAATCCTTTGGATATATACCCAGTAATGGGATTGCTGGGTCAAATGGAATTTCTATTTCTCGATCCTTGAGGAATCACCACACTGTCTTCCACAATAGTTGAACTAATTTACACTCCCAACCGTGTTAAAGTGTTCCTATTTCTCCGCATCCTCTCTAGCATCTGTTGTCTCCAGATTTTTTAATGATCGCCATTCTACCTGGCATGAGATGGTATCTCAATGTAGTTTTGATTTGCATTTCTCTAATGACCAGTGATGATGAGCATTTTTTCACGTTTGTTGGCCTCATATATGTCTTCTTTTGAAAAGTGTCTGTTCATATCCTTCTCCCACTTTTGAATGGGTTTGTTTTTTTCTTGTAAATCTGTTTTACTTCTTTGTACATTCTGGATATCAGCCCTTTGTCAGATGGGTAGATTGCAAAAATTTTTTCCTATTCTGTTGGTTGCCGATTCACTCTAATGACTGTTTCTTTTGCTGTGCAGAAGCTGTGGAGTTTGATTAGGGATTTCTGATTAAACTTTAATTGTTAGGAGCTGCGAGTCCTTGAAAATATTTCTGTTCCTGTAGTTTATGTAACAAATATTTGAAGATCTTACAAAATAAATGTAAATGCATCAAGAGGATTATATTAACATAATTCTTTAGGGAATTATTTTGTAAGTAAAACCTTGTACCATGCAGCTATTAATCCTTAAAGTATATATATGTTAGTTGAAGTATATTAAAGTTGGCAAGTTGTATACACTATATGCTCTTTATACTAAAAGAGTTTTGAATCCTTATATCACTCATACTGTCAAATTGATGTCTCTATTGAAAGTATGTGTTAATTTTTTCCATTTTTAACATCCTTTGGAGTTATTTATTTACAGTAATTATTGCTATTTTGACTGCTTCTTTAAAAAGTCTGTGTCTCAAGAACAGAAAATCAAACACCGCATGTTCTCACTCATAGGTGGGTGTTGAACAATGAGAACACATGGACACAGGGAGGGGAGCATCACACACTGACTGGGGTCTGTCAGGGGGAAATAGGGGAGGGACAGCGGCAGGGCGGGGGAGTTGGGGGAGAGATAGCATGGGGAGAAATGCCAGATATAGGTGACGGGGGAGGAAGGTGGCAAATCACACTGCCATGTGTGTACCTATGCAACAATCTTTAATGTTCTTCACATGTACCCCAAAACCTAAAATGCAATTAAAAAAAAAGACTGTGTCTGCCTCTAAGAAACCACTTTTTTACTATAGATCCCTGATGTTTAGAATATGACCTGTATTGAAGATCTTAGACTGTTAACATGAATAATAAATGACTGGAATAATTTACAAGTTATGCATTTCAAATTAAATGAATAACAAAGAAATAAAATTTCACATTATAGCACTGAATATATTCTCCTGAAGAAGATTCATTTCATGTGTATAAGTCCCATGTGGTAAACAGGGCTAGGCAAAAAGCATGAAAATAAATTTAAGGCAGAGGAAAATTAATTAATTAGATCTGTCATTTTCCTCAAGGGAAAGAATTATACAAAAGAGCAATTACTTTGTAACTGCACCTTAGGAAGGCTAGTTGACTGCAAAACTGTTTTCTCCATTCTTCACATTTTCTCCGTTTTTAAATATGAATTGATTGGGTTTTTGATACAAATGTTCTTGGGGGATAATTTGGTGAATGTTTAGACCAGTTGAAGCCTCTCAGGTTTGTCAAAGCACATGTCGCTGGAGGAGGTGTAATTTCTTCATGCCGACTGGTATTTAGAGATTATCTTATCAGTGCAAAGCACAGAGGTTAAAAAGCTGCTTCATTGCAGGGGACTCCGGTATCAGGAAGCAGTCTAGGCGTCGGGTCATCATTCAGCTGCCAGCCAACGGGGGCCGAGACTGCACAGATCTCCTCTATGAAGAGAAGGCCTGCGAGGCACCTCAAGCGTGCCAAAGCTACAGGTGGGATTAGAGAAATGCATCGTGAGGGAAAAGCTAAACATACGTCAACTCCACTCTTTCCTAGGATAAGGAAAGGAAGTCAACACGCTTCCACAGGTTCAATGGAGTTGGGGATGTTTATGGCGGTAGCTGCCATTCTTGTCTCTTCATCTTCAGGAGCGCTGCTCTGCTACTGAAATGATGTACAAGTAGAGAAATACTTGTATAAATTTCCAAGGTGTGATATTAGCTACAGTAGTTTGGGGAAATGTCTTATGTTGAAAGAAAGTATAAGAAATACTGAACGTGATTAATGATTATGAAACATATATGCTTTAGGAAGCAAATTCTTTTTCACTTAGAAGAATAGCCTAAGTATTTCTCCTCTGGCTCCAAAGAGCATCTGTTTGTTCTCGTAAATGCTGGTATCCTGGCTTGGGAAATGACAATGATATCTCAGTGATGCTAATAAGATGTCTGTTGTGTTCATTTGTGATCACCTCAAATAAAATTATAGTTACTGAGGCTATATATCACCTTGATAACTTATTAGAGAAATTTTACCTCCTCATGATTAAGACAGAAAATATCTAGTAGAAATCTGACGTAGTATATTGCAGTCCCGGTAATAAATAAAGTATTACAGTATCAATTAATGAAAAGTGTTTGTAATGAAAATAATTACTTAAGATGACATTATTGTCAAATTTGCTATCTTAATATATCAGCCTTAATTCTGAGATGACAAATACTTGTCATGTTTACACCATGAACATTGACAATTACTCGTTCAAACTTATTTATTTTTGGATTTGTTTTTATAAAATGTACTATAATTACAGTTGCTGAGATACTCGTACAGTGCCACTCAAAAGAGCACCATACAAAAGACTCATGCCTTGAATACAGTTTCATAACTTCAATAAAATGAATGTACTTTATTTAAATGGCATGCATCACTTCTGGGGCTGTCTGGTGCATCTGTTGACAGTCCTAATTATTAAAAAGTCTAAAAGTTCTCTGTAGAGTCCTATAGAACTTGACAATGATGTACTCTTGTCTTCACTGCCAGAGAACGTACTTTTGTATTTAATGCTACTTCTTCTAAAGCCTTGATGGAGATCTAAATTAAATTTAGATAGAACTGAGCATTGTTAAATAAATTCCTGTTTGCAGTAGCCAGTTGTGTTTCCATGTTGCTGTGTCTCTGTGATTTGCCTGGCATTTTTGCTTCTTCTCCATCGGGCTTCTGTTCTTGTCTTGTAGGTGGAAGACCCACAAATGGCGCAGATGCCAATTAGTCCCTTGGAGCGTGCAACAGGACAGCCCTGGAGCACAGGAAGGCTGTGGGCCTGGACGACAGGCAAGAGGTGGGAGGCTCTATTCCACAGTTCATTTCTCCAACATCACTGGTTTAACCACTGTTTTGATGTGTTTGTCACTTTGACACCATGCTTAGCAAACATAGCAAAGCAGATATAAATCTGCTATGAGCCACTCCACGAAACATCAGGACATGGAAACTTGTCTTTTTAAATTGTCCCCATTTTTTTGTGACATTAGCTCATAACTCTTGAATTTTTCTCTCATTTATATCTGAAAAAGGCCAAACTTTCAGTTATGACATAGATGGTACACTGAAGCTTTTTGGTTTGTTTTTAGATTGAAGTATTCCATAGCACTTTGTTTGCCACCGTAATAAACAGTATGATTCTTACTTCCTTGTCTATATGCATTGTGTATGTGCATATATGCTATATAATAGAATTAGTTAACTTTTTCAGAAGTTCTCAGAATGACACTCCTATCATTTTCATGGCTATCCACATTCGGTTCACATTTCCTACTGATTTTTAAATGGCAGACTTATCTGCAATCTGCAGCACTAAATAACATGGAATCTTGCAGAAATGAATAATGAAAATGTTTCCAGCTTATTTACTAGATGTTATAGGGAATGTATAAATCTCAAGCTTTGAAATATGTTGTTTCTTCCAGGCATAACAAATTCAGTCTTTAAAGAGTATATGATTATTTTTATTCATATTGACTTTTAGCATATAGCACCTGCTGTATACTTAAAATGTAGTTTAATATGTAATTGAATATGCAAGAAACTGTATTTATAAAAAACATATTTTGTTCTCTCATGTGTGGTTATATGTTTCAGGTCGACATAAAAATTTGAACATAGAGAGTAGAATTCCAGCTTTTAATGATTTTATCTGGGACTTCATTTTCTATACAATGAAAAAACTGCCTTTTTGAGAAAAAAAAGCTTTTATTTTGAAAAAAAAAAAACCCTATATTTATAATCTTCCTTTTAGAAGTCTTCATCTGAAACATAAAACTTAGTTTCCAAATAATCTTAAATTCCTAGTTGCAGTAATTTTTAGAGTTTTATTTTATTTGCATGATTCTGATTATGTATCTCCCACTGTCAACTTAGGATAAAACATAATTGTGACTCCCTGTATAGTTACAGAAACTATAGGAAAGTTGCTTTATTAGATATACAGAACTGAAAGTCATTCTTCTCCATTTCAAATCATTCTTTGAGAGACTGAGTGATATGAAATCTTCTTGGCATGCCCTGCTGATCCCTTCTTGAATCAAGCATAGATTTGCCTACATTTTTGGTTCTTTTATATACATATATATATATATATATTGTGCTTTAAGTTCTGGGGTACATGTGCATAACATGCAGGATTGTTGAATAGGTGCATACATGGCAATATGGTTTCCTGCCTCCATTCCCTTCACCTGTACCTGGCATTTCTCTCCATGTTATACCTCTCCAACTCCCTACCCCCTGTCATCCCTCCCCTAGTCCCCTCAACAGATTCCACTGTGTGATGTTCCCCTCCCTGTGTCCATGTGTTCTCATTGTTCAACACCCACCTATGAGTGATACCATGCAGTGTTTGATTTTCTGTTCTTGTGTCAGTTTGCTGAGAATGATGGTTTCCAGATTTATCCATGTACCTACAAAGGACATGAACTCATTGTTTTTTATGGTTGCATAGTATTCCATGGTATAGATGTGCCACAGTTTCCTTGTGCAGTCTCTCATCGATGGACATTTGGGTCGGTTCAGGTCTTTGCTATTGTAAACAGTGCCGCCATGAACATATGTGTGCATGTGTCTTTTTTTTTTTTTAGAAAAAGAGAAAAAGAGGGAAGAAAAAAAGAATGAAATAAAGAGAAAAAGAAGAAAAAAAAGGGAGAGAGAACGGGAATCTTGCTCTATTGCCCAGGCTAGAATGCAGTCTACAAATGGATATTAAAAGCTTTTTTTATACTAATAATTGTGTTATACAATGGAGACAGGAAGGAATAAGGGAGGAAAATAAACAAACAGCCAACCAATATTTCATTTAAACCTATGAAATGCTATGCAATTGCTAGGGAGTGATTTACTCCCAACCATGTGGTCACTTTTAGAATAAATGTGATGTGTTACTGAAAAAAAACTGTATATTTTGTGGATTTGGAGTAGAGAGTTCTGTAAATGTTTATTAAGTTTACTTGTTTGAGGTTTAAGTTCAAGTCCCGGGTATCCTTCTTAACCTTCTGTCTCATTAATTTGTCCAATATTGACAATGTAATGTTAAAGTCTCCCACTGTTATTGTGTGGGAGTCCAAGTCGCTTTGTAAGTCACCAAGAAGTTGCCCTATGTATCTGGGTGCTCCTATATTGGGTGCACATAGACTTAGGGTCGTTAGCTCTTCCCGTTACATTGATCCCTCTACCGTTATACAATGTCCTTCTTATCTTTTTTCGGTTTCTATTACTTTAAAGTCTATTTTATCAGAGATGAGAATTGCAACTACTGCTTTTTTTTTTTTTTTTTTTTCTCTCCATTTGGTTGGCAAATCTTCCTTCATCCCTTTGTTTTAAGTCTCTGTATATCCTTGCATGTAAGATGGATCTGGATGCAGCTTACTGATGGGTCCTTTGAAGTGGCTGATACTGGTTGTTCCCCCTCTATACATAGTGCCTCCTTCAGAAGCTCTTGTAAAGCAGACCTGGTGGTAATGAAATCTCTAAGTACTTGCTTGTTTGCAAAAAATTTTATTTTTCCTTCACTTATGAAACTTAGTTTGGCTGGATATGAAATTCTGGGTTGAAAGTTCTTTTCTTTAAGGATGTTGAATATTGGCCCCCACTCTCTTCTGGCTTGTAGGGTTTCTGCTGAGAGATCAGCTGTGAGTCTGACAGGCTTCCCCTTGTGGGTAACCTGACCTTTCTCTCTGGCCGCGCATAGTATTTTCTCCTTCGTTTCAACCCTGATGAATCTAATGATTATGTGCCTTGGGGTTGCTCTTTTTGAGGAATATCTTTGTGGTGTTCTCTGGATTTCCTGGACTTGAATATTAGTCTGCCTTGCTAGGTTAGGAAAGTTTTCCTGGATAATATCCTGAAAAATATTTTCCAGCTTGGATTCATTCTCTTCGTCACATTCAGGTACACCTATCAAACGTAGATTAGGTCTTTTCACATAGTCCCATATTTCTTGGAGACTTTGCTCATTCCTTTTTACCTTTTTTTCTCTAATCTTGTCTTCTCGTTTTATTTTGTTAAGTTGGTCTTCGACCTCTGAAATCCTTTCTTCTGCTTGATCAATTCGACTGTTAAAACTTGTGCATACTTCTCGAAGTTCTCGTATTGTGTTTTTCAGCTCCATTAATTCAATTATATTCCTCTTTAAATTGTCCATTCTCATGATCATTTCATGAAACCTTTTTTCAAGGTTCTTAGTTTCCTTGCATTGGGCTAGAACATGTTCTTTTAGCTCACAGAAGTTTCTCATTATCCACCTTCTGAAGCCTGATTCCGTTGATTCCTCACATTCATTTTCTATCAGGCCTTGTTCAATTGGTGATGAGGCACTGCAATCCTCTGTAGGAGGAGAGGCATTCTGATTTTGGGTGTTTTCAGCCTTTTTGCGCTGGTTTCTTCCCATCTTTGTGGATTTATCCACCTGTCGTCTGTGTAATTGCTGACTTTCAGATTAGGTCTCTGAGTGGACGTCCAGCTTGTTGGTTATAAAGTTTCTTCTATTTCTTAATTTTCCTTCAGCGGATGCCCCCTCCCCCCACAGAGCTGGACCTTCCCGGGTTCAGCTGTACTTGCTGTGAAACTCTCAATCCTCAGCAGTTCCAACTGCTGTTTTTTTTGTTGTTGTTGTTGGGAGGGGACCAGCTTTCCCCTGCGGCGACCCACTACACAGGCTGAAACAGTGGCGTTAAGATTCGTGGTGCTTTTCTGCCCAGGAATCTCCCCGTCTGGTTCCCCACTTCAGTCCGCTTTTTAATCAGCTGAATGGGAGACTCTGCCTTCCCGGAGCTCCAACGCCAACCAAAAGGGTACTCAGTCCTGTATACTCCGGACTGAGAGCCGCCGCGTCAGGGCACCTGCAAAATGGCTGCGCCCTCCAAAAGGGTCGCGCTGGCGACCCGTGGGGCTCCTCCGCCAAGAATCTCTTGGTCCGTAGGCTATGAAAATTCGTCTGAAAATGTGGCGTCCACTCACTCTCTGCACTTTCAGTGGGAGCTACAATCCTGAGCTGCTGCTAATTGGCCATCTTGGATCTCTCTCCCGTGTGCATGTGTCTTTATAATAGAATGATTTATAATCCTTTGGGTATATACCCAGTAATGGGATTGCTGGGTCAAATGGAATTTCTATTTCTAGATCCTTGAGGAATCGCCACACTGTCTTCCACAATGGTTGAACTAATTTACACTCCCACCAACAGTGTGAAAGTGTTCCTATTTCTCCACATCCTTTCCAGCATCTGTTGTCTCCCAATTTTTTTAATGATTGCCATTCTACCTGGCATGAGATGGTATCTCAATGTGGTTTTGATTTGCATTTCTCTAATGACCAGTGATGATGAGCATTTTTTCATATGTTCGTTGACCTCATATATGTTTTCTTTTGAAAAGTGTCTGTTCATATCCTTCGCCCACTTTTGAATGGGTTTGTTTATTTATTTCTTGTAAATCTGTTTTAGTTCTTTGTCGATTCTGGATATTATCCCTTTGTCAGATGGGTGGATTGCAACATTTTTTTCCCATTCTGTTGGTTGCCGGTTCAATCTAATGATTGTTTCTTTTGCTGTACAGAAGCTGTGGAGTTTAGTTAGGTCCCAGTTGTCTATTTTGGCTTTTGTTGTCAATGCTTTTGGTGTTTTAGTCATGAAATCCTTGCCTATGCCTATGTCCTGTATGGTTTTTCCTAGATTTTCTTCTAGGGTTTTTATGGTGTTAGGTCTTATGTTTAAGTCTTTAATCCATCTGAAGTTAATTTTAGTGTGAGGTGTCAGGAAGGGGTCCAGTTTCTGCTTTCTGCACATGGCTGGCCAGTTTTCCCAACACCACTTATTAAACAGGGGAATCCTTTCTCCATTGCTTCTTTTTGTCAGGTTTGTCAAGGGTCACATGGTTGTAGATGTATGGTGTTGCCTCCAAGGGCTCTGTTCTGTTTCGTTGGTCTATATGTCTGTTTTGGTACCAGTACCATCCTGTTTTGATCACTGTAGCCTTGTACTATAGTTTGAAGTCAGGTAGCATGATGCCTCCAGCTTTGTTCTTTTTGCTTTGAATTGACTTGGCTATGTGGGCTCTCTTTTGGTTCCATATGAAGATTAAGGTGGTTTTTTCCTGTTCTGTGAAGGAGGTCAGTGGTAGCTTGATGGGGATAGCATTGAATCTATAAATTAGTTTGGGCAGTATGGCCATTTTCACAATATAGATTCTTCCTAACCATGAGCATGGAATGTTTCTCCATCTGTTTGTGTCCTCTGTTATTTCCTTGAGCAGTGGTTTGTAGTTTTCCTTGAAGAGGTCCTTTACATCCTTTGTTAGTTGTATTCCTAGGTATTTTATTCTCTTTGTAGCAATTGCAAATGGTAGTTCATTTTTGATTTGGCTGTCTTTAAGTCTGTTATTAGTATATAGGAATGCTTGTGATTTTTGCACATTAATTTTGTATCCTGAGACTTTGCTGAAGTTGCTTGTCAGTTTCAGGAGATTTTGGACTGAGACAGTAGGGTGTTCTAAATATACAATCATGTCATCTGCAAATAGAGACAATTTGACTTCCTCCTTTCCTAACTGAATACCTTTATTTCTTTTTCTTGCCTGATTGCTCTGGCTAGAACTTCCAATACTATATTGAAAAGGAGTGATGAGAGAGGGCATCCTTGTCTAGTCTCAGATTTCAAAGGAAATGCTTCCAGTTTTTGCCCATTCAGTATGATATTGGCTGTGGGTTGGTTGTAAATAGCTTTTATTAATTTGAGATACGTTCCACTGATACCTAGTTTATTGAGAGTTTTTAGCATAAAGCACTGTTGAATTTTGTCAAAGGCTTTCTCTGCGTCTATTGAGATAATCATGTGGCTTTTGTCTTTGGTTCTGTTTTTGTGGTGGATTACATTTATAGACTTGTGTATGTTGAACCAGCCTTGCATCCCCGGGATGAAGTCTACAAAAACGTGATGGATAAGCTTTTTGATGTGCTGTTGCAATCGATTTGCTAGTAGTTTATTGAAGATTTTTGCATCTATGTTCATCATGGATTTTGGCCTGAAGTTTTCTTTTCTTGTTGAGTCTTTGCCAGGTTTTGGTATCAGGATGATAATAGTCTCACAAAATGATGTGGGGAAGGATTCCTCCTTTTTGCATTGTTTGGAATAGTTTCAGAAGGAGTGGTACCAGCTCCTCTTTGTATGTCTGGTAGAATTCGGCTGTGAACCCATCTGGACCTGGCCTTTTTTGGTTGGTAGGCTATTAGTTGCTGCCTTAACTTCAGCCCTTGTTGTTGATCTATTGAGGGCTTTGACTTCTTCCTGGTTTAGGCTTGGGAGGGTGCAAGTGTCCAGGAATTTATCGATCACTTCCAGGTTTACTGGTTTATGTGCATCGAATTGTTTGTAGTAATCTCTGATTGTAGTTTGTTTTTCTGTGGAATCTGTGGTGATATGTCCTTTATCGTTTTTTATTGAATCTCTTTGATTCTTCTCTCTTCTTTTTTATTAATCTGGCTAATGGTCTGTCTATTTTGTTGATCTTTTAAAAAAAAAACCAGCTCCTGGATTTACTGATTTTTTTTGAAGGGTTTTTTGTGTCTCTTATCTCCTTCAGTTCTGCTCTGAGCTTAGGTATTTCTTGTCTTCTGCTAGCTTTTGAGTTTTTTTTATCTTGCTTCTCTAGCTTTTTCAATTTTGATGATAGGGTGTGGATTTTAGATCTTTCCTTGCTTCTCATGTGGGTATTTATTGCTATAAATTTTCCTCTAGACAATGGTTTAAATAAATGTGTCCCAGAGATTCTGATACATGGTGTCTTTGTTCTCATTGGTTTCAAAGAACATCTTTATTTCTGCCTTCATTTCATTGTTTATCCAGTCAACATTCAAAAACCAATTGTTCAGTTTCCATGAAGTTGTGCAGTTCTGAGTTAGTTTCTTAGTCCTGAGTTCTAATTTGATTGCACTGTGGTCTGAGAGACTCTTATGATTTCCATTCTTTTGCATTTGCTGAGGAGTGATGTACCTCCAATTATGTGGTCAATTTTGAAGTAAATGCAATGTGGTACTGAGAAGAATGTATATTCTGTGGATCTGGGGTGGAGAGTTCTGTAAATGTCTATTAGGTTTGCTTGGTCCAGTTCTGAGTTCAAGTCCTGGATATCCTTGTTAATTTTATGTCTCATTGATCTATATAATATTGACAGTGGAGTATCAAAGTCTCCCACTATTATTGTGTGGGAGTCTAAGTCTCTTTGTAGGTCATTAAGAACTTGCTTTATGTATCTGGCTGCTCCTGTATTAGGTGCATATATATTTAGGATTGTTACTCTTCTTTTCCATTGATCCTTTACCATTATGTAACGCCCTTCTTCGTCTCTTTTAATCTTTGTTGGTTTAGAGTCTGTTTTATCAGAGACTAGGATTGCAACTCCTGCTTTTTATTTGTTCTCCATTTGCTTGGTAAATATTTCTGCATCCCTTTATTTTGAGTCTGTGTGTATCCTTGCACGTGAGATGGGTGTCCTGAATACAGCACACCAAAGGGTTTTGACTTTTTATACAATTTGCCAGTCTGTGTCTTTTGATTGGGTTATTAAGCCCATTTACATTTAAGGTTAATATTGTTATGTATGAATTTGATCCTGCCATTTTGATGCTAGCTGGCTGTTTTGCCCATTAGTTGATGCAGTTTCTTCATTCTGTCGATGCTCTTTAACATTTGGTACATTTTTGGAGTGGCTGGTACTGGTTGTTCCTTTCCTTGTTTAGTGCTTCTTTCAGGAGCTCTTGTAAGGCAGGCCTGGTGGTGATGAAATCTCTGAGCAATTGCTTGTCCATAAAGGATGTTATTTCTCCTTCGCTTATGAACCTTAGTTTAGCTGGATATGAAATTCTAGGTTGAAAGTTCTTTTCTTTAAGGATGTTGAATATTGGCCCCCACTCTCTTCTGGCCTGTAGGGTTTCTGTTGAGAGATCCACTGTGAGTCTGATGGGCTTCCCTTTGTGGGTAACCCAACCTTTCTCTCTGGCTGCCCTTAGTATGTTTTTCTTCATTTCAACCCTGGTGAATCTGACAATTATGTGCCTTGGGGTTGCTCTTCCTGAGGAATACCTTTTTGGTGTCCTCTATGTTTCCTGGACTTGAATATTGGCCTGCCTTGCTAGGTCGGGGATGTTTCTCCTGGTTAATGTCCTAAAGAGTGTTTTCCAATTTGGATTCATTCTCTCCATCATATTCAGGTACACCTATCAAACATAGATTAGGTCTTTCCACATAATCCCATATTTCCTGGAGGCTTTGTTCATTTCTTTTCACTCTTTTTTCTCTAATCTTGCCTTCTCATTTTATTTCATTGAGTTGTTCTTCAATCTCTGATATCCTTTCTTCTGCTTAGTCAATTTGGCTATTGAAACTTGTGTATGTTTCACGAAGTTTTAGTGTTGTGTTTTTCAGGTCCATCAATTGGTTTATGTTCTTCTTTAAGCTGTTTATTCTCATTACTATTTCATCAAATCTTTTTTCAAGGTTCTTAGTTTCTTTGCATTGGGTTTAGAACATGGTCTTTTAGCTCAGAGAAGTTTGTTATTACCCAATTTCTGAAGCCTGTTTCTGTCAATTCATCAGACTCATTCTCCATCCAGCCTTGTTTCCTTGCTGGTGAGGAGTTGTGATCCCTTGGAGGAGGAGAGGCTTTCTGGTTTTGGGTGTTTTCATCTTTTTGCGCTGGTTTCTTCCCATCTTTGTGGGTTTATCTACCTGTGGTCTTTGTAGTTGGTGAGTTTCGGATGAGGTCTCTGAGTGGATGCCTTTTTTTTTTTGATGATGAAGTTATTTCTTCTGTTTTTTAGTTTTCCTTCTAACAGGCCCCTCTGCTATAGGACTGCTGGAGGTCCACTGCAGACCCTGCTTGCCTGTGGATCATCTGCAGTGGCTGCAGAACAGTAAGGGCTGCAGAACAGTAAAGGTTCTTTTTCTATTATCTTTGTCCCAGAAGGTTACCCGCCAGATGTCAGCCTGAGCTCTCCTTTATGAGGTGTCTCTTTGGATATACAGGGATCAGGGAGCTGCTTGAGAAGACAGTCTGTCCCTTGTAGGAGCTCAAGTGCAGAGCTGTGAGCTCTGTTGTTCCGTCAGAGCTGCTAGGCAGGTACGTTTAAGTCTTCTGCAGCGGAACTCATAACCGCCCTTTTTTCCCAGGTGCTCTGTCCTGGGAAGGTGGGGCTTTATTTGTAAGTTCCTGACGTGCTGCTGCATTTTTTCAGAGATGCCCTGCCCAGTGAGGAGGTAGCCTAGTCACAGTCTGCCAGCAGAGGTGTTGCTGAGCTGCCATGGGCTCTGCCCACCTGCTGTGTGAACTTCCTTGCAGTTTTGTTTATAGTGGTATAGATAGAACTGCCTCAGTAATGGTGGTCTGCCTCAGTAATGGCGGACTGCCTCGGTAATGGCAGATTGCCTCAGTAATGGTGGACTTCCTCGATAATGGCAGACTGCCTCAGTAGTGGTGGACTGCCTCATTAATGGGGACACCCTTCCTCCCGCAGAACTGGACCATCCTGGATCCAGCTGTGCTTGCTGTGAAACTCTCAATCCAGAGCATTTTGGATTGCTGGTCTTTGTGGGGGTGGGACCTGCTGAGCCAGATCATCAGGCTCCCTGTTTTAGCCCCCTTTTTTTCAGTTGTATGGGCGACTCTGTCTCCCAGGCATTCCAGGTGCCAGTTGAAACAGCCACCCAGATTTGTGTGAATGTTTTTGCGGATATCCACTGCGCCGGCTGAAACAGCCTTGCTGGAGACTCATGGCACTTTTGCACCCAGGAATCTCCTGGTCTGTGGGCATTAAAAACTCGTTTAGAAATGCGGTGATCATTCACCCTCTGCATTCTCACTGGGAAGTGCACTCCAGAGCTATTCCTATTCGACCATCTTGGATTGTCTCCCATTTTGGGTTCTATATAGAGTTTATAATGAAAATGAACATGAGTTTGGCAATCAGGAAATACAAGTTTTAGTCTCAGATTCTTTTACTAATAAATACAGTGTGTCTTACTCATCCCTTCACCTTTCTGGGTCTCAGTTTATTTAAATTAAAAAAAAAAGGTTTGGCCCAAATAATCTTTTAGGATTATTCAAATTTTCATAATATATGCACAAACAATACCCAGAGATCAAAATGTGAACCAAAATTAGGTAAAGCAGATGAAAGCTATATTTTTAGAAAACACAACTGGAGGAAATACACAATAGAGTAGAAGCAGCACAAGTGTGAAAGCAGCTTCAGTTCCAGATTGTTAGGTATAAGCTGCACAACCTTGGATGATTCATTTCCTCCCTTTAAGGCTAAGAACACAAAAGCCTTACAGCACTTGGAATATGCTGTCTTCATTAAATGTTAATTTATTCCCTATTCCCGTTTGTTCATAACCCAACTGAATGTATGTATATGGGCCTTTGGGTTTTGACAGGCAGTCCATACAAATACTCTTCTTTCTGTGATTACCAGGAACCCTTTCATTTCCAGATCAGAAAACTGTTTATTCTTCATCCTGGGTGGCCACCTTGTAGTATCAAATACTTGTTACCCTATCCCTCTGAGATAAAAGGGTCTTCAGCATCATCAGTACTACTTTTCCTATCTTTCTGATTGGTCTTTTTTGATTTCTTATTACTGGTGTCTCTTTCTCTGCCTGTACTTACATAGTGCTTCCTAATCTTGGCATACCTGTCAAACAGCTTGTTGTACCTCAGCAATCTTATCTATTTTCAGGGTATCTGGGAAGAGAAAGTTGCATTATAACAAGTGATTTCTTCATAAATATATTCATAACAACCCCTTTAACTTCCATATGAAGACAGTCTTTTTCTTTGTTGCCTGAGTAGATGAAAGATTCTTACAGCTTATATTTCTATAGAAACATGAAATGGAGAAAATTGAGAGTGGAGAAATATATTTTCCTGATTGCAAGAAGGCAAAATTTTCTTCCTTTGATGGTCATGGCTGTTTTCAGAACTCCACATTATTAAGCTGCCAAATTCTTGCTATTTTCATCTTTGTCCTTACTTATGTGGTCAGAGACTTAAAAAAATGAACTCGTGCTATTTTTTAATGACAGAAATAATTATATAGTAAACTTTAAATCAGACAGCAAAGACTATAGAGAAGCCACTCTCTGTCCCCACTAGTGCATCAGACTTTCTAATTTCAATTGCTCATTCCACTGTTACTACATTCAGAAGACTGTAGAAAAAGCTATAAATGATAGGAAAGAATGAAGATGTTTAAACTAGAGAGCTTTTATTTGTTAGGGAAATTAGATCACTGTTAATGTCACCCAACAAGTAAGAATTAAAGACCAAAACTTATCAATTGCAAGGCCAATCATTTGAAGCTAAAGAGCTGAGAAACGACTTAAAGTATGGGTTGGGACTTGACCTGTACCATAATATTAGAAGAAGAAGAGAGGATAAAAGAACATAAAATAAGATCAATTCTCTAAGCTAAGTGTTTGAGGTAAGAAAAACAAAAACATTAAATGTGTTCACAAAAAAGTGGGTGGATTGAGGCTCTGAAGATGTGATCTGAAGCCTGGGGTGATTTTGTGGAAGGCTATAAATGTCAAGATCAGTATTTTAGACCTTGTTCGATAAGTGGTGTGAGCAAGGACCTGATGAAAGCAGTGTTTTATCTGTCAGCGTGCACAGAATAAATTAGAAAGATAAGACACATGGGCCTGAATGCCAGCTAGTATGCTGCTGTAGCAATGCAAGGTTGAAGTCATAGAAACAACAGTAATAAAAATAGGCAAAAATAAATGGATAGTGGAGATATTATAGAGGGAAGCATTTTGGGACTTAGTAGCAGACAATAGAAGGAAAGATAAAAATAAAAGAGTCAAAGTTGATCCTATGATTCTTTAACTCCAACATTTATAGTTTAAGAAGAGTTATATTGGTGAAAATTCCTGGATCTAAAAGCAGAGCTAATTTTGGAAAACATATTTTATACATTTTATATTTGAGGTCGTGGTAGGGTCAGCCAAGTTGAAATATCCAGGTATGCACTTGAATGTAGAAATATAGCTGTAGAGACAGCATGGATGGCAGATGGAAATTGGGGTAACATTACCATAGAGTGAATTGCTGAAGTTACAGAAAAAGCTAAGAGCTCTAAAATACAACTTGTATTATATATATGAGTAAAACCAATTATACCTTACCATTAATAGATTTCTTTTAACTCTAAAAAGTTTGTATGTGTTGAATCTTTAAGCGTCTCTTTTAATTTAAAGAATTTATCTTAAATGTTATTAACTTTATTGTGTCCTTACTTGTACTCTCACTTGAACAATATCATGTAACTAAGATATGAAATAGCTAACTTTACCATTGTGTGATTCTAGAGATAGAAAAGTTTATTGCATGGCTTTTATCAATCTATTTGTCTGTGCCAGGAGTCAGCAAACTATGGCCTGTGAGCCAAGTCCAGCCCACAGCCTGTTTTTTGTAATTGGTTTTATTGGAACACAGCTACAACCATTTTTTTACCTACTGCCTATGGCTGCTTTCACGATACAAGGCAAAATTGAGTAGCTTTGAAAGAGATCATATGGCCTACAAAGCCAAAAATATTTACCATGTAGTCTTTTACAGAAAAAAAATTGCTGACCCTTGATCTAAACCCAAAAGCCATGTAACCAATGATATAGTCACAATTTCTAATACTACTGAATATTATTAGATGAATTATTAATTATTAATGAATAGTCATTACCCAATAGGATCAGAAAATCCCTGGAATTTATCTTGTCACTCGGGAAGAAGTATACAAATTCAATTCGCATATAAACTCAATTCAGCAGTAAAGGAACTATTTTATAGTAAAAGTAGCAGACTTTAAAGATGGGAACAGTAGTAAAATATCTGCCTTTAAGGATGAAATTGTAGCATTCTTGTTGGGGGGGGTGGTTAGGAATAAAATATTGACTCTAAGAACTTTAGTAGTAAAAATTAAAATTAAAAAGGGGCTAAAGGTGAAACCAGAAAATACATGGGCTGTGGAAGACAGGAGAGAAAAACAGTCCAGGCCTCAAAATTCCTTTGATTAGAACAAGATAAATCATACCCAGAAGCTGAACATTCAGTTAATTTACTAAGTACACACAGAACAGAGAGAATATGTGTGTCTTATACAATATGTGCCATTCAGCACAACATTTAAAAGGTCACCTTTTATGATTCAGTTCTTCTCCAATGTCTATAACCTTCCACATTAATAGAAAAATATAACACAAATAACAAAATGCTTTCTAGGCCTGGACCTACTTTTAACAACTTGTTAACAATAAAATACAGTGGCCCTTAGGGACAGATTTTCATTTTTACTATTAATACTATTAATAGCATAATTGTTCCAATTGGAGGAACTAGCTGTAATGACATTTCAAAAGATTTGGGAAGCTATTATGTTACCAGAGTCTCTTTAAAAATTGTAAACTGCTTCAAACTATACTACAAGGCTACAGTAATCAAAACAGCATGGTACTGGTACCAAAACAGAGATATAGATCAATGGAACAGAGGCCTTGGAGGAAACACAACACATCTACAACCATCTGATCTTTGACAAACCTGACAAAAACAAACAATGGGGAAAGGATTTCCTGTTTAATAAATGGTATTGGGAAAACTGGCTAGCCATGTGCAGAAAGCAGAAACTGGACCCCTTCCTGACACTTTACACTAAAATTAACTCTAGATGGATTAAAGCCTTAAACATAAGACCTAACAACATAAAAACCCTAGAAGAAAATCTCGGCAAAACCATTCAGGACATAGGCGTAGGCAAGGGCTTCATGACCAAAACACCAAAAGCATTGGCAACAAAAGCCCAAATAGACATATGGGACCTAATCAAACTCCACAGCTTCTGCACGGCAAAAGAAACAGTCATTAGGGTGAATCAGCAACCAACAGAATGGGAAAAAATTTTTGCAGTCTACCCATCTGACAAAGGGCTGATATCCAGAATCTACAAAGAAGTAAAACAGAATTACAAGAAAAGAACAAACAAGCCCATTCAAAAGTGGGCAAAGGATATGAACAGACACTTTACAAAAGAAGACATACATGAAGCCAACAAACATGAAAAAATGCTCATCATCACTGGTCATTAGAGAAATGCAAATCAAAATTACATTGAGATACCATCTCATGCCAGTTAGAATGGCAATCATTAAAAAATCTGGAGACAACAGATGCTGGAGAGGATGTGGAGAAATAGGAACACTTTCACACTGTTGGTGGGAGTGTAAATTAGTTCAACCATTGTGGAAGACAGTGTGGTGATTCTTCAAGGAGCTGGAAATAGAAATTCCATTTGACCCAGCAATCCCATTACTGGGTATATATCCAAAGGATTATAAATCGTTCTACTATAAGGACACATGCACATGAATGTTCATTGCAGCCCAGTTTACAATAGCAAAGACCTGGAACCAACCCAAATGTCCATCAATGAGAGACTGCACAAGGAAACTGTGGCACATCTACACCATGGAATACTATGCAACCATAAAAAACAATGAGTTCATGTCCTTTGTAGGGACATGGATAAATCTGGAAACCATCATTCTCAGCAAACTGACACAAGAACAGAAAATCAAACACTGCATGTTCTCACTCATAGGCGGGTGTTGAACAATGAGAACACATGGACACAGGGAGGGGGGAGCATCACACACTGGGGTCTGTCAGAGGGAAACAGGGGAGGGACAGTGGGGGGGTGGGGAGCTAGGGAGAGATAGCATGGAGAGAAATGCCAGATATAGGTGATAGGGAGGAAGGCAGCAAATCACACTGCCATGTGTGAACCTATGCAACAATCTTGAATGTTCTTCACATGTACCCCAAAACCTAAAATGCAATAAAATAAAAGAAAAAAGAAAAAAATAATTGTAAACTGTATCAATCCTCAATCTTCTGGGGAAAGAAAAAAAATGTAAACTGTAACTACTTATAATGTCAGCACTGACATTCACTGTGAAGCAACTTTGTGAGAATCATCCTTACCCAGCAATGAGTTAATATAACACAGGAGTAAGGATATAGGTAGAGTTTCTTCTAATCAAGTAAATGCAGTCTTGATAAAAATCTGTATTTTACATATGTCAAAACTATATGAAAAATTTTTCTGATATATTATATTAGAACACAAAGTGCTTTAAAAGAAAATTTATACACTCCTGAAAGCTTGAAAAGCACGTAGGAATTTTGTGTTTATTTATGACCCAATTCTTTACATTGAAAGGAAAAATGACACAATGGTGAAGCAGGATTTTATATTAATTATTGCCAGAATCACCAGTAATTTTTGCCCAATCTTCTCTAAATTGGATTAGCTCCTCTGCTACATACTGTGTATTTTCTTTAAGTTCATCAAGTGTTTCTGTAGAAACATTAGAAATCTTTTGTAAAACAAATGCTTAAGGGGTTGTGGTGATGGTTTCACTGGGCTTCTTGGGCTTCTATAACAAAACACCATAGATCAAGTAGCTTAAACAGAAATTTATTTCTCCCAGTTGTGGTGCATGTGAAGGTCAAGGTGCCAGCCAAGATGGTTCCAGGCAAAAGCCTATTCCTGACTTGCAGACAACTGTTTTCTCACTGTGCCTTTACATGGAAGAGAAAGAACACGGCAGAGAGAGAAAGCAAGGGGAAAGGGGGAGAGAGAAAGAGAGAGAGAGAGATAGTGCTCTCTGGTCTTATCTGAGAAGGGCAGTAATGCCATCATGAGAACCTCACATTCATGACCTCATCTAAGCCTAATTACCACCCAAAGACCACATCTTCAAATAGCACTATCACATTGTTGACTTCAACATGTGAATTTGTGGGAGACACAACTCAGTCTATAGCAATAGTGCAGGATCTGTACTTTTACATAAAATTTATATCATCTTAGTGTACAGAGCTGAGCTGTACATTTGTTAATATGCTCTTTCAGAAAGCTGTGAAAACAGGTAACTCAGATGTTTAAAAACCAATCCAAACTTTCTGACTATAATTCATTATCTCATAAAATAAATATTTATTGAATGCATGCTGCATATTTCACATTGCCTTCATGGTACTAGGCCCAGCCTCTTGAGATATTAAAAATGTATAATAAGGCCAGACGCTGTGGCTCACGCCTGTAATCCCAGCACTTTGGGAGGCCGAGACAGGCGGATCACCTGAGGTTGGGAGTTAGAGACCAGCCTGACCAATATGGAGAAACCCAGTCTCTACTAAAAAAATACAAAATTAGCCGGGCATGGTGGTGCATACCTGTAACTGCAGCTACTTGGGAGGCTGAAGCAGGAGAATCACTTCTACCTGGGAAGCAGAGGTTGCAGTAAGCTGAGATTGTACCCTTGCACTCTAGTCTGGGAAACAAGAGTGAAGCTCTGTCTCAAAAAAAAAAAAAATGTATAACAAATAGATTCATTTAACTTAGCATGGTAGAAAATATAATACATGTATATATGACTTGGGTTACAAGTCATATTCATACATTAGTAGTGTATTTACACAATAACCACTGAAGAATTGGAAAAAAAGATAACCACTGATAGGGCATAGTGAAAGAGAAACAGCATTTAAGTATAAGATGACTCAAGCAAAAAGGCAAGAAGTAAAATCTTTATGTTTAGGAACAGCTCACTGACCAGTTTGCCTAGGATTCCCGTGAGTGAATTAGAGGCAAGGAGCAAAGATAGATTTTTTTTTTTATTTTTAAAAAAGGAAAAGTAGTGAAGGATTTTTACAAAGCTTTGGGTAGTAAGAATGTTATATTCCAGGAAATTTTGTCTAATGACGTAAGAACTAAAAGAGATTTTTAAAGAAGAAATTGACAGGATTTGGCAACTCTAAAATCTGAATCTTTGTTAAATTCCATATGGAAATTTTAGAGGTCCTTTGAAATAGGCATCTTCCCTATAATATTGTCAATAAAAGAGAAATGCAAGTAACATGAAATCTAGCCATATTCCATTTTAACTTTTAAATGAATAGACAGCTTATATTTGTTTCATACTATTCAAGTCGCTAGTGTATCAACTTTTAATAAAACTATTACCTCCACTGTCTTTTCTCTTTGTTCATATTTATACAGTTCAGATGGTATTTAGAAGGCTAAATTATTGCTTGGTCAGTGGCTATATAATTGAAACCTAGCCATAATAACTATAGATAGAATTACCATAAAATTTGCATTAGAAATAAAATATATGACCATAATATGTCAGTTTTGGATGCTTTGATTTTTTTTCTTTATAAATGCCCTAAGAAGCAATGTCAATAACTACTTCTCAGATGTGTATGTATCATTCCAGTGTTTACTACTTTGTGACATGTTTCTACCAAGAGTAGAATTTTTAAAAGTTGCAAAGATTCAAAATAGACATATCATAAAAATGACTACAAATATGCTCTTGCTCAATCTCCATGTTGATTATCATGCCAAGTGTACTTGCGGTAGATTAGATGGAACTAGGGTTAATATTTTCCAGGGTCTACCAAGTCTAGCCTAATCTACCAGCCCCTCTGTTTCCTTGCCGGCCAAGGAACATCTGCTGTAATGTCACTGGTCACGAAGATCTGACATCAGTCTCTTTAGAGACTGGAAGCCAACATAATTTGGATGCATTCTCAAATCTAGACCACAAAAAAAGAAAAAATATTTCAATAACACACCTTGCATAGGAGAGGCCTTCCTGGCCCTGGAAGTTCTCACCCTTTGTCACTTACTGGTTAAAAATTTAAAAGAAAAGTCTTTTAAAAAGTAAAAGTAAAAGTTAGTTCTAATTATCCCCTAACAAAGTTAAATCTAAATGCAGAATGTGCAGTATAATAATTTAACTACATTTTATGCTCTTATTTATTTGTAAACAAATAAGCTTAATTTACATGGTTTAATCTATGTTAATGAACTTGGCATTACCCTTTGCTGAAAACTCTGATCCACTTTGTTCTTTCCTTAAAGATTGCATTTTAGAGGCATTACTGAGGTTAGGCTCGTAATATCTGGGCCAGTTTATCCTGGCAGGGCACATTTATCTGTTAATTTTCAAAAGAGAGTTCTGCAATAGGAAGAAAAAGAAGTGGAAGAAGAACTAGGTAGAAAAGAGAGAAGGAGCTTGCTTTAAGGAAATTTTATCAAGGCATAATTTTTATTCTCTTTTTTTGGCTGATGTATTTATTAGTTATTACCCAGGTTTTATACTCTTCAGTTATGTATACCCTTATTTAAAACTTATAGAATTATTTATATTTTAAAATGTTTATCTTTTACTTCCTTTGACTACTAGCATCCTAGTTAATTTGGGGATTTGGTTTGTGTTTTACATCTCTCTGGGAGATCTGTCATAAAATGCTTATTAACGTTTGCCATTTTGTAAATAGTAGCTGGTAAAATAAGCTTGGCACCGTGCTGTGTCTGTGATTGTTCTTGGATGCCCTATGTGTTGTGATGCTGTTACTTAACCCTTCCCAGATCCCAACTGGAGATCTTAGCCAACCTCAGTCTGAGCTACTCCACTGGGAACTGATTATTATTTCCTAGTAAGTTCTCATCCTAGTATTCTCACATATATTATACACATCAATGAGACTAGGGATCACTGGTAACTATTTAGGATCAATAAAAAATACAAGTCCATTTCTTTCTATTGTGCCAGGGCTACAGTCACAAATTGTAATTAGGAACTATAATTTGGCAAACTTCTCGGTGAAAATCTCTTTTACACAGAGAAAGACCAGGATCATTGTATCTACCTAGTAAACAACTGGAGCCCTCTTGCATTATTTATAGGTTTGATCTTATTTCCAAGCACAATTAAGTCTCTTGGAAGCTAGCTCCCACTCACATTAAGCTTTTTCTTCTTCATTTCTACATGATTTATTCTCACTATTGCCATTTTTTTCATAAAACTATAGGGAAAAAAATCACTCAATTACTCAATGAGCTGATCATGTTCTGTCTCTAATGCTACTCAGACATTAGTGCAGTGGTAAAAACCATGTTAATATTGTTCAGTTTAATAAATAAGGTCACAGAGCTCTTTGAACCATTTGCTACATATAATCCAACAGCTTTCAGTGCACTAAGGCATTGATCCTATTCAGTTTTCTGTAATGAACTTCTATGTGCCCATTTTAGATCAGGCAATTTATTTCACTCTGATTATTCAAACAAAATGAGTGCATGGCCTTACACGCTGAAGAGTAATTCACTGACCAGTAGAACTCCCTCTTCTTCTGAAACTTGAATAATAAGGAAATTTCATTCCTCTTCAAAAATGAAGATGAGCAATTACACTCAGAATTCCATTTTGTTGTGCTTCAGAGCTGCATCAGTAGCCTTCCATTTATGCACTCATGTGTGCATAACACAGATATCCACGTCCTCTTAGCTCAGCCCGTGTTATCTATTCCCTTTCAGTCCATGAACCTTTATTATTTTTCTCTTTAAACATATCTTAAAACTCAATTTACATGGAAGCATTCTAGAATTAATTCTGCTTATTCAACGTACGAACCTTTTATTTTAAATTTATGGGAAGTTTCAAAGATACACAAAAATAGAGGGACTAATATAATGAGTACTAGCCATGTAGTCATCATTTACTCAGGTTTAGCAGTTCTTAACATACTGCTATTCTTGGTCATCTGTCACTCACCACACAAAAAGAATTTTGCTAGAGTATTTTACTGCAACTCCCAAGTAAGATATATATCATCCATAAATACTTGAGCATTTTAACATAAGAGCAATAGTGTTATTATTACATCAAACAAAATCAACAGTTCTTTCTAAACTATCTAATATTCAAACCTGTTTAATTGTTCTCCAGTGTCTCAAAAATGTTTATGCATAGTTTGTTCATACTAAGGTTCAAAAATGTCTCCACGTTGTATCTGGTTCGGGTATTTCTTAGGTCACTTTAATCTAACAACCGTTCTAGCTCCCTTTTTCACAGCAATTATTTGTTGAAGAAACTTTATTATTTATCTTTACACCATTTTCCCAATATTGATGGGCTAAGCTTGCTTAACCTGATTCATATGTAACCCACAAATCAGTCATGTTGATTCCTCCCATGCTTTCAACCTGCCAGGAACTGCCTGTCCTATATCACTTATATAAAAATTGTTGTGCTTTATATGAATAAAATAAATGAAGTAAATGGATATAATCAACATAGAGTTAAATATGGAATTTTACCTTAAAATAATCATGTCGATTTTTGCTGATCTCACTGAGAAGCTTTTGTGGTGAATTATCTGTAGGGTAACATGGTTTTTGCCCCATCTTGCTAACAAGGCTTCAGCTCAAAGGGGAACATGTGTAATCGTTAGATATCACATATACATGCTTCACCTATAAATACAGATAGAGTTGTCTGTGTATAAGTAGTTTTCTGGTGTGCTAAGAAACTATGCTCTTAATATGATCAATCTTTTCTACAGTTCAAACCACCCAGTTTTAGAAATGATTTTTTTTTGTATGAAAATACTTTTTTTTTTAATTATTATTATTATTTTTTTTATTGCATTTTAGGTTTGGGGGTACATGTGAAGAACATGGAAGATTGTTTTACAAAGTTGAGAGACCAGATGGTTTCCTTTCCAAACATTTGTATTTTCCTCGCCCTAATAGTAGGAAGTTCATTTCAGATTGCATTTCTATGTTTAAATTGTTGTGTTTCCTCTAAGTCAGAATACAAACAAGTTGAGATGTAGGAGAAATTTTCAATATATTGTACAAATGATGCTGTTGCTGCTTGTTTGGATAACATCGTATGAGTAATTTATTCCAAAAGGACACTGTCTGAAATCTCAGATGAGGGATGTAAAGTGCTGAGTGGGTTTCTGAGAATAGCTGTGGGAATTTTACAATTTTTTTTTTCTTTTCAGCTAGCAGAAGTACTTAAGATTTTTTGTGGTGCAGGTATGTGGGGGAAAGGGATTCCACTTTATGTGAATACTATATATCTGCACAAAATGAATTGTTTCTGGAATTGGTAGAAGTATTATTTCATTTTGTTTTTCTTTTTGGTGTCACATAATAGGATAGTGGTTGGAGCAATTCTGAAATAAAATTTGTAACAAAGACCCTTAGAGAACCTAAGTCAGTTTTATCTAATTTCTCAAAAGAGGAATTCAAGTCTGCTTCAAAGAGTTAAATTGGATGAATAGGTAAAAGTAGTCTCATTTCAAAGAACCCAAATTTAGTTTGGTAATTTTTAATTGTCTTTTGGTTATAAACACTGCAACTCTCTTCACAGGATTCTCATATGATCAGATGTCTTATTTTCCAAATATATCATTCTTGAGGCTCCGGCATGTCCTGATTAGTAAAAATTTTAATATTTTTCTGCTTATCAATTCTTTCTTTTGAGCATCCTTGGAGCAACTTTGTCCATGAGCCATCAGCACTTACTAAATTTAAAGTATTTAAAAGGGTCAGTTCTGCTTCCAAATGACAGGTGTAGAAAGAACTTCAGAATCACATCAGCTCATTTATAGCCTGCATCTTGGGGATTTCTCCTATACCATGCTACAGATGTTCTTCTAAACTATATGGATGCTCTTTTTTTATCTGTTCCCTGTCTATGTTTCTGTCATGCCCTTCCTTTGCACTCCAAGTTTAGAGCTCTTTTAGTTCATACAGTGTTCAGCCACTGTTTCCCCCAAGCTTAGCATGGTACCAGGGCAATTAGGTAACAAAGAAGGACTTTCTGTCTTAGCCATATGTGTTTGCCAGGACCCTTCCTATACCTTGAATATTCAAGCTAGTGGGTCTCAAACTTGAATGTGCATAAGGATCACCTGAGCATCTTGAAAAAAAGTACATATTCTTTCACCCCATAACAGATACCTCATTATCTGGATGGGTCCAGATTATGGAACTCTTCTTGGGTCCAGGGATCTTCAAGTTTAATAGCATTCTAGGTGTTTCTGATGCAGGTGGAAATACACTGCCTACTAGAGCAGTGGTTCTCATATAGCCTGCATAATTAAATTATCAGAAAGCTTAAAAAGTATCGTAATTCTCAGGACCCCAACCTCAACCAGGGAAATCAGAATATTAGAGTTTAGCAAGGGCATAGGTATCTTCCAAAGGTAGTCCAGGGGATTGTAATCTACAGCCAGACCTGAGAACCTCTATCTTAGACCACTATGATAAATACAGATCACCAGATGTGTCCTCCCTCAAGTGGGTAGATTCTCTTTGAGACACTTCATGTTTGTTTGTTTGTTTCTGTCATCTAACATTTATCAAGGCCACCACTGTTCACCCTACCAGGATTTTCACACTTTTAAAAATTTGGGGCCCTTGTTCTTTTCTGACAAATTGTCTCTTCCAAAGTCGTGTGCACTAAATGAAAAGCACATCTAAAGCTAAGAAATAGGGAAGTAAGTCCACATTTGAAAAATTTAGAAGGGTCGTTTATGTTAGGACTAAAGCAGTTGCATTAAGTTGTGTTCAGCCACACGGAAAACATCTTGCCTTGCTAAAATTGCTAGTTATGTCCATTTACACACTATATTACAAAGCCTTGCACTCCTAGGCCTGAGGTTTTAGTACATAGATCCAGAGAATGTTATCTAACCTGAGGCCCTCTGTGCCCTGGGCAATTTGTCCACGAGCCATCACCACTTACTAAGTTTAAAGTATTTAAAAGGGTCAATCCTGCTTCCAAATGGCAGGTGTAGACATGTCAAAAATGTCAGGCTCCTTCACCCTGATTTCATGGTGATGGAACCCTGAAGAAGGCAGAGATCAGCTGCAGTTTCAGCCTAGACCATAAACCTGAAAAAACCATGTAAATCACTCTGAATGAGGCCATTTAAGATAATTCAGTGAAGACAACTTTAGGACCAAGGTTTAAATGTTTCATCTGCTTCCTCAATTAATAAGTGAGTTGTTTTTAAAACCAATGGGAAAGAAATGGCTTAGAGAGAAAATGGACTTTAAACATACATGCTCTTTTTCTTTAAGACTTGTTACCATAAAGCAATTGTGTGTGTGTATGTGTGTGTGTGTGTGTATGTATGTTCAATAAATATTATTTCTTATTTTAAGTCAGTAGAACAGTATCTTAGGAGAAATAATTTCTATCAATTGAAACTGATTTTTTTAGGAATTTTTATGTAATTCTAGAAATATACATTTTAACACAATAAATTAAGATTAGTGAACATTTTTAAGTGCAAGGTTGATGTTTGTGCATGTGAAGAACTTGTAGAAGGAGGAGATGGAGGACTTGGACACTGCCCATCCATTCATCATTCTAGCCCATCCTAGTAAACTTGCAGTGTACTACAGTGAACATACTTTCCATGCCAATGCAGTTTCAAGATAAGTTCTATAAACATACCTTTCTGACCTCAACCTACTAACCAGCTTGTGGCCACTAAAACACTTTTTCATAGATATTCTAGGGTGTCCAATGATATCAAACAATATTAGAGGTATCTGGTGTCTTCCATTCTCTCTGCAAGCATCCTACGCTCAACATAAGCTATTATCAGAACCCATGTATGATTTGTCTTACATTCTTAAAACTTTATTTGTAAATATCCTACATGTGACATCAATTGAAACCCTGAATACATATAATTAAAACTGCTAAATGCCAAGTGTGCATGTGTCCACTTTTCTGTGCCACAAAAATCACTCAAGGTTATGTGTTATTAACAACCAAAAACTACAAAACCAATATAATGGCAACTGTGATTGTTAGAAATACTCCTATAAGATTTCTACTGTAAGTAAGGAATTAAGAGAGGCTTTCTCTGACCGCTTAACCAAATGTTAGGTTAGCTTCTAAATTATACAGTAATTAGATGTTTGAATTTGTTATAACAGGTTTATGTTTTTCTTTTAGCCATTACTTGTCGCAAGCAAGATGGAGGACAGGCTGGAATCCATGAGTGCCTACGGTATGCAGGCCCCGTGCCAGCCCTCACCCAAACCTGCCAGATCCCCTGCCAGGATGACTGTCAATTGACCAGCTGGTCCAAGTTTTCTTCATGCAATGGAGACTGTGGTGCGGTTAGAACCAGAAAGCGTACTCTTGTTGGTAAGAATAATTGGGACACCAAAGCCAGTGCACGTCAAAGTAAAGAAACACAAGTTAGACTAAGAGAGTTCTGACAATGTATTTGAAAGATAATATACCAGTGGATTCAGATGTGTATTTTAAATTCAGTTGGTAGTGATAAAAGCATTATGTTCTTTCAGTAGAAAGAAAAGGAAGCCTTGAGAATTGAACTCTGACTCCCTAATGTGTAGTAGATTATTTTCCAGTGTAGACATGATCTTTTAGTGGACCGCCTGCAGACTGTAAAGTGCTTGGAGCAGAGTCTCTGGGGAACAAAGAAAAAGTTGCTACTTTATTTACTCAACCTATTCTCACTATCAGAGCCTCAGATTATCCTTTCTCACCTGGAAAGGGGGATATAGCATTACTTCTGTATCTGAAAATTGTATTTTAAGCCATAATAATGACTAAAAGCAGGAATATAATGAGCAAGAACTAAAGCTTGGTGCATCTGAAGTATTACCAATGGTAAAAGAAACCTAAAAATATTGGTGCTAGTAGACTATTCAGAATTTAAGTTAAAAAATGAACCACCTATATAATGAAGACTGTCAAAAACTATGTAACACAGCTTATGAAGGTGAGAGGTAAATATATGTAATTAGTTATATGTAGTATAATTTAAAAGTATGTGAAAAAGTATGTTCTGAAAAAACAATACAAATTTTACTATGCGAAGCACACGATACCAACAAGAGCCTGTATACTCACTGTGGGGTGAGAAAATAGTGTGGATTTATAAGCTACTGTTAAATAAGGTTGAAAATGGAGAAAAGGAAATTAGGAAAGTAGAAAATTTATGGATGTGTGAAATTAATAGTGGTATTTTCCAACTTAAATTGTCTGGTTGGTTGTCTTCCACAGGAAAAAGTAAAAAGAAGGAAAAATGTAAAAATTCACATTTGTATCCCCTGATTGAGACTCAGTATTGTCCTTGTGACAAATACAATGCACAGCCTGTGGGGAACTGGTCAGACTGTATTTTACCAGAGGGGAAAAGCGGAAGTGATGTTGGGAATGAAAGTACAAGGAGACGTCAAGGAATGTGGACAAGGATATCGTTACCAAGCAATGGCCTGCTATGATCAAAATGGCAGGCTTGTGGAAACATCCAGATGTAACAGCCATGGTAATTAAATTTTTATTGTTATATATTTGCTATCTTCACAAGTGTGGAGGGAAAAGGCACATGTATGATAGTAGAATGGAAGTGAAGCTTTACAGAAGTGTATTCTAAATTAAAATCTGTGAAGCACCATACTATACATATATCATTTATATGTAACAGGACATTGAATGGCATTGCCTCTTTGTCCAGAAGTTGGCAACTTAAGTCCCAAAGATGGTGACAGGAAGCCTGACGGGGCCCACATCTTACGTAGGGTAGGCAAAACTGGTGCCAGAAATGTCCCCCAGAACTTATCAAGAGTCTATACATTGGATACACCCAGCAGTCCCCCAACAAGTCTGTGCATAGAAAGGGAGTAAGAAGGAAATAAGATTTGAATTGGTTTGAGATTTAAACAGACTTTTAACAACCAAACTGGCAAGTTTTGCCATGTGCCCAAAATGTCATTAACCAGCAGAAAAGATGGAAACTAGTAACAGGTGAAAACTCAAACATTTTATTACTTCTGCATTGAGTTCAGATTGGCACGCGTGCACGCTGCGCGCGCACACACACACACACACACACACACACACACACACACAAAACACAGAAAGTATGCATACTCCTAGGAAACTGTGCCCACTTTTATTTTCTAAACCAAAAAAGAAAGCAAAAATGCAGCAATAATAATTGTGTTGCCAAAAGTTTGTGAACAGTGCCATCTTTAACCAGAATATATTTAATCTTAATATAGGCAGTATTAAGCAATTTTCTCCATTATTCTTTTATTTTAATACATTTGTCTTTTTACAATGGAATGAAAGCAGTTTACAGTGGGGCAGCCTGAAACATAGATACCACATATTTGCAAACACTAGACGATGATCTCTTACTTACTTTATAGAAGTGACCAAAAAAGGATGAGTTAAATTGCTAGGAACATGGTACATGGCAGTTATCCTCCAACCTTGCCAAAATATTAATAACTCCTGCTATTGGAATGGTGCTGCTCCAGTTTTACTACATGGTTCAGAAAACAACACTAATAAAACCATCTCACATCTATAAACCATCAAGGTATCATGGCGACACAGTTATTGAAATCTTCTAAACTTCTTCCTACAAAGAAGTTTCTGAGAAGTCTTGCCCTTTTGTTTTTACCTTACCACATAGTTCCTATTGTATCAAAGTCTAATGATATGCAAAGAAATGATAAATGTTTGAGGTGATAGGTATCTCAGTTACACTGATGTGATCATTACAAGTATGTACTCTGTAATATCACATGTACCCCATAAATATGGTTAAAATTTCCATCTTGACCATCTTTAAGTGTATCGTTCAATAGTGTTAAATACATTCACGATGTTGGGCAATCAAGCTCCAGATCCTTTTCTTAAAAAATCAATTTTGTGTATATTTAAGGTAAACAAAAACAATCTAGTGGTATGAACCCCCAAAGACTCCACAATACTGAAGCTCTAGATATAAGTACTTTTCAGGTTAATATATGTGCATTGCTGAGTTGAAGATTATTACATGCCTTGAGAACAATAACTATAAAAGTAAAAGGAATTTAATATTTATAATCGGTATGCTTTGAGAAACATCTCAAAGAGTAATTGAATATTTTATTCTCTACATCAAATAACATAAGTGTTATAAATAAGATACCCAGAAAAATGTAAATTCCCTTTCTATTTTGAGGTGATAATATAGAAAACCATAATTAGCCATTAAAATATAAAATTGCAGATCACTTTATAAATGTGTTTATTGTGGAATGCAGCATATAAGTGTTTGCTCGCATTTCAGCTTGTTATGCATAGTGAATCACTAAAACAATCATTTAACATTACCTGTGAGCTTCCAGAATAACATTCTATTTTCTCACTTTTGCCTTGATCTGTTAATTAGATGCATGAGAGCATCAGCAAGCTACTTCAGTCAATCTTATATTTAGAAAAATCTTTTAAAATATTCTGTGACCCTCACAGAAATGTTTGATCACCTCAAAAAAGGAAAAGAACAAAAATAATTGAAATTTCCTAAAGGCAGTATACATTTCTTATTTTAGCATTGTCAACTCACAGCATGAAGGATGCAGTACTGTATTCTAGAGAAAGGCTGTCATAGAAAAATGATGAAACCATGATGACATTGACTTCATAGGGATTCTGAAAGTCTCTAAGAAAGATTCTTAACGAAGTGAATGGTTCTCACTTAGTTCTTCTGTATGTTCTGCATCATTCCTGTCTCAATCTTGTATCTGATGGGATGTCCAATGAGATATTTAACATTTGCCAACATAATTACTCAAAGTAAAGTCTGGAGAAATGAATCTCTAATGCCTCATTTCTCTGGAAATTCTTACTTTCCTTAAATATGTACTGTCAATTCTGGTGTTTGTGGAATGTTCTGACTTTGCCACTCTATCCCAGTCATTCCCTAATTGTAATCTCTGTGACAACTGCTTTCTTCCAGCCAAATCAGCTTTCTAGATGAATGGTTTCTAAGAGGCTCTGGAGAAAAAGTCTCTTCCTGCTTTCAGTTTAAACATAAAATTGATCCCCCTATATGTGCAGTGCAATGACAATAATCCCCTATTCAATAGTGACCTTAGGGTATTTCTGTTTAATCACTGTTGTCCATCTGTGGATCATATTACCATTTATTCATAAAGCAGTTTGACTTTTCACCAGTTTAATTATATTATTGTAGACTGTTTCCCATTGGGTCATTTTTTTTAATGTCTTAAAGTTGAGCCAGAATTCTTTTATTTTTGAATTTCCATGTAATAACAGACTCTGTGCTGAACAGTGATGTAACTACGTTGCCAAAATCAGATGTTAAAGTATACTTTGGGAGCCACATAAATGTTCATCCTGATGCATAATGTTAAATATAGTGACTGCACAAATGTTGATTTATAAGCACATTTATGGCATTTATCTGTACAAAAATCATACAAAATATGTATATTTACTTTTGGTATGAAATCTTGGATAGTGTCACTACAGCAACAATTTTTTTGGCAGTTTAAATTTTTTTTTTTTTAATTACACTTTACCTTCTGGGGTACATGTGCAGAACATGCAGATTTGTTACATAAGTGTACACATCCCATGGTGGTTTGCTGTACCCATCAATCCGTCATCTACGTTAGGTATTTCTCCTAATGCTATCCCTCCTCCCCTATCCCCCCAACCCCTGACAGGCCCCAGTGTGTGATGTTCCCCACCCTGTATCCATGTGTTCTCATTGTTCAGTTCCCACTTATGAGTGAGAACATGCAGTGTTTGGTTTTCTGTTCCTGTGTTAGTTTGCTGAGAATGATGGTTTCATCAACCAATATCTTAGAGGAATCTCATGATGAATAAAAAATGTGTAATTTGATTTTTCGAGTGATTAAAATTGTTGCAGCAATTTTAAATCACTCAAAAATTAAAAATCAAAAATCAAAATTATTCATGACGAGATTCCTCTAAGATATTGGTTGATTCATTTATTAGAAATTTATTGAGCGCCTTTCCAGTACTAGGTACTTCTCAAGTTAATCATCGTCAAAATGTCACAAAACAAAGGGCAGAATATTTGGAATGTTTTTATTATATCATTTAATCTTCATATTTTAAAGAATCTTAGAGGTAGCCCAGCTTATGCAAGGTACATAGATACCAGATTTCTATTTAAATATAAAGGATAAAATTGTATGGTGCCGCCCCTCAGCCTGATCCAGTGCTCCCAAATCCTTTTATCCTGCTCGGCATTTTGCATTTCTAAAGTGTGTATCATATTTTAACATACCATATAATTTACTTACTTATTATGTTTATTATTTATTCTTTATCTCCCATTCAAGAATGGAGATTGATGAGGATATCTTAGACTATTTTATTCAATGATGTATCCTAAGTACCTAGAACAGTAGGTACTCAACAAAATTTGTAGAATGAATGGACAAATAAAAACCTGGAGAGAATGATGTTTTCCAGATAAAGAGTTACATACAGCCCACTGGAGTTGCAGTTGGTCCACAGTCAGGCTAAGGCACTTTACTTTCTCTGGATAATGTCCTTCCCTTTGTATCACATTTCTGGGAAATAATCAAATCATTGAGAGTAACTAACAAATAAGAGCTACACATGCCACACACTTTCTTTATGATATTAATCACATATTCTTGTTTATCTCTACTAGATGCAAGAAGGAATGATAGTTACATACCCATTCCACTGAATAAGTTCAGTAATAACAATATTGGAAGGCCTCTCTTGTTTCCATTTAAGGCTTCCTGTTCTGAATGGTCTGATTTGTACCATACTGGATTTGAACAACAGCTGAACCTCGTCGTTCATATTAGTAATTGTGACAACTTGCATTTTCTATGTTTACAACTTTAATTGGGTATTCGGGATATTTCTTTAACTTTCTTTGTTTTCATTTATGCTAAAATAAGGAATGACATCTCTCTTTGATTTAATTAAAAGGTGTGCTTTGAAGGTGAGTTGGGTAAAGTGTAAAAATGCCAGAGGCTCCAATCTTGAGCCCTATGAGCTACCTAATTCCTTCTATACGCTTCTTTTAAACCTTTACCCTCAGAAAATTTGTCTTTGCTATTTCACATAAGCAGTGTAAGCCATAATGCACTATCAACAAATATTCTAAAGTTAAACGCAATTATATTTGTAATGCCTCATCATGTTATCAAGCAGAAAGTCTTATTTGATTATATTTCTTCCAGAGTCCACATGATTTAATATGCATTGTTTAATACGTTTAATCGCTCTCCTATTACCTAATATTGTAAAATATTGCTATTGATACCTTTAAAATACTTGCCAACATGGGGAGACTGTGAGGTAACTCAAGAGTTAGTTGTTAGGCTACATTACTTATCACAAAATGTTTTCTTAAAGGGCCAGATAACAAATATTTCAAGAGTTGTGGGCCAAAAGGTCTTTGTCACAATTACTCAAACCTGCCATTAGAACATATAAGCAGTCATAGACAATACATGAACAAATGGATATGGTTGTGTTCCAGGAAAACTTTATTTGCAAAAATAGCTTACCAGCCTGGGCTATTTGTTATTAGCATCTGGGATCTAAACCCCTCAAAATGTGATCTACAGACCAGGAGCGTGAACATCACTGGGAAACTGTTGAGAATATAGAAACTCAGCCCCTATTCTAGAACTACTGAGTCAGAATCTGCATTTGGACAAGATTTTAATATGCACGATTCTACTGCACATTAAAAGTGTGAGGATTACTGCACTTGCTCCTGCAGACACATACATGGTGCTGAGGCTTGGTAGGAATGGCAAGCTTGGACCTGGGAGGGGAAAGGCCTGTAGAGAGTCCCTCCTCCAGAACCTCAGGATGGTGCTGTCTTCTGTAAAACAATCAACACCTCCATGTAATCGTGATTACCAGTAATGGGGGAAGAGAGAATTTGGAAACTTCTGATATTTATAAAGATGCATCTTCAAAAGGTAAAAGTTTATTTAGGTACAATTTTCAAAACAAGGGTCAATAGAACATTCTTTGGAAACTGTATTGGCACTTTAGTGATTACCTTGAGGAAAGTGCTGAGCTTCACTACAGGGACTTCATTATAGAAAAAATTTGAGGGTTATTTCTCTTGTAATGAAGGGTTGCATAAATATACAGGCATACCTCAGAGACTGTTGCAGACCACTGCAATAAGTCAAAAATCCCAATAAAGCAAGTCACACAAATATTTTTGTTTCCCAGTACATATAAAAATTCTGTTTTTGCTGATGGAGGGTCTTGCTTTGATGCCGATGGCTGCTGACTATTCAATCAGATAGTGGTTTCTATAGTTTGAGGTAACTGTGGCCATTTCTTTTCTTTTCTTTCTTTCTTTTTTTTTTTTTTTTTTTTTTTTTTTTTTGAGACAGAGTCTTGTTCTGTCACCAGGCGCCAGGCTGGAGTGCAGTGGCACAATCTCGGCTCACTGCAATCTCTGTCTCCTAGTTTCAAGCAATTCTCCTGCCTCAGCCTCCCAAGTAGCTGGGACTACAGGCACACGCCACCGCGCCCAGCTAATTTTTTTGTATTTTTTAGTAGAGATGGGGTTTCACCATTTTGCCAGGTTGGTCTCCATCTCTTGACTCGTGATCTGCCCACCTCAGCCTCTCAAAGTGCTGGGATTACAGATGTGAGCCACTGCGCCCAGCCGGCCATTTCTTGAAATAAGACAGTAATGAATTTTGCTGCATCCATTGACTCTTCCATTCACAAAAGAGTTCCCTGTTGCATGTAATCCTGTTTGATAGCATTTTACCCACCGTGAAACTTCTTTCAAAATTGGAGTATATCCTCTCAAACCCTGCTACTGCTTTACCAACTACAATTATGTAATATTCTAAATCCTTTGTTGTCATTTCAACAATTGTCACAGCATCTTTACCCAGAGCAGATTCCATCTTAAGAAATCACTTTCTTTGCTCATCCATGAGAAGCGATTCCTCATCTGTTCAAGTTTTATTGTGAGATTGCACCAATCTAGTCACATCTTCAGACACCTCTTCTAATGCTAGTCCTTTTGCTGTTTCCATGACATCTGCAATTACTTTCTCCACTGAAGTCTTGAACCCACTCCTAGTTATCCATGAGAACTGACTTTATTCAAGCTCCTGTTAAGGTAGATATTATGACCTCCTTCCATGAATCATGAATGTTCTTAATGGCTTGTAGGTTGGTGAATCCTTTCCAGAGGTGTTCAATATATTTTGCCTGGATCCATTGGAGGCATAACTATGGCAACTGTAGTCTTACAAAATGTATTTCTTAAATAATAAGACTTGTAAGTCAAAATTACTCTTTGGCCCATGGGCTGCAGAATAGATACTGTGTTAGCGGGCATGCAAACAACATTCATCTCCTTGTACTTCTCCATCAGAGTTCCTAGATGACTACATGCATTGCCAGTGAGCACTAATATTTTGAAAGGAATCTTTTTATCTGAGCAGTAGGTCTCAGCGGTGGGCTTAAAATATTCAGTAAACCATGCTATAAACAGATGCGCTATCATCCAGGCTTTGTTGTTCCATTATTGAGCACAAGCAGAGTAGATTTAGCTTGATTCTCAAAGGCGCTAGGATTTTCAGAATGGTAAATGGGCATTGGCTTCAACTTTAAGTTACCAGCTGCATTAACCCCTGACAAGAGAGTCAACCTGTACCTTGAAGCTTTTAAGCCAGCCATTGACTTTTCCTCTCTAGCTATGAAAGTCCTAGATGTTGTCTTCTTCCAACAGAAGGCTGTTTAATCTACATTGAAAAATCTGTTGCTTAGTGTTGTCATCTTAATCTATTATCTTAACTAGGGATTCTTGATAACTTTCTGCAGCTTCTAAATCAGCACTTACTGCTTCACTTTGTACTTTATGTTACAGACAGCTTCTTTCCTTAAATCCAAACAACCTCTGCTAGCTTTCAACATTTCTTATGCGGCTTCCTCACCTCGTTCAGCCTTCATAGAGCTGAAGATAGCATCTTGCTCGTTTAGGCTTTGGTTTAAGGGAATGTTCTGGCTAGTCTGGTCTTCAATCTAGACCACTAAAACTTTCTGCATATCAGCAATAACACTTTTGCACTTTCTTATCATTTGTGTGTTCACTGGAATAGCACTTTGAATTCCTTCAAGTTTTTCTTTGCATTTACAACTTGGCACTCCCAAACAATTATAATAGTAACATCAAAGATCACAGATTAGAGATCACCATAACAGATATAATAATAATGGAAAAGTTTGAAATATTGTAAGAATTACCAGAATGTGACACAGAGACACAAAGTAAACATATGCTGCTGGAAAAATGGCATCTATAGACTTGTTGATATAAGGTTGTCACAACCTTCAATTTGTAAAAAAGGCAAGATCTGCAAAGCAAAACAAAGTCCAATAAAATAAGGTATACCTGTAAAACATTCTGATATACTTACATTGTTTCTTTATCAAGTTTTATTACCCTATGTAATACATTGAGTATTAAGGCTTAACGGAAAATTGGTGCTGAACACTATTAAAAAATCAAAGCCCAATCCAGATTTCTCCTTTGAAAATAGTCATATTTTTGCTGAAGGAATTCCATACTAATTGAACTTTGTTGAGCAAAATGATTCCACATTTTACAGCTCAGTAGTTTTATGTTACTATAAGAGTTTTTGTATTTAAAGAAAAAAATTAGGAAAATTACAAGAACATAATATATCAGCCAAAATATTAAAATATATCTGTCAAAGTATTGAGGAAGAAAAAAGCCTTTTTCAGTTCATGTAGAGAAATAAGAGAGAGTTCTAGGTTTATTTACTGCCCCATTATCAAACAAAATCCAATATTATATTTAAGGGCCGGGCACACTTTTCTTTGTGCACTAAGAATTGTGATCTAACGGCTCTAAAATTACCAGGCCTTGATACTGCCATCTGGACATCATACTGGCATTCAGAAAGCTGAAATACATTTTTGTAGGTCACTTTAATTATGTTCATTTGTCTTCTAATTGTAGTGACAATTAAATAGTTCAGAATAGTTCATCTAATGCCTTATTAATATAAAATCAATGTCTCTTTAACATTAATTTTTAAATAGAGTAATTTGTATTGAGTCTTCCATGTTTTCTATCTTTGCCTAGTATGCTTGTGAATGATACTACAGAGGCCTTTCTGGACATTAATGAATAGCTTAAGCAGTTGCTTTTTTGCAAGCATCTGTAGGACTCAAGCTGTGCTTTGCTAGCACCCAAAGGTACTCTTTAAAAATTTGCTTCACACCAGTTTGCACTATAGCACTAATTGTTAAAATAAAAAGAAGGCTCTACAAATATCACAAGTAAGGAAAAACTGTTTAATAGGATATCTTTATGTTATAAATATGTGTGTAGAATACTATATCCTTGTGTGGCAACATTTAACATTATTGCCTAATAGCCTAAGCAGTCTACTGCTTATTCTACCAGCCTCTCACAGTTCTGACACAGATGATTCCAAAGTGGATATCATGTTTCAGGGACCATCCTAGCTACTGCAAGGAACTGTAAATACCAAACACTGGGCCTCTAGTACACATGTCTCAGATGTGGGATTCTTTCCTACTAGCATTTGTACGAACAGGAAAGAATCATCATTTTAAAAAAAAAAAAATTGGAATACGTCCTGGATTAATTTTGAAAACTACAATACCCAATTTACAAATAGATTTTCGTTAAAAAGTTTGTGTTTTTGAGTTGTAATATGGAACTCAAGATAAAACTAATAAAAATAATCATGAATATGGGTAGAGAATAACCCACCTGACCACTCAACCATAAAATAACTGAAATGTATTACTTTTTGTAATAGAATTCTACCAAAGATTATATAGGTTCACTATTAGAAGTTAATTAGAAACAAAATTGAATGAGAAATTTTCCTTTTCATAGTAGATACTCATATTATGGGAAGAACATGTTTAACTAAACCAGGCAGAAAGAGCAATAAATAGAGTCTTGTAAACAACCGGAAATTGAGCCCTAATTTTTCCAAAGAGCTTTTCCACGTGGTAGAATTTATTTGACGTCTAATTCATTTCGGAATTTCAGTGTCTCATTTGATAGCATAGGTAGAGCTAGTGTTGCTTCTGCAGTTATCATTCACAGCTGGAATCTTTTTTTCCTTTCAAATGTAAAAGAGAGGCAGTGGGTGAGGGACAAACTTTTCCCGAGGTAACTAGTTGCAAGTTTAAAGAGCCAAGGAAAGAAGGAAAGAGCATCTAAGGATACTTGGGCACAGAGAGAAAGCAGTTGCCTAGGGTCGAATTTAAATAAGGTATGGAGATCAGCACTAAGCTCACACAGGCTCCCTCAGGGAGCACAGTGGAATTGATGAGGTAGAGACTAGCTGGAGATTTTCCTGCATCTGCCATTCCTGTCAGGTGTGATGGAAGAGCATGTGCCATTATCAGTTAGTACTGTGTGTTCATGTCCCAACACCTCAACTCATCTACTGCTTCATATCATGGTTTCCAAACTGGGTTTCCCAGAGCCCCTCAGGCTAGGCTGTCAAACACAGCCTCCAATAGATCCTGTGTCCTTATTTGGCTTTCCTTTCAGTTTTTTTAGGAATAAAGTGTTCCATTGCTTAAAATAAATTTAACTGCCAAGAACAATTCATTATTTGCAACAACCAAAAAAGGAAGATTAGAATTTTTCCTTTACCAACCAGCAATTTCTGCCACTGTAGGAAATTTAAGGTAATCTGGATATGAAACAAAATTAACTCAACTTTGATCTTTTAAATAGACATTTAAAAAAACAGGAAGTTTATCCAAGTAATGCTTTCCCTTGCCTTTGAAGAAATTCATTTGTTGCCAGCTAATCCATGTTTGACCTTTAACCTGTAAAATGTAAAATAACATAGGAAGAAGAAACTTTCTTAAGCTTTTGCCATTTTGGTTGGGTTGCTTGGTTTTGCATTTTCTTCTATATCTGGAAATGGACATTTAAAAAAGCCTACTTTAAAAATCTTAAATTCCAAATGGTTCAAAACATGGTTTCAATTTTAAAGCATTCCAATTATAATCTATCTAGATGATCTATTTCTCTGGTCCAGTGAGATGCTATGTGAAAAAGTCAGTAATTATGGGAATGCAGTATCTGAGTCATTCTCTTAGAGAGTCATGGTTTGTATCACCCAAAAGAAAAAGTCCAGGGTAAAGAGACCTGTATAACCTAGTTTAATGCAGCAGTTTTTCAATTTACCACAGAATGCTTTTTGTTAAAATTATGTTTAATACTTATTAGAATCCAATAAACTAGTGTTTAAAGATCATCCTTTGCAAATACTTTCATGGCAATATTAGATTTTCATTGATTGAAAGAACAGTGTGTTGCACTGAATCAAGTTAAAAATAAATCATTCTAATAAGCTTCAGAATTAACACATTTTCCATTACTTTATCTTCACAGTCTGAACACTCTATCAAATATGTTTGTATTCTTGACAAAGCCCTATAACTAAAGAAAGGTAATAGGGCTTTGTCTGCATCTGATTTTCAATATCAGGTTAAAATTATAAATGTTAAATATGAGGAGAGAGTTAATAAATGCCTTCATTTATGTAATTATTCCCAAGGTTCGTTATTATGGTTGAATAAGTAAAATATAGACACAGGTTCTTACATATATGTTTATTTTATTTTTTTTAACAAAATATATACTTGAAAGTGCAATATCATTCTGACACTACCTGGAGCTAGGCCAGACTGCAGAGGTTAAGGGCCCAGTACTCCACAAGACCATTCTCACTTCAGATATCAGCTGCAATTTTGTGAGATCCCAAGCCAACCTTACTTCTCACAAGCTGTCTACAAACTTCTGAGTTCCCAGTACTGCCCCAGGCTCAGTAATTCACTACAACAGCTGACAGAACCTGGAAAAGCACTGTATTTACCACTGCAGTTTTATAATAGCAAAAGGATACAAATCAGAACCAGCTCAAAAAGACAAGTAGCTGAGGTGTGGGGGCATCTGAAACATTAAGCATTCATCTTAGGGAGTCAGGAGGCACCTTTTTCTCAGCACACTGGTGTTTCCAGACAGAAAACTCACCCGAGCTTTGGTATCCAGAGTTTTTATTCAGATTTCATTACATAGGCATGACTGATGAATCACTGGCCATGTGGTTGAAAGCAATCTCTTCCTCCTTAGAGGTGGGTCAGATAACATGTAGCTCAAAGTTCCAACTCTCTAATCACATGATTGGTCTCTCTGGTGTGACCAGCTCCTTTTTGAGATATCCCTAGAGCGTAAAATCTTAAGTGGTCTGAGGAGCCCACCACGAATAACATAGACAGTTCTATTACTAGTAAAATTTCAGGGCTGAGAGACCTGCCTTCCAGGAATGAGGGACAAGGGCAAGCCAAATTCCTTTTTATAAAAGAGAAGCCTTTTGAGTTTGCTATAAGAAATGGCCTCGGTAATGATATTGTACATAGACATAACCAAATGAATCTGAAAAAGCATGGTCACTGAGTACACTCCCAGTATTAAAATAACAACAATAACAAAACCTCACAGCCATTCATATTGTTGTTGAAATTTTCTGAGAAAATTTATAAATACTTAGCAGATATGAACACATATGCCTTCAAATGTATATAAAATTCATAAACTTTAAAATTAAAATAATATTTTATTATACTTCTATAAATTTGCCTGGGTACTTCACTATAATAATTGCCTGATATTTATTTATAACTTTTTATCTATCAAATATGTGATGGGTAGAACACTGGAATATAGGTGTTTGGATATTTACATAGTAATTTGGTTGCCCAGATATCAGATCACCAGTTTTTGATATACAGTTGCTCAAGAATATTGTCCATTTGGAAAGTTCTTGCAAAATGATTTGTTTTCAAATTTTTACAGCCTATGAGGACCACAATAGATGAAAGTCTAGCTACATTTTCTCATTCCCAGTTGCAGTCAAGTGCACATAATACACATTTAAGTGGGAGAGATTTTTGAGGTTGCTTTTGAAATTAATCCAGATGTTTCAGAGAGAATGCCAGTTACTCATTCACATAGCTGTAAATCAAAACCACCCAGTATTTTTCATGTGTTTTCAAAATGAATTCTTTGATCCATCAACAGTGTTCCTTTCAACAGCACAATTTAGTAATTGTGAAGGTTGTTGAAATCTACTTTATCTCCACATTCATAATTCAAATGAATGAGTGATCGTGTATATCTCAAAGGCAATATGTCCTCCAGTTACCACTTTAAGCCTGCTGATGTTTTGTATTTATTTCAGCCTGAAAGCAGTGGTCAGAAAGCAGCCATCAAAAATATAATCAAAAGTCCAGTGCTTAATTTTTCCAAGTGTCAAATTCTGTGTTGAACTGCCAAAAGTTTTAATATCCTAATTGTGTGGTCATTTATTGTATTTCAGCATCCTCAGAAACCATACATTGCTACAAGTTGCCAGCAGTTTATTTAGCCTTAAAACACTCCATATGTTTCTCTATCTTTCCATCCCCCATGATTGTTTGGTGTTAATTGCCCTAAAAAATGATCTGAGCAGAGAAGGCAGGGGAATGCTTATCTAGCAGTTCGCTAGTACCATTAAGGATTTTAATGATGCTAGATAAACATGACAGGCAATTATTGAATGCTGTCAGACACGGGAAAATAAAATTGAGATGCTAGGCAATATATGCTTTTGCAGATTTATCTTTATCTCAGTTCCTAATTTGTATCTTTTAACAGTTTAATAGGTTGAATTTTATTTGAGAGATGTTTTCTGGAATATGCTATTGAAAAATCAGACATAAAAGTTTTATATGTCCTTCCTTAATAACACAATGTGAGTCAGTCTGAAGTCATAGATGTTAAATCTTACTAAAGCCATAATATTTCAAAAACAAAAAAGAATATCCGTTTATCTGTTACCCTATGAGGTAGTGACATGAAAGACCGCCCCGTGATTCTATTTTCAGTTATAATTACTGAGCTAAAAAAAGGCGAGAGGTTTACTTTTGAGAGATATTTTGCAGTTTATCCAGGTGGGAGAATATAATTCTTCTAAAAAATTTCAGTAACTTAATATCTTTGACATACTAGTCCTCTTTTGCCAAAGCCATTGATAATATTTGGAAATAATTCGAATTTTTAATTCATTGTAGTTGTACAAATATTATTAAATAATTTGGTTATAATGCCATTGATTTGGAAAAAACTATTGCTTATTTAAAGAAAACAAATTATTACTGGCCCTAAAATAGGAGTTATTTTTTAGGCGTCTCATAGCTATAGGAAAAAGGGAATGGAATTTGAAATATATTTCAACTTCATGAAGGGGGCTTATTTCTCCACCTCAAAGCATAATTAAAGTCAAAATGTAAGATTTAAGTAGATCACTGTAATCTATTTTAAAATTTCAGTAACATTACTGTGAAATATTCCTTTAGTTTTTTGTTGGACTTTCCTCGGATCATTAGCAATACTCCAAAAGTCATCCTGAGTGTCAGCAGGACATTAGGAACTTAGCACTGCCGTCTTCTTTCTGTCTTCTATGTCTCACAACAAACAAAATCCCGACTCTGCCACATCTGCTCTCTGGAAGATTATCTGGGATTCATCCCCCACTTTCAAAACTTTTCATTGTATCCTAATCTTCATGCCAAATTTGTGATCCCATTTTTTAAAATTTATATTATACTTTATTTACAATGGATGATATAAGGTACATACCATCTAATCAGTCCATTTCTCTTCTAGGAGTACATAAAACAGAAATGCATACATATGTCCATCAAAGACACATTCTAGAATATTCATAGCAGCAATGTTAATAATGCCCCCATATTGAAAACTACCTAAAAGCTCACCAACAACATAATGAATAAACCATAGTATATTCACACAATAGAATGCTACATATCAACTAGAATAAGCAGTCTTCAGCAATATGCACCAATATGGATGAAATGCACATCACAATGTAGAGTGAAAAGGCTAACACAAATGGATATCCACTATATGATTGCATTTACATGAAACTTTTAAAAAGTAAAACTTTTCTACACTGTAAGTAGTCAGGATAGTTGTTGGTCTTATAAGAAAGGGTAATGGCTGAAAGGGAGCACAGAGGAGGGTTCTGGACTATTGATTTCATGGGTGTGTTCAATGAAGTTTACATCTGTAGAGAAATGCACTTTCGTGTATGAAGACTACAATACGAAGTTTAAAACAAATATCTTTGACAAACGTAGAGGAGATATTACATAAAAAGATATGCCAGACATCTATTTATCTTCCATTGTTTTGGTTCGACCTGTATCTTACAGTAACATTTCCTAACTTAAGTCCGATACAGTCACATACACAAATGAGTAAAAGTAAAACTTGTGAAACCTGAGTAAGTGCGATGGTTTGTACTGTCAGTAACTTGAGAGTGGTGGAAGCTTATTTTTTTTTTTTTTAAATTTCATATTTTCCATGGTTTTTTTGTTTTTTGTTTTTTGTTTTTTGTTTTTTTTTGTAATTTGTGCCCATAGTGATATTTTTACTCTGGGACTATATTTGTTTTTTTTTTTTTTATTGCATTTTAGGTTTGGGGGGTACATGTGAAGAACATGGAAGATTGTTGCATAGGTACACACATGGCAGTGTGATTTGCTGCCTTCCTCCCCCATCACCTATATCTGGCATTTCTCCCCATGCTATCTCTCCCCAACTCCCCACCCCCCCACTATCCCTCCCCTTTTTCCCCTGACAGACCCCAGTGTGTGATACTCCCCCTCCCTGTGTCCATGTGTTCGCATTGTTCACACCCACCTATGAGTGAGAACATGCGGTGTTTGATTTTCTGTTCTTGTGTCAGTTTGCTGAGAATGAAGCTTATGTTTTTAACACGTGTCTCAGATAATTTACGATTAGACAAGGCCAGTAAATACTATGTAGTAAATTAAATAGTATTTTAGCACTATTTCAGTACAGGACAGTTTGAGTATAATCATAGAGATTAAATTTGCCATTTTGGTTTAAAGGTGGTCTGATTTTTCTAAATTAAAGAAATTAGCCAGGCGCGGAGGCTCAAGCCTGTAATCCCAGCGTTTTGGGAGGCTGAGGCAGGTGGATCACAAGGTCAGGAGTTTGAGACCAGCGTGGCCAACATGGTGAAACCCCGTCTTTACTAAAAATACAAAAAGTTAGCCAGGCGTAGTGGCACACGCCTGTAGTCCCAGCTACTTGGGAGGCTGAGGCAGGAGAATTGCTTGAACCCAGGAGGCAGAGATCGCAGTGAGCCGAGATAGCACCACTGCATTCCATCCTAGTTGACAGACGAGACCCTGTCTCAAAAAGAAAAAAGAAAAAAAATTAATGTTTGTTGGTTCTTTTTAAAATCTTCCCACAACAAAAAGAATAAAATACTTAGGAATAAATATAACAAAATAAGTTTCAGACCTATACACTGAAAACTATAAAATATCATTGAAAGAAACTAAAGAGCTATAAAAATGGAAATAAATTGGGTGTGTCTGAATTAAGCTGGCAGTACTCCCAAACTGAACAACACATTTGACACAATCCCTATCAAAATCCTAGCTGCATTTTTTTTGCAGAAATTGACAATCTAATTCTAAAATGCATATAGGACTTTGACTCAAAATAGCCAAACCTATCTTTAAAAGGCAAAACAAAGTAGGAAGACTCATACTTTCAGATTTCAATACTTGCTAAAAAGTTACAGTCATGAAGACTGTGTGGTACTATCATGAGACTAGACATACAAATAAATGGAATAGTATTCACCATTCAAAAATAAATCCTTACATTATGGTCAACTGATTTTCAACAAGGATGCCAAAACAATTCAATTAGAAAAGAATAGTTTTTTCAACAACTGAGGACATTTTAACTCAGTAACCACATGTAAAAGAATGAAATTGGGCCCCTACCTTTTATCATAAACAAAAATTAACTCTAAATGAAATACATACCTAAATATAAGAGCTAAAACTATCAAATTCTCATGAGAAGACACAACTGTAAACCTAGATGAACTTGGCTTAGGAAATGGCTTCCTAGATATAATACCGAAGCATTTAAAACCAAGGAAAAAGATAAACTGGACTTCATTTACATTTAAAACTTTTGTTCTTCAAAGAACACTAAAATTTAAAAAAGAGACAATAACAAGTGTGAGAAGAATTTGTAGAAATTGGAACATGCATACATATCTGGTAGAATATAAAGTGGTGCAGTCATTTTGGAAAACAGTTTGACACTTCCTGAAAAAGTTAAATAGGAGTTACCATATGACTGAGCAGTTTCATACATATTAAAAGGAATTGAAATATATGTAATATATGTATTAAAGGAAATTGAAAATGTATGCCCACACAGAAGCTTGTAAACAGATGTTCATAGCACCATTATTCATGATAGACAAAAACTGAAAACAACTCAAATATCCATTAACCCGATGAGTGGATAAAGAAAATGTGAAATGTCCATATAGTGGAATATTATTCAATCATAGGAAGGACTGAAGTAATGATACATACTATAACATAAATGAATCTTGAAAACATTATACTGAGTGAAAGAAGCCAGCAAGGCATGGTGATTCACACCTGTAATCCCAATACTTTGGGAGGCCAAGGACCACTTGAGGCTAGAAGTTCTAGACTAACCTGAGCAACACGGTAAGACCGCATCTCTATAAAAAATATAAAAATTAGCTTGGTGTGCACCCTTTGTCCCAGCCCAGCTATTTAAAAGGCTGAGGTAGAAGGATCTCTTGAGTGTAGGAGGTCAAGGCTACAGTGAGCTGTGATGACACCGCTGCCCTCCAGCCCGGGAGACAGAGTGAGACAACATCTCTAAAACAAAAAAGAAAAGAAATAAGATCACATGATGTTTTATTTCACTTATAGGAAATGTCTAGGTTAGGCAAATTCATGGATACAGAAAGTAGATTCACTGTTGGCAGATGAGGAAGGGGAAAATAGGAAGTGACTGCCAGTAACCATAGGGTTTATTTTTAGGGTAAAACACATGTTCTAAAATTAGATGGTGGTGATGGTTGCACAACTTAGCAAACATACTGAAAACCAAAACATGAGGTTATTTTTATGACATATGAATTATATTTCCATACATTCTTTTTTTTTAATATATATTTTATCGCATTTTAGGTTTTGGGGTACATGTGAAGAACATACAAAATTGTTGCATAGGTACATACATGGCAATGTGGTTTGCTGCCTTCCTCCCCTTCACCCATATCTGGCATTTCTCCCCATGTTATCCCTCCCCAAATCCCCACCCCCCCACATAAATTCTTTAAAATGTACCTGGAGTTGCCTAGTATCAATTGTTGATATTATAATCATTGTCAAAACTGAATCTCTGCTGTTGAGATAAAATGGGAAGGCAGAGTGTTTTCTTGTACCAAGAACACCCTCTCTCCACATTCAAAGAGTAATATAGAGGACAAGCATGCATTTCATTCTTGACCAGAGGAATTTTGCTGTTTTCCCATTTGCCTTGAGAATAATACTGTTTAATTGATACTGTGAAATGGCAAGTTCATAGTTAAGAACTATTGAAAGAAAATGCTCCCATTTCCCAAAACAGATCTGTGCACTATTAACTGAATTGGCTGGGTGCTTTGACGAAATGACTACTGGATTAGACCTCAGGAAACTTTTCCCCATCTCTTACTGTGTAAACTTGGACTCAGTCAGTCATCACTCTGCATTTGTTTTCTTAACTGGCTGCTAAATATCAATACTTGCACAATTCATATGTAAGATTTTCAAGAGAATCGAATTGATATAAGATATGAAGATTCCTTGAAAGTGACAGCATGGTAAAATATGAGACATTACTTAACATCCTTTATTTTTCTTCAGACTTGATTTTCAAAGAAGGAGAAACATAAGCTGCTAAGTTAAATGGTTCCTTTTGGGTACTGAGTGAAAGGGACTGGGATTTCTTCTAAGAAAGAAGGTTGCATGGACTCAGAACCCTGTACTTGTGTGACATTAACAGATAGGGTTTTATAGAAAACTGTTATAATTTTTTAATGTATCATTCTGTCAGCATGAGAATGATATGGCAGCAGACAGGTTATTGTCAATTAAACACGAGCTGTCAGAAAGTCAGAAATGTTGAAATATGGTGAGCATGAATCCTAAGCAGATCACATGGCAGCTACTCAGCTGTTATTTTAACAGAGTCGCTGTGTGTATGTGTCATTTTCCTGCAGAATTTAATTTGAGTCCCTAACAACGGAGACACCTCTGCATTTGCATGCTGCTATCAAGTCAGCCTTGGACCTTTTAAATGAGCTAGAATAGTGGGTGGTAGTGGGAGAGTGACAAGTGGAGGAGATGATTGTTGTCTCATTTTCCTCCACTCAGGTTACATTGAAGAGGCCTGTATCATCCCCTGCCCCTCAGACTGCAAGCTTAGTGAATGGTCCAACTGGTCGCGCTGCAGCAAGTCCTGTGGGAGTGGTGTGAAGGTTCGCTCTAAATGGCTGCGTGAAAAACCATATAATGGAGGAAGGCCTTGCCCCAAACTGGACCATGTCAACCAGGTATTTTCTATCATTGAGAGTGTGAAGGTATTGTTTAGATTCACAATGATCTGATGTTTTTCTCCAAAATCAGAGTAAATAATAGCTATTGAATAAGAAATCTGACCCATTTTTACCAGTTAAATAATAGAAGAGTAAATAATAGCTACTGAATAAGAAATCCGATCCATTTTTATGTTAGAATGCCTTAGTAAATGCATGTATGTTATTAAAATCCCAAATTAGACATAATCTCTGTATTCTCTGGAGATTCCATACCCTGCAAGTATATGAGTATGTATATAATTCAGTGGAGAGAACAATGACACCTATCTTTGAAATAATGTCAAGGTATTTAATCTGTCATAAAATTGTATCTTAACACGTAGGCCAAGACTATCTCATTCTTAAAGTTTCCCAGACTGTCAGAAAAGATATCTCAATTACCAACTACTTAAATTAAGATCAAAGAAATAATATGGATTTGGGTCTAAAATTAGGAAAAATATATACTGTTTGTTTAAATGTGTTTGATATAAAACAAATTGAGAAAAAGAAATACAAAGATGGCTTCAAAGTCACTGTTAAGTATGCTATCAGTTTAGTCATTGACCATTTTCAGTTTCATTTGCAACTCTGAATGATGCATTCTGTCTGACCTGCTGTTACTAGTTGTTTTTCTGTTCTATTAGAGATGAATAGTAAAAAGCCTAATGGAGGAAGTGTGACTAATTTAAATGAAATGTAACATAATCAGACAGTTATTACCATGTTTTGCCTACATGTGAATTAACAAAGAATAATTTCATACATTATGTGTGGGTGTTAAGTTGTGTATTTGAATTTAAATCACAATCAAATGAATCAAGTCCTTAAATATGTAGAATTGTTTCATACATACATAGACTAATTTTAATCTTGAAACACTGCTCACGGGTATACATACTTTCCTTCCCAGATTAACCTAACTTTGTTCATAATAAAAGTAGATTGTAGAGACAACAGAAAGAACTTTGGCATTAAGTAAATTAAGGTGACGATCATGACGAATTAAATTCTATAAAAAGTACTCTAAAGAGTCTTGATTGTTCCCCAACTAAAGTTGCTGACTTTAGGTGCAAGGGAGGGTAAATAATACACTCCCTTGCTGCCATCTACTGGGAGGTTAGCTTCCCTGTCACAGAGCATTTTGCATTTCTAAGATGCTACGGAAATTTCCAAAGAAGAAAAATCAGTTCCACAACTCTAATTATATAACTGTGAAACAGAATAACTGAACTAAAATGCTCACAATACAAAAGCATATTTCTCTACAAATTGTGAAACCTTGAATATTCAGTAGCAAATTTAAATTTTAATAAATTATGTATGATTCACAATTCTAATAAAGAGAAATTCTACACATACTCATACCTACTTTACTTTAGCCTGTATGTGTATACCCCCGTCAGATATGCAATTAAAATCAGCTGTGTTTCCTCAGATTTTCCTTAAGGGTAAGTTTGCAAAGGTTCAAGACCTTAGGCCAAGTTGTCTTTGCTGTTCCTAGGGCTTATTCCTAGCCACTTCTGTCACTCTCCAACACTGATATATTCTGATGCAGTTTGATAGTGGTGTTGTGGCTTAGTATCGGTTTACTGAAGGTTTATTGAGACATTAACAACTGAAAAATGAAATCTAAAACTAAAAAATTTTTGAACATTTGAGCATAAATGTTCTACATAAAAATAGAAACCTCTGTAAATTTGTGTATTAGTAAAATACTTAGGGAAAATAAAGAAGATGTATAGTTTTGTGTTAATGTTGAAAATTATAAGTCACATAGATGTTTACTACAATTATACATTCCTCAGTAAAATAATCAGAAGCCCATTGGCTTGAAAATGGTCTCTGAGTTTCTGTTTTTCTAGCTGAGGATGGAAGTCCTCAAATCCTCATTTTCTACAAAACATATGAATTGATGAAGGTAAATCAATGGGTAGATCATTCTGTAAATATATTGATAGACAATAATCCATTGACATGTTGGATCACAAGTTATTTGTATCGTGTATCAATTCCCCATGCTATGTATTTTGAGGTCAACTCAGTTTTCTAAGATTTCTTCATCCTACCCATCTAATTTTCTCATTGTGCTATATTCACAATACTAATTTGTGCATCTTACTTTTCAACAATAAGTAGTTATATATTATCTCCTATTACCTAAGAAAAATGTTCTAATATTTTACCAAAAAAGTAGATTTTATGTATAAGTAATAATACTTGAAACTTACCAAGACTTCTTCTCATAACAAACTGACATTTTCACCTATCTTATTTCTCTCCCGTTTCATCATTCCTGTTGAACGTCACTGCAGGCACAGGTAAGAACTCTTAAACCTCATGGTTCTTGATAGAATGCTTTTATTTAAAAAATTCTGATTTCTGAGAATGCATTTCTCTTCTTGCCTTGCATGTTTTACAGGGAGAAAATACCACATTTTCCATTAAGGATTTTTTTTCTGTACCTGTTTCCTTTTTATTTTCTGGAATAGTTAACTGTGTCCCTTCATTTTCGTATCTTTCATTGCAATATCAAAAACTGAGGTGAACAAGAGTTGGGGGAGAACAAGTTTTATGCCACTAACCTTGACTGGCAGTGACACCCATATTAATGGTCTTGCGCTCTGCAGAGGGAGGAGGAAACGGTGCGAGTAAACTGAAAATGGGTGGGTTGGAGATTGTTCTGAAGTGATTGGTATTCACTTCAATACAGGAGATTAAATAAAAGCCATCAAAGGATTAGGAAGAACCGTGTTTTCTCCTTTGGGTTTTGTCTTCATCATGAGTTGTAGGGTAGTGTTTTATCCTGTGCTATTTAGTTCTATTTTAATACAGCACCTAAGTGTGAATGTAATCAACTTATGGCAATCCTAGAATTGGACTCCACCAGTGCACTTATTATTCCTATTTAAAACAAGTCCACTTTATTCATTTTACTTGGGTTTTTAGTTCACTAAAATTGGCACAAAAGAATGGCTCCAAAGGGCTATTTAAATCTACTTTTCTAGAATTCATTACATAAAACATTTTTATGCTATAGTTTCTCCCTCTTTCTCTCTGTCTCCGTCTCGCTCTCTCCCTGGGGGGGGGGGGTGTGTGTGTGTGTGTGTGTGTGTGTGTGTGTGTGTGTGTGTAAAATAAGAAATAGAGTTGGACTATCCATAGATTAAAAAGTTACTTTCGAAGAATGTAATGGTTGAGTCAGCTTGGTTGCTCTTGATTAAGTGCCATTTATTTCCTTTATTTAGTCATTCTTCTCATTGAAAAAGAATATAATTGATTCATTGTACTAAAAACCCTGAAACCAAGCATACCACCCCAAATGTGGGACTAAAAGTCTTTATGGACACTGGAGCAGAGACAATTTGCTTTGTTTCATGTGGTCCTCACTGCTTAAGGTTGTAGACCAGACTCTGTTTCTAAGCCTTAAATGATTGAGGATTAGTTTTAGGTTGGCTTTATTTCATATTATCTTTTTAATTTAGTTTCTCATATGATACACACCAAAAAATGTAAATTCTCATCATTATATATATTTATCTGGAAAATAAGCCAAATTATATTTATTTGGAAAACAGCTATGTTTGTGTACTCATTTAGTTCATCACGTCATCTTTCATTCATTCATTCAGCAAATCCCTGTTGAGTGCCTAACATGGGAGCACCCTGGGCTAGTATTAAAGACACACAGAAGTGTAAATGAGACAGACGGTCCAGAAAATTACAATACAGTGTGTGAAGAGTCAGCACAGGAAAACATGTAACATCTCATGTGATCCAGTGGATCAGATTTAGACCTGCAATGTCATAGCAGAGCAATAGAGTACAACATGGTTAGCCCTGTCGTCTACTGCTAGAACTCTTGCGTTCTCTCTATTGCTACGTTAGAATAATAAGCAGTAAAGGAGGGGAATGAAGTAGCTTAAAAGTGAAATGATTCTCGTTATGTGTGGAAATCCTCCCACTCACTCTTATCAGATTCCCTGAGGTTGCTGAGAACCATGTGTGTTTCAGGTGTATGAAGTTGTTCCATGCCACAGTGACTGCAACCAGTACCTGTGGGTCACAGAGCCCTGGAGCATCTGCAAGGTGACCTTTGTGAATATGCGGGAGAACTGTGGAGAGGGCGTGCAAACCCGAAAAGTGAGGTAAGGCAAAGCCTAATTACACAGAGAGGCAAGTCACAAAACCATCGCCCAATTGCACACGTGCCAGAGTGACTGTTCAGTCCTCCCCAGGATTCCAGATAAAATTGTCTGTGGTTTTGCTTTTAGGGAATCTGTGCTCATGGAGAACTAAGAGGGTCTGCTTCACGCAGCAGTTTATTACATTCTGGCCTTCTGATTTAGAAATCTTCACTTCAGATACCCTTAAAGAGAAGGAACAGCACATTCAATCTGAACTAATGCAAATTTTCAACCCCAATAACTTTTTTGCTTAAAGGCCAAATATATTTCCAAGGTCATTTTTAAAGTAATCTGTTTTAAACTGTTGCTCTTTTGTATCAAACTGGCTAACTGAATATTCTCCTCTTATCCAGGGAACTTTCTCTGAAACCCCCAGCTGGTTCCTTCCTGTCACTTGTTCTTCTGTAGCTGCAACGTTCAATAGGATAACCACTAGCCACACTAGCTCAATTTAAATTTAAACACATTTAAGTTAAATTAATTTAAAAATGCCTCTCCCCAGTCATGCTAGCCATACTTCAGTGCTCCATAGCCACCTGTGCATGGCAGCTATCTGTTGGACAGCACAAACAGTATTTTTGTCACGGCAGAAAGTTCGATTGGACAGGGTTGTTCTATAACACCCCATATACCCCTCACTGTGTTGAAAAGACACATTTTCATGTCTACCCCCTTAATAAAACTTTCTAAATTTCTTAAAACAGAGACCCCATCATATTCATAGGATCTTCCTACTGCCTAACACAAGATTGATACTCATTAAATTTTCTATACAGCATCTATCACGTGACACTTAAGGGCTCTAGAACTCTGTGAAACAAGTGCAGGAGATTTCATCACTTCCATTTTATAGATTATACTCCCAAGCACTAAATAATATACCAAGAACACCCATCTAGTAAAGTGGCAGCACTAGCATTCAAACCCAAGTCTCCTGTCACTGTTTTGAAAAACACTAGTTTCTTTGAACTCTTCTCAGTGACACCCAGAAAGACAAATGTAAAACCATCCAGCACTGGACAACCCATGTTATGAAGAAGTTCATTCTTACCCATAACCTAACCTTTCAGGTGTTTTAGATTGACAATTTTTAATACACTTCAGTTAGAAAGCAGAACAAGTTACTATTTGTTTTACCATATAAAACTTTTGCATGTATACCTATGTATAACTTTGTTTCTAATAAAAAGTTTTCCATTTCTTTTTTCAAAAGCACATCTGAAGTCTCAATTTATTTCTCTAAGGACCTTAATATAGGTGGACTGGGGAATAGGGAAGGCCTAGGGAGGTAGTGAGTAGATAGAGACACAGAAAAAAGAAGAGGTTCTGTTTTCCACTATTCTCCTTTCAAAGTAATTTTTTCTTCAAAATTAAAAAATATTACATTAAGAATTTGGTCAGGTTGGTTGTTTAGTTAGAAAAAAAAAGGGTAGTAAAGGAACTACTGGGTTGTTTTTTCAGCTTTCCCTTCAGCTGTCTGTGGACATGTTACTTTTTATTTTTATTTTTATTTTTTGGTTTGTAAATAGATATTCTAAACATTTCCAAACACATTCTAAGCAAAGTAACTTTTCAGATCAATTTATTTTTTCAGTAAACAACTTCCATGCAAATAGAGAAAAGAGGTCAGTATTGATTGCGATCTCTAATCATGTAATGATGTTCCTCTTTGTTACTGTTTGAGTAGTAGTACACCTCCCTTACATTATCCTCTGCTAATGAAGGTCAAAATGTCCTGCTTCAATGCAAGCATTGGGTGACAATCAGGATAGATGGGTCTATAAAAAAGCAGGTTTAAATTTATTCAATTACACTCTTCCTCTTTAAGGTTGTTATGGCCTACCAGGGAGTGGTGGTAGAAGTGGTTTGCCTTAGTAGGGAGGGATTTTTTTTCATGACTTTTTTTAGAATTGCCAGTACATGGTGATAATAGAAAGCAGACAGATCCAGTTATTGCTGCTTTTTAAATATATGCAGAAAATACACATTACCACACCTATGATGGGCCTCTGACGCCACCGTTTACCTACAACTTGGTTCTATACCATGTATCTCTAATACAGGTCAGTTTTCTCACAGCATTCTTCTTGCTCCTTAGAAAGGAGAAAGGCCAAGAATTTGAAGAAAGCAAAGGAATTTAAAGCACCTTCCTTTGTGCTCAAAACTTGATCCAAATATTTATTCTGTATTCTAGGGTGATTATAAAAATTTTTATTACAAAATAACACAAATAAAGCCTATAAGTAGTCTAAATGCCACAATAGAAATTTTTTTTGATTTACTTAATGTAATTTTATTTAATTTTTTAACATCAAATACAATGTTTGCTTGCACTTAAGATAATTTTAGTCTCTGTATTGTCAATGAAGAGTTTATATTTCATAAGAGAAAACTTTCAGCCTAGGACTTCTTTGTGCATTTTTTTTCTCTTAATTTTTTTTTAATTATACTTTAAGTTCTGGGGTACATGTGCAGATCGTGCAGGTTTGTTACATGGGTATACATGTGCCATGGTGGTGGTTTGCTGCATCCATCACCCCGTCATCTACATTAGGTATTTCTCCTAATGCTATTCCTCCCCAATCCCTCCACCCACTGCTATTCTTCCCCTAGTCCTCCCACCCCCCAGGCCCCAGTGTGTGATGTTCCCTTCCCTGTGTCCATGTGTTCTCATTGTTCAACACCCACCTATAAGTGAGAACATGTGGTATTTAGTTTTCTGTTCTTGTGTCAGTTTGCTGAGAATGATGGTTTCCAGTTTCATCCATGTCCCTGCAAAAGACATGAACTCATCCTTTTTTATGGCTGCATAGTATTCCATGGTGTATATGTGCCACATTTTCTGAGCCAGTCTATCATTGATGGGCATTTGGGTTGGTTCCAAGTCTTTGCTATTGTGAACAATGCTGCAATAAACATACGTGTGCATGTGTCTTCATGGTAGAACAATTTATAATCCTTTGTGTATATACCCAGTAATGGGATTGCTGGGTTTAAGGGTATTTCTATTTCCAGATCCTTGAGGAATTACCACAGCGTCTTCCACAATGGTTGAATTAGTTTACACTCCCACCAACAGTGTGAAAGCATTCCTATTTCTCCACATCCTCTCCAGCATCTGTTATTTCCCGATTTTTTAATGACCGCCATTCTAACTGGCATCAGATAGTATCTCAATGTGGTTTTGATTTGCATTTCTCTAATGACCAGTGATGATGAGCTTCTTTTTCATATGTTTGTTGGCTGCATAAATGTCTTCTTTTGAAAAGTGTCTGTTCATATCCTTTGCCCAATTTTTGATGGGGTTGTTTTTTTCTTGTACATTTGTTTAAGTTCTCCATAGATTCTGGATAGTAGCCTTCACACTAGGGACTTTTTAGCAACTGTGGCACATTTAAGCCATGGAATTCAAATGCAGGCATTAAAATATGTCTTAGAAAAATAGTTCATGACAAGAAGATGTTAATAATATATTGTAGATTTTTTAAATGGTAGAAATAGTAAAGTTTGCTTCTATTTTGCAAAATGAAAATATATATTTAAAGTCATAGTCTTTAATAAATAAATATAATCTGTTAAGAGTGGGCTATCTCTGATGAAATTATGGAAATTTTTATTACTTCTGATTTCTTAAAAGGAATATGTTACTTGTATAACAAAAAATAAAAAGAAGAGAGATGTATTAATCTGTTCTCACAGTGCTATACAGGACTACCTAAGACTGGGTAATTTATAAAGAAAAGAGATTTGGCCAGGTGTGGTAGCTCATGCCTATAATCCCAGCACTTTGGGAGAGTGAGGCGGGTGGATCACGAGGTCAAGAGATTGAGACCATCCTGGCTAACATGGTGAAACCCTGTCTCTACTAAAAATAAAAAAAATTAGCAGGGCGTGGTGGCATGTGCCTGTAGTCCCAGCTACTCAGGAGGCTGAGTAAGGACAATCACTTGAACCCAGGAGTCGGAGGTTGCAGTGAGCTGAGATCATGCCACTGCTCTCCAGCCTGGTGACAGTGAGAGACTCCATCTCAAAAAAAAAAAAAAAAAAAAAAAAAGAGGTTTAATTGACTCACAGTTCCACAGGCAGTACAGGAGACATGGCTAGGAGCCTTCAAGAAACTTACAATCACGACAGAAGGGTGAAGGAGAAGCAAGCATGTGGCAGTAGGAAAAAGAGCGAAGGGGAAAGTGCCACACACTTTGCAAACAGTCAGATCTCATGAGAACTCACTATCATGAGAACAGCAAAGGAAGAATCTGCCCTATGATCCAATCACTTCTCACCAGGTCCCTCCCTCAACATTGGGAATTATAATTTAACATAAGATTTGGGTGGGGACCCAGAGCCAAACCGTATTCTTCCACCTTGGCCCCTCCCAAATCTCGTCTACTTCTCACATTTCAAAACACAACCGTGCCTTCCCAACAGTCCCCCAAAGGCTTAACTCATTCTAGCATTAACTCCAAAGTCCAAATCCAAAATCTCATCTGAGACAAGGCAAGTTCCTTCTGCCTATGAACCTGTAAATCAAAAACAAGTTAGTTACTTCCAAGATACAATTCTCCCATTCCATGTGCGAGAAATTGGCCAAAACAAAGAGGCTACACGCCCCATGCAAGTCCAAAACCCAGCAGGTCAGTCATTAAATTTTAAAGGCCCAAAATTATCTCCTTTGACTCTATGTTTCACATCCAGGTCACAATGACACAAGTGGTGGGTTCCAAAGGCTTTGGGCAGCTTGAACCCTGTGGCTCTGCAGGGTATGGTCCACAAGGCTGCTTTCATGGGCTGGCATTTAGTGTCTGTAGCTTTCCCAGGTGCACAGTGCAAGCTGTCAGTGGATCTGTCATTCTTAGTTCTGGAAGATGGTGGCCCTACTTCCACAGCTTCACTAGGCAGTGCCCCAGTGGGGATTCTATGGAGGGGGTCCAACCCTACAATTCCATCTCACACTGGCCTAGTAGCAGACTTCTGCTAGGACATCTGGTCCATTTCTATACATCCTCTAAAATCCAGGTGGAAACTCCCAAGCCTGAACTCTTGCCTTCTGTGCACCCATAGGCCCAATGCCATGTGGAAGCCACAAAGGCTTGGGACTTGCAGCCTCTAAACCAGCAACCTGAACTGTACATTGGCTCCTTTTAGCCATGGCTGGAGCTAGAGAGACTGGGTTGCAGGGCACCATGTCCTGAGGCTGCACAGAGCAGTGGAGCCATGAGCCTGTCCCACAAAACCAATTTTCCCTCCTAGGCCTCTGGGCCTGTAATGGGAGTGGCTGCCATGAAGGTATCTGAAACACCTATGGGGCATTTTCCCCATTGTCTTGGCTGCTGACACTAGGCTCCTCTTTACTTATGCAAATTTCTGTATCTGGCTTGAATTCCTTCCCAGAAAATAGGTTTTTCTTTTCTACTACATGGCTGAGCTGCAAATTTTCTAAACTTTTATGCTCTGCTTCCCTTTTAAATATAAGTTCCAGTTTGGGGTCATTTGTCTGTCTATGTGAATGAATGTATGCTTTTAGAAGCAACCAGGTCACATCTTGAAAGCTTTGCTGCTTAGAAATTTCTTCCACCAAATACCCTAACTCATCTCTCTCAAGTTCAAAGTTCCACAGATGTCTAGAGTACAGGCAGAATGCCACCCATCTCTTTGCTAAAATATAGCAAAAGTGACCTTTACTCCACTTCCCAATAAGTTCCTCATCTTCATCTGAGAACACCTCAGCCTGGATTTCACCATCCATATTTCTATCAGCATTTTGGTCAAAATCATTCATCAAGTCTTTAGGAAGGTCCAAACTTTTCCTCATCTTCCTGTCTCTTCTTATCTCTCCAAACTGTTCTAGCTTCTGCCCATTACCCAGTTCCATAGCTGTTCTTTTTCAGGTATCTTTGTAGCAATGCCCCACTTCTCTTGTACCAATTTTCTGTATTAGTTTTCACACTGCTATTAAAGAACTACCCGAGACAGGGTAATTTATAAAGAAAAGAGGTTTAATCAGCTCATGGTTCTGTGGATTGTATAGACTTCTGTTTCTGGGGAAGTGTCAGGAGACTTACAATCATGGCCTAAGGACAAAGGGAAGGCAGGCACATCTTCACATGGTGGCAAGAGAGAGGAAGAGCAAAGGGGCAAGTGCTGCACACTTTTAAACCATCCGATCTTTTGATAACTACTCACTGGTATGAGAACAGCAAGGGGAACATCTACCCCCATGATCTAGTGATCTCAGTGTTGGAAGCCCCTCCTCCAACACTGAGAATTCCAATTCAACATGAGATTTGGGTGGAGACACAGATCCAAATCATATCAAGAGAAATCTTTGAAAATATTTATGTGCATAACTGCTTAATAGAGTGCTAGATATCTGTTCTTAACTCTGGATCAATAGGTAATTCTACAAGTTAATCCTTATATATAGTGACAGTACCTACCGCAAGTGTAATCTATTCTTAGGAACAAATCCGACCTTTGAGCACTGAAATGCCCTGTCTGCAACATGTTGTCTCTAACCTGCTGTCAACAGAACATTTTTTAAATGATATTGAAGGTAGAACTTTTTCCTGGGAAACTAAAATCATCCTAAAAATATTCATAATTTGATTTATTCTTTCAACAATGAAATTGTATCAATATCTAATTTGCATATTTTTGTGATTGCTTTTTACATATTTATCCAGCATACAAAAAATGCATAGGTAGGTATGCATTTTTTGGGTATTTTTTCAGGCTACAAGTCCAATTAAGACATGACCAACAGCACAGAGAAAAGTTGGGATTCCAGGTATCACTGGCAATATAATTCAACTGATATTTTAAAACATTACACTAGGTTTGAGAAACTTAAGTCAAGCCTTCCTTTTCACTTCCTGAAATGCAATTCTCTTCCTAAATCTATTAAGGTGGCTGACCTTTTCCAAGTTATACATGAAAGATAAAGGTTCTGTCTCCTACTGTAATACTTAAAATTGTCCAGTAAATTACCATTTACTATGGTAAAAGTGAAGTCTCATACTAGCCACATTAATAAGATTCCCAAAAGATGAATAAAGAGGCCTTCCTGACTGCTTGCAAGAGAATAAAATGGAACACAAACTAACAATTTTTTTTAGTAGAAAAATCCAAATAACCATATTTAGAGAACCTGTTCTATACCAATTATAATTGTCTTTCTGCTTGTCACTTTAAGAGTCACAGCAGAAGGGAGGCAAAAATTACTTTTAAGATGGCAAAACAAATTGATAAATGCCTCTAGTTATTTTCAAAAACACTTAAAGAGATTGCCCACTTAGAGATTTCAGTGTGCCTGGTCTTTCATCAGATATGAATCAGCTAATTCTACCTTCTCTGTGGAATCCATCATTTTCTTGGGTACAATAAATGCATTATATGCCCAATTATAAGCTCTCTATGAAGTTCTTTGAAGAATTCCTCAGTATTTTCTGTTTCATATGTGTATAAATGACCTTCTTCTTTCAGAGGAAACTCACCTAACATGCAGAGTTTACATATCCACAGTGGCTCTTATATTCAAAGACTCGTGAATGCAAACATACATTTTTGAATCATGCAGAAGCACTACACATAATTAGGAGAGGCAAAGATCCCGTTAAGTTTTCATTTTTGGAGAATTTTACTTATTAGGTAACAGAGCTTCCTACTCCCCACCCCCATAACAATGTCTTAAGGAGAACCATCTGTCCTGTGGGTTGGTCATTATTCTAACTGTCGTGTTTTCTTCTCCTCTAGAAGATATGTATATTTTCTAGAATCTGTTTATGTTCTTTTCTAGATGCATGCAGAATACAGCAGATGGCCCTTCTGAACATGTAGAAGATTACCTCTGTGACCCAGAAGAGATGCCTCTGGGCTCTAGAGAGTGCAAATTACCATGCCCTGAGGACTGCGTGATATCTGAATGGGGTCCATGGACCCGATGTGTATTGGTGAGATGATTATTCTTTTTATTAATGTAGAGTTTATTTAATTTCTTGCCATTGAAGCTTTAAAGACATTATTTTTAAAATATAGTAACTTCAATGTAAAATCTGTTTTGGGGCCATATTTACCAAAGCAAGGTGTGTTTTCTCGACCACTTCATTCTACAACTGTGCTATTTAAAGTCTGTAATCTTTCCTCTCACGCGAGAACAACTCCACTTCTTGCAAGCCTTACTCAACCCATGATCCTAACCGAGCACAAAAGGCCTTCAGTTTGCCTGAAAAATACACAGCATGTTAAACACTACAGTGGTAATAATGATCCCCTCCAGGTAAAGGGGAAAATGAATGAAGTAAAGGTACTTTAATGGTATCAGGTTATTGTCATCCATTGCTTTTTGCCCAATACCTTTTATTTAAATGGTGGGAATAATCTATCACACAGTGGGAGCACAGCAGCAGGGGTAATAACACTAAAAAGCAAGAGATCCTGGGTAAGAAACTAAGTAGAAAGAAGAAAGCTGTGCATCAGTGAATCTGTCTTTACACAGTGACTCTCTGTCTCTTTGGGCCTGGAAAGCCAGCTGAGAGTTTCAAATCACACAAAGCTTCTATGTTCCAACAGCCAGTAGGGGCTCATCCATGAGACTCTGGGAAGAGAGTCATTTGAAACAGAACTGGCTGCTTATGTAGGACATTTGGCTTACCCATGGGCACCTTTGTAAAACTGTACATTTCGAAAACAGCATCAAAAGCATGAGAAAAATAACTAATATGGAATTATTTTATTGATATACAATATAAAACAGTTTCAAAGAAGAGTTTATGGTGCATATTTTCCAAATAGAAACTGATACTCCATTTCAGTGTTAAAAGATACTGATTGGCAGAAAACTGATACAGCAGTAGTAAAACAAAGATGGCAGTTAACTGGAAGGCAAGTTAAATTGTAATGAACAATCAGCTCTTTCACAAGGGTATATAATTGATTTTCTGTTCTAATTTCATAGTATCAGATTTGAAGTTACATCAAGTCACTGGGCTGCATGCTACATTGTCTAACTAGGTTTATAACAGTGAGAATTTTTACTGTCAGGTATTATAAAAAGATTTCATTTTTATACAGTAGGAAATATAGAACCCATGCCTCTTCTTAAACTTATTAATAGGGGTTCTAATAAAAGGAACCACTAAACTGAAACTTTGTCTATTAAGTTTCTGTATTAAATGACCAAGGAGAATCATCTTAGAAGAATGATGGAGGCTCTATTATACATATAAGAGTTGGTGAAGCATATTTTGTGTTCCTGAGAGTTTGCCAATAGGAAGGTTTGGATAAGAGTAAAATTCAATGAGGTGAATAGACTGTGCTTCCTGGGCTTTATATTTCTTTAAAGAAAAATCAGAACCATTCAGAAATTGAGCCACCTCCCAAACCAGAACAGATTCAGAGAGACTTTGGCACTGCCATGTGGTTGAAAAAGTTTCTTGGGCAGAAGAAGATAAGTGACCTACAGAAAATGATGTACAGAAGACAGAAGTGAGGTTCAGAAACAGCTAGACTGGTTACAGCTTGACACATGTGACAAAGAAAATGAGTGAGGCAAAAGTCCTAATCAATTGAGATTTAATAAGCCAGCACTAGGACACATCTGGGAAAAAGCAACGAGGTTTTCTGAAGAGGTGTTCAGGAGGTTTTATGTTTATACATTCCCTTAAATGTGGGTAGGCTCGTAGGAAGAGAGGCAGGTAGGCATTACGGCGAATAGTTATATTCCTGTGAGACATTACTTAATGCCCAGTAAACCTACATTTTACATAAGATAAGATGAATGTTTAAAGAGAAAAGGGGAATAGAGGAAGGTTCAGTTATGCAGACATCTCTGGGTAGATGGAAGAATGACTGATCTCCTCTTGTTTTTGTTCTGAACCTGGGAAAATAAGCTTGCGATTGATAGTGTCAGTGTGGAATCAGACTTCAGTTTTAGGAGTTACACTTAGACTGTAGACCTAAAGTTACAGTTGATATGCCCTTTTTTGTGGTAGGTCATAAAGGAATTTACCTGTGAATGATCTGTGGGAAAGTCATTCATAGACACCTGAGGCCTTTTACCTTTCCATGGGAATCTGGCATAATGCTAGCAATAGCTATACATTGGGAGGAGAGTGTTGCAAGATGGCCTCCAGGCTTATCCTTCCCTTTCGCATAGGGAGTTTGAGATCCTGAGATATTTTTAAAATTTTCCTTTACATTTGTCATATTTGATCACGATTTGAACAATTGGCTACATCTGTCTGAAACTCAGTGATTGCACGAGAGCAGGTTATAATCCGTTTACACATCCAAATAGGGTACAGTTAACTATGTATGAAGAAACCTTTAGGATGAACATAAATTATGTAAGGAGGCAACGTTAGCCTAAATTTAATTTGACATATTTTAGCTTTAACTCACCTTGTTTCTTCACTCAGGCCTTCATTAAGCAGATACGGATTAAGCTTTTACTGTCTATCAGGAACTGTGTTAGGTAGGAAGAATATAGAGATATCTAAAACCTAAGTTTTCTCCTAGTGCACTGTAGAAAGGAACAAGACCTTTATGTGATACACATTACATCAAGACAGTGTTATTCCAGTGGTGTGACCAAAGTGCAGTGGAAGTAGGGGAGAAGGAAGCAATTATTTTAGGCCTTAAAAAGCCCAAGGAGGTGGGCTGGGTGCGGTGGCTCACGCCTGTAATCCGAGCACTTTGGGAGGCTGAGGCGGGCGGATCACGAGGCCAAGAGATCAAGACCACCCTGGCCAACATGGTGAAACCCTGTCTCTACTAAAAATACAAAAATTAGCTGGGCGTGGTGGTGCATGCCTGTAGTCCCAGCTACTCGGGAGGCTGAGGCAGGAGAATTGCTTGAACACGGGAGGCGGAGGTTGCAGTGAGCCGAGATCGCGCCACTGCACTCCAGCCTGGCGACAGAGCAAGACTCCATCTCAAAAAAAAAAAAAAAGTCCAAGGAGGCTTACTCCTGCTTTCTTCTTGTCCTTAGAAAGCAATTGTTTTCAGAAGACTGTACCAGTAGACGAATGGCAAGCCAGTCTTTTTAGATTGCTGTCAACTGAAGAATGACAAAGTCATACATTTGGAAAGGAGAGCTTTACATCTCATAAAGGGTTGTAGCCTGCAGGGTGGCCACTCTGATAGCTGCCAACCAGAAGCTCAAAACAGACACTTCTAGGGAATGGCAAAGGGAACAATAATTTGTGTTGAGCAGGGTAGCCAGATACACATATTTAATAACTTATATGAGGAGTCATGAATATTTATAAAGAGAAGAGTGTGCATGTTCAGTTGAGCTTTATGCCCCCATTATGTGTCCCATGTACCAAAAATGGTGGCATTAGCATGAACCAAGGGTGGGTTTTCAGTGCTCTAATGTCAAAAGGTGAAAGAGAGGTCACAGAAACCCTTATTGTACATCCTCCATGGACGGCCCAGAACCACTCTATGATCAGTGGTTTCTTATTAGGAAGAAATGCTGGTTGCTTGTTTTGTTGCAACCATAAAGGGAGAGGAAGGGTCAGGCTGTAACCACCCAAGGGGTTCTTCCTGCCTGCTGCACAAATAAAGACCAGGGTATTACAGTAAAGAAAGTTTAATAGACATGAAGCCAGCCATGCCACATGGAAGATGGAGTTAGTACTCATATCAGTCTCATCTAAGGCTCCTAGGTAGGGGTTTTTCAAAGGCAGTTTGGGGAAGGGGTGGGGCTGCCAGGTAATGGGTGCTTGCTGCTGATTGGCTGGGGCAGGGATGAAATCACAGGTGGTCAAAGCTGATCTCCTGCGGGCTGAGTTATTCTGGTTGGGGCCACAGGAACTGGGTTGGCAGGTCCAGGTAGAACCCTGGGTGTTAGACATGCAAAAAACCTGAAAGGGTATCTCAAAAGGCCAATCTACGATAGTGGTGTTGTCTACAGGAGTTGCCAGCAGTCATTTATGTCTACACCTTAGGAGAATTCAGATTCCTCTCCTCTCCCAGCCTGATGGCCTTTCAGTAGCTTAACAAAGGTGATTGAGTTTTCAGAAAGGCCTGTTACCATTTAAACTATAAACTAAATATTTCTTGAAGTTAGTTCAGCCCCAAAACCCAGGAATAATTAAGGAAAGAGCAAGATGAGGGTGGGTTAGAGCAGATCTCTTTTACTGCCATAATTTTCTTGCTGTTATAATTTTTACAAAGGCAATTTCAAGACAATTGGTTGATGAGGTATGGAGTGCATTTTTCCAAAGCTCTGGTTTCTGTAAAACCCTCAAGGAAGAAAGCCTAAATGCCAAGAACTCAGTTTTCAAGGTTTCTGTGTGGTCCCTGTGGCCAAGAAGGGGTTCGTTTGGTCAGCCACAGGGCTTAGAACTTTATTTTTTTTCTCATTTCTAAATTAATAATTAAAATTAGAATTTAGAATTGTATATGTGCATGTATATGTGTGCATCAGGAAAAGAATACTTACTAAGACCTAGTCATTTAAAGTTATTCTTAAAATGTCATTTTTTAAGGTCCAAAAGACTATACATAATCTACAAACATATAATTATATGTATATATGATAATATACATAGAACTTTATATAATATTAGAATTCTATAATAATTAATATGACCACCATATGTGTGTATTTGTATAGATGTGAGGTGATGTGTGTATTAGCATTTGATACATGGCATCTTAGAGCTAGATGGTACATCAAATCTCATTCAACACCTTCATTTTATAAACTGAACTGAGGCATAATGAGGTTGACTGACTTGTCTGAGTTAGCCAGTGGCCCAAATGTTCTAACTCCTGCTCCAGTGCTGTCTCTAATATCATAGTTGTTTAGCTGAGTATTCACCTTTCTGAGAATTTGTAATGTTCTTTTTAAGCCTTGCAATCAAAGCAGCTTCCGGCAAAGGTCAGCCGATCCCATCAGACAACCAGCTGATGAAGGAAGATCCTGCCCTGATGCTGTTGAGCAGGAACCCTGTAACCTGAACAAAAACTGCTACCACTATGATTATAATCTAACAGGTACATGGATTGTCATCTGATCACAGAGTTAAGTCCAAATTCTTGCCTGTTAGCTCTGAAGCATTCCTGTCAATGTAGTTCATCTCTATCTGTGTGCCTTTTGAACATGCTGCTTACTGTCCCAGAAAGAATTACTTATTAAATCACAAATATTTATCTGTTTTTTTAGTAAACACTAAGATAGAGGAAATAAAAATGTCTCACAGACATTAGCCCTTAAAGTAGTTTGTGAATATGCTAAGCGTTCCTACATAAGACAACCTCTCATTATGGGGAGGTGAATCTACAAGAAATATTTTTGGCACAGGTATCAGATTTACTCAAAAATGCCTTTTTCACAAGATGCTTAATTGTTAAAACATACTGGGGCAACAATTCTTGAGGTGTGGGCAGTTTATAAACATGATTAGTTTGATACAAAAATGTCAGCAATCTTAAACTTACCAAAGATTATAAATCAATGCTATAAAAGGTACAGATAAAGAAAAATAGATGAGTATTTTCAGAAAAACAAGTTTATTATTATTTGCATTTTCCCCCTAAATCTCATTTAATACCATCAAGATGCACACTCTAGGAAAGAGTTCAGATGATTTGGGACACCACCAGAGCTTACCTTGGAATTTTTCCCAAGTAATTTTCACTCTGAAACAAACTCAAGAGACTGTACAATGACACATTAAAGGTCACCTTGGCTTTTTGTTTCTTTGGGTTTTTCTCTTCAGTTTCCTTTGATGATACAAAACAAAGTTATCAGGGATGTGCTATGTTACCCCATAGAGCGAAGAGAGATGAAAGAGTTATTTTGCAAAAGATGTAAGAGAAATAAATATGGCCAAAGTGATTTTTATCACTCGAATAAATGTATGCATTTTTATGCATTATAAATATAGACAAGAAGTAAAATATATAATGTTTCATTTGAATATAATTACATAAAGTACCATCTGTCACAATTATGATTATTTTGCTAAAATAAAAGTAATGCAAATATTTTAAATTATATTTTTATTGGGAAAAAAGTTTTTAAGTGACATTGATCTGCAGGTCAGAGCCATTTTTACAGTGTCACCAAACGGCTATCAAGATTTTCAAGTAGACATCTGCCTTTAAGAATAAACCCTGTAGCTATGTGCAACCCCAGCAATTCCATTTGACTCCTGATATGTTCAAAGCTGAGACCCATATGCTCTGCATGGGGGATGATTGATTATGGGGCTTAGGAAGCAGTTGTGAATTAAATATGGGATTCGGGTCATCAGAGTTTCATTTGAAATCTGTTTCATACTGAGCCTTCTGTTCTGACGGACTCCCTATTTTTCAGACTGGAGTACATGTCAGCTGAGTGAGAAGGCAGTTTGTGGAAATGGAATTAAAACAAGGATGTTGGATTGTGTTCGAAGTGATGGCAAGTCAGTTGACCTGATATATTGTGAAGAGGTGGGTGGATGCCGTGTTATATCTTTGTGAGTAAATTCTTCCCTAATCATTTCAATGCATGCTGAGCCAAGTGACCCGTGCTGCATGCAGCTCATTGCCAGCAGATGTTTTTCTGCACTATTCGCAGGCTGCTAAGTATGTTCTTGAAAAGACGCAATGTCCAACACTACTGATTCCTACATATAATTTTCTGTATTTTCTTCTGCTTGGCTCCCAAAGGTAGCCTATTAATCAGCCTATTCTGAAAGAAATGCTTAGGGAACAATAAGTAATCCAGGTGAATAAAAGCAATAAATCTTAATCAGACTACTTATCATCTTTTGTAATTTGATGTGAATTTTCTGTAGTGCCTGGGATACCTGCCAAGTTCCATCATTTATTCTCTTTGTTGCTAAACATAGATCACATCTGGTTTCATAGCAGATTTTGATATTAGGATGTAATACCCAGCTGTGTGCATCTAAGCAGTCCGATCTGATTGAGAACCTCAAATTCAAACAAAGGAATGAAGTATCTCATTACTGTCTTCTAGGTACAGAGAATTGTAACTGGTAATTATCTAACTGATGAAAGTAATATCATATCTAGATGTGAGCTTCTGAAATGTGAGAACACATAGTCGTTGACCTTTCTTAGTTTTTATGAAGCTACTCTTCATGTTGTAATAATTTTGTCCGATTTCTATACCAAAAACATTAAAAATATTGACTCTCCATGCATCTGAGGTCCCTGGGTCATATACCAACCAAGATAAGCAGAAGCCTTAAAAAATCTGTAATACCCTAGAAGGAGTTTGTCACCTCATTAGAGTTTAATATACATGGTCACCATGTCTTCTGTCTATACATCCTGGGGTTGTTATAACCCCCACAGTGAATTGTCCCAACACCTAGGGGAAAATTCTAAACAGAAATATTTTAATTCATTTGATATATTTATCATGCAGACCTAACTTAACTTTCTTACATCTCTGTTCATGGGAGCAGAGCGCTCACATGTGTTGAAAACACAAATTTGTTTAGTTAATAAATGCCTCCTGCTATAACCTTATAACATAAACTTAATCTATTCATTATGTACATTTGAATAATTGGAAATTTCACACTTGAATCATTTTGGTTTTGTAACCAGTAACATCGAAGCAATATAACCATTATAAGAATAGCAGCAGTATTAATGAAGATAATAGCCATATCCTGGCTGGAGAGCATTACTTCTAGCTGATTAATACGTCCTCTTTTTGCAAACATAAATGCCCTCCTTGGTAGGATGAAACATAAAATAACTAACTCAGAGCTTTGTGAACGCTGAAACCTAAGCATTCATGACCAATTTTAAACTCTTTCATATGACTAAAGGACAAAGCTGTAAACAGGATTCTTGATTTCTTAAATATGAGTAAACAGCTGGGAAATAACTAATTTTAATTATATAGGAGTCTACACATGAAGCTCACATGCAAATATTATAATATTTGAATGTTGCAGGGCGATTAGGGACTCCAGTATTAACATTCTAGCAAACACTGTCTTCAAGACTTAAAATCTGACTGCGCGAACCCTGCATTCAGTGCCACAGCAGTGGGTAACACTTGCTGCTTCCCTGACAGCCACAAAGAAAGATGGCATTATTATCCAACAACTAGGAAAATCAGAGTTAAACCCAACTAGCATTTATGTAGTATTTTTATCTTTAGTGTTTTTCAGACATTTACTCATCGGATACCCAGCAACTGGTTTCTTCTTTCCCATTTCTTAGATTTTTGAATGGATTTCTTTTTTAATTTATTTAGACACACATGTTTAGGTAAATGAGAAAGAGAATTAAGAGAGATAATCAATTTAAGGAAAAAAGTAGTACAGGACTAAAATGTCTAAGTAGTAGATATGTAGATCAGTAATCACTGAATTCTCTGATTGAAACTCTCCCCATGAAACTATTATTTACCTTAAACGTAACATATTATTTTTATCATATCACCTCAAGGTTCCTATCTCCTACCTCCCATGACTTTTAAGAGGCTTTATGAGGCTTCAGTTGAGTAATATGGTGAAAGTTTTCATACCAAATACTCAGCTTTGTCAAGTATTACTCGTATAGAATATAATGGGGGTGCCTGCAGAAAGATCTTTTACACAAAGCTTTGATCTGATCCTCTCTCCATGGATAACTTAGAGCTAAAAGCTATACTTGAAACAACGTGTTTCAAAAAATTTCTCGTTTGCCATTATCTGCTGTATAAATTAGAAAACATAAACTTCTCGTTCATTCAGAAATAAAAAAGATCTTGGAAATTCCAAGAATTACTAGTTTTAAAAATTCATATTCTCCTAATGAGCTTTGGTATTTCTTTTTCTTTCTTTTTCTTTTTTTTTTTTTCCTTTGGAGACAGAGTCTCACTCTGTCGCCCAGACTGGAGTGCAGTGGCGCTATCTCAGCTCACTGCAAGCTCTACTTTCTGGGTTCAAGGAATTCTCCTGCCTCAGCCTCCCAAGTAGCTGAGACTATGGTCATGTACCACCACTCCAAGCTAAGTTTTTATTTTTAACTTTTTTTAGTAGAGGTTATGCTTCACCATGCTGGCCAGGCTGCTCTCAGGTGATCTGCCTACCTTGGCCTCCCAAAGTGCTGGGATTACAGGCATGAGCCACCGCGCCCAGCTGACATTTTCCTATTTAAATGATACTTTGTACCTTAGACATTTTAAATGTTGGAAAGTACAGAAGAAGAATTTGAAACCTCATCTTAGATTTTTAAAGCAGAATATTTAAATGATCAGTAATGGAACCCAAATGCCAATAAAATGGCACATTATTATCTGATGAGAGGGTTTGACACCAAAGTAACTGAATTATACCACGGTTAGTTGTTAAGTTTTAGAACTGAAAATCTTTGTTTTAAAAAAATTCACATAAGATATTCATAATCAAAAAAACTTTGGTGACCCATATTCCTTTATTAAAAATATAGCTGATAGTTTACATTATTTCAATTCATGATATCCTTAGTTTTGAGTAGCATTTTGTGTTTAGAACCTTTTCCTTTTGCTTTTCAGTTTAACATACATAAAAATAAATACAATTTTAAGATACAATTGTAGATCAAAATATTGATATTATTAGTGTTTAGCTAATGCAAACTATTTATGCTTATATTTATTTGTTCTCCATTTAGGGAAATTCAACCAATTTGGAGATTAAATCTACTTTTTTTCATTGCTTATCGGAAATAAACAATACATAATAATAGAGTCAATGGGCCCCTTTTTCATCCTGTGCCCCTAACTTCCACTCTCCTGGGTCCAACCACTTTATACTTTTAATAATTTGGACGTTTGTCCTCCAGGTACCATTTGATTCTGTTACGTGGCTTGCTTTTCCTCCCTTTCTCTCTTCTCTCTTGTCTCCTCGTTCTCTGGCTCCCTCCCCAGATTTACAATATACATACTGATCTAGCTCTGTTCTTCCAGCTGGGCCTGGAGAAGAACTGGCAGATGAACACGTCCTGCGTGGTGGAATGCCCTGTGAACTGTCAGCTTTCTGATTGGTCTCCTTGGTCAGAATGTTCTCAAACATGTGGCCTCACAGGTTTGTTTGTACCATAACTCATGTTAGGCTAATGGTCAAGGAATATGAAATACAATATCCCTGTTGCTTTAAGCCATGTCAGATAATCTTCAGAAAGGTTGAAATGGCTGTCTTTCTTTCCAAAACATGTAAGCCTTACTTGTTCCTGGATCTCCTCAGGAGATATCCCTGTGATGCCTTCTCCCAATGAGATATATGCTTGCAAAACCATAACATATCATTAAAGTTGCATCACTTTGTATGTCTTAAAGGAAAAATGATCCGAAGACGAACAGTGACTCAGCCCTTTCAGGGTGATGGAAGACCATGCCCTTCCCTGATGGACCAGTCCAAACCCTGCCCAGTGAAGCCTTGTTATCGGTGGCAATATGGCCAGTGGTCTCCATGCCAAGTACAGGTATAAATTCTCAAGAAGTTGTAAGGAAGTGTGTACTCTTTGTCTGCAGAGATTTGGTTTCAGAAATATTTTTCAGAGCTTACAGATGACAAGCTTCTTAAAATTATGTGCCTTGCCATTTTATAATCAATTAATTAGTTTTGATAACAAACACTCCCTGCCCTGTACTTTTAAAATCCTTTGGAGACTGATTCATTTTAATAAAAATTTATTTTCCTGCCTTGAGCTAGAAAAGAAATAAATTGTACAAAGTATTCTTTACTGCTAGTGCCCTATAGGGCTTCTTCCCTAGGGTTTCAAATGCTTCTCTAAATCTTCATAAATCAAAGTCAATGGTGCAGAGATGGCTAAGTGATGAGCTCTCTAATGAAGTATTTCTTTTTTTCTAATTAGTTATTTCTTCCTCCATTCCAGGAGGCCCAGTGTGGAGAAGGGACCAGAACAAGGAACATTTCTTGTGTAGTAAGTGATGGGTCAGCGGATGATTTCAGCAAAGTGGTGGATGAGGAATTCTGTGCTGACACTGAACTCATTATAGATGGTAATAAAAACATGGTTCTGGAGGAAACCTGCACCCAGCCTTGCCCAGGTAACAACAGCAAAAGAGAATTCATTATTCTGATTGTTTTTTCCTAGGACAAGGCCCATGAAGGGCTGCATGTAAAGTATAAGTTACAGGATGTCAGGAGTCTTCTTATTCAGTAATATCTATGCCAACAGCTGAACACTGTGCCAACTGGGAAAGGGGCACTGCCTCATTACTGTCAGGTAGGGATGAAATCCAGGCCTCCCATGTGGCCTCTCTCAACACCCTCTGGAGTTTTAACATATGCAGGAGATGGTGATTAAGGCCTTAAGCCAAGCTCCACAGGAAAGGTATGAAATAAAAGTTGAGAAAATAAGGATAAAACATAACCTATTTGGGATTTCCAGAAAAGAATAAAGAGAGACCAGTGTTTAAACACATAATGGCCAAAAAGAGATTAAGTCCTCATAATAAGAGCTTAAACTGGGTTCAGGGTAGAATCCACAACAAACTCACACCTAGATAAATGTAGTTAAAACATAAAATACAGAACAATAATTTGTAAAGTCTTCCGTGAGAAAAAAAAGAGATTATCTACAACTAGAAGACAAAATAACAGTATGGAGGAAACTTCTGAAAGATGCCGTTCTGATTCGGTGTTAGACACAGTGGCTGCATGCAGCAAAGGCAGGAAGACAATGTTGTGTATCCAACAGTATAGGAAAAATGGCAGACAGTGATAAGCTAACAGTTATGACTTTGGGCTTGATGCAGAGAATTGTGGGGGAAATTTAAAGTCCAAATATGCCAGAAAATCCATCCTTGAAAAAGATATAGGGGCAACAATTTATTAGTAGACTGGAAATGAGCAGATTGAAAATGAATTACCTGTATTTTATCCCTAAATAAAAAATTTATATTCTCCCAATTTGCTTATAATTATGATGTAAAAATTGTATCTCTTTTAAACTTTTTCTGTGATTAAGACTTCAAAAAATTAAGGATTTGGCAAAAAGATAATGGAGCATAAAACATATTTTCTAGATAAAAGGATGTGATTTAAGAAAAGTTTTAAAGTGAATAACATATATTAACAAAAATTTATAAATGGGATTGAGTCCCTAAAAGCTGGAAAAACTGACAACATGGGTTACTTATTCATTCACTCATCGAGTTAGTTATTGCTTAGTTAAAAAAAAAGTCAGTTGAGATTATAAAAATGGTAGGGTGTAGTTTAACTGAATAAAATCGAACAGAGCAGTTAAATAAGCTCTGATAGGGGTTATTTTGAGGACAAGCCCCCTAGTCTCTGAGAACATCCACTATTGTATAGGTCTTTGCACACATGGATATCTTAATCTACTTCATGTCAAGAAATAAAGATTATTTTTAAGAACCAAAAATCTGCAAAGCAGCTTCTTCTCAATGAGTGTAAACTTTCAGCTATGCAAGATGAGTAAGTTCTAGAGATCAGTTTTAAGACATAGTGCCTGTAGTTAACAATACTGTATTGTATACTTAAAAATGTGTTAATTGGGTAGATCTCATATTAAGTGGTCTTATCACAGTAAAAAATAAAATGTAAAAAAAAGTAAAAGAAAAGAAAATTTGACTCTCGGCTGGGCGCAGTGGCTCATACCTGTAATCCCAGGACTTTGGGAGGCCGAGGCAGGTGAATCACAAGGTCAGGAGTTCGAGACCAGCCTGGCCAACATGGTGAAACCCCATCTCTACTAAAAATTAGCTGGGCATAGTGGTGGGTGCCTGTAATCCCAGCTACTTGGGAGGCTGAGGTAGGAGAATCACGTGAACCTGGGAGACAGAGGTTGCAGTAAGCCAAGATCACCCCACTGCACTCCAGCCCGAGCGACAGAGTGAGACTCCCTCTCAAAAAAAAAAAAAAAAAAACCCTGACTTCCTAAAGCCAGGCAAAGTGTTGCCGTTCAGACATTCCCACACCTGCCAATAACCTTTTGCTGATCCAGCAATTCCCTTCTTTCATCTCCTGCCACTGAAACTGGTCTGATATCATTTAAGATCTCACACACAATTCAATTTAATAAAATCACTTTGCTTCACTGCAGACCCAGCCTGAGGCTGTAGCAGCAGGTGACCTCCAGGCAGGGTCAAGGACTAAAGCTTTGGACCTCGAAGTACTGAGTGGCTATAGAGGCAACAAAAAGTGACCAAGGCTAAAAGTTGTAAGGCCTTCCTGTTCCAAAACCAAACCTCCAGCACGAATAATAGGATTGTGGTGACATCCACACTATTGAGCAGAACTGGCATCCTTGTCAGACAGTGGTGTACGTACGCCTTACTATAGACATTCCCCACGTGGTTTCATTATACTTCCTTCAGGAGAATTACCCACTCATTCGACTATTATTTATCAAATGTAATTACAGATAAGGCCTCGGACTTGAGGCCAGAGATACAGTGAAGACCAACAGATCCTGTCCTTGTACAGCTTACTTTCTAGTGGGAAGAAACAATTGCTAATCTAATAGTGACATAAACATAAGATTATAATCTGTGGTAAATGAAGTGAAGGAAAATTACAGGATCCCATGATAATATAGAACAGGACAAACACAGTTTTAATTAAAGTAATTGCAAATCTAGGAGGAGGCTGCTCTTATAAATTACAATCTATTCATTTCAGTTCCTCTCTTGCTAGTTTTCTCTAATGATGGGTTTTGAAAGCTAGCAATATGTGTACTAATAAGGCTTAAAGACTCGAATACTGAATTAGGAAATACATTTCATGTGTTTAATTAGTTGTCATATCTTTGGCAGGCATAGGGCGATTTTATTGTTATTACAATGGTTTACATGGTCAAAATAGAAAAGTGTGTTTAGAACAAGCAAGTATCTCACTCTCATTTGCTGTTATTAAATCTTTGAAGCCCAACATGTATTATTTTGGAGATAATTACGTAACTCACAGAATATCATTAAAAGATTTATTAAGTTTTGTTGCAAAATAAATGACACTAAATGTGGACTGCCGCAGAGATAAAGCCTGTTGGTAAAAAGATATGTTTTCTTTCCATGTAGTTTTCAATCACTGAGGTAAAATTATATTACTTTCATATTGATATGAATTTTTTAAACTTTAGCAGTTTTCCTGCATCATTGAAAACTGCGTAACCCCAAAGTGACATTTCCTAGGAAATAAAAGTGTTGCGAAAACTTTCTCAGACTACTTAGAAATTCTTTCTAGTTGCTTTTTCCTTTGCATTTCTAAAATTTACTAGAACCTTCTGTACTCCAGGAGTACCAGTTACATTCTTTAATAATAAAGGTCTACAAAAATCACTCCATTTTACTATTATGTATGTATCTTTTAGTCAATAATTCATGTCTTACCAGGACTTCTTAGGCATGACACAAGAAGTTTTTCCATTAATCACATCTCCAAGCAACTTTGTTCTAATACCAGTCACCTTCAGCATAATATAAGGCAATATGAATTATTCATATGACATGGCTAGAATAAATAAGTGATAAGAAATCCTTGTGAATTTGTGTCTATCATAATTAACTGTGTACTCTGAAGAGTTATGACTAAGCAGTCATTCTGAAAAATGAATGGGTTAATGGAAAGGTCATATTTCATAAAATCTTTTCTGTTCCTAAGATTTTGGAAGCATGGATGAACAATGCACTCCTAGTTACATACCCAACAGAAATTCATATATAAGTTCATCCAAAGGGTTGTACTAAAATGTTCACAGTAATAATGATAGGAAAAATTTACAGCTCTCCACATGCCCATCAATAGTAGAATGGATATCTAAACTCTGATATATTCACACAATGGAATAAAGTACACTAGTAAGAATGAACAAACTAGAACTTCATAAATGTATGCTGGATCTCACAAACATAAATGAGAGAAGACAGACACAAAAAAAAGTACATATGGTATGATTTCATATATCACACGAGGGAGGGTTCTGAGATCCTGGGAATGTTTGGTTCCTTGATTGGGGTGTTGATCACATGTTACATAATCAGATTGTCGAGATTCAGCTGTCTGTGCATCTATGATATGTGATCATTTTACATGTTTTTAAACTTAAATAAATATTTTAAAGAGAAGTGGTTTCAAGATGTAGATCAAAGGAAATAGCATTATTTCCAGTACTGCAACTGCTTGATTGCCTCTCTAACCGCCACTCCTCTGGGAAGAAATAGAAATGAAACATAAAACCAGCTTTGTCAGTCTTGGACTTCAAACATTTTGAAAATTGTGAATACCTAGAAGACAAATTCTGTTTATATTTAGGCTTTGTGTGTACCTCATGTGTAATAAACCACTTTACTATGATCATGACAAGAGTGGCGGTAGGTTTGGATCAAATGTTTGTTGTACCCTAAGAAGGGATGAATTATAGCAGATGAGCTTCTGTCCACCACAGTTTACTTTTGAATCATTAAGCAACATATAGACCAGTAATAGCTATACAGAAAATAACAATATCTATACAGTTATACAAATACATACAAATTTACAAATGTTAAATGCTTATTTAAATCTTATAAACGTTATGTATGACTCGCATACATAAAAACATTGCCCAGTGGGGTTGGAATTAAAACGAATATCTGCCTGGATTTTCTCTGTGGATATGAGTGTAAATTACAAACCTGTGTTTTCCAGGTGACTGTTATTTGAAGGACTGGTCTTCCTGGAGCCTTTGTCAGCTGACCTGTGTGAATGGTGAGGATCTAGGCTTTGGCGGAATACAGGTCCGATCCAGAGCGGTGATTATACAAGAACTAGAGAATCAGCATCTGTGCCCAGAGCAGATGTTAGAAACAAGATCATGTGATGGTGAGTGCTACCATTCATATACTCTATCTTAAGCAAAAGCATAAGATATAAAAAAAAAATTCTGTTAAAAATAAACAAATTTGGCCAGGTGTGGTAGCTCACACCTATAATTCCAGCACTTTGGGAGACCAAGGTGGGTGGATCACCTGAGGCCAGGACTTTGAGACCAGCGTGGACAACATGGTGAAACCCCAGCTCTACTAAAAAGGCATGGTGTCAGGTTTCTCTAATCCCAGCTACTTGGGAGGCTGAGACAGGAGAATCACTTGAACCCAGGAAGTGAAAGCTGCAGTGAGATGAGATTGAGCCATAGCACTCCAGCCTGGGAAACAAGAGTGAAATTCCAACTCAAAAATAAATAAATAAATAAATAAATAAATAAATTTAAAATTTACTAGGATGTCACTTAAGGCTGAGGACTAAAGTAAGGGGAAAATTCTGAATTCTGAAAAGAATATTTGCAATAAAAAAAAAAGGAAAAAGGAAATAGAATGCAACCAACATAAGTATAAATTCAATGAGCTCAAAAATAAAGAATAATCAAAAAAACCAATAGATTGTTTTTGAGCAAACTGACAAAATAGATCAGCTCATGTTAACATCAATGAAGAAAAAATGTGAAGTCATTATACTAAAGTGTAGAAAAATAGAAGAAAAATAGAATAAAACTAGTGTTTTCTAACAAATGTAAAAATGTCAATGAAGATAATTTAGAATGTTATATTTTATCAAGAGTAATGAAAAAACATCACCGATTATATAACTATTTTTAAACTTATCAAATACATATTCACACATGCCACACAAAGTAAAATTTAAATGGCTTTAATTATGAGTTATACCAAAACATAAAGAAACAGACAACTCGCATTTATTTGAAATCTTTTTTATAAAAACATTTTCTTTTTTTCTTTTCTTTTTTTTTTGAAAGAAAGAGAAAAGAAAAAAGAGTACGAGAGAAAAAAAGAGAATGAAAGAAAGGGAAAAGAAGAAGAAAAAGAGGGAGAGAGAACGGGAATCTTGCTCTATTGCCCAGGCTAGACTGCAGTCTAAAAATGGGTATTGAAAACCTCTTGTATACTAATAATTGTGTTATACAATGGAGACAGGAAGGAATGAGGGAGGAAAATAACAAACAAACAGCCAACCAATATTTCATTTAAACCTATGAAATGCTATGCAGTTGCTGGGGGAGTGATTTACTTCCAACCATGTGGTCACTTTTAGAATAGATGTGATGTGTTACTGAAGAATATTTATGTTTTGTGGATTTGAAGTAGAGAGTTCTGTAAATGTTTATTAAGTTTACTTGTTCGAGGTCTAAGTTCAAGTCCCGGGTATCCTTGTTATCCTTCTGTCTCATAGATCTGTCCAATATTGACAATGTAGTGTTAAAATCTCCCACTATTATTGTGTGGGAGTCCAAGTCTCTTTATAAGTCACCAAGAAGTTGCCCTATGTATCTCGGTGCTCCTGTATTGGGTACACATAGACTTAGGATCGTTAGCTTTTCCCATTACATTGATCCCTCTACCATTATACAATGTCCTTCTTATCTCTTTTGGTTTCGGTTACTTTAAAGTCTATTTTATCAGAGATGAAAATTGCAGCTCCTGCTTTTTTTTTTTTTTTTTTTTTTTTTGCTCTCCATTTGGTTGGCAAATCTGCTTCCATCCCTTTGTTTTGAGTCTCTGTATATCCTTGCATGTGAGATGGGTCTGGATACAGCTTACCAATGGGTTTTTTGGAATGGCTGATACTGGTTGTTCCTTTCTGTATATAGTGCTTCTTTCAGAAGCTCTTGTAAGGCAGGCCTGGTGGTAATGAAATCTCTGAGTACTTGCTTGTTCGTAAAAAATTTTATTTTTCCTTCACTTATGAAACTTAGTTTGGCTGGATATGAAATTCTGGGCTGAAAGTTCTTTTCTTTAAGAATGTTGAATATTGGCCCCCACTCTCTTCGGGCTTGTAGGGTTTCTGCTGAGAGATCTGCTGTGAGTCTGATAGGCTTCCCCTTGTGGGTAACCTGACCTTTCTCTCTGGCTGCCCTTAGTATTTTCTCCTTCATTTCAACCCTGGTGAATCTAATGATTATGTGCCTTGGTGTTGCTCTTTTTAAGGAATATCTTGGTGGTAGTCTCTGTATTACCTAGAGTTGATTATTGTCCTGCCTTGCTAGGTTGGGAAAGTTTTCCTGGATAATATCCTGAAGAATATTTTCCAGCTTGGATTCATTCTCTTGGTCACATTCAGGTACACCTATCAAACGTAGATTAGGTCTTTTCACATAGTCCCATATTTCTTGGAGAATTTGCTCATTCCTTTTTACCCTTTTTTCTCTAATCTTTTCTTCTCGTTTTATTTCGTTAAGTTGGTCTTCGACCTCTGAAATCCTTTCTCCTGCTTGATCAATTCGACTGTTAAAACTTATGCATACTTCGTAAAGTTCTCGTATTGTGTTTTTCAGCTCCATTAGTTCACTTATATTCCTCTTTAAGTTGTCTATTCTCATTAGCATTTTGTCAAACTTTTTTTCAAGGTTCTTAGTTTCTTTGTATTGGGTTAGAACATGTTCCTTTAGGTCACAGAAGTTTCTTATTATCCACCTTCTGAAGCCTGATTCTATCAATTCCTCACATTCATTCTCCATCAGGCCTTGTTCCCTTGGTGATGAGGAACTGCAATCCTCTGTAGGAGGAGAGGCATTCTGATTTTGGGTGTTTTCAGCCTTTTTGCGCTAGTTTCTTCCCATCTTTGTGGATTTATCCACCTGTCGTCTGTGTAATTGCTGACTTTCAGATTAGGTCTCTGAGTGGATGTCCAGCTTGTTGGTAGTAAAGTTTTTTCCATTTCCTAGCTTTCCTTCGGTAGACACCCCCTCCCCCACAAAGCTGGACCATCCCTGGTTCAGCTATACCTGCTGTGAAACTCTCAATCCCCAGCAGTTCCAATTGCTGTCTTGTTTTATTTTTTTTGTGGGTGGGACCAGCCTTCCCCTGCGGCGACCCACCATGCCAGCTGAAACAGTGGCGTTTAGATTCGTGACGCTTTTCTGCCTGAGAATCTCCCAGTCTGGTTCCCCACTTCAGTCCGCTTTTCAATCACCTGCATGGGAGACTCTGCCTTCCCGGAGCTCCAACGCCAACCAAAAGAGGACCCAGTCCCGCATACTCCGGACTGAGAACCGCCGCACTGGGGCACCTGCAAAACGGCCGCGCCGGCCAAAGAGTCGAGCTGGCGACCTGTGGGGCTCCTCCGCCGAGAATCTCCTGGTCCGTGGACAATAAAAATTCGTCTTGAAATGTGGCGTCCACTCACTCTCTGTGCTTTCAGTGGGAGCTACAATCCTGAGCTGCTGCTAATCGGCCATCTTGGATCTCTCTCCAAAACATTTTCTTTTTTTTTTTGAATTACATTTATTGTATTTTATTTATTTTTTATTATACATTAAGTTCTGGGATACGTGTGCAGAATGTGCAGGTTTGTTAAAGAGGTATACACGTGCCATGGTGGTTTGCTGCACCCATCCACTCACCATGTACATTAGGTATTTCTCCTAATGTTATCCCTCCCCTATCCCTCCACCCCCTGACACGCCTTGGTGTGTGATGTTCCCCTCCCTGTGTCCATGTGTTCTCATTATTCAACTCCCACTTATGAGGACATGTGGTGTTTGGTTTTCTCTTTCTGTGTTAGTTTGCTGAAAATGATGGTTTCCAGCTTAATCCATGTCCTTGCAAAGGACATGCACTCATCGTTTTTTATGGCTGCATAGTATTCCATGGTGTTTGTGTGCCATGTTTTCTTGATCCATTGTATCATTGATAGGCATTTGGGCTGGTTCCAAATCTTTGCTATTGTGAACAGTGCTGCAAGAAACATACGTGTGCATGTGTCATTATAACAGAATGATTTGTAATCCATTGAGTATATACCAGTAATGGAAATAGTGAGTCAAATGGTATTTCTTGTTCTAGATCCTTGAGGAATTGCCACACTGCCTTCCACATGGTTGAACTAATTTACACTCCCACCAACAGTGTAAAAGCATTCCTATTTCTCCACATTCTCTCCAGCATCTGTTGTTTCCTGACTTTTTAATGATCACCATTTTAACTGGCATGAGATGGTAACTCATTGTGGTTTTGGTTTGCATTTCTCTAATGACCAGTGATGAGATGAGCTTTTTTTTCATATGTTTATTGGCTGAATAAATGTCTTCTTTGAGAAATATCTGTTCATATCTTTCACCCACTTTTTGGTGGGGTTGTTTTTTTTTCATGTAAATTTGTGTAAGTTCTTTGTAGATTCTGGATATTAGCCCTTTGTCAGATGGATAGATTGCAAAGATTTTCTCACATTCTTTAGGTTGCCTGTTCACTCTGATGATAGTTTATTTTGCTGTAGAGAAGCTCTTAAGTTTAATTAGATCCCATTTGTCTATTCTGGCTTCTGTTGCCATTGCTTTTGATGTTTTAGTCATGAAGTCTTTGCCCATGCCTATGTCCTGAATGGGATTGCCTAGGTTTTCCTCTAGGGTTTTTATGGTTTTAGGTCTTATGTATAAGTTTTTAATCCATGTTGAGTTCATTTTTGTATAAGGTGTAAGGAAGGGGTCCAGTTTCAGTTTTCAGCATATGGCTAGCCAGTTTTCCCAGCACCATATATTAAATAGGGAATCCTTTCCCCCATTGCTTGTTTTTGTCTGGTTTGTCAAAGATCAGATGGTTGTAGATGTGTAGCATTATTTCTGAGGCCTCTGTTCTGTTTCATTAGTCTATGCATCTGTTTCAGTACCTGTTGTTTTGGTTACTGTAACCTTACAGTATAGTTTAAAGTCAGGTAGCATGATCCTCCCACTTTGTTCTTTTTGCTTAGGATTGTCTTGGCTATACAGGCTCTTTTTTGGTTTTGTATGAAATTTAAAGTAGTTTTTCCTAATTCTGTGAAGAAAATCAATGATAGCTTGATGGGAATAGCATTGCATCTATAAATTACTTTGGGCAGTATGGCCATTTTCATGATACTGATTTTTCCTATCCATGAGCATGGAAAGTTTTTCATTTGTTTGTGTCCTCTCTTATTTCCTTGAGCAGTGGTTTGTAGTTCTTCTTGAAGACGTTCTTCACATCTTGTTAGTTGTATTCCTAGGTATTCTATTCTCTTTGTAGCAATTGTGAATGGGAGTTCACTCATGGTTTGGCTCTCTATTTTGTCAGGTCTGTCTTGCAGACCCTGGCCAAGCAATGCATGAAAGGAGTACTCAGACACAGGTATGCAGTGTAAGAGCCACTAAGGGACTGCAGGCAGAGTGAGCAGTTTTCATACGCTGGAGCTGCTAGCTTTTGTTTAGTACAGACGTATTGCCAAAAGCCTGGAGCTGACACAATCTGTAGGTAATTAACATTGTTATTCCCCGTTCCAGGGAGCAGTGTCGTCCCCTTCCAGGGAGCAAGTCTTGTGTTTGGATGATCAAAAGTCAGTTTCCTGACAACAGAAGTAAACAAGCCTATTTAGATAAATGCCCCTACATTCCGTTGTACCTACTTCTTGCCTTTGCCTCAGGGTAAGAGAACGGCTGCCTTCAGCTTATTCTCCCTGAAGCTTTGCAAAACCTTTCGAGGTATGCGTCTTTCCCTGTTGCTTCTCCCATCATTCTGACCAGTCTCTTACATCTCCACCTTTTCTATTTTTTGCATCAGGTTTTGTTGATTGAGAGTATAGATGTGTGCAGCAACAAGTTTGTCAGGCGTAATGGTTACAGCTCGTTTTTTGGCTTTGCATCCCAGAATTAGTAAATAACATGAGACAAACATGAGTATAATCAGTAATATTCTTTTCCAGTCAAGGAGTGCCACACAGGAGTGAGGGTCTATCCAGGAGAGATGTTCTTGCCCATCCTTCCATATGGCTGTTTGTTGGACATGAAGATTTGTGGCGTTTAGGGATTCTCGAATTTTAGTTTTAAGTTGCTTTACGTCTGCTGTTAACTTATCACGTAAAGTTCCCCAGAGGTGTTGTTTCGCCTCATCCCAACAATGCATTATTGATTCCATGGTAGAGAGGTGACACAGATATGCTTATGCTCCCAGTTGCAGTTTAATTGTTGTTGGAATGCCAGTGCCTCTTGTCATTCTCCTACATACTCCAGGGCAGCCTTGAGGGCTTGCAGGCATGTAAGAATTTTTTGATCTATACCCTGCTGTAGGAGAAGTTCATTAGACGCATTTCTGGCCAAGCTGTCCACAAAGGTAGCTGTTTATACTGCTTCAGTAATAGATACAACAGCAACTCTAGCAGTGCTAGGATGACTATGGCAGAGACTACATGTAAAGTATACTGCCGAGTCGAAATGAGGAAACTGAGGCCAGTATAAGAAAATGAAAATCCGATTCATTCGGCTCCCCGGGTGAGGTTTTATGGTCCAGGTAAGGGCCAGAGAAGTCACACTTAACATTTTAGAGCAAGGGGTTTTATTGGGAGTGAAGGCATTCGATTGGATACAGGGGAGACAAAACATAAGGCACTTGACTGGATATTGGGACACAGGACGTGTATGGGGCCAGTTACTACTGGTAGGTAGGCGGGATTTTTGGTGAGGGAGGCCACCTTGGGAAAGGATGACCTCAACGGGCCTAGGTGTTACTGGGCAGGGTTTAGTGGGGCTTTTTGAAATTTTTTGGGCGGGGTTTTTCCAGAGGGTGCTAGGTGCCGGGTGCAGAGTTTGCTTCAGGGGTGGGTGTCGGAGAGGCTACGTGGCAGAGCTAGATGCTGGTTGTGGAGCGGTGACGTAACTCCCTGGCGCTGGGAGGGATGGGCATGTCCGAGCTCCCGGCGAGGCAACCGGCCTTACATTCCAACCGTTTTGATGATATAGGACGTTGCTTCTTTCTGGCTACTTCCTGCTGAGTAGGGGCAACGTGGGGAAGGGGTCAGTTGGCTGATGTCTCCACTGGGAGTCGGACATATGGATAAAGTAGCATTTGGTTTACAGCCACCCTGGAGATTTCCCTCATACGGCCCTGTAAAAACTTGAGAAAGAGAGTGGCTAACATTAGTAAGAGACAAATTATGATAAGAGGGGTGATGATGAGGGCCAGCCAGGTGAGCACAGGGGACCGCCACCAGTTAAGAGGCGAATTAGGGATGTTCTGTGTTTTGTGGAGATTGTCTTTGAGGCGATAGAGATTGTTGACATTTTCTTCTACGAGGCCCGTCTCATTGATGTAGTAGCAACACTATTCCTGGAGAAACAGGCAGGTACCTCCTTTCTCTGCCATTAGTAAGTCTAAGGCTCTCCAATTTTGGAGGGTTACCTGAGCCAACGACATGATTTGTCCTTGGAGGGAGGCCAGAGACGCAGCTGAGGCCTCAATTGCTGCATGTAGTTTGTTTTCCAGTTCAGCAGCCGCAGTAATGCTGTGGCCCAGGGCACCGCTGCCTAATCCTGCTGCCACCACGGCTGACGCAAGGGACAGGCCAACTACTACCGGGAGAAAGACGGCACATTTGCTCTGGTGGCTAGGCGAAGGAAAAAGGAGTGACAGCAGCTCAGTTTGTCCATAAACTTCTAGTTGAGGTACTAAAGTGGCGGGTATACAAGGAAGAGGAGAGGAAGAGTTGATAGTTTTGGTTAGTGTTCCGTTACACCAGAAGAATCTCTCCTTAGTTATAGTAATAGAGGAAGTAACATTGATAGTGTCATTACAAGTGAGTTCAGGGAAAGAGTCGTGGCCATAGCAGACAGAGAGATTTTTTTAGTGTTCCTTGAATAATGGGACATTGGTGACTATTAGTCTGTTATTTGAGTTTGTCGAAGTGTCGAGTTTTGTGTTGAAGGGGACCGCTGCCCAGAGAGGCCTGGTTAAGGAAGCACATAGAAAACAATTGGTAATATTTATGGCATCAGTTGAATTGACAATATCAGCTACCTGTTGCATTAAAATTACCCTGGAGAAAGGGGAAGGGGATTGTCTTGGGGGTTTAAGTTGGTTAGTTAAAGTGGCCTCATTTTGTAGGATGGTGTTGCCCAATGAGTTGAGTTGGTCTGTTTCTTTGGGTACAATGCGAGTATAGGACCAAAATATCAGCCACTTGCCACCGGGGTAGCTATTTGTGGCTGAGTCGTATACTTCACCTGCGGTTCCCTTTTCCCAGCATCTATTCCAGGGGTCTCGGATGGCAAGGGTTATGTTAGCTACACCATCCTGTCCACGTATTTTTCCCAGTATTCCTCCTCCTATTCAGTGCATGACACAGGAATTATATGGGCATCCACCATAGGTGGTGTTTTTCCAGTGACAGTAGTCCTTGGTTTGATCATACAGGAAGCACAGGGCCATGTTACCCCAGGAGTAGAGAATTTTAGACTTTGATGCCCGGAATGTAAATATTATGGCTGACTGGCAGCCCGTGGGCTGGCAGTCTGCTTGGGCCAGATACTGGGTTTTGGTAGTGGGGCCGTTGGCCCAGGATTCTTGGAGGTAAAAGTGCCAAACATGTGAGTTGGCATTAAGGGGAGTTACTAGAAGGACTACTGGGAGGAGGGTTAAGAGGGTTAGGGGGAAGCGGGCCCTGGGAGAGACGGAGTCACGTTGGACCCAGGGGCTCAGACTTCCACTGTTCATTTTGGGAAGCCAGTTTGAGGCGGGACACATGGTACCACAAGGAGTGACCTAGAAGCTTGGCGGCAGTTGGGGTGGTTAGGATAATGATGTGTGGTCCCGACCACCTGGGTTGTAGAGACCCTGGCTTTAGTTCCCTGAGGAGGACACTGTCACCCGGCTGGAGAGGTATAGTCGGTTGGGAGTCCTTGGGCCCTGGAACCATGGGGGAGGGTACGGTCTGCGTGTTCTCTGAGTAAGTGATGGAGGAGGGAGAGGTAGGGAAGATAGGAGGCTAAAGGAGGCAGTCGTATTGAGAGATTGTGGGAAACTAGAAAAGGCCTGCCATACAGCAACTCAAAGGGACTGAAGCCCATGGGCTCCCGTGGGGGTGGCTTGGACCCGGGCTAGGGCCAGAGGCAGGAGTGTGGGCCAGGAGAGTTTTACCTCAATGGTGAGTTTGGCTAAATGACCCTTGAGGATGCTGTGAGCCCGTTCCACTTTACCCAATGACTGAGGGTGGTAGGGGACGTGTAGTTTCCAGGAGATGCTGAGAGACTCAGCAACCAGTTGGACCACCCGAGCTGTAAACACTGGACCATTGTCTGACTGGATGTTCACGGTTAAGCCAAAGCGAGGGATGACTTCCTGAATTAAGAGGGAGGCTACGGTGTCTGTGGTCTCCCTGGAGGTGCGAAAGGCTTCAATCCACCCAGAAAAGGTATCTACAAAGGTGAGGAGGTAGCGTAGTTTTTTGTGAGTAGGCATGTGAGTAAAATCAATTTGCCAGTTTTGGGCTGGCAGGCTGCCACGCATTTGGTGGGTAGGAAACTGTGGCTTCAAGTTCCCCTGAGGTGAGACCTTGGAGCATGTAGTACACACTTTGTGTACCTGCTCGATTGTTTGTTGTAGGCCTGGTAAGAAAAGAGGGGCCGCACAAAGCAATATAATGCCTTGGGCCCAAGATGTAAAGATTGGTGAATTTCAGTAATAACTTTTGGGGCCTGTTCCCGAGGTAAGGCAATTTTGTTGTCCAGGAAGATTCAGCCCTGATCACACTTTGTTCCCACTTTTAATAAGAGGGATTGTTTTTCTGCTGCTGTGTAAACTGGCGGCGTGGTCGTGGCAAGAAAAAGGACCAGGGTGGGGGCTGGTTTGGTATTAGTTAAGGATTTAGCCACCGCATCCGCCCTCGCATTGCCCCGGGAAACGGTGTCCTGTTGGGCCTGGTACCCCTGGCAGTGAATGACAGCAACCTCCTTGGGCAGCCACAGGGCTTCTAGAAGGTTAGAGATTTGGGTAGCATTGACTATGGGGGACCCTTTCGTAGTAAGGAATCCCCTTTCCTTCCAGGGGGCAGAATGACAGTGGGTGATAAGGAAAGTGTACTTTGAATCAGTATATATATTTACTCGTTTTCCCTGTGTTAATGTGAGGGCCTGGGTTAAGGCCATGAGTTCCACCTTTTGTAATGTGGTTCCATCGGGAAGGCGGTGGGCCTTGAGGGTGGCCGAGTCTGTGACTACTGCATAAGCTGCTTTTCGCTGTCCCTCAGCTGTCATTGTGGAACTGCCATCTACATATAGAGTGAGGTTTGGGTCAGATAGAGGAAGGTCGGTTAGGCCTTCTCGGGGTTTGGTAAGTGTATTTATGAGTTCAGGACAGGGGTGGGCTGGGGATGGAGAGTGAGATGGAAGAGGAAGTAAGGTTGCCAGGTTGAGTGGAGAAGTAGGATGAAGGCTGACTGAGGGATTTTCAATGAGTAGTAGATGAAACTCCTGTAAGTGAGAGGGCCCTAGATGTGTGAGGGATTTGTGAGAGAGAAGGTCAGTTAGCCGATAAGGGGAGAACACTGAAATGGGCTGGCCTAAGGTAAGTTTGAGGGATTCCTTGGTCAGCTCCATAGCTGCTCCTAGGGCTCGTAGGCAAGGCTGCCACCCTCGGATGGTAGGGTCAAGCTGTTTTGATAAGTAGGCTACTGGGCGATACGTGGGGCCTAGGGATTGGGTTAAGACCCCAACCGCTATTGCCTGTTTTTCATCAGTGAACAGATAGAAAGGGCAATTCAGATCCGGCAAGTGAAGGGGCAGTGCGGTGGACAGGGCAGTCTGTAAGGTTTTAAAAGCTTGTTCAACAACCCCTGGATGGGAGAGAGGTCTGTGGGGGGTGTCTTTAGCTGCCACATATAAGGGCTTTGCCAGGGTGGCAAAATTGGGAATCCAGTGTTGAAAGAATCCTACAAATCCTAAAAAGGAGAGGATTTCATGGGCTGTTTTTGGGGGCTGTAATGCAAGTAATGCCTTTTGGCTGTTTATTGTTAGGCCTCTGGTTTGAGGAGTAAGGTGAATGCTTAAGTAGATTACTGAAGTAACTGACAGCGGTGCCTTGGAAGGGGAAACCCAGTAACCCCTAGACCCAAGAAAATTAAGGAGGGTTGCAGTATGCTGCTGTGACATGGAACGAGAGGGGGCTGCATAGGAACAGGTCATCCATGTATTGTAAGAGGAGGCTGGACTGAAGGGGGCACAAGGCCAGGTCAGCCGCTAATGCTTGTCCAAATATGTGGGGACTGTCTCTGAAGCCCTGGGGTCAGGACTGTCCAGGTCTATTGTTGTGATAGGTTAGAGTCAGGGTCAGTCCAAGTAAAGGCAAAGAGGAAGTAGAGTCCAGGTGTAGGGGAATTGTGAAGAAGGCGTCCTTGAGATCGATAACCGTGAAATGGGAGGTGTTAGAGGGAACATGGGATAATAAAGTATAAGGGTTGGGAACTACCAGGTGGAGGGGGTACCACTGCCTCATTAATTAAGCGTAGGTCCTGGACTAGGTGATAATCGCCAGATGGTTTTTGGACTGGCAAGATAGGGGTATTACAAGGGGAACTGGTGGGAATGAGCCCCTGGGTTGAAAGTCAGGAAATGATAGGCTTTAGACCCTGGCGCTGGGTTTTTGAGATGGGAAACTGAGGATGGCAGGGAAAATTGGTGGGGTCTTTGAGAAATATTTTAACTGGCGTGTGATATGTGGCCACTACAGGCTTAGAAGTATCCCATACCAAGGGATCAACTATTTCAGGAAAGATAGGAGTTTGAGGTGAGGGGCTGTACCTAGGTGTGCTGTCAGTTAAGGTTAGTAATAGGGGGAGATGGGTGGAGGATGGAGCTGACTGTGGGGGGCTGGTGAATTGGAGGGTAGCCCCTAAGGTCTGGAGGATATCCTGTCCTAGTAGGGGGACTGGGCACGAGGGTATGATCAGGAAGGAGTGTGTGAACAGATGTCCCTCAAGGTTACAGGTTAAGGGATGGGTCCGATTGGGACAGGAGGACTTCCCATCAATTCCCACAACTGAGACCTGGGAAGGAATGCTGGGTCCTGAGTAGGAAGGCAATACAGAATAAGTAGCCCCTGTGTCCACCATGAAGGAAATGGGCTTACCTGCTACTTGTAGCATTACCCTGGGCTCGGCGAGGGTGATGGAGGTCTCTGAGTCCAGGCCACATCAGTCGTCCATGAGGCCAAGGAGTTCAAGTGAAGGGACTACATCCTTTGGACCGGCCTGTCCCCACATAGAGGTGCAGGGGGTGAGCCTGAGGTCCGGAGCGGGCAGTCGTCCTTCCAATGGCCAGGACGCTTGCAGGCCAGGCAAGGTCCGGGAGGTGGACGTGGATTGGGGCACTGTCGGGCCCAGTGTCCCTCCTGGCCACATTTGAAGCAAGGCCCGGGTGGGGGCCTTTGTAGTGACCTGAGCAGGTCCTGGGGGACCTTTTGGAAGGAACTTTGAGGAGTTTTTTGTTAGACGCTGGGGTGGGCTGCCGGCCTTAGGGCTGCTACAATAGCTTGGGTTTGGAGGCTTACTTGCTGCTGTAAATGGGCCTGGCAAACGGCCTCAGCCTTTTCCCCTCGGCCATTAAAAACTTTAAATGCCATGTTTACCAGGTCTCGTATGGGAGTTTGGGGACCTCCTCTGCCTTCTTTAATTTTTTTCTAATGTCTGGTGCTGACTGGGAGATAAAATTGGCAGCTAGAGAGTGTTCCCGGCTGGGGAGTCCGAGTCCACTCGGGTATGTATGATCATAGCATTGGTTAACCGGTCAAGGAAGGTAGCCAGGTTTTCAGTAGGTCCCTGAGTTATTTCACGCAGTTTATCATAATTGACCACCCTTTGGGCTGCGTCCTGCATGCCCGCTAGGAGGCATTGTAGCATTTGATCTTGGTGGTGGTCATTTTAATCAGTTTGATAGTCCCAGTTAGGGTCAGCGTCGGGGACCGCCGCTGCACCTACCAGCATTTGGGGGATCAGTAAGATGTACCTGATCTGCGTGTGCCTGGGCTGCCATGCGGATGCGATTATGTTCATCCGGGGTGAGGGTAGAAGACAAAATTACATAAATGTCATGCCAGGTTAAGTCATAGGCTTGTGTGAGATAGTGGAATTCTTTAGTGTAAGCAGTAGGATTGGTGGAAAAGGACCCTAAACGTTTTTCAATGGTGTATAAATCAGAGAAAGAGAAACGGAAGTGTACTTGGACAATGCCTTCCATTCCGGCCACCTCGGAGAGGGGGACAGAGGAGGGAATTTCCATTAGTGGGGGTGTCATGTGGGTGAGTGTGACCACTAACAGAAGAGGTTACGTTTGGGAAAGGAGGAGGAGGTTTAGTTTCACGAGAGCCAGTGTGGGCACTAACAGGAGAGGCTATGTTAGGGCCTGAGGGGAGTAGGAGGGGGTTGGGGCTCTGCATAAGGCGGGGGGGGGGTCAGTGGGTCGGGCTGGAGGCAGGGAGAGTTCCTTGGGCAGATCAGGGTCAGAGAAGGAGGAACAGGAGGAGGCCAGCGGCGGGGCTGAAGGCAGATCGAGGGATTTTTTTGTCAGGAGTACCTGGACGGTGCCGCAGGAGGAGCAGAGATCGGGGTGAGCATGGAGATACCAGAAAGCCTGAATATAGGGAATTTCTGCCCAGTTGCCGTTTCTTTGGCAGAAGTTATCTAAGTTTGTCAGGATTTTAAAGTCGAGTGTGCCTTCTGGAGGCCATTTGGACTGGTTGTCTAGGGGATATTGTGGCCAGGCTACAGTGGAGAGGAAGAATAGCCTCTTCTTTTTTATGGAGAGGCGCAGTTTGGGTAAATTTAGAGTTAGGCATCCTAGTGGGGGACTTGGGGTCTTGGCAGGACTCCTGGCTGCCCATGATTAACTATTTAACTATGGGGGTGAGATATTACACGCAACACAGGCAAAAGAGTTCTTTTCCTGGAGGGGGTGGTTGGGAGAACTTACAAGCCGCAATGACTACAGCGAGAAAGAAGATAAAAGAAAAAGGGCTGGAGCTATCTGCCACATGGGAGAATTTGAGGAAGTGACAGGAATGAGGCTAGAGAGTGAGGTCTTAGTGGTAGAAAAAGAATAGAAGGAAAAAGGAGAACAGAGTTATTTCTAACGGCAGAAATTCAGTAAAGGTCCCCTGTAGGCAGTGGTCTGTCACCCACTGTAGGATATCTTCTACTGTGAGGGGAAGCAGGCCTAAACCACTGTATATCGGCCAGCAGGAGTCTGGCGAAGCTAATGAATCTACAATACAGACAGAACCACATGTAGGATTCACGGACAAAGGGTGGGAGTCCCCCAGGTGGGAGACCAGTCTGATGCCTTCCCGGCCACGTCCCCAAAGGGATGTTTCAGGGCGTCTTGGCTAAGGTGTACCCATATAACCCCCGGGCCTGGTCACCTCAGAACTTTTGGTCCTGAGGTGAATCACCGTTATGCTTTATGACATCCCCCCTGGAACCACGGGTGGAGGCCCACTCAAGCCCTGTAGCTGTTAAGCTGTGGGACTACACATAAACTCACTCACTCACACACTCATTCGGGAGTAGAAAGAGGAACTAGGAGTACTTAGGCGGGAACTAGGTTGTCAGAGAAATAATTTGGGACTAGGAGCTAGGTTGGGTCCAGGTCCTGAGTAGGGCCTGGGACTGTAAATGGGGCTTCTTATCACCCAAACTTCACTTGCTGCTGCTGAGATGATCGGAAGGCATCCTGGACTGTACTGCAGAACACCGGAGAGGGTTCAGGAAGACAGGGACATCTCCCTCAGGTTCCTGACCCCCAGCAAACCCCTTACGGGGAGAAGACGAGTGTAGGGACGTCTCCTCTATGCTTAGGTCCTCAGAACGGAACCGGGGCCCCAGGCCCACGGCAGTATGGAGTCCCTGACGCGGCCGCAGTTACAGGCAGGGAGTCCACGGAGCAGGCAGTGAGAGAGGTTGTGGGGAACAGAAGTCTTACCTCGTGGCAGAGTGGCTTCCTGGTCCGGCTTAGGGTAGAGGAGTCAGTTTCCCCCAGGAGAGGTTAGTTTCTTCCCCCAGAGGGGGTCCTACAACTCCCTCCCGGGTTTCAGCACCACTTGTAAGGTATATTGCCCAGTGAAAATGAGGAAACTGAGGCCAGTATAAGAAAATGAAAATCCGATTCATTCAGCTCCCAGGTGAGGTTCTATGGTCCAGGTAAGGGCCAGAGAAGTCACGCTTAAATTTTTAGGGCAAGGGGTTTTATTGGGAGTGAAGGCATTTGATTGGATACAGGGGAGACAAAGCATAAGGCACTTTACTGGATATTGGGACATAGGATGGGGAGTGAAGGCATTTGATTGGATACAGGGGAGACAAAGCATAAGGCACTTGACTGGATATTGAGACACAGGACGTGTACAGGGACAGTTACTACTGGTAGGTAGGCGGGATTTTTGGTGAGCGGGCCACCTTGGGGAAGAATGACCTAAACAGGGCTAGGTGCTATTGGGCAGGGTTTAGCAGGACTTTTTGAAATTTTTTGGGTGGGAGTTTTTCCAGGAGGTGCTAGGTGCTGGGTGCAGAGTTTGCTTCAGGGGTGGGTGTTGGAGAGGCTACATGGCAGAGGTAGATGCTGTTAGCGGAGCGTGGTGGAGCTAGATGCTGGTCGCAGAGCGGTGATGTAATTCCCTGGTGCTGGGAGGGATGGGGGTGTCCGAGCTCCTGGTGAGGCAACCGGCTTTACACTACAAAGGCTATAAATGTACCTATGAATCTTTTGTGTCTGACCTGGGACAGGGCATGTTCTAAGGGCAAGAGCAGAGGAACCTTGCCAGTCGTGTGTCAAATTGACTGGTAGGAATGCCTTAGATTGTTTCCTTAATACCTTGACACTAGTAATATTTAAATTAGATATATTGTAATTAGTCATACATGAGGTGAATCAAGCCTGTCCCTGAACTTGGGTCACAAACTTGGAGTTTTGGGGTGTTATGGAAATATTGGTTCCCTAAAGAAAACATATGGATAGGTAGTGCAAATAAGGCACTGATCTCTCTGATTATGAATAAAGGTCATAGTGTAATTGTTACTGGAATTTTGATGTTTCCCATGTCAGGTTTTAAGAGTGGTGCTAGGATGTCCCAGGCATCATAAAGTGTCTTGGGGTGGCATGGATTCTAACTGGGGTCTGGGATATCCCATTTCCCCATCAGCCCAAATCATAGGGGAACGAGATGTGCCTACCAAACTGATTGATGCCACAATGGACACAGACATCAGTATGGTTAGCCTGCAAATGGCCGTGGGGGCTCCAGTCTATGATGTTATAATTTCCAAAGTGGCATCCATTACTTTCCAGGCTTGGTTCTTTAGCACAGGGAGGAATGTCGGGGAAAGTGGTAGTGGTTGCATTGCTCACTTTGAGGCTACCTGCAACCAAGAATGTGAAAGCATTTCATTTGCCATGATGTAGCCATAATTGTGTTTAGGCAGGTAAACAATAAGGGTTAGAACTTTTGTAACTTACACACTGTGGGAGGATAGTGGAGTGGTAAGTAGTATTACCTGGCACCTCAGTCCAATGTGTGCCATTAATGAGAGACCCTACCGGGAGTATGTCAATCCCTCTTAGCCAAGCATTGTTAGAGGCTGTGAAGAGGGTGTTGGCCCAAGTAACAGGGCGGAAAAAAAGGCAGATCCAAAATATGGGCCCAACAGAGAGTAGCAGGTGCAGGTGGCAGGCAAAGTGAGAGAATAAAAAACGAACAAATTATCTGGAGTGAATAGTGTCTATGTCCAGAGCAGGATTTGCTCAGCCTCCCAAGTTGTCTTCGTCAGCATAATGTCTGGGGCCTGTGTTGTCTGAGGAAGCCACATCGTCTGGGGCTGTGGGTCCTGCAGGGTGATTTCATTCATTTCTAGTACCAGGTTGCATCCTAGCCTTGCCATGGTATAGTTTGATGCGTCATGCTGGAATCCAAAGAGGACCTGAAGGGGTGTGAACATAAGCATATTCTCTTCCCCATGTTAGCAAATCATTTGGACCACACCATACACTACTATTTACATCTTTTCATAAAACTGAAGGTTTTATATCTAGACTGATTTTTGCAAAGTGCTTTTCTATAGCTGATTGAAATGTATCATCTAAATTTAAAAAAATTAAGGGTAAATAAGGCTTGTGCTAATAGTGTTCCAGGGTCCTTAATCACAGTCCCCCTTTTTTGTTTTCTGAGCATATTTTTAAGGGTAGAGTGGGCATGTTCTACCGTGGCCTGCCCTTAGGGGTTGTACAGGATATCCATGGAATATTGGATGTTCCATGTGACAAAATTGTTGAAATTGTGAGCTGGTGTAAGTTGGATCATTATCAGTTTTAATTTTTGTGGGCCACCCCATAAATGCAAAAGTTAACAGTAGATGTTTAATGACATATCGGGCAAACTCTCTAGGAAGAGCATGAGCGCTAATTAGCTGGGAATAGGTATCAACAGATAAATGTATATACATCAGTTTTCCAAATTCAGGGACCAGTGTAACATCTGTTTGCCTTAACTGATTAGGTTGTAGACCTCTAGGGTTAACACCTGAAGGAGGGGGATGTGCCTGTAAGCTGGCAATCTGGGCACTGTAAAATAATTTGTTTAGCTAGTATTTGGGTAAGTTGAAATTGTTAAATTTCTCCAATTTTGGTGGAAAAATTGATGTGATTGGATGGTTTGGTCAAGCAGTGAGGTCATAACCTGCAGATCTGCTTCATCACTGCCATAGCCAATGGGCCAGGCACTGAGCTGTGGGTTTGCATATGGGTGACAAAACAGGATGTGTTCATTGATCTAGCAACTGCTGAAGTTGAAGTAAAAGTGCACACAGGGTGGGCTCAAGAGTAGACTTAATGAGGGCTGTCTCAAGGTTCTGCAATAAATAAACAGAGTAAGCAGAGTCACTAACAATATTGATGGGCTGAGTGGAAAAGGTTTCCAGGGCTAATATTAGGGCTCCAACCTCAGCTATCTGAGTGCTAGCAAATCTAGGTTGAGTGGGGGAGTGGTGTGGTTCCCCACCAAATAGATGCTTTTCCATTTTTATCAAAGCCATCAGTAAAAAATGTTAAATTGTTAGGTATGATGGATTGGGCTACCTTTGTAGGTATGACTACAGGAGTATGAGATAAGAACTTGAATAGTTTGTCAGTGAGCAGGGCATGTTTCATATGGCCCACATAATCAGAGAGTGCTATCTGAAGGTCTACAGACGGGTAGGACTGCTTCGAATAGTTTTGTACTTAAGGGAATTCTTTTTTTTTAATTTTATTTTATTGCACTTTAGGTTTGGGGGTACATGTGAAGAACATGTAAGATTGTTGCATAGGTACACACATGGCAGTGTGGTTTGCTGCCTTCTTCCCTATCACCTATATCTGGCATTTCTCCCCATTTTATCCTTCCCCAACTCCCCACCCCACGCTGTCCCTCCCCAATTCCCCCCCCCCCCACAGACCCCAGTATTTGATGTTCTCCTCCCTGTGTCCACGTGTTCTCATTGTTCAACACCCGCCTATGAGTGAGAACATGCGGTGTTTGATTTTCTGTTCTTGTGTCAGTTTGCTGAGAAGGATGGTTTCCAGGTTCATCCATGTCCCTACAAAGGACACGAACACATCGTTTTTGATGGCTGCATAGTATTCCATGGTGTATATGTGCCACATTTTCCCTGTCTAGTCTAACATCGATGGGCATTTGGGTTGTTTTCAAGTCTTTTCTATTGTAAACAGTGCCGCAGTGAACATTCATGTGCATGTGTCCTTATGATAGAATGATTTATAATCCTTTGGATATATACCCAGTAATGGGATTGCTGGGTCAAATGGAATTTCTATTTCTAGATCCTTGAGGAATCGCCACACTGTCTTCCACAGTGGTTGAACTAATTTACACTCCTACCAACAGTGTAAAAGTGTTCCTATTTCTCCACATCCTCTCCAGCATCTGCCGTCTCCAGATTTTTTAACGATCGCCACTCTAACTGGCATGAGATGGTATCTCAATGTAGTTTTGATTTGCATTTCTCTAATGACCAGTGATGATGAGCATTTTTTCATGTTTGTTGGCCTCATATATGTCTTCTTTTGTAAAGTGTCTGTTCATATCCTTTGCTCACTTTTGAAGGGGCTTTTTTTTTTTTTCTTGTAAATCTGTTTTAGTTCTTTGTAGATTCTGGATATTAGCCCTTTGTCAGATGGGTAGATTGCAAAAAATTTTTCCCATTCTGTTGATTGCCAATTCACTCTAATGACTGTTTCTTTTGCTGTGCAGAAGCTCTTAAGTTTAATTAGATCCCATTTGTTTATTTTGGCTTTTGTTGCCAATGGTTTTGGTGTTTTAGTCAGGAAGTCCTTGCCTATGCCTATGTCCTGAATGGGTTTGCCTAGGTTTTCTTCTAGGGTTGTTATGGTGTTAAGTCTTATGTTTAAGGCTTTAATCCATCTGGAGTTAATTTTAGTGTAAGGTGTCAGGAAGGGGTCCAATTTCTGCTTTCTGAACATGGCTAGCCAGTTTTCCCAACACCATTTATTAAACAGGGAATCCTTTCCCCATTGCTTGTTTTTGTCAGGTTTGTCAAAGATCACATGGTTACAGATGTGCGGCGTTGCCTCCAAGATCTCTGTTCTGTTCCATTGCTCTATATCTCTGTTTTGGTACCAGTACCATGTTGTTTTGATTACTGTATCCTTGTAGTATAGTTTGAAGTCCGGTACTGTGATGCCTCCAGCTTTGTTCTTTTTGCTTAGAATTGACTTGGCTATGCAAGCTCTCTTTTGGTTTCATATGAATTTGAAGGTGGTTTTTTCCAGTTCTCTGAAGAAGGTCATTGGTAGCTTGATGGGGTTAGCGTTAAATCTGTAAATTACTTTGGGCAGTATGGCCATTTTCACGATGTTGATTCTTCCTAACCATGAGCATGAAATGTTTCTCCATCTGTTTGTATCCTATTTCCTTGAGCAGTGGTTTGTAGTTCTTCTTGAAGAGGTCCTTTACATCCTTTGTTAGTTGTATTACTAGGTATTTTATTCTGTTTTTAGCAATTGTGAATGGCAGTTCGTTCTTGATTTGGCTCTCTTCAAGTCTGTTGTTGGTGTATAGGAATGCATGTGATTTTTGCATGTTGATTTTGTATCCTGAGACTTTGCTGAAGTTGCTTATCAGTTTAAGGACATTTTGGGATGAGACAAGGGGGTCTTCTAAATATACAATCATGTCATCTGCAAATAGAGACAATTTGACTTCCTCTTTTCCTAACTGAATACCCTTTATTTCTTTTTCTTGCCTGATTGTTCTAGCTAGAACTTCCAATACTATATTGAATAGGAGTCATGAGAGAAGGCATCCTTCTCTAGTGCCAGATTTCAAAGGGAATGCTTCCAGTTTTTACCCATTCAGTATGATATTGGCTGTGGGTTTGTCATAAATAGCTTTTATTATTTTGAGATATGTTCCATGAATACCTAGTTTATTGAAGGTTTTCAGCATAAAGGGCTGTTGAATTTTGTCAAAGGCATTCTCTGCATCTACTGAGATAATCATATGGATTTTATGACATCAGAGTCATAACCTTGCAATTGATTGCATCATTTGCAGCCTGCATAGATGACTTTAATAATTAGCTGGATATAGGCAGGTAGTGTTTTAGTTACAGTATGTAAGCAAAACACCCATTCTAGGAAGCATAGCTCTCAGGCCATGTGTCCTAGTAATCCTATTGGGGAATGTTTAGTAGGAAAAACAAACAATTGGACTGAATATCCTGGGTCTCTGCAATCGAGTTGCCTATGAGAAACAGCTTGCTCTATTTCCTAAATTTCCTTTTTGGCAGCTGGTGTTAAATTCCCCGGGGGTTTGGGTTGGGGGGAGTTCAGGGCTGCACTGCCCTTTAGGATAGAAAACAGGTTCTGTAATTTATCAGTAATTATGTCCAAGGTGGGGTGAAGCCAGTTAATATCACTCAGTAATTTTTGATAATCATTTAAGGCGTATGAGTTGTTAGTACTCAATCTAACCTTTTGACTGGGAAGTTAGTATGTATCCAAGATATTTCTAAGGAGAGGAAAACTGTACCTTTTCAGGTGCTATGATTAAGCCTCTTAACTGTGTATTCCTTATCACAGAGGCATATAAACGCACAAGTATTGACTCCATTGGGGCTGCCAGTAAAATATCATCTATATAATGGATGATCTTGCAATTAGGAAATTATTTTCTACTGGAGAGTAAACCCTGATTTACATGATACTGACACATGGTAGGACTGTTTAGCATTCCTTGAGAAGTACTTTTCAATGAAATCAGTGAGCTGTCCTTTCATAATTAATAGCTGGTATGGTAAAAGCAAATTTTTCTCTGTCTTGTTCTGCAAGGGGAATAGTATAAAAGCAGTCTTTTAAGTTAGTAATGACTATAGGCCAATCTCAAGGAATCACCCTGAGGGAAGGGAGCCCCTGTCAAAGGGGCCCCATAGGTTGCAAATTAGCATTGATAGTCCATAAGTAATACAAAAATCTTCATTTACCAGGCTTTTTGGGAATAACGTCAGTGGGTGAATTCCAAGGCTGTTTGATGGTTCCACATGACTGGCTCTTAACTGTTCCTCAACTAATTCATGGGCTCATTGTAATTTCTCTCCCTTTAAAGGTCACTATTCTACCCAAACTTAGTATTGAGAGAGCACATCAGGATTATGGGAGGAATAACAACAGTGGCCATTATTAGAAAGGAGTTTGCTGTTCATATAACTCATTGAATTCTGCCCTCCATAGGAGGTACTGATTGGCCGCCAAAGTTGTTTTAGCTAGCACTGACCAGTCCCATGGGGGTCACATGGAAGTTGTCTGCTATGGCCTCAATTAATCCTTTTGTAAATGGGCTAATGGCTGTTTTTCTTTAAGGCTTTTCTCATCTCTTTAGTCTCTTTATAAGTGTTAAAAGTAATGGGTTCATATACCTGATTGCCTTGTTGATCTTGCATCACTGGGCAGGCCAAGAGCTCCCCTTCTAATGCTGCTTGTCTAAGACAGGTTCCCATAACTGTGGTGTTTCCCTTGTCTTTCTTCCAACTTACTAGGGGAGGAGGCTCAGGGAAAATCTGTCTCCTCGTTGGTATAATTACCCAGTTAGAGTGAAGCCAAGCGAGGAGGACAAGGCAGTAAGGTAGGTGGTGGTTTCTCCTCCCTCCCCTTTTTAGGCTCTTCTATGTGGAGTGAGGCCAAAGCAGGTCTAAGTCCCATGACGTTAAAGATGTTACTGGGACCTGCTGTCCTTGTGCATGTGATGTCGTTTAAGATTTCTTTCCACTTGTTCCCAGAGCTCTAGGTCTAGAGTGCCTTCTTCAGGGAACCATGGGTTATGGGAAACAACAATTTGCATTAGGTCCCTTAATTGAGCCTGGGAAATGGAGTCTCCACTATCTTTAAGCTGCTGTTCCAATACTTTTATATACTATTTCTGTTGAGTGGATAACTGTTGCCCATGATGAAACACTAGCTTGAAAAATCCCCCAAACGGAAATCCTGAGTGGGCACCAACGACTTACTGACTGCACAGTCTGTTCACCTTTGCTTTCGAGGGTTTCTTTGCAATCCGATGCAGCGTTCCTCACACGGGGCACCAGCTGCCAGGTCTGTCTTGCAGATGCTGGCCGAGCAATGGAATGAAAGGAGTACTCAGACATAGGTATGCAGTATAAGAGCTGCTAGGGGACTGCCAGCAGAGTGAGCAATCTCAATAACCTGGAGCTCCTAGCTTTTATTTAGTACAGACATAATGCAAACAGCCTGGAGCCAACATAATCTGTGAGTAATTAACATGGTTATCCACCTTGCAGGGAGCAGTCTCTTGCGCAGATGATCAAAGGTCAGTTTTGGACAACATAAGTAAACAAGCCCATTTAGACAAACTCCCCTATATTCCCTTGTACCTAATCCTCACCCTTTGCCTCAGGGTAACAGAACAGCTGCCTACAGTTTATTGTCTCCCCTGAAGCTATGCAAAACCTTCTGGCTTTTCAAGAAGGTTTGCGTCTTTCCCTGTGGTTTCTCCCCCACCCTGACCCATCTTCTACACTATTACTACTATATAGGAATGCTCGTTATATTTGCACATTGATTTTTGTATCCTGAGACTTTGCTGAAGTTCTGATCACCCTAAGGAGATTTTGTACTGAGATGACAGGTTTTTGTTTGTTTTTACTTCATTGCCTGCCTTTTGCATTTTACTATAAAAAGCAAGAAGAAACTTTCACAAAATGTAGAACACAGTTCAGCTACATTTCTGCCACTATATAGCAAGAATGGCCTTCTATTTTTCATTAACATATGCTTAATTTCCTTCTGAGCCCACACCAGAAACACTGATGTCTGAGGTTGCCTGTCAGCTTACGGAGGTTTTGGGCTGAGATTATGGAGTTTTCTAAATATACAATTATGTCATCTGCAAACAGAGACAATTTGACTTCCTGTCTTTGTATTTGAATACCCTTTGTTTCTTTTTCTTGCCTGATTGCCCTGGCCAGAACTTCAAATACTATGCTGAATGGGAGTGGTGAGAGAGACATCCTTGTCTTATGCTGGTTTTCAAGGAGAATGCTTCGAGTTTTTGCCCATACAGTACAGCATTGGCTGTGGGTTTGTCATGAGTAGCTTTTGAGATGCGTTCCATCGATACCTAGTTATTGAGTTTTTACCATAAAGGGATGTTGAATTTTATTGAAGGTCTATTCTGCATCTATTGAGATATTCATGTGGTTTTCTCATTGTTTCAGTTTATGTGATGAATTACGTTTATTAATTTGTGTATGTTGAACCAACCTTGCATCCTAGGGATGAAGCTGAATTGATCATGGTGGATAAGCTTTTTATGTGCTGCTGGACTTGTTGTGCTAGTATTTTATTGAGGATTTTGATCAATGTTTTTCAGGGATATTGCCCTAAAATTTTTTTTGTTATTGTGTCTCTGCTAGGTTTGGTATCAGGTTGCTGCTGATCTCATAAAATGAGTTAGGCAGATATTCCTCTTTTTCTATTGTTTGGAATAGTTTAAGAGGAAGGGTACCAGCTCTTCTTTGTACCTCTGGTAGAATCTGGCTGTGAATGTGTCCGATCCTTTACTGTTTTTGGGTGATAGGCTATTAATTACTGCCTGAATTTCAGAACCTGTTATTGGTCTATTCAGGGATTTAATTTCTTCCTAGTTTAGTCTTAGGAGGGTGTATGTGTCCAGCAATTTATCCATTCCTTCTAGATCGTCTCATTTATTTGCATTGAGGTGTTTACAGTATTCTCTGATGCTAGTTTGTATTTCTGTGGGATTGGTGATGACAACCCCTTTATCATTTTTTATTGTGTCTATTTGATTCTTCTTTCTTTTTTTCTTTATTAGTCTGGCTAGCAGTCTATCTATTTTGTTAATCTTTTTGAAAAACCAGCTCATTGGATTCATTGGTTTTTTTGAAGGGTTTTTCCTGTCTCTCTATTTTGAGTTCTACTCTGATCTTAGTTATTTCTTATCTTCTGCTGTCTTTGGAATGTGTTTGCTCTTGCTTCTCTACTTCTTCTAATTGTAATGTTAGGGTGTGGATTTTAGATCCTTCCCACTTTCTCCTGTTGGCATTTAGTGCTACAAATTTCCCTCTAAACACTGCTTTAGCTGTGTCCCAGAGATTCTGACGTGCTGTTTCCTTTTTCTCATTGGTTTCAAAGAAATTATTTATTTTTGCCTTAATTTTGTTATTGGCCCACTAGTCATTCAGGAGCAGACTGTTCAGTTTCCATTTAGTTGTGCAGTTTTGTGTGAGTTTCTTAATCCTGAGTTTTAATTTGATTACGCTGTGGTCTGAGAGATTGTTATGATTTCTGTTCTTTTGCATTTTCTGAGGAGTGTTTTACTACCGATTCTGTGGTCAGTTTTAGAATACGTGTGATTTGGTGCTGAGAAGAATGTATACTCTGTGGTTTTGGGGTGGAGTGTTCTATAGATGTTTATTAGGTTTGCTTGGTCCAGATCTGAGTTCAAGTCCTGGATATCCTTGTTAATATTGACAATAGGATGTTAAAGTCTCCCACTATTATTCTGTAGGAGTCTAAGTCTCTTTGTAGGTCTCTAAGAACTGGCTTTATGTATCTGGGTGCTCCTGTATTGGGTGCACATATATTTAGGATCGTTAGCTCTTCTTGTTGCATTGATCTCTTTACCATTATCTAATGCCCTTCTTTGTCTCTTTTGATCTTTGTTTCTTTAAAGTCTGTTTTATCAGAGACTAGGATTGCAACACCTGCTTTTTTTTTCATTTGCTTGATAAATATTTTCTTCCATCCCTTTATTTTGAGCCTATTTGTGTCTTTATACATGAGATGGGTATCCTGAATATAGTACACCAATGAGTCTTGACTCTCTATCCAATTTGCCAGTCTGTGCCTTTAAATTGGGGCATTTATCCTATTTACCTTTATGGTAAATATTGTTATGTGTGAATTTGATCCTGTCATTATAATGCTAGCTGGTTATTTTGTTCATGAGTTGATGAAGTTACTTCATAGTGTCAATGGTCTTTACAATTTGGTAGGTTTTAGCAGTAGTTGATACTGGTTTTTCCTTTTTATATTTAGTGCTTCCTTCAGGAGCTCTTGTAAGGATGGCCTGGTGGTGACAAAATCTCTTAGCATTTGCTTGTCTGTAAAGAATTTTGAAGCTTAGTTTGGCTGGATAGGAAATTCTGGGTTCTTTTCTTTAAGAATGTTTGTTGAATACTGTCCCCTACTCTCTTCTTGCTTGCTTGTAGGGTTTCTGCCAAGAGATCTGCTGTTGTTAATCTAATGGGCTTCCCTTTGCGGGTAACCCGACCTTTCTCTCTGCCTGCCCTTAATATTTTCCTTCATTTCAATACTACTGAAGCTGATGACTGATTATGTGCCTTGGGGTTGCTCTTCTCGAGGAGTATTTTTATGGTGTTCTATGTATTTCCTGAATTTGAATGTTGACCTGTCTTGCTAGGATAGAGTAGTTCTCCTGGATAATATCCTGAAGAGTGTTTTTCAACTTGGTTCCATTCTTCTCATCACTTTCACGTATACCAATCAAATGTAGGGTAGGTTTGGATTTTCATATATTTCATATATCTTGGAGGCTTTGTTCATTCTTTTTTCCCTAATCTTGTCTTCACACTTTGTTTCATTAATTTGATCTTCTATCTCTGATATCCTTTCTTCCACTTGATCGATTCTACTGATGATATTTGTGTATGCTTCACAAAGTTCTCATGCTGTGTATTTCAGCTCCATCAGGTCATTTATGTTCTTCTCTAAACTGGTTATTCTAGTTAGCAGTTTCTATAACCTTTTATCAAGGTTTTTAGCTTCCGTTTATTGGGTTAGAACATGCTCCTTTAGCTGGAAGGAGTTGGTTATTACCCACCTTCTGAAGCCTACTTCTGTCATTTTGTAAAACTCATTCTCCATCCAGTTTGTTCCCTTGCTAGGGAGGAGTTGTAATCCTTTGGAGGAGAAGGGGCATTCTGGTTTTTCTTCATCATAGTAGATTTATCCACCTTTGGTTTGTGATGTTGGTAACCTTCAGATGGGATTTCTGTGTGGATATCCTTTTTGTTGATGTTGATGCTATTCCTTTTTTGTTTGTTGGTTTTCTGTCTAACAAACAGTCAAGACCCTCTGCTGCAGGTCTGCTGAAGTTTGCTGGAGGTCCACTTTACACCCCATTTTCTTGGGTATCACCAGCAGAGGCTGCATAACAAACAGCAAAGATTGGTGTCTGTTCCTTCCTCTGTAAGCTTCATCCCACAGGGGGGCTTGCCAGATGCCAGCTGGAGCTTTCCTGTATGAGGTGTCTGTTGGCCCTCTTGAGGAGGCAGTCTGTCCCTTAGCAGAGCTCAAGCTTTGTGCTGGGAGATCCACTGCTCTCTTAGGAACCTTTAAGTCTGCTGTAGCTGTGCCCACAGCTGCCTCTTCCCTCAGATGCTCTGTCCCAGGGAGATGACAGTTTGGGGCTGCTGCCTTTCTTTCAGAGATAACCTGCTCAGAGAGAAGGAATCTAGAGAGTCAGTCTGGCTACAGCAGCTATGCAGACCTGAAGTGGGCTCTGCCCTGTTCAAACTTCCTGGCGGCTTTGTTTCTGCCTACTCAAACCTAAGAAATGATGGTCGCCTTTCACCCCATCAAGTTCAAGCATCCCAGGAAGACTTCATACTGCTCTGCTGGCAGCAAGAATTTCAAGCCAGTGGATCTTAGCTTGCTGGGTCCATGGGGGTGAGATCTACTGAGCTAGACCACTTGGCTCCCTGGCTTCAGTCCCCTTTCCAGGGCAGTGAATGGTTCTATCTCACTGCCATTCCAGGTGTCACTGGGGTATGAAAAAAAGAACTGCAGCTAGCTCAGTGTCTACCCAAATAGCCACCCAGTTGTGTGCTAGAAACCCAGGATCCTGGTAGTGTAGGCACCTGAAGGAGTCTCCTGGTCTGCAGGTTGCAGAGACCATGGGAAAAACATAGTATCTAGCCAAAGTGCATCATTGCTCATGGCAAAGAGCCTCACGGATTCCCTTGGCCAGTGGAGGGAGTTCCCTGACCCCTCGCACTTTCCAGGTGAGGCAACACTTTATCCTGCTTTGGCTCACCCTCCGTAGGCTGCATCCACTGTGTTACCAGTCCCAATGAAACGAGCTGGGTACCTCAGTTGGAAATGCAGAAATCTCCTACCTTCTGCATTGATCTCCCTGGGAGCTGCAGACTGGAGCTGTTCCTATTTGGCCATCTCTGATCCAAGATCTCTATATTGAAATCAGAAAAAAAAAAAAGTTGAGTGGGGAAAAACAACTGAGGAAAAATCTCCCCAGTTACAATGAGAATATAACCTTGCTAGTAAAACCTTAACAGTTAAAAAAAAAAAGTTACTTATGAAAGTAGCCACCAAATCATAAAAATATTAGCTAACCAAATTTGTATTTAATAATTAATGAGTATTTATAGTTAATTGTAGAAATGCAAAGATAACCAAATTAATTATAATGTATCACATTAACAGAAATAAAGATGTGATTTTAATACACATTAAAAAGTATTTCTAAAATTCAGTTCACCTTTGCAATAAAAAATTGTAGACCAAACTTGAACTAGAAGAGAATCTTTTTACTCAATAAATAAGGTTTATCAAAGTTTACACAAACATTATATATGGGGAAACATTAGAGGCAGACTCTTGTAATCAATAGCAGGACAAAGATACCACTGTTGCCACTTATTTTCAACCTAGTGAAGGAGGTTCCAGCCAAGTGTAATCAGAAGGTGAAGAATTTAGGGGATTTCCACCAAGATGGCCAAACAGAAACAGCTCCAGTGCACAGTTCCCAGCAAGAGCAACACAGAAAGGGAGAGATCTCTGGATTTCTAACGGAGGTACCAGGTTCATCTCACTGGGACTTGTTAGACAGTGGATGCAGCCCAAAGAGGGTGAGCCAAAGCACACTGGGGCGTTGCCTCACCCAGGAAGTACAAAGGACCAAAGAACTCCCTCTCCTAGCCAAGGGAGGCCATTGGGGGACTTTTCCTGACACTCTGGCTGAGCCACTGCACTTTCCCACAGTATTGACAATCCATAGATGAGAAGACTCCTTCCGGTGCCTAAAACACCAGCACCTCAGGTTTCCAGCACAAAACTGGGTGGCCTTTGTAGCCACAGCAGTTTTCTTTTTTCTTCTCATACCCCAGTGGCACCTGGAACACCAGGAAGACAGAATTGCTTATTCCCCCAAAAGGGAGCTGAAGCCAGGGAGCAAGTGATCTGGCTCGGTGGGTCCCACCCCCATGAAGACCAGCAAGCTAAGATCCACTGGCTTGAAATTCTCACAGCCAGCACAACAGTCTGAATTTGACCGGGGGTGTTCCAGTTCAGTGTGGGGAGGGTTGTCTGTCATTGCTGAGGCTTGTGTAGGCTGTTTTAACCTTGCCTGTGTAAACAAAGTGACCAGGAAGTTTACACAGCAGCTCAGCAAGGTAGACTCTCCTCTTGCTGGGCAGGGCATCTCTGTCAAAAGGCAGCAGCCTGTCAGGGACTTATAAATAAAGCCCCATCTTCCTGGGACAGAGCACATAGGAAAAGGGGTGCTTGTGGGTTCAGTTTCTACAGACCTAAATGTCCCTGCCCAGCAGCTCTGAAGAGAGGAATGGATCACCCAGCACAGTGCTTGAACTCTAATAAGGAACAACTGTCTCCTCAAGTGGCTCCCTGACTCCCATGTATCCTGACAGGAAAACACCTTCCAGCAGGGGTGACAGATGCCTTATACAGGAGAGCTCTAGCTGGCATCTGGTGGGTACCCTTCTGGGACGAAGCTACGAGATGAAGGAAGAGGCAGGAATCTTTGCTGTTTTGCAGCTTCTGCTGGTGATTCCCAGGCAAGCAGGGTCTGGAGTGAACCTCCAGCAAAACTCCAGCAGACCTGCAGCAGAGGGGCCTGACTATTAGAAGGATACTAACAAACAGAAAAAAATAGTTTCAACATCAACAGAAAGGATGTCCACTCAGAGACGCCATCCAAACACCACCAACTTCAAAGACCAAAGGTAGATAAATCCATGAAGATGGGAAGAAACCAGTGCAAAAAGGCTGAAAATCTCCAAAAACCAGAATGCCTCTTCTCCTCCAAGGGATCACAAGAACACCAGCAAGGTAACAAAACTGGATGGAGAATGAGTTTGACGAATTGATCGAAACAGGCTTCAAAAGGTGGGTAATAAATTTCTCCAAGCTAAAGGAGAATGTTCTAATCCAATGCAAGGAAGCTAAGAACCTTGAGAAAAGGTTAGACAAAATGCTAACTAGAATAACCAGTGCAGAGAAGAACATAAATGACTTGATGAAGCTGAAAAACACAGCACAAGAACCTCCTAAAGCATACACAGCTTTCAATACCGAATCAATCAAGTGTAAGAAAGGATATCAGAGATTGAAGATCAACACAGTGAAATAATGTGAGAAGGCAAGATTCAAGAAAAAAGAGTGTAAAGAAATGAACAAAGCCTCCAGAAATACGGGATTATGTGAAAAGACCTAAGCTACATTTGATAGATGTACCTGAAAGTGATGGGGAGAATAAAACCATATTGGAGAATACTCTTCAGGTTATTATCCAGAAGAACTTCTTCAACCTAGCAAGGCGGGCCAACATTCAAATTCAGGAAATATAACACCATAAAGATATTCCTCAAGAAGAGCAACCCCAAGGCACATAATCATTAGATTCACTGGGGTTGAAATGAAGGAAAAAATGTTAAGGGCAGCCAGAGAGAAAGGTCAGGTTATCCACAAAGGGAGGTCTATCAGACTCACAGCAGATCTCTTGGCAGAAATCTTAAGTTTTCTGCCCAGAAAACTTCTTACAAGCAAGAAGAGAGTGGGTGCCAATATTCAGCATCATGAAAGAACAGAATTTTTCAACTGAGAATTTCCTATCCTGCCAAACTAAGCTTCATAAGCAAAGGAGAAATAAAATCTCTCAGTAGTTGCTTGTTTGTAAAGAATTATGTCACAAACAGGCCTGCCTTACAAGAGTTCCTGGAGGAAGCACTAAACATGGAAAGGAACAACCAGTACCAGCCACTGCATAAACATCCTAAATTGTAAAGACCATTGACACTATAAAGAAACTGCATCAACTAATGGGCAAAACAATCAGCTAGCATCAAAATGGCAGGATCAAATTTACACATAACAATATTAACCTTAAATGTAAATGGGCTAAATGTGCCAATCAAAAGATACAGACTGGCAAACTGAATAAAGATTCAAGACCCATTGGTGTGCTGTATTCAGGATATCCATCGCACATACGAAGACATACATAGGCTCAAAATAAAGGGATGGAGGAAGATTTACTAAGCAAATGGAGAGCAAAAAAAAAGGAGTTGCAATCCTAGTCTCTGATAAAACAGACTTTATAGCAACGAAGATGCAAAGAGACAAAGAAGGGTATTTCATAATGGTAAAGGGATAATGCAACAAGAAGAGCTAACTATCCTAAATATATATGCACCCAATACAGGAACACCCAGATACATAAAACCAGTTCTTAGAGACCTGCAAAGAGGCTTAGACTCCCACACAGTAATAGTGGGAAACTTTGACATCCCACTGGCAATACTAGACAGATGAATGAGACAGAAAATTAACAAGGATATCCAGGACTTGAACTCAGATCTGGACAAAGCAGACCTAATAGACATCTACAGAACTCTCCACCCCACATCCACAGAATATACATTCTTCCCAGCATCACATTGCACTGACTCTAATATTGACCACATAATTGGAAGCAAAACGCTCCTCAGCAAATGCAAAAGAACTGAAATCATAGCAACCAGTCTCTCAGACCACAGTGCAATCAAATTAGAACTCAGGATTAAGACACTCACTCAAAACCGCACAACTAAATGGAAACTGAACAATCTGCTCCTGAATGACTACTGAGTAAATATTGAAATGAAGGCAGAAATAAAGATGTTCTTTAAAACCAATGAGAACAAAGACACAACATCCCAGAATCTCTGGGACACATTTAAAGGAGTGTCTAGAGTGAAATTTATAGCATTAAATGCCCACATGAGAAGTGAGGAAAGATCTGAAATCAACACCTGAAGAATGTCACAATTAAAAGAACTAGAGGAGCAAGATCAAGTAAATTCAAAAGCTAGCAGAAGACAAGAAATAACTAAGACAAGAGCAGAATTGAAGGACATAGAGATGCAAAAAAACCCTTCAAAAAAATCAGTGAATCCAGGAGCTGGTTTTTTGAAAAGATCAACAAAACAGACTGCTAGCCAGACTAATAAGAAGAAAAAAGAGAAGGATCAAATAGATGCAATAAAAAATAATAAAGGGGATATCACCACCATTCCCACAGAAATATAAACTATACCATCATAGAATACTACTAGCACCTCTATGCAAATAAACCAATAAATCCAGAAAAAACAGACATATTCCTGGGCACTTACACCCTCCCAAGACTAAACCAGGAAGAAGTTGAATCCCTGAATAGACCAATAACAAGGTCTGAAATTGAGGCAGCAATTAATTCCCTACCAACAAAAAAAAAATTCCAGGAACAGACGGGTTCACAGCCGAACTCTACCAGAGGTACAAAGAAGAGCTGGTACCACTCCTTCTAAAACTATTCCAACAATACAAAAAGATGGAATACTCCCTAACTCATTTTATGAGACCAGCATAATCCTGATACCAAAACCTGGCAGAGACACAAGTAAAAAAGAAAATTTCAGGCCAATATCCATGATGAACACTGATGCCAAAATCCTCAATAAAATTCTAGCAAACTGAATCTAACAGTACATCAAAAAGTTCATCCATCACAATCAAATCAGCTTCATCCCTGGGATGCCAGCCTAGTTCAACATACGCAAATCTATAAATGTAATCCACCACATAAACAGAAACAAAGACAAAATCCACATGATTATCTCAGTAGATGCAGAGAAGGCCTTCGATGAAATTCACCAGTGCTTTATGCTAAGAACTCTCAATACACTAGGTATCGATGGAACATATCTCAAAATAATAAGAACTATTTATGACAAACCCACAGCCAATATCATACTGAATGGGCAAAAACTGGAAGGATTCCCTTTGAAAACTGGCACAAGACAAACATGCCCTCTCTCACCACTCCTATTCAACATAGTATTGGAAGTTCTGGCCAGGACAATCAGGCAAGAAAAAGAAATAAAGCATATACAATCAGGAAAAGAGGAACTCAAATGGTCTCTATTTGCAGATGACATGATTGTACATTTAGACAATACCATCGTCTCAGCCCAAAATCTCCTTAGGCTGATAAGCAATTTCAGCAAAGTCTCAGGATACAAAATCCATGCACAAAAATCATAGGCATTTTTATACACCAGTAATAGGCAAACAGAGTCAAATCATGAGTGAACTCCCATTCACAAATGCTACAAAGAGAATAAAATACCTAAGAATACAAATAACAATGGATGTGAAGGATCTATTCAAGGAGAACTAATAAACCACCACTCAAGGAAATAAGAAAGGACACAAATAGATGGAAATACGTTCCATGCTCATGGTTAGGAAGAATCAATATCATGAAAATGGCCATACTGCCCAAAGTATGGTATAGATTCAATGCTATCCCCCATCAAGATACCATTGATTTGCTTCACAGAATTGGAAAAAACCACCTTAAATTTCATATGGAACCAGAAAAGAGCTCTCATAGCTAAGGCAATCCTAAGCAAAAAAAAAAAAAAAAAAAAGCTGGAGGCATCATGCTACCTGACTTCAAGCTATACTACAAGGGTACAATAATAAAAACAGCATGGTACTGGTACCAAAACAGACATAAAGACCAATGGAACAGAAAAGAAGTCTTAGAAATAATGCCACACACCTACAGCCATCTGGTCTTTGACAATCCTGATAAAAACAAGCAATGGGGAAAGGATTCCCTATTTAATAAATGGTGTTGGGAAAACTGGCTAGCCATATGCAGAAAACTGAAACTGGATCCCTTCCTTATACCTTATACAAAAATTACCTCCAGATGGATTAAAGATTTAAACATAAGAACTAACACCATAAAAACCCTGGAAGAAAACCTAGGCAATATCATTCAGGGCATAGGCATGGGAAAGGACTTCATGACTAAAACACCAAAAGCAATGGCAACAAAGTCAAAATTGACAAATAGGATCTAATTAAACTTAAGAGCTTCTGCACAGCAAAAGAAACTATCATCAGAGTGAACTGGCAACCAACAGAATGGGAAAAACTTTTGCCATCTATCCAGTTGACAAAGGGCTAATATAAAGAACTTAAATTTACAAGAAAAAAACAACCCCATCAAAAAGTGGGCAAAGGATATGAACAGACACTTCTCAAAAGAAGACATTTATACAGCCCGCAAACATATGCAAAAAGGCTCGTCATCACTGGTCATTAGAGAAATGCAAATTAAAACCACATTGAGATACCATGACACCCCAGTTAGAATGGCGATCATTAAAATATCAGGTGACAACAGATACTGGAGACGATGTGGAGAAATAGGAACACTTTTACACTGTGGGTGGGGAGTGTAAATTAGTTCAGCCATTGGGGAACACAGTGTGGCAATTCCTCAAGGGTCTAGAAATAGAAATACCATTTGACCCAGCAATCCCATTACTGGGTATATACCCAAAGATTATAAATCATTCTATCATAAAGACATGCACATATATGTCTACTGTGACACTGTTCACAATAGCAAACACTTGGAACCAACCCAAATGCCCATCAGTGATAGACTGGATAAAGAAAGTGTGGCACATGGCGAGAGATCCAAGATGGCCGATTAGCAGCAGCTCAGGATTGTAGCTCCCACTGAAAGCGCAGAGAGTGAGTGGACGCCACATTTTCAGACCAATTTTCATAGCCTATGGACCAAGAGATTCTTGGCGGAGGAGCCCCACGGGTCGCCAGCGCGACCCTTTTGGAGGGCGCGGACAATTTGCAGGCGCCCCGACGCGGCGGTTCTCAGTCCGGAGTATACGGGACTGAGTGCCCTTTGGTTGGCGTTTAGAGCTCCAGGAAAGCAGAGTCTTCCATTCAGCTGATTGAAAAGCGGACTGAAGTGGGGAACCAGACCGGGGAGATTCCCGGGCCGAAAAGCGCCACGAATCTTAACGCCGCTGTTTCAGCTGGCGTAGTGGGTCGCCGCAGGGGAAGGCTGGTACCCCCCTCCACAAAAAAATAAAAATAAAAACAGCGGTTGGAACTGCTGAAGATTGAGAGTTTCACAGCAAGTGCAGCTGAACCCGGGAAGGTCCAGCTCTGTGGGGGGAGGGGCATCCGCCAAAGGAAAATTAAGAAATAGAGGAAATTTTATCACTAGCAAGTTGGACGTCCACTCAGAGACCTAGTCTGAAGGTCAGCAATTACACAGACGACAGGTAGATAAATCCACGAAGATGGGAAGAAACCAGCGCAGAAAGGCTGAAAACACTCGAAATCAGAATGCCTCTCCTCCTACAGAGGATTGCAGTGCCTCATCACCAATTGAACAAGGCCTGATAGAAAATGAATATGAGGAATCAACAGAATCAGGCTTCAGAAGGTGGATAATGAGAAACTTCTGTGAGCTAAAAGAACATGTTCTAGCCCAATGCAAGGAAACTAAGAACCTTGAAAAAAGGTTTCACGAAATGTTCATGAGCATGGACAATTTAAAGAGGAATATAAGTGAATTAATGGAGCTGAAAAACACAATACAAGAACTTCGAGAAGTATGCACAAGTTTTAACAGTCGAATTGATCAAGCAGAAGAAAGGATTTCAGAGGTCGAAGACCAACTTAATGAAATAAAACAAGAAGACAAGATTAGAGAAAAAAGGGTAAAAAGGAATGAGCAAAGTCTCCAAGAAATATGGGACTATGTGAAAAGACCCAATCTACGTTTGATAGGTGTACCTGAATGTGACGAAGAGAATGAATCCAAGCTGGAAAATATTTTTCAGGATATTATCCAGGAAAACTTTCCTAACCTAGCAAGGCAAGACAATACCCAACTCCAGGTAATACAGAGAACACCACAAAGATATTCCTCAAAAAGAGCAACCCCAAGGCACATAATCATTAGATTCATCAGGGTTGAAACGAAGGAGAAAATACTACGGGTGGCCAGAGAGAAAGGTCAGGTTACCCACAAGGGGAAGCCTATCAGACTCACAGCTGATCTCTCAGCAGAAACCCTACAAGCCAGAAGAGAGTGGGGGCCAATATTCAACATCCTTAAAGAAAAGAACTTTCAACCCAGAATTTCATATCCAGCCAAACTAAGTTTCATAAGTGAAGGAAAAATAAAATTTTTTGCAAACAAGCAAGTACTCAGAGATTTCATTACCACCAGGCCTGCTTTACAAGAGCTTCTGAAGGAAGCACTATGTATAGAGGGGGAACAACCAATATCAGCCACTTCAAAGGACCCATCAGTAAGCTGCATCCAGATCCATCTTACATGCAAGGATATACAGAGACTCAAAACAAAGGGATGGAGGAAGATTTGCCAACCAAATGGAGAGAAAAAAAAAAAGCAGTAGTTGCAATTCTCATCTCTGATAAAATAGACTTTAAAGTAATAGAAACCAAAAGAGATAAGAAGGACATTGTATAATGGTAGAGGGATCAATGTAACGGGAAGAGCTAACAACCCTAAGTCTATGTGTACCCAATATAGGAGCACCCAGATACATAGGGCAACTTCTTGGTGACTTACAAAGAGACTTGGACTCCCACACAATAATAGTGGGAGACTTTAACATTACATTGTCAATATTGGACAAATAAATGAGACAGAAGGTCAAGAAGGATATCCGGGACTTGAACTTAAACCTCAAACAAGCTAACTTAATAAACATTTATAGAACTCTCTACTCCAAATCCACAAAATATACATTTTTTTTTCAGTAACACATCACATTTATCCTAAAAGTGACCACATGGTTGGGAGTAAATCACTCCCTAGCAATTGCATAGCATTTCATAGGTTTAAATGAAATATTGGTTGGCTGGCTGTTTGTTATTTTCCTCCCTTATTCCTCTCCTGTCTCCATTATATAACACAATTATTAGTATAAAAAAAGCTTTTAATATCCATTTGTAGACTGTATACTAGCCTGGGCAATAGAGTAAGATTCCCGTTCTCTCTCCCCCTTTTTCTTCTTTTTTTTTCTCTTTATTTCATTCTTTTTTTTCTTCCTTTCGTTATTCTTTCTCTTTTTCTCTTTTTCCTAAAAAAAAAAAAAGAAAGTGTGGCACATACACACTATGGAATACTAGGCAGCCATAAAAAAGGATGAGTTCATATCCTTTGCAGGGACATGGATGAAGCTGGAAACCATCATTCTCAGCAAACTGACAGAAGAACAGAAAACCAAACAGCGCATGTTCTCACTCATAAGTGGGAGTTGAACAATGAGAACACATGGACACAGGGGAGGGGGAACATCATACACCAGGGACTGTTAGGGGATATGGGGCTAGTGGTGGGATAGCAAGGGGGTTTGGGGCTAGGGGAGGGGACACCATTAGGAGAAACACCTAATGTAGATAACTGAGTGAGGGATGTAGCAAACTACCATGGCACATGTATACAAACAAACCTGCACATTCCGCACATGTACCCCAAAAATTATAATAATTGAAAATAAAAAAATTATTTTCATAGTATATGAATTTCATGTTTTAGAGAATCAAGATAATTTATAGACCACTGTTTTGAAGAAAATTCAGAAACATTGTACAATTTTAAAACTAATACACGAAATACTTTTTTTACCAGCAAAACTGTTATATAATTTAATTAGAAAAAATGCATTGACAATAAAAGTAAAACTATAAAAAAGAAATCTAACAAAACTCATGTAAGATAGATAGGTATGGAAAAATTTTTAAATCTTTTTGGAAGACATAAAGAAAAAAACTAAAACATTAGTGAAACAGTATTTATGGATAAAATCCTCAACATTATAACATGTAAACTGTATACAAACTTACCTATAAAATGTATGCAGTTTGAACAGGTTGTTAATGTAATCTGAGAAATGTATCCTAAAATTAACTCAGAGGGGTTCAAGGCCAAGAAGATCCCAGAATGTTTTTAAGAAGGAAAAGCAGGAGAAGAATTCAAGGAGTGAGATAAGTTTACATCAAGACTTTCTCTAAAGCATCAATAGTTAAAAAGGGTAACTGATCAACAATAAAGCCATTAGACTAAAAGAAAAGAAAAGAGAATCTCCATGACAAATTTTTTTTTTTTTTTTTTTTTTTTATATTTTTTTTTTTTTTCTTATATAGATAAGTGACACAGGGAAAGTCAGTGGGAGAACCAGTGGATGAATAATATTGCCAAAATGTGTTATCCATATCAAGTTTTAAAAATATCCTCAGTTTACATCATACAGAACTATATTTTAGATAAATTATAGATCTGATGAAAAACAAACTGTAAAATACTTAAATGTAAGGGAATATTTTTGTGAACTCAAGGTAGAGAAGGATTTCCTAAATATGACACTAAAAGCACAAACAAAAGTGGAAAGGATTTTAAATTTCTTTAAATTTAAAACTTCTACACAAAAAAGAGATTACAAACAAGGTTACATGACAAGCCATGAACTTGGAAAATACACTTATAAAGCCAATTAATTTCAAAGGATTTGTGTCTAGAATAGAGCAAATCTAAAACTTTTGATCCAAAACAAGTTAATAGTGTTAAAATTGTTGAGGACCCAAAAGAACTTTTCTGATATGTATAATTTAAAAAATAGAAAATTTATAACATTTTTTAACGTGTATCAATTTATTTAAAATCAAAAAACAAAATTGTACATTATGGTAAATAAATTTCCTAGAAAATAAGTTCACATAACAAATGGTAAATAACTTTAATGACAAGAGTAGTCTTGTTTGGATTCTTGCAAATCTCTATAAAGTCTAACTTAAAGAAGACAACTGGATTCTCTTATCTGCTTTTGCATTCAATTTATTTCAACCTTATTTTAGTTTATGTATGTAAAGAAAATCCAACCTTACAGAGATTGTAGTTGCAAAGGGGAAATCCTCATGCACACTGTGAAACAATGTCAATATCTCCCAGAGTCTCTTAACTGCACTTTAATAATCACTGTTCTTGGGGAGGGGGCCAAGATGGCTAAGAGAAGGCAACACCAGAATGTAGCTCACAGCCAGTGAGATGCAGAGGGTTAGAGGACTTCACGATTCCAAACGAGGTGCCGGGTTCATTTCTGTTGGACTGACAGGGCACTGAAAATAGCCCAGAGAAGCTGCCACAGGGCGGGAGCCACCCAGGGGTGCAAACCAAGACAGGGCAGCCAGCTCAGAGGGTCACGGGGGGGATTTCACTCCCTCAGTGCTCCAATTCCGATCTGTGCTTACCTCATCCCTCCTGCAACCCATGGTCCACGAGAGCCATGCTACACTGAGGGGTGCCATGGGTTGTGGATGCAAATCTGAGCTGCGGCTCCCACCGGGCACGGCAAGTTGTCACACAGACCCAGGCTGAAGTTTGCACTAACGCCAGTGGGATGGACCGTCCCACAGAGGGAGGCAGAGTTGAAAGCAAGGAAACAGGCCATAAGGCTGGCAGGCCCCACCCCCCACAGAACTCAAACTGAAGCCCTCACTAGAGAGCTTGGCAGCAAATACACCAGTTTGACCTCAACCAGGCAGATGGAGCTCAGGGAAGGAGATGCTGTTGGGAAGGTGGGACCAATTCACCTGCAAATAAACTCCAGGGAAGGACCACCCCACCACCCCAACAACCTGATGGAATCTGAGAGAGCCCAGCAACACCCTCTACAGGCCAAAAAGATACAGCTGCAACCTCAACAGAAAAAAACGTCCACTCAGAGACTCCTCCTGAAATCACCAACTTCAAAGATTAAAGAGAGATAAATCCACGAACTTGGGAAAAAAAACAGCACAAAAATGATGAAACCATCAAAGAACAGAACACCTCTTCTCCTCCCAGGGATCACAACTCCTCAGCATCAAGGAAACAAAAAAAGACAGAGAATGAATTTCATGAATGGACAGAAGCAGGCTTCAGAAATTGGGTATAACAAACTTCTCTGAGCTAAAAGACCACATTCTAACCCAATGCAAAAATCTAAGAACCTTGAAAAAAGTTTAGAAGAAATGCTAAATAGAGTAACCAACTCAGAGAAGAACATAAACGACTTGATGGAGCTGAAAAACATAGCACAAGAACTTTTCAAGACATACACAAGTTTCAACAGCCAAATCTATCAGGCAGAAGAAAGGATATCAGAGATAGAAGATCAAATCAACAAGAAGGCAAGATTAGAGAAAAAAGAGTGAAAAAAAATGAACAAACTCTCCCAGAACTATGAGATTATGTGAAAAGACCTAATCTACGCTTGATTGGCGTACCTGAATGTGACAGGGAGAATGAATCCAAGTTGGAAAACACTCTTCAAGATATTATCCAAGAGAACTTCCCTGACCTAACAAGTCAGGCCAACATTCAAATCTAGGAAATACAGAGACCACCACAAAGCTATTCTTCAAGAAGGGCAACCCCAAGGCACTTAGTTGTCAGATTAACCAGGGTTGAAATGAAGGAAAAAATGCTAAGGGCAGCCAGAGAGAAAGGTCAAGTTACTCACACAGGAAAGACCATCAGACTCACAGCGGATCTCTCAGCACAAAGCCTACAAGATAGAAGGGAGTGGGGTCCAAGATTCAACATCTTTAAAGAAAAGAACTTTCAACCCAGAATTTCATATCAGGTCAAACTAAGCTTTATAAGGGAAGGAGAAATAAAATCCTTCACAGATAAGCAATTGCTGAGAGAGTTTGTCACTACAAGCCCTGCCTTACAAGAGCTACTGAAGGAAGTACTAAACAGGGAAAGGAACAACCAGTACCAGCCACTGCAAAAACATACCAAATGGTAAAGAACAATGATGCAATGAAGAAACTGCATCAACTAACAGGCAAAACAACCCACCAGTAACAAAATGGCAGGACCAAATTCAAACATAACAGTATTAACATTGAATGTAAATGGCCTAAATGCCCCAATCAAAAGACACAGGCTGGCAAACTGGATAAAAAGTCAAGATCCATCAGTATGCTGTATTCAGGAGACCCATCTGACATGCAAAGACTCACACAGATTCAAAATAAAGGGATGGAAGAAGATTTACCAAGCAAATGGAGAGGAAAAAAAAAGCAGGGGGTAGCAATCCTAGTCTCTGCTCAACGGACTTTAAATCAACAAAGATCAAAAGAGACAAAGAAGAGCATTACATAATGCTAAAAGGATCAATGCAACAAGAAGAGCTAACGATCCTAAATGTATATGTACCTAATGCAGGAGCACCCAGATACATAAAGCAAGTTCTTAATGACCAACAAAGAGACTTAGACTCCTGCACAATAATAGTAGGAGACTTTAACACTCCACTGAGAATACTGGACAGATCAACAAGACAGGAAGTCAACAAGGATATCCAGGACTCGAACTCAGATCTGGACAAAGTGGACCTAATAGACATTTACAGAACACTCCACCCCCAATCCACAGAACACACATTTTTCTCAGCACCACATTTCACTTACTTCAAAATTGACCACATAGTTGGAAGTAAATCACTCCTCAGCAAATGCAAAAGAATGGAAATCATAACAAACAGTCTCTCAGACCACAACGCAATCAAATTAGAGCTCAGGATTAAGAAAAGTACTCAAAACCACACAACTACATGGACACTGAACAACTTGCTCCTGAATGACAAATGAATAAACAATGAAATGAAGGCAGAAATAAAAATGTTCTTCAAACCAACAAGAATGAAGACACAATGTACCAGATCCTGTGGGACACATTTAAAGCAATGTCTAGAGGGAAATTTATAGCAATAAATACCCACATGAGAAACAAAGAAAGATCTAAAATTGACACCCTGTCATCAGAATTGAAAGAGCTAGAGGAGCAAGATCAAAAAACCTTAAAAGCTAGCAGAAGACAAGAAATAACTAAGATCAGAGCAGAACTGAAGGAGACAGAGATACAAAAAAACCATTCAAAAAAAAGTGAATCCATGAGCTAGTTTTTTGAAAAGATCAACAAAATAGACTGCTAGCTAGACTAATAAAAGAAAAGAGAAGAATTGAATAGATGCAATAAAAAATGATAAAGGGGAGAACACCACTGATTCCACAGAAATAGAATCTTCCATCAGAGATTACTACAAACAACTCAATGGACATAAACCAGTAAATCTGGAAGAAATGGATAAATTCCTGGACACTTGCACACTTCCAAGACTAAGCCAAGAAGAAGCTGAAACCCTCAATAGACCAATAACAAGGTCTGAAGTCGAGGCGGCAATTAATAGCCTACCAACCAAAACAAGTCCAGGTCCAGATGGGTTTACAGGCAAATTCTACCAGACATACAAAGAGTAGCTGGTACCATTCCTGTTGAAACTATTATGAACAATACAAAAAGAGGGAATCCTCCCTAACGCTTTCTATGAGACCAACATCATCCTGATACCAAAATCTGGCAGAGACACAACTAAGAAAAGAAACTACAAGCCAATATCCATGATGAACATTGATGCAAAAATCTTCAATAAAATATTGGCAAACCGAATCCAACAGCACATCAAAAAGCTTATCTACCATGATCAAGTAGACTTCATCCCGGGGATGCAAGGTTGGTTCAATATATGAAAATCTATAAATGTAATCCACCACATAAACAGAACCAAAGACAAAAATCACAGGATTATCTCAATAGATACAGAGAAAGCCTTCAACAAAATCCAACAGCCCATTATGCTAAAAACTCTCAATAAACTAGGCATCATCAGAATGTATCTCAAAATAATAAAAGCTATTGATGACAAACTCACAGCCAATATCATACTGAATGTGCAAAAACTAGAAGCATTCCCTTTAAAAACTGGCGCTAGACAAGGATGCCCTCTCTCATCACTCCTATTTAGTATAGTATTGGAAGTTCTAGCCAGAGCAATCAGGCAAGAAAAAGAAATAAAGCGTATTCAATTAGGAAAGGAGTAAGTCAAATTGTCTGTATATGCAGATGACATGATTGTGTATTTAGAAGACCCCATCATATCAGCCCAAAACCTCCTTAAGCTGATAAGCAACTTCAGCAAAGTCTGAGGATATGAAATCAATGTGCAGAAATCACAAGCATTCCTATACACCAATAACAGAAAGCCAAATCATGAGCAAACTCCCATTTACAATTGCTACAAAGAGAATAAAATACCTAGGAATACAATCAACAAAGGATGTAAAAGATGTCTTCAAGGAGAACTACAAACTACTGATCAAGGAAATAAGAGAGGACACAAACAGATGGAAAAACATTCCATGCTCATGGTTAGGAAGAATCAATATTGTGAAAATGCCATACTGCCGAAAGTAATTTATAGATTCAATGCTATCCCCATCAAGCTACCAATGACCTTCTTCACAGAACTGGAAGAAACCACCATAAACTTCATATGGAACCAAAAGAGAGCCCGCATAGCCAAGACAATCCTAAGCAAAAAGAACAAAGCTGGAGGCATCACCCTACCTGACTTCAAACTATACTACAAAGCTACAGTAATCAAAACAGCATGGTACTGGTACCAAAACAGAGATATAGACCAATGGAACAGAACAGAAGACGTGGATGCAACGCCGCACATCTACAACCATGTGATCTTTGACAAACCTGACAAAAACAAGCAATGGGGAAAGGATTCCCTGCTTAATAAATGGTGTTGGGAAAACTGGCTAGCAGTGTGCAGAAAGCAGAAACTGGACCCCTTCCTGACACCTCACACTAAAATTAACTTAAAAATAAGACCTAACACCATAAAAACCCTAGAAGGAAACCAAGGCAAAACCATTCAGGACATAGGCACAGGCAAGGACTTCATGACTAAAACACCAAAAGCAATGGCAACAAAAGCCAGAATGGACAAATGGGATCTAATTAAACTTAAGAGCTTCTGCACAGCAAAAGAAACTATCATCAGAGTGAACCAGCATCCAACAGAATGGGAAAAACTTTTGCCATTTACCCATCTGACAAAGGGCTAATATCCAGAATTTACAAAGAACTAAAGCAGATTTACAAGAAAAGAACAACAAAAACAAAAAACCCCATTTAAAAGTGGTTGAAGGATATAAACAGACACTTTTCAAAAGAAGACAAAAATGTGGCCAACAAACATGAAAAAATGCTCATCATCACTGGTCATTAGAGAAATGCAAATCAAAACCACATTGAGATACCATCTCACACCAGTCAGAATGGTGATCATTAAAAAATCTGGAGACAGATGCTGGAGAGAATGTGGAGAAATAGAAACACTTTCGCACTGTTGGTGGGAGTGTAAATCAGTTCAACCATTATAGAAGACAGTGTGGCAATTCCTCAAGGATCTAGAAATAGAAATTCCATTTGACCCAACAATCCCATTACTGGGTATATACCCAAAGAATTATAAATTGTTCTATTATAATGACACATGTATACGTATGTTCACTGCAGTGCTGTATACGATAGCAAAGACCTGGAACCAACCCAAATACCCATCGATGATAGAGTGAACAAGGAAAATGTGGCACATATACACCATGGAATACTATGTAGCCATAAAAAACGATGAGTTTGTGTCCCTTGTAGAGACATGGATTAATCTAGAAACTATCATTCTCAGCAAACTGACACAAAGACGGAAAACCAAACACCGCATGTTTTCACTCATAGGCGGGTGATGAACAATGAGAACACTTGGGCAGAGAGAAGAAAACAACACTCACAGTGCTAGGTCGGGGGTGTGGTGAGGGGGGAGGGGAAGATGGGGAGGGATAACACTGGGAGAAATGCCTGATGTAGGTGACAGGGGAGGGGGGATGGAGACAGCAAATCACCATGGCATGTATGTACCTGTGCAACAGTCCTGCAGGATACATGATATGCACATGTACCCCAGAGCCCAAATACAATACAATCCAATTAAATTAAATTTTAAAAATTAAAAAATAAGAAATGCAAAAAAAAAAAAAAAAAAAAAAGAATCACTGTTCCAGAAGTAAGAATTTCTACAATTCAGTGAAAAAAAACATAGATGTCAGTAGTGGGAGGGTGGGGGGGGGGGGAAAGGCCAAAGGTTTAAATAAGCAGTTTGCATAACAGGAGATCCATATGTCCCAAAACACTTATGTCACTGGTCATTAACTTTATTAATCAAGGAACTTTAATTTAAAATGACAAGATAACTTGCCATACCCAAAAGGTTAACCAAAAAAAATTTAAATCTGGTAATTATAAATTTTCATGAGCTTTTAAAGCAATGGCAATCTTTATGCACTGCTGATGGATTTGTAAACTGTCACCTTTTGCAGGAAAAAAATGAGCAATATTTAATAAAGTTTTAGCTATCCATACAGTGATACCCAGAAATTTCCCTTCTAGATATATAAGGACCAGGACATTTGCATAAGGTTTACCTTCAAGGCATTGTTCGAATAACAAAATTAAAAATAACCTAATAGAAGCAATAGCTAAATAAACTGTGTTATGTAGTACGATGAAATTCTATGTGGCAGTTAAAATAAACTGACTTACTACATTTTTAAAAGTCACTTAGAAATATTTCACCTGTAACATTGACTAAGTTTCAGAATGCTACACAGAATAGGATAATTTTTAAAATTTATGACTGCAAAAAAATGTCATATGTCATTTCTGTAGATAGTAATTATGTGTGTGAGCATACAGTGAAATAACTAAAAGCAAAACAAAGTCATACATCTACTTCAGAATAGTATGTACTGCTGGATGGACAGGGAGGGTGTTCAGAGCAGAAAAGAATACAATTCTATCTCATATTTTATTCATCAACAAGCTAATGAAAACTGAAGTAAATATGGATAAATAATATTTGTTAAAACTGTATGATATATATAGAGTTATTCTCTCCATATATAGAGAGAGAGAATACATAGATATATATAGAGATCTCTAGAGACAGCTCTCTATATAGAGAATATATTTTCTCTATATATATTTATTTACATATATATACACACTCTCTCTCTCTCTACATATATATATATATATATATATATATATACATACTGTGCAGGTTCTCTCTCTATATATATACATGCATACATACATATATATATATAGTTATTCTCCATATCTGACTATATTGCATAACACTCTTTAAAAATTAAATTAAAAACCTAGGTTCCCACCAGGTAGTGTGACAGCAGACATGGAAAATTAGTTGGGATTGAGGTATATAGCTGCAATTTTAAAACATATGTTTGGCAACTTCAGGACAATAAATTGACATTTGAATCATCAGAGATGGGCTTCTTATCATTTTCCAGTTGTTCATAAATATGTTATTAAAACTCTATCCCATGATTGTCGTTCTGTGTAACAGAATGCTTTTGCTAATGTTTACTGTTTCCCTGCAGATGGACAGTGCTATGAATATAAATGGATGGCCAGTGCCTGGAAGGGCTCTTCCCGAACAGTGTGGTGTCAAAGGTCAGACGGTATAAATGTCACAGGTAAACCTCCAGTTTCTCTTTGTTCCTTGAAAATCTTCCTGGAACACACATGTGATTGGTTGAAGAAAATAATTAAGGAAACGAAGTTATTCTTTCAGTATTCAAAGCCTGTTAGGGATTCAGGTTGCGTAAACTGGCTACACCTATCTGGTGACCAGTGACAAATTATTTTATTTTATAAGGATTCAAATTATCTCTCACCTAGCCCTCTTAGGTACTGCTGCTGAAACATTAAATAAAATACTATCTAATTCTAATAATTATTATAAATAAATATTTTTCAAATTATCTTTTCTAGAAATTTTATATATGAGTAACTTCCTACATGTTTAATCAATTTTCTTTTTTACTTTCTGCTTCTGTGTCTTGAAGACAATATAAATGCAGACCAAAAATACCACCAAGGGACTATGATTATACAAATCCAAATATCTTGCTTGAATTCAGAAGTCTATGATTCAGATATTTTTTTAATTAATTAATTAGAAAGACCTATTGGTAAATTTCAAACCCAGACCATCTGAGCAGCTCACCTACTGTGCCCGCATCCCCCAAATTACTATATATCCAAAGAAGAAATCCAAAGAAGTAACTTTTTTTTTTTATTGTACTTTGACCAACATATACCTCCAAAGAACTACTCTTGTGTGCGATTCTTAAATGCCTATCTGAAGCCTGTAAACATGAGGGATCCCAAGGATCCCTTGAAGAAGGAAGAGATTTTGGCTCAAGATACGTAGAGAACCACCAAGCACATTTCCTAAAAATAAACAAAAGTCAGAACGAGAACCTTCATTTCAGGCACATGAACCCAGAAATCTAATGCCTTTCCATAAACAATTTCTTTTTATAAATCTAACAACTTACAGGAATTGCCATAGCACAGCAACAGCAGGAGTCTTGACAGTTAACTGCTCAGGCAGACCTGCTGACTTGCTGCTGTGTTTTAACCCTGCTGTGGGGGGGAAATAAGGAGTGAGCATTTGGATGCCTCTGAGTAATGTCCACTTATAAATTTAACTTTAATATATACAGTAAGAAACAGGAGCAGGGATCAATATGCTTTTTGAAAACTATCCATTTTTATATTGAATTTTAAATTACCTGGATTCATTGAAACCTAATTACTAATTTCCTCCGTATGGGAGCTGGATCAGGATGTCAATTTTTTTCTTGTGATTTTATACATAAGAAAGCTCTATCAAGAAACGCTTGATAGTAACAACTCCCTGTGGTCACATATGTAACAAAAAAAAAGACATCTAACAGAAACCCTTAGTTGTCTCACTGTATTATTTTTTGGGGAGAAAAATCTGCTTCAACCACCTCGCTGCAGGAAGTATGGAGTAAGAAAAGCCCTGGACAGGGACAGATGGGCTTTCTGAATGAGGAGGTGTTACAGAAGTTATCCATTCAGCTCATAGATTGGCAATAAATGTATCCATTCATTTTTAAACTATTCAAAAGAAAATTTAACCACTTCTCTCAATGATCCTATAAATTTGCAATTTTTTTTCCAATAATGGATGCAAATAATATTTGCCTGAATTTTCTTCTACATATTAAAAACTCTTTTTCTACTGCATTTGGGGCTCTTCCCCCAATGCAAAGGTAAGTCAAACTTTAAAAGACTTACCTGTAATATCGTATTTTTAATTCAGCAAAGTGTCCAATGGGTTATTTCTAATGCTATTCAGTACCAAAAAGCCAATGTGTAAATCGTCTGTGATAAACTCTATATGCATTCTTCTTTCATCTTTTAGGAGAGATGACATTCTTTATGACAAATAGGCAAGCATGTAAAGTATATTACCTATCTTGATCAATTGCTTTAATTTACAAATTGTCCTTTTAAGGAACTCAAAATATTGCTTTCCTTTTGTGTATGTATTTGTTTAATGATAATAACTTCAGTATGGCCAATTAACTGCAATTGCCTTGCAAAGACTAACCGCTTTTCCGTAACAATTTTTCCATGAGTATTTTGAGATTGTAATATTGAGAGAAACACAGAGAATTAGCAATAGGCACATGTGATTACATTCCTGAGGATCATCAGTTCTATCAATAAAGAAAAAATTTTGCTTTGCTAAAATTCTGTTAAACTGAACAAGTATAGTTTGAATATATGAGTTCCTTTCATATCACCAATGTTTTCTATGACCTCTATTTCCATCTTAAAACCTCACTTGAAACAACTTAGGGACAGTTGGTACTACACTGGAAAATAAACAAGAGAGAAATAAACAGCTGTAATATCCAGTTAAAACCATAGTTTAAAACAAATGCTTTAGTAGATATATTTGTTTTCTTCTCTATATCCATAAAACACCCTGAATTAGCAGAAATTGTAATTTTTCTCAAAAATAAAAATGCATTATTTAAAAAAAATTATTTAACATAAAGAGCTAAAGAGTTATTTCAAAGGACATGAAAAGTATTGTTCTGAATCTCCAAGAAAGAATTTTAACCTTAGAAGAAAATTAAATCAGCTTTTTAATTGCTGGACTTGGCTTCAGGCACTCCTGACAGAAAAAGGTTGTGTGCAATTAGTATTTTCAAAATAGCAGCTATATAGAATCATTCTTTCAACAAATGCTTATTGAATACCTGCTGAGAAGCACTGTGCTACCTTCCCTGGGTAAAAAGGTCCTGAAGTCACTACAGGTGCTCAAGGTTAACCAAATATTTCACAGTCAACCACTGATAGAGAAATTCCTGGGATTCCCAAAGTAGTTCAAGATTCAAAGATAAGTCACTAACAACAGTGTATTTTCATCATAGCAAGATATATTATTTGTCAAAACATGATTTTCTGTTCTACAGGGGGTTGCCTGGTGATGAGCCAGCCTGATGCCGACAGGTCTTGTAACCCACCGTGTAGCCAACCCCACTCGTACTGTAGCGAGGTATGTGTAAATTCATCAGGGCAGACAAGCCAGCACCATCATTTGTCACCCTACTGCCTCTTGCAGTTTATCTCCCTCCAAAGAAAGCATGTCTTGAGGTATAAAAATCCCATTTTAGACATCTCCTTTTATCAATCTAAAAAGTCCTGAATTCACTTGCTTTCACCTTGAGAATACATTTATGTGTAATACCAAAAGTGTATTTTTTAGTAGCTAAAAATATTACAGGAATTACATAAAGTAATTCCCAAAAAAATCCTTGTTTAAAGCCTTCTCTTCAAGTCAGGTCTGTTAGACTTTCAAAGATTGCTTGCATGGCTAGTATAAATCTTCTTGTTCTCCTGCAGACAAAAACATGCCATTGTGAAGAAGGGTACACTGAAGTCATGTCTTCTAACAGCACCCTTGAGCAATGCACACTTATCCCCCGTGGTGGTAATACCCACCATGGAGGACAAAAGAGGAGATGTGAAAACCAGTCGGGCTGTCCATCCAACCCAACCCTCCAGTAACCCAGCAGGACGGGGAAGGACCTGGTTTCTACAGCCATTTGGGCCAGGTGAACTGACTAGACTAGTGTCGAAGTCGAAACCTTTAGTTATACATTTCGGCAATGCCAAAGGATTAAAAGAGCGAGCCAGCACTGTTATCTGAGCTATTGATTATTTTATCTACATGCTGATAGTGCCGTCTATTCCCAAATTTTTACTGTCATTATGGAAAATAATTCATGTTTGAAGTTCAGAGAAACAAAATTACTTTCTTCTGAGAAAATTTTAGTATCAATATGATTCAATTCCAGTCCAAAAATTACAAGTATAATTTCAAATTGAACAAAGATGGGAATATGAATTTTAAAAAATGTGTTGTCATTCAGAACTAGGATAAAGGAGACTATAAAGACATTCCAGAATTTGTAATTTGATCATAACATGAGTTATGCAGTTCTGTGCCAGGGAACACTTGGTAGCTAGACCAGTTTGGATTAGCCCTACAAGTCAGCATACTCAAATACTGAGAATCTGTACTAGTGCCAGATACACAGGGGCAACAATGGAGCCTTCCCTTCTGGATGGGGTGATCCCAATTTTTTTTCACATTAAACAGATAGCTCTTAATGTATCTAGTAATAAATGAAAAGCCAATACGGGCAACCGCTTGAAGACCTCATGAAATGGTATTCTCTACTCTGCACACTTTCCCTCCTCTGCTGGATTTAATCATATGCTCATCCCTAGGACTAACCTGGTGCTTGAAAATGTGCTACATGGGTTATAAAACAGCTCGTATCATGCCACTTTTTCTCACTCCCTGGAGGAACTCCTAGTCCATGAAGCAAAGGAACTCTCTAGGCAGAACCAGGCATAGTCTACTTAAAAATGCCATTAGAAGCATGAGAAAAGACGGAAGGAATCTGCACAGCCGGCACATCTCCACTGCTAATGCATAAAGTCTGAACACTTTCCCTTACTGGAGAATAAATATTGGATTTTTAGGATATTTTAAATGTTTGGGTGATCTGCTTTTAATCACATTATTCCTGCTTTAATTGGCTTTTTAGCTGAAAGTACAATTGATTTTGCAAAGCTGACCTGTCTGTGTAAGCATAGAAAGCTCTTCCCTCAGTGTTCAAGACAACGGACTAGCAGATAACCAGTAGCAATTCTGATCTTTACTAACAAATGAAGCAGATCTCCTCACATCAAAATCAGTCCTTTTGAAAAAAAAAATTATTGTCATTATTTTTCATTTTATATATAGTTTCCCCAAAGTGAAAATGTTAATATATTTAAGATGTGCAGGTTCTGAAAACTTATACTTACATATTCTTTGATTTTGAAAAACCCAAAAAACATTTGTTGAAGAAATTCAAAGCGTAGAGAAGTTCAATCATGGAACAGCTCTTTTGATTCTAAACTCAGCTCAAATAAAATAAAAAATCTTTAGGATTAGAAACAAAAGATATTTAGAATATTAATTTAGTTTGTTTCCAGCAAATGAACCTCTCACTTGATCTAGCTCCAGGCAAAAATATTCCACAGTACCAATTTGCATTTGATGCCTTTCAAATATTGAATAAACCAGAGTTTACATGAGGTCAATTTTGCCCAATCTGTAATTTTGACACTAAGATCAAATATTTAATTGCAAAAGAAAATATATGTTGATGTGAGGATAAAATTAAATTAGCCATGTCATTAATAACATCTTTTGTTTGAAGTTTATTCAGAGCATAAAACTGAGGAGTTCAAAGAAGATGAGTCCAGAAACCCAAATTACACAATAGAAAAGGAAAAAAATGATTTATAGATCCTTTTAGATGTTAACCAAACTAGTTGTTTTTGTAAATGACATTGTCAAGCCAATTTTAAAACACACAGTGCAGATTAGATAAAAGATTATTAATTCCATAAAATGTTTAATATATTCACTTTCATTTTACCTGGAATGAAAATGAAGTTTTTGTCTAAATACCTATCTGCATTAACTCGAGGTTGTAGAAGCTTTCTAAAAATTGCATTTTTCATCTTTTCTTATGATTGCAATTCTCAAAATAGATTGAAAAAGAGAAAATGTTTATATAGTATTTCACATGTATTGAGTTTGAAGTAAAATTGATATGAAAGGCAGCTGAAGTTTAGACAAAGAAACTTGAAATCTGAAGTCAAACATTATTTATAACTTTTCAATTCAATTTTCCTCGATAACTTATCTTTAATGAAGCAGTATCTAACTCATAACAGCAGCTTTGCATTTTAATCATTAACTGTGTTGAAGCGGTAACTCTCGAGTTTTGAAAGAAATTGGTCCTATGTGATTGATCACTGTTGATAGTTAAAACTGCCTCATGTATACCAGACTAATGTAAATTAATAACTAATATCATTCTTCTAGATGGGAGACTAAAGACCTGGGTTTACGGTGTAGCAGCTGGGGCATTTGTGTTACTCCTCTTTATTGTCTCCATGATTTATCTAGCTTGGTGAGTGTTTAAATATTTAAAAATCCAAAGAGATACATAACGTCTCTATTTCAGAGAAAACGCTTTCAGTTAATCCTAACACAGAAACAGCAAACTAATTTCTCAAATAAGTACTCTACATTTATCTAGTGTTCACATGATTTCCAAATAAACATGGCTTTAGTCTTAGATGAGCTAAAAGCTACCAAATCTGAGCCATTTCGTATCTAAAGATGAGCAAGACCTTGCTGCAGGTCATCTTCTCAAGTATGTTCTCTTGCGTACTTTTAAGAGAATTGCTTTGTACTGATTATGGTGAACTGTTGATTTTTATATTGAATTACTAATGGAGAAAGATATTATAGTAATACCTAATCATATTCAACTATCTTTTAAAACATGTATTATTTATAAATTATGTATTATTTATAAAGGTTTCTTGTCAAAGGAAAATGACTAGGCTATGATATTATTTCTGTTGTTAATACTAAAATAATTCCACTTGGATAATTTATCTTTTGTAGGATAAACACTTGAAGTTTACTTAGAGTTTATTCAAAGCATAAAACTGAAATCCAAGGAGATCAGAAAATCAAATTCTAAGGTGGACTTTAGGCAGTGTAGCCAATGAGGCAATTTCGGTTTATCAATTTATTTTTACGTTTTTTTCACTTAAAGCGTCAAATTTACAATTAGAGACTGATTTTCTTTCTCCCAATTTTAATTAATTGTTTTACAGCAAAAAGCCAAAGAAACCCCAACGAAGGCAAAACAACCGACTGAAACCTTTAACCTTAGCCTATGATGGAGATGCTGACATGTAACATGTAACTACTCCTGGAAACAACCAGTTTTGGCTTTCTGACTTCACAGTAGATGTCCAGAGGCCACAACACACATATCCAAACTGTGTGGATTAAAATACATTTTAACTTTTAAAAAGGGCGTCATAAAGACAAGAATGAAAATCATACTGCCACTGGAGATATTCAAGACAGTACCACTTACATACATCAACCGTGAGAATTATAGGAGATTTAGTTGAATACATGCTGCATTCTGAAAGTTTTATGTCATCTTTTCTGAAGTCTACCAACTGAAAAACCACCTTCATCTCTAAAAAATAATGGTGGGATTGGCCTGGTAGGATGCCTGATACAAGACTGTCTGCAGTGTTAATCCATAAAACTTTCTAGCATGACAAGTTTCTACCAAGATCTCCACAATACTATAGTTAAATTATAAACATGTGTACTCAATTGAATGATACACATTATGTCAGATTATGTACTTGTTAATAAGCAATTTTAACAATGCCTAACAAGCTCTAAGCTAAGCAGAAAACCCATCGAATAAATTCAGCATCTTAGTGGTCGATGGTAGATTTTATTGACCTGCATTTCAGAGACAAGGACTCTTTTTTAAGACTCCATTCTTGTCTCTCTCCAAAGTAAGAATGCTGGACAAGTACTAGTGTCTTAGAAGAAAGAGTCCTCAACTTCAGTATTTTATAGTGGTTATTGTCTGGAAAACTAATTTACTTGTGTTAATATGTTTCTACTTTCCCTGATTTTCAAACTGGTTGCCTGGATCTTTTTTGCTACATGGAAGGCACATTTTTGCACTATATTAGTGCAGCATGATAGGCACTTAACCAGTATTGCCATAGAAACTGCCTCTTTTCATATGGGATGAAGACATCTGTGCCAAGAGTGTCATGAAGACATTTGCAAGTGCTTGTATCCTGAAGAGAGTAAAGTTCAGTTTGGATGGCAGCAAGATGAAATCAGCTATTACACCTGCTGTACACACACTTCCTCATCACTGCAGCCACTGTGAAATTGACAACATGGCGGTAATTTAAGTGTTGAAGTCCCTACCCCTTAACCCTCTAAAAGGTGGATTCTTCTAGTTGGTTTGTAATTGTTCTTTGAAGGCTGTTTATGACTAGATTTTTATATTTGTTATCTTTGTTAAGAAAGAAAAGAAAAGAAAAAAAGGAACTGGATGTCTTTTTAATTTTGAGCAGATGGAGAAAATAATGTATCAATGACTTTTGTAACTAAAGGAAATCAAAATTATATGTTGATTTTTCTTTCTCTCTAGTTTGATTTCTCAGTTTCGGATTGAATGTCTGTCTTGCAGGCAGTATTTTAAAATCCATAGTCTTTTGTCTTTCTCACTGGCAAAATTTGAAGCCATCTTTTCAATGTATGATTTCAAATTTTTAAAAGAGAAGAATAAATATCTTGTCCAAGACTTCATTACATCTCTAGACCAAGAGTGGCGAACTTTTTCTGTAAAGGACTATATAGAAACTACTTTCAGCAAGGTCTATGTTGTAATTTCTCAACTTTGCCATTCTGCTAATGCAACCATAATAAACAAAAGAACAAACATGACTGTTTTCCCATATAACTTTCTTTACAAAAACTGCCAGTAGGCCACCTCTGCAGGTCAAATTTTGCCGACCCCTGGTCTGGATGTTTTTTAATGCTAACTCTCCATGGTGTCATCTTTCATTTTCATTCATTTACTCACTGACTATGTTCAGTGTTTAATTTCAGATGTGAGAATTTACAGTCATTACATTTACCACTGTATCAGAAGTAGCTATATTTTTTAAAGATGTATAGCCCCAGGAATGGCACAGTGGAACAATATTTAACTCAGCAGACTTCTTTCACATGAAAATTCAAACGGTGCCATTAAAAAGCAATACCATTTTTCAGGCAACGTTATTGCAGCAACCTCTGCAAGAGAGGAGGACACTAGCTTTTCAGGTTTTTTGAAAAATAGCATAACAGGCTATTTTATTTTAAACAGCAGTGTTGCTGTAAAAGCGGTTTGGATTTAGAAGGTATTTTACCTTCAGACTGGAGTGTGAACTCCCCCCTGCTGTTCATTAGAGTATTTGCAAAGCTCACAAAAGACATCAGGTTAGAATGTCCTTGTCCCCAAAATGAAAATATTTGTTTTTCAATAAGAACTAAATGCAGTAACCACTAATTTCTTATTCAGTATTCACTGTATTAGGCAATGTAAATTATTTCAAAGAGAACAGGTAGGCAGGAAGATAGAATTTTACTTTAAACCAAGGATTTAAACAAACAAACAAAAAAAACATAAAACCAAAATCCATTTTATCTGTCTTATTAAAGAGGAAGAAAAAATAGTATTGTTACTCTAAAACTGTGACTGTCATTGTTTATACTCAGGGGTCTTCCAGATAATCCTCAAGTTGATCTCTTTGAATAAAATAAACTACATTTGTCCAAAATGTTTAAGAAAGAATCTATTGTGGTTACTTGAAAAATTCAGCCAACCCTCTTATGAAATATGCTCAACACCTTATAATTTTAAAATGTGGGCTAGAATTAAAATACTGTTCCTACTAAAGCTATAATTAAGATATTATAAAATGTCATTAATTCAGAAAAAATTAGTATCATCCTACCTATAAGAATTAGAAAATCCAGATTACAGAATGTTATGACAAATACATAACTTTTTATTTTTATTCATAAATTGATTAGATTTTACAGCATACACACACACAAACATACACACACACATATATGAGAGACAAGAAATTAGGTTTAACATGACCTAACATTAGAGAACATATTGGAAGATCACGGTTAGGATAAATAAATACTGGACAACCTCTTGGTAGAAAGGTGAAAAGATTGTAGCAATCTGGCTATTTTGGACAAATGGAAGTTTATTATATTCATGTTTATAACATGAAAATGGCCTTACTTTTGTTTCTGGCACGAGTCAATAATGCGTTAAATATTTTACTGGAATTTCATTAAAATCTTATTCTTCCTGTTCCTTCTAAAAATTTGGGAGGGGAATATAGTGGTAACTTCTCTATTGACACTTTTGCCTTACAGAAATGGTCTGTGAGGCTAAAAAGATGTAGAACTGCTGTTCCCTACTATGAAGGTCTTACTGGTTTTAAAAAGAAAAGAGTGGAAAAAGTCTAACACAGTATTATATGATTTTGCTTGACTATTTCAATAGAAACCATATAGAAGAAGAGTAACTGATCTCTTTTGAAAGGGGCTGATTTGCTAATTCATCAATACCTCATCCAATATATTAACTATAATCATCCAATATATTAACTATAATAGTTAAATATAATTAACTATTATATTAACTATAATCTTATTTCAAAGCTTTTTTTGAGGACACTATGGTATAGCTTAAGTGAATTCAAAAAGAGTGCATAAAAGCATGTTTTTAATTACTTATAACAAAGCACAAATTACATATAACAAGTCAAATATGTACTGACATGTAAGACACTCTACTAGGCACTGTAAAAAAAAAAAAAAGTTAGTCATGGCTTTTGTATACATAGATACTTAAGACATCCAAAAGAAGGAAAAAATGCTTAATGAGTGAAGATAGCACTTCAACATGTTGACTTTTACTCTAGGTTTGTTATAGATGGGGTTTGTGTTTTTCCATATGTAACATACGTGTCTTTAGGCCATGCTGTTAGGAGTTTGATTTTTCCCTACACTACCCTCAGGTAGATGGCAGTGGTCACTGTAGCTTAATCAGACCCCTGTTAAGTTCCTGGGCATTTCAAGAGAAATTCACGTCTTACTTCTACAGGAATTGAGTACACCTCTCACATATTTATTTACCTCCCCCAGCAACCTCTATCCTTCCTCCTGATTATTTTCTCTGCTTGGTCTCGTTATACTCTCAACAGCTATTCTTATCTACTTCCCTCAGAACCACTTTCCTCTCAATATGCCCAATTTAAAAAAAAAAGAAGAGGATAATTCCTGTATTTCCTTCCCTATTAGAATCAAAGTGTCACTCACTCAGAGTGTGAATATCCTGACACACACGAAATTCACTAGTCAAAGAAATGAATAAAGGGGGAAGGAAAAATGTGGAAGGCATGCAAGGAAAAAAAAAAAAGCCCTTTTTTGTAAAAATGTCCATGCCTACACTTGCTTTAGATCACCCCACATCCTCCCGTCTCCACCTCGAGTCTTCGTTCACATTCCCCACCACAAGACAGTGAGGGAGGCCTGTACCTCTTTCAGTACCAAACCGAAGGGCGAGTCTGTTATAAAGCTAATGTGGGTCTGAATAGTGCATGCGAAGCACGATTCCCCAATGATCTGGTCTCATTACTTATAAAAATAATACCTAATTCTAGTGTGGGTTCCTCTTCTATTTCCACTCGAAGATTGAGGGTGTTGAAAGAACAGTAGTCCTTGAGCAAATCTGTGAGGAATCTTGTTGCAATGTAATCTTTCCTGGGACTAGTCCTGTTGTGAGAACCACATCTGCCTGTTCTGGGAATAAGCTGGTCCTGCCCTCAGGCAGCCCTGGCTGCAAGACAGGATTTCAGGCATCAGAAACTGGTGTGTGGGCCAAGCAAACAGTTACTCTTTTATAAAAAGGATGGTTTGCAGTGTGTTATGATAATCCTATATCTGGCAGGGACACTGAAAAATGGTTATGTCTAGATTATTAAATGAATAAAACAAATACCCAACAGTTAATTTTGCGTTTTTATTTTTTTGTGTTTCTACCAAGTCAGATCTCTCAGTGATCAGAAATCTCTACATTATTTAGGATATAACTGTCAGTCTTATTGTTGTGTTTTGTAGATTGATTCTGTTTTTAACACATAGTTTCTAGATTACTTACTGTTAAACTTTCCCCAACTATTTTTCAGAAATCTGTTTGTGTTCATTTTTAGAAAGTAAACATTTAGATTCCCTCTTTCTGGAACTTTTTTCTCCCATTTCTATCACAGAGATTTGAAGAGATCAGTATCTATCACTGTAAAATATAACTTTATTAAATTTGCAATCTTTCTATAAATGATTATTCCCTAAATGTGTATTTTATGTTAATTTAACTACCTGAATATTTATTTTGTTTAAATAAGGAGGCAGCTGTCTAAGAATTTTTGTTAATATTACTTTGTAAATTGTGTAATGTAATTTATTTTAAATTGTGTACATTTCCTTTTTAATGCACAAAATGTCTATGTACAATTAACTACATATTTGCAACTAATGTCACTAAGCTTTATTCAGTCAATACAGATGGCATGTGAAGATGTAATATGCTTTTTTACATTTTCATATGGGTTATTTGTAAATAACTATATTGCTGACAAACATAAACACGGAAATCATTTTCATTCTAATCATGTGTATCTGTGTTTTGATTTATATCAATTGCTTCTTAAATATGGATTAAAATCTTTTTCCAGTGAATATCTAAATCCTTTTACTACTGTATTGCCCTTTTCTGGGTCTTGTAACAACTTTGATTTAGAAAGTTCAAGAAATGCAAACTTTTACTTTCAAAGTTGACTGAGGCCTCCAGGTGAATCATGGACAAAGGACTTCCTAGTTTCCAATCAATTCAAAATGCGCAGCAGCAGAGGATGGTGAAACCCTCTGCAACAGAGTACAGCTCTTCCCACCCAATCAGTCACAAGGCAACCCCCTCACCCCCAGCACCGCCCACCGTCTTATCCCTGTGTCTACCCACAAAAAAACAAACCAAAAAGTCAAGGCAGAATCTCACACTTTAACAAATTCGGGAAGGGATGCACAACTTAAGTTACTTTCGGGGTAGTTTGCAGTTAAAACGTTTTCTGAAATAGCCATTTGCTAAAATATGAGTAAGTAGGGAGCTGTTTAAGCCCTCAATCTGTGAACCACTCAGAGCATGTAGCTACCCTCCCATGCTTGATGGAAAAATGGTAATTTCCAGTCCTTTTATTTTCTGTATACTCATTACAAGTGAAACTAGCTGAAAAAAATTTTCAGTCTATCACACAGATTTTTTTCTAGATATCTCGACTTTCATAGTCAAATGTCTAACTTCATTTATTTTACAATTCCAATGTATGCTCTACAAACACAAATATGAACATGACTGGGCTACATTTTATTTTTGCAGCTGCTGTGTCCCTAGTGATTCTTTCATTAAAGTCTGCATATATTCTATAACACGCACACTTCAATTTATACCTCCATCAGTGCCAGTTACTCTGAAAAGATATTGTATACATACAAAAATGCATAAATGTAGTCAGGCTTTCTGATACTGCAGTATTTTTATGTGACTTCCTGTTCCCCTTTCACCTTCTTCCATAGCATCTCCCAGCCAAGTTAACTCAAGTTAACAATCTGCTATGTGTCCTGTCATATTTTTCTCCTTGATCATATGACATTATAAATATGATGGTAGTGGGGGAGTGAGATGGGAGAGTGAGAGAGGAAGAGAGAAATGGGGTGAATTTGGTAGACACAATTGAGAAACAAGTTCATTTTTTTCTATTACTGTTTTCAAACACTATAAAATGTCCTTCATCCTGTTTCTGGCAATACCTAAGGCAAATCCCGTAGCTTTTTAATAACAGTAAGAGTTATTAAAGTATCAGAGTTACCAAATTTCCAATCCAAGCTAATCAAACATCAGTCCCTCTCATTGCTTTCATTTCCTTGACTAATAGCAAACTTGAGCAACTTTTCATCTTTTCATGTAGGTGTGGCTATTTGGATTTGACCTTCTATTACATGTAATTTTCAAACAGCAATTCTGATGATGCCAATATGGTTAATTTTAGGCCATCAACTAAATTTTTGTTTTTTGGTTTTTTTTTTTGAGTTGCCCAAGCTGGAGTGTAGTGGTGCCATCTCGGCTCGCTGCAACCTCCGCCCCCTGAGTTGAAGTGATTCTCCTGCCTCAGCCTCCTGAGTAGCTGGGCCTATACACACGTGTGCCACCATGCCCAGCTAATTTTTTGTATTTTTAGTAGAGACGAGTTCTCACCGTCTTAGCCAGGGTGGTCTCGATCTCCTGACATCGTGATCCACCTGCCTCAGCCTCCTAAACTCCCATGTAATCCCATGCCTGGGATTACAGGCATGAGCCACCTCACCCAGCCCTAAATTTTAACTTTTCAGTAAAGAATGAAAAATATTTTTGGGGATTCTATTTCTCCACAATCTATTTTTTTTTTTTTTTCATCTCAGGCAGAGGTCCCCACCGTGGCCATAACCACCTCACTGCCCCATTGCCTGCTGGGAGGCTGGATATTCTTTCTCCATCCTAGCAAGCCCCTATGCCTGCTCATTCCCACTCATGCTCACCCTTGAGCACAGTGATAATGGAAGTGATGAAGCCGGAGCCCAACCTGGCATTAAACTATACAGTCTCCTCAGAGCTTTGCCATTTTTACCACCTCTGCCTAGAAACTCTTCCCATTGATATAGGCACGGCTGCTCCCCCCACTTCATGTAGGTCTCTGCTCACATGCCACCCTCTGAGAAGCCTTCCTTGACCATCTCATCACTCTCTGTTCCCCTGTCCTTCTTTCGTTTTCTTTATGGTGCCTGACATACAAATCTTTCTATTGTTTGTTTCATTGTTTTCTCTCTCCCACACAATGAAAGAGGCCAGGTCTTTATCTGTTTTGTTCCTTGCCTGGAATAGTATCCAACACATACTAAGAATTATGATTTCTTGTTGGGTGGATAAATTAACAAAAGAATTAGTGAAATGCAAGGTTTATGACTAAAGAGTAGATAATAATAAATAGCAGATCAATTATGAAGAGGCCACTAGGGTTAAGAAACCAACTAATTCAAACATAGCTTAAAGCCATTGGTACTCTACTCTCATAAATACAACTTATATTCATTTCACTAGCCGGATAGATGTTACCCTAGACACTTATAATGCACAATGCTGACAAGAACAGAACAGTAACCGGGCAGTTAAAGAAAAACAGAACAGTAGTAACTGAGGCTGGCATCACAGAGGAGTGATATTAAATAGCTAAGGATACTCGAGTAAGATGTGGGCAGTGAGATTTACAATACTATATTGAAAACAGGGTCTGTAAAAGACAGAATCCTGTTGTAGTTTTCACTCAATTGTAATTTAAGTGAATTAAATTAAATTAATGGGAAATTATTCCAGGGGGAGTAGGTGAGAGAGGTTGGAATACTGGAACATCAAGCAAAGGACAATTTCAAATTCCTAACAAGCATTTGATCCAGGATATAAAAGCAGTTTGATTATACTATTCAGTCTTAAATGGCATTGATTTTATGATGTCAGTAATAATCAAATTACATACTATTTCCTTCCGAGCAGAAATAAAATGGAAAAAGACAGAATAGAGTAACAATTCAAAGTGCTTCCCAAATTCTCCTAATTTGCTTTGGAACAATAGAGGAGGACATTCAGCAACTATGTAAATGCATTAATAGACCATTTAAAATGCTTTTCTTGTCAAAAACAATGTCTTGATTTCCTTGAGAGGCAAAAAGAATTTCAAAATCAGAGTCAGCCAATAAGTCCAGAAAGTACTACAGAGGGGGAAAGCAAACATCTTAGGAGACAGTGTGGACCTGTGTCCCAGTCTTTTATAAACACAGGGAGTTTAGTGACAATCCTGTCAGGCCACATCCCCAGTGACCCTCCAGCAGCCATGATGACAGCTGAAGTATAACTGTGCCCTTTCACAATGTATCTTTATAAAAGGTTCACTCATTTACAGTATTTGTCTGTTGGGGAGCGGTTATTTTAATGTTTACCACTTTGTACAATTTGTTTGCCAAAGGGTATATGTCTTTTCTTCTGATGGCACCACCTTACTATATATAGGGAAAAAATGGTTTATAAAATAAGTTGAATAGAAAAGTATCGTGGCTGCAGAAGCAGGTATAGTGGGCAGAATTATAATCTGAGACATAGAAATGACCCTTAAAATTAATTTTGATATGCTCATGAATTCTAATCTTCATATGTAACATCTACAGGAAAATCAAATTAAAATGTCTCCTACAATGATAGACTGAGGCTATGTCTGGAAGTGATTGTGATACAAATGCAGGTTGCAAAAATATGATGGCAATATTTGTTCAGTAATAAAAACTGAAGAGGGCTTTGATGCTATTCTCTTCAGAATAGGCACCATATTGGGTTTCAAAAATCAACAATTCCTAGCCAGAAACATTTCAATGTAATTATGGGTTTATAATGGAAGTAGATGTAGCAATAAATTGGTATATTATCTTACTCAGATTATAATGCCAAGTGTAGGCGCGGTCCATTGGAATGCAAGTGTTAAGCGCAGTACCTACCACTGACAATGGGCAGATCCTGCATATTTTACAAAGCTTGTTAAGAAAAGGAAACCAAGAAAGGACTAAAAACCTCTACTGAAAGTTCTGTTTCATTTTCTGTCAGGATATGGAAGAGGGCCAGAAGAACAAAGAAGAAAATACAAGTAGCTTTTGAACTTACCAAAAAGATTCTCATCCGCATTTATAATTACAGAAATGTTATTTAAAACAATGACGCAATAGATGGGGGAAATTAAAATTTGACAATCCGCTATCTTATCAAGTATATAAGACAAACAAACGTTTTGTTGTTTTTTATTTCTAATAGAGGAAGTATTAATTGACAAGTCAATAAAGGGTAATGTAAAACTATTTTTAATTATAAATAAACATACACTTTAACCTAGTAACTCCACTTCTAAAACCGACCCCAATGTCTAGAAATAGACAGATGATTGACAGATGATAGATAAGGATTTTGTGTATTATATGTACATGCGTGTATGTGTGAATAGAGGAGTGACAGATACATGATTAATATAAAATATGCAAAATAATATAGTACAAGGATATTTGCGGTATTTGCTAAAGTATGAAAATATAAGTAGACAGAAACACTGTCCACTGTGTTTTGGGGATGGGAAGTTAAATAACACAAGATCTTGTCTATAGCATCTTATTTCTGTCTTTAATTTGTCAGAATTGGGGACTGCTAAAATTAGTAAGAAATCTCAGCACACATATTCACAAAATATTTCTTAGTTATCTTTTTTAAATGGCCCTCGAGCTGTTTATTTTTAATGTTTCACACAATTTTTTGTTTTTGAGACGAGGTCTTACCATGTGCCCAGTGCAATGGCTTAATAAGCTCACTACAGCCTTGACCTCCTAGACTCAAGCAGTCCTCCTACCTCAGCCTCCCAAGTAACTGGTACTATATAGATGCATGCCACCACACCCGGTTAATGTTTTGCTGTTGTTGTTGGTAGAGACAGGGTCCTTCTATGTTTGCAAGGCTGGTCTTGAACTCCTGGGCTCAAGCCATCCACTCACCTTGGTCCCCCAAAGTGCTGGGATTACAGGCATGAGAGACAACACCCAGCCTGATACAAACTATTGATTGGAAGTTGAGAGTCAAGGTCTTTAATGTAGTATAAAACTCAAAATATTTCCTCCTAATCAATCATGCACTTATAAAGTCAATTTAAAAAGCAATTATAAATGAGGGTCCTTCTGTATAAATAAAAGTAAAAATGATGCTAAATATTTGTCATTTTGGAATGGACCTTTTTTCCTGCCTAAGTCCCTATCTTACAAAGTAACTAATTTGTTTTTTAACCCTCTGGCTCATTGTTGCTAATGTGAAACTGTACTTTGGATGTGCCAAAGGAATAACAAAAAGGAGTTATCTTACATTTCATCAATTGCCTGAAGTTAAACTTAATGAAATGAAAAAAAAAAAAAAAAAAGGTTTCTGCAACATTAGTGAGAACAGCTAATAAAAAAAAAAAAGTTCCTTTTCTGGTCAGTGGTTACCAAATAATGAGCAAAACTTTTGCAGCTCATGTGGACTTAGAAAACCATTAAAATATCAACTTGGAAGCTCAGAGAACTGTTAATTGTCTTTCTGATTAGATATCCAGCCTCAATTTTTGAAGCTAGTAAGTAAGTAGGGGGGGAAAAAATGTACATCAAAGACCTCTGGGGAGAAAAAAATGGAACAAATGTTTTCCTAATTGGATTATTGCTACGTATCTCCCAAAACATCCTGTTAGAACTTGGCTATGAAGAACAAGAACAATAAACACATCAGAAGCTTTCATCTTTCATCCAGGGATAGTTGGAGGAAGTTGAAAAAATATGAGAAACCTAGTATCAATGGTCAATCCAAGGACAGGTGTAATGAGAATGTTACTCACCACATAAAAAAGACTTAGTTCTAACATTCCTCAATTGCTTCATTAATGTGATAACTGCTGGCAAACTATATTTATACTACACTGTGGAGGGAATTGCAGACAATTAAAGCTAGGAGTCTGAGAAAACCATCTTCTCTCAAACGAAAAGATGTGGTGTAAGTATTTACTGAATACAGGCAGTGGTATGTGGTATGCGTCTCTACCCATTCATTCATTTCATAATAATTACTGAGAATCTGTTACACGCCAGACACCATCCTAGGCTTTGAAGACATAGACAAAATGAAAAATGACAAAACTTGTGTTTACGGAGCATACATTCTAATGAGGGGGAAAGAGAATAAAGAAATAAGGAAGTACAATATACTGGTTGGTGGGAAAATGCCACTCAGAAAAATTAAGTAGAGTAAAAATGATAAGGAGTGCTAGAACATGGAAGAAGTCATGCTGATCTGGGCGCATTAAGAAGAAACGTAAAGGATGTGACAACTGAGAGGAAACAGAGGTCCCAGGCAGTGAGGACACGTGCAAAAGCCTCTGAAGAGGGTTCATGATTTGCTCATTATAGAATTAAGCAACAAATCCTAAGTGGATGAGAAAATTCTGCCTAAGAATAGTGGGTTGCTCAACAGCAAAACCTCCTCCGTCATCTCCTTAGATATTATGCAATATGATCATACTCGGTTAGAAACTTCATGAAAAAAGACAAGCTAGCCTGAGAAAATTGAGTGAATTCCAGAGTCAGAACCACCCCAACTTTCTATTACCATAATGAAACATCTCTGTATCTCTTCTAAATATACCAGAATGTTCTTGGCATGTCTGGGAAAATGCTGTAAATGTTAAAAGAAAAACAAATGGCATCTATCCTCTTAGAAATCATAGGCAATAAAGAAATATTTTTACTTACAGTATGCAGATTTGTTAATAAGGAAAAGATATTGACATACAAGAAATCTGGCAATATATATTGAGTCTGAAAATGTCAATGCCCTTCGATCATGTAATTCCACTGTAGCGATCCTAATTATTCAATATTGGTAAACTTTTATGCAATTGATTGCAACATCACAAATACTGGTTGAAAATATATGTTCAATCATATACATTAAAAAACTCATATTTGAGAGAAACCTATGAATTTAAGGAATATGGGAAAGTATGCAATTTTCCCAGTTCTTTTGGAAAATATTAAAGAATTCATACTGGAGGGAAAACCCTATGAGTGTAAAAAAATGGGGTAATAGCCTCAATGTTTTTAGTTCTTGAATACCTCAAAGAACGTATTTCTGAGAATAAAACCTATAAATGGGCAAAATGTGGTAATACATTCATTTCTCTCAGATACTCTAAAGGACATGATAATGTACACTTAAGGTGGGTCTCATAAATACAAGAATGTACTCTTGATTGAAAACCTGGTAGTTTGCAAAAACAGGAAAGTTTTAATTTTAACAGTTATTTTAAAAGTCATATGGAAACACCCACTGGAAAGAAATCTCATAAATGTAAGTAACTTGGAAAGCCTGATGTAAATTAAATATTGCATAATGCTCAAAAAAGCACATGGATGAAATGTTATGTAAGTTATAAATATATTGTGCTTATCAGTTACTCAGTCTTAGAGAGGGTCTCTAGTCTATAGATTTCTAGTTCTATTGCAAAGAAACATTCAGGTAAGAATTCTGTAGATATCTTTAAGCAACAGTACATAAATTTAATAGGTAGTGTTTTTTTCGTAAGTCAATTAATAAAAATTTTTCTATCTAAAAAGGTGTTGGATCCATGGGTGAATTGAAATCAATTTTAATATATAGGTAAGATTGATTTTATATAACTTTTTAATTTTCTGTGACTACGTAAGTATTAATCATTGGGATTTTCCCCTCATCCATTATATACACTCCTCATTTTTATGAGAAAAACTACTCTTCTTTGTCACAAAGAATTTTATTCTATACTGTTTGCTAATAGAATTGGTATCAAATTACAATTATATAAAGTTTAGTGTATAGTTTCGAATGAATTGTTATTTTTTGTACTTTCTCCTTTGTGACTATTTCTGTCTGTTATTTGGATAGTTCACTTTGAATTAAAAAGAGAGAACTATGAAGTGTGTGTGTGTCTGTGTGTGTGTGTGCGTGTGTCTGTGTTTGTGTGTGTGCAATCTTAGGGGACGTTAGAGGAAATATGTTACATTCATATTAAAACACTGAAAATTCTACCTTCTATGCTGATTTTCAGTTTTATGTTAGTGAAGAATTTTTGACATAGAAAAGGTTTATAATGTTCATGGCAAAGAAGCAGGATACAAAACATTGCACACAGTAAAAATATACTTCAGCATGGCCTACCCCATCATGCAATGTAAACAGGAGCTTGGAAAGAGAAGGCCTGGGTTCCAGCTCGTGCTCATCACTTACCAGCTCGGTGTCTGACAGCAAGTCACTGAGCCTCCCTATACTTTGGTTTTCTCTTCTATATAAGGGGAAGAGAATAACGCCACTTCTGCCTTCCCTATAAAATTATAAATAAAAACAAAATCATATGAATACATTTATATGTTTTATAAATGCTATGATCGGTGTAATCTTCCTTTAAACATTTTTAGAGAGTTTTAATATTATACCATAGAGTTTGAACTTAAGGCATTTTAAGCTGAAAGTTACATAGAAAAATCACTCTGGTGGCCTTCAGGGCAAGGTTGGAAACTAATTAGAAGACTACTGCATTGCTCAGAAAAAATAAAATGAGAGCTGAATAAAGCAAGGAGTAATAGATATGAGAAGAGGATTTCATCAAGATATGTTATTGAGTTTGAATTGGTAGCACTTGATAAACTTTTGGATAAAGAAATTGATAAAAAGGTAATTCCCAGGTGCCAGCTTAATTATCCATTTACTAAGACTGAGCGTGTAGAATAAAGATTGCATTTCGGAGCAATTGTTAAGTTTCAGGTGACTGTGGGATACCCAAGTGGACCTATGCAAGGAGGAAACTACACACTGGAATCTAAATGCGGTAGAAGGCCAGGTGCGGTGGCTCACACCTGTCATCCCAGTACTCTGAGAGGCCAAGACAGGCAGATCATTTGAGGTCAGGAGTTCAAGACCAGCCTGGCCAACATGGTGAAACCCTGTCTCTACAAAAAATACAAAAAATAAAAATGAGCTGGGCATGGTGGTGCCTGCCTGTAATCCCAGCTACTCAGGAGGCTGAGGCACAAGAATCACTTGAACCCAGGAGGCAGAGGTTGAGTGAGCTGAGAATGTGCCACTGCACTCCAGCCTGGGTGACAGAGTGAGACCCTGTCTCAAAAAAATAATAATAAACATTAATTCAATAGAGAAGTTCAAATTGTAGATTCAGAATTTGTAAGTCATCAGCTCTCAGCTCAATAAGATCCCTTACAGTGCTGTGTAGAGAGACAACCCTGAGAAACACCAATATTTGATGGATGAAAATACAGAGATGAATCTGCAAAGGATAACGTTCATGCAGAAATGGAAGAAAACAAGGAGAGAGTGATATAAAAGCCAAGGATAAGAAAAGAACTTGTCAAAATATTGTAGACAAGGCAAAATGAGATGAAGACTAGAATGTATTATATTGGGCACTTGAGTCATTTCTGACTTTTGTCAGAACTGGGTGAGTGGCGTGGGTGAATACAGAAGTTTGTGGAAGGGCAAGTTGTAGGTCAGGAAGTGAAGACATTTTATAAATAGTTATTTTGAGAGTATTGGCTAGTGGGACAGATAGAACATCTCCCTAAATAACTGAAATACACGAGAGAACAACAGAAAATCCATGTGGTTTAGTGTAGAAGGTAGAAGGAGACAGATGCTATTAAAGATACAATTATTTGTGTTGAGTTTACTCCATTAACTGAACTAAGAGTTTAGCGTGCATCATTATCTCATTTTCACAAGGCTTCAATGAGGTAAGATAACATCAATTGTAAAATAATAATATTGAGATTTGGATGGCAAAGCAGGCATACCTGTCAACCTCCAGGGCCTGTCCTCTTAACCACTGGACTGTGCTAATTGTAAGTTTATCGAGCTGAAGTCTACAGCCTAAAAATATTACATGAGTCTCAGTTTCTCTTCTAGAAATAAAGAGAATAATTCATACATCTTTTTCCGTATTACAGGTTGAATATCGCTAATCTGAAAATCTGAAATTTGGAATGTTCAAAAATTCAAGATTTTTTGCGTGTCAATGTGATGCATACTGGAACACTTCAAATTAGATACACTCAACTGGTAATGATATAATATCAATATTCCAAAATTTAAAAAAAATCCAAAATCCAAAACATTTCTAGTCGCAGGCATTTCAGATAAGGAATACTCAAACTCTATTAATCTTTAAATATTTAAAGAAAAGTTCCCAAGATATCCCACACCCTCTTTTCAAACAAAACATCCCTGATTCCATCATGGTTCTTCATACAACTTTTATTACTATCTAAGCTTGCCTTTTATACACAAAGATTTGAGGTTCACAAACTTCCTACAATTCCAGGCATCAGATGAAATGCCCAGAACTAAAAATGACACACCAGATGAGGTCAAACCATCCTTGTTCTGGATACAAAATACCAATAAAAGCACACTAAGATTATATTCACACTTTTTGGTACATAGTCTTCTTTCAAACTGAAACTCCTAAATTGTCCTATTCTCATGAAGAAAAGTTATAGATTTTTTCAATATTACATTATATTATTACAATATTACATAGTCATTATTTTTTATTCATATACCATCATTTACATTTATCTATTACACAATCTGTTTCATTTTCCAATCTCTGACTTTTAAGAAATTTTGGAGACTTATCTATAATCCAATGTATTATTTGTCTTCCATCTTTGTGCCGTTTGTGGGTTTAATGAGCACCTTTATGTCTTCATCCAATACATTCATATTATTTGAAAGTAGAAAACAGATTCTGAATGCCTTTCAGAGACTGTCATTCATTCATTCAGTAAATATTTATGAAGAAAAGGCTTCTTAGACCAGACACAGTGGCTCATGCCTATAATCCCAGCACTTTGGGAGGCCAAGGCCGGAGGATCACTTGAGGCCAGGAGTTTGAGACCAGCCTAGACAACATAGTAGGATCTCATTTCTACCAAAAAAAAAAAAAAACCGAGGCTTCTAGGGTAGTGGTAATGTTCTGTTTCACTACCTGACTGGTGCTTAAATGAGAGGTTCACATTAGGATTATGCACTGAGCTAAATATGTATAATTTGTACAACAGAACAGAACACAGTTCAAAAATCCAGATACATTTAGTTTATAATAAAGCTGTTAATTCAAATAAGTAAGGAAAATAGTAATTATTTAATAAGTAGTGGTATAGAGACAACTAACAATCATCTGGAGGAAAAGCCCCTGAATAATTTTAAGGTTTATTCTTACAGTTTTATTTTAGTGTTTATTTTTCCTTTATCAGTTTGTGGTTCTAGTCTGCATGTGGCAGAAATTTTTGCCTCTAATATTATAATGTTGCAACATAGTTTTGCATTTTCTGATTTGAACAAATATTTCAATGGCATTGTCATTTGCTTATTTTTTATTTCCCTTCTTAATTTTAAAACAAACATTTCTTCATACTTCAAAAACTTTTCTAAAAAAAGCAATGGCATAGTCAAATACATTGATTCCTAGCAGAAATGTTAATTCAAAAATCTGGCTTTACAACCATGGACGGCACATTCCTTTACTCATTCATTCATTCACAGATTCACTGGACATCTAATATATGCCAAGCCATGTACTGGCATATGTTAGATGCACAATGAGACAACAGCGATGGAAAACCACGATCCCTTTTTTAAAGACTTTTTATTCCTGTAGGTTTTTGAGTAACAGGTGGAATTTGGTGACATGAGTAAGTTCTTTAGGGGCAATTTGTGAGATGGTGGTGAAACTATCATCTGAGCGGTATACACTGAACCATATTTGTAGTCATTTATCTCTCACCCTCCTCTTACCCCTTTCCCCCACATCTCCAAGGTGGGAGCTAAGCTACACGGATACAAAGGCATAAGAATGATACAGTGGACTTGGGGACTCATGATCCCTCTCATACTGGGACTCAAGATCCATTGAGAACTTTGTCAAGAGAAAGATTACTTGAGACACAATAAAAGAATCATTCTCTGATTAAATGTTGACACTTAATGTTAAAAATAAAGAAAATTAATAAAATATTCATTTTTTATAAAATCAGTTGGGAATATCACAAGGGTTAAAAACTTAAAATGTGTTTTGGTTCAAGAAGATAGTAGGAAAAGTAATAAACTTTTTAAAAAGCATTAATTTAAGTAAACTAAAATTGGCATTTTCCCAAAGTGAAGAAAACAACCGCTTTCACATACCGACCAGGTTACCTGTTTCTACAACCCGAGAAAATAAAAGTAGTCCTCTTCCTTGGGTTGTTTCCTAAGAACTCCAACTACTCCTCATCTTTAGTCAGGACTGCTCTGAAGGATGCCCCACCACACGCTAGCAATCCTGAAGCAAGCGAAATATGGAAATAAGACGTCAACCCCTCACCCCATTCCAGACACCCAAACAGAGTCTACGAAAGGAAGATCACTTCAATTTCACGGAGTTATTTCAGAGCTTCTGCTGGGTTCTGTGTAGCTGCAAAACAACCTTAAAAGGCTTATGGCATGCCAAACCCAAAAGAATGGATCGCGGGGGAAGGGTAGGGGAAGGCCACAGTGAAAAGCGCAGGCTGCCTGATGAACCGCTCTCCCTGGGTGCTCACAACGTGAAAGAAGCTCTGCTAGTCTTGGGGGAGACCCCTAAAAGAATAGATTTCACATGTCCATAAACCCAGATGTCATCATGGTGCAGAAAAAAAACTAGGAAGAAAATAAACAATCTTAAAGACTGAACTTTTTTATCCCAGAAAAAGTGAACAATGTTTAAGGAAATATTAAAATTATTAGATCAGATTATATTTTAAACCAGATAGTATAAAGGTTAATTTTTTTTCAGAGGTGAGATGAGCTATAAGCAAAATAAAAATAATGAGGATTTAAAATGTGTTGAAATTTAAAATTTGTAAATCTATTATAATTTGTTACATCACTACAATGAAATAAAAGCCAAGCCAGTCTTCACTGATCAGTGGGAGTGTTTCCTATTTTTACATATTAAGATCCAGTTCCCTTGAGATTGATCGGCAGACTTAAAATTAAACCATAGTAGTCACTGTAGAAGGCTTCCCTTTGTGACACTTTCTCATAAAAGTGTACTTGTTAAGAACAAGGAGTCTGTAGCCTCACCCCTGGATTAAATGTTTAGTTCTGCCACTTACAAGCTGTGTAAACTTAGGGAAATTAATCTTTGTGTTTCCATCTTCTTGTTTTAAAAATCTGGGTAAAATTAATATCCTTTCTTTCATAAAGTCTTTCTACTCCTGCTATATCCTACCCTTTTAAAGTGGGCAGAATCTGTGGCCACTTGATGAATGGCATCTGGTAAAAAGGATTCTGTGCTTTTTAAGAGACTGATAGCTTCCACTTTCTCCCTCTGAGAGCATTTATTCTTAGAATCCAGCCACCATGCTGTAAGGTCTCAAGTAGCTCCATGGAGGCACCATATGGAAAAGTACCAAGTCTCCAACCACAGACTGTGCCTGAGCTACCAGCCAAGAGCCAAGACTAATGAAACAGACAAGATGAGTGAGTTGTCTTAAAAGTTAAGACACCCCACCCGTCTTAACAAACTTCAAACAGAGGTGAGCTGACCTCACCAAACTATGCCACATCACAGGTTGGTGTGCCAAATAAATGACTGTTGTTTTAAACCACAAAGATGTATACAGTTTATTATGCAGCAATAAAGAACCAAAACAAAATGTGATACCTAGAAGTTACAAACGCCTAAAACATGTGGCACTAGCTTTGGTACAAGGCAGCAGGTGGAAACTCGCAGGGTCTTGGGATATTTGCTCATGAAGATAAAGTAGACTTTTTCTAACTTCAGTTAATGATAATTGTGGACCTTGTAAGTTGTGTCAGCACCATAATTTACCCCCATGTTTTTAAAACATAGAATCTCTAAGTAAAAATAGTTTAACGAAGAGAAAAAGAGATCAATTAGACTAGAATATAATTAGCTGCTCTGGGTCCAATTTAAAGGGTTATAAAATGGGATCTGTCAAGAAAGTCTTAAAGTTCTAGAGATTAATTAACATTGAAATAGAAGTGGCTGTGCTTTGCCAAATAATTCCAAATCACCCAGAGTTTTTCTCCTCTGATAGGACAAAAAAACACATGCTTAAACAACAGCAGGAATGAGACAGGATAAATTTAAAACACATTTGGCAAGAAAGTTAAACTTGTAAGTTCTGAGAAGCTTGCATAAATCTGTTGCAGTTGCCCAGGGGGAAATCCTGACAAGATGTTCAGAGACAAACTTGTTGGCCTGGGTTTTCATTTGTGTGCTTTCAGCTGCAAGTAACCCTAACTCAAACTGCTTAAGGAGTGAAGCCATATATTACTATGCATGGCAGGGAAACCAAGACCACTGCAGGACCGACTGGCTCACTGGCTCACTAACATCATCAAGGATCCCGCTTCTTGGTACCTGTTGGTACTGCTCATACGTTATCAGTGAGAATTCATTCATGTGACTATACCCAGCCACAAGGCAGGCTGGGAATATAGTCTCTGATTGATCAGCCTTGTCTCTAGATGAAGGAAAAAATATATTATGGGAACAACCAGAGTCTGGCACAAAGAGTCCGTGGCAATAGCAAGCAACACTAAACTCAGCTTCTATTTGCTTTGCAGGCTATATGGGAATAGTGCTCACTCTTGTTAGTTGGAGAGTCAAAAACTAAGGCAGCTGAGACTCACTGGAACAAATCTTGTTCCCCCAGTAAGTTGAATACTAGATTTACTTTTTTGGCAGGCATAGTTGCGGGGATGAGAACACAGGACTAGTGCCCAGCTGGGAATCCTTCATATGGAAGTAGGTGGGCCGCCCATAAATGCCAACATTCTCACACACTCTCTCAGCCTAATAAAGAAGCAGGGTGCTCTTGCTCTAAGCTCCTGTAACCTAGAGGATTCTCAATTCCACATAGACCACACTGACCAAATTTTAGGTGGATTTTGTTGAAGAAATAGAGAAGCAACTGGGAGCTATGTCCACCTTCTTTTTTCCTTATCTAGTTATTTGTACTGCTTGGGGTAGAACCTGAGAAATCATGTAAGTCAAGAAAGAATGGCATTCTTGAAGTCATGACCAGGCCTTGGCAACCTGTCCTCTCTCACCTGCACAATGCTCTCTACCCATTTCAGAGTTAGCATTACCCATTCTCAACTTGGAATGAAATTACAGGAGGTGTTCAGTGTAAGAGTCGAAGGTAAACTGGCCACGTCTAATACCTGCAAGAGGTCTTCACAGCCCAGCTTCCGAAGGAGTTAGCTTTCTATCTTAGAGCCACTACACCAAGCTGCTACTTTGCACTCCATCATTGAATAAAGCCTGTTTTGGATTATTTTATGCTTTGGATTAATTTTACTACCATTCCTTTCTAAATCAATGGTTGAGTACACAATATATAATGCAAGATGTTACCGACATCCAGAAATTTTAAGAGCCATGAAAATTCAATGTGTATTTCCCAAAGCACATAACGAAATGCCTTAAATTTTGAAAAGATTCATTAGGGCCATATAACCACTTCTCTCACCCCAACCATCTCCAAAAGAGCCATATCTAGCACCTCCTAATCGTTAATTTCCGTGCCTGGCCCTTATCAAAAACAATAGAAGGGAACCTAACTGATTATACATGTGTTTACTACTGTGTCTTGATTTGATTCCCAGGAAAGTCCCTTAAAACAAAGCTGGTCATGTTGTCTCACACACACAGAGACAGGCACACACATATAAACCCACACATTTCATAGCTGTCTTATCTTTACACAGATTGACATCAAACGTCTTTTAAGACAATGGCAAGCCCCTGAGGGTTTTAATACTGAAGTGTGTGATAGATAATGTCAGACAACCCCAAGCAAATTAATTCTTATACAACACTGAACTTCAAACACCTGAACACAGAGAAGTGAGGTGGCAGAGCAGCTGTACTGTAAAACTCCACAGAACGTTATGTACATCACACACTGAAACTGTGCAGAGCAAACCCTAAGCAGCCACACACGGCAGTCCAGCAGGTGTTTCCTTTCTCCCTCTAAACTTACGACTATACGTGACACAGGGATTTTCCACTGCTGCCCTTGGGGATGACAACTCGCCAATATAAAAAGTATACTTGCCAGTATAAAAAGCAAACCCCTGACTTCCAAATGGCATCACTTCACATTTGATGTCCTAGTGAACACACGTGAGCTTCCATCGCCTGTCGGAAATTAACCCCTCCTTGCCATGAACACTAGCTACTTCTAAAGCTCCAGGACGCTATCACAGATGGTTTACACACAAGTGCCTCACGTGCTTTAGCACTAGCTTCTCCACCATGCCGTCTTGCTGCTGCCTCCTCAGCTGGTCCCCATTGTGAGTTTGGGTAAGATAACAGAAACTTGGGGCCAGCAAGTACCTCTGAAGTGCCTACTGCCCATGTATTTCTCCACTGATGAGATACAAGACAAGGTAAATGCCACAGGACTTATATCCATGCAGGCTTCCTTCTGCCTCTCTTTCATAGAAAGCATCGAAGACAGTTAAGTAATTTCATAACAGGAAACTGAAAAAAGAATATGGTTTGTGTCTCTAATTGGGGTGTTGGGGTCCACGTAGCATCTAGCTGCTCTCCCACTGTATTTGCCTCTGTTCTATCTGCACAGCAAGCATGAAGCCTTTCCAGTGCTGGGAGGTCCCTCCCTACAGTTCATTTCTAAGGACTCTGGAGACTGCACCCTGGAAGGTAAGTGACCGTGTAGAAGCGAGGCTTGAGAGGCTGAAGATGAATGGCTGATTGGCAGAGCATCTCGGTGCTTCTGCAGCAGCCAGGACCATTTCCCAGGGTTAGGAGAAGCCACTTAACACCAAGTGTCTCCTTCAACTACAAGTAACACCCAGACTTGCAGGGAATGGAGAGTACGCTTACCTCTGTGACTTCATCCCAATGGCAGATTTTCAATTAATTACCCAGAAAACAACAGAAACCAGTTTATACGTTCCACCAAGACTCTACAGAAGGTTCTGAGGCAGAGGAGGGAAACAGCAATATTTACAAGCAGCATTATTTATGGCTACACGGAGCAGGCATAAGCTCAGCTGTATCGTAGGGTTTCTTGTCAGAGTCCCCTTTCCTGGTCCATTGCTCACCAGGACAGTTTAGAGCAATTCCACCCGGATCCTCGATACTTGTTAGTGTTGCTTCCCTTAATCCCCAAGCTCACCTTCTAGTGCAAAGCCTACTTCTGCAGGCTCCATTCTCTGAGCAGCTGGGGAAGCACATACCCCTTTCAGGGGACCCCCAACAAGACAATCACATTGTGTTTGACATCACAGCATTTCCTGGTTATGAGAGGATCACAGACAACTTTCACTTTCTTATTTATGCCTTTTTATTTGCTTGAATGTATATAGAAAATAAATATTATTTTCATAACAAGAAAACATGTTCATTTAAAAATAATAAACTCATTTCTGAGTAATGTTTGTTGTGATGGAGCCTACTTTTTCACAACAAAAATGAAATGTTCCTTCGAAAACATTAATATTAACTAAATAAAAATTAAGCCTCAGTAAGTAATTAAGATGTCATAAATTTACATAAAACAATGTAGCGAAGGAGGGCGTTGTCTTTAATTTAACAAACTAGATACTCATTTGCTTGACTAAGATGCCCTGGACTGAATAGAAAACAAAGACAAAATGTCACTGTTTTAGTTTTCTAATACGACTATAACGAATTATCTTATTTTGATAAATTTCAATGATTTATTTTAAAAATTCTTATTTAAGCCACAAACTTAGTGGCTTAAAACAACACAAACACTGGACAACAAAAGTCTAAAATCAACATCAGTCTGCACTTCTTCTAGCGCTTCATGGGGAGCATTTGTTTCTTTGCCTTTTTCACCTTCTAGAGGTTACCTGCATTCCCTCCTTGGCTTACTCTGTGGCCCCTTCCTTTCATCACTTTAGCCTCTTCCTTCCCTTGTCACATTTCCTATTATCTCTGATCGTCCTGCCTCCCTTGTGATTTCATTGGGCCAAGTCTGAAAATTCAGAACAACTTCCCCATCTTAAGATCTTTAACTTAATCATACTTGCAAAGTTCCTTTTACCATGTAAGATAGTATCTCTGGTGATTCTAGCGATTAGGACAGGATCTTTTTTGGGGAGGGACATATTCAGCCTATTATATCCACTTATGTTTAAAATATGCTCTTATTAAGTAGCTACAGAGATATTGCCAATATATCCACAAATCCCAAAATGGAAAATTCTACAGTAATTGTTTATTTTAAAGACTTACATAATTTTTTGATTTTATATCTCGAATTCTTTAAAAAACTAACCTCAGATGAGAGGTAGGTTCTTTCTATGTCATGTATAGACATAGTAAGAAGAGCTGTAAATATGTTTATGATCAATTTTTGAAATGTAACCATTCCTAATTATGCCTTTATAGAAACACTTAGTCCAGAGATTCTATAGTCTCTCGAGTGAATCTTTGTACCTATTCTTTTCCTAGAAAGGAAGGGAAGGGAAAGGGAGGGGAGGGGGAGCGAAGGGGAAAGGAGGGGAGGGGACAAGAAGGTAGGGGCGGTGAAGAGAGGAGAGAGGAAGGAAACGAGAAAAGAAAGAGAAGAAAAGACAAGACAAAAACGCAGTTTGGGAGAAGCAAAACATCAAAGTCTAAGTGAGAATTCTCCTTTTGTCACATATTAGTCATGTGACTAAACAAGTCATCTCATCATACCATCCTATATGAAACTGGGCCTATTGCTTTCTGCCTTGACTTTCTTACCAGCTGGGGCAAGGATCAAATGAGATACTTACAAACTCAGGCTATTATCATCATCCTGCAGGATGAGACATTTAAACTGCTCATGCCCTACTTGTCATTAAGATCAAGAAAAACGTCCGGTCTGATCTTCATTGAGCTATTTTCGTCGAATACAGAGCATGGTATACTGAATCCAAGATTTCTTCTGTCTTCACATAAAGCCTTCCGGGGGGAAAAGAAGGATCATTCTAAAAGTAAAAAGTGTTATTTAAGAAACAAAGATGTCTGTGCCATGTACAGACTTAACGAGGACTTATCTAGGAGTAGAGGTCAGAGAACTTGTGAGCAATTTGGCCTACTCCAGCTGTATTTCTTCCACTTCCAACAATTTTTGTCAAGTTTTCAAAGAACAATGGAAAATCACCAAAAAAGAATAAATATGTATTTCAGGTTGGGATGGCCTGAACTGTGAAATTTGAGCTCCTTCCTGTTTTCTGAGATAAAACCACTGCATTGTAAAATATGCTTATTCATATGATAGAGTCAGTTGACTTAATCTTAAGCCTCTCTTACTTGCCTGAGTTACCAAAAATTGTGTTTTGCACATAAAATGTCAAGAACTTCTTTAGCAAACTGCAACATTATAATTGGCATTACCACACCTCAAATATTTTGTGTGGACATACTCCAAATTCCAAGCCTTTAAGAGCTAGATGACTCAGTATTTCCACATCTTCTCAAGGCGAGGTTGGCAATCAACTGTAAGAACCAATAGAGTTTTGTCTAGTTTAAACCTGCTTCAACTTCTATTTAATATTACTCAGAGCCATCACATTTCTCTTTGACAAGGCTGTTTGCACAAACGTTTCTCCAGAGAGAAAGCCATGGAATTAATTTGCCTCCACCATGGTGACTGACTGCAAAGAAGCAACTGAAATGTCTGCAATCTCTCTCACAAACGACTCTAAATGGTTTTGCGGATAAACTTGCCAAGCCTGTTTTGCCTAGCAGCTCTGACAGAAAAATGGGCAATTGACTTAAATGAAAAACAAGAGGATCCATTTGGGGTCTTCATAATAAAACTGCCATGGGGCCTTTGTTAGTTGATGTTTGAGAAGCTACAGATACACCATGTACATCTAGAAATTAAGGAGCCTGTTCTGTGCACAGTTCTTAGGGAATTCATGATCTAACAACATAAAGCTGAGCTTGTCTAACAGTGAAATGTGAAGTAAGGCTAGGAGATTTCATAAAATGTTAAGAAAAACATTAATCACATAATGTGAATTCTTTGTTTCTGTCTGTTGTTCTTAATACAGATAAATCTCAAAGGAGAGTAACGTATTTCTCTGCTCCACTTCTTCAGAGAGGTGAATTATGTCTCCACAGTATGGAAAGAAGTCTGTTCACTATGATGGTCAATGCAATTGCCTGGATCATGAGGAAGTTGCGTATTTTGCAGTAAGGACAAAGGCCTAAGAAAAAACACCCGTAAGAGGCATCAATTTATGTTATTTTCTGCTTTTAATTTTTAATTTATACAGCTGTGGATGTTTCCTAAGAGTGACTTTGCATTGCTGATTAAAATGGGGTCTTTGGTTATCTTGTCTTTTATAACTGACAGGGCAAATGAAGAATAAGAATGCCTTGAATAATTTCGAGGAGAGATGAGCTAAAATTAATCTAGGCCCTTTGTGCACAGAGAGAAATGTAAATGCTACCAATGTTATCATAAATGATTCCTTGATAAAGCAGCTATTAGAAGGGTCCTGTGAGCAGAGTACACTAACCGAAAAAAAGATATTGTTTATTATAGTAGTTGTTGAGTATATTTATCAAGCACTGCAGTAGGTGCTGGGGATATAATGGATATGAATGGTCTCTCCTCCCAAAAAGCTCACAGTAAGGTAGGAAGAGAATCAAAATAACGTCAGCACACCAAAACTCACAAAATTAAAATCTAGGGAAAATTTTATGGCTTAAATGCTAATATTAGGAAATAAGAAAGAATTATTACAATGATCTCAACTACAACAATAAGAAGTTAAAAATAAAGAAAAGTAGTAAAGAGTAAACTAAATCACAAGTAATTAAAAAAATAGAGCAGAATTTTCTATTCTGTTGATGAATAGAAAATGGACAACAATAAAGTCAGTATAATCAAAAACAAATTATTTAAAGCCTAGCCAGAATTATCAAATTTTTTTTAAAAAGAAAAATATAAATTACTCATATCAGAAATGAAAGAGGAAACTTCACTACAGGGCCTCTAGATGTTAAAAGATAATCAGGGGAATATAATGAACAACATTATGCCAATAACCTCAGCAACCTAGATAAAATGAATACATTTTATCTAGGATTATACCATGAATAAATAAATACATTTTATCTAGGTTGCTGATAAAATTTACAGGAAAATAAATAGAAAATCTTAATATTCCTTTATATATTAAAGAAAGTGACTCTTGGTTTTTTTTTGTTATTTTTTTGTTTTTGTTTTTTTGTTTTTTTTGTTTTTTAGACAGAATCTCCCTCTGTCACCCAGGATGGAGGGCAGTGGTGCAACCATGGCTCGCTGCAGTCTTGACCTCCCTGGCTCAGATGATTCTCCCACCTCAGCCTCCAGGGGAGATGGGGCTGAGGGACTATGTTAACTTCTCTTCCCGGGCCAATAAGGGGCATGGTTTCAAAGGCAAGAACTTCTCAGCACCATGCTTCCATCCACCTCCCATCCCAGAACCCAGAGTTCTTTGTCTAACTTTCCAAAGCATGTGCTCCTTTGTTTAAAAAGACCACCAAAAGCCCTCGAAGGAGGGGCTCTGTTGTGGGCCTAAGCAACCAATCTGGGATCAGAGTCAAAGATCAGTCACTCCAGAGGAAGTTTAAAAGAACTCCTCTCATTGGACAAGTACATAAATGATATTTATACTAACGGTAAGCCCACCGCAACTCCAGGGCCTCTTTCCCCATTCCTGGGGCAGGGGGAGGCCAAGAACCTGGGACGCCCAGTTACAGGACTACAGGCGGGTGCCACCACACACAGGTAATTTTTGTTGTTGTATTTTTTGTATAGGCAGGGTTTTGCCATGTTGCCAAGGCTGATATCAAACTCCTGGCTCAAGCAATCTGCCTACCTCAGCCTCCCAAAGTACTGGGATTACAGGCATGAGCCACTGCACCTGGCTGAAAGTGACTTTTAATTTAAACATTCTCAAAAAGAGAACGGAATGCCCAGATGGCATCACTAAATTCTATTAAATATTTAAGGAATAGATAATACCAATCTTACACTAACTCTTTCAGAAAATATGGGAGGATAGGATACATTAAACTAATTTTTACAAGGCCATCTTAAGCCAACATAAAAATCTGAGAATATTAAAAGTAAATAAAGTTCAAAATCAGTATCAGTATTTTCTATGATGTAGATGTAAACATCCTTTAAAAATAATTGAAAATCAAACCCAAAATATATAAAAAGGATAATATAGCATGGAAAAAATCAGGTTTATACCATGATTAAAAGGTATCAAACAAGCAATATTGGTTAATCAACATTGGTTGATTAACGCAATTCACCATACTAGCAGATTAAAAAAGATAATGACATAATTATCTCAATAGATGCAGAAAAAGCATTAAACCAAATTATATATAATACAAGGAAGCTTCCTCAAACTGATAAAGGGATTTCTATAAAAAAAACCTCCCCTTAACATCATACTTAATGGTAAATAGTTTACTCCTAAGATAAAGCACAAGGCTAGGATATCTGAAATCATTACTGCTATTAACATTGTATTAGACATTTTAGACACTGCAATAAGATAAGAAAAAAATAAAATACCTAAAGGTCAGAAAGGAAGAGGTGAAGTTGTGTGTTTTCAGATAGTAAAATTGTTTACATAGGAATTCCTAGGGAATCAATGTAAATGATTACAGGAATAATTGGTAAATTTGACAAGGTCAAAGAATACACAACTAATTATAAAATTGAATTGCATTTCTATATATAAGCAACAAGCAAATGGAAAATTAAATGTAGAAACCATATCAATGATAATAGTGTCAAAAATAAAATACTTAAGAATAAACTTAATGAAAGAGTTTAAAATCTCTACACTGAAAATGGCAAAATATTGCTAAGAGAAATTTTTACAGATCAAAATATATGAAAATATATACTATGTTTATGGATTTAAAAAATCAATATTACTTATTAAGATGTCAATTTTTTCCAAATTGATTTATAAAGTTAACCTAATATTAATTAAAAGCCCACCAGGATTTTTTTGAATAAGCTGACATGTTGATTATAAAATTTATATAGAAATACAAAGAACCGGATGGCTGGCAAGATGGCCAACTAGAAACAGCTCTGGTCTGCAGCTCCCAGTGAGATCAACACAGAAGGCAGGTGATTTCTGCATTTCCAACTGAGTGGCACCCGGAACACCAGTGAGACAGAACAGTTCACCCCCCTGGAAAGGGGACTCAAGCCATGGAGCCAAGTGGTCTAGCTCAGCAGATCCCACCCCCCATGGAACCCAGCAAGCTAAGATCCACTGGCTTGACATTCTCACTGCCAGCACAGCAGTCTAAAGTTGACCTCGGAGGCTGGAGCTTGGTGGCGGGAGGGGCATCCACCAATACTAAGGCCTGAGCAGGAGGTCTTCCCCTCACAGTATAAACAATGACCCAGACAGATTAAACCAGGTGGAGCCCTCCACAGCTTGGCAAACGCACTGTAGCCAGACAGCTTCTCTAGATTCCTCCTCTCTGGGCATGGCATCTCTAAAAGAAAGGCAGCAGCCCCAGTCAGGGGCTTATAGATAAAACTCCCAACTCCCTGGGACAGAGAATCTGGGAAAAAAGGCAGCTGGGGGTACAGCTTCAGCAAACATAAGCATTCTTGCACGCCAGCTCTGAAGAGAGCAGTGGATCTCCCAGTACAGCATTCAAGCTCTGCTAAGGGGCAGACTGCCTCCACAAGTGGGTCCCTGACCCTGACTGGGAGACATCTCCCAGCAGGGGTCGACAGACACCTCATATAGGACAGCTCCAGCTGGTATTGGCAAATGCCCCTCTGGGACGAAGCTTCCAGAGGAAGGAAAGACAGCAATCTTGGCTGATCTGCAGCCTCCACTGGTGATACCCAGGCAAACAGGGTGTGGAGTGAACCTCCAACAAACTCCAGCAGACGTGAGGCAGAGGGTCCTGACTATTAGAAGGAAAACTAACAAACAGAAAGGAATAGCATCAACATCAACAAAAAAGATATTGACACAGAAACCCCATCCGAAGTTCACAACATCAAAAACCAAAGGTCGATAAATCCATGAAGATGGGGAAAAACCAGTACATAAAGGCTGAAAATTCCAAAAACCAGAATGCCTCTTCTCTTCCAAAGGATCACAACTCCTCACCAGCAAGAAAACAAAACTGGAAAGAGAATGTGTTTGACAAATTGACAGAAGTAGGCTTCAGAAGGTGGGTAATAACACACTTCTCCTAGCTAAAGGAGCATGTTCTAACCCAATGCAAGAAAGCTAAGAACTTTGAAAAAAGGTTACAGGAATTGCTAACTAGAATAACCAGTTCAGAGAAGAACATAAATGACCTGATGAAGCTGAAAAACACAGCACAAGAACTTTGTGAAGCATACACAAGTATCAATAGCTGAATCAATCATGCAGAAGAAAGGATATCAGAGACTGATGATCAACTTAATGAAATAAATCGAGAAAACAAGATTAGAGGAAAAAGAATGAAAGGAGTGAACAAAGCCTCCAAGAAATATGGGACTATGTGAAAAGACCAAACCTACATTTGATTGGTGTACCTGAAAGTGATGGGGAGAATGAAACCAAGATGAAAAATACTCTTCAGGATATTATTCAAGAGAATTTCCCCAACCTAGCAAGTCAGGCCAATATTCAAATTCAGGAAATACAGAGAATACCACAAAATAAAGATAACACTCCTCAAGAAGAGTAACCCCAAGACACATAATTGTCAGATTCATCAAGGTTGAAATGAAGGAAAATGTTAAGGGCAGCCAGAGAGAAAGGTCAGGTTACCCACAAAGAGAAGCCTAACAGCAGATCTCTGTGCTGAATCCCTAAAAGCTAAGAGAGTGGGGGACAATATTCAACATTCTTAAAGAAAAGATTTTCAACCCAGAATTTCATATCCAGCCAAACTAAGCTTTATAAGCTAAGGAGCAATAAAATCCTCTACAGACAAGCAAATGTTCAGAGATTTTGTCACCACCAGATCTGCCTTACAAGAGCTCCTGAAGAAAGCATTCAACATGGAAAGTAACAACCAGTAACAGTCACTGCAAAAACATACCTAATTGTAAGACCATAGATGCTATAAATAAACTGCATCAACTAACAGGCGAAATTACCAGCTAGCATCATAATGACAGGATCAAATTCACACATAACATTATTAACCTTAAATGTAAATGGGATAAATGCTCCAATTAAAAGACACAGACTGGCAAACTGGGTAAAGAGTCAAGACCCATTGGTGTGCTATATTCAGGAGAACCATCTCATGTGCAGAGACACACAGAGGCTCAAAATAAAGGGATGGAGGAAGATTTACTAAGCAAATGAAAAGCAAAAGAAAACAACAACATCAACAACAACAAAAAAGCAGGGGTCACAATCCTAGTCTCTGAGAAAACAGACTTTAAACCAACTAAGATTAAAAAAGACAAAGAAGGGCATTACATAATGATAAAGGCATCAATGCAACAAGAAGAGCTAACAATCCTAAATATATACACACCCACTACAGGAGCACCCAGATACATAAAGCAAGTTCTTAGAAACATACAAAGAGACTGAGACTCCCACACATTAATAGTGGGAGACTTTAATACCCTACTGTCAATATAAGACAGATCAATGAGACAGAAGATTAACAAGGATATTTAGGACTTGAACTCAGATCTGGACAAAGCAGATCTAATACACATCTACAGAACTCTCCACCCCAAATCAACGGAATATACATTCTTCTCAGCACCACATCACACTTATTCTAAAATTGACCAAAAAACTGCAGGTATAACACTCCTCAGCAAATGCAAAAGAATGGAAATCATAACAAACAGTCTCTCAGACCACAGTGCAACCAAATCAGAACTCAGGATTAAGAAACTCACACAAAACCACACAACTACATAGAAACCGAACAACCTGCACCTGAATGACTACTGGGTAAATCATGAAATTAAGCCAGAAATAAATAAGTTCTCTGAAACCAATGAGAACAAAGACCCAACATACCAGAATCTCTGGCACACAGCTAAAGCAGTGTTTAGAGGGAAATTTATAGCACTAAATGCCCACAGGAGAAAGCGGGAAAGATCTAAAATTGATACCCTAACATCACAATTAAAAAAACTAGAGAAGCAAGAGCAAACAAATTCAAAAGCTAGCAGAAAAGACAGGAAATAACTAAGATCAAAGCAGAAATGAAGGATATAGAGACATGAAAAATTCTTCAAAAATCAGTGAGTCTAGGAGCTGGTTTTTTGCAAAGATCAACAAAATAGATGGAATGCTAGCCAGACAAAGAAGAAAGAGAGAAGAATGAATTAGACACAATAAAAATAATAGAGGTGATATTACCACTGATTCCACAGAAATAGGAGCTACCATCAGAGAACACTATAAACACCTCTACTCAAATAAACTAGAAAATCTAGAAGAAATGCATAAATTCCTAGACACATACACCCTTGTAAGACTAAACCAGGAAGAAGTCGAATCACTGAATAGACTAATAACAAGTTCTGAAATTGAATAGCCTACCAATAATAAAAAAAAAAAGCCCAGAATCAGACAGATTCACAGCCAAATTCTACCAGAGGTACAAAGAGGAGCTGGTATCATGCCTTCTCAAACTATTCCAAACAATAGAAAAAGAAGAACTCCTCCCTAACTCAATTTATGAGGCCAGCATCATACTGATACAAAAACTTGGCAGAGACACAACAAAGAAAAGAAAATTTCAGGCCAATATTCCTGATGAACATTGATGCGAAAATCCTCAATAAAATACTGGCAAACTGAACCCAGCGGCACTTCATAAAGCTTATCCACAACAATCAAGTCAGCTACATCCCTGGGATGCAAGGCTGGTCCAACATACGCAAATCAATAAATGTAATCCATCACATACAGAACCAATGACAAAATCCACATGATTATCTCAATAGATGCAGAAAGGCCTTAATAAGATTCAACACCCCTTCATGCTAAAAACTCTCAATAAACTAGGTATCGATGGAACGCATCTCAAAATGTAAGAGCTATTTATGACAAACCCACAGCCAATATCATATTGAATGGGCAAAAGTTGGAAGAATTCCCTTGCAAAACTGGCACAAGACAAGGATGCCCTCTCTCACCACTCCTATTCAACATAGTATTGGAAGTTCTGACCAGGGCAATCAGGTAAGAGAAAGAAATAAAGCATCTTCAAATAGCAAGAGAGGAAGTCAAATTGTCTCTATTTGTAGATGACATGACTGTATATTTAGAAAATCCCATCTTCTCAGCCCCAAATCTACTTAACCTGATAAACAACTTCAGCAAAGTTTCAGGATACAAAATCAATGTGCAAAAATCACAAGCATTCCTACACACCGGTAATAGACAAACAGAGAGCCAAGTCATGAGTGAACTCCCATTCACAATTGCTACAAAAAGAGTAAAATACCTAGGAATACAATTTACAAGGAATGGTAAGGACCTCTTCAAGGAGAACTACAAACCACTGCTCAAGGAAGTAAGAGAGGATACAAACAAATGGAGAAACATTCCATGCTCAAGGATAAGAAGAATCAATATTGCGAAAATGGCCATACTGCCCAAAGTAATTTATAGATTCAATGCTATCCCCATCAAGCTGCCGTTGACTTTCTTCACAGAATTAGAAAAAAATACTTTAAATTTCATATGGAACCAAAAAAAGAACCCATCTAGCCAAGACAATCCTAAGCAAAAAGAGCAAAGCTAGAGGTATCACACTACCTGACTTCAACTATATTACAAAACTAGAGTAATCAAAACTGCATAGTACTGGTACCAAAACAGATACATAGCCTAATGGAATAGAGCAGGGACCTCAGAAGTAACACCAGAAATCTACAGCCACCTGATCTTTGACAAACCTGACAAAAACAAGCATAGAAAAAGGATTCCCCTGTTCGATAAATGATGCTGGGAAAACTGGCTAGCCATATGCAGAAAACTGAAACTGGACCCCTTCCTTCCACCTTATACAAAAATTAACTCAAGATGGATTAAAGACTTTTTTGCTTTACCATACATATATAATAGTAATGTTGTATGGCTCAATTTCATTTACCTGTCACTTTCATGAGTAGGGGTAAAAGAAAAATAAGACGTCATGCTTTAGTAATTGCTGAGCAGGATATGAATGAGATAAATATTTAAGTGGTCAAACCACAAGCCATTCTGACTTTCTACATTTCCTTGGGATCCATATTTGAGATATCAAAGGGAATTGGCCTGAACTAGGATCCCACCAAAAAGTCATGCATATCTGTGTTGTTACTATCACACAATCAAATCCTAGCCTTCATTCATTTCTCCCTCTCTCCTGATCCTTACTGAAGAAAAGATATAAAATAGATGTATGCATTAGGATGGCATCTGGCAAAGAATTTGTGACCCAGTGTCTCCCAATGCCCCATTAAAATTCTAACTTGAAAAAAAAAAAAGAAAACTCTAATAATAATACTGGAAATTAACTGTAATCATAATATTTTTCTACGTTGGAAAGAAATTTTCACTAATTATGACCTATAGAGATGCTGTTTACTTTCTCCCAAAGATGAAGAAAAAAATTACATTGAGAAATGATTTAATAAAAGAACCAAAAGAAAATGATTTTTATTTCTAAAGTATGTCTTCAAAAAGGTAGAAAAAGCCATGGCTTCTGAGAAATGGAAACAGAAAAGCATAAGCAAAAACAGGTAACAGTGAAGAATGAAAGGGCCATTTCTAAACATAAATGCTGAAAATGGAGGGGAAAAAGATTGGTGTACTTTAGCACCCACAAAAAGTTAAAACTTCACAAACCAAATAAAATACACAAAAGAAACTGGGAAAATGATTGGCAGTATATAGGATCAAAAATAATTAATTGCTTAACTTCATAAGTAACTCTAACAACCAAAAAAAAAAAAAAAAAAACTCCATGAGAAAAAAACCAAAAAAGTACAAATAATTACATAAGAAATGCAATTTCTGGTAAACAAAAGAATTCAGTCTGTTTAACAATCAAAGAAATGCAAATTATTATTCAATGAGATATGCTTTACACATTCATTTCATCAAATGAAAATAGCAACGTTGGCAAGGATGAGATGAAAGGAGTCCTCTCATACAATGCTAGCCTGAATACAAATTATTACACTTTATAAAGATAACTTTGCTATTTAAATAAAAAGCTTTAAAATATTTAATTTTGAAGCCTTTAATTTCAAGGGAATTTGTCATGAGAAAATAATCAAATTCTCACCAAAATACACATCAGTTCAAGGTGGTAGTATTTGTAAGAGAAAAATATTTAGAAATAACCTCTACTTTCAGTAATTAGAATTGGTTAAAGAAATCTCATATATAATCATGAAAACTATTTTAGAGTCATTAAAAATTTAGTTCTTGAATCACGTGGAGAAAATGTCTATCCTGAAATATCAATTTTAAAAAGTAGAACCAAACTGATTAAAATTTTGTCAAAGAAAAATTGTAAATATATTACATCTATGAAGAGGCTGAAGAAGGAAAATATATAAAACTGATTTTTTAAAAAGAGGGTTTTCCAGAGAACAAATTATAGGTGTCTAGTTTATTCTTTAAATATTTCTGAATTTTTTCAAATTATCTATAATGAACTTGTGCTACTTTTATAATCAAGAATTGTATTTTTAAAATCACAGAATTCAATCAGGATGAATTTCTTCCAAAAAAAACCCCACTAATTGATGATCAAAAAAAACAAATAATATGCCCTTGTATAATTATATACATTCATCTATGCAAAAAATAAGTGAATGATATAAATAAAATCATCTGATACTATATTATATCATAGTAACAGCTACATATTCCCTTAGTCTTTTCAAAGAGCATCTGTCACAGTGAAAATACACCATGTAATACAGTTAATGAGGAGGTTAACGACATAGTTTTGAAAATTTCTTTTCCTGGGACAAAATGGCTTTGTGATCTTTAATGATTCCCAGGAAAGACACCTGCACTTAATTTCAGCCTTTCCTGTAAAATCATTTCTTCCATTAGTTTCCCCATCTCACTTTCACAGCAAATATTACAACTCTTCAGAAGCTCTGCAGAACTTAATAAAACAGCAAACATGGTTATATATCCAGCAGTCATTTTAGACAATTAAATGCAATTTTCAGTTTCACCACACAAATTTGATAAGTTGGAGTCCAGACATTGCTTTGAACTCTGATGAGAGGAGTAATTTCTATTTCAAGCAACGCCAACACCGTGCCCTAACTTTGGGAACAATTACTATTAAAAAGTTGTCTTGACAAATTTGTTCCGCTAGATGGCAGTCTTGAGATGCTACATGTAACGAAATTGTGTATTTCTGAACATTAACCAAAAAGTCACTAAGAAAAAACAAGGCCATGGGTAGGTAAAATGAGCTTTAAAATGCTACAATATGGAAATATAAGCAAGCAAAGTGGAAAGATTTAGGAATCACAGCTGAGCTTGATAAGAGGAAACAAAAAATGACTCGAATCTCCTATCTTTATTAAGCATGCATTTTTCAGATATATAGCTCACTCCCTTTCTTCCTTTGCTTTCATTAATCAAGTCCTCATGAAGCTAATCCCCACCAGTGAGCGGGCCAGATTCAGTGTGGCATTGTGATAATCATCTCTGGTTTATGGCTCACATGCATGGCACGCAAAATTTGGGATCTAAAAATGCACAGAACTGCTTTGCCCTTCTGAAACGGAAGGGGAAGGGAATATAAACAGACACCAGTTAGCAATGCAAGATGGAAGACATTCCTATCCGTCCCGAGATGCCACTTAATGCTAACTGAATGATTTGGCTTTTTTATACTAAAGAAAACTACTACTTTGAATTAAAATTAGGCCATTTCAGAATCCCATCAGTTTGAGACCATGTCACTGCTTCTTTTTGACTGCAGTAAAAGCTGAAAGTGTAGCCTTGCAAAGCCTTGAAACTGAAAAACAATTTTTGCGCACAATAGAGAGGACATGTAACAGCACCTCATGCCTCTCATAAGGCAGTGGCATTGCACGTAACGGCTTAATGTGGCTTTCTATGCTTTTTCCTCTTTGGACCCTTACGTTTTTCAGTGCTGGTTCTGAAATGGAATTAAGCCTTCAGTTATTTCAGGAATGCCACAGATGAACTCAGCAGCACAAAACCACCTGAGAACCCAAGGAGAAAGAACTATCACTGAGTATCTAATAATTAGTCCTTATCCTTCCACTAAAACCATCACTAATGAGACTGACTTGCTGGTGCAAAGACTGAGTAGAAACCACCTAATGGCATTCACTTACTGAGTCAAGAAGGATAGTGGCTCTTTATTTTTTTCTTACAAACATTTAATTCTTTAGTCTGCCCTTTCAAGAATTCTTCGAGCACAAATTTTGTCTGTAATTCTGATTAGTAAACCAGGACGACTCCATAGGTGTAGAAGGAGAATGGTGTCAGGTGACTGCCTGATTATGAATGTCAGACTGAATTTTAGATTAATATCTAACTTTACCAAATAGTGAACCAGGATGATAAAAATGTAGATCATCCTCAAATGCCAAAATGCTAAAAGAAAAAGTCATCATGAGGAATAATGTGGAATAGAATACCAGCATCATCACATAGACTATTACAAAAACTTAGTGACTATTTTTACCTAATCAAACATTTTTATTCATTTCAAAGGAAAGTTAACGTTACTTTATCATCCAAATTGTCCTTCTATATTGCACTAAATTTGTACCTGAAAATTTCCTCTTCAAAAATCTCTATGTTTTGAAATTCAGTGTACAATAAATCCACTGTACAATAAATCTATAAAATAAATACATATGTCCTTGAACAGAGATGCTCATACAAGCAAATATTGGGATAATATGAATGGAATGAATGAAAATACTGGATTAAGAAGTTTGATATGGAAAATATAAGACAATAGATATCTTCTTCTTAAGGAGTTGGTAGGTCTTCTTAAAAGGCATAGAGGAAAATATTATTTTGGCAGTATTAAAATTTACAACTTTGTTGCAAAAAGCAACATAACAAAATTAAAATATAAGTGAGAGATTGAGTGAAAGTATTTCCATTGTGCCTACAAGACAAAGGATTAGAATCCAGAATATAAAGAAAGAACACAAATTATCCAACAAAAAAAAAAAATTGGCAAAGAACATACACAGCAAGTCTCAGGTTAGGGCAAAGTATATACATATAACCCAAACTCTTCTGTGAACCAAGAGGAAGGCGAAGGTAAAAGAGGACAGTTGAAGGCAAGGGTGGGAATGGGGGGGATGAAAGAAGGTAATTTCATTTTCTTTGCATCTCCTCAGCTGTTGGCTACAATTTTCTTAAACTTTTACTTGCCTATCATTTATTTTGATTTTTATACATGAGTTAACTATCTTTTTTAAAAATATACAACAAAAATGTCCAGATTTCCCTAGTTTATTGCATCAAGAAAGCCTTAAACGCTATTCGCAATAACTCAAAAACTCCAATGCCAGGTAAAAGAGGAGGTGGTTGAAAGAAAAGAACAGACACTGTCTTGTAGACAAAGAACAATGGTCAAGTCTAGCCTTTAGGTGTAGATTTGATTCTGCATCAAGATGGTGACTGAAATCCTGTGTATGGATGTCACTCAAATTCTCCGATATTGTTCTGAGATTCTGACGGAGTAGACCACCTTCAACCAGGTCTTGTCTAGGAAAATCATAAGCCGCTCAGCCCAGGCTTTACAGGTTAGCACTATAGATTTCCACAAGAGAGCAGCGTGTCCTCAGTTTTGAAAAGTACACTAGCGTGTTTTGCTTCCATTCTCCACTCTAGATTTCTTTTTTTCCTTTCATACCAATGGCTGCTAAACACAAATATGTTTGGCTTCATCTGGGAACACTGATGTGAACATGATACATTCCTCCTCTATCCAGGCACTGGGGGAGATTCTGCTGGACACATGCTCACTATTTGCAAGAACACAGACCTGACACAGCATAAAGAATGTGTGAAATGACAACAGGGACAGTGAAGAGCTGTTGGAGATTATGTAATCTCATTCTATACAAGCTGGTAGGATTTTTCTCTTTATTAAGCATTGTTTATCTTCAGAAAATTTATCTTCCTCTCTCGGGTTAGTTTCATATGATGAATGGAGGTAGTGTTTTCAACTTAAAAATACATATATTTACACAATTTAGGACCTTCCTTCCAAGGCAAATATTAAATTACAATGTTTTCATCTTTACTGAATACAAAAATGATGCCAGGTTCTATAGTTCATATGGAAATAAAGTTAGGAAGTTATTAATAAGAATTCAGTTTTTATTGTCTTTAATTTTAACACATAGAAAGAAAAAGTTTGCAGTAAATATATTTTCCAAATTGGTAAAGATCATTTTAATCCCAAATCTTATTGATTGCACAGATTACCTAAGCATTTTGTAATTTAAGTAATTTTAACTTAATGAAATATCAAAGAACCTAAAAGTAAAATCCTGTTTTTGACCCTTAATATTACCTAAAAAACAGATTTGTTTTCTTGGGTTTCGTTTTTGTTTTAAACTCCCTGAAGCTTGGGTCGTTTTCCAGGGTGAATTATTTACTAATACCTATTACCCTAGAAAAAGGAGATTTCCCATCAAACTATTGGCATCCTCGAAGTAATAATAACCTAAGAATTCAGCTGTGCAAAAAAAAAATAGCTATCTGAAGGGGCCAGGAACAAATTACTTGTTTCACAGATGATTCTGTCTCTGCACAAAAGAAACAGGGGAGGGCTGCACTGTTCCTTTGATAACAAATAATAGAGACCTTCTCTTATTTTCTCCTTTGCCTGCTCCAGGAATGAAGATGGAAATTTAACGCAAAGCATCCTGGTCCTTGCTCATTATGATTCTGTAAAGTCCTGCCATTTAGGAAATGTGTCTCAATTTCTGTGGAGATGAAGCAGGAAGGTCAGACTGAGCTTTGATCAAGGTATCTCCCTGCTGGGGTAGGAAGGCTCTCCCTCCCCTCATATATGTGGCTTTAATTTGACTGTTTTTTTTAAGTGCCTGAAGCCTTGTCAGGGTCTGTCCGTGGCTGCTATTCACTTAATCCCTGAAGCCCAGTGAGTACACTGAGATTGTCATTGACAATTTACTCTTGCGGTATTTTTCTGCTAAACTGGGAGGGATTTTGTCACTGGTGCACTATCAAAAATACATGAAGGACTTGCCCCTTATTAAGAGATGCCATGCCAGCGGAGCTAACATTTATAATGTAATCCCAGCAATGAGCAGTCTCCATCCCTCACAGGAAACAAGAAAAGGAGAACTCTTAAACTGCTCTATGCGGCAAGGAGGATCAGCCTTCTCCTGGGGAAAGTGTAGTGTGCTGTCATGCTGTTTCGTTCAAAGGATGTTCCCTCTGCTCACTGCCCTGAGCTCTTTGTCATAGTCTCTCCCCCTCACCCTGCACCACCACCATCCCCACTGCACAGGCATGGCCCCCAATCCCTTCGGCAATCTTCTCCACCCCTTGTATTTCCTAAGAGAGCATTTCTTGTCTTTTTCCAGTGTCCTAGATGCTATAATTCATTCTGCATTAGGTGGGGGATTATTGATTGACTCCTGAGAAATCTGGAAAGTTAGACATTGATAAATCAGGTAACTCTTGGGTTAAGAAGGGTGTCATACGTACTCCCAGACTTGATACTAGCTATGCCATCTAAGTTTCCTCTTCAATTTAGAAGTCTTTCAAATCCCACTAAAGTGGTGGACTGTATGCACTGTAAACAAAACTTGATTGCTATTCATCAAGTTTGAAAGAATACAGGTTTCCACCCTTGGGCGTGAGACATATGAAATGGATATAAGTGGGCCAGTCAACCCTAGACAAAACCATAGGAATGGGAATCCTGTCACTGCCCCCTCCGCCACCATTAACCCTTGTCGGCCCCCTCTCCCCGAGACACCTTTTCTTCCCCATTCTTCCTCTGGCTGGTCATCTGTTGCCAGTTAAGGGATTATAAACATCATTTTAAATTGGAAACATTTTCAGACAGGTTTGCAACTGCAAAGTGAGAATCAAGAAAGTTCTGCCATACAGCCTTTGGAAGGCTACTTACCCAAGTTCTAAATAAAATCTCCCAAGCAACCCCAAGGATGTGTTTGCAATTAAGGACTTTCAGGGAGGTTAGGAGCTTCTCCATGTTGTCCTCTTTCTTTAACAGGCTTTTCCTAATGAAATACCTGTCCTTTGGCTAAAATACCTTGAATTGAGATCTTATGAGATTAAGTGACAATGTTTTAAGGAACAGAAAAAAAACTATTCTGTTAATGCCACAAGTATTTCCCTCCCAACGTTTTGGTTGTCAAAATCACCTGCTCTTACCAGATAACACCTAGACTTTTCTAAACCATTTACAAGAGCCAAACGATTACATTCACAAAGTGTCTTAGAAGCTCTGTCTGGCCTCTCAGTTGTCAGCCCCAAGCCTGCCCAATATCCAATGTCAAGGGATGCAAAGTTTGATGCTTACCTCCCAGTCTTGGCCTTCCTAACCTGGTAACAGCCATGTTCTCTCTCAATATCTATATTCTTAGATGTGCTAAGGCTCTTAATTGAGAGGAACAAAATCAAGCTCAAGAGAAAAAAATAAATTTCTTTGTTAAGATATGAAAACATCTTACAGAAACTAAGAAAGAGTTGACCAGCAGACCAAGGTAAGGGCAAAAACTCAGATGGCAGATGGGCCTCAAGAATGGAACTAGGATCGTGGTGGGACTCCCACCCCATCTCTGCTGCATATTCTTTGATCATATTCTCTCTCTCTGCCTCTATCTCCCTGCTTCTCTCAAGACTGACATTATTTCCTCTATTCCTATGGCAGAAAAATGCAATCCCTAAGTGGTCTAAATTTTACACAGTATAGGTTATGTTATCTTGAGAAAGACAGAATCATCCTCAGAACAAGGTTTAAAATACCGACAAAGACTTTGGCCTATACAAATATCTTAATTTGGGGACATAAAATGTGTTCAGAAGATGTACTCACATGTCAGTGCACACTGGAACATGGTGGCCATCAAAACACGGAATGAGAACTGGTGATCAGCTGAGTAATAATCGCCAGAGATATTCAGGCCCTAATCTTTGGAACTTGGGGCTGTTACCTTATTTGGCAAAAGTAACTCTGCAGATGGGGTTAGGTTAAGGCTCTGGAGATGGGAAGAGGATCCTGGATTATCCACTGGGCCCTAAAGGTAATCCCAAGTGTCCTTATAAGAGACAGGTAGAGTGAGATTCAGTTTTAGAGGAGATAAAAGCAGAAATTGGAAGGACATGCTTTGAAGATGGAGGAAGAAACTACAAGACAAGCAATAGCGGAGGCTAAAATGCATAAGGAAATACATATTCCCAGGAGCTCCTGGAGAGTCCACAGCCCTACTGATACTGATTTCAGCTTAGTAAAATCCATTTCTGACTCCTGTCCTCCATTACTGTAAGAGAATAAATTTGTGTTTTAGGCTCTCAAGTTTGTGGTATTCTATTACAGCAGACATAGGAACCTAATTTAGTAATTCTTTAAAATACAAGAAGGGGACGGGGTGTGGTAGCTCACGCCTGTAATCCCAGCATTGTAGCAAGCCGAGGTAGGCAGATCACCTGAGGTCAGGAGTTCGAGACCAGCCTGGCCAACATTGTGAAACCCCCGTCTCTACTAAAAATTAGCCGGGCGTTGCGGTGGGCGCCTGTAATCCCAGTTACTCGGGAGGCGGAGGCAGGAGAATCACTTGAACCTGGAAGGCAGATGTTGCAGTGAGCCAAGATTGTGCCACTCCACTCCACTCCAGCCTGGGCGAAGAGCGAGATTCCATCTCCAAAATAATAATAATAAAATATATAAAATAAATAAAATCAAATACAAGAAGGGGTAGCAATGCCAGGAAGGGAATTGTTACTAAGACTCTGAGACCTCGATACAAAAGAAGACTCTAAATGGTCACTTGGGAGGAAGTTCAAAGAAAAACCAAGTATCAGAGGGGAAGACCTAACCAGAGGAAAGAAAGAGAAGTATAAAGGCCTAGAAAGAGCACTCAACTGGAAACGAAGCTTCTGTTCCCAGCTCCCTTACTCAGATTATAGTGTGGAACAGGCCCTCTACCTTCTTAGCTTTCATCTAGACACCTTGACACAAGGGTTTACATGACAATCCCAAAGATCCCTCCAGCTTTAGGAGTCCATGACGCTCAAACCTCTGTCTAGGTGTTGGCCTAGATTTTGCCGCGTTAGCTCCTGGGACTTTGTAGTTTACATTTCTGGTTTAGATATGGTAGATGCATTGACACAAAATCCCAAACAACTAAAACGGAAAATCCCCCAGGTAACCATGTACAAAATCCCTGAGATTATTTAATAAGAAGGACAAGGGAAACCTGTTCTCCTTGAGGACAAGACCCTTGAGTCTGCTCTGGAACTAACAACTGCTTGTAAAAGCATACGTGAAAATTCCTCAAGGAAATCTGGAAACAGTTCTGCAGAGTTGAAAGTAAAACACAAATCTATCAGCACCGCTGGAGAGAAAAACATTCCCTGGTGATGACAGAATTTGTTGGTATAGAGAAAAACAGCACTTTAAAAGAGTAAGGTAATATTTATGTTGGGGAAATAATTTAAAGATAAACAAATGTGCCTACTTGGTACATGAAAACTTATTTTGCCCTAAATTCCTCATCTGTGTTCCTTTTGTTAGTTAAAATCATAGCAATTCTAACAAAAGTTACTAGATACTTGAATCCTTGTAAGTATGGCTATAAATTGTGCTTTAAAAATCTTCAAATCATCTGCATAGTTCTGTCATCATATGGAAATACAAAGATGTTTGCTCTGTTTTGAAACCGTAATGAAAAGAAGACAAGCTGTGTGTCAGTGCGGTATTGCTTTCAGCTGAGTGTAACAACTCACGCTGCAATCATTTAATGAAAGAGGGTAAACTCTTCTTTGATTAGAGTAAGTCCAGATGTAGGCAATCCGGGGTTAGTGCAAGGATTTCACAATGAGGTAAGTCTCTCCTATTCTTCGGCTGTGTCATCCTCACAAATGGCTTTCCTTTACTTTGCTGATCCGTAGCATGAGATAGCAGTTCTAGCTTCAACTCACTCTGCGTTCCAAGCAGGAAAAAGAGATGAATGCAAAGGGCAAAACGTTTATTAATCCTTTTCAAAGGCTTTCCTCAAAGCAACGTCTACTCACATTACATTGCTGGAACTATGTCCCTCTTTAGACATCTCCAGCTGCAAAAGAGGCAGGCCAAAGTAATTTAAAAAAAAAAAAAAAAGGCCAGCATGATGGCTCATGCCTATAATCCCAGCACTTTGGGAGGACTAAGCAGGTGGATCATGAGGTCAGGAATTCGAGACCAGGCTGGCCTGCATGGTGAAACCCCGTCTCTGGTAAAAATACAAAATTAGCTGGGCGTGGTGGCGTGTGCCTGTAATCCCAGCTACTTGGGAGGCTAAGGCAGGAGAATTGCTTAAACCCAGGAGGCAGAAGTTGCAGTGAGCCAAGATTGCACCACTGCACTTCAGCCCGGGCAACAGAGCGAGCCTCCATCTAAAAAAAGAAAAAAAAAACTGGTTACTTGCTTTCTTAAAAAACATCAGAATTTCTTTTAGAAACAAAGCACAGGATCAAGAATATTAGGGAGACAACTCAAATGTCTGTCAAACACTTGAAAAACTGTCAACGATTTTATTCGCCTCAATGAAGTGATCATTAGGGCTTCTCATAACCTTTTTTTAAGCAGACTTTTAAACAACACTTTAGATTTTAAGATCATTTTTTAACTTTTAAGGTCAGGGGTACACATGCAGGATATGCAGGTTACATCATGAGAATTTATTTTACAGAGTATTCCATCACCCAGGTATTAAGCCTAGTATCTATTAGTTATTTTTCCTGATACTTTCCCTCCTGCCACTCTCCACTCTCTGCTAGGTCCCAGCGTGTGTTGTTCCCCCTCTGTATGTCCATGCGTTCCCATCATCTAGCTCTTACCTATGAGAACATGCCACATTTGGTTTTCTGTTTTTGCGTTAGTTTGCTAAGGATAATGGCCTCCAGTTCTATCCATGTCCCTGCAAAGAACATGATCTTGCTCTTTTTTACAGATGCATAGTATTCCATGGTGTATATGTACCACATTTGCTTTATCCAGTCCATCACTGATGAGCATTTGGATTGATTCCATGTCTTTCCTACTGTGAATAGTGCTGCAATGAGCATACGCATGCATGTGTCTTTATAACAGAATGATTTCTAATCCTTTGGGTATATACCCAGTAATGGGATTGTTTGGCCAAATGGTATTTCTATCTTGAGGAATCACCACACTGTCTTCCACAATGGTTGAACTAATTTACACTCCCATCAACAGTGTATAAGCGTTCCTTTTTCTCCACAAACTCACCAGTGTGTTATTTATTGACTTTTTAATAATAACCATTCTCACTGGTGTGAGATGGTATTTCATTGTAGTTTTGATTTGCATTTCTCTAATAATTAGTGATATTGAGCTTTTTTTTTCATATGCTTGTTGGCCTCATGCATGTCTCCCTGTCACAATTGCCAAAACAGAACAAAATACCTAGAAATACAACTAATAAGTTAAATGAAAGATCTCTACAAGAACTACAAAATACTGCTCAAAAAAAAAATCAGAAATGACATAAATAAATGGAAAAACTTTCCATGCTCATATATAGGAAGAATCAGTAGCACTAAAATGGCCATACTGCCCAAAGCAATTTATAGATTCAATGCTATTCCCATTAAACCTGCCATTGACATTCTTCACAGAATTATTTTAAAAAACTATTTTAAAATTCATATAGAATCAAAAAAGAGCCCAAATAGTGAAGGTAATTCTATGCAAAAAGAACAAAGCTGGAGGCATCATGCTACCTGACTTCAAACTATACTACAGAGCTACAGTAACCAAAACAGTATGGTCCTGGTATAAAAACAGGCACATATACCAATGGAACAAAACAGAAAACCCAGAAATATGACTGCATAACTACAGGTATCTGATCTTCAACAAATCTGACAAAAACAAGCAATGGGGAAAGGATACTCTATTTAATAAATAACAGACTTGAAGACAGCCAAATCAAGAACCAACTGCCATTCACAATTGCTACAAAGAGAATAAAATACCTAGGAATACAACTAACAAGGAACGTAAAGGACCTCTTCAAGGAGAACTACAAACCACTGCTCAATGAAATAAGAGAGGACACAAACAGATGGAGAAATAGTCCATGTTCATGGCTAGGAAGAATCAATATTGTCAAAATGGCCATACTGCCCAAAGTAATTTACAGATTCAACGCTATCCCTATCAAACTACCAATGACCTTCTTTGAAGAACTGGAAAAAACCACCTTAAACTTCATATGGAACCAAAAGAGAGCCCGTATAGCCAAGTCAATTCTAAGCAAAAAGAACAAAGCTGGAGGCATCACACTCCCGGACTTCAAACTATACTACAAAGCTACAGTAATCAAAACAGCATGGTACTGGTACCAAAACAGAGATATAGACCAATGGAACAGGACAGAGACCTCCAACGCAACACAACACATCTACAACCACCTGATCTTTGACAAACCTGACAAAAACAAACAATGTGGAAGCGAGTCCCTGTTTAATAAATGGTGTTGGGAAAACTGGCTAGTCATGTGCAGAAAGAAGAAGCTGGACCCCTTCCTCACACTTTACACTAAAATTAACTCCAGATGGATTAAAGACTTAAACATAAGACTTAACACCATAAAAACCGTAGAAGAAAATCTAGGCAAAACCATTCAGGACATAGGCATAGACAAGGACTTCATGACCAAAACACCAAAAGCAGTGGCAACAAAAGCCAAAATACACAAATGGGACCTAATCAAACTCCACAGCTTCTGCACAGCAAAAGAAACAGTCATTAGAGTGAATCGGCAACCAACAGAATGGGAAAAAATTTTTGCAGTCTATCCATCTGACAAAGGGCTGATAACCAGAATCTACAAAGAACTGAAACAGATTTACAAGAAAAAAACAAACAAGCCCATTCAAAAGTGGGCGAAGGATATGAACAGACACTTTACAAAAGAAGACATACGTGAAGCCAACAAACATATGAAAAAATGCTCATCATCACTGGTCATTAGAGAAACGCAAATCAAAACTACATTGAGATACCATCTCACGCCAGTTAGAATGGCGATCATTAAAAAATCTGGAGACAACAGATGCTGGAGAGGATGTGGAGAAATAGGAACGCTTTTACACTGTTGGTGGGAGTGTAAATTAGTTCAACCATTGTGGAAGATGGTGTGGCGATTCCTCAAGGACCTAGAAATAGAAATTCCATTTGATCCAGCAATCCCATTACTGGGTATATATCCAAAAGACTATAAATCGTTCTACTATAAGGACACATGCACACGAATGTTCATTGCAGCACAGTTTACAATAGCAAAGACCTGGAACCAACCCAAATGCCCATCGATGACAGACTGGACAGGGAAAATGTGGCACATATACACCATGGAATATTATGCAGCCATCAAAAACGATGAGTTCGTGTCCTTTGTAGGGACGTGGATGAACCTGGAAACCATCATTCTCAGCAAACTGACACAAGAACAGAAAATCAAACACCGCATGTTCTCACTCATAGGCGGGTGTTGAACAATGGGAACACATGGACACAGGGAGGGGGAGTATCACACACTGGGGTCTGTTCGGGGGGAAAAAGGGGAGGGATAGTGGGGGGGTGGGGAGTTGGGGAGGGATAGCATGGGGAGAAATGCCAGATATAGGTGATGGGGAGGAAGGCAGCAAATCACACTGCCATGTGTGTACCTATGCAACAATCTTCCATGTTCTTCATATGTACCCCCAAACCTAAAATGCAATAAAAAAAAAATGGTGCTGGGATAACTGACTAGCCATAAGCAGAGTATCAAAACTGGACCCCTTCCTCATACCCTATACAAAAATTAACTCAAAATGGATTAAGTACTTAAATATGAAACCTAAAACTATAAAAACCCTGGAAGGCAATGTATGCAATAGCACTGAGGGCATAGGCACAGGCAAACATTTCATGACAAAGATGCCAAAAGCAATTGCAACAAAAGGAAAAATTGACAAACGCAATCTAATTAAGCTAAAGAACTTTTTCACAGCAAAAGAAACTATCAATAAAGAGACAACCTACAAATGGGAGAAAATCTTTGCATATATGTGTCTGACAAAAGTCTAATATCCAATATTTATAAGGAACATAAGCAAATTTGTAACAAAAAAAAAAACCACATTAAAAAGCAGACAAAGGACATGAATTAGGATTCTTTTGGTTATAGCAACTGAAGCAAATGACAAACTCCAACAGAAAAGGGGGAGATCCTGGCCATATACTAAGGAATTTTATAAAACGAAGAAAAGTTTGAATAACTTCTCTCAGAAAGAAAAGAAAGTAGGGCTGCTCCAGAGACATTTTGGACTTTTTCTCTACAAATATGCCAATAACAGGTACAGACCACATAGTGCCTTTTATAAAATAGCACTCTAAAATTGCAAGGTGATAACTGCCAGCTCATGTCACAGCTGGATTTTTATTAGGTCACTGAATCATCCTATAAGGCCAGCATTTTCTGAATGATGGGGTATATGATTGTGTCCATTAATCCTTTGGGTATCATCCCATTACCTTGCCACTTTTGCTGTGAAGTGAATTTGGAGGGGAATATGTTTATTCTGACAGCGTATATGACCTTCAGTAAACTCATACATGGCAATACAGAGGAATAAAGAGAAGATAAGAAAATCCAAATCAAACTATGCATAACTATTCTAATAGGGCAAAAAATTCTGATTTCCTCACTGATGAGAATGACCCAATTTAGTTGATTTAATTACCTGGCATCTAGAAAGCATCTTTGAGGTTTGGTGTTAGATTGGTGTTTAGAAGTGAGTTCTTTTACTTGAAAAATTGGGCACTTAGCAATGATACTAGGCAAGTCAGGCCCAGTGAGGAGACATTCATGCCATTGAGCCTACAACAAGCCTAACATCTCTATTTGTGCCATGCCTGCCTTGTTCATGAGCCCACTGATTAAATACCTTACTGTCTAATAAAGGGAAATGACTGACAACTATGGGTCATTTTGCCTACCTGGTTTACTAAGGGCCTCTTCTGTAGTGAAAGTCTTCTGAAAAGCGTACATAAGATACAACTCTATTCATCCTCTAAATGCATTCTGAGAGATCCACCCACACCAACCCATCTCTTAACCTTTTTGTCACCAATATTCCAATTTTGATCTTCCCCACACTAACTGTTACCTAGTAATTAGTATACATTATGATTGAAGGCTAAGTTTCCTTTTAGCAAAATAAACAGTAAATTGTTATGCTTTGTGTTCTGGTCACAAAGAGACTTAACCTTCTCCACTATCTTTCAGGGCCACTCATATCTGGAACTGTAACACTGCAGACCATTTCCAGTTGATGCCAGCATTTCACAGAGAAGCAGGCCTAAGTGCTTCATCTTTAGTTAAGTGGCCATAGGAAACTAACCATGAGGCCATCTGAGGTGTGAATTGGAATTTATTGCAATGTAAACCATGGAAGTGAATGTGACCTGATTCAGCAAATAATTAATGTATTCATGATACAGTTTAATGAGAGAACATTACCAGTTATATGTAGCTTTAAAAATAACATATCACATAGCATGAGCTGCTTATTAGTAGATCAGAGCCTGTAGCTGTCCAAGACCAGATGTTCTATCTTCACCAGAGTCAGTTAAAAAGCTGAGACTCATTCTAAGGTGAAGGAGATTTATATGGAAAAGAGGATGACTGTGCTCTGAAACTCTGACTCCACTCAATTGTCCCATGAGGGCTTGTCCCAGACTCCACAGAACATTCCATTCTCCATACAGAACCTTTGGAACTTCTGGGTCATAAGGGCTGGGTAAAGAGTAATGTAAATTTTCTTACAGAAGAGCTGAAGATGCTTCTGTTGCTCTGGGAGATTATCAGATACCCAGAGGTGATAGGTTCATAATTATCTCCTTCCTCTCTCTTGGCATGGTTCACTATAGATAGAGTCTATTTCCCTGTCCCATAGACTTTGGGCTTCACCACCATATGACTTGCTTTGATCAATGAAGTGTGGGAGAATATGCCAGTATTCCAATTCCCAGCTGCCTTCTTGCATCCCTGCCTTCCACAGAGAGAAACTCATATCTCAGGTAGGTAGAACTGCTTCAACTTGGACTCTGGAAAGACAACACACCTGGAGCAGACCTGAACCCTACCTACAGCCTGAATTAGAGCTCCAGGGGCAATGTGCAATGCAACTGAAGGAGAAATAAATGTTTGTTACTGTAAGCTACTGAGATTATCGAGGTTGTTACAGCAAAACCCAACGGAAGTAGACAAATATGTCAAAGTAAATAGGTCAGAGACACTGCCTAACATGCTTCTTCAAAATGTGTTATAAACTATCTTTGAAATCTGAAAAGGACCACTTTGCCACGTGTTGTACCTCCTTTTTCTTAAGGGACACCAGGTATATAAATTCTTTTAATTTGGAAATAATATTTCAACATACTCTAAACCATTAAAATCTTGGAAACTTCATAGGATCAAACCTCATAATTATTTTAGAAGTTTTGTGCTACCCCTCGAACCAAAATGTCTAGGGTAACTCCCATTTCCTGTTCTTCCAGGTCCGTCATCTTGACATCATCAATAGTACAACAGAACCCACATAATACAGACTCTTGGGGGTTTGCTCAAACTATGCACCAGCCTCCAGATGCTTTAAGTGTTATGTGTTAATGACTCATAGCTACAGCCTTTGCTCAAGGCTACATGAGGAAGAGCCTTTTTGAGCAGGGTTCCTAATGGCAAATTTAGGGACCAACAGGCTGCTAGTTTTTCATCCTGGAATATAGAGAGGTGCCCCTTACCTACACATACACAAACACACACTCCAAAGGCCAATTTCAAATACCTAGCTTCCCACATTTCCTGAGAGTCTACTGCCTACAATCTCTCCCCAATATAATGACTGTATTTGTTTAGGTTATTAGGGTTATGAGCAACAGAAATGAACTCTGGTTAGCCTAATTTAAAACATCATTATAAGATTATAGGAGTGGCTCACAATTAAAATCAGAGTTGAACAGTGACGATTTGAAATGTGAAGAAATCACAAAACCTCCAGGGACATTTATAGCAGAGATTCTAGATTTTAACTCTGGCAGAGTTTCTGAAGTTTGGCTGCACATTAGAATCACACAGGCATTACGAAAATCCTATTGCTAATGCCCAGTTCTTAACCCTAGATAATCTAAAACAAAATCTTTTGAAATGGGACCAAGAACTCAACCGCCTTTAAAATCTCAGAGGTGATTCCAGTTAGTAGCCATGGTTGAAATTTAAGCTGCATTAGCAGCACCTGGAGGGCTTATTAAATCTGGGCATTTCTGATTTATATAAAATCGTGAGAAACAATTTGAATTTATAAAAAGTTTCAGGTGATGCTGCACCTGGGTCTGGGTGGGGCCTGAGCTACTGCCATCCTAATAAGCTCTCATGTGTTCTGTGGCTGCTGATACTGAAATCACACATAGACGAGCAAAATTCTACAGCAGTGGCCCTCAAACTTGAGCATGTGCGCATAGCACTCATTGCAAACTTTGTGAAAACACAGATTCCTGAACTCCCTCACCAGATTCTGATTCAAGAAGCTCCCATATGATGTTGATGCTGCCAGTCCATAAACCAGACTTTTTATAGCACCACACTAGAGCACTGGATCTAAACCAGAAAAGATTTTTCCCTTCAGGGGACATTTGGAAAGATCTGGATACATTTTTGATTGTCACACTGGGACAAATGAGAGAGGAGGACAGACGGGGAATGCTACTGGCATCTAGCGTGTAGAGGCCAGGGATACAGCTAAACCTTCTATAACGCACAGGACAGCCTTCCACAACAAGGAATTATCCAGCCAAAAATGTCAATAGTGCCAAGGCTGAGAAACCTTGCTCTGGAACGTGGCCATTAGCAAAACCCAGTTGCTCCTCCTTAGCTATCTGGTCTGATTTTATAATTCCTGCGAGAAAAAATAATAGTGCTCTGACTAAGGCTACGTATCCACCCCTGGATCAATCAGCTATACCAGGGAGGCAAGACCATGCCATACACACTGGAGATGCAGCCTTTGGAGAGAAGCAGTAGAATGCAGAAAACAAGGTATTTCAAAAGTCAACAGAAGCAAGCAAAGTCTAACTTTAGCTGAGACCATTGTGTTCGCTAGAGTAGGGATGGGAGTCAGTAATGGGCATCTCTTTCTGAGGCGTAAGAAGATGTTTGAGTCTTCACCTATGCAGCAGTCACTGAGCTACTGCTGTAACCTAAGCAGGTGAGAACCTCACTCTAAGCTTTGAAGCCTAATGCAGCTGCAAAGAGATCCTTGTATTTCTATGCTTCTTATGTTTCCTTGAAATAAATCATCATCCCTGAGGTAACTGAGCCTATTTCTTTTTCTTGCAAGCTGAAGTATGCGCGCACACACACACACACACATGCAGGCACACACATACACACAATGCTTGGTGTTGATTCAACGTGTACTTTCCATCTGTCCCTCCCAGGATCTGATGAAACACACAGCCAGTGGAGGCTAAGGGAAATGGCCTGCCCAGTCTAACAGGATCACCCTTCACTTCAGTTGTTTACTGCTGTATCAGTACTAACTTCCTTATTCTACCAAAGTGTTTCGGAATTGTTAGTTTCTTGAGTGGGAGTAATAATAGCTATGTTTTATTGAGCGTACTCTTTCACACTTTGTCCCGAGCATGTACCCATCAATCTGTAGATACAGACATAGACATATACAACCATATATACATATATACAAATATACACACACATATACATATACAAACATACGTTTGCATGCATATATATGAAAACATATACATTTTTAGTTCTAACAAGATTCTCATGACATAGAAGTATTATTATCAACAGAGAAATTAGTCTTAGTGAAGTTATATAATATGCCCAAAGTAATATATTTTGAAAGTAGAACTGGAATACAACCCCAGGTCTGTAAAACACCAAAATCTTTTACTTAATCACTATATTCTCCTTTATTCCCTACCCTCCCTGCCATCATCCCACCATCCATCCACCTAATAATAGTGGTGCTGGGCTTCAATCATTTGATGCACACTATTTCATGGCTACATGTTAGCGAAAATATAACTTACTAAGTGCAAATTTTTCCCCACACACCTAGAGAAGAACCTGGCCAGATAGTACATTATCAATGTGGTTTTAATAAGTGTTTTGTTTTAGAAGACTTTTAGATTTGTAGAACATTTGCAAACACAGTACAGAGAGTTCCTGTCCACCCTTCACCCAGTTTGCCCTTCTGTGATTTCAAACAGATGGTAATGTAAACTCAGAATGAAAGAGCCCTCATTGTAATCATTCTCTGAACAAAGACACCGCATATGAGCCTGTAACTGCAACCAACTCCCTGCAGGTCAGCCGGCAACATGCTGTCAGATCAACCCAGCTGGAATGAACCCTGGGTGTCAAGGAATGTTCTGGTAATTTCCCAGTGCTTTGTGAATTTCAGACGTGATACTTCACTGGCTCTTACAACAGAGGGTAAGTGAGCAGAGTCTGCATTTGCCAGGCTAGCTCCTCAGAAGGTTATGTCTCACTTAGATCATAAAAGCCATTGGCCAGACATCCTGTCATGCCCTGTACTTTGTACAATGCCAAGTATACTGCAGATAGTTCCACAAGTGCTAAATAATAACACTGTCTAACTTTCATGGGCTATTTGCTGTACAGTCATTCTTTTTATTCATTCTATTAACTGCCATTGTCTCTGCTCTTGGTGAGAAAAAGTGTTACGGGTGACAAGATGGACATCTGGTTAAAAGACATCTTCAGAAATAGAACTCCCTGCTCCCAATCATGTCAAACTCTCAAGGCATTTGATTGGAGCAAAGCATAAAAAAGTTTTAGCAGTTTGTCCTTTATGTTAGTTGCAAAATTTACAACCACCCCCCCCACTTGCATCTTCTCTGAGATCCTATCTGCCTTTGAGGACTAACATGACATAATTCTACTCAACTATAATAATGTAATGGTGAAGAGGAATTTTCTGCTTGGAAGAGACCATCTCATTTCAATATGCTGTGACATCTTTTGGAAACCAATATCCTCTATAATGGAGAATGGCTGCAGATCAAGGGCAATCATTTCTGTGATTTATGAGCAGTACAAGCAGATGGTTTTTTGAATATTTGGCCTTTTCCCAAAACCTCATGCAAGCTAAGCTGTTGTATCTTATTGCATGAAAAGTCTGCTTCCAGGCGAAGGGATGGGCTCAGAATCTGCCTTTGTACTTGAAATCAGGGGCAGAAGATACAAATAACCTAAGGAAAGTCAAAGAAACTGGATTTTGTTTTTTGAATTTTCTCTATAGTAAGCAGCAACCATAACTACAGACTAACTTGTGTCTGCCAAAAAGGGAAGAAAAAAAAAACGCCAGATACCTGGTCTGGAAAGTGACGATGTCTCACTTTGCCATGGTTATTAGATTATCAATTTTCTCCCCCACAAGACCTGTGTGATTCACAGGGAACACTATTAGCCTGGCAAGAATTAATTACAGCCCTGGCAAAGGTGACCTTCCAAACAAAAGCAAAAAAGCAAATCAGTCTTTTGTGTGAAGCACCTGAATGGTAAGGAGGTTTGGCTAGGATTCTTAACAGCATCTTGGGAATTACTATCTGATTAAAAAGGAGCATGCTGGATTGTTGTAAGTGGAAGGCCAGAGTGTGCAGGACTTCAGCCTAAGCTATGACGGGAAACAATTATCTGCTGTATTCAGTAGATACAATTTGAAAGCTTCTATTTCAATTTGATTAATCTCTTCACAGGTCATAAAAAATGGGAGTATTTTGAGGACTGAAGACTGACAATGGAGAAAGAATAATCATTTCATTTCAGCATCAGAAGACTCAGGGACGCTGCACATTGTTTTAGTCTGTTTGGGCTTCTATAACCAAATAGTAGAAACTAGGTGGTTTATAAACAACAGAAATTGATTTCTCATAGTTCTGGAAGCTGGAAAGTCTAAGATCGAGGTGTCAGTAGATTTGATGTCTAGTAAGTGCTTGCTTTTGGGTCACAGATGGTGCCTTCTCAATGTGTCCTCACATTGTAGAAGGGACAAGGCAGGTTCCTGAAGCCTCTATTATAAAGACACTAGTCCCATTCTAATGATCTAATCACGTTCCCAAGCCCCACCTCCTAAAACCATCTCATTGCTGATTAGGTTACAAGACATGAATTTTGGAGAGGCACAAACATTCAGATTATAGCACACACAGAAGTGAAGGACACCAAAGCCACCTGAAACAGGACTCATGAAAAATGATTTTCTCTATGGTCAATCTATCCAACACTGTATCCCTAGCTTGAGATTCTATTTGTTACTCTCTTTTCCAGAAAATTAATATTGGGAAAATGTATGAAGTCACCAAAATGAGTCTTTAACAGTCCCACATTCTTCCCCCGTGCCGTGAAACCCGCGCTCTCCTCAGTTTCTCAGTCCCCAGCAGCACAGCAATCCTTTCCTATATAAAACTGTGCATTCAGGAAAGGTTTTGCTGTCTATAACAAAGCTCAGAATAAACCTGTATCACTTTTTACTACAAAGGTTTTATTTTGGGGTTGAAATGGAAGGCTTTGGCACATGTTAAAAGGATTTCAAGGATAAACAGAGAGAGTTTTTTGTTTTTTGGGGTTTTTTGCAGTGCTACTAGCTTGTCACAGAGGCAAGCTTCCCTGCTATGATGAATTTTGCTCCCAGAAAGTGCCCAATGTCCCAGAAATGAAAAGTTAGGCAGATCGCTGTCTGTCTGTATCAGGGTATTCTAAGACCATACTTGGTTCAGCTCATAGGTTTCCCTGTAAGTAGGTATTTGCACTGATCTGTCCATTTTCACATTTCTGGGTGACAAAAGGTACACTTCTTTTTAAGAATGTAGCCCTGAGCCTCCATGGGAAGTCTTAAAATTTTCAGTTCTATTAATATTACGTTTTTTTCTTATTATTTAAGTTCTGGGGTACATGTGCAGATCGTGCAGGTTTGTTACATAGGTTTACATGTGCCATGTTGGTGGTTTACAGCATCCATCACCCCATCATCTACATTAGCTATTTCTCCTAATGCTATCCCTCCCCAATCCCCCAGCCCCTGCTATTCCTCCCCTAACCCCCCATTCCCCAGGCCCCAGTTATGTTATGTTCTCCTCCCCTGTGTTTGTGTTCTCATTGTTCAACACTCGCTTATGAGTGAGAACATGTGGTGTTTGGTTTTCTGTTCTTGTGTCAGTTTGCTGAGAATGATGGTTTCCAGTTTCATCCATGTTCCTGCAAAGGACATGAACTCATTTTCATGGCTGCATAGTATTCCATGGTGTATATGTGCCACATTTTCTGAACCAGTCCATCACTGATGGGCATTTGGGTTAGTTCCAAGTTTTTGCTATTGTAAACAGTGCCACAGTGAACATGCGTGTGCATGTGCCTTTATAATAGAATGATTTATAATCCTTTGGGTATATACCCAGTAATGGGATTGCCGAAAATTTCTAGTTCTAGATCCTTGAGGAATGGCCACACTGTCTTCCACAATGGTTGAATTAATTTACACTCCCACTAACAGTGTAAAAGTGTTCCTGTATCTCCACATCCTCTTCAGCATCTGTCATCTCCTGACTTTTTAATGATTGCCATTCTAACTGGCATGAGGTGGTATCTCAGTGTGGTTTTGATTTTCATTTCTCTAACAACCAGTGATGATGAGCTTCTTTTCATATGTTGGCTGCATAAATGTCTTCTTTTGAAAAGTGTCTGTTCATATCCTTTGCCCAATTTTTGATGGGGTTGTTCATTTTTTTCTTGTAAATTTGTTTACATTCTCTGTAGTTTCTGGATATTAACCCTTTGTCTGATGGGTAGATTGCAAAAATTTTTTCCCATTCTGTTGGTTGCCGGTTCACTCTATTGACAATTTATTTTGCTGTGCAGAAGCTCTGAAGTTTAATTAGGTCCCATTTGTCTATTTTGGCTTTTATTGCCATTGCTTTTGGTGTTTTAGTCATGAAGTTATTGCCCATGCCTATGTCCTAGATGGTACTGTCAAGGTTTTCTTCTAGAGTTTTTATGTTAGGCCACATGTTTAAATCTTTAATCCATCTTGAGTTAATTTTTGTATAAGGTGTAAGGAAGGGGTCCAGTTTCAGCTTTCTGCATATGGCTAGCCAGTTTTCCCCAACACCATTTATTAAATAGGGAATCCTTTCCACATTGCTTGTTTTTGTCAGGTTTGTCAAACATCAGATGGTGTAAGTTGTGTGGCGTTCCTTCTGAGACCTCTGTTCTGTTCCATTGGTCTTTATCTCTGTTTTGGTGCCAGTACCCGGGGTACAAAGAGGAGCTGGTGCCCTTCCTTCTGAAACTATTTCAAACAATACAAAAAGAGGGAATTCTCCCTAACTCATTTTATGAGACCAACATCATCCTGATACCAAAACTTGCCAGAGACGCAACTAAAAAAGAAAATTTCAGGCCAATATCCATGATGAACATTGATGCAAAAATCTTCAATAAAATACTGGCAAACTGAATCCAAAAACACATCAACAAGCTTATCCATCACGATCAAGCAGTCTTCATCCCAGCGAGGCAAGGCTGGTTCAACATCTGCAAATCTGTAAACGTAATCCACCACATAAACAGAACCAAAGACAAAAACCACATGATGATCTCAACAGATGCAGAAAAGGCCTTCAACAAAATGCAACAGCCCTTTAAGCTAAAAATTCTCAATAAACTAGGTATCGATGGATGGTATCTCAAAATAATAAGAGCTATTTATGGCAAATCACAGCCAAGATCATACTGAATGGGCAAAAACTGGAAGCATTCCCTTTGAAAACTGGCACTAGACAAGGATGTTCTCTCTCACCACTTGTATTAAACACAGTACTGGAAGTTCTGGCTAGGGCCATCAGGCAAGACAAAGAAAGAAAGAGTATTCAAATAGGATGAGAGGACGTCAAATCTTTTCTATTTGCAGATGAGATGATTATATATTTAGAAAACCCCATTGTCTCAACCTAAAATCTACTTAACCTGATAAGCAACTTCAGCAAAGTTTCAGAATCAATGTGCAAAAAATCACAAGCATTCCTATACACCAATAATAGACAGAGAGCCGAATCACGAGTGAACTCCCATTCACAACTGCTACAAAGAGAATAAAATACCTAAGAATACAACTAACAAGAGATGTGAAGGACCTCTTCAAGGAGAACTACAAACCACTGCTCAAGTAAATAAGAGAGGACACAAACAGATGGAAAACATTTCATGCTCATGGTTAGGAAGAATCAGTATCATGAAAATGGCCATATTGCCCAAAGCAATTTATAGATTCAATGCTATCGTCATCAAGCTACCAATGACTTTCTTCACAGAATTGGAAAAAACCACCTTAAACTTCATATGGAACCAAAAAAGAGCCTGCATAGACATGACAATCCTAAACAAAAAACAAAGCTGGAGGCATCACGCTACCTGACTTCAAACTATATTGCAAGGCTACTATAATCAAAAAAGCAAGGTACTGGTATTAATATTATTCTTATTCCACAAGTTCTGGTTTTATTCATCCCCTTCTTTGATCATTCACATATCAATTTAATAAAAGTTTATTGACTGCCTTTTCTAGACTCATGACACAGCCCTGGGCTCACAGCTCTGAAAAGTGCAGACAAGGTTTATGTTCTCATGTAAAAATTTAATTCCCTGCTTAACTTCATGTTATTTGATTATACCTTTAATCATTTCTTGAGCTAATTCATTAATTTTTTTAAAGAAGCAAAAATCTCTAACCATTTTATATTAAACAAATACACAAACCAGCTTCTCATAAACTCTTAAGAAAAAGAAATTCAAGTCAGTTAGGAAGAAAAACAAAAGCAAGGAAAATATTAAGTATGAAAATTAATGGCATATTATTAAAGCTGTAATGAGATACAAATTCATAGTTAATTTGGTGTTGGCCATTGTTTCTTATTTTATCCCTTCTGATAGGTATATGCCAATGTTTTTATTTGGTTTTCCTACTGCTTATGATGTTGGAAATCTTTTCACATGTTTATTTGCCATCTGCTTTTCTCATTTAGTAAAATACCTCTTGACATTTGCCTATTTTCTTGTTTTTGATTTACTGTTGAGTTTTGAGAGGTTTTTGCATATTCTAGGCACTAATCCTTCATCAGACATGTAATTCATAAATATTTTCTCCTAGTCAGTATCTTACCTTGTCATCCACTTAAAAGGGTTTTCCACAGAGAAAAAGGTTTGTTTTTTAATTTTACGAAGCTCAATTTATCAATTTTCCTTTCTGGAACATGCTTTTGGTATTAAGTTTAAGCCTAGACCTCAAATATTTTCTTCTATATTTTTTTTCCAAAATTTTATAGTTGTACATTTAAGTCCATGGTTCAATTTGAGTTAATTTTTATATGAGGTCAGTTTTTGTCTATGGATATCCATTTGCTCCAATATAATTTGTTGAAAATGCTAGCTTTCATCTATTGAATTGCTTTTGCATCCTTGAAAGAAATCCATTAGGCATAATTGTGGGGGTCTAATTCTGGATTTTCTATCCTGTCCACTGATCTATGTGTCTACCCTTCTGCTAATAACATAGTCTCAGTTACTGTAGAAATTAGGGTAGATTTACTCTTTTTCAAATAGTTTTAGCTACTCTTGTTTCTTTGACTTTCTACTTAAATATTAGAATAATCTTCTGTATGTATACACAAAAATCTTTCGGGAATTATACGAGTCACAATCAGCCTATATATCAATTTTTTGAGAACTGACATCTTTACTATGTTGATTCTTCCCATCTATGAACATGGTATGTCTCTCTAGTTATTTAGATTTTCTTTCATCAGTATTTGTAGTTTCATCACTATTTGTAGTTTTCTTATGTTTTGATATAGTTATATCTCAGTATTTCTCTTTTTTGGAGCACATTTAAATGGTATTTTATTTTTAATTGTGGCTTTTCTACATGTTTATTGCTGATGTGTAGAAATAAAATAGATTTTTGTATGCCTATCTTGAATCTTGCAACTTTGCTGAACTTACTTATTCATTCCAAGAATTTTTGTATAGATTCTTTGGAATTTATATGTGGACAATTATGCCATCTGAAAGTAGGAACAGGTTTTTTCTTCTTTTCCAACCAATATGCCTTTTAGTTCCCTTTCTTGCCTTATTGTACTGACTAGAACTTCTAGCACTATGTTGAATAATAAGAGCAAACAGCCTTAACTTGTTGCCAATTGTAGGGGAAAACACTTAATCTTTCACTGTTAAGTAAAATATTAACTGTTGAGTTTTTATAGATGATCTTTAACAGATTGAGAACATTCCCCTTTATTTCTATTTGTTCTGAAAGTCTTTGTGATGAATGGGTAAATGTCAAATGCTTTCTTCTGCATTGCTTGTTATGAACATAATACTTTTTTCTCTACCATGCTAAAATGGTAGATTGCATTAATTTATTTTTAAATACTGAACCAGCCTTACCTTCTTTGAATAAGTCCCATTTGTTCATGGTGTCTAATTCTTTTAAGCTGAATTATATTTGATAGTGTTTTATTAAGGATTTTTACGTCTAAGTTTATGAAGAATATTGGTCTATAGTTATCTTTTTTGTACTTTAATTTTTTGGTATCAAAGTAATACTAGCATCATAAAATGAATTCAGAAGCATTTTCTTCTCTTCTAATTTCTAGATTACTTGGTATACAGTTGATGTTAATTCTTTTTTACATGCTTGCTAGAATTCCCTCAAGGAAAACCATCTGGGCTTGGATATTACTATTTTGAGAGTTTTTAAGCAATAAGTTCAATTTTTTTAATAGTTACAGGGCTATTTGAATTACCTGTTTCATATTGGGCGAGTTGTAGTAATTTTTGTTTTTTGAAGAATTGACTCATTCATCTAAGGTGTCAAATTTATGTGTGAAATCATTTCTGTGGCCTCTACTAACATATGAGGAGAGTGAGTTGTCTTTCCACAAATGGGAAGTCAAGAAAGTCCTGACACTCCTCTAGGCCACCATCCAGGAGAAACAGAGGTGCCTGATTACTCCCAGATGAGACTGGGAGTTCAAGATCCCCAGAGAGTGGGTGGGTCCTCCTAACTGCCTGGTAGCTATGACCTTACCTTTCCCTAACATGATCCTAAGAGGGAAGATGACCTTGTCACATTCTGGTGCGTACAGAAGTCTAGATTCACATTCAATCTTTGTTATTGTAGATGAGGGTGGGAATCACAAACTTTCTGTGCTGTTTGCCTACAGAGCTGTTTCTTCATCAAGAGGGTTTTTCTATTGTTGTGTTTTGTCTTTCTAGGCTGCCCCTTTTCTTGGTCCTTTGGCTAGAAGAAGGAGTCTTTTACTGAGACTTTTGAAAACGTGTACATGTTGGTTTTTCTAGGCTGCCAACTTCTTCAGCTCCAAGTCTGGGGTATCTTAGGCAAAAAGAAAACCCAAGGAACTTACTGCTGCATTATTCCTCGAGTCCTAAAATCTCCAGCAAGTCCATCTGCTTCTCTTCACCTTTCAGAGACTTCTTATGCTTCTTTTATATGTAAGTCTGGGGTTTTAGTTGTAATCAGTGGGAAAGCAAAGAACAATACATCTAATCCATCTTCACAAAAGCAGAATTTCTGAGTTTCTTTAATAACAAAAATGAAAAGTATTATTCGTTAAAGTATATCTCAGAAATTTTTCATAAAGAGTAATATGTGGAGTATATATATTTTATAGCTCATATAAATCTATGAATAGATAGTAAACACAAAGCTTCTCTGATTCCTTTACACAAGAATGATAATGTGAATAAACAATTTCTGGTTAGATCTCAAATTATTTTTACTCACTTCAAAATTCTACAAATGTTGCTTTACTAGCATCTAAAGTTCAACGTTATGTAGGAAAAGACTGAGATCAGCCTGATCTCTTTACTTTGTCTTTCTAGATGCTCAGAGGATTCTTTGTTTACTATTGAAATTCAAAAATTTCACTAGAATGTGTTTAGGTGTTGTTTTCCTGTTGACCAGTTTGTCTCATGTGCTGCCTTAGGGTATTATTCATTTCAGGAAAGTTTTCTACTATTAGTTCCTGATGCTTGCTCTGTTCAATTTGTTCTCTCCTCTTGATCAATTTTCTGTAGGCTGAACTGTTCTTTGCCCTTTATTTCTATCTTCTTCTTTTCATTAATTTCTATTTGTCATTATGCTATGAATTCTAAAAGAATTGTCAAAAAATGTCTTCCAAGTTATTGGTTTCATCTCTAAAGAGATGATTCTTATCATTAACTGCTTCCAATACAGACTTTAATTTCTTCATTACATTTTAATTCCTTTACGATGTAAATTTTTCTTGCCAATTCACTTTGTACTTGCGGACTATGTAGAAAACCACTTTTGACTTTTTAAATGTCATCTTTCTTCCCTTATTTCAGGGATTCTGATGTTATTTTCAAGTTGAGTGCACAATTAAGATGCAATGACCTTCCCTCTAGTAAATCTTTTCTAGTAGAATAAGTAATACGTGGACAAAAAAAAAAAAAAAACAATTAAATATGACAAAAAACAAATGTAATGAAAAGCAGATCTCCTTCTTACAGCCAGATATGCAACTGTTTTCTGTAATCAAACATTGTTAATAGTTACTCATTTCCTTCCAGAAACATTTTATTTATACTCGAGCATGTAAATGTATATTTATCTGTGCTGGTTTTAATATAAATGGTACCACAGAGGTCTTGATTCTTCTTAAGGTATCTTGAAGATAATTTTATGTTAGCATATAATATTCTATACATTCTACTAACAACATAGAATTCTGCTAAATGAATTAATAATAATACATTTTTCTACTACCTCATAACAGACACTTAAGTTGTTACAAGTACTTAACCACAGGGAATTGTTGAAAAGCATGGTATTCCTTTGATTCTTTAGTTATGCTTAGGGGTGGTTGGGTTGTAGACTTTTCTTTTTTCACTTTCTATTTTTCTTCTATTTACATTTCTTTTTAATCTTGTTTGAATATCATCTTTAAATAATAGGAGATATATCCAGACTTTGTGCCGACCTTACACTTAATTATCCTTCTTTCCTCTCATCCCATCTACCGTTTTACACTTAGTGTCTTCCTTCCAAACAAAACTGAGGTGCTGATCGCCTTTATAGACAATCTATAAAGTCTGAAAAACAAAATGTTAACAATATTTATCTTTGAGAAGTTTAATCAGGAAGATTTTTACTTTGATGTTTATGCCTTTTATATTGCTTAAATCCTGTAACTGAAAAGTTTTTAAAGAAAAAAATGCAATAGAAATTTAAAATATAGCATTACCAGTTCAGCAACCCAAAATATGGGGGTAGTAGGTCACTAAAGCTGAATGTTATTCAAAAGAGGAACTTCATTTCTATGCCATTTTTCTAAGTGTGTTGAAGCCATTCCACTGGTGGTAAGTTTTCACTTGGTCCTGGCCCCATAACAGGAATAGCAGACATCTTATATGTCAGCCCCAAAATGTTTTCCCATATTCACTGCTAACAAAACACCAATTTCATTTGGGCAGTAAATTAAGCCACAGTCAAAAGATTCAATAGATAAAAGCTCAGCAAAAGGTTTGAGCAGGGTTCAAAAATCAGCAACAACAGAAAACTACAAGCTACTCCAGGCCTGAAAGAAAAGAGAAATAAGCAGTTATTCAATTTAAGGCAGAGCTGTAACCACAAGAAAAGCCCTCCTAGAAGGAACTTGCCCTTTGGTAGAGAGAGAATGGTGGAGTCGTGGAAGCAGGATCACCCAATAGGAGTTGCAGCCAAGAGGAACAAACTGTGGCAATGCAGGAAGGACAGAAGATAGGGGGAAAATACTCAAAACCAGTCTACTCTCCTGTCTCCAGATTGCTTACCATTTCTTCTGGTACCAAGACTCATTGAGAAGCCAGATGGAAAGGGAGCTCAGATGATCTATGCTACAGAGGTCAGCCCCCTGAGGTACAGAGCAAGTCGAGAAGAACAGGGAGACACATATTTTCAATGCCCTGTCTCACATCCTCTTCACTCACCATTTTGTTCTGACCATTGCTTTAGCAACCAGCTGAAGCAATAGAACCTCAACCTTAGCTGCAGAAATGAGTCTTGTGCTTCAGAACTCTTTGTTTCCACAGCATGAGATACCTACACAAGACTAGATTGCTTACTTACTCTGCAGCATACTCTGGCTATACATGCAAGGAAGATAGCAGCCCTAGGGGCAAACCTTGACCAACTGGAGTTAGAAGCAAGTAGATAAATATATCCTTTTCTATGTCTTGAGTAAACAAGTCTGGAGAGAGGATCGATACAGTTCTTCAGAGAGTTTTCAACTAAACTGAACTTCAATTGCCCACAGTAGTAACTAACATTCAGTCTTCGTAACTCCACTCCTGGATTATCTTTATCTCCTCTCCATTTCACTAGTCCTAGTACTCAAGGTTTAATTTGTATCAAAAGAGAAGAGGCTTCTAATACCAGCCACTGAACCCCAAGTTAGAATGCTGTAGCCTTTCCTAAAGCAAAATAACACACTACCAACATCCGCATTCAATCCTCTGACTCCTGTTCCCTGAGATCACTTCCTCAAATAAGCTATCTATCTGCATCCGTCCCTTTTCTCGGGCTCTTCTTTTGGGGGTAAACCCATGATAAAATAGGCAGACAACAGGTAGCTGTAGAGTAGCAAAGGAGAGTAACCAATCGAGGTGTCCATCCTTCTTCCAAGCAATGCGAGAGTAAAAACTCCATTCCAAAATCTAGGTGTAAACAATTAGGCATTGTGGCGCAGAACTGTAATCCCAACTACTAGAAAGGCTTAGGCAAAAGGATTGCAGGAGCCCAGGAGTTCAACACCAGCCCGGGGAACATACAGAGATCCCATCTCAAAAATATATATTTTTAAATCTAGATACAGATTCTTATTAATCTACAATAATTGTTTAGTCATGGTTGTGTGACCAGTTTTGGCCAATGTTAAAAGATTGAAGTATATTGTCATGCTTTATAGTATAAGAGCAAGTGTTGCACAAGGGCCGTTATAAACAGGTAGTCTAAAACGTGAAGCTGCAAAAACAACAACAACAACAGCAACAACAAACTAACTCCAAGGCTTTGGGTAAAAATACATACCATCAATCCAATATTATAGTCTACCAAATGCAAACCGTAAGTGCCACAGTCACAGATAAAAGCACCTTGAGAAAGGAAGAAAAGAGAAGGTGAAGCTTGTGGTTGCCACAGATGTCTAGCTAGAATCCAAGAGTTGGGAAAATCTTAGGATTAACCGTTTCTCAAGTATGTAGTTTGATTCTCCCTTGGTTTAGAGGATGTACACAGCCAGCTCTGACTCCGCAGGGTATAGTTAATGATGTCAAGCAGATGTAAGCAAACTATTTTTGGAAAGGGCCAGTTAGTAAATGTTGTAGGCTTTACAGTCCATGTAGTCTCTTACAAAAGCAGGCATAAAATCTGGAGACGACAGATGCTGGAGAGGATGTGGAGAAATAGGAACACTTTTACACTGTTGGTGGGAGTGTAAATCAGTTCAACCATTGTGGAAGACAGTGTGGCGATTCCTCAAGGACCTAGAAATAGAAATTCCATTTGACCCAGCAATCCCATTATTGGGTATATATCCAAAGGATTATAAATCGTTCTACTATAAGGACACATGCACATGAATGTTCACTGCAGCACAGTTTACAATAGCAAAAACCTGGAACCAACCCAAATGCCCATCGATGATAGACTGGACAGGGAAAATGTGGCACATATACACCATGGAATATTATGCAGCCATAAAAAATGATGAGTTCGTGTCCTTTGTAGGGACATGGATGAACCTGGAAACCATCATTCTCAGCAAACTGACACAAGAACAGAAGATCAAACACCGCATGTTCTCACTCATAGGCGGGTATTGAATAATGAGAACACATGGACACAGGGAGGGGAACATCACACACTGGGGTCTGTCGGGGGGGAAATAGGGAGGGGCAGCGGGGGGGTGGGGAGTTGGGGAGAGATAGCATGGGGAGAATGCCAGATATAGGTGATGGGGAGGAAGGCAGCAAATCACACTACCATGTGTGTACCTATGCAACAATATTGCATGTTCTTCACATGTACCCCAAAACCTAAAATGCAATTAAAAAAAAAAAGAAAAGAAAACACATAAACAAATGGGCATGACTATGCCCCCGTAAAACTTTCTTTATAAAACAAGTGGTAGACCTGATTTGGCCTGCAAGGTGTAGTTTGCTGATCCTGGTGTAAACCAAGAAGGTTTTTGCTGCCACTTCACAAGAACCCAACTGCACCACAGTTAATACTCTCTTCAAAATCTAAACAATACCATTAATAAATAAAATATTCAACTATCCAGTAGCTGTCTTCAAAAATTTTATTTTCTGTAACTTAAGAATATTAGCTTTCTCTTGTTATTTCCAGAAAAAATTCAGATCACCAAATTACTGTCAATGACCATATTTTTAATCTCACAAATCACTTTATATCTCACTCTGAAACTTCCACATCCCCAAAAATGAAATTGAAAGCACAAGACCTGAAAACCTATTGTGAAAGTCCATCAATTGAAAAGAGAACACTAAGTAGAACTAAAGAAAATGCACTTGTTCAAATACAATCAGGTAAGTAAGCCAAAAGAGTAGCCTCCTGGAGATAACCTTATATTAAAAGATTTTCATGTTTTCTTGAGAGCCTTTCATGCTAGAATTTCTAAAAGCCCACTGGTTGCACACAGTGGCAAAATACAACAGTGATTTAACATCCACAGGCAAATTACATAACAAAGCTAAGATATGATGGAGTACATTTCTTATCCAGTGGTAGAGTAATCTGCAATTTCACAAGTTAGAATTTGGTCAGGACCCAGATGTTAATTTCAATACCAGGCAGTTGTACTCAAGATTTAATTTGTATCAAATAGAGAAGAGGCTTCCAGTACCAGCCATTGAACCCCATGTTGGAATGCAGTTGCATCTCCTAAAGCAAAATAACACGCTACCAACATCACTGTTCAGCAGCACCATAGGTATCTCTGTGAGAATTTTCTAACAAATTACTGAAAAGGGTTGGCCCTATTTAATCCAAAAACGTGAATTCCATCAGCACGTATGGTTAGAGGGCTATAAAGCCAAAGAATAGCACACACTTGGGTCTTGTTCAGACTAAATTACTACAGAACAAGGGCCAAATACGAAAGTAATCACCACTGCATCTTTAGATTGCCCTCTCAAAATTGTGATTTTTTTTGTTCTGAAGATTTAATGGAAAAATAAGCAATTCCTTCTAAGTTAGAAATTTTTTTTTTCTGGTAAACAAATGTTTGACTATCCCATTAAATGCTGATTTCTTTCTCTTTTTTTTTAATCAACACCCACAACTTCTATCAAAGAGTACAAAATTTTTCTGGCATCTTCTTTAGATATTCTACAAACTTAATTGGTTTATTATGTATAGATATTGATATCAAGCAACTTATGGTTAAAGAGTACAATTTACACAGATTTGAACAGATGTATGAATTTAGAACTCAAAAACCACTGACCCAAACACTGAAGCATTTTGGTAGTGGTGAGCAAATGCAGCTGTCACATGTGAATTCAGATAGCGTGGGGGCAAGATTCCTACTGGCCTCCATTTTATCACAAAAGTTCTCCCAAGAGATAGAGCTATAGAAAGAAAATCCAAGTCTAAGACTTGGAGAGCTCCAAGACAGAAAAACATGACAGATGAAATACAGATAAAAGTTTAATGTAAAACATTATATGCCATTTAAATGAATGAGAACTGGAATAAAGTTTCCCAAAAAGTACACAGAAAGAATAATCTGAATATGAAAAGTTCCTACCACCCTAAAGAGACACAACTGAGGCCACATTAAGGCTACCAGTTAAGTAATGGATAAGACATTAAAAATCAAAAGAAAAGCCTCTGATCTGTCATTCATAGCACTTTGCAAAGGATGGCATGTATATTGATTTAATCCTGATAACAACCCTGTGAAGTAGATATATTATCCCAATTACTCATAAGGAAGTCCACGAGGGATGAGTGGCTCATCAGAGTCAGTTTAGCTAGTAACTGGCAGAATGAAAAACAAACTCAGGTCTTTTAGCTGCCTGTCTAGTGTTATTTTCACTCTACCACAACACTCAGTTTATGAAGGTCAAAGCAGCAAAATGTCACAGTATATGCACCCCTGGACTGAAGGGTATAACACGTTCAAAGTCAGGTTGAAACACTTCACCTCTGTTCTCTGTACTTTCCCGGTTTTGCCAGTCACTGCCTGTCTGTGGGATCACATTAATGGTGATGACCCAAATTTCACTGGTCTTGTCCCTACCTATATTGCCCACACTTTCAGAGTTTTGCAGACCTCTCCAAGAGCTTCCAGGAGATCCAGAAGTATCTCATGGAGTTCTCATGAGCTATTTTCTCACAATGTCTTAGCTTTTCAGTGACACCCATCACTTTGAAAACACCTGAAGACGGTGCCTCTCAGTGCCACTGCTACAGCCATAGGAGAACACCGATGTCTGAACAAGACAGTCTTAAGATTCCCTTAAGCTTGACAAAACTTGTGACAGACTTCTTCCTGAATGTATAAGCCCCTGGCCTTCCCTTTTTCAGAAACTTTACAAGCTTACAACTGCAATTTTTTACTCTTTCCCTTTGAGATGTAAATCTTCTAGTCTCTTGCTTCACAGTCCAGGGATGTCTTTCTCAAAGACCTGAGAGCCATCCCTTTGAAATGCAACCATCAAGAAAGATAGTGCTCTTTTCTCCCAGTCTCTGTGGGAGGATAGGAACCTAACTTCCTTTAGTGCCAATTAACCAAAACAGATGGCCTAATCACATGACCAGCCTGTCCCCTAATGTCCTTTAGAACTTTTCTACAAGTCTAGCCCAGCATTTAAAAGTCTTCTCACCACTTGTTTCAGCACAGTTGCGTTCTGTCTTCCCTATTGCAAGAGTCTTAAATGAAGTCTTCCTCGCCTATTTCCCTTCCTCCAGTGCAAATTTTTCACATCAAAAGCCTCACTGCCAAAATCTTCCCAGGACCACAAATCCTCAGAGACTCAGCAGAGAATCCTGGGAGAATGCCTCTCTCCCTGACTGAGCTATAGCTTATAACCTACAGTAAAGCCAGAGGACTCTCACTTTTCTCCTATCTCTCGCAATTCTTTGTGAAGTGTTCCTCTGCTTTCTGGCTGCAAGTCTATAGTCTCAAGCAGAGACACTGGTGGGCAGACACATGCTGCCCTCTTCATCTCAATTCGTGTCTCAGGTGCACAAAAAAATCCAGAACCCCTCAATTTTTAAAAAATCAAAATAAATGCCTCATGAACCCACATAACTAAATAACAAACATGCTCATACACATTTGAGTTCCAGTTTTGTCCAAAACCAAGATCTTGATTTCACTTAGATGAGTGAAATAGTGTGACAGAGGTGCTCAAAAATAGAACAAATAAGGAGAGAATGAAGTATATTTATTCTTTTTACCCCTTTCCATCTTTTAAAAGATCCAATTTAAAAAACCATTCAGAGTATGTTTAAATTAAATACTATGTCTTATACTACATACCAGCTTTTCAACTTAACTTTAGATTCCAACCCAGCAAATTTAGAGCAGTTTTAGAGAGAGAGAGAGAGAGAGAGAGAGAGAGAGAGAGAAGGGTAGAGAAAGAAAAGAAAAAAAAGGACTACCAGCATGGTGAAAACTAGAGAAAGTTTACTTCAATTCAGTATTAGAAAAGGGTATAAGAATTATAGCTGTCCAAGACTCTAATCAGTGGTTTAAAAAAAAAAAAAGTGTTTTTGTCCATGTTTGGATCTGAGTACAGGCTGGAGATAGTGCATTCAGGATGTTGTGGAGGGAATTCACACCACACACAGGGTAGGACACTGGAAACATCCAAGGATGTTCTTTCAACACTGAGATTATACTATTTGATGGTATTACTATTTGTAAAATAGTACTCTTTTGAATTTCTTAATGAGGTTTTCGTAAGGTCTTTGAGGCTGACTGACTGTACCATGGACTGCATGGTGACCTCTGTGACCTGCACATACACCTCCAGATGAGTTCCTGGAACTAGGAAGTCTTAACTAACTGGAAAACCACAAAAAGGAGAAGACTGACCAACCCCTGCAGCGCCTAATTAACTTTGATAAATTGTTCCTTATTCCCACCTCAACTGATAAGACAACTGGACTTAGTAACCAATCTTGCTCAATTGATAGGTCAACCTCATGACTCCAGACACTACGACCCCTCCCCGCTTGCAAAAACCACCTTGAACTGTAACTTCTGCAACGTTCCACTGACTACCCCAAACCTAGAAAACCAACTCCTATCCCACCGCCCTCCGCTGACTCTCTTTTTGGACTCAGCCCACCCACACCCAGATGAACAAACAGCCATGTTGCTCACACAAAGCCTGTTTAGGGGGTCTTTTCATTCAGAGCGCCCGCTTAACAGTGTTCTTAATTTCTTTTACATGTATTAGCACCTCATTAACCAAGTAGAAAATATTCTCAATATATAGAGCATTTCTTTGTGAAATGAGCTCCCAATATCAGAAAGTCATTTTTATCAACACATGAACTTTAGGACAGGGAAGGTTAAAAACACCGAATGGTGCATTTAATTGAATATTATATGTGGCTACTATCTTCACTCTTTGGTGTCATGTGTGAATGTAATTTAGTTATTCCTTGTGGCAGTATTCATGCAATTAGGCATTACTTACTCTTGGCAGAATGCTCTGAGCACTGCAGAGATAGGTAAGTTGTTCCTCCTCTTTCTACAAACATGGCATTCAATAGTTACCCAAACACTATGCCAGACATAAAACTACACCAGAAGTGAAGAATCCCTATTCTTCAACAGCCACTGCTATAGGAAAGAGGGAGAGAGCTCCAGACAGGAATCAGATGTTTCTCTTTCAGTTATTGTCCCCAACCCCCAGGGTGGAGAGTGAGCAGCTGAGCTCAACCAAGTCTAGAAACCAAGCCAACTGGCCTGGCATCTTGGGCATTGGCTCACTTAATTTCTGGAGGTCATTCAATCTGGCTGGCACAGAGAGCTATGCAATATTAACAACAAAAAAAGAGCTTACAGATTTTAGGGCACTCTAGTGTTGGACATTCTAGGCTTCAAATCTTAAGAGTTCCTAAACATCTGCAAAATGGGAATACAGTGGGCTCTCCTTATCCAGGGTTTCCCTTTCTGCAGTTTTAGTTACTTGTGGTTAACTTTTGTGGGCAATATTCACGGCACGAAAATACTAAATGGAAAATTTCAAAAATAACTTCTAAGTTGTATTTTGCCTGCCATTCTGAGCAGTGTGATGGCTCCCACTCCACCACACTGGGGGATGTGAATTATCGCTGTGTATAGCGTCTCCTCACTGTGTACGCTGCTCAGCTGTTAGTCACTTAGTAGTCCTGTTGGTGATCAGATCGACTGTCTCAGTGTTTCAGGGCTTGTGTTCAAGTCACCCTCATTTTACTTAGTCATGGTCCCAAAGCACAGGAGCAGTGATGCTGGCCATTTGGATCTGTCCAAGAGAAGCCATAAAGTGCTTTCTTGAAGTTAAAAGGTAAAAGTTCTCAACTTAATAAGGAAAGACAAAAATCGTTTGCTGAGGTAGCTAAGATTTATGGTAAGAACCAGCCTTCTATACGTGAAATTATGAAGAGGCGAAAAGGGTTTGGTATTATTGGCAGTTTCAGGTATCCACCCCACTGGGGGACTTAGAACACATCCCCCAGAGATAGGGGGAACGACTGTACCACATACAATAAGCACCGTAAGCTACTGTCGTGAGAATTAAAGGACAAAAGTGTTATGTATTGAAAAGTGAGCCAGGTGCCATGGCTCATGCCTGTAATCCCAGCACTTTGGGAGGCTGAGGCGGAAGGATCACTTGAGGTCAGGAGTTTGAGAACAGCCTGGCCAACACAGTGAAACCTCATCGCTACTAAAAATATAAAAATTAGCCGGGCGTGGTGGTGCACACCTATAATGCCAGCTACTCAGAGGCTGAGGTGGGAGAATCGCTTGAACTCAGGAGGCGGAGGTTGCACTGAGTCAAGATCATGCCACTGCATTCCAGCCTGGGTGACAAAGTGACCCTGTCTCAAAAAAAAAAAAAGAAAAAAAAAGAAAAGTGGTTATTATTTCTGAAGAAAAACATGAGTAAAGAAAAGAGCCATTGCCACATTATTAAGAAGGGCCTCAGACTGTATGACTTACATATACCTAATCCCCAAGTCAGGGAGAGAAAAACAGACAGACAGATTGGCTGAGGCAACATTTCCTAACAGGTTGTAGCAAAGTACAGTAGATCTATTATTTCCAATTTCCTGTCCTTCGTCAGTAATGTCAACTTCTAACCAAGATTTCAGATAGAGAACACTAAGAATTTTGCTTATACTGAACACAAAATGTTGTCTGCCTCATTCATCTCTTAGTACATATTTAAAGCTCTTGAATATATGTAAAACATAAAACTTACACACCTTAAGATGACTGTTTTTGTTACTAGAAAAAATTTAAATAAGTGGTAAAAAGAAAAAATAAACACTTGTTTTAAAGTTTTTTAACTCTAGTGGGATAGAATGCTAAGAGTGATAGTAAGTTCCGCCCTTGGCTACACCATTTCATTCTGCTCTAACTGCCATTGTTTACCTCTCTGATTATGTCACCAAAAACAGTAAAAGCACATTACATAAGAAAAACTATTTATAGAATTTATTGCCGTTGTATAAACAGCTCTACTCATCAAAATAAACGGACAGCAGAATTTTCTGTGATTGTTGGAAACCAGCATTCGCGGATTGTGTCAAGAAGAATATAAACAGGCAGATTCCCCATCCACCAAAAGCCCACATGAGTCCCTGGTTCGAATTAGTTTCTCAGAATTTGAATTTGCAACAACTAATCAGAATCACTCTATTTGGTTCTAACTAAAAATCAAACATCTGACTACCCCTTTCTTCTGCAGTGATAATGCTATTTTTTTCTGAAGGTGGAGGAAAATACTTTAATGGCATGAATGAAAAGATTAACAGTTTTACTTTGAAAATATAGCTCCAAAGGGAACAATTCTGTTTCCTTTTTCTCCCTAGTTACTGCCTTCCTTTTATTTTTACCAACAATATTTTAGGTAAGCTTCTCTTTATCAAATTTTACTTTGAAAGACTGTGAGTTTAAATTCTGTTGGCATTCCCTGCTGCTCTAGGCAGAGCACAGAGAATTATGGCCAAAGCCTATCTTTAAAGTCAGTATGTTGGCTTAGACACTGGCCAGCTTTTGTTACAAAGGTGCTTTATGAATCATGAGTCAAATGAATAGCATAATAAAAGCTCACACCTCTGGAAGTATCCATCTAATGCATTTTAGGGGCAGAAAGAATATCTAGTCTCTCTCTTCTGAAACTATGCATGTAAAATAAAAAGCGTTTTTATTTATACAAATCTGTACTTCTTTTCTTCCCTTCTCTTTGTAGGGGCATTACTCATTTACAATGCGCTGTCCCTAGGAAAGTCTGGGACAGGCAACATCTTGCTTGCCCAACAGTCAAAGAAATGGTGAGGCCATAAACATCAATTACTGCACACCCCTACAATAGAAGGGCAACAATACAAATCAAACAAGGGTAATGGGGAAACACACACACAGACACACAGGTTAAAAGCAATGATGAAGGTCATTCCTGACAGTTGTCCAAAAATATTTCTAAGTGCTTTTATAGTGAGATAAGTTGGTGGAAGTCTCTTGAATTTACTGCCATATTTAGCTCAAGCAGAGCTTTACTTGAAAATTTCTTTGTGTTTTTCTTCCCCATTTCTTCCCCAAATTGTTTCATCTCTGAAATTTTCTAAAAAGTGAAATTGAAGATAAAAAGAATTTAAGAAAACATGTTTAATCACAGAAGAGATATTAACATTTGTGCATAGGTTATTAGCAGAGAGGTGAATTTGAGGAGATTTTACCCTTACAACACTTGCTCAAGGGTAAGAGTTCTCCTTTCTACTGTTTCCTCCATCTTTCAGTGCCTTGACTGAGTTTGACCATTGACTTCACTGACTGAGTTTTGACCATTGAAAAGGCCAATTCCAAAGGGCGCAATTCAAAATCAAAACCGCAATGACATACCATCTAACACCAGTCGGAATGGTTATTATTAAAATGTCAGAAAACAACAGATGCCAGTGAAGCTGTGGAGAAAAAGGAACACTTACACACTGCTGAGGGGAAAGTGAATGAGTTAAGTCACTACAGAAAGCATTGTGGAGATTTCTCAAAGAACTTAAAATAGAACTACCATGCGACCCCGCAATCCTACTACTGGGTATATACCGAAAGGAAATAAAGCAGTCTACCAAAAAGACACATGCATGCATGCATGTTCATAGCAGCGCTATTCATAATAGCAAATGCACGGGATCAACAAGATGCCCAATCATACTGGATTGGATAAAGAAAATATGGTACCTATACACCACGGAATACTACACAGCCATACAAAAAGAATGAAATCATGTCCTTTGCAGCTACAGGGATGCAGCTACAGGGATGGAGCTACAGGCCATTATTCTAAGCAAACTAACACAGGAACAGAAAACCAAATACTATATGTTCTCACTTACGAGTGGCAGATGAACACTGAATACACATTTACACAAAGATGAGAACAATAGACACTGGAGACTGTGTGGGAGGCAAGGGATGGAAGGCCACCTATTGCACCCTATGCTCACTATCTGGGTGTTGGGATCATTCATCCACCAAGCCTCAGTGACATGCAATTTACCCACGTAAAAAACCTGCACATGTACCCCTAGAACCTAAAGTAAAAGTAGAAGAAGAAGAAGAAAAGAGGGGGAAAATTCAAATGCAATCCATAAAAGCTTCAGACAGGTGTCAATGGAGCAATCCATGGGACTCCTTACAAAGACTACATGGAGCTCGCGGCACTAGCACAATGATATTCAGTCAACTTCTCTCCGTGTGGTACCCTCAGGGAGAGGGTATCACATATCTCAAGTCTCACCACCCTCCTCTTATTTTCCATCTAACCCTCGCATTTGATCTTAGCCAAAAGGCCAAGTAGCAATCCATCTAACCCTCTGTCCCTCCACCTCCAAGCTGATGCTGCTCTTTCTTTCCTTGGGAAAGCCACACTAAAATAAAATAAATAAAATAAAACAAAACATTTCCCAGACTCCTCTGTAACTAGGTATGGCAAAGCCAACACTGACTTATAAAAGCTTGGTATACTTTTAGATGTGTTTTACTTTCCCACATCCTCCTTCTTGCTTGCCTCCTCTTCTCTTTCTGTCTACCCAGAACACAGATGTGGGGCTGGAGCAGCCATCTTGTGATCATGCGATCACCAGGCCAATGAGAACCAAAGAGAGGTAACTGGATAACTGAGCAGAAAGACCAAGTCCAGAATATTGCCACCATGACACTGCTATGCCAGCCCGGAATGCCTTTTTCTCAGCTTCTTCTTAAATTAACCTGAGCTTGGTTAAGGCACTTACGGCTGGTTACTGTTACACGCAAATGCATTTCCCAACTAATATACCAATTGTGGCTCATCTAATGTCCTAGAGGGAGGGGACAGAAAGAGAAGAGTTGGATCTTTCTGCTCTCTTTCTATTTTATGATTATAGCCCTCAAGTATGTGCCTGCTTCTTTCCAAGTTTTTTTAATCAAATTTATTCTTAAAAAGCAAAATCTTTGGCTCTGTAAATAGTGATTTTGATGTGAGTTTCAAGAGTCTATTTTGAAAGTCAAAAGTTGAACAGCTACTGATTCTTCCTTTTTGCATTCTAACAATTTTAATTCTCCTCAAGGAAATGTGGAAATTATTGACTACCAGGAGAATCATCCTATACTAGGAATCAGGGACAAGAAACTACAAAAAAATTAAGATATTACTGAAGTAATGTGAAAAAGCAAATAAGCTTACAAATTTATCTTAAGCTGTTTTTGGTTTTATTTACTGTTTTTGAGATGGAGTCTCACTCTGTTGCCCAGGTTGGAGTGCAGTGGCGCAATCTAGGCTCACTGCAACCTCCGCCACCTGGGCTCAAGCAATTCTCCTGCCTCACCCTCCTGAGTAGCTGGGACTACTGGCACGCACCACCACGCCTGGAAAATTTTTTGTATTTTTTAGTAGGGATGGGGTTTCACACCATGTTGGCCAGGCTGGTCTCTTAACTCCTCACCACAGGTGATCCACCTGTTTGGCCTCCCAAAGTGCTGGGATTACAGGCGTGAGCCACCACAACCGGCCCTGAGCTAAGTGCCCAAGTTATTTTGATTATAATCAGTAAGGTAGATTTCCTTTTTATTCTGTGTTTCAGGTTGCATATGTCACCTAGAAAAAGATGGGATGCTTAGGCTTATTCCTAAATTTCCATACACATGTGTTTCCTTCAATGAACAATAGAACAATAGAAAACTATTGGGTGGTGACTGTCAAGCCAGCAAGATACTACACCCGGAAGACTTCTAGAAAATAATAGTAGAATGTAGCCTTTAAACCCTAGAAAGCCATCCTGAGCTATGAAAAGTGAGTAGTCTAGAATTTTGATATAGTGCCCAGCGTACATAACACAGTAGGACATACAGACAGAACCTTGTTCCTCTAGAGAATTGAAGACAGCTCAGTAGATTCTTATAAACGTAAATGTATAGAAAATGTTTAATTCTACTGCTACCAGAGGGATAGTCCTTTAGAGACAAAACAATAAAACAAAAAGAGATTTCAAGAGTAGGAATCAGCATCTTGGAGGAGAGGATGGAGATCTGAAACACTAAGCTCTGCAGGAGTCTAGACCAAGGCCATTGACTTGCAAATCTCAAAGTGTGACGCAGCACCAAGGAAGTTAGTAGACTTAAGACCAAGACAACTTCCTAAGCAATGGCTTTCAGGAATCATACAGCCTCAACGTGTCCCTTCAAAATGAGAAGAATAATTTCCCATGGTGTACTTGCAGAAAAGTAAGGTTATAGCCAAACAGATATTGGATTTTCAGATATTTTGAGCAAGGGCTCAAACTATTAATGCCAATCTTAAGCTTTTCTGAATTCTAGACAGAAGCAAGCATACAAATTTGTGAACGACGGCTCACTGTACCCTCGACCTCCTGAGGCTCAGATGATCCTCCCACCTCAACCCCCTGAATAGCTGGGCCCACAGATGTACGCCACAACACCTGGATAATTTTTGTATTTTTGTTTTAGAGATGGGGTTTCACTACATTGTCAGGGCTGATCTCAAACTCCTGGACTCAAGTGATCCACCCACCTCAGCCTCCCAAAGTGCTGGGATTAGAGGCCTGGGCCACCCTGCCCTCCATGAATTTCTTTGTGCTAATATTTGTATGGTCTATCTTCTTTCATCTTTTTATTTGTAGTCTCTAAAGTATGTCTCCTTCAAGACTATATATTTGATTTTCTAAAAATCCAATTTGTCTTTTAAATTGTGTTTTATCCATTTTTATGTAATACCTAATGTAGTTGCACTGAACTTTATTACTTTTTATAGCACAAAAATCTTACAATTCCATTTACAGATCTCTTGACATTTGTGCCATTTTAGTCACGTATTTCACACCTACCAGTGTATAAACCCCAAAGATATTTCCATTGTTTTTTAAAACACCAATATACTTTCATATTTACTCATATATGTATACTTTCCATTATCTTTTATTTCTTCCCGTAATTCTAAGCTTCGTCTGGCATCATTTTTCTTGTGATGAAGAATTTCCTTTAGCATACTCTATAATCTGCTTCTACTGGTGACAACTATGATAAATTCTTTATGTCACCTTTATTTTTTAAACAAACCTTTTCTTGAATAATCTTAGATTTATATCAAACTTACAAAGACAGTACTGAAAGTTTCTGTATAGCTTCACCCAGAGTCCCCTAATGTTAACATTTTATATACCCATGGTATACTTCAAAACTAAAACACGAACACTGCTATTGACTGAACTATAGAGTTTACTCATATTTTACCATATTTTCTACTGATGTTATTTTTCTGTCCCAGGATCCAATCTGAGATAATGCACTGCACCTAGCATCTTCATTTTTCAAAGATTTTTGCTGTGCATAAAATTCTCTATTGATAATTGTTTTCCTTTCAGCACTTTAAAGGTATCATTCTATTGTCTTCAGGATTCCATAGTTCCTCCTGAAAATTTAGCCACCAGCCTTATTGCTTGGTGCTCCTTTAAAGATAACATATGTTTTCTACTGATTTTTAAGATTTTGTTTTTCTTTTACAGTGGTTTTAAGCTGTTTAATATCATGTACCTAGATAGTTTTCTTTATACATATCTTCATTGGAGTTCATCAAGTTTCTGTGTCTGTAGGTGGATATCTCCCTTCGATTTTGGAAAAGCCCCAAATGTTATGTCTATGAATGTTGCTTCTGCCCAATTTTCTCAATTCCCTTCTTCTGATACACCAAGCATATATATGTGAGAGCTTTTCTTTTGTCTTGTTTCTTGTGTTGTGATTTGTTCTTTCCATTTTTTTCTCTATTCACTTCAGTTTTAATAGCTTTCACTGACCCATCTTCAAGTTCACTAAAACTGTCTTCCATTTCACCCATTTTGCTAAGTCTCCCAAAGTGTTCTTAATGTCAGATTTTATATTTTTACTTATAAATGTCAATATTATTTTCTTTAATGGATTCTAATCCTATGGCAAACTACTGAGTCTTTTTACTAGTATTTTTACATTTTTAAATTTAAATTTTTAATTTGTGAATTTAAAAAAACTAGTAAAATTTTTTAATATATCTTCTTTAAAAACATTTTAATATATTTTAAATATTTATTTTAAAGTCTTTGTTTCATATTTCCTATATTTCTATATTACATATAATATGTACTACATGTTAGACATTGTGCAAAAAATAATTGTAACACCTGCTTGTGGTATTATTTTCCCCAAATAAAGGTTATTCTTTTCCCCCTTAGGCAGTTAAAGTGAAAAGTTCATTACTTAAGTCCCATCATAGATTTAACTGAGTCAGCTCCAGACTGCAGTTTTAGTAAAAGATAGCTCACCATTTGTTCAAATGTTTCTTGGGCATGGACACCTTGGTCTTTTGCTTTAGACACTCAAAGACCTTTCTCTTTGTTTCTTAAAAACTGTGGGTGATTCATTTCTGTTCTTGATAGATTTTGAGTTTAGGTCCTTTAGTTCTTTAAGATTTTGGTTTCCTGATTTAAATACAAATATATTAATGTGTCAAATATTTTAGTGGGGAAATTGGGCAATGTCAAGCCTCATCCCTCTAGCAGGACCTTGTCTCTAGGCAGAAGGAAACAAAGTAACTTCACCCTACCTTTTAAATTGGACCAGTCCCAACCTTTCTAATAGGAAAAATGAACTGTACTTTTGACTTACCTCTGGATTCAATCAATCATACCAGCCTGCACAATTATCAAAAGCCTCAACTTTTTTTCAGTAGGATTCTCTCTCAGACTAAGGCCCATCTTTTCCAGACTATGCAGGTAAATGCTTCCTGAGAAGAATATAGCTGGCGAACATGAACTCATCTAAGAAAGGCTCTTCGTCCCTGGAATTTTATTTCATCTATTCTCCTTATTTACATAGTTCTCAAATATCTTTTAAAACATGATTTTTCAATTTACCTTGTTTTTACATTTGTTACAGGGGGACTGTGAGCTCCTTGCCTTCCCATAACCTATTATATCATACTTGCAGGCAGAATTTCAATCCCATTACATTTAAACAAACATATATTTAATTATTTGAGGTCTGTGTTAAGAAGGAGAATTGTAAATAATCTTTAAAACAAATCTTTAGCCTATCATCTTGGAACAAAAGTCTGAAAGCAACGATGATACTCTAGAAAACACAAAATCATTGGTATTACCTACCGACTCATGTCCAAAGTGGCCAAGATGCGGTTACTTTCCAAAACGTGCCATTTAGAAAGCATTATATGCATTTATCATGGCACTGGTTGTGTATACCTGGGGCGGACATTTATTCCAGTTTTCCCAGAACACTCTCAGTCTCTATCTACAATTATTCTATAATTACAAGCAGTGCCCCTTTTACAAACATATCCCAGGTTCAATGGCAAATTATAGGGTTCTACCTCAGTTTATAAATGAATATGAATGCATACAGAAAGATAACCTTTTTTTTCTTTTGCTATACCTTCTCACTACTCATGCGTGTGTGTATCATTAGATTTACTATCAATATAACAGTATGCTGGGGTTTCTAACCCATGGCCCTGTGACAGTATCGTTTTCCAAAAACAAGAGCAAAAATAATGACCAGCGCAAAAAGGATGAAAACACCCCGAAACCACAACGCCTCTCCTCCTACAAGGGGTCACAACTCCTCACCAGCAAGGGAACAAGGCTGGGTGGAGAAGGAGTGTGATGAATTGACAGAATCAGGCTTCAGAAGGTGGATAATAAGAAACTTCTGTGAGCTAAAAGAACATGTTCTAACCCAATGCAAAGAAACTAAGAACCTTGAAAAAGATTTGACGAAATACTAATGAGAATAAACAACTTAAAGACGAATATAAGTGAATTGATGGAACGGAAAAACACAACACGAGAACTTCGGGAAGCATACACAAGTTTCAACAGCCGAATTGACCAAGCAGAAGAAAGGATATCAGAGGTCGAAGATCAACTCAATGAAATAAAACGAGAAGGAAAGAGTAGAGAAAAAAGGGTAAAAAGGAATGAACAAAGTCTCCAAGAAATATGGGACTATGTGAAAAGACGTAATCTACATTTGATAGGTGTACCTGAATGTGACAGAGAGAATGAATCCAAGCTGGAAAATACTCTTCAGGATAGTATCCAGGAAAACTTCCCTAACCTAGCAAGGCAGGCCAATATTCAAGTCCAGGAAATACAGAGAACACCACAAAGATAATCCTTAAGAAGAGCAACCCTAAGTCACATAATCATCAGATTCACCAGGGTTGAAATGAAGAAGAAAATGCTAAGGGCAGCCAGAGAGAGAGGTCGGGTTACCCACAAAGGGAAGCCCATCAGACTCCATGACTCATATTTTAAATATTTCTTAATAACTCACACTGCAGCTTCAGAATACTTTTTTTTTCTATTATGTTCATCTGTTGGCAGCTTTAAGAAAAGCACTAACAAAAGTTCACTACTGATATAACCTTACACCATTATAGGTCAGATTTGGTTTAATTCCATCCAAATATTTTTACATTTTAACATAAATGGTTTATTGTTTAAAGACATTTAGAAATTCACTTTTCTTGAAGCATAATATAAAAGATACTTGAAAAAAACAGAGCCAGAAAACAACTTTGGATTTCTTATTATTTTTATAGGCAGCATAAAAAACATATTGCATTCAATTCTCTATGGAGTGAAGTATGGAAATGAGGCTGAAGTATTTGCAGATGACAAATTTTAGACCCTAAAACATGCACGGTACATTGGAGAAATTCCTGTTGGTTAAATCACTTGAGCCATCAACTTTTTCTTAAAGTGTCTTGATATGCTTTTGACTGATGCCATCTGTTATCTACTGAAAAAAATTATTTTACCTTGGAAGGTATTCATCAAATTATAGGTGACACATTTGTTTGAGAATATGCTAGACCATCTGGTACTATAAAAACGTGTTTATAAAAATACTGCCATCCTATCTCAGCATTGCCATCCGTATTTTCAGAAGCTCTTTTTGTTATACTCTGAAAACAGAAGCACATGATATTTTTGGCTTCTGGCTAAAGAAGCAAACAAAAACATTTACAAAGAGGTTTTTCTAAGCACCATGATATTTTACAGCTATTCACTAAAAGACACTAAATAGGTGTCCAGGAGAATGGAGTGTCGAAGAAAGGAAGAAGTCATGGTGGGCTTGATGAATATTTCGTATCCTGAATAGAAACCCACTGAAACAAAGAACTTCAGAAAATCCTCCCTGCCTGTATGAGTTTTGTAGAACTTCCAGATATATTATCTTATTTGTAGTCGCAAAAAATAACTTTCCAGTTTACAGACATACTCCCATTGCTGTTATCATCCTGCAGTTGCTACTTGCTGTCAAAAATTATGTCTTTCCCTAGGGATGCTTTCTATTCATTAAAATAATAGATGAAAAATCTAAGAATATTCTCTCACTTCTAATTTTCTATCTGATTTTAGTAAAATTGCTGAAGGCCAAATTTTCCTCAACTATAAAATGAGCCGGCTTCTAACCAGAACCAAGTTTCTCTAAATCCAGTCAAAATTTCATTTTAATACTATGACTAGAGCAATGGTTCTCAAACACTGACACTACCTCTCACCAGCCCTCCCACATGGCTGTAAACCACTGTGAAAGAAGAAAGCGCTACAATTTTTCTATTAAGAATATTCATGTATTTTACCTTATTTAAATGATACAGTACTCACCTATTCATTTAAAAATATTTACTGCACACTTACTGTTCAGCCTACTAAACTCTGAGAAGCTAATAATCAGCAGAAGCAGTCAGGATCCTTGTCCATAGGGAGCTTAAAGTCTAGTAAGTGAGAGACACATTATTGAAGTAACCAATGAAACAAATGGAAAGCCACAAGTGTAATAAGAGTTATTGAGTGATAAGGGGGGATTTCAGTACGTTGTAAGTGCATTATAGAGGGCAAGGAATTATTAGAAAAGTCATGTAAGGTGTCTGTGGGGAGGTAGCACATCCTATGAGATATAAAGTATGAATAGGAGTTAACTCATGAAAGGGAGAAACATTGAAAATAAAGTCCCATACTTGATTGGCTTACACAGAACTTTTAGTGTAATATAATTCACAATTTATGTCTGGGAAGGAATAGCATGCCTAATAAAACACTTAAGCAATATTCTGATAGATTTTATTTGGTTTGGGGGTCTTTGGGAAACCTGTTAGCCAAGTGACTGTCAGTTGACCTTTAACCAGACGTTCATTTCTCTTCTGTCTTGTCCATCCATGATTATTGAATCACCTGTTTTTTTCTATAAATACCACTGCTAAGAGAAATATCTGAATTGCCTGTGAGAGGCATCTCAGTTGTAACAAAATTACATTAAAATATTGATATAAACTCACAATTATTGTCAGGAAAGTTTACACAGAAGTTTTGCAGGACTCATCAGGATTAGCTTGTTTCACAAGGATCCAACGGAGTGGAGGGGATTAAAGGCCAGCACAGTAACACATTGAGATGCTTTGTGTTACCCCAGTCCTCCCGTACCTGAGCTTCTACTTGAAGTCTTCACGGACATGTGAAACATGGGTTTCATTCTCAGAGGGTTCTGATGTCCAAGGCCAATGGCCATTGTACTCGTTTTCTATTGCTACCATTACAAATGATCCTAAATTCACCTCTTCAAACAACACAAATTTATTATTTTAGGATTCTTTATATCAGAAGTCCAGGTCCAATTGAAGCGGCTATGTTGTCTGGGGTATATACCCTGGGGTTCATCTTCCTACACCAGGAAAATTTAGCACACGGACACACACGAGGAGTTTAGGAGCTGAGGTTTAATAGGCAGAAGAGAAGAGAAAGAGAAACAGCTGTCTCTATAGAGAAAGGGGCCTCTGAGGAGAAAAGACTGGCAGGTGGCAGACGCGTGGAGTTTTATAGTCAGGTTTAGGAGGCAGTGTCTGATTCACATAGGGCTCACAGATTGGTTCTATCAGGTACAACATTTACATAGTACACGGGAAGGCGGGTTGCCCCACCCTGATCTTATTATGCAAATGACCTTTCCAGTTGATGGGTGCCATTTTGACTGCTTCTTACCGTACAAGTGGCTGACAAAGAGAAGGAAAGATGGAGCCACCACTTTAATCATGTCTAGTCCTTAGTTCCTGCCAGCATTCACCCATGCAAGCTCCCAGCTTGCTTGTCTATGTCTGCAGCTTTACAGACTTTACAGGCTGCTCTTTGTTAGAAAATGATTTGGGGCTGCTTTTCATTAAGAAGAAAAGCCATACTGAGGAGTCCCATACTCTTACTATCTGCCTGCATAATTTATTCTTACCTCCTGTACCATAGTGTGGCTCAGCCGGTTCCTCTGCTCACAAGACCAAAATCAAGGTGCCAGCCAGGCCACATTCTTTTCTGGAGGTTTTAGGGAGGAATCTCCTTCTCAGCTCATTTAGATTGCTGGCCAGATTCAGTTCTTTGTGGTTATGGGACTCGCTTTCTTGGCTAGCTGTCAGCTGGAAGCTTCTCTCAGCTCTTTAATTCTGCTTGCACCTCTTCCATTCTATTGCTCCCCGTACCTTGAAACCAGCAACAGTCTACCAAGTCCTTCTTACACTTTAATCTCTCTGAGTTCCCTTTTAGCCACATCTCTTCTATCTCCAGTCCGAGAAAACTCTCTACCTTTAAGAGTTTATCTGATTCTATCATCCAGGAAAGCCAGAATAATCTTCATTTTAAGGGCTATAATCTTAATTACATCTGCAAAGTTCCTTTTTCAATGTAACATTACGTATTCACAGATTCCAGGCACTAGGGAGTAGGCATCTTTTAGGGGCTATTATTTGGCCATTTTAAAAGATGATTGCTTTTGAGACATCTTTCTATCCAAGGTAAAAGCTTAGAGAGGAAGTTTGGGTCTGCAGTTTGGGTCCTCAGGGACCTCCTTCAGAAAAAGCATCTGCAAGGTGATTTGGCATGTAGGGAGTGTCAGATTCTCCCAGGAAGGGGAACTAGAAATGGTACCATATGGTTCTGGTCAATGCTTTATGTTAAGGAATTCTAGGAATGTTTAAGGAATCATGACTATATATTGTCTTCTGCCCGTAGTGTGTATTTTGGGACACATTTGTCACATTGGCTAGAATATAATATTTCATTCAGGATTTTCTGTATGTTTGTGTATACATTTAAGAAGCTGCTGGCCAGGCACTGTGGCTCACGCCCGTAATCCCAGCACTTTGGGAGACTGACAAGGGAGGATTGCTTGAGGCCAGGAGTTCAAAACCAGCGTGGACAACACAGAGAGACCCCCCACCTCTATAAAAAATACAAAAACAAAATTTAGGAAAAAAAAGTTAAAAAAAAAAAAAAGAAAAGCTGCTTGCAGGCCTTTGTGTTTACACATAGTGAGAGTCTATTAGAACCTTTTATATACACAGCTGCCCATTTACTCAGAGCAGCAGTTTTCAAGCTTTTGGTCTTAGAATTCCTTTATGAGTCTTAAAAATAATTGAGGGCTCAATTTGGCATTTTTTGTGGGAGTATTCCATTGATATTTAACATACTGCAAATTAAAACTAAGAAAAATTATATTAATTCTTTTCAACTAATAAAAATGTCATTAACATAAAATGTTTATTTAAAAAGAACTAAAATTTTCTAAACAAAATTCTATTTAATAAAAATAGCATTGTTTTACTTTTTTTTTTTTTTACAAAACTCTTCATCAACTCTTTATTAACTCAAAACTCTTTATTAACTCTTCTGACTGAATAGTACATAGCTATACTCTCATCCCTACCTCTGCATTCAATCTGTTGAACATGTTGTTTGGTTTAAGAAATGAAGTAAAATCTGGCCTCACAAAGATATATAGTTGAAACACAGAGAAATCTTAAAATATTCATTCAGATCATCGTGGGATATTCTTTTGTTACACCAAAATTCAACAAGTGGCAGTTTTTGAGAGGTTAGTTGGCATGTGGAATCTAACACCATATGTATACTATTATGTTAAAATCCATTGTTCTAATTTACTTGAATACGTTTTTTAGACACCTGATTTTGTAACATCACGCATTTATCATTTGGAAAATACTGACTTACTGAATTATGAAGATATTCCAAATGCTGACAAATTTCATTCATAAAATAACAACAAAAAAACTTTACCCAATGTCATCACTGATCTCATCAAATGAGTATTATGAACCTATGAACCTCCTATCGGCAGATACAGGTTTTCCAAAATTCTAATCTTTTACTTGAAAGTTCAAATATATTTTTGGCAACAAATACCAGCAGATGTTTTTCTTGAAGTGAAAGATATGTTTCATCATATTCAAAGAAGTGTTGGCCACCTGCCCAATTCTAAATAAACTTCATTGTTATTTCAAGTAAAAATACCGTTCAATAAAAAAAACTACTAGTTGAGCTTACCTTTCAAACAATTTCTAATGTGTTTTTGCTAAGACAGCCATCATATTTTCATATGCAACAGAAGTGCTATACACATATTTCCCATTTTGACACATATAGTATTAAAAAGATGAATATTCAAGGTCGGTATTTAATGATAGTAATCATTTGTATTGCCTCATTAAGAATATTCTTAAGACGCATTTTTTTACTATGAATAAAATCCAGCAACACAAACACTAGGACAGTTTGGTGGAGCAATTTTACCCACTCTGCTTTTGCCTTATGCCATCTCAGTGAAAAAGGCAAACAGTATCTTAATATTATTTTTAAAATTGTTTTGCCCTTTTAGATCTCTCAGTAACTCCAGAGGTCTATGGCCCACACTGAGATCATTTAGCCTAGAACATCTCCAGAAGTCAAGAGTAACACTTCAGGGTTTATCCGTTTTGTAACCATAAGGCTATCTAACTCAAAACAAATAGAATGACCACCTAAGGAGACGCAAGAGAATATTCTAACAATTTATGCATTGTCAAGAAAAGCTCTCAATAACTTAAGAACATGGAACTAGTAAACTAGAAATAATTTGAATTTACAATGGTGCATCAGTTAACTATTGCTGGGTAACAAATGATACCAAAATTTAAAGGATTTTTTAAAAGATTAATTACCCTTTTTTGCAGTGCAGTCTGTTTGCCAAATGGTTCTTCTGCTGATTTTGCCAGAGCTCACTCATGCAGCGCGTTCAGCTGGAGGGTGGCTATGCTGGAAGATCAAGAATGGCTCTACTCTCATGTAGAACAGTTGGAACTTGTTGTCACTGGGTACCTTGGTATTCCTGCAGGTAGGAGTTCATCCTTCAATAGGCTAGCCTGGCTTCTTTACATGGCAATCTCAGGGCAAAATTCCAAGAAGGTGAAAGTAGAAGATCCCCCATTCTACCAATCAAAACAAGTCACAAAGCTTAATGGAACGGCCTGCAAATGCTCTGTGGCCATATTCAATCCATCATAAATGGCCACTGAAAGTAGTTTTTTATGTGACCAAAATAAATCATCTTAGAGAAGTCCTTAATTCAAACAGTGACAAAATTTCTCATAGTGTCTACCCTACAGGATGGGGATAAGATATTCTCCATAAAATGGCACAAGTCTCTTGAAAGGTCTGTTTAAAATACTTTAATTCAATTGTCTTATAAGGAAGTGCTGAAAGAAGAATGGAGACATAGGAAAAGAGCATATGAGTTCCCACTAGCCAAATAAGGGACAATTTGAGCATCAAAATAAATAATGATAGTAATGGATCATAAACCACTAAATAAGAATACGTTAGTTCATACTGCTATTAATAAACAAATGCAGGTGAGGGGAAAACTGCTCTTCCTTACAGTAGAATGCCAAGTAACAAAAACAGAAGAAATATTGGAATAGGAAAATCATCATTTGGCAGCCCCCTATTAGTAATTCCTTCAGGCAAAATCATCTTTACGTGCTAAAACGAGTGAGTGTAAGCCTAATGAGAAAAAATATATTTATATCATCTCAGGGGTAAATTCCCCCTCAAAGACCTTTTTAACTACAGAAAGGAAACTGAAAGTTTTCAGGGAAGAAATCTGGCAAACATGTTTACAAGTAATCCTGTTTAAACTTGTTTATCCAAGTGATCAAAATAAACTTTTCCAGTAAAAGGAAAACTAAATATCACGTGGCTCCTGATAGCAAGCACTGAGAAGAACACAAACAATGTCACTTCCTTGGCATTCTTGACAAAATTGCACAGCCCAAATTTAATCAAGATGAAACCTCAGATAATCTTAAATTGAGGAAGATTCTACCAAATAACTGGACTGCTCTGTTCAAAAATATCAAGAGGACAAAAGAAAAAGAATGACTAAGGAACTTTTTCAGATTAAAGGAGACTAAAAAGACGTGACAACTAAACAAAACGTGTGTTCCTGGATCGGATCCTGTTCTAGAAAAAAACAAAAGTGCTATTTTCTTGTGCTCTCTGAAGGACAATGGGAAAACTAGTGAAATTTGAATAAGGTCTGTGGATTAGTTAATAATGTTGTATTGGTGTTAATTTCTTGATTTTGATATTCGTGCTTTGGTTATATAAATGAATGCCATTTATAGGAAATATACACTTAAGTATTTATGAGCAATCAGGCAACACGTCCTCAGCTTGTTCTCAAATGCTTCAAAAAACTAATAATACTTAGGTATATTTTTATATATAGAAAGAATAAGAATGCAAATGTGATTGAAATGTTAATATTTGCAGCACCTGTATGAAAGGTACATAAAGAATCTTCATATAATTTTTATAGCATTTCTGTAAGACTGAAATAATTTTAAAATAAAAAGATTCAATAAAATCATTTTGTAAATTACTGTTAAAAATAGACTCTAAGTTATCTTATCATGAACCAAAATATAAAACTGTACCAAAAAATCTGGAGAAGCAATAGCAAATTACCAAGTTTCACTTTATTAGTTATTTATATAACACTGCGGTTCAGAGATCCTAATAAAACAAGAGCAGCATTTTAGCCACTACTTTTTAATGGACTGAATTCTGAAATCGAAAGCTTAGTGAAAAGTTGAAGCTAATTGGCGCCATTTTGGAGGGGATTCAGGCCACATGAGAACATTGCCAGCATAGCAACTTAAAGACAGTAAGAAATCTACAAAAATAAATGATGAGAAAACTCATGCAAATACAGAGATCTCAGAGATGCCTGAATTGGTCCAAATTGATTTCAAAATCCTCAGTACATTTCAGACTTTTTACATTCACTTTAATATTTGCAAAGAAATAGATCATTGAAAAAATGAATGCTTATACAGAAATAATAATTTCTACATTAATTGTATTTCAGGGTAGTTTTCCCCAGTTGGTTCTAACAGTAATTATGTTCTTCTCACAGAAAAAAAAAAAGTCTCCAAAGAGGAAAGAATTGAATTTCAGTTAATGGATAGAATCTTAGTCAATTACATCAAAAAAAAAAAAAAAAAAGATAAAAATTTGGTGTCCAGTAATCCTTTAAAACCCTTTCTTTACTGAGATTTTACCATTATTCAAAAAAAAAATTTTTATTCTAGTATATAGGTTAATCACTGATAAAGAAATATTTTATAAATAATATTTTATATAAAGCTACAATATTTAACACTCCTAATTATAGTAAATACTTGAACAAATTAAACATTTTCACAGTGTAGGAGAAAATGAAAACATTTTAGTTCATGTATGACTTTAATTTCTTCTGACAAGAAGCCTAATTAATTGGAGACAACTCACATTTGTCTTATAGATCAGATAAGTGATTATTAATTATACTAAAATATTAAGATTGCAGAGATATAAATATAGAACTCAATATAGAACTATATTGAGTTAAAACAATGAACATCTTTAAACATTATTGTAACCCTCAAGCAATGCTACAAATTACTAAACTCATAGAATTACCTTTATTGTGAGTAAAATTTTAGGGGTAAGTATTTAATACCAAGTAGATTTATTGTTCTTTAGTGTCAACTTAAATTGTATTTTAAGACTTCTTAATTAACTTTAAGACTTCAGACTTAATTAACCTTAAGAACTAAGGCTTGGAAATGTTTAAGTAATTAAATAGAAACCTGTCCTTGCAACAGAGGATGTAACACTTGGAAAGTAAGGATACTACCAATAGTATCAATACGATTAATTTTTTTTACATACTCTTGTTTACTTATTAACTCATTTGTTTTTCTTAATATTCATTTTAAAAGGCTGAAATTAACAGTGAGAATACTGCCTTAAAACATGCTTGACAAGAATAACTACATCTCAATACTAATGTGTAAGCTTAAGTAATGTCAGATTAGTATTTTATAGTAAAAATCTGTGTATTTAAAATACAAATACTTAAAGGTATTAAGATTAAATTTGAAAAGAAGCTATGTACAATAGAAAAATGAGCACTCGTAGGTCATGAAGAAAAATGGCCATTAAGCATATAGACTGTTTTCAATATGAGGCTGTACAAAAATAATTTTGTTTTCTTCATTGTCTACCCAGATGGCATAGGGTTTTCCCTAACTGCTGCAAATGTGTACTGTTAAAAAGATTTATTGACTCTAAAGCTGCTTTTGTCTATTTCATAACTATAAACAATTATAAGCAAACAAACAAAAATAAGAAATGTCTCACTTCTATAAAACTAACATTCCTATAGTGGTTATAAGATACTATCATGGCTGGGCACGGTGGCTCACACCTGTAATCCCAGCACTTTGGGAGGCCAAGACAGGCAGATCACAAGGTCAAGAGATCGAGACCATCCTGGCCAACTGGTGAAACCCCGTTTCTACTAAAAGTACAAAAAATTAGCTGGGCATGGTGGTGCGTGCCTGTTGTCCCAGCTACTTGGGAGGCTGAGGCAGGAGAATTGCTTGAAACTGGAAAATGGAAGTTGCAGTGAGCCTGGATCATGCCACTGTACTCCAGCCTGGTGACAGAGCAAGACTCTTTCTCAAAAAAATAAAAAGATACTATCATCCTGGTTAATAGCCAATACTGTGCTATTTCTTGTTTTAGAGCTTCTGTGATTTTATCCAAAACTATTTCATTGTTGCTCTTCTCCAAGACAAGTCCTCAAATTCAGAATATTAAAAACTGAATTTGAGGACTGAGCAGATTTTAAATATATTGAAATCATCTCCGGTAGGTACCTCCTTGAAGCATAGTCTCCCTCTTGTAACAGAAGATGTGGTGCTTAGAAGGGGAGAAGTAATAGCAATATAAGCTGAGATAGGCATGGCACAATATTACCCTAGTTAAATAAAAAAGAGTAGCTTAAGCAAATGTAGATTAGTTTTACTCAGGAAAAGTGTTCTTGATATAAATGTAATTTAGTGATTATATAACTCTTTTCTCTACAAATGTCTCTGCCAAGAGAGAAATCCTTCAAATGACCTGCTATTTCTCAACAAGTCTGTAAAATCCTTGGTATGTGTACATAACTAATTACTAAATGTTACTTAATAGCATTTTGTGCAAGAGGAGCAGTAAACTGTTAATAATTAACAGACGTTTAAAAATGACAATGTTGGGCTGAGCATGGTGGCTCATGCCTGTAATCCCAGCACTTTGGGAGGCCAAGGTGGGTGGATGACCTGAGGTGAGGAGGTTGAAACCAGCCTGACCAATATGGTGACACCCCGTCTCTACTAACACAAACAGCTGGGCATGATGACAGGTCCCTGTAAGCCCAGCTACTTGGGAGGCTGAGGCAGGAGAATCACTTGAACCCAGGAGGCAGAGGTTGCAGTGACCTGAGATTGCACCACTGTACTCCAGCCTGGGCAACAAGAGCAAAACTCTGTCTCAAAAATAAAAAAAAAAAAAAGACAATGTTGAAGATAAATTGCATTGCTATTGCTTAAGAAAAAGCACATTGAAAAAATCACTACATTAGGCCCAGATTGGGGGCAAGGAAATAATTTCAAGATCATCAGTAACAACATCTTGCGACATGACAGCCACCCCTGGGGTGACATGGGACACATGCTTGAACAGGGGGAGAGAAGAACAATGAATAATTCCTGGTGAGTGGAGGAAATTAGGAAAAATGAATAGTGTTTAATGTGCCTGGAAGAATTAAATGTAACAGACTGACATGGGTGGTTAGGAAAGTAGTCAGAAGATGGCATGTCACATAAACATAGGGGCTGAGAGGAAGGAAATACTTCTTAGTAAGATAGAATAGTGTATCTGCTGTGCCCCCACTTCTACAACAGAGATTACGATTTATCCTAAAAGTTTAAGCATGTGCATAGATATTTACGAAGTATTCAACAATCATGGCCCTACTCTGGGGACATAAACATCTACTTAGACTGTCAATAACTAAAATCATCCAAATTTTATTTTCAGTTACTACTAAAAAATCCCAAACCATTTGATATAACATACGCACTTACATTTTTTCCTTCTGGGTTTTTTAAAAATTTCAGTCATCCAAAAGGAGACAACTCACATCACATGAAAAAATTATAGAAAGTAAGAGCGAACAACAGAATGCTTAACTTCAGTGTAGAAAAAATAAGCCAAGTACTATTTAAAAATATAGACAAGAGATACAGATACAATAGAAAACTTACAATCCACCATTAAGAGGGCCAGGGACTGGGTACAGCTTTTCCAACATGCTGTGCCAAGTCTTAATTCTTCTTGTCTCTTGCAAGCCATAAAGATGAAAGCAGAAGAGAAGTCTTTATAAACATTTGGGCAGTCAGATGATAAAAGAGAGGGTCAAAAAGTAGGGGACGATGACAGATCCAGCTTTTCCTGCTAATGTACGCATCCAATATACAGCCATACAATCTGTATATACTTATATATGTATATATAGATATATCATATATATATGATATATATGTATATATGATATACATGATATATATGATATATATACATATACAATATATCTATATATACCCTAAACAACAGGGTAAAAAAGTGTATTACCTATAGATTACCAGCCCCAAATCATACCATGTAATCTTTAGTTTAGATAGATGTGGTAAGTTCTTAGTGTGGCTGAACTCTCAGTGAATACCCCAGGGCTCTGAGTTAGTATAAAAAATAACAACTCAGATAAGAAGAATAAACTGTAGCAGAGAGTTCATTTAGGAACCCATTTTGCTCCATGTGTGTTCAGGGGACTCAAATTCTCTTTGATACAAGGAAATTGAAAGCAAGAACTTTGTCAGACCCTAGTTCTCTGCCTGGACTGCAATTCCCAGCCCTAGGCACCTACAGGATTTACTCTGATCAAGCGTCTTCCTACCAGCTCAAAGAAGAAGAGGGATCAAAGCAGGGCTGAGGACAATACACGCCTACCATGCTGGCAACATTCAAAACCCAGTGGTGCTGTTTCTAGGACTCTCTGCCCTGTCCAGCTTCCATTCTATACCTGATTCTTCCGAAATGCATGCCACACCTGTCAGCCTTCTTTTGAAAACTTAGTCACTCTTCTTTGTATATGACCTTTTCTACCTCGTCTACATTTCTTGTAACTAAACCTAGCAATTTCATTTGGAAACTTCATGCCTCTCCCAGACTGGCCTGTCATCTGCCCTCTTGTTGATAATTAATGGATACTCTCTACTCATTTCCTTGGACTCTATCTTTCTCCACCAGTGAGGGTGCAGAATTCTAGAGACCCTCTCTCACTAGGGAATGATACATCCAAGAATAAAGAATCACATTCTTGGATCTTGAAAGCCACAGATAGAATTATTGAAAGTCAGGGCTTTCCACTGCATGTGCATGTGTGTGTGTAAGTTCCCTATGCCGAGGTTCCCACCGGCAGTTTATTTCATTGCTCTCTTCTCCATCTGCTATTCAATCCCTTAACCAATCTAACTTTATTTTCTATTGATCAGAAAGAATCAGCACACACACAAACTCATCTCAATGCATTGGAAGCCCGGCCTACATAGAAACTCTATTTAAATTGTGAGTGATCTGAAAACTGAACACAAGGGATTCTGAATTCTTTCCTGCACCAACATAGTGCTGCAGCCAGAAGCAGAAATGATGGCAGGTAACGTCCCAAAAGACGATAACTGAGGCAGCTTCCCAAGTAGCCGGGGCCACAGAAGGCATGAAAGCATCTACTATTACTGGTTACCCAAGATGAACACAACAATGACTCAGAGAAGACAGAAAAACATAAAGGGGTCCCATGGGTTCCACAAAGGAGTACTGTCAGGAAAGGTGGTATAGGTAATGACAGAGGCTGGGAATGCAAGCAGCAGCAGCAGATGGTGGTGGGACAGAGGCCAGATTCCATCAAACAAACAGGTCCAAACGGACAGAGGACAGTGGAAACTAGATATTCCTATCCAAACTCCAACCCCAAGATGTAAAATAAATCCAAGCCCCCTGAAGTATAAATATAACTCAAGAGAAGGGAGGCTGAAACTCAAAATACATCCTCACTACCAGAAGGGATGTAAACATCTCTGAGCTTTATTCAGTTTACTTGAGAATGACAGGTAAAACCTCCTGGTTTTAGGCAGGGTGGGTTCAAGACAGATATTAAGATACAATTAAGTAATGCATTATTGTATATCTGAGTTTGCAAAAATTCACTTTTACACAAACTTTGTTTTACTTATCCTATTCAATTCTGCTTTCTAAACTAACTTTCTTTCCCTGTCCTACTTAGCCTGTGTTTTTGACACATGCTACCCTCAGACTCCAGAAATTGAGACCCACTTCCCACCTAACAAGATGTCTGTGCTGCCACATACATCAGCAAACGGCATTACCCAAAGTCATTAACTAAGCAAATTAGCTAGATACATACTTCTCACAAACAAGATCTACTTTTAAATCCACTGGTTTCCATTTGTTTACAATTTTAGGGATTTTTAAAATTGATTCAGTCTTTTTTTTAAAATGATGGCAAAACTAACACATGATCCCAAAGTCAAAGAGTAGAGGTAAATAGAAAGTATGGGTTATGACAAAGCCACTCAACTCTTTGAATGGTGTCTGAGTTACGTGGCAAGAAAAAATTGTATATGGGTTCATAATTCTTAATTGCAATCAGTCTTTTTTTACATTGAAAGCTTTTAATTGCAAACCAGCTGATTCACAGGACTACTTGTTATCCACACAAGGGTGTTTCACTTTCTCAATTTCATTACTAATATTTCCAGTTGATCCTCTTTGATCCACCAGAAGTTTTGATGCCTTAGAGCAATGCATGGTATTAAGCAGGAAACAGGGTTTGGTTTTTTTAAAAAGCCACAGAAACTATTGTTAAAGGGGAATGGGAAATAATCTCAATGATGGATTCTCAAGTGGATCAATTTTAGAAAAGAGTACGTAATGGAAGATTAACTGGAAGTGAATATCTCTTAAAACTGTCAATGTTTATGTCCCCTTTGGACTATTTTGACTTCACTTTGAGGAACCAATACTATCTATCATTCTAGAGCTAGGGATAAAGCAGTCAGTAAAACAATGTTCTTGACCTCAAAGAAATTTTATTCAATTCCAAAGACAAATTTTTTTAAGTAAAATGATCAAGGCAGAGCATTTCAGATAGCAGTAAGTTATTTAGAAAAACAAATATTCCTTTACACAATAAAAAGTATCAATTAGAATGACAGAGAGGATATTGTACACACTACATGTGAAACATTAGAAACATTTCTACTAACATCAGGGAAAAGGCAAGGAGGCCAATTACCATTGCTGCCCTACAACATTGGACTAGAAATTAAAAATGTAAAGAAAAACTCAAACTCTCCTTGTGATACAGTTTGGTGCCATTCCCCCACTAAAAAATCTCACCTTGAATTATAACAATCCCCACGTGTCTTGGGAGGGACCTGGTTGGAGATAACTGAATCATGGGGGCAGTTTCCCCATGCTGTTCTGGTGATAGTGAATAAGTCTCACAAGATCTGATAATTTGATAAAAGGGCAATTACCCTGCAAATGCTGTCTTCCCTGCCACCATGTAAGACGTGCCTTTGCTCCTCCTTTGCCTTCAGCCATAATTGTGAGGCCTCCCGCAGCCATGTGGAACTGTGAGTCCATTAAACCTCATTTTCTTTATAATTACCCAGTTTTGGGCATGTCTTTACTGGCATCATAAAAACGAACCAATACACCTAGTCAAAACAATATGATTTTCTACCTCAAAAATTCAAGAGAATAAATTTTAATAAGCAATAAAGTAAGGTTTTTATTTAGAGGGTCAGATCAAAATACAAAACTCAATCGTTTTCTCATGTATTAGCAAAACCACTTTGAAATTTGACCCCCAAATTATTCCATTTACAATAATAATTATCAATAACCTAGGGAAAATACAACTAGAAGTATAGGACCTAGATGAAGAAAAATCTAAAACATAAAAAACTAAATAAATGGAGAGATGTTTCATGTATCCAGATGAGAAAATTCTGTCTTAGAGAAGACTTGTTTAACTGTGTAGAAGATGTGTTTTCCAACCTTCAGAAAGTTAGTGGAGATTTTCAAGCTTTTTAAGACTTGGAAGTAATAGCAGGGAAGATGATGGCTAGATTTATCCCCCAAGGCAAATATAAAAGGTATTAATAGTTGGTGCTTTGTGAGAATTGGGCATTGTATGTATTAGCCACTTGATCTGTACTTAGTGCGATTTGCAAAGAGGTACAGAAACAGAAAGGAGATAGCTTACCCAAATGAGATGATAAAATAAGGTAAGATAAAATAGTTAATCCTGGGGTCTTGAGGAGGAGGCTTAAATTTCCTAAATCTTGTGTAAATGGAGGCAATTTGATTTCATAATCCCTCTCAGTCCTGACTTTCTATAAACAGTGACTTATGTTTTACTTGATTCAAAATCAAAACTGAGGCATCAAGTTTCATTTCTTTGATGGAAATAAATCAGTTTTCTATATCTACTTAGAGTCACTCTGTTTGCAAAAAGATGAAAATAAGTAAATAAATAAATCTGTACTCACTAGTCAGCATAATATAAGGGACGAAGAAGAACCTAAGTTACCAGTAACATTAGGGTACAGTTGTTAAAGCCTAGTTGTACAGCATGGAGCAAAGGGTGAATGTAAAATGAAAAGCAAAAATCATTCTTTTTTGTAAGTGTATAAAATGCTTTCATTGATATGTCCTATTCTTAAATAATTCATGCTGAATAAAAATATAGAAACCAAATTCTGCAAACAGCAAATAGTAATAAAGAATGAAACTATTTTTTTTTTTGGTCATCATATGAATCTACAATTTTCAGGTATAACAGATTGAGCAAACTGAATAGAGTTCTGAGAATGCTGTTCACATTTGCCAAACAATCAAACCACTTCCAACAGAGAAAAGGAAAGCAGATGTATTAAAGAAACATTTTCATGATATAGAACCATTGAATTAAATGATTTTCAAATAAGTATGTGAACCTTACAGTAATTTCAAGTCACATTCAATATAAAGCAAAGATTTACATGAAAGAACTAACATTAGGTGTATGAGCATTCAGATGAGAAAGATGTGCTCGGTGAAGCAGAGAGCCCAAAATGCTTTGCAGTATTCTCTCCATCACTAGAGCATGATGACTTCAAAAGGGGCCACAGAAAGAAATGGTAAATTAGAATAAATACTGATTTAGCAATGAAAAGGCCAAATAGAGTTCCCATATCTATATGTCCAAATCCAGGTATCATGTCTGCATAGATGATCCAGAGATAATTAAGTCAGCATGTCAACACCTGAATTCATCTCAACTCTGTTATCAAATTTTCTTTCTTCAGACCTTGTTTTATGACAGCACATCTACCCAGCTGCCCAACCACAAACCTGAGAGTCACTTTTGCATCCATGCTCACTCCTACTTTTCCCTGTCTTTCACCAATACTATTGATTTCCCTGCTGTTATCCAGGCACTTCTTTTGTCTTTATGCTAATGATACGAGGCAGAGCCTCATCAACCTCCTCCTTAGGTCATGGTGACAATGTCTTCATTGACCTCTATGTCTCCAGCGTTTCTCCTTTCAATCTATTCTCCACATTGCTGCCAAAGTCATCATTTCAAAATGCAAATCTAATCATATCATTTCTTGATAAACTTCATTCAGAAGTTCTGTGTTACCAACTGGAATAAAATCCAGACTCTGTAGCATGCACATAAAGCCCCTGATTGATCTGACTTACACCACCTCCTTCCTACCAATTCTTTTCCTAGATACCCCATGCTCACTCTTCAAGACGCAAATTAATAATTATCTCCTCTGAAAATTCACTAACAATAAGCTTATCTGAATCAGGTTTGCTAACCACAGCACCTTGCAGTTTCTTCTGTCTTAGAACTTATCCTTGTAAGTTGTAATTGACTGAATATTTCTCTTCATCTCCACAATTCTGTGAACAACTGAAGGAAAGTGGCTGTTGTTCTCATCTTTGCATGCCCCATTTGAAACACACACAAGCAATCAAAATGTTTGAGAAAGAAGGCAAATAGGGCAATTTTAAAAAGAAAGTACTAATTACACACATGCACACACATGTTTATTGCAGCACTGTCCACAATAGCAAAGACTTGGAACCAACCCAAATGCCCAACAGTGATACACTGGATAAAGAAAATGTGGTCACATATACGCCATGGAATACTATGCAGCCATAAAAAGGATGAGTTCATGTCCTTTGCAGGAACATGGATGAAGCTGAAAATCATTCTCAGCAAACTGACACAAGAACAGAAAACCAAACACCGCATGTTCTCACTCATAAGTGGGAGTTGAACAACGAGAACACATGGACACAGGGAGGAAAACATCACACACCGGGGTCTGTCAGTGGGCAGGGGGCTAGGGGAGGGTATTCGGAGAAATATCTAAGGTAGATGACAGGGTGATGGATGCAGCCAACCACCACGGCATGTGTATACATAGGTAACAAACCTGCACATTCTGTACATGTACCCCAGAACTTAGAGTACAATTTTTAAAATATAATTATGTCTTTTTACCAAAAAGGACAATGAGGGCTTCCAGCTGAAAATTTACCATAATAAAGAAGGGGTTTTGACCTGTGTTCCAGACAGGAATGTTGCTTCTGGATCCTGTATTTGGTCAGACTTGAAACTCATCCTTATTAAATCACTCTTGCACTGTGAGATGCCCGGAGAAATGGCTCTATATACATGCATTTGCAATAGACTGAATGTTAGTGTCCCCTCAAAATTCATATGCTGAAGTTCTAACCACCAAGGCGACAGTATTAGGAGGTGGGACCTTTGGGAGGTAATTTGGTTATGCGGGTAGAGCCCTCCTGAATAGGATTAGTGATAAAGGGACCCCAGAGAGCTCTCTAGTCCTCTTTCCACCACATGAGGATAGACCAAGAAGTTGGAAGTGCAACTTGCAGACCTGAAGAGGACCCTCAACAGAACTCAGCCATGCTGGAACCCTGAACTTGAAATTCCAGCCTCCAGGAGCATAAGAAACAAATTTCTGTGGTTTATAAGCCATGGGTCTATGGTACTTTGTTATAGAATCCTGAACTAACTACAGTAGCATTCAGAGTTAAACTATTGTAACTGACAAAAATTAGGGCCCAACTAGTTTCATCGTAGGTCTCTCCCTCCTGAGGGTTATACAGAGGAAAGACATGTTCTCCTCATCACTGAGACGAAACCTCATGGATGGAGGTTTCAAAACCAGTGCAAAAGATAGCGGTGATAGTGATGAAATCAGCAAGAGAAGCAAATGGACTGGGAGAAACAGAAATTTTAAATAAGCCGTATCTCTGTGAATCTCCTGGGGCACTTGAGGCTGCTCACAGACACTTAAGGAGACTAGGCTCCAATGAACTGGTAAGCACCTGACAGGATATACCTGACAGTTAAAGTTATCTGGGTATCAGCTTTAGTGGGATCCACACCAAAGATCTGAATTTTTGTTTCTTCTAAAATAACTCACTCACGGTTATGTGTAAGCAGTCCCAGCAAGTCTTAGTGGGAACAGGAACCTTGCAAGTAAAATGGGTGAGGCTTTAAAGTCATTGAAATTTGGTCATAAATACAAATGCAATTCCATTCTATCCACAGGCTTATAAAGCACAGGAGACATTTGGTAACGAAAATATCAAAGTACAAAAGATAAATTTCAAAGGAAAAGTTTACAGCTTGTCCTCTGCAGGGCAGATGATCTATGATGCTCTTTCATCACAGTTAGTTAAATGAGGGCTCTGGCAGTGCAATGACTCAGAGATAACACCCGAAAGTTGTAACATCGATATCCTCAAATGTTTGGGTATATATGTGAGACCATAAATATTAAATGTTGAAAAAGAGATTCAACCTGTCCTTCAGTCTAGCCAGCTGGCTTTCCTCCATCATGCAGTGTCCTCTAAGGTTATCCTAATGAAAAAAACAAAACTCTCAAGAAGCAATGGAGTGCAGTCCTTTGTTGAAGGGTAGTGGTTTTGTTGTTATTATTTTCTCTTTTAAAGAAAAAATGAATCGTTCTGACTCTACAAGAACAGATACCTCATTTGAGGCAGCTATTATAGTATTAGGGGCATGGAGCACTTCTAACCAATGAAGCCATCTACCACCCATCCAGAGTCACCACTGGTAGGTAAATATCAGCAATCCTTTTCTTTGAAGGAAGGCCTTGTGCTATAGGAACATTCAATTAACATTCAAGGTCTATTGGTTAATAACTCATTAAAGTAACTTTATTACCCTTTCCAACATGGCAGCTAAGGACAAGCATTTGGAATAATAAACGATGTGAGGAAGAAGTCAAGAACATTGCATAGTGACTTTCTCTTTACCCATAGTTTTTATAAGAGGGGAAAGAGGAGAAAACAGTAAACAAGGAGGTGAGATGGCTCCAGAGGGTTTAAACTGCACAGAAGTGACCTGTGACCTGACCACAAAGGCCATGTTAAAAACTAAACTCCTCTGAAGTATAATAAAACTTTCTATCCTTTCTTGTAAGTGCACCTCTCACAAATATGTTAGATGACAGCCACTAGAGGGAATCTCCAAACCCTGCTTGGCTGTACACTATTTGATATAAGTACATGTCATCTTAACACATTAAAATGAAAATCCCCCTAAGATGTAAAATGTTGGTATAGAGAGGTAAATATTCCCTTAGCAGATACGATTAACACCTCTGACTATTTTTCTTAAGTTCAAAAAGCCATTATTAGAAAATTGTAGCAGTGTGCAGTTAAGTGTGGCAGATGGCATATAGGAGTGAGTGGTGTGCAATTTACAGTAAACAAATTCTTTATCTTTGACGGGTCATGGGGAGAAGTAAAACAGCCTCCAATTCAATCACGGAATATGCTAGAAAACACTGACATGCAGATTCACTAATTACAGTGAAATGTGTTAAAAAGCTACAATTATCCCAATGGATGAAACCTTTCCCATGAAGATTAGAAAAAACAACCAGGCGCCATGAGCTGACAGCAGGATGCCATTTGTAAATGTGCCCCCAGATTGGTTGACACCTGTTCAGAGAAGAGACTCAAATCTTCAGGGCCTTAAACTTGGTCTCCTCTGGAGATAGGTACACTTCTTGATCTTATGTGTACTGTGAGCTCATCAGCTGTTTTTCTATCAAATATATGGGGAAAAACTATAACTGACATTTCTTTCTGTCTTTAGAAAGTGAGAACTGTAACTCAGTGGAGAATAAGTTCTATAATGTTCATTAGTTTGGTTATCATCAAATTAACATTTCAAGTACTGCACAGTTTGATCTCTACCACTACTAAAAGGGAAAAGGGAACATATAAATATTATGAAATGTGTTTTTCAAAAACAGCTTGATCATATATTGAACTGTGGCCATGAAAATGTATTGGACTGCAAAATAAAGGTACAAGAATGTACAATTACATGAAGTATAGGAGCCACTCAAATAATCCGGTATGTGTCTTATATCAAAGCACTCCATGAGATTTATGAGTGGCTTGGGGCATGCAGAGGCCAAGGGAGATCTTCCCCTTCATCCTCTGAAGGTTTGCTAAAAATCAACTGACAAAAGGCAGATTCACAGGAGACAAAGCATACAAATTTGTTAATATCCATATGTGTGCATGGGACTCATACAAAATGTGACAACTCAAAGGGTGGGCCACATGGTTGACTATTTTATACCATCTTGAGATTATAGAAAGAATAGGGACTTGGAGTGTGGCAAGACAGGTTATGGGCGGGAGAGAAGAGGAAAGGCCTGGCTAGCAAGGGCAGTCTCCCCCGGTAGCAGCTCTCAGAAAGAATAGATGGTAGCCTGCGGTTGAGTTAATCTTTCCTAAATCTGGACAAGCGAGGGGCCTCAAAGAAAGCCTGTTTATTTCCCTAACTTGGATTTTGCTCTACAGATGCAAAACTCCTCCACAGAAGGCAGCCTGGCAACACTAGTCCGGTCTGCAGGCCCTCTGAATAGCTGTCTCAAAAGACGTCAAAGAGGCCTATTTCAGGGTAAATATTTTTGGTTTCCTTTAGGTGTGTGAGCCTGCACAGAGGTACAATGGGATGCTCTTAATGTCATGTAAGAATTTTATCCAAAGGGACAAGATTACTGCAATGAGGAAGAGTTAATTTGAATAACCCCTTAAATTCAATGGTAGATATCAAGATACATAAAAGAAGACCTAAAATTTGAGAAGAGCAATTTATCAAACATAGAGTCGAGAAATGTTACTGAGTTTGTATCATTTTTTTGTGTGTGATATTGCCTGTAACGTAACCATTGCTCAAGAAAGCTCAGGCCAGAATTTCAGTCTAGCAGCTGGTATGTGCTGCGCCAGTTGTACCGTGAGTGGCTCAAGCACCCTTTGATATGTGAGGCAAATTCTGGAGCATGAGGCTGTCCTAGAATGCTGGCACAGCCATTGTTTTAGATGAGAGATTGACTTCTCACTTTAACTGGGAAGAGATTCCCAGTTCCTCAGAAACACGTAACAATGTGGCATTTATAAGACTTATTCATAAGGAGTGATTGGGAGTTGCTTGATCTCACTTGCTGTTCATCATGTCACCGAACACAGGTTCTCCCCTGAAAGAAGTTCATGACTTTGCGAGAGATCCAAGATGGCCGATTAGCAGCAGCTCAGGATTGTAGCTCCCACTGAAAGCGCAGAGAGTGAGTGGACGCCACATTTTCAGACGAATTTTCATAGCCCACGGACCAAGAGCTCCTTGGCGGAGGAGCCCCACGGGTCGCCAGCGCAACCCTTTTGGAGGGCGCGGCCGTTTTGCAGGCGCCCCAATGCGGCAGTTCTCAGTCCGGAGTATACGGGACTGAGTGCCCTTTTGGTTGGCGTTTGGAGCTCCGGGAAGGCAGAGTCTCCCATTCAGCTGATTAAAAAGCGGACTGAAGTGGGGAACCAGACTGGGAGATTCCCGGGCAGAGAGCGCCACGAATCTTAACGCCGCTGTTTCAGCCGGCGTAGTGGGTCACCACAGGGGAAGGCTGGTACCCCCCCCCACAAAAAAAAAATAAATAAAAACAGCAGTTGGAACTGCTGAAGATTGAGAGTTTCACAGCAAGTACAGCTGAACCCGGGAAGGTCCAGCTCTGTGGAGGGAGGGGCATCTGCCGAAGGAAAATTAAGAAATAGAAAAAACTTTATCACCAACAAGCTGGACGTCCACTCAGAGACCTAATCTGAAAGTCAGCAATTACACAGACGACAGGTGGATAAATCCACAAAGATGGGAAGAAACCAGCGCAAAAAGGCTGAAAACACCCAAAATCAGAATGCCTCTCCTCCTACAGAGGATTGCAGTGCCTCATCACCAATTGAACAAGGCCTGATAGAAAATGAATGTGAGGAATCAACAGAATCAGGCTTCAGAAGGTGGATAATGAGAAACTTCTGTGAGCTAAAAGAACATGTTCTAGCCCAATGCAAGGAAACTAAGAACCTTGAAAAAAGGTTTCACGAAATGTTCATGAACATGGACAATTTAAAGAGGAATATAAGTGAATTAATGGAGCTGAAAAACACAATACGAGAACTTCGAGAAGTATGCACAAGTTTTAACAGTTGAATTGATCAAGCAGAAGAAAGGATTTCAGAGGTCGAAGACCAACTTAACAAAATAAAACGAGAAGACAAGATTACAGAAAAAAGAGTAAAAAGGAATGAGCAAATTCTCCAAGAAATATGGGACTATGTGAAAAGACCTAATCTACGTTTGATAGGTGTACCTGAATGTGACGAAGAGAATGAATCCAAGCTGGAAAATATTTTTCAGGATATTATCCAGGAAAACTTTCCTAACCTAGCAAGGCAAGACAATACCCAACTCCAGGTAATACAGAGAACACCACAAAGATATTCCTCAAAAAGAGCAACCCCAAGGCACATAATCATTAGATTCATCAGGGTTGAAACGAAGGAGAAAATATTAAAGGCGGCCAGAGAGAAAGGTCAGGTTACTCACAAGGGGAAGCCTATCAGACTCACAGCTGATCTCTCAGCAGAAACCCTACAAGCCAGAAGAGAGTGGGTGCCAATATTCAACATCCTTAAAGAAAAGAACTTCCAACCCAGAATTTCATATCCAGCCAAACTAAGTTTCATAAGTGAAGGAAAAATACAATTTTTTGCAAACAAGCAAGTACTCAGAGATTTCATTACCACCAGGCTTGCTTTACAAGAGCTTCTGAAAGAGGCACTATGTATAGAGGGGGAACAACCAGTATCAGCCACTTCAAAGGACCCATCAGTAAGCTGCATCCAGATCCATCTTACATGCAAGGATATACAGAGACTCAAAACAAAGGGATGGAGGAAGATTTGCCAACCAAATGGAGAGCAAAAAAAAAAAAAAAAGCAGTAGTTGCAATTCTCATCTCTGATAAAATAGACTTTAAAGTAATAGAAACCGAAAGAGATAAGAAGGACATTGTATAATGGTAGAGGGATCAATGTAATGGGAAGAGCTAATGACCCTAAGTCTATGTGCACCCAATATAGGAGCACCCAGATACATAGGGCAACTTCTTGGTGACTTACAAAGAGACTTGGACTCCCACACAATAACAGTGGGAGACTTTAACATTACATTGTCAATATTGGACAAATTAATGAGACAGAAGGTTAAGAAGGATAGCCGGGACTTGAACTTAAACCTCAAACAAGTAAACTTAATAAACATTTACAGAACTCTCTACTCCAAATCCACAAAATATACATTTTTTTTTCAGTAACACATCACATTTATTCTAAAAGTGCCCACATGGTTGGGAGTAAATCACTCCCTAGCAATTGCATAGCATTTCATAGGTTTAAATGAAATATTGGTTGGCTGTTTGTTTGTTATTTTCCTCCCTTATTCCTTCCTGTCTCCATTGTATAACACAATTATCAGTATAAAAAAAGCTTTTAATATCCATTTGTAGACTGTATTCTAGCCTGGGCAATAGAGCAAGATTCCCGTTCTCTCTCCCTTTTTTTTTTTCTTCTTCTCTTTTTCTCTTTATTTCATTCTTTTTTTTCTTCCTTCTTTCTCTTTTCTCTCTTTTTCAAAAAAAAAAAAAAGAAGAAGAAGTTCAGGACTTTGTGTTGGGCCAGTGTGTCTGGACCTGGAACAGATGCATAAACAGATATCCACCAAGTGGGCCTTAAGGTTATGTTTTTGAAAGAATTCTACCGTATACAAACTGGTTGAGAAAAAAAATTATTTAGATTTATAACTCACAGGCCTAAGATAATTTGATTTAGGACTTTATATGTCTTGATGTTTAACTTAAGATTTCTGGAATTTAATTTCTTTGTGATTTTAATGTTTGAACTTCAGTTTTTCCCTGACAATTTGGTAATAGTACGGATATTCGGAAGTGGACCGCCTCTATATTGGTGGCATTTTGTTATTGGAATAGCTTTCTGTTGTCATCTCATCTCACTGCATATCCTCTGGTGAGCTGTAGGAGACCACATGTCTCAATCTAATGTGGGAGGAGAAATAGAATACAGTGACCTCTAAGCAAAATCCTGGAATTAATTTAAGTAACATGCCATTTTCACTCATTTTTAGAGCCTTCTGTATCAAAGCCTATATGGCTCACCAGCAGACCCATAAGGCTCCACAGCAGTGCCTCACTGGAATTAAGAGAATGGTGCCATGAGGGTAAGAGTACTAACATGATACGTGGGAGCTATACCCACAGACCTGCAGAGCCAGAGACCAATTGTTAGGCCAAACAATTTACAGAAACAAAAAGTTGGGTATGTGATGAGGAACTCTGCATGATTCCCTGTGGAGGGGTTCCAAGTAAGGCAAGGCTTTTTGTATTAGTTCATTCACACACTGCTATAAAGAAATACCCAAAACGGGGTCAGGTATAAAGGAAAGAGGTTTAATTGACTCACAGTTTCACATGGCTGGGAAGGCCTCAGGAAACACACATTCATGGTGGACGGGGGAGCAGGTACATATTACACAGTGGCAGGAGAGAGAGAGGAGGGGGAACAACAGTAGGGAAAACTGCCTTATAAAATCATCAGATCGGCCGGGCGTGGTGGCTCATGCCTGTAATCCAAGCACTTTGGAGGCCAAGGCGGGTGGATCACCTGAGGCCGGGAGTTCAAGACCAGCCTGACCAACATGGTGAAACCCCGTCTTAAAAAAATAAATAAATAAAATAAAATCATCAGATCTCGTGAGAACTCACAATCACAAGAACAGCAAAGGGGGAAAATACCCTCATGATCCAATCACCTTCCTCCCTTGACATCTGGGGCTGGGGTGGTCTACAGTTCAAGATGAGATTTGGATAGGGGCACAGAGCCAAACCGTATCACTTTTACACCACCATTTCATCACTGCCCACCACTCCCTACTCACCCACTATTTGGTGGGAGAAATTATTAGATCAGATTTCCAAACCAGATGGAGCTTCCTTACGTGTCTCTTAAACAATGAGGACTTAGTCTTCCCTAGCCATCCTAACCAGTAAGTGGGAGGCAGTGATACTGGGTAGCCCTCCATCAGAGCAACATTAGCAACCTCATTTGTTCCTCTTCTTTAAGCCACATTCTTCAAACCAGCAATAAAAGAAATGGTATTTTCATCTTCATCTGCCTGACTTATGTAACTATTTCTCAAATGGTTCTACACTCAGGCAGAAAATAAGCGTGTTATTTATTAGCCTACTCAAATTCTTATACATCGTAATTGTCCTGGTACTGAAATTATTTTAAATATCAAAATGGGAACATTCACACTTATGTACTTGCTCTTGGAATATCCTTTCGTTTCTAAATGCTATTTTAGAACTTTATCTTTCCAGAAGCAACGAAGGTCAACTAAACATACTTTCAAAGCTTTTATAAAATTCTCTTGTTATATTTCTGGCATGAAACATAGTATTTCATAAGTCTTATACTTATGTTGGGAAGGAAACATTACATATATAAATTACATTTTTGAACTAATTTTTTTTAGATTTTTAAATCATCAGGAGCCCCATTCCCATTCCACTGGATAGTTGGAAGGCCCATGCTTGTTAGTTGAACGCTGTCTTGTTTTGGACTGTAACAAAACTCCCTACCCAGCTCCATCTGTGGGGAATTCCCTACTCCATGAATCTTGATGAAAGGCAGAGCCTCTCATTAATACCCACTCGGGGAAATAAAATTCTACCCTCCACCCCAGCCCTGGTTTTTTTGTTGTTTGTTTTTTTGAGGTTTTTCTGCAGCTACATCACATGACCTAGATTCTTCTAGCAAGATGCACCTACACTAGCCTGGGCTTGGAAGCTGCGATGCAAAGAAGCAGGGGGTGTGCAGAACGCACTCTGTCAACATCAGCGGTAAGGGCAGTGGTTGCATCCATTTTTCAAAGGTGGCAACAACTGAAGGAGTTCTAGCATTGTCTCTATTGTCCAGCGTTGAGCTCCGGGGCACCTCCAGGGGCAATAGCCATTCTCAGTAGTGCTGTCTTAATGGACAAGCTCTGCAGAATGATTTGTACTTTGTCTCTGCCTATATAGCCTCCAAGTCCAGTTTTCTAGCAGTCCCAGAGATTGTGAACCACGTAAGAGCCTTTTAAAATCTCATTTCTGCTTAAATTAACCAAACGTTCTATTGCTTGAAGGTAAGAATCTTGATGAATACCTTGTTCAATAACACGATCTCGGCTTCTGTCAGTATGAATACCCTCCTATCAATTTAACACAACACTAATAAAGCCACACATCAACAGCCACCTGATCTTCAACAAACTCAACAAAAACAAGCAATGGGGAAAAGACTCCCTATTCAATAAATGATGCTGGCATAAGTGGCTAACCATGTGCAGCAGAATGAAGCTGGACCCCTACCTATCACTCTCATCATTATCTACAAAAATTAACTCAAAATGGACTAAAGATTTAAATTTAAGTCTTCTAACTATAAAAATGCTAGAAGAAAACTTAGGAAATAGCCTTCTGAATGTCAGCCTTGACAAAGAATTTATGGCTAAATCCTCAAAAGCAATTGCAACGAAAACAAAAGTTAAATTAAAGAGCATCTGCACAGCAAAAGAAACCATCTAGAGAATAAACAGACAACCTACAGAATGGGGGGAAGTATTTCCAAGCTATCCATCTAACAGAGGTCTAATATCCAGAATCTATAAGGAATTTTAACAGATCAACCAACAAAAAGCAAATAACTGTCAAAATGTGGGCAAAGGACATGAACAGAGATTTCTCAAAATAAGATGTACATGTGGCCCAGAAAAACATGAAAAAATGCTCATCGTTGTTAAGCATCAGAGAAATGCAAATCAAAATCACAGTGAGATACCATCTCACACTGGTCAGAATGGTTTTTGTTAAAATGTCCAAAAATAACAGATGTTAGTAAGGCTGCAGAGAAAAGGGGGACACTTACACACTGCTGGTGAGAGCGTAAATTAGGTCATCCACTGTGGAGAGCAGTTTGGCGATTTCTCAAAGAAGTGAGTTGAACTACCATCTGACCAGCAATCCCATTACTGGGTATATACTTAAAGGAGAATAAATCATTGCACCAAAAAGACATGCACTCATATGTTCACCACAGCACTATTCAAAATAGCAATGACATGGAATCAAACCAGGTGCCCATCAATGGTTGAGAAAAATAAAATGTGGTACATATACATCCCAGAATATTACACAGCCATAAAAAAGAACAAAAGCATCTCCTAAGCTGCAACATGGATGCAGCTAAAGGCAATAATCCTAAGGAAACAACATAGGAATGAAAAACCAAATACTGTATGTTCTCACTTACAAGTGTGAGGTAAACACTGGGTAAACATGGACATACAGATGGAAACAATACACACTATGGACTACTGAGGGGAAGAGGGCTGGAAAACTGCTGCTGGGTGCTACACTCACTACCTGAGTGACAGGTTCATTCATACCCCCAACCTCGGCATCATGTAATATATCCTTCTAACAAATCTGTACATATACCTCGATTCTAAAATAAAAACTCCAAAAGAAAAACAAAGCTTTTCAGGTAAGTCCTCAGTCTTTCATAGTTCTGCCCTCCTTTTTTTACTTCCGCAAAATCTATCTAGGTCTCCACAGTCCAATAAAACAGCTACTAATCATAAGTTGCTATTGAGCACTCTAAATGTGGCTATTCTGAATTGAGATGTGCTCTAAGTGTGAAATACATGCTGAATTTCAAAGACCTAACGCAAAAAAATGAAAGAATGTAGAATATCTCCTTAATAATGTGTCATATTAATTACATGTTGAAATATTTTGGAAACAGTGAGTTAAACAAAAATTATTAAAATTAATTTCCTGTTTCTTTTTACTTTAATACAGCTACTAGAAAATTAAAAATTACATATATGGTTTATGTTATACATCTATTGGAAAGATATATGATGGAGCAAGCAGTCATACATTTATATATTATATTACATTATTATTCTGTTAATAATACAAATATCTAGTTCTTAAAAAATAAAACTCTTATTTTCCACAATATAATTTTATAGCTAGATTATTTTTTATTGCCAATAGAAGGGAAAGGAGCTAATGGTTATTAAGTGCACAGGTGCCAGGCACCATGCTATGTAATTCACCTAATCCTCATTATCTCACTGAAGGAAATATTAAAATGAGGAGATGTAAATGAGGAGATATACTAAGAAGTTGGGTAACTTTCCCAAGGTGATGTATCTATTACATGGCAAGACTAGGCCAGGAACATAGATTAGTTTATCTTCCAGAAACTCGTTTTCCATTACCCTGTGTGGTGACACCTCTTTTCCCTCTCGGCCCTCATCCCATTAGCCATTCAGATAAAAGCTTTCAAAATAAATTGAGAGCCAATGGAGCAACAACAACTCTGTGTTTTAATCTGTGTATCACATTCCCTCTATTTTACTTTCAGAAAATTATGGTATGTTCCATAAGTTATTTTATGGTTTACTGTTTCAGATTTTCCCAATTCCAAAACTAAAGGGAGCTTAAACTTATTGGAATGAGACATTCTTAGCCAAAACAATTTCTAAACTGAAAGCAATTCTCTATTACATCTTCGTTTGAGGTCTAGGTCCTCAGCTCCAACCGAACTTAGACCTATTTTAACAGGCATTTTTAACTCTGTATTTTAATCAACTGATTATCTGGTCCATTTGGAACACTTTGGACCAGTAAAGACAATTTTTTTATTTAAAGAATATATGTAGATGGTCAAATAATTTCCATATGTAAGTAGTAGTCTACGAGATATGTATATTTTTTTCTTCAACTTTTTATTTTAAGTTCAGGGGTACATGTGCAGGAAGTACAATGTGTTACATAAGTAAATGTGTGCTATGGTGTTTGGTACACAGATCATCCCATCACCTAGGTATTAAGCCCAGCATCCATTAGCTATTTTTTCCCATGCTCTGCCTACCCTAACTCTTACCAGCAGGTCCCAGTGTGCATAGTTCCTTCCTGCCATGTGTTCATGTGCTCTCATTGTGCAGCTTCTACTTAGAAATGAGAATATGCAGTATTTGGTTTTCTGTTCCTGTGCTATTTTGCTGAGAATAACAGCTTCCAGCTCCATCCAGTTTCCTGCAAAGGACATGACCTCATTCCTTTTTATGGCTGCATAGTAGTCCATAGTGTATATGTACCCCATTTTCTTAATCCAGTCCATCATGATGGGCATTTGGGTTGACTCCATGTCTTTGCTATTTTAAATAATGTTAGAGTGAGCATATGCATTCATGTATCTTTATAATAGAAGGATTTATAATCGTTTGACTATATACTCAGTAACAGGATTGCAGGGTCAAATGGTATTTCTGCCTCTTGGTCTTTAAAAAATTGCCACACTGTCTTTCACAATGGTTGAAGTGATTTACACTTAAGGAATATATTTTTAATTTCTGATATTTTAATTTCTGGAATTTAGTGATAATTTATGAAACCATCTGGAAAGGTTTTTTTTTTAGTAAATAAAATACCCAGAACAAATGAAACCATAAATGTCCAGGAAAAAAAATTAATGCTACTACTTATAGTTGCAAAATAAACAAAACAGGTTCATTAATTTAGCTTTCATAACAGATTTTCTCCTTGAATCTGGTTCTTCATAGCCTCTGATCTTTTGCCAGTTTTAGATTAATCTCTCCATAGACATATTTATTCAAAACAGTATTGGCCTTGCTATTCATTGTGATTGTGTGGTGACTATAGAAGCAAGAGTGAGAGAGACCTGTAGAATCAAGGTCTCTGTTGAAATGTTCTTTTAACAAGAATCTTCAGAACCTGAGTGCCATAACCCATATAGCTCAAACACTGAGAGAACTAGAGTATGAGAAAGGTAGAAGTGGTGTCACAGCACATCTTTTGTCATAATAACATTTAGCGCCTTCAATCCTTCTAAGTAGCTTCATTTGACTGCTTTAAAAAAACTAGATGCTGTCTAAACGGCTCTAAAATATGCTCAAAGGAGAGACATAAGAAACATATCTCTTAAGGAAGAACATAGACAGTGAGGTTGAGAATCAGACATTCTGACTTCAAGTGCAGGAAAGACTGTTATGAACTGAAATGATCTGAGGAGGTTAAGAGGGCTTCGACAGGCATAGACATTGGAGAATGAAAGCAACAAGAACCTCGGAAGTTAAAATTAGAGGGAAGAAAGAGAATAGCCTTTTCCAAGACAGCTCAAGTTGGTTGGAGTACAATGTGAAATAAATAAAAGGAAAATCAGATCACACATCTGGGCTTTAGTTTATGTTGTGAAAAATCTTGAACGCCAAGCTGAAGACTCTGGCTATTATCCCATCTGCTATAAGGTAATATTAAATAATTTTATGTAAAATAGTGAGAATATACTGGTTTGATAAGAATCTGAACTAATGAAATTGAAGGGAGGAAAAGGGGATGTAAAATATATGATAATGCAAGCACTAGCAATATGGTGGCTGTAGTTGAGGAATGAGGATGAGGGTTGAATCATAACTGGAACTTAGGTACCAAGCCTGGAAGTTTAGAAGGACTTCAGTATGAATAAAAATACAATTAATACAGATATTGCACAGAAAGCCAATTTGAAAGAATAAAATGCTAAATTCCATTGCTAAGTTGACAACAGTATTAACAAGATATCAAGACTGTGTAGAGTTGTGGAGTCGGAGTTTTCTTATTTGCTAACTTCACCACATGTATTAAGTGCATTAGAGCAGTATGCACTGTCAAAATCCCTGAAAAGTTGCTTATTATTTATTGGAATTATATATCTATTACCTTGAATCAATGCCTGCTTTTAGTTTAAATAACTTACTATGAAGTGATTATTCAGAGGTGATCACAAGTACTCTAAATAATTGGGCAAATGAAAATATGTCGAAGCAAAGAGATTACTAAAGGCATGTATCCTTAGAAGATATGCATTTTTATTTTTATAACAAAACACCTGAACTAGTTGTTTCGTTTTCATTGGAATGCATACTTTGATTAGACAGAATACAATTTCTTGCAATATGTATGATTAACTTTGATCTTGACTTTTTAAAAATGTAATCAGCAGTTCTCCAAAACTCCATGCTTATTCCATGTGATTTTTTTTTTTTAATGGAATGCTTCACAAATTTTCATGTCATCCTTGCACAGGGGCCATGCTAATCTTCTCTGTATCATTCCAATCTTAGTATACGTGCTGCCGAAGCGAGCACCCATGTTATTTTTATATAGTATACCCAAACATAGAAAGTGGGTGAACCAACAGCATATTGACTGGTACAGAATTTGTTGGTTCCTTTAAAATAATGTATATATTTAACCAAAATTATTTTTATGAGAAAAACCTGGGCCGGGTGCAGTGGCTCATGCCTGTGACCCCAGCACTTTGGGAGGCTGAGGTGGGCAGATTACCTAAGGTCAGGAGTTTGAGACCAGCCTGGCCAACATGGCAAAACCCCATCTCTACTAAAAACACAAAAAAATCTCTGGGCGTGGTGGTGGGCACCTGTAATCTCAGCTACTTGAGAGGCCGAGGCAGGAAAATCACTTGAACCCAGGAGGCAGAGGTTGCAGTGAGCCAAGATCACACCACTGGGTGACAAGACCAAAACTCCTTTTAAAAAAAAAAAAAAAAAAAGAAAAAAAGAAAACCCTGGGACTGTAACATCCCTCTACCCACCACAAGCTGGGAAGGAGCCAGGAGACCAAAGTCAGACATGTCCAGCTTGACTAGCAGATGGGTTTATTAGGACTTACATACAGGGCGCTCCCTGATGGCAGCAGGACAGCTCTAAGATTCACCTTATCTCTAAGCTACCTTTAAGCTAACTTTCTGGCTCTTTGCTTACTGTGTATGTGTAATGAGACTGTTTTCCTTGGTTTGTTCCCTGCTGTGCTCCAGGATGTTTGGGTTCTCAGAGACATCCATTCTTTGGCTGGGCACCATGGCTGTGGCTCACTGCCCAGTCTTTAGGGCTCAAGCAGTGGACATACACTCTTAAGTAACCTGGTGGGAGACCTGTTACACTACAATTGTTGAATTCTCTCTAAATTATTTTAAACACATAATCCTCCAATAAGAAATACATAAGGACTTCTTTTTTAAGGATGCATTTGGGAAGACTGGCTTTTACTTGACCACATTTTCATAAGTAATCACTTGTAACAGCTTGAAGCCTATTTATCTTTTTTTCTCTTTTACTGTTTGTTATCTAAAATTGCCTACTAAGATCATTCTTTTTTGTTTTTTGTTATTTTTTTAACTTTATTACAGATAAAGTATCACTATATTGCCCAGGCTGGTCTCGAACTCCTGGCCTCAAGTGATGCTCCCACCTCAACCTCCTAAGTAGCTGGCGTGAGCCACCCTGCTCAGCAAACTCATTCCTCTAAATTAAACAAGTTTGAAAAAAAGAGATTTAGAAATTTCAAGAGCATTATAACTGGATTAATGCTTGATAATTCCTTATGGGACGCTATAATAGACAAGAAAATTACTTACATCTTTTTTTTTCTTCCTAACGCATTTCTAGACCACAAGTATAATAGAGACACTACGAACTTTATTCTAGCTTGATTCACTTGGAAAAATAAAAGTGCATAAAAGAGTTCTAAGACAAATGGACTACTATCAGTACAGCCAGCAGCTATTAGTATTATTTATAATTACTATCCTTTTGTAAAAGGAGCTCCTTGGCAAAGGAATCATAAAAGCTACCGATTTTCACTTGTGAGGAGATGGATTTGTAGATATTAATGTCTCTTTTTGTCACATCTTTTTATTTTATCCAGCAAAGTACAGAGAAAAGCTAAACTGGGCAGAACAAATAGAAGCTATTTGACTTGTACGACAGAAAATTCCCCCAGGTGGAAGCTTCAAACAGCTATAATAAAATTTGATTTAGAGAAATATAATATTTCATGATAGAAAATATTTCATTTCCCTAAACTGCTGTATTGCACATGCCTGTAAGAGAAGAACAAGAAACATGCAATTTTATTGACTGATAAAACAGGACTGATAGTTAGAATTTGGGGGGGGAAAAAAGGAGCAAGCTAATTTGTGAAATGAAGATAAGGCTCTAAATTGTGGGATGGTATTAGTACCTACAGTACAGGGGGTTCCGAGGATTAAAAGAGACAATGTGTATAAGGTGCTTGTCAGTATCCGTCTCGCACTGTAGGTATTCTAATACGCCACCTACTATCACCACTACCAGTGTGGCTTCCATCGCTACTAATATACCTCAAGCAATATATTAATTAGAAGTATCTATGTTCCATTTAAATGACTTTCATTATTTTAGAGGTTACCATTCAATTAGAAATCATGCTATTTTTTTCCTACTCATATTCACACTTGAATGTAATTTAATATAAATCAGGATTAGTGGTTTAATCATCATAAACTTATTTCATAATTTTTAATAGCCAAAGTCCAGCTTTAGTTAGCCAGTTCCTCACTCTAAACATTCAGCTTTCATCTTTTGAAACAATCAGTATTTAATCCCAGAAAGAGTCCCCAGAGTATTTAATGGCGATACGCTGGAGGCAATCATCAGGTCATACCGCAATGTAAGAGGGGCTTTAGAAACGCTCATCAGCCAGCCAAGGAGGGGCTCAAGGGGAGAGGAAGAGAATGTTGGCAGAATGATAAGTTATAAGGTTACTGGAGTTAACCGGGAATAAAATAAGCATGTGTACATTTTTGCAAATAATATGAAATGAAATGAAAAGCTAGAGTAATATCTAACTTAGGTAGAAATTAACTTTTAGCAGCCCTAATTACCCAAAACAAAGCTGTGAACCTGTGCTAAGAAAAAATGGCCACAATGCACAGGCACAGAAAGTGGCCCGCAGCCCTTACTCAGAGTCTATTGATTTTCATTTTGCATACAAATCATGCAATCCACCCCAGGTTGTAAGAAAAATGGTTCAAAAGAAGGAGAATTTTTTTAAAACACATGAAAGCAGAAAATTATTCTAACAGCAACTGTCTAATGCCTTTGTTGTGGGGAAAATACAGCTCGAAGCACAGAGATGCCTCCACGGAACATCTTAAGCTGGCATCATCATAAAGATGAGTTGGCTATTCTACGACTCAGCGAGAGGGAGAAAATGATTTCTGCTAAATTTCTGAGTGCTAGGGAGAATCAACAGCAAAAAGGGGCTAATTTACAAGAAGGCAGCTGGATAGAGACAGAGAGAAGGCCAAGTATTCCTAAGGACAGCCAGAAATAGGAAGGGCCACATAAGTATGTAGCCTTGGGAGGGGGCAGAGAGAGAAGCAGAGGGCCTGAGAGTTGAGGCAATGCCATGGAACCACATGAGAACACAGTAACACCTACTTCATTGGATTGTTGTGAGGATGAAACAATGAAGTTGTATCCTGAAGTTGTATCTGAAGTTGTATTCATTGTTAATTGCTGTGTAACAAATCGCCCCACAAGTAAGTGGCTGAAAAGAGCAAACATTTATCATCTCACAGTCACTAAATCCAGCCAACCCTCCAGGGGGTAGGACTACACAAGGCATGAATTGCACAAGGTGGAGGTCTTGGGAGCCATCTTAGAGGATCCTGACTACAATTGCATTTAGCAAAGTGCCAGCACATAAGGGCTCAATGTATGCTAGCCCCCATAACTACTATCATTGGGAAAATTCGCAAAACAACTATTTATTGTCACTGAATAAATGAGGTATTACTGTGCTCAAGCTTCAAATCATGTTCAAAAGAATAAATAAAATGAGATATACCCAATGATGAAACTCAAGCCACCAGATATTAATCCAGCAAATTATATCTAAACACGCAATATTGGAAATAATTAATATCTGAATAGGAGGGACCGTCAAAAGCAAAGGGCAATGGAGACCGTTACATCGCCTCTTTACTATGAAGGTTTGCAAAGCGGCCCTCTCATGCAGGCGTGATTCCATCCTGCATGACTGTTCTCTGGAGTAGTAGTCATTTATCTCTATCTACCTTTTCTCCCACCTATGTGCTTGCCACCACCCCACTGGAAGATTCAATGGACATGAACATGAACCCCCTGACGCCCCCCAGAACTATCTTTTTGGTTATGAACTAAAAGCCGACCAAGTTTGTCACTTTAATATGAATAAAGATAAAAAAGCTACATTTACCTCTAAGAATAGTCAGTTTAGGGGCTGGTACATAGGATGAATTGCACACTGCTGAAGCAGAGGCAATGAATTCTAAAAGCCGTCCAGTGAAAATAACACTGGCACTTCGAAAATGGCTGTATAGCCAATGGTGTCCCTTGGGGGTTTTGAAATACCATCACCCATGGTCTTATGGTTGCAGCGTGGTTCAGAGCCAGTGTCTATTAGTGGACAGCACTTAGTAGCTGCGGAGGAAGATGCAGAGTCAGAAGATGAAGAGGAGGAGAATATGAAGCTCTTAAGTATATCTGGAAAGCGATCTGCCCCTACAAGTGGTAGTGAGATTCCACAGAAAAAAGCAGAACATGCTGCTGATGAAGATGATAACAGAGATGATGGTGATGAAGAAGATGATGATTTCAGTTATGAGGAAACTGAAGAAAAGTCTCCACTGAAGAAATCTCTATGAGATACTCTAGCCACAAATGCATAAACATCAAACCAGAAAGGAAAAGACTCAACACCATCAATACCAAGATCAGAAGGTCAAGAACCCTTCAAAAAAAAAAAAAAAAAGCAGGAAAAAAAAACTTTTAAAACACCAAAAGGACCCTGTTCTGTGGAAAACGTTAGAGCAAAAATGCAAGCAGCTATGAAAAAGGGGCTTCTCTTCTCAAAGTGGAAGCTGAGTTCATCAATTATGAGAAGAATTGCTTCTGGATGACTGACCGGGAGGCTATTCAAGGTCTCTGGCAGTAGCTGAAGTCTCTTTAAGGAAAACGGTTTAAACAGTTTGTTAAAAATTTTCCGTCTTACTTCATTTCTGTAACAGTTGATATCTGGCTGTCCTTTTCATAACGCAGAGTGAGAACTTTCCCTACTGTGTTGATAAATGTTGTCTAGCTTCCATTGCCAAAACTGTGTTGTCCAAAATGACGGTTTTTAAGGATAAAACTCCAGCCTTTGCATGGTTTTAAGTACATATGGAACGTTATAGATATAGTAGCAGCGGTCAGACATGCAAATGATGGGGAGACAAAAATATCCGTGTGAAATAAACCAGTATTTTAATAACATAAATAAGAATTTAAAAGTGGCCCTTTCTCACCATGACTGCCAAATTCTTCCACTCTGCAACTGCAAACCCCTGAATTAAACAGTGCTCGCCTATCTCTGCTTTACGGTAGATAAAATGGTATATGTGAAAAAAACAATAAGCATCTATTACTTCCAAAATTGGCAGAATTATTAGACAGCTTTTGTCAATCAAACCAGGATTCCGTCAAATTATATGAATGCAAGCTGTAGGAAAAACAGGAAGAGGAATCAGGAGAATTTGATGGTGCAAATTCTGAAATAAAATAGCTCTCTCTCTCGTCTTTGACAAGGAAATATTAAAGATGTCAAAAGTGGATCATTACCACTGCTATCAACATGAACAGCCCTCAGAAGGGAGCAACCTTGGATGCTGCGGCCACCCTAAAACTGACAAGCTCAAATCCATTACACTCTAAATGTATGTTCGTCCCCAACCCTCCCACCAGCAAAGTGTCCTAAGACAGCTGCTAATTTAAAGACAGAATTAATTATAAGCGACTCAGTGACAGATGCTCTCGTTTTGGACTCCAACTGAAAAAGCCTCTGTGTTCTGGGCATGGTGCTGGTGTTCTACTCTAAAGATTCCACCACAGCGGAGGCCACATTACTTGGTGGGTGGCTTCTTGCCACCTGTTTGGGCAACCACTGTGACTTAGCCTAGTTTTCTATTTGCCCAGCTTGCCGTTCCTCTTGCTGGTCTTCTCTTTCTTTCCCTGTAGCTGAAGCACCGTGCGTGTTATTTGTCACCACCCATCAAGACACACAGGAGAAAGGGGATCCATACCAGATCATTTTTCCTGCACTCCTTTCTCGAGAAGCCAAACAACATATTTCTTCAGACAAAGAAAGCACCACGCACAGAGAGTCATTTGCCTCTTTGCCACAAACCTCATTCCTCATGCTGGAAAAGAAACCTAGAATGTTTTCATGTTTAATTTAAAAGTAATACATTTGCATCTTAGAAAAGTTAGAAATAGTATTTTTTTTTCTTTTGAGACAGAGTCTCACTCTGTCGCCCAGGCTGGAGTGCCGTGACGCTACCTCGGCCCATTGCCACCTCCACCTCCCGGGTTCAAGCAATTCTCCTGCCTCAGCCCCTGAGTTACTGGGATTACATGCATGCACCACCACGCCCGGCTAATTTTTGTATTTTTTTTTAAGTAGGGATGAGGTTTCACCATGTTGGCCAAGCTGGTCTCAAACTCTTGATTTCAAGTGATCTGCCTGCCTCAGCCTCCCAAAGTCCTGAGACTACAGGTGTGAGCCACCACTCCCGTATTACAAAACATTTTTAGGAAGAAAATAGAATGCATTTTCCATTCTGTACAATGAATTCCTTTTAAAGAGTTCTCCATGCCCTATATTTGGTAGAAGTCCTCAGTATGTATTATGCATGGAGAAAAAAGAACAATTTTGCCTTAAGTTTATACTTTATATGCCTGGAATAAATGGTGGCCACTAATGCTTTTATATTTTTCATTTTGTTTAACAGATATTTTTGAGTTCAGTCTAGCGTATTTTAAACCCTGAATGCCAATGTCGTACACAATAGCCAATTTAATAAATTATTTTTCTTTATAAAAATTAAGCTTCGCCTATTGATGTCTTCGGAGAGTGTCTGAGTCAGTTCAGGCTGTTATATCAAAGTATCACACGCTGGGTGGCTTATGAAAAACACAAATTCATTTCTCACATTTCTGGAGACAAGGAGTCCAAGATCAAGGTGCCAGCATGACTGGGTACTGGCGAGGGCCACCTTCCAAGGTGCAGACGGCTGTCTTTAATTGTATGGCAGAAAGAGGGTGAGAGAGCTCTCTGGAGTGTCTTTTATAAAAGTATTCATCCCACTTAGGAGAGTTCCATCCTTATTACCTAATTACCTCCCAAAGTTTCTGCCTCCTAGTACTTTCACGTTAGGAGTTAAGATTTGAACATACAACTTTGGAGGGGGAAGGTACATAAACATTCAGTACATTGCAGGGGGTATTGCAGTGCTTGGAAATTGCTGCTTTCCTCTTAATCTCTACTTCTAGATGAGCTCATCTTTACAAAAGTTATTCCTACCCCAAATTTATTTCTGTCTCTTACTATCTCTTAAAATCCACCCTAATAGACTAGATCTTCCTTGGTATCCTTGATGTTTCTGGTACTTCTAGGGTAATAAAACACCCATAATTCATTCAAGTCTCATGACATGGTCTCAGGAATTAGACTGTCCAGTCCTGTGTAATGGTCAAAATTCAATCTTGCATTAAATTTAGAACAGGTATCTTCTCTCAAACTTTTGTATCATGATTGTGTATCTCACTTTGAAATATGTTATCAATTTTCTCAGCATTTCAACTAAAGCTTCCTTAACAACACCCTTTTCAAATGTTTCCCTTCCTCTTCTTATGCCCATGACCTTTAGAGGGTCCACTAGAAATCCCCAATGTTAGTCATTAGTGTAATTTATAGCACCTGCTCTCTCTGTCGAGGGAAAAAATAAACCAAATCAGAAAAAAATCAACATTGACTTAATATTTGTTTTATCTTCTACTTACTACCCAGAATCATCTACTTTCTCCAAATGGTGTCCATGAAGAGCCTAAATTCCATCTGAGTGTCCTCACTGAAACCCAGAGAAGACAACTTCCTTTCAGTGAAGTCCCACCAACCTTCCTTTTAGATTATCAAGGAGGGCCTGCCTTCTTGCCTTCTGATTCCTCATCCCTCAGCATTCCTGACACACTGCTCTGTAAATTGCTCTCACCAGATCAGACATCCTGATTTCTCAACACTCCTCTCCTAACCCTAACACTCCCTCTGTTAATGCATCCCCCTTTCTAGCGGCCAACCCACTGCTTTACCCATCGTACTTGTCCTCATCAATCCCATGGCACCAAAACCCACTACTCTTTTATATAAATGAAATCTCATCCCAATCTGTATCCTACTATGTGAAAACTCCTCCCTACCCCAATTTTTCGTTCACCTTTTAATATATATTAAACAATGCATTCACATCATTTACTCCTTACCGGCCTCTCTAATAAAGTTTTCCCTTCCTCTGACCCTTTTGACTCAAAGACTAGTGAGTGAGAGAGAGCCAGGCATCTCTGCCTTCTCCACTGCTTAGCTGGGTCACTAGTGCATGCACTCCACACCAAACAATTATGTATCACTCGTGTCATACCCATGCTCTGAGTCACAGCTGCCCATGTTATTTATCCCATATCCACAGAATCCACTCTGTCTTCATGAAGCCCAATCTTAAGTTGCTTATCTTTTTTTTGTTTTGTTTTTTTTTGAGACAACGTCTTACTCTGTCGCCCAGGCTGGAGAGCAGTGGCGTGATCTTGGCTCACTGCAACCTCCACCTCCCAAATTCAAGCAATTCTCTTGCCTCAATCTCCGGTGTAGCTGGGAGTACAGGCGCATGTCACCACGCCCACCTAATTGTGGGTTTTTGTTTTTTTGTTTTGTTTTTTTTTTAGTAGAGATGATGTTTCACTATGTTGGCCAGGCTGGTCTCAAACTCCTGACCTCATGATCTGCCCACTTCAGCCTCCCAAAGTGCTGGAATTACAGGTGTGAACCACCAAGCCCAACCAAGTTGCTTATCTTCTAAATATAAGCTTATCTTCTAAATTTTCTCCACTGCTTCTCAAAGCCAGAGATATGGGAATTATCCTGGTGATCAGGAAGAGTTCATTCATCATCTATCCCAGCACACCATTATCATTTTTGTTCTGCTAAAACACAATTTTTTTTTTTTTTTTTTTTTTTTTTTGAGACAGAGTGTCACTCTGTCGCCATGCGCCAGGCTGGAGTGCAGTGGCGCGATCTCGGCTCATTGCAACCTCCACCTCCCGGGTTCAAGCTATTCTCCTGCCTCAGCCTCCCGAATAGCTGAGACTACAGGTGTCCACCACTACACCCAGCTAATTTTTGTATTTAGTAGAGACGGGGTTTCACCTTATTGGCCAGGATGGTCACGATCTCTTGACCTCGTGTTCCGCCCGCCTCGGCCTTCCAAAGTGCTGGGATTACAGGCGTGAAGCACCGCGCCTGGCCTAAAACACAATTCTTTTTACATAACTCTGCTCAACTGCCTTTAATCGCTTCCCCTCACCTACAAGAATGGATGCCAGTTCAGATTCAGGCTCCTTCACTGTGGAGACCTAGCCCTACTACACCAAAAATAGAGTTGCCAGACCGAGCAAATAAAAATAAAGGACTTTATCTGGCAACCTTGACTGAAGAGTAACCAACTGCAACAGTAAAACCATACTACTTTCAGCTGGGCGCAGTGGCTCACTCCTGTAATCCCAGTACTTTGGGAAGCCCAGATGGGCGAATCAGGAGGTAGAGATTATCCTGGCCAACATGGTGAAACCCCGTCTCTACTAAATATACAAAAAAATTGCTGGCTGTGGTGGTGCGTGCCTATAATCCCAGCTACTTGGGAAGCTGAGACAGGACAATCACTTGAATCAGGAGACCAAGGTTGCAGTGAGCAGAGATTGCGCCCCTGTACTCCAGCCTGGTGACAGAGCCAGACGTTGTTTCACAAAAAGCAAAAGAAAAATAAAAAAAACACCACCATACTACTTTCAAACCATACAAATGCCATAATTACTATTCAAAAACCTAAACAATCAGTACAACAAGGACACTGACCAATCAGGGTGGATGAAGATGGTTAACAAGTTAGAGGCTGAACCAGTGCATCCTCGTAACATCACAGCATGCGTATATCCCAACTCATACTACCTTTCACAAAAGAAATACCCATCAACATCTTCTTCATCCCTTCAAATACTTCCCATCTTCCAAAGACTTCTAATGTTAATTTTCTCTATAAAAATCTTTCTTAAATAACTAAAGCAGTGTGAGTTTGGAATTGAAAATCAAGTTTATATTTCCTTTAACTGAATTTCTCTAGCAACTACTGCCTACGCAACTTGCCTTGCAAGATGCTACCTATTAGAAGACAACTCTTCATAGGTCTTTTGCATTTCTCCATGTCTTATCAGCAGAACTGCCCTTTGTTCAACACTATCTTTTCAAGGATGTTTCTACAGTAAACAGCCCTGGAAGATATGAGGTCTCCTTCTAGGTCAAAGGACAGGCATGCTTACTGCCTATTACAAAAAATTCAGGTTCCCTACGCATGGTGTTCTCTCCATTTGTCTGGCGTCCCTGCATCTCTTCCGTGGAACTCAGAGGTAAGGGGAAATGACTTAAACATGTTAACGCTTATGTAGCACGCTGTTCTGTAAGTAATAAAATTTGAGCTGTGTCTTCCGCCAGGCTATGCAAAACTGTGACAAGCCTACTTGTAAATTTACAAATAAGGTAAAACATAAAACCCTTCACAGTTCTTGATGTTGCCATGCTACTTCAGTGTTCCACACATGTAACTCTAATAGCCCCAACTAGTTGATGCTTCATTAATGCTACCTGTCATTCAGTGCCTAGTTTTGCAGAGTAACAGCTCCACAAAAACCTCATTGAATAATACTTTAACGTATTTTGAGAAGCAAAACAAAAAAAAAAAAGTGGGGGAAAGAGGTTATAGAAGATGTTCAGTAAAGCCTATGATCAAGGAAAGAAGGCTTCTTGAGAAATTGGGCAACGTCTGAAAGTTAAGAATCAGGCTAAACTCAGAGGGCTTGACAAATATCCAAAGTAAAGAAGCACTGAGAACCCATCTGCAGAACTGATTTCTAAATCTGTGCTGTACAATGACACTGCCTAATTTGAAAAGCAACCTGCACCATTATCATCCTTACTACCTCGAACGAATTACTTACTTCTGTAGTGCACCTACTTGATGGTCTTAAGAAGGATGTCACTGTCATGATGACAGGGCAGTTGAACTGCAGAAATTAGAAAAGCAGCAACACTGAGCTCCTCTAAACCTTGAACTGACACAGGTGGGTCAGAATTTACAGTCGTCTGGGTGTGGGCCTCCAAAAAGCTTTGGGCCACTCAGGCATGAGCAAGAAGCCTGGATAATGAGTCTATGCCGGAGCTACAGTAAACCACAGCTGTCAAGTAGAAGGTCGCACACTAGAGCATCGTGCCACCCAAGAAGTTCACCAGGAAAGAACTGTGTTTAATATCCCACTTAGAATGACCTCTAGCTACCTGTATTTATTTAGAAAGTGCAATTTGTAGCACTGCTTACCCCAGAAGCTCTGGAAAGAGTGTTTCTATCATTACTGAATTGACCTGTCCAGCATTCCACAGGTGATCTGTGCTAAAATACATAACCTCAGTCATTTAAGAAAAAAACACCAATGGAATGACACTTGATTCCTAAGTTATAAAGTCCAAATTTGAAAAATCAAAACTGTTCTTGACCAGAAACTTTAAATTCCAAAGGTCAAATGAACTAATTTGAACTAAATGTCAAATTTCTTCTAGCCTTCTTCTTCCCTGACTTTTTTTTTTATTTTACAAGACAATTTCAGATGCCTTCATGCTGAGTCTCATCACCCATCAGAACGTTTAAATTAAACACATCTGACAGACGGATTTGGCTTATGAATTCATTTTCATAATGTTCAAATATCCACATCAAGGCTCTGTGTCTGACAAGTGGGCTTTTTTGTAATAAGCATATTATAAGCCAGCAGGAGTTATCTTGCTAGTTACATTTTCATGCAAGAATTAGGTATTAGGAGATTCCTAGGTCAGTGCAATCAACTGCAATTTAAACATTTTTAAAGGATGTATCAGCTTTTAGAAATGGACCATCAAGACTTCCAAATGGGACCAAAAATGGCAGAAAAGAAAAGCATTGCATCATGATAGTTTTCCTGTATTCTTAAGCCCTTCATCTTAAAACCTGTAACTGAAGTATAAATGGTGACTGAAATAACAGGTTTATAAAATATATACTCTACAGGTTTTGTTTTTTCTCTTCCCTTCAACAAGGCTTGCAACTGAAAATCAGCAAAGTGTATCTTGCTCGCTTCATTCCCAACCCCAGGCAGACTCTCATCCCCAAGCTCCACTTTTGCTGCAGATACTTCACAACTTACCCAGGTGGATTCTCCAGGTCTCTGTGCTTCCTCTCCAGTCCTCTACCCCTAGACTTCCAGGGTGTAGTCATACCCCATAATTAATAACGCCACGGTATGGGGAAAACATCAAGCATTTTGCACATTATTCTTCTGAGTCTAAGAAAAATGTACCTCATCACAAGCTTCCTAAGAATGATTTTTGTTAGCACCAGGTTTTTCTAACTGCCACCTAACTTAGTTTCTGGTATATAACATGTGCTCAATCAATGGCTTTTTAACTGAACTAATTATGACAATTTTCAGTAGATCAAGAGTGAAGATATTGTGGTTCACAAACATTTTATAACACAAGCCTAGGGCCTGATAGACACTTACTGATCAATTCTGCAAGGAAAGAGAGAGAGACCATACATAATCGAATACAACAAAAATTAGGCTGAATATTTTACTTATTAATTGCATAAGCAAATTTGAGCCATTTTATCTTCATGAGAAATTCTTCAGATCAAATAACAGAATTATGATAATCACCATAAAACAATACAATTTTAGGCACTTACAATGAACTATTTATTATCATTATCATGTTATATACATTGCCTCTGTGCTGGCCTATACCACATGTATTAATCAGGATATGTGAGTTAATGCTACAAATACAGCCCTGAAATCTCAGACACTTCAACCAAACAGCAAAGATTTATTTCTGGCTCATGATATATGGCCAGTGGGGGGCCAGCTGGGGCTGACATGCCACCATGTCAACCCTTGATTCCACAATCCCCAAGTCAGGAGAAAGGATGTGACAATGACAATTAGTACACTAGTTTGTAAAGGCTTCTCTCTAAAAAAGACACACAGCACTTCAGAAATCTTCAAACCTCAAAAACCACTCAAAAAATTGAGCATACGACGGAACCTAGAAAGTCCTTTAAATAAAGTTAATAAAATGACAACAAAGAATTTAAAGTAACTGGACTGTCCAATAGCAAATACAATACATTAAAATTGCAATGGTAGCAAAATGTATCACACGTGTCCTATGTACCAGGTATCATTCTGACATTTAACAGGCACTAGGTCATTTAATCCTCAGGATAGCCTTTCAAGGTAGGTATGAATACTGTCTCCATCTGACTGACAAGGTAACTAAGGAATCAAGAGGTTGAATAAACTGCCCAAGGCAACACAGCTGTTAAGTAGTAAACAAGAGATGGGAAGTAGGCATTCTGGCTGCAACATCTGTATACTTAACCTCTGTTAATCTAAACCATTGCCCTACATGTGAAGACTTTGTTGGTTAAATATTAGTATGAATAAATATATACAACCATCTACAATTATACTATTTCTGTCTAGTTTTCATTTCCAGTTCCTTCAGTAATGTCTGGCTTGAAGAAAATGCTCCTGGCCTACCTGATCTTTTATATTTTGTCTGTTATTCTTGGTAAGTTCCTGTGGGGCAGAGATCAGACTAATATCCAGCAACATGGCAGCAATATAATGCTTAATAAATATTTGTGGAGCAAATGAATAAAATCCAAGTTTTCTATTTCTTCTGATTTATCAATCTGACTCATAACATCTAAACTAGAAAGTGTTGTTTTTGTTTTTTTTAATGTTAATACGTATTTTAAAAACCTTTGAGCTCTGGGTCTGCAAAGTTTAAACATAGTCTTTATCGATGGTTAATTTCTGTCAACATACTCTCAAAATTCTGGCCATGTATTTTGACCAAGAAATCGCTGGTTGGTATCAATTGCACGAATATTCTTCTGATCTCCCCCATGCTGTTTAACCATTTGCTACCATGTCCTGTAGCCTGCATGAGTACCCTCCAGCATCCTGAGCAGAAGGCTCTCCCTGAGTGCATAGAAAGAAATTCAGTTGCCTATTACACATGAATTCCCCCACCGACCCCTCATGTCTTCCTCCCTGTCCAGAATCCAGACTTGGAGATAACAAAAACAGGTAAGAGAAATTTGATACCAAGCATAATATTCACAAAACTCACCGTTTTATGTAGACATGTACACTGAAAATTCTTTTTTCCTTTGATGTATTGATTACTGCAACAAAATAAGCAGAAGTAAGACATAAGGAGAGAGAAGTGGAGAAAAAAAATGACTGCAAAATAAACTACTATACCCTAAAGAATGTAGTCCATATTGGAAAAGAGACTGTGTCATGATTGCCTTTCTGGCTATTATATTAAGTACCTAGTTTCCCATATGAGCTTTGCTTTACATACTAATAGGATGTTCTTAAAGCATTTGAAATAAGCCACAAGCCTAGGAGAGTATTCCTTGAACTGCACTTCATTGATTCACTTTTTCTGAAATGCTTATATATTCTTAATGTTAAATGGGTTCTTCAATCAAATAGACTAGAAAAAAAAATGGATGCAGGTTAATAAAATCAGTTTCTTTGGTCAGAATGCTCAGATACTTTTCAATGCATACAACTATATAAATAGAAACTTCTAAGGTATCTTATGTTCATTTTATTTTCCCATCTTTGTGCATGACAGTGATGAAATATGCTATGCTTTTGAATATCTATTCTTCTATAGAAAGTGTATCTCTGTAGAATCATACTTGACAAGTAAAGTCTTTCATTCAAATCCATGGCTGATGACTTAAATATTCCCAAAGCCCTTATAGTTGAGGATCCATGTGTCAAATAAGCATGGCATTTTAATACTCAGTCCTTCTAAGCACATACCATGTACACACACACACAGATCGGTAAACTTTATATATCTTGTTTGAAGAATTAGTCATTCAGCATTTTGCAGTACCTTACTTGGCAGGATCTTTCTGTGAGTTGGGGGCTCACCTTTCACCTAATTAATACACCAAGAATTACTAGCTGGACAGTTAATCGGCTCTGTAAGTTTCCATAGTGTGCTTAAAACTCATGCCCTCTTTCATCATCTTTCTTTCCCTTTCATTATTTTAGACAGAGAGCTAAATTCAGCTTCTACAGTTACCACTTACTTCGTAAGTTGTGCAACTTATTTAACCTTAGTTAGTCTCCATTCCCTCACCTATAAACTGACAGGAGCAATAGTTCTCTTGCAGAGTCCTCACCAGATCGAATGAGAACATTTGTAATACAAAGCTGGTACAATTCATCGACAGGAAGCACTCCGCAGATGCTAGTTCCCTTTATTCTATCACTTCATCCTCACCTCCCTTCTACCTCACCATCTAATATCTCTAAATATTTTGCTAAAAAATAAAATATTCCAAAGCATATTTTGTATTCTAAATCAATTCTAAATTGTCTATCTAACTGGTATAGTGAAGCTCTCTAAGAGGCAGTGAAATTAGAAGGGAAAACCAATGATACAATCGTGCTTATGACTGGGTATACTTATCGAGTCATCTCTATTCTAATCTTTCCAACCATAGCAAAAGATGCAACATTCCTACCACTGAAAGTGTTGCATAAAAGCCTACAAAAAGACTTTTAATGTGAAATTTGAAAAGAGAATGTTTAATGTTGTTGACTTATGTGTTTATCACTATCTTAAAGAAAACCTGTAGATTACAGATTTTGTGTTAGATATTCCTTGTCACAATATTAAAACATTCTTTCAGTTGTGAAATTTGGATTAAATAAACTATTTAAGCTAATGCATGTAATTGTGGGCATGATAAATAAGGAAGATAAGCTTTATCCTTATTTTGATTGTGAAAAATTAAAGCACAAAAAAAGTACATGCTTCAGTTTTGAGATCTCATTCAGACTGTGTCTCCATACCAAAAAAAAAAAAAAAAAAACTGAATCAGGATGAAAATTCTGGTCTGTCTGCTTCAACTCAACAAATCAGACATTTCTCTAACTCCAACATAGAAAAATAAATCAAAGCGTTTTTTCATAATTTCCCCCTTGCTTTGTGATATATTACAAGTACAATTTCAGAAAACCCTGTTTCATTCATTAGAAAAACAATTTTCTTTTTAAAAAGTATCATTGCTCCCTAAATTATAATTTAAAAAATTATTAATATTCTTCCTTACTTCTTAAGCAGTAGAAAATATGTTGTGTTCAACAAATTTAGGCTATATATAATGCTTTTGAATTGGGATTTTTAATCAAAATATGCCTGAAAGAAAAAAAAATAATTTTCACTTTATGATTTACCCAGTGGCATAACCTAAATGTTTATTCCAGAAAAAGTTTATAATTCTGCCTACATAGGGTTGCTCTCGTTGTCATGTTCATTTACCGCTGAAATTGTTCATGCGAGGAGTACCCCATAGGATGTCCACAGTGAGTAGCAACAACCTTCTTCTTCTTCCTGATCAGAATCAATCACCCTAGTCAAATATTGTAACCCCTCTCCTCATTACCTGAGCAGCATGAAATGTGCAGGTGACCGAATCTACTTCCAATTAAATAAATCAATCAGTATCTCTAGAAGCATTGCCCTACTTCAAGCTAAACTCAGAAACTAGTCTGAAAAAAAGAAAGTAAAAATTTTGTGAGTCAGTTAAAATGTGAAAGTGGCTATGTGTTTGAGATTGGATCCATCAATTTCAGTTAAGTAAGAAGCAGCACCATACGTTGGTAGTTGATTCAGAAAGTATGTTGTATAGTGTAAGAACAAACTTTATCCTACATGGCATCCTACTGTTTTTAGTACTCCAGTTGCTTATGGGTGATAGGGTATGTAATAATACCAGCAAATCCCAGGGCAGCATCCCAGCTCCTTACTTCTTTCACTCTAATGTGAATTCCTTAGGAAGAAATAATGTTGTGTAGAATATGATACTATGAACCACATTCAGTAATTTCTTGGAAGTGTTCAGGGGGAGAAGGAGGTATGGTGGGTATGGTGCTGGCAAGAGCTTGCTGCAGGAGAAAAATCCACCTGAACCCAGAATATATAATACGTGTCTATCCCAATGAGAGCAAACTGCTGCCTTCTCCAAGATGGAAGGTTTCCAAGAAAATCAGACTGCTATAAAGTAAATGCCAGGTCTCTTCTGGTTTAGTATCAAATCAGGGAGTTAGTGTTGGACCCTCTGATGACAGGAGGGCACTAAACAATTTTGGTAGTCAGATTCCTAATTACAGTAAGAAAAAGTACATGTTGGGCAGGACACGGTGGCTCACGCCTGTAATCCCAGCACTTTGGGAAGCCAAGGAGGGTGGATCATGAGGTCAGGAGTTCAAGACCATCCTGGCCAAGATGGTGAAACCCGTCTCTACTTAAAATACAAAAATTAGCTGGTTGTGGTGGTGGGCGCCTGTAATCCCAGCTACTTGGGAGGCTGAGGCAGAGAATTGCTTGAATCCAGGAGGTGGAGGTTGCAGTGAGCCAAGATCACACCACTGCACTGCAGCCTGGATGACAGAGCAAGACCAGACTCCACTTCAAGAGCGGAGGTGAGAGGAGAGGAGGGGGAGAGGAGGGGGAGGGGAGGGCACAGCAGAGAGAGAGAGAGAAGAGAAGAGGAAAGAGAAAGAAAAAAGAAAAGAAAGAAAGGAGTACATGTTGTTGAGCTGATGCCTAAGCCCCATCCCTATCATCACATCATCACTTTCTTCGTTAGCCTATTTATTCTCTTCAGAAAAGCTTTCAGTATTAGTTATTTTCACTTCCTTGCCTCCAATTTACTCTGATCCACTCTGGCCTTCATACTCAGGTCTAGTCTTAAAGAACCCTTTTTAAGGTAATTAAAAACCTCCATCTGGCCAAATCCAATGGTCAGTAATCAACCCACAACCTGGTCAACTCTCCTCAACTCCCTCTTTGAAACTGCTCTTATTTTGGCCTCTGGGAACCCTGTTTCTCCAATTTCTCCCTACTTCACTCCTCCTGTCCTCTTTGTTAGATCTTTCTCCACTTCCAAATTCTAATCACTGAAGTTCCCAAGGGATCTGTCCTTAGCTATTTCTTCCCTCCCTAATTCCCTTTAGAGATGATATCATCCAGTCTCTTGGCTCTAAATGTCTTCTATGCTAGGGATCTCACCTTTATATTACCACTCCAGACCTCCTCCCTAAATTCCATACCCATGTAACTACCTACTCAATATCTCCATTTATTTAATTGGACTCTCAAAACAAATACATCCAAAAAATTTTTTCTTATCCCACAGTCTCCTTCTCATCAAGTGTTCCCCATCTCAGTAAATGCCCACTTTATCCTTCCCATTGCTCAGACCTTGACACCATTCTCTTTCTCATATCCATATCCAATCTGTTAGCAAATTGTGTCAGTTCTACCTGCAAAGCATATCCAGAATTCAACCACTTCTCACCACCTTCCCCACGACCACTATAGCCTCATCCAACATTTCTTTTCCTGAAGCAATGAATGGTTTCCTAGTCTGTTTCTTCTTTCCCAGTCACTCCCTATAGTCTGTTCCCCAACACAGCATTCCAAGTGACACTTTTCAGAAGTAAGTTCTATCATGTCAGTCTTCCAACAAAACTTACTTCCCATTTCACTGAGAACTAAATCCCGTCTTTACCATGGTCTCTAAAACCCTACATGACTGGGCATCTGCCTCTACCACTTGTTCCCCTGCTTGCTGTCAAATTTGCCTCCTTGCTGCTTCTTGAACAGACCAGGTGTGTTTCTGCCATCTATTCCAAACTGCCTGCAATGCATTTACCCTGTATTTTCGTCAGATTCCCTAAACAGTATCTAAAATATCACCTTATTGCTTTTTACCCTCAATTTAATTACTAAACAGCTAAGATAGCATCGTTTTTGAGGGGTGACTCAGCTCACTTCATCCCCCAGTCCTACGGTCTCTACTGAACCAGTTACATATAAGAGCTGCTTTTCAACATGGTATAGTTACTTGCCAAAGAAATATTTTTTTTTTCTAACATTCAGGGCCCTCTGCTACAGATTCTCCTCTTGTAGCCTGATGTACGCCTTTTCAGCCTCCCAGTCTGCCACAGATGCTTTCATCATCACTATATGTGCTAGGTCATTAAAGCTGAGAGGCACAGCTGCTTGCCTGGTCCAGCTAAAGAGCTCTCCTCTCATTCTGGAAATCTTTGGTGTCAGGGAACACACACAGATATGAAATATGTCAACTCTAAAGCAGACATATACCAAAAAAAAAAAAAAAATCCAAAGGATTGTATACAGGGTCAATGAATAGCTATTTGTTTTTTCATCTAAAGTAGAAACCTCGATATTGCCCAGATATTTCAAAGAGCTGACAGGCCTCCATAGTATTTAGATATTTATCTTCCTCCTCTGACATAGTCATCTTACAAAGGCTTCCAGGCTTTATTTCTTTTTCTCTTCATATTATCAGGATGCAATACATGTGATGAACCAACACGGCTTTCTGTGAAACAGTGATATGGACAGATTTCCTTTAGACAAAATGATGACACAAAGTTGGACAACTGATTGGATCCTGAGGCAGAACCGTTAAGGGTGTACTGTTTTCCCTTCCAGGTAAGAACAAACTGCCTCTGCTATGTTTTATTTACAGAATAAAGGAGGGAAATATTCGCCAGTTGAATAGCTACATAACAGATTCAAAGGACTGTAATGATTTTCTCTAGTGAAGAGACCTTATCAAGAAAATCAGATATAATTGAATTCACCACCTGATTAAGCTTATAATAATCCACCATCATTCTCCAAAATGCATCTGTCTTCTGCATTAATCTAACTAGGGATATAAGAATCATTAATCTTCATCTTTCAAGTCTTTCATGGCAATATTAACATATACAATTTCTGCAAGGAAACAGAGCTGATTTTGACTTACTCTACGGAAGAGAAAGGAAATTCCAAAGACTTCCAGTTTAGCATTTCTACCATAATGGGATTTACACCCAGTGGTTCTCAACCTACAACAAAATTGGGATGCAATAAAATATCTTTATAGTTTTCTTTCCCTTCTGCACCTTACTCCAAACTTTATAGACTTAATGCTTGATTTCTAACACCTTTCTATAAGCAAATCCTGAGTTCTATCATTTGCCCTTTGAAATATATTAATGTCCAGATAAAAAAAGATCATAGGCTTCAAATATAACCAATGGAATTTCTAATTGTAAACCTATCACTTGCTGAATCCTCTGAGACTTTGCCCACATTACTTAATTTCTCTAACCTTCAGTTTTTTCTTCCATGAAAGGATGATTGATACCTTATCTATAGACTTATGAGGCCAAAGTCATTGAACATAGTAGGCATTCATAGTAACCACAGCGTTCTAAAGCACATGGTGCTCTCTTTGCCTACAATACTTCAATTCTCCGACCCTTCTACTCTTTCTTCAGATTTCCCTGGAAAACGTTTTCTGTTCCTTTTCTTTGCTTAGGACAAATTTCCCTTGTATACATGTTCCCATAACTCCACCTCTCTTCCCTTTCCTTCCAGTGTTCATCTTGGATGTTATTTTTATATTCATTTTGTATTTATACATTTAACGTTTGTCCTTGCCGTGGTTCTGTATGCCCCTTGAGGGAAAGCCATGGTTGTTTTTGCTCATCTTGGTATTCCTAGTGCTTAATATAGGACTTGACCATTGAAGGCACTTAAAATTAGTTGAATTAATAAATGAATACAAAAGGCAACAACTAATGAGCACTTCCTATTGGTAAGACATGTTATATGCTTTGTGTCCACTACCACATTTGATACCCAACAGCCCTCATATTTCTTTATTACAAATTTGAGAATGTGTGATTTAGAGAATGTTAAATTTTGAGGTTTTTCACTGTTTTCCTCATTGGTCTGGGTCTTATAATATCTTATAATACATTCAAAATCTCCAGTCCATGTTATAATTTGTCTGTGCATTCAAGACCTCCAACACAACACAGCTGACTCAGAAACTCTGGTCGGCATCAGAAACACCCAAGAACTGGTTTAACATTTCTCCATACATAGAGATTTTAATTCTGTAGTTCAGGAGTGGGACCCAAGCCTTCATGTTTATACACAATACCTCAGGTGACACTGATGCTTATGCAGAAACTGTGCATATATCACTTCAAAATGTGAGATTTTGGAACTCTGAGCTAGGGAAAAATACAAGTGGTAGAGTTGGAATGTTCAATAGCAGACCACAAAGAGCTTCAAAGTTAGGGAAAAGAAATTCTCACTCTTGGAGGATGACCTCTAGTGTTCTAAAGTGAACAGGTGTCCCAGGTGGTCAGAGATTGTTAACTAGTATAACAATATGCAAAGAAATCATCAACACTGAAAACATTAAATATATACACTGAAAAGTTGACTTCACAGACTGAGAAATCTTGATTTGGTTACATGAAAGAAGCACAAGGCTTATTTATTTATGCAAACTGTCTTATATTTATGCCTAATTACCATGGGCCGAACAATATTCATGTATACCCCTAAACATGTGTTGGAGTACTTTTGTTATAAGCTTTCATGTGATTAGAACAAGATCTCTGTGAATCTTACATTCTTTTTAGTTTACTGTCCTAGAACCACAGTCATTTGATCACAACTTTAAAACAAATAGTGAAAGTGTGGCTAACATATTTATATTTATTTTGGTGATTGCATTTGGCATTGTTCCTCCACCCTACTAGAAAGAGACAACTGATGTCTATGTTCTAGAAGGCAATTGGGCATCTCTGAGAAAGACAATGGAGATTTTAGAGATAGATACAGAGTGATTAGTGCTCTTGTAGCCACTTGATTGAGTGGCTATAGCAGTGGACAAGGGACCCTTGTATGCTCCACTGAAGCACTCATTTCCAGTACTAACACAGACCCCAAGTACAGGAATGGACTTTTGCTTCATGGACTCAATGATGTACTTTGCCTTTGTTATCACCAAAAATATCAGATTTGTTTTTCATGTTTACCATGATCTAAAAAAACAAATTTCACTTGCAATTCAGCTTATACTTCTCTTTTATATAATTCCCTTGAATCAAATATTATCATTGAAACAGATACAACAAAACTTAATTAATGGAGCTAAAAATAAATATATTATCAATAAAAGAAAACCCAACCTGATTTTATAGATTTTAATTTTCAGATAGCTCTTTGGTACAAAATATTAGACTGATATATGCGATTGTTAAAATAACTCAGATTGACCATAGCTGAGTCATCAGCTCTACTACTAGCTGTGTCATCAGAAGCAAAGCTTCTTAACTTCTCTAACACCCAGCACATTCATCAGTAAAAAGGGATAATATCTACTACATAGGTTTCATTTAAGTGTGTTTTTAAGAGTGTTCTAAAATATATCTGGTACAAGGTAGATATTTAAGAATTATTACTTATTACTATTACTAGTCATCATTGATAACAGGATACACTGAGAAAATTATGATAGTGAGGGACATGAACAATACCTTTGATTCTAGCTACAGTTGTTTATACACTCCAAGTCTCCCTTTTAGATTCTGATACTTTCCTTTTTTATTTCAGTTGTTAAAAAATATTTTAAAATTTGAAGTTAATTTTACCTATTAAGTAAAAATAACCAAAGTTCCTTTTGTTCCCAGTTTCCTGTGGCTCATGCTTGTTTTGGTGCTTTTTGGAGGAGGGGGAAACTATCGTGATGTTGAAATGGTAGCAGCACTTTCATCTGAGGGTCCATCAGTCATTTTTCTCAATGTGAAAAGCTGAACCTAGTCCATACAGCTATCATGCAGCATTCTCACCTATCCAACGAAAAATTAAAGGAGGATGGAAACTTGCTATTTTTCTGTTTCACAAATAAAACCAGGCTAGTAAAACTGTCATCAGATCACTTTTCTCAGAAGAGCATTGCTGTCATCCCAAAAGTCAATTGAATTGTAAGCAGAAAATATCCTCACTGATTTTTGGAGGACAAAGCAGAATAACTGGGGACGAAGCAGGCCAAGAGTTGAAAACTGGGGGAGAAAACTGAACTGTAAATAAGCATCCTTGAATTCACATTAGTGTTGCCTTTGCTTTATTTGATAAACACAAAATGATTTGGGATTTGATTTTTTTGTTAAATATCTAGCTACAAGTTGATTAACACAAAATTATTGAACTAAAAGTACCCAACTCTTATGATGCTAACTTCGGATTTACGATTATGGGTGAATGACCAAGAAAACTCTGTCACCCACAGTTGCAATATTAGAAGAGACTCGTGTAGGGTGGCAGTTTTTCCAGTAACTCAAATGGCATTACTTTGGCTGTAAGTGGGAGTCCTGATTTGACTCACATTAAAATGAAGGACTGAAAGACAGGGCAAATGACAGTGCTGAATACAGAAATAATCACATCATATCTCACTAAAACTTTAATCTGGGGCCGGGTGTGGTGGCTCATGCCTATAATCCCAGCACTTTGGAAGACCAAAGTGGCAAAGTGGGCAGATCACCTGATGTCAGGACTTTGAGATCAGCCTGGCCAACATGGTGAAACCCCATCTCTACCAAAAACACAAAAATTAGGCAGGCACCTGTAATCCCGGCTACTCAGGAAGGCTGAGACAGGAGAATTGCCTGAACCCAAGAGGTGGAGGTTGCAGTGAGCCAGGATCATGCCATTGCACCCAGCCTGGGCAACAAGAATGAAACTTTGTCTCAAAAAAAAGCACTTTAATTTGGCAAGATAACACCACAAATAAAGTCTTTAAAGGCTAAGAAATACATTTATGACTAAGTAAGTAATGAAATAATTCACGGGAAGAATGTATTGCAGTATCTGCTGTTTCTTCCTTAGAGTATCTCTTCACTAGCTTTTACTGGTTGGAAAAATGTTTTGAGTGAAATTCCTAATGGAAAGTGCTTACATTTATATTTTTCTGAGTAAGCTTTTACACTGAGTTAGATAGATTCAACTTACAAAAACATCTATTTGAGTAGACATCTTTTAGAGAAAAAAAAAGAAAAGTTGTCAGAAATTCAAAGGGCAGCTGTAAGTTAAAAACTACAATAAATTGTAACTAGAAAATAAAGAGTAATTTTTCTTAAAACTCGAAAGTTTTCTACCAAAATATTATGTTTGAATTATCAGTAAAGGATGCTAAATAAACTAAATCATAATGCCAAATGATCTTTGTGAGAAATCTCATAGATCTAATCATAAAACATCAAGAGGCCTATGGATGGAAAAATTCATATAAAAGAGACAAGCGACCTCATCAAGCAGCTCTCTGACACCACAGCCAGGTAAATCCACAAAGATGGGAAAAAAAACAGTGCAAAAAATGTGAAACCACCAAAGACCAGAACACCTCTTCCCCTTCAAGGGATCACAACTCCTCAACAACACAGGATCACAACTTGACTGAGAAGGAGTGCAAAGAATTGACAGAAACAAGATTCACAAGGTGGAAAACTTCTTAGAACTAAAGGAACACGTTCTAACTCAGTGCAAAGAAACCAAAAACCTTGAAAAAAGGTTACATGAAATGCTAACTAGAATAACCAGCTTAGAAAAGAACATAAATGACTTGATGGAGTTGAAGCACGCAGCACGAGAACTACATGAAACAAACACAAGTTTTAATAGCCGAATAGATCAAGCAGAAGAAAGGATATCAGAGACTGAAGATCAACTCAATTAAGTAAAAAGAGAAGGCAATACAAGAGAAAAAAGGAGTGAAAAGAAACGAACAAAGCCTCCAAGAAATATGGGATTATGTGAAAAAAACCTAATCTACGCTTGATTGGTGTACCTGAATATGATGGGGAGAATGAATCCAAGCTGGAAAACACATTCCAGGATATTATCCAGGAGAACTTCCCAAGGCTAGCAAGGCAGTCCAAATTTCAAATTCAAGAAATACAGAGAACTCCACAAAGATATTCCTCAAGAAGAACAACCCCAAGACACATAATTGTCAGATTCACCAGGGTCAAAATGAAGGAAAAAATGCTAAGGACAGCCAGAGAGAAAGGTCAGGTCACCCACAGAGGGAAGCCAATCAGACTCACAGCAGATCTCTTGGCAGAAACTCTACAAGCCAGAAAAGAGTGGGGGGCCAATAGTCAAAATCCTTAAAGAAAAGAACTTTCAACCCAGAATCTCATATCCAGCCAAACTAAGCTTCATAAGTGAAGGAGAAATAAAATCCTTTATGGACAAGCAATTATTGAGAGATTTTGTCACCACCAGACCTGCCCTCCAAGAGCTCCTGAAAGAAACACTAAGCATGGAAAGGAACAAGTACCAGCCACTGCAAAAGCAAACCAGTTGGCAAAGACCAAAAATGCAATGAAGAAAATGAGTCAACTAATGAGAAAGAAAACCAGCCAGTAACAAAATGGCAGGATCAAATTCACACATAACAATATGAACATTGAATGTAAATGGCCTACACACCCCAATCGAAAGACACAGAGTGGCAAAAAAATTTTTGCAATCTACCCATCTGACAAAGGGCTAATATCCAGAATCTACAAAGAACTAAAACAGATATACAAGAAAAAAAACAACCCCATTCAAAAGTGGGCGAAGGATATGAACAGACACTTTTCAAAAGAGGACATATATGAGGACAACAAACATATGAAAAAATGCTCATCCTCACTGGTCATTAGAGAAATGCAAATCAAAACCACACTCAGATATCATCTCATGCCAGTTAGAATGGCGATCAATAAAAAATCGGGACACAACAGATGCTGGAGAGGATGTGGAGAAACAGGAACACTCTTACACAGTTGGTGCGAGTGTAAATTAGTTCAACCATTGTGGAAGACAGTGTGGTGATTTCTCAAGGATCTAGAAATAGAAATTCCATTTGACCCAGCAATCCCACTATTGGGTAGATACTCAAAGAACTATAAATCGGAATCACTCCAGCAGAAGTTCTAAGGAACTCCTTTCATTGACCCAGGATCTTAGAGAAGGTCACAAGCAACTACTAGGATGAAGATTCTGCACATTAATTCATAGCAATCTAGATGACACTGAGAAGTAACAGATCTGACTTTCTTTGACATCACAGCTGCTGAGAAGCTATTTTGGGTACTCTAATTACCTTCAAGATAAGAGACAAGCAGACCTACTTTCAAACTGAATACACACCTCTTCACAGTTTGTGATGCTTTCAATGCTACCGTCTCAAACCAATATCTTCATTTTAACTCTGGGGAATGTAAATCAAACACATCAGGCAGTTGTAAGTGTAATGAGTTATCTGCACAAAGGAACTACATTTTGAAGTTTGGGTGAGTTCATATGGCAGCCTCCAAAGGTAAATACTAGGAAGGTTGAACCATAGTGGTGAAGACAAGAAGGTAGTTACCAAAGAGTGACCGAAATTATGTTCTGCGGATATGCATGTGACATCCATAGAGTCAGAATGGAACAGGCTTGGCCAAGAGTGTGATCCTTTTCTACTTAAGAAAAAAAAAGTTAAAACAGCTTCAAGAAGGTCCTTCAAGAGGTATTTCAGAAGGTCTGTTATCAGTGGACATGACAGTTCCATGAGTATTACTGCCCCAGAAGGCCTGCCAGTGGGAGAGATGTGGAGGTGGAAGACAGTGTTATTGAACCAGAGATGGTCGAGGTATGAGGAACCGTAGAAGGCTTCAGCATTCCAGATGGAAATTGGACACATAGTAGTCTCTCTATAACTATTCATTTCATGAAAGAATAATGTTAGTTCAATTATAATGTTAACCCGGATGGTGGTATAACATAACTTTTGAGTAGTGGCCAAAATATAATGTAAGACTATGTAAAAAGCTAAGAACAGTATCTAACACATAGAAAGTTCTATATAAGTGTTGGCTATTATTACTATTGCTATTTTTATTATAATTACTAGTATTACCGGTTTTCTTACCTGTTGTAGAAAAAAGTAACATTTTCTGGTGAAAACTATGGGCCCAAACAAGCATATAAATAAATGCTAATCACTAATGATCAGGGAAATGCAAATCAAAGCTACAGTGTGATACCATCTTACTCCTGCAAGAATGGCCATAATAAAAAAATCAAAAAACAATAGATGTTGGCATGGATGTGGTGAAAAGGGAGCACTTCTACGCTGCTGGTGGAAATGTAAACTAGTACAACTACTATGAAAAAAAGTGTGGAGGTTCCTTAAATAGCTAAAAGTAGATCTATTATTTGATCCAGCAATCCCACTACCAGGTGTCTACCCAGAGGAAAAGAAGTCAATCTACAAAAAAGCTATTTGTACACACATGTTTATAGCAGCCTAATTTGCTATTGCAAAAATATGGAACCAGCTGAAATGCCCATCAATCAACGGGTAGACTAAAAAAATGGGGTATATATATACCATGGAATACTACTCAGCCATGAAAAAGGAATGAAACATTGGCATTCAGAGCAATGTGGATGGAATTGGAGACCATTATTGAAATGAAAGTAACTCAGGAATGGAAAACCAAACATTGTATGTTCTCACTCATAAGTGGGAGCTAAGCTGTGACGACACAAAGGCCTAAGAATGATACAATGGACTTTGGGAACTCAGGGGGAAAAAGTGGGGAGGGTGGTGAGGGATAAAAGACTGCATATTGGGTACAGTGTATATACTGCTCAGGTGATGGGTGCACCAAAATCTCAGAAATCATCACTAAATAACTATTCATGTAACCAAACACCACCTGCTCCCTGAAAACCTATAGAAATAAAAAATAAATTAAAAAAAAAAGAAAAAAAAAAAGAACTATAAATCGTTCTACTATAAAGACACATGCACACATATGTTCACTGCAGCCCTCTGTACAATAGCAAAGACCTGGAACCAACCCAAATGCCCATCAATGATAGACTGGACAAAGAAAATGTGGTACATATACACCATGGAATACTACACAGCCATAAAGAACGATGAGTTCATGTCCTTTGTAGGGACTTGGATGAATCTGGAAACCATCATTCTCAGCAAACTGACCCAAGAACAGAAAGCCAAACACCGTATGTTCTCACTCATAGGTAGGTGTTGAACAACGAGAACACGTGGACTCAGGGAAAGGAGCATCACACACAGGGGACAGTTGGGGGGGGGGGGTAGGGGGAGAGACAATGGGGGGTGGGGGAAGGGGGTGGGGAGGGGGTAACATGGGGGAAAATGCCAGATAGAGTATGCACCTAAAGTAAAATAAATAAATTATTTAAAAAAAAGAAAAAAAAAGAAGACACAAGACTGCTGGGTCAGACATGAAAGACCGTTTTCTACAGCAACAGCAGCATCCAGAATATCAGCATTTGCACTGGTTCTCTGAGCCCCGTTTCCCACACGGTCATGCAAAGAGGGCTAGATGATCCCTGCACACATGGTGGGTTGCATTACATTATTTATGTTAACACGTAATGGATGTATGCTTTTAAATAAATGAATCAATATTTTAAATTAAAAAAAATTAAAAGAAAAATTAGCTGGGCATCATAGCACACATCTGTGGTCTCAGCTACTTGAGAGGCTGAGGTGGAGGACCACTTGAGCCCAGGAGATCCAGGCTGCAGTGAGCTGTGATAACACCACTGCAATCCAGCCTGGGTGACGAAGACCCTGCCACAAAAATAAATAAATAAATAAATAAATAAATAAATAAATAATAAAACAACATACATATAAAAAAAAAAGGTAAAGAAATTATCAAGTGTTATGGTAAAAGGCCATATAATTTAGTAGAGAAGTGAATTGAAACAACAGGTAGGGACTCAGCAAAATTGTGATAATCAAGAAGAATTATTTTCGTAAATATCTTAAACAGTGAAAAAATTTAAATTCTAAGAATAAAAAAACAAATTAGCTGGGCATGGTGATGTGTGCCTATAATCACAGCTATTTCGGAGGCTGAAGCAGGAGGGCCCAAGAGCCAGAAGTTCAAAGCTGCAGTGAGCTCCAGCCCGGGGCAACAGAGCAAGAGTCTGTCTCTAAAATAAATAAAAAATATGTATGATCACTACCCTCATTCATGACAATGAAGTTGGTGAACAATGTAAGATACTGTGCCATATACTTAGCAGAGCACTATATGAATTAGCAAGCTCAATAAATATTTCAGTACCAAGAAAATTAATATGGAACTACAGGCATAAACCTACACATAAAACACTCTTGTCTGGACAAATAAAAATGTTTAGTAAAATGAAAATTATTACCTATTTTGTAAATATGCCTTTTACTATGTGGGCCTGTGTCATTTGATAACACAGATAAATCAACTATCTAACCAAAGTTTTCTTGTTTTGTGTGTGCTTAGAACTATACACAATTTAAATTTTCACTTAAAAATAAAAATGTATTAAGCCGTTGATAACTACCAGTATTTATTTTAATTACAAGTGTCTATTAATTGACTAATATATGCCAGGGACTTTTCCAGATGCTATAGATACAGGGAAAAAAAAAAAAAACCATGAATCAATGTAGTTTGTATTATAAGGAGGAGAGAGTCAATAAACATATTTTCAAATACTGACAGATACATGTTTCAAACAAAAATAAGGCAAGGTAATGGGGAAGAGTCATGGGGTGCTGTTTTCTATTGGGAGACTAGGGAATTCCTCTCTGAAGAAGCAACATTGGAACAGATAACTGAATAAAGGAGAGTGAAACTTAGGGAGCAAAACCAGGAAGGAGCCTGGTAGTCACGACCCAGGCAGAAGTATCTGCTGATGCACTGGCAGCTGTAGTGTGGAAAGACAGAGGGGCAGAGTGGGGTTCAAGACAGATTTACATTAGCTAGGTGTGGTGGCGTGCACCTGCAGTCCCTGCTACTCCTGAGGCTGAGGCAGGAAAATCACTTGAACCCAGGAGGCGGAGGCTGCAGTGAGCTGAGACTGTGCCACCGCACTTCAGGCTGGGTGACAGAGCAAGACCCCATCTCAAAAAAAAAAAAAAAAAACAAGACAGATTTACAGCATGGGAGAAAATTACTTAAAAGTATCATTTTACTGATAGCATTTACCTCAATTTTCTCCTGGAAAATCTAATGCAAATTTCAAAAGGGGCTGAGGGAAAACTTGTACATGCAAATCATCGAATTTAAAACAAACGAACTCTCTTTAACATAGTAGAGAAATCAAATCTCGAAAGGCTCTAAGGAATGCCAAGGAAACAACTTAATTTTCCTCCCATCTTCAACAAAAGACTAAAATCGGTGAAGTCATGATCAAAATACTTAATAAGGAGAAACTGTATAAAAGCTGGAGACAATTAGAGCAATGTGAACTACTACTATTAGTGGTGATATTAATTGTTCTAGGGAGAGACTATAGGGTGCAATTACCTCATAATTTGTGATGCAAACTATGTACAACAAAAGATAGGGTAATTTGCTTTATGGTGTTAACCACGGCAAACAATCACAGGGTTCTCAGAGTTCATCTGCAATAATTACACATTTTACTCAGAATGTTGCTTTAAATTCATTAGGCTTAGCATATAATTTCCATGAAACGTTAAACTCTTGTAGGTCAACAGGAAACACACCATTTTCTTGACCTTGTACTTAATGTGGTCAATAACTGAGAACCTATACATGCTCACACACACAGCTCAGAAATCTTAAAGGATAATGAAAATGTTTTAGAAACTTAGTTTATTGTCTTAGCAGGATAGATGGATACATGGAATTCCCCACTGGTGCCCAGACAGTAATCAGGTTTTTATTAATTCTCTAATCCTAGACTCTGTATATACAAAGTTGAGAGGTGGAAGAGGCAGCCAGAAAGAAGATTAGGCTTTGAAAAATTGTGAAGCAAATACATGAAAGAAAGTACATGTTTTCCCTGGAACACTACATAGTGCTTAGCTGGCAAGTTGTCAGCAAACAACAAGAAATTCAGTGTTATCATTTATGACCAAGAACACACCAGGATAAAGAGAAAAAAAATTGGAATGAATAAAGAAATGCTCCTAAAATGCTTATGACAATTTGTAGCAGCACTTTAGGACTCGAGCAGCCTTGCAGCATTCTTCTTTTCTAACAACTGTTTCCAGCCCCGGAAACAAAGCAATGAGCCTTATTGGTATTACTAAAAGCTGAACAAATGAAAGAAAAATAAGAAGGCTCATTAAATGCTGCCAGCAGCTTCAACTCATTATGAACATTCCTATATAGTAACCAATAATCCAATAATGCTATTGCTTCCAATAATACAGCTAAATATACCTCATTGCAAATAATTTTATCTTGACACTCTGTAAATCTGTTGCAGAGACAATTTTTAGTTCAAACATCTTACTTCCATATTTCATAAAATTTGACTATTAAGTAAAATAGATTAGTACTATAAGAAACTGTACACAACAGCATAAGGTACCTGAAGTATTCATCTTTTCTTTTTTTAAAAAACCTACAGATTGCCCTTCTATATCTACCACCTGCCAATATTGATAAACTAGGGTCTGCTTACGGTCCTAACTCACCTGCGTCCCTCAGAAACATATTTTCCCTACAGATTGTTTTCTTGGCCTCTTTCTTCTCCTGAACAACGTCTAATACACATTCATGCCGTTTTTGAATTTGATGTTCTGTTTCTTAGGTCTGTTGTATCAAACCAGTTTAAACTCTCTGACCCCTTCTACTGTTTTCCCACAGTTCACTGCCCCAGTTTTTTTTTTCCATTTTTGTCTTCTTGATTTTTCAAAGAGACACCTCACAGAGAAATGTTAACTTAGTAAAGACTGCCAATGATATCGACCACAAGCAAGAGTAACTATGTAGGAGTCTGTTTTTATACTGCTATAGAGAACTGCTCGAGACAGGGTAATTTATAAAGGAAGGAGGTTCAACTGACCAACAGTTCGACATGGTTGGGGAGGCCTCAAATAACTTACAGTCAAGGCAGAAGGCAAAGAGGAAGCAAGGCGCTTTCTTCACAAGGCGGCGGGGAAGGAGAAGTGAATGCTGGAGTAACTTCCTGACACTTATAAAACCGTCAGATCTAGTGAGAGCTCACTGGCTATCACGAGAACAGTATGGAGGAACCGCCCCCTTGATTCAATTACCTCCACCTGGTCTCTCCCTTGACAGGTGGGAATCATGGAGATTATGGAGATTACAATTGAAGATGAGATTGTGGGTGGGGGAGCACAGCCAAATCTTATCAACTGCCAAACCAGGCAATAAACTGTCAGAATTTCAGTAGCATTTACAGTGGTAATGGTATATGCATGTTGGTGTTCATTGATAATACTAGTCAGGAGAGAAGGATATAGAAAGATTCACATGTTAATTCCATGTATAGTGAGATAACGTTGTAGAAAGACATATATAACTCATGTTGAGGAGGGATGGGTGGTACTGTTGTAACAGGAATGGCCTCGAGAAACAGAGCTCTCCAACACCAAATGGAGAAGGAAAGGGTTTATTATAATTATGGCCGGGAGCTGAGCAATAATTTGTCTAAACTCAACTCGTCCAACAAAGGAAGGTTCTGCCTTTATATAGGCTCATACTCTAGATATTACACGTGGAAGAATCTTAAGTTTACAGCCTTAGAAATCACATATGAAAGGGTTTCGTGTTTACAGGTTTAGGAATCACATGTGAAAAGGTTTCTGGTTTGCAGTGAAAAGGTTTCGGGTTTACAGTTTTAGGAATCACATGTGAAAAGATTTTGGGTTTACAGTGAAAAGGTTTCAGGTTTACAGCTTTAGGAATCACATGTGAAAAGGTTTCGGGTTTGCTATGGAAAGGTTTTGGGTTTACAGCTTTAGGAATCACATGTGAAAAGGTTTGGTCTCCAGATGGAAGAGTTGGGTGGGGGTTTGATCTTGTTTGAAGTAACAACAGTGTCTTCCTGAGAGTTTCCCCCAGTACCAAACCTGTTATTTACAGGAAGGTGCGTCAGGAGACACTGGTGGGCCAGCCTTTACTTCTATTGAAATGCAGTCAAGGGGTAGTTGATCCCAGACGCCTGGGTCTCCTTCCTCACTATCAGGAGGAAAATTTTTCATATGAGGAGTTAAGAGTAGCTAGCCAGACATGAGCAAGACGGAAACCCCCCAACCCCTGCTTTTATCTCATTTACGCACACACCAGAAATGCAAGGCAGTCATCAGGTGATGGGGCAGGCAGATGTTAACCATCTCTCTGCAATAGTAATTGGCCTCCGCCAGCGCCAAGGAAAGGCAGGCTCCCAACTGATAGAAAAAACCTGAAACTGGTGGTCAACACTTCTCCATAGGAACTCAGGAGTTGGGCGAGTGAACCCAAGTATGCACATTAAGAGGCAAAATGGTGGAGATTAACTGGTGCATAACCTTCTAGGAACATTTGGCTGGTAAGGGAAGAACGCCTCAAGTAAGCATGGCTACAACTCCAGTAAACACACTGTGCATGTTCCCTCCCAGATACTAGCAGGCCACTGCTCATGCGAACAGCCTACCCTAAGGGAAGAATCAGGGGAGAAGGGGTGAAAGACCCTGGAAGCATGCCAACATCTGAAACCCCAAGTCAAAGGTCAAACTGTGCAGTTGATCTCTCAAGTCACCCACTTGGCCCTCTTGCAAGTGTTTACTTCCTTTCATTCCTGCTCTAAAGCTTTTTAATAAGCTTTCACTCCTGCTCTAAAAGTTGCCTCAGTCTCATCTTCTGCCTTATGCCCAAGAATTGAGGTTGCTGCAGACCTGTACATGTTTACCACCGCTAACAGAATGAGTAATAAGTTGTTGGAGAATATGCTCTACAGTAGGAACAGATGAATTTAGAAGGAAAGAAAACTCATTTTCTCACTGCTGGATTCATAACTGAGATATTTATGAATATAAACTAAAAATAAAATTCTAAGCCCCCAACCAACTGAATGAACCCCTCCTTTGTGGCAAGGGAATTCCAAAGTAAACCTGAAACACTAGTTCAGACTATGATGGGAAAGATGGATCAACAAGCCTCATTAAACCTTCCTCCCTTTGCAATTTGGCACAGCTGACCAGCATTAACATTAAAACAGAGACTAGGGGGAGGGATGGGGAAGAGGGATGGGGGGAGTGGGGGGGGGGAAGGGGAAGGGCGAAGGATAACATGGGGAGAAATACAAGATATAGGTGACAGGGGGAGGAAGGCAGCAAACCACCTTGCCATGTATGTACCTATGCAGCAATCCTGCATGATCTGCACATGTACCCCAGAACCTAAAGTACAATTAAAAAAAAAAAACAGAGACCTTCAGACTAACAAACAGACTCTTCACAGCAATAGGATACCAACATGACAGACAGCAGGCCCTAAAAGAAATCAAAGTATTTTAACCCAAAATATATTTCTTTTACATATTTTGAAACCGCCTTGCAAAGCTGTCTCTTGTGGGGGAAAATCTACATTCTTTAGAGAATTCCTTCCTCTTCCAGGTCTTTCCTGATCCAGGAGAGAATTAACCAAGAGTCTGGTGCCTTTTAAAGTCTGATAAGAAACCGTTACAATCTATTCTCTCTGAAGCTTGCTAACTGAAGCCTTCATCTGCATAATAAGGACCTTGTTCTCCACAACTCCTTATCTTAACGCAGACACTACCTTCTATTGATTCCAGGTCTTTAGATAATTCTTTCAACAAATTACCCATCAGAAAAAGCTTTGAATCCATCTATGACCTCGAAGCTCCCACTTCAAGTGGAGCTTTTAGTTTTTAACCAAACCAATGTACATCTTACATGTTTCGATTGATGTCTTACGTCTCCCAGTAAGGCATAAAACCAAGTTGCAGCTTGACCACCTTGGGCACATTTTGTAGGATCCCCTGGGGTTTTGTCATATTCGACTGAGCAGTCAAATATTTTACAGAGTTTGACTCTTTTCTTCGACAATAAGAACTTGACACAAGAGCTTTCAAAAATACAGACCCAAAGAATCAGGAAAACCTGTATATTTTTATGCTAAATCTGATGAAGTAGACAGTAGCACGGAAGTATAATTACACAACGTGAGATCTAACTGTAATAAACTTGGAGGAACTTAGCAGGGCCTGTGTTCAGTTCTTTTCTGTGTCCCAGGGTCTTCAGAGATAAGAATGATCCTTTACTCCAGGTGTAGGGAGCGTGTCTCTGTAATGACCTACTTTAGAGGAAGGTGAGAGAAGTCTTCTATGGTGTGCACCAGAGGAGACAGGACGGGGGAATCAGAGAGACTTTGCTGGTTCTGCTCTTTCTCAAATGCCAACATGTCATATTTGGGGTAGCATGTCCTGAGCATTATCAAATTAAGTAAATATAACTAGATAAATAGGATTCAGAAAGCAAGCAATGTTTTGGTCAGCAAGGGACGTGTAGTTAAGGCATAATTTCTGGAAAGGACAATGAGCTCATACAGGAAAGGAAAGGGTTTATTCTATATACATTTTAAGAAACACTGAGCCCATGAACTCAAGAGTATCTGTTTAGTACCTGCCTATCAACTTTCCCACAAACCTAATCTATCAACTCTTAAGTAGAATCAAGTTTTTACAGTTCCACAGTGCCTCCCAGACCTTTTTCTTGTCATCAATTTGTGGAAGAAAACTTAGAGAAGGAAGACTTACAGAATCTACAAGTGTGATCATATTTCTTTCTATAAACAGATCGACCATATCATATATTGTTAGAATGAGGAAATTTTTTAGAATGACAAGGTGAAATACAAACAAACGAGGATGATAGCCATAAACTACAACTGTCCTGGGCAAACTGCAACATTTGTTAATCCTACTTTTAAGATTCTAGAATTTCTGGTTTCTGGAAAACTAGTTTGCCTAGGTCCTTGTACATGTCATCCTCTGAAAGTTGCCAGTCATAAGTGTTGCCCATGGCTCCTGGGAACTCCATGGTAGTGTGGTTTGCTAAGAAGAAGCCAGGCACCCCCCGCTTCCTCAGTAGGGGAGAGGGAAAACGATACAACAAAATTGAATAAAAGAGCAATGAAGATCTGTGCTGTATTTCATGTCTGTATGCCAGAAGATAGACATCTTGAAGGTGTGAGTCATCCTGGCATGGGAATAGTCTAGACATGACTGCCTAGGATTTCACAAGCAGACTGAATTTAGAGGTAACCCTACCATCAAGCTTCCAAAAGGGCGAAACCCAGAGTTACATGAGAAAACACCTACATTTTTCAGTGTCCTCCAGAAGGGTATAGGAATTAGTTGAAAAATAAAAGCCAACAAACTCCCCTCCTCCACCTTCTCTTTCATACGCAATTCTTTCTAAGAATTTTTCAGCTATCTTTTCTCCATCTTTCTTCCATGGGCTCTACTCATGCCCTAACGTTCTCTCTCCTGGACCATTGCCATGGGCTCCTAGCAGGATATCTATCTTCAGCTCCCATCCCACCCCCTGCAAATCCATTCCCTCAAATCCCACCAAGTGATGTGTGTGATACCAGAAATGACTGTAGCACTGCCCAGATTAAATGGCTTTAGGAACCATCCATGCCTGTATTACAAAAGCCAAGCTCCATAATGTGGTTCAGAAGTGCCCACGCACTGAAGGTGATCCAGCTTCTGCTGACTTACTTCTTGTCTGCTTTCACGTAACCAATAAACAACATCCAACTGTAGTTTGGGGTTGCCCCTCCACACACAATGCTGTAGTCCCCTGTGCTTTTTGCTCCTACTGGGCCTCTGCCTGACACCATCCATCCTTTGACATCTTCAGCCTCACCCCCTGCAGTAACCTTCTCAGCAAAGCCTCTCCTAACAACACCCGGTACAGCTTTCTGTCTGTGCTTCTGACATCATATTAAACTGATCTCTTTATGTGCCTGTTTCCGTTACTAAATCAGGAGTTCTTTGCCGACAAGAAATGTGTTTTATTTGTCCCTGGTTGCAATATCCAATATACGTTCATTGATGCTGAATATATATTGTACTACTACAAATACTGTTAATATTACTGATATATTAATAACAATTGAAATTATATTGTATTTAGCAAATAATTATAGTATCAACAGGTACTATATACGCTTTGCAAAAAATATATATATACATATACACCCTCCAAGTTTCTTTCTGAAAGTTTTCCTTTTCTTGTGGGGAAAGTGGCCAGGATTATTCTCTAAATGCCCTCTCTAAGGCTTATGTTTGTTTGCTGTTCTATTTTTTATGTTTGACTGCAGGCTAAGCAATTTTATGGCTTCCTATTTGTCCCAGTAGAACATGTGTACTTTTAATTTATTTTATATTCCTGAAAAAGGAAGAAACTCAATGAATATTCCTTGTTTTGATTAGAAAAACACAAAAAGTCAGGGTGGGACATAGGGTTCAGTGAGAGGGAAATCTCCAATTTCCACACAAACCAAGACATTTTCTCAGATAAGGTCTGCATCTGGATGTTTTCCTCCTCTATCAATTGTGTTTATCAACAAGCCACAGAAATAGCAAAAGAGTCACTAAAATCTGATATTGAGGAGGCAATATACAAGCAAGAAGCTCAGCTGCATCTCCCCAGTAACTGAAGGGTATATTAGTAGGGAAGCATTTTTATTAGTATATTTGACACCCTTGGAGTTAATGGGCTAGAAAAAGGGAAATGTGAAATATGATGAAAGGGTGCTGTGTCAATTAATTCTTGGGCCACTGTTCAAGGAGTGCAAGCTTACTCAAGAAGAATGCACTTTCCTATTCTTTCTTTTCTTTTTCATAAAAGGATAATTGCTGTTTATTGATTATGGTGACAGAAGGATAGTAAAATAAACCAGGGATTCGATAAATAAATGTAAATATCATCAAGGAATCCTTAGGGAAATGAGAGGCTGCAATTAGAGGTGGCAGGACCTAGCATGGGAGTCCAGCTAAGGAGCAGGAGAGAACAGAGATATAAAAGAATCAAACCAGTTATTTAACCTTATGTAAGCTTCCTAAGGATCAATTATATGTTGAAAAATATAGCTTTCAAGTCAGTAAATGTATTTTTAGTGCCTAGCCTGCTAATGCTGAGTAACCCTGAAGAAATATAGCACCATCTAACTTAAAGAGCTTACAGCAACATTTCCTATCTATGAACAGTGTTGTTTAAAAGTTATATAATAAACATTACCAGTGGATGTCAGAGAAGGCAAATGAGCACTATTTACTGAGATTCAGTTGGTAGAATATTTCCGGAGAACCATTTGGCAATGTAAATCAAAAGCTTTAAAAATCTGTGTATTAAATGCTCAACATCATTAATCATTAGGAAAATGCTAATCAAAACCACAATGTTACACCACCTCACATTCATTAGGATGGCTACCATTAATAGCAAGTATTGGTGAGCATGCAGAGAAATTAGAAAACTGGTACAATGTTGGTGAGAATGTAGAGCCACTGTGGAAAACAGTATGGTAGTTCTTCAAAAAATTAAAAATAAAATTATATGATCCAGTGATTTTATTTCCAGATATATCCAAAAGAATTAAAAGAAGAGACCAGAAGCAATGTTGTTCATCCATGTTTATAGTGGCATAACTGGCAATAGCCTAAAGGTGGAAGCAACCCAAGTGCCCCCGATAGATAAATGAAAGGTAGCGTATACGTCAAATAGAATATTATTTCAGCTTTTAAAATACAAGAAATTCTAACACATGCTGCAACATGGATGAACCTCGAGGGCATTATGCTAAGATGCATAAGCCAGTCATATGAAAGGATACAAATTGTATGATTCCATTTATATGAGGTACCTAGAATAGTCAAAGTCATAGAAGCAGAAAGTAGAATGATGGTAGTCAGGGGGTGGAAGCGGGGAGGGGCGGTTAGTGGTTAATGGAGACGGACATTCAGTATGGCGAGATGAAGGGTCCTGTGGATGGATGGTGGTGATCGTAGCACAAAAATTTATTTAGAGCCACTGAACTATACACTTAAAAATTATTAACCAGTAAATTTTATGTTATATGGATTTGACTATAATTTTTTAAAAAATTTAATGTGTATTTATCTTATGCTTATGGGATTTATCCTTATAAAATCATCACCCAAAGATACAAATATTTGCACAACAAAATGTCTCTACATTGTTTATAATGGGCAAAAATTAGAAATGGCCCAAATATGTGCCAATAGGAAATTAACTAATTACATTACTGTACATTCATATATGGGATGTTATTCAGCCATTTAATAAAAGTACTTACACGTATGTTTATTAACATCAAAAGATGACATGATACAGTGAGAGAAAAATACATGTTTCAAAGCAACATGCATGATGGAATCTCATTTTGTAAGTAGAGAAGAATGCACACACAAACACCTCACTACACACACACACACACACACACACACACGGAAAGATACAGATTATAAAGTAAAACTGGAAGTAATTTTACTGGACAATGAGTTATGAGTAATTTTTCTTTGTATTTTAATATTTTTTCTTGTGAAAATTTTTTTCAAATATGAGCATTTATTTGGATATTTACAAAATATCAAGTTATGTTCATCTTTTTTGAAGTTGTTACAATTGGAAAGTTTCATTCACAAAGAAATAAGAATCTTTAAGCCTTCAAAAGTAATCTGAAATAAGTGAGCCAAGGAATCTACTGGTTATTTTCCAATATTCCCCTAGGTTCATACCAGAAACCCAGAAGCAATGAGTTTTGCACAAATCTTGTCACTGAGTTTCCAACTCATGTATCTGTTCCGTGCATTTTTTTCACCCTGACAGTATTCTTCTGAAAAACTTATCCCTAATGCTGAGAGAATAATTACTCTTGTGCCTGCAAATAATGGCACACTCCTGACCCTGTAATAATTTGGTGTTCCTCGGGCTTTCCTCAGCTCCTTGCAAGACTGGCATCCTGTAGAACAGCTCTTTACCGATTCATTCCCTTTTTCCAGTTCAAGCACTGCTAGAACGGATTGTCTCCTATGGTGTAAACCCAATTGACATTTGATTCACCAGCTGGCAGCCACCCAACTCTATCTGGACAAGCAGGTCTCACTAAACGAAGGACTTCAATTTTTTTTTTTTTCTGCAGTGTTTATCAGCTGTTTTCAAGCTGTTGAAATAATCTTGGCACTGCTATTCAAAGTGATCTGTCACTCCTCTTCCCACCATCATTGTCCTTTGAAATACAGCTTCCATTCTGTGTTGAGGTTTATTTATCTTCCAGCCCTGTTGCCTATGAGGATTCTGGAAGTTATCAATCAAACCAAATTTATGAAGTTCTTTTGTGAAAACACTGCAAGCCATTGGACAAAAATCAATGGAGAAATACATAATGGGGAAACAAATGTTTAAGCTTAATTAAATTAAGCAGTTTATAGTTTCACCTCAAAGTGTAAGCACAGTGAGAGAAATGGCTTAGGAGGAGTGCAGCCAGTTTACTGACTTGTTTTCAAGTTGCCTGCTCTGAGAATCCAGTTTCAATGTAACAGAACTAACAAAAGCAATAGCTGGTTGAACAGATGGGAGAAATTAGATTAAAAAAGAAAAGAATTTCTGCCCCCCCTTTCACATTCTGGGAGAAATGAAGGATAGATTTAAGGATTAACTATTTTGTTGAGTAAAACTCATTAGGGTTTTTTAGACATGTAAAGAGCTTAATCTCAATTAAGAGCAAATTGTTTTGCATAATAAAGAAACCGAATTTGCTGTGAGACCGCTGGGGAAATAGGAAAAACCGTATTGGCTGAAAAGAAGCCTAGGAACATGGGAGCAAAGAAGTCCATGGAGAAAGGTCACAGAGAGAAATCCCTGCTACCAGTGAGACCTGGGAATTTTTAACAAAAGTGATGTCATGTATTTAAATTCTGCTGTATTGCTGGGTTCCCCATATGTTACCCCATCATGTGTACATGTCTGTTAGACAGAGCAGTCTTATGTGAAAGATGGTCTGAGGAGTGAGAGGAGGGTCCCATGTGAAGCTTTCTGGAGATAACAGCAAGAAGACCAATTGTCAAGAGACAATAGAAACAAGCGGTGGCCCAGGCCAGATCGGGAACGGACATAACCCACCCTTCCCAAATTGACCAGAGTCTAGATCCAACCCTTAGATGAGCAGGGATTTCCAGGTGGCAGCTATGTGGGTTCTAACCCTCTGTGTGAAGCAACTACTCTGTCATGTAGTTTACATCATCACTTCAAGGTAGGTTTTATTATGGTTCTCTGCTTAGGAATGAGAAAACAGAGCCATGAAGAGAGAATTAGGTAACTAATCCAAGGTCACTCGGCAATTAACTGACAGAAGGAGCAGAGAATCAGGGCCCAGGAAGGCCTGTCTCTCATCTTGCATCTGTCCACCAGGCCTCTCTTTCCGTAACACCCATGAATGTTAGGGATTCCTCTTTGCCTGACTTAGTGCCATTTGGAACTTAGTGTCTAATGGTAGAGCCACTACATCCAGAGTTTAAAGTCATCATTCCACCCTTCATTAGCAAATGAAAATGTCCCCATGTTTCACCAGCACCCAGAGACCAGTCTATAAATCTATGAGTATAGGGTCATGTCCCTTTTCTATCCAGGTCTCCCCCATCAGCTATTTTCCCCCTGACAAAAGCTGTGCTCCAAATTACTTACTGAATAAAAGACTAGTGCATAAAGGAAAAGTTTAATCTCACCATTTTAAACTGAGTATCAATGCCTAATCTCCTTTCCTTGATCAGCTCTAGAAGAGGAATTTCACATTAAATGTAACTGATAAAGTTCACTTTCAAATAGGCTTTGCTTGACTTAAAATATTAATACAAGTAATCCATGCTCTTATAAAAAAATTAGAAATTTCAGATAAGCAAAGAGAAAAAAATGAAGCTATCCATAATCCTAGGGCCTAGAGATAAAGCGGTATTAATGCTTTGACATGGAGCGCTATTCACGGTGATTAATGCTGTGTGAACTGATGCCCTGTTTGAAGAACCATCAGGCATACACAAGGATTTGAACTGACACCGCCGATGTCATCATCATCACCACAGCTGTGCGGATTGATACTATGCCTTTTAGGAGGTGATTTTGGAATCATCGCAGGAGACAAACAGTAACAATAGCAGCTAAAAAAATCTCTGTAAACAGAACACGTTTTCTGGTTCTTTCTCTACAAAGTTTTTAGAAGTTAATAAAAGCCCTTTTGGACTGACTAAACCTATGGATTTCTTAAACATTTTAGAAGAAAGAGAAACTCTCCCACCAGCCTCCTCCCCACTAAAGATTTACTGCATTTGCTGCTAATCTAATCATAGAAGTGATCAAATTAGACTGTATTTGAAAAATAAAAGCTCTCTTTTATTTGTACTTCAGGCTGGACTCATAAATTATACTACAAGGATGACTGTAATCCATCTTTGCAATTTAGCTGGCTTAATTTATATATTGATACGTCCCAAGTGTGTAGAGGGTAACTGGTTCATAGCAAATAATTAACTCATTTGAAAAAGTTCTTGGAAGGGGAATTGCTACCCCTAAAGGCTCAGCTTTAATGCTTAAATTCATATTGTCAAAATACTCAGGATGAAACCTGCAATCAGTGGTAAGGTCCTTACAGGTGAATGGCTCCAATTTACTTCTCTAATCCTCTATTTTATTTTTTCTCTCATTGGATCCCTGAGGCTCCACATTCACCATCAACAGATAAACAACTATAAAGATATTTAGGAGATCTCCCAGCTAACTTTTTAAGAAATCATTTTCAAGGACATCTATAGCTATCTCATTTTAATAGCTACTGTGTCAAGTATTCCACACTCATTATCTCATTATCTGATCCTGCCAATTGAACTGTTGTTATTATGTCTACTTTGCAGACGAGGACCTGAGGCTCAAAGAGAGTAAATGACTTGCTTAAATTTACACAGCTACAAAGTACCAGAGCCTAGATTAAAATGCTAGTGTATGTGGTTTTAAAACCCATCCTCTTGGCAAAAAATTCTGGAGACCTATTATTTGGCATGATGACTATCATTAATGGCAATGGACTGAATATTTGAAATTTGCTACAAGACTAGATCTTTAAAGAAAAGTATGTGGGGTGATGGATGTGTTCATTAGCTTGATTCGATTATTTCTCAATGTATACATATATCAAAATATCACACTCTATGCTATAAACATATACAATAATTATTTGTCAACTCTACCTTAATAAAACTGGCATTGAGAAGGGAAGGCATCCTTTCAACTGCTACCTGTGACATCTGACAAGTAACTTGTAAAACACAGATGCCCTCAAATGAAGGGAATGGAAATTCGAACTTTTACCACGCTCTGATTTTTAGCAGATGCTAAATTGTGACCCTTGATCACAGTGACTCCCTACAAGTCGGACCTTCAAACAGTAACCTAAAGGAAGAGGCTCAACTGAAGCCCTGCAGCCTGAACCAATCCCTTTTATCAACAGCAAGGAGAACATTCCACTAGGTGACAAGAGTGCTCGGAAAACTGGAGGCACAGAAACGGTCTCTGAACTTCCCAAGCATAACATGATATTTGAGAAATATTATTTTTTCCTACCAAAATATCAAACTGCTAAAATGATTGTCAATTCCAGCTTGACCCTAGGGGTGTTTAGCTACATTGGTGAAGCAAGAAGTTTCAAATAAAAAGAAAATTAAGTCTGACTACACTACATCCTTTTTTGTAGAAAAAAATATTTTATTCAATCATGAAATTGGTAATTAATATTTGGATGGGTTAAAAAGACACTGTTCAATTTTAATGATAGCTTTATTTACTGATTGAGGAAAATGAAGTTACATTCTGGAATATAAACTAAATATATTTTCTATACAGTAGCTTAAAGCATAAATAGAGACAGTATGGCATAAATGCCATACAGCAAAGTTTTTGTATAAACTTCTTGTTCTCCTCACTGAACAATCCTGCTTCTTTTTCTGCTCAAGTTATGTTGATCTCTTCTGGAAAACTTGGTTTGCTTGGATCAGCTCAGCTGCAGTTTGAACTTTTTTGTTAAGAGTCCACAGTCAATTTCTACACATGATCTTGTTCTCTTTGCTTTATGCCTTTTTCTTCCTGACTTCCTGCTCTGCATGTCTGCCCAATAATTACATATTCCTCTAAACAGAAAAAAAATATTCTGCCATTCTAGACTAAGTTCCATTTTTTCATTTGAGCCCTCAGTGCTATAATTTTCTACATATGCTTCCTAGTTTAAGAACTAGTTAGATAATTAGTTAACGATATAGAATACAAAGGCTTAGATATTTTTGGTAGATTATTTCTGTTAATAATATGAGCTGTCCTTTTTTCCACTTTTAGTGATTTTCACCTTGAATTTATTATATCTATCATTTCAATTACTATACATGCTTACTTTATGTAACCAGTTGCCTCATACTTCTTTAAATATCTACTTTTTTGGAAACTTCCAAGGCTAATGTTTTAAGTCTGCAAGTCTGTTGTTTAATAAATAACCTTTTGCTTATAGTCATTACTGGATAAATAAATAAATAATAAACTAACATGTATTGTAAGTACCAATATGTTTAGATTTATTCCTCTATTTTATGCATCCAATTTTCAATGATTCTTTTTAATTATCGATCTTTTGTTGGATTGCGATAGATACTACAGTTTGGCTCACTGAACTCTAATTCCACCCCTTCTCTAGCTTGTCTTCCTGTTCTATTGAGTTTGTCACCCTAGAAACTGTTTCCAATCTCCCAGAAGCTGGATGGTTACATGGGACCTCAGCTCTACCAAGCAGATGCACCACATGAGGCTCAGGACAGCAATGTACAACCACAAGGGAAGGCCAAGTGCAGAGAGAGCTGATGTTTGGTCAAGAACAATGATCGGGGTACCTAATTCCTCTGGGGGCTGTGGCAGAATTCAGTGTATGTAGTTCTTAGCATCATAGGCAATAAACACCAAGTGGCTATAATCACGGGACTTTGATGGCTCTCTCCAGTGGTTTGGTAAGTACCCCTGCTTCTAACTGTGTTGTTCCTGCTGTAGAGCCTGCTAACTTCATTCTCTGGCCCTCCAAAAGGTTCTGTGAGCTTTCTAAGTCTTTTTATAAGTCCCTTCCTTTTTTTTTTGAGACGGAGTCTCGCTCTGTCACCCAGGCTGGAGTGCAGTGGCACCAACTCGGCTCACTGCAACCTCCACCTCCCGGGTTCAAGCGATTCTCCTTCCTCAACCTCCCAAGTAGCTGGGACTACAGGCGTGTGCCACCATGCCCAGCTAATTTTTTTTGTTTTTAGTAGACACAGGGTTTCACCGTGTTAGCGAGGATGGTATCGACTCCTGACCTAGTAATCCACCCAACTCGCCTCCCAAAGTGCTGGGATTGCAAGCGTGAGCCACTGCGCCTGGATTTATAAGTCCCCTTCTGCTTAACCTTGATAAATACAAGGTTATCTATGCTCTGTCACTGAGAATCCTGACTGAATCAACTTAAATGTTGGAAAACATTTACATTGCCCTTGTCTTTGAATAATAGATTCACTGGGTATGAAATAAAAGATTCAGATACATTTTCCTTCAGGATTTTCATATCATTCCATTTTTTTTCTTACACTTATATAAATGTTCCTCATTGCAGTGTTAATCTACCCCCTTCTCTCTAGAAGTTTTCGCAGATTTTTTCCTCATTCTAAGTGTTCTGAAATGTTCTGCCATTGATCTAGGTATGAGTTGCTGCTTTTGTTCCGTTTACCCTGCTTAATACTCAGTGAGCCCTTTCAATCTGACATTGAATGCCAAGAAATTGTTCTTTTATTCTTTGCATGTTACCATCCCTCTGTTCTCTCTGGTCATTTCTAGATCTCCTAATTGACTGGTATTGGAACTTCCTGACTTATCCATGTATTTTTTATTTTCTTTTATATTCTCCATGCCTTTATTTACTAACTACAGAATATGTACTATCTCTATGCTTCTCAAACGTTAATGTGCATACAAATCACCTGGGCATCTTATTAAAAATAAAATTCTGATTCAGTATTATGGCGTTGGGCCTGAGCTAACAAGTTTCCACGAGATGCCAATGCTGCTGGTCTGTAGACTGTACTTTGTAGAGCAAGGTCCTAGGTAGCACATTAGGCATGGAGGTACAGAGATGAATGGTGGCAAGCACATGTTCTCCACAGCCAGTCAGTGTGGGAGTCTTCCTCCACCACTCACTGGCCACATGACCTTGGGAAAACTGACCTAATCTCTTTGAGACCCAGCTTTTCTTTCAACAAAATAGAGATCTTAGTCCCCATGTTTCTGATTTCCTGCAGTGATTAGTGTGATTTTTTAGCCTGCACAGACCATAGGAGGCATGAAGCAAAAAAGACAACCCTGGGCCTCCACTGTCAGGTGTAAGCTTTAATGATGTGGGGCAGGAAGTGTCCTGGCACCCATGTCTCTGCCCAGTGGGGAGGGCCTCTATTCTCAGCTTTGACCTCAGCCATGAAGTTTTTTGAGTTGAAGGCATTAGAACAAAACACCCACACCCGTCTCATCCCCCACACAGACGCATGCTCTGCCCATAGAATAGGAAAAAGCATGCTCCATTTCAACAAAGAACAACCTGCAGTGTCAGCCACATGGACAGAGAGAAAGTAAGTCATTCTGTGATTAATGTATATATTGAAGGAGTAAATTTCCATTAAGAAACAATTTGTAAAGGCAATTCTAAAGTAGAAATCATGGAAAGTCATGAGCAGAGAATGAGGATATGCCTGAGGTTTGGAGGGAAATCTTCTTGACCTGAAACCATTTGACACATGTTTGCTCTGAACAGAGGGAGTGAAAAGGAAGAAATGAAAGGAAGAGAAAATAAGGAAGGAAATCAACATCAGTTGAGTAACTCTTTCATGCCAGGCATTTTGCAAATATCATCATGTAACACTGGGTCCATTAAGGCTGAACTGAGCACACCACACCCCAAGATGCCAGCCCGCGAAGAGTGTGAACCATGAAAAGGGGAGTGGCCTTACACAGCACAACGGGAGGAGGAACTGGTCCAGATGGATGTTAAAAATCTTCTTCTGATTTTATGAATTTAGTTATATGTACATTTTTGGTTATAATCTTGCTGTTGACACATACAAGAAAACGTCTGGTTACTATTTTACTATTTCACTGTTCAGAGGCCATCTGAAAATTTTAGTCTTGGTAATGACATTTTTAGAAACAGAGAAAGGTTGACTAACCCTTGTTAAACCAAATACAAAAAGAAAAAAATGCAAAAAGTCACTAGATTCTTGAAATGGATAACAAAATTTCCAATAACAAATTTTAGTACTACTAATTCCCATGAAATTTACTTGAAAATTGCTTAGCATTTTTTAGCTCTGCTAATATCTTCCTAGAAGGAAGTCGTGAATTAAAATTGCACAAAAAGATTCTGTCCCAAACAAAGTTTGGTGAAATTTTTTCCTTGGGTAACGATTTTTACATTTCCTTGAGGAAGAAAAACCCAGAAATTTAAAATTTATTTAATATAAGGCATAGTTTGCTATGTAGCAAATTAAAAGACTTTATTCAAGAATGGCTGCAAGCTGTTTTCTCCACTTAAAGGGGGTTGCATGAGAGAGACCCTTGTCTAACAATTTCAGTCAAAATTCAACTTTCCAAAGTAGATGAAATGGGTTTGGGCTATGTCTTAAGATCTTTCAGCGGGATGTTTTCTGTGTGAGTGGGCTACACGCTACACCAGAGCATATGTGAAGTGTCTGTCACTTACAGTGAGCTGATATCCACATTTTGTTCTTCTTACTTTTGTTTTATTTATCCCCCCATTTCTTGTCTTTCCTTCTTGCCCATTAAAGCTAGACTTATCTATGACAGTATTTCAGGAATCTAGAGGCTCCTACAGTCTTCCTAAGCTTCTCCCATCAGCCTCAAATGTATTTAAGAGAATACAAACCTAAAAATTACACACTTTTTTTCCTTTCTGTCACCCAGGCTGGAGTGCAGTGATGTGATCTCAGCTCACTGCAGCCTTGACCTGCCATGCTCAAGCAATCCTCCCACCTCAGCCTCCCAGGTAAGTGGGACTACAGGTGCACGCCACCATGTCCAGCTAATTTTTGTATTTTTTCTAGAGACAGGGTTTCACCATGTTGCCCATGCTGGTCTCAAACCCCTGGGCTCAAGCAATCCTCTTGCCTTGGCCTTCCAAAGTGCTGGAATTACAGCACTTGTAACGGAGCCACTACACCGGGCCAAAATTCCACATTTAAAGATTAAAATACAAGTAACTAGATGCTGTGATATTTATGCTTGTGTCCCTGAAATTCACTTGTTGAAACCAAATCCCCCAATTATGAGGGTATTTGGAAGTGGGGCCTTTGGTAGGTGATTAGGTCATGGGAACAGAGCCTTCACGGATGGGATTAGTGGCCCTATGAAAGAAGCCCCAGAGAGATTCCTTGCCCTCTCTGCCATGTGAGGAAGCAGTGAGGAGACGGCCATCTGTGAGGAAACAGGCACTCACCAGAACCTGGTGCCTTGCTGGGGGACTTCCTAGCTTCCAGAACTGTGAGAAATAAGTATTTGTAGTTGATAAGCCACCCATTTCTGGTATTTTGTTATACCAGCTTAAATGGACTAAGTTATTAAGATCAAGAACACTCAGTGCTCATGAATTTCTTTCACCAAGTAAATATTTCACATTTTTTCTTTTTGATTTGAGGACTCAGAAATTAAAATTGTACTTGAAGGGTAAGGGTAGTCCATGTCACTAGAAAAAAAAATCAATATAAAGTGGGGCAGTTGCAAAGCCCCAAATGACCTTTAGCCAGCTTCACAAAGGAGCCCTCAGCCAGGCCTGGTTTGTGGCATTCTTCAGAAGAGAGAGACTTCTTGTTCTGCCCACTGAGTATGTCCATCAAGAAGCAGGAACTCCGTTACAAGCAGGGTCAGAGGGAGAGGGTGAAGAAAATCAAAACTGAATTTTCCAGAACATGGAAAGGCATGTAATCAGAAAGGCCTGGCTATAAGCTATGTGCTATTACTCTGCAGCTCTAAACCTCAGCTTCCTGCAAAATGGAGAGAATAATGTACTTCACAAGGCTGACGGAATAATTAAGTACAGAGCATAATGCTTAGGATAAATTATATCAGGCAGCTATTGAGGTATACAACAAACAACCGCAAAATTCACTGGCATGACAGCAATAAGCTTTTATTCTCATACTTATAGGTCTAGAGCTGCCTAGGGTGAAAATTTCAAGCTGCAGGTGTGTAGGGAAGCTGAGGAGGCTCTGATCTACGCATCTTTTTATCCTGGGACCAGCAGGGTCCGTGGGGTGTGTTCTTCTCCAGGCAGTGACACAAGCGCCACCACACAAGTCCCTTGCAAATATCTGCTTGTTATGTCCACTAACACCCTATTGGCCAGAGCAAATCACATGACCAAGCCCGGCATCAATGAGACAGAGAAGTGGGGGGGGGGAAAGGAGTATCTACTAAACAATCATGCAAACTATTATAGACTATTCCCTTGTTTATATTTATTCATATCCTCCCCATATGCAAAACTCATTCATCCCCAGCCAAAGACCCACTGAAGTCTCATCTAATCATAGCCTCATGTTTTAGGATCTTGTGATTTACATCAGGTCCAAATGTAATTCATCTTAATCCAGAGACCTCTTAATTAAGAAGAAGTTATCTGCCCAACACAAATTGAACATACAAAGGTGGAACAGGAACAGGATAAAAGTGATAAATACTCCCATTAGCAAAGGGGAAGTCTGGGAGTCACACCCCAGTGACTGCCTTATAGGTAAGATGAGATCCTGCTGGTCAAATGTTGCTAGGTCCCACTCCTCTGAGGGTAGGAAATGTTTCTTGATGCGGCTCAGATTCTGCTCCTGGAAGTGATTTTGCTGATTTCCACAGCACTGCCTTCTAGAAATGTCTTCCTTTTCTGTCATTCTCCTTGGCCACTGCAGGAGATAGCCTTGGAGAATACACCATTTTTGGACATTGAGCAGTTTTCCCAGCTTGATCCCTGCTGGAGGAAAGCTGAAAGTCCTGAGACTTTTTCATACCTCAAATGATTTCAGTCTTTTAGGACAGCCTGGCAATGCTTCCTCTAATACAGCTTTCTCCAAAACATTCTAAGTTCCAAATATGGTAGGCCCCGAAAGCCACACTCATACTTACTTTTGAGATATCTGTCTTTAGATACTCAATCACAGATACATTGGAGGTTTCCAAGTTCTATAAAATCAAGCTTTTAATCTTTCTAGAAATCCTTTTGTGTACATAAAAGGATCTAGTAGGCACCTTAATTGTTTCAAAAGCCTTAGCTAAAGGCCTTCAACCCATCTTGACTTACTCTTTACCCTTACCCTTAGTTTTGGCCCTGAGTGTCTTTCTTAGCAATACCCTAAATGTGTTCTTTTCCCTGATGCTGTATCACAGTGGCCACATGGCTTTGGTGAGGAACAGTTTTATTTTCTATTTCTACTCCCAGTGCCATGTATAATTTCGACATACTTATTGAACGGAACCTGATGTCTCATAGTAAGGGTTGACCATCCCGTCTATCGTTCTTACAAAGAATAACACTGAGAGCATATGGATCCCTCCACATTGTAGATCTTGATCTTTCGAATGTCTTCTCAGACCATGGTTAAGGTAATATGTAGGGAATTTACAAAGCCAGAATCAGAAATCCAGCAATAAGAGAAAATTAATGATTGCAGTTCAGGCAAAACACCTATTCTTGGTTTTGGTCTTCCCAATGCAATACAGAAACCTAATGAAGAGCTTCAGAAAATATTCGTGGACTAATTCATTGCAATACAGTGAGCGTTATTGATGACTGAAAACAATCATTCATGGTTATTATACCCGGGACCTTGGTGTGAAGAGAGCAATTAACGGCCACTCAATTAAAAAAATGTGAAGGAGATGGATGTTGATAATAAATGCCACACAATTATGTGAAACAATACTTTCTTACAGAATCGCAGGGGGCCAGAAAATGGTTCAGTGTCATCAAGCAGAACCTCGTGTATTGACACATGAACCTGTAAAATATAAAGCTAAATAGAATTACAGGAACTCATGCTTTTTATCCTGTCTTTGCCATTCTTGGCACCCAGAAGTGGCTTCTAATTTCCACTCAAATAAGATAAAACATCTACTCATAGATACCCCATACTCCAACCCATACAATTACAAATATTCCCTGAGTACACTTTTGATGATTTCTCAATTCCTTGTGGCCTCTTACAGCCCTTCATTACCTCTGACGTGATATGATAGCTGTGCTGTTCCATCATCCTCAGTTCTTACTTTCTTGTCTTTCAAAGCCTTGTTCCAACGCCACTTTCTCCATAAAGCCTTTCCTAATGACCCTGCTCAGAATTGCTATTACATTTTCATAGCCCTTTGTTTATGCCTCCTTTGGGAATAATAACAATCCCCCCAATTCTTACTAGAGTCTGTTATGTCTAAGTCTCTTGCCCCTCTGAATAGTAAGATTCGCAAGCTGGCAAATGGGCCTTTTCCCACTGTGCCTCTTGCACATGGTATTCATTGTTCTAAATTCCGTATAATGTAATCCTTCTAGCAATAGAATCATTTATACAATGGTTTTGATTTACCAGTATGATCAGACTCCAATTAGACAAACATAACCTATCATCCTAGGTTATGTTGATACACATCCTAGTTTATGTTAGGATTGTCCTAACTCAATCCTTTATTTCTCTAAGCTATAGTTCTAAAGTCAGTCTAATACTCCCCAAGCCCTTCAACACAACCTTCCTATATAATTTGAAGCCAAATTTATGTTCATACATTTGGAATTCTGTTAGCAATTGTAATTATACTAACTCTAAAGTAGGCACTAGATCATTATGAAAATGGGAAACTACAGATATGCTCTTAATGCATGCAGGTAGAAGGTTTTTCAGCATTTCTAAACTAATGTTTCAGACAAGAAGCTTAAAACCTTAATTATGGAAACAATCAAATGAAGAAGAACAATTCCTGAGGATTTATTTGATTGCTATCTGGCAACTTGAGCATATTTTTATGAAGCCAAAGATGAAGGAGATTGGCTTGGAAATCACTGAACCTAAGAGTCAACTGAGTATGCATGTACTTTGTAAAGGTTAGGTGATATGAACAAACAAGTCTTCTGAGAAAACTTTGATGTAAAAACTGAAGTCGAAAGCTCCAGTTCACCACTCCACACACTGTATTTGGCCTCTCAAAGATGCAAGTAATAGTTAATCATCATACAGGGAGAATCTCAAGATTTCATTGGTAGTGATCTCGACTGGGAAAGTGAGAAAAGGAAAGTTGGAATCAGTCTAATTAGGGAGAAGAATTTTCTAAAGAATTGATGCAATTACCTCACCAGGAAAGATACAAGAGGCAAGGGAAGGTCATATTAAACATATTTTGTTCTGGATATTGAGCTTATTTTTGTTTAAAATAGATGGTGGACCTCAGATAGTTTGGAACGATGAGCACAACCTAGCCATAAAAAATGGTGAGCACAGGTACCTACGTCTTTGTCCTCCTCAAGAAGATAAATCAGTAGAATCTTCTTTTCTCTAAGTAGCTCTTAAGAATGAATAAACTATTGAGAGATAAACCCATGTCTGATATTCAGAAGCTGAGAAGGCAAGCTTTTTAGAAGATTGAAGGCTGAGTTTATCGCAATTGACATGCTATATACATGTGTCCAGAAACCCAGCTCTGCTCCTCTGTGCCCCTCCCTTTCCCTCATGAACGGGATCCTTAGCACCTACTGCTGTAGAGTCTCAGTCAAGGAGGTACTTTTAAGCCTGCATCCTTCGTATGAATGAATGAGCCTCGTTCATTCCAGTGGAGACTGGCTTGAATGCAGTGTCTGGCCATGGGACAGGGAGTGAAGACAGGCAGTTGCTGCCACTATTTGCCACTATTTACCAAATAAGTCTCTATTCCTTTTTTTATTTTCTAAGTACCTAGAATTGAATGCTCAGTTCTATTGCTACATCTGAGTGAGTAAGGAAGAAACTATACAACTCTGGCAAGATCAGTGGAGGTATTCTTAACAATAATTAACTTAATGAAAATGGAATGGGTGTAGATTGTTAATTGGTATAAATGCATATTTTATTTCTTTCTCTAAGGTACTTTTATTATAACATAAATGCATATTTTAAATCAGCTTTTCCTGTTAGCTGTTATTTGTTTTAAATCTTTCTCATTGCATTTAATTATCATCTGTCATTTTCCTATAAATCTCTGCTAAATACACATTTTATCATGGCTCTCTTCCAGAGAAAAGTATGGGTACCTGAATAACCATATGTTCTAAGGCTTTGGCACTGATATGTTAACAATTGGTTTTCTGCACTTCCACTTTTACCCCTTCGAGACTAAAAACTATGGTTTCTCCTTTCTTTGGTGATTCTGAGGCATTTCCTTGTTTGCTGGGGCCCTCCACTCATCTCATACCCAAAGGAAAGGACGACTACTGAATGGCTGCCTTTGACCATTCTTTTTACATCCAAACTATCTCCAAATCCTACTGATTCTGCCTCAGCATTTCTCCTTCTCCTCCTTCATTGCCAACACCCCCGCACTCTGTGGGTATTTCCCTGATGCTTCCTAACTCTCCTCACTAACTCCAATGTAACTGTTTTGATCCATTACCACCCACTGCTGGCACTATCGTTCTAAAACACAGGCATGATTATGCTTTCTGCATTTAAAATCCTTTGATTTCTTTCATTTCTTCAAAATTAAACAGAGTGCTTTGCACAACAGGCAAAACTATTCATAACTCTCCTCTGCCTTCGGACCGTCATCTCTTGCCACTTCTCCCATGCGTCCTTATCTCTCATCGCCTGCACTACTCCCAGTTTTCTAAAACATACTGCTTTTGTTCACGTTGTTCCTGCTTCCTGGTACCCTGTGACCATTTACAGAGCCCCCAAATTGATATATGGAGCTACTGTACATTCTACAAGACCCCCTATAACAGGAAGTTTTCCTGGGAGGCATTCGCAGATGTGCTCTGCACTGTTTTTATTCTGTGTTAGTATCTTCCTATTAATTTTAAATATAATGTATTCTAAATGTGAATATGTGTTAGTGTAACATAAACTGATTTGTTTAATCAAATTCTGGATTCCTTTTCTAAGTGAACAGGAATGGTAATGGGCCAAGGAATTTCCAAAGAACACTTTATGGAGAGATATTTATTCAGTCAGTCTGTTATTTTATTAAGGATTTGCCATATGCCAAGCATTTTAGGAGCAGGTAAAGAATAAGGAGTTAAATGAGACACGTTTCCTCATGAAGTTTACATTCTGAAGAGAAGGGTGGTGGGGCAGAAAGAAATGGTAAATTAACCATGTAGTATTAGTAAGAAATAGGAACAAAAAGGATAAAACAGTGTAATAGGAGAGTGACAGAGCATTCAGGAAACACCTCTTGAGTGGTAACATATGAGTAGAGAGCTAAACTAAGTGGAGAGTCTCAGAGGCTCACCAGGCACATGAACTTGCACAGAAGTATAAGTACAAAGACCCTGTGGCAGGAATGCGTGCACTGTATTCAAGGATCACTTAGCAGGCCTGTCCAGCTGGAGCGAAGTGAGAGGAAAGTGGTGGCAGAGAAGGCTAGAGGTGAAGGCTAGAGGCTACATCTGGAAGGGCCAGGTACAGGGTGATGGTTGAACTGAATGTGCTGGATTGTTTTCCATCTTTCTTCATGAAGCAGAGCCCTGCAGGCATAAAGACCATGATCCCAAATCAGGTAGAGGGGACTGTAGCTGTTAGTGACTTAACTCTGTCTGCTTCAGAGTTAACCTGTGACTTTCTAGGCCTTTCCAAAGACAAGATCTAGAACATCCATAACGACTTATAAGAAGGGAACTCACCAGTGTTTTGTCTGTTTTTTGACTCAGAGGTCCATAAACCTGCCAAGTTCCAGCCATTACAAGGGTCTCCCATTGGAATGAGAGGTCGGGGAAGACACAGGAGGCTGTACTGAGCTTCCCAGGCAACCACAGCTTGTCCATGCCCAAACTTCTGCTTTTGGAGCCTGCAATTACGTTTGCAAATGTTGTAATGTAGGAATCACCTGGAACTTCATTTAAACTTTACTTTTCCATGTTCCCCAACGGTCACAAATATGTAACATTCATACATACAGAATCCAAAAATAACACGGATGACCTGTACACACATGGTGAAGGAAGGAACCAATTTCCATTCCTATCATTTGTTGCTGCACATACAGAACCCTCAAAGGGGCTGTGACTATATAGAAAAAGTTGCCAATGGCAGCTGTTTACTTAGTAATAATGGAATTTACTTCCTGTATATTTACATTGCTATTATTCTATTCTGTTACTCCCCTACATAAGTCAAACACTATTGGAATAACAGATGTCTTTTGGAAGTGGCCTCATTCAAGACTTTTCCCCATAATTATTCAAATACATACTTTCTATTTCTTCCCCAAGCTACATGAAACTCAATCTTTCCAGATCAAAGCGGCTCAGAGAGAGAGGGGTGTTTAGAGGGCTCCTCTAACGGGACCCAGGGCAGAGGTGAAATGAAAATGGGCCATGACAGAAGTTTCCCCGACATGCAAGGCTCTGTTTTGTTACAGTTGCCTTCCTCTTGTCATCTGCATCTGCTGAGTGGCCAACCCCGGTGACAGACGAGAAGTAAATGTGAGATTGAACAGATCCGCTCTTGAACAACTGATCTTGCGTAACAAGACTGCAGCAAGCTGTCAGTTCTTCATGTCCCTCGTCTCTGGACCTCTGCACCTTCTCCTGTGCTGCATTCCTGTTGACCTATTATCCTAAAAGAGTAAAATGCTAACTTACTGTCTGACTTGGTATTTTCCATGAGATCCCACAATTTGTAAGACAGGAACTCAGTGTCTCAAACTCACTTGTTTTCCTAACTTGTTAAATGGGGACTTGTGAGTTAGAGGGAAACACTGCAGTTTTTTGAGCTTACAGGGCAGTTAGAAATACGGTAACACTCAACCGCAAGTACTACAACACACACAAAATCACACAAGAATCAAGAAAGAAATGATGGCAAAATCTTCATCATGAAAACAGTAGCTATACTTGTTTCCCATGTGAGTGCTCCAGCAATTTAAAAATCTAAAATACTTGAAGTAGTTAACCTCTGACCAATCAGACCACATGTGTTTATCCAATGAGAAGATGTCCTTTGGGCATTTTTCTGTAGCTTTGCTTATTTGCTTTCGTTTACATATAACAACGAAGCCGTCTTGGAATTCATCCCACTCCCTGACAGAATTTCATGAACTGTTTAGGCAATGATTTGTTTTCAAAAGCAGTCTAGTTATCTGAGAATAATAAAGAAATTATCAGTCACAATTTCAAGTGTTGATCTTTCCGTAAACCTCATATTTTAAATGCTCATGGTTTTAGCAATTCCTTTTTGCTTTACCAGAACATTTCTGTTTCTTATATCAGACAGAGTTCATTGGCCAGAATAAAACCTAAGGAGGACACCTTTATTTACACGATGTTTTATAAAAACAGAAAGAATAAAATAAGACATGAGTAGTTCGGCTTATCTGACTATATTTTTTGTCCCCTGCCTACAGACATAAGCTCTTATCCAAGCAAGCATTTGTGGGGAGCTCAGATCTGTGCACTCACTTACTGTCCTCTACATCTCATTTGTTTTCAGAGTCCATATTTTAGACACATCGTGCCTGAAAAATAAATGGAATTTACTTAATTAGGTGCATCTTTCTGGCAGCAAAGACAGAGAGAAGATAAAGCACATTCAGAGGAAAATGCTATAAGCTGGAAAAAAAACAAAGGGTCCTCTGCCATGGCTAGCAGCAAGAGACGTTAAATGTGAATCTGAATGTCTTTCCAACACCCATGTTAGTGCAGATGCAAACACTAATAAGATCCAGCAGATGGCGCAAGGCTAACTCCAAAGCCTAGAAAGCTAGAACGCACTCATTCTGAAGGGCCCCAAACACCAAACTAGAGAACTAAGAACTGTTATACAGCATACCTTGGAGCTCTTTTTTTCTCCCAGTTCAACACAGTCCTAGAATTACCTATCACATTCCTTTTTCTCTCTTATTTCTGCACACTACAGTAAATCTAGGTGGTGCTTGTTAGAGCAGACAGCCAAAAAAAAAATCACGCTTATTCTATTCTGTTTCATCTGCCGGAGCTACTTGTCTTTCAATACGTGATTAACGTACCCAGATCTTATTATTTTTTCATGTGATTTATTCACAATGATATGATTAAAAGTAAATCGAACTGACAAGTGTGGAAGGCTTTAAAATGGGAAGGAGGAATCTAGTGGACTTTAATGATGTCTAAAGCTCTCTTGTTTATTCATTGGTAACTACTTTTGCCTCAAAATTTCCTAAGTTTTTGTGAACAATGCAAATCTAATTGTCTGTTTCTTGTACAGAATTCAGAAAGAACATTTTCCTCTATTACCTAAGTTGTAAAACTAGTCAAAAGGACAATGTGTTTTTAATAGCAACATTATTTGTAGAAACAGAGGACCTTCCAAGAAAGAAAATAGAATGCGTGTCATAAACAGACAGTCACGAAATTCTGTTTTTTTTTTTCTCCAGGATCACCGTCCCCACCATTAGGTTTTGATTTTACAACACCATATAGCTCCTCCTAGGAAATGCTTAAGGTGATTTCTATATAGTAGATTCTTTCCAGCCTAATTAATAAGCTGAAATGACCATGTGTTTTTCAGTTATAAATATCAGCATGTGTGTTTCCTGCTAATTGTGTCTTGTACCCACTCACTTCCTTGCAATTAACATGCTGTATTGTAATTTGTGGATCGTATCTTTACTTCTCCAACTAGATTGTAAAGTTCATAAGAATACGCACTTTTATCTTTATACCCCCAGCGTCTAGCAGGACCTAACACATAGAAAATGCTTCACAATGCCAGTGAAGCAGTCATTTTAATAAAATATTCATTCAATCAAAAAGTTCACTTTAACCAGTTTCATATAGGCTTCTTGAACAGATTTTTTTCTTTTGAAAGTAATATCAAACGATGGTGACACCTCTGGTGGTCTCTCAGCTCAAACTTCTTCCAAGAACTAGAGACACTCTTCTTTCTCAACAATCTGGCTCCCCCTCACCTGCAAGAACATCAGCAGCAGCTTTACATGGGAAAAAATATTAACAAGAAGTTTTACTTCTTGAGAACTAAATGTGGTTGAAATGACCATGAGTTCATTCAAAATAGCATTGTCAGTGGCGTCATACAAAAACAGTCAGTCATAAAGGGCAGTTAAGAATAGAGAGTTGGTTGCTAGAACTCCAGCCATTCAAAACAAATTTAAAAATTAAGAATTAAATCAAAAAAATTCAAAGTAGATGGTACGCTCCTCTTGGTTGATGACTGTCAACAAGGATTTTTTTCCTGTCATTTATAGGTGTTTCTCCTAATTCCATACAACCGTTTTTACTCAATTTATTCTTCCCCCCTTTTTGACATATTTTGCAGTTGCTGAGGATCATACTGAATGTAAAAAAGAGGAAAGGAAACACCTACTCAGTGGGGATAAGATCACATGACAGGGTGTTCCTCATTCGTCATTTGGGCCACCTACCTATTCTTGAGGCAGTCTGTGTTCAAACAAAATCCTGAAGGTAATTATATCCCCTTTCACTTTTTACTTTTTAGTATGTTTACAATTTACATAAGTTAAAGATGCTGGTAATATATTTTCACCTTGTATGATAGTATCTAATTTTCACCTCCACAACCACCCCTCAGTTACATTTTCCAGAGTGATTGTTCCAACATTATATTCCTTTCCAGAAATCTTGCAGGTATATATAATCATATACACATACATACATGTGTGTGTATGTGTGTGTGTCTGTGTGTATAATTTTTTTTTCTTCTTTAGACACAGAGTCTCACTATGTTGCCAAGGCTGGATTCGAATGCCTGAGCTCAAGGGATCCTCTCATCTCAACCTCCCGAGTAGCTGGGACTGCAGGTGTTCTCTACTGGGCTCCACACACGTATATATTTTTAAAATGGAATCATCCACCACAAACTGTTCCAAGGCTTGCTTTTTTCAATGCACACTATTTGTTTTAGTGCTGAGTCATATTTCCTTATGAAGTTGCAGTATAATTTATGTAATCAATTCTTCTCTGACCAATGTTTGTTTTCAGTTTCTCATTTCTAAAGGGCACTTCTGTGATCATCCTTCCATCTTTCTTTGCATGATTACATAAGCATATCAGTAGAAGAGTTTTCCTAGTAGTGAAACTGCGTGAACAAAGAGAATTCACATTTTAAATTCTACTATGTATTTCCAAACTGCCTCCTAAAACAATGCACCCAACGACTCTGCCACCAAGAGTACACAAACACTCCCCTCCGCACCTTCACAAACTCTCTCCCCCGGGAGTATTTTATTATTAGCTCACAATTACTAAAAATAGAAAAATCATGGATAATTTGTAAAAATATAGGAACAGCAGGAAAGACAGAAGATAAAGCTTATTCTTCACATATTATAGATTACTATAATTTGTGTTATTTTCATTGTTTTTGTAACAACAAAAATCAAAAACATACAATAACAAAACATGGAAGGATAGGAATATCACCAATGTATGTACAAATTCCAATTTGTCCTGTCTGTGAGTCCCCTGCTTGCTGAGACAAAGGAGATATAGGCTGTTGGCTTTAACCAGAAAAAAACAAAACTCTATTACCCACAATTCCTCGCAACTTCCTTGCTCATTGATGCACCAATGACAATACAATAAATCTGCTTATTCATGAGAGGCTGACATAGCCCAGTTTAGGAAGGTAGCATGCGGGGGCCTGTATCATCATACATCACCTGCAGGTGCTCCTGGCCGTGGTCGGAAGAGTGACAGTGCTCTGATTTTCCTCTTTTTTGTCACAGCCTCCTCAAGACATCACTGTCTCATCGAATGTAGCTGATACCTGGCCATATTTTCCCTCTTCCTGCCACCTTCCATTACTTCTACTCAGATAAATCTCTTGGCTTTGGCAGAGGGGTTGAATATACAACCTTTCTCCCAGCAGTGATCAATCCCAACCCAACAAAGGGTGGGCAACAGCAGTAAGACTGGCTCTTCCCATAATTATGTGTCACATTTGAGGGTTTTCTAACCTCCACAGTGTAACCTGCCATAATACTCCACATTTTAGGAGGATGTGACCACAGGACAGACAGTATTGTGACGGGGTTATAAACACATGGCAGAGAGGCTTTGCGGTACAGGCTAAGGACCCTGAACCACCAGGCCCAGTGAGGTGTGATTCTGGCTCTATCATGATTTGTCTGTAACCCAAATCTTCTAGGCCTTACTCTTATGTGGAAAGAAATGAGATTCACAGTATCTACACGAATCCTAATTTCAATGGCATTAATTTCACCTATTTATGCAATCCCCTAAAAATCTGACTCAATTATTTTGGGGAGTCTGCAGGGGATCACCCTAATGTGCTCCCACGCCAAGTTGTCAGGTCACTCCCGAGTTACACTGCAGCATCTGCCATGCTCTCTTCGGTCTGCTCCTTTGTAACTGCTACCTGCAAAGGCACTCAAAGGTGACGCCCTCCTAGCCACGTTGTCTATGAGAACTTGAAGGTCCCTTTCCAGGATAAATTTCCTGATTTTTCCTAACCTTTAAGGAGCTAGTGTGGCCCTGGGTTCCTTGAGGAAGCAGAAGCATGCTCATCTCGCTGCAGCACCCGGGTACAAGAGCAACATTGCCCATGCCGCTTGCCCCACATTCCCTCCCTGAATCAGCTCCGTCAGCCTCAGCCCCTAGTCCCCCTTTACAGAACTCAGCGTTAACTCGCTGGAACTGGGCCCCCGAAGCAGCAAACCTGACTTGGACCTCTCCGCCCTTGTTCCAGGCTTTCCTGAAGTTTATGTCCACTCAGGTCCATCAACTCTTGCAAACAGAGGCTGAGGGGGGCTCCAACCCTACTGGCTCATCAGTCCTTCTCCTAAGTTGCTTCCTTTTGTCTTTTTTGAGACGGAGTATCGCTCTGTCAGCTAGGCTGTAGTGCAGTGGCATTATTTTGGCTCACTGCAACCTCCGCCTCCTGGGTTTAAGTGGTTCTCCTGCCTCAGCCTCCTCAGTAGCTGAGACTACAGGTGCGCACCACCACACCTGGCTAATTTTTGTATTTTTAGTAGAGACAGTGTTTCACCATATTGGCCAGGGTGGTCTCAAACTCCTGACCTCATGATCTGCCACCTCAGCCTCCCGAAGTGCTGGGATTACAGGTGTGAGCCACCACACCCGGCCCCTAAGTTGCTTCTACATCACCTATTTAATGTCTGATACAATTCTATGACGCCAAAAAAAAAAAAAAGTGACATGCATAGCTGCATTCTGTGAATCATGTGAAAGATAGGCTTATGCAGAAAGTCTTTACTAAATTGTAACAACCTTCTGGAGTTGCCTTCTAGGCAGAGTTGTTTTTAATCGCAATTTTGTGTATTCTAAAATTCACAAATGTGAACACAGTTGAGCATGCTGTGTTCCTAACAGGAATCATCCCCACAAATTCAGTAATGAAGACAATATTCAATATCTAGTCTGAGGTACAAGAGCTTCATGATCTGTCCCTTCCTATTTCTCCAGCTCTGGCTCCACCTCTGCGTACTCACTGGCCAGTCACACTGAATGACTTTCAGTTCCCCAAATATGTTTTTGTTGTACATGCTTATAATCCTGCCATAATATAACCCAGCCTAGAAAATATTTCTCCCTATTTAACAGCAGTTCAAAACCTAGGCAAGCATCACTACATCAATGCAGACATTCCTCTGTCCCTCACTACCTTGAGAGAATTGGTCACTTCCTCCACTGACCCAACCCCACTCCCCACAGGGACTTCTACTACAGCACCACCACAGATTATTTTACAAAACGTGTTAAACCTAAAGGTGGGGTTATTTCATCAGCGCCTACCTCAAACCACAATAAATGGTTGTATGAGTCTGTTTTCACGCTGCTGATAAAGACAAACCCAAGACTGGGTAATTTATAAGACAAGGAGGATTAGCGGACTCACAGTTCCAAGTGGTTGGGGAGGCCTCACAATCATGGCAAAAGGTGAAAGGCACGTCTTACATGGCAGCAGGTAAGAAAGAGAATGAAAGCCAAGCAAAAGGGGTTTCCCCTCATAAAACCATGAGATCTCGTGAGACTTATTCACTACTACGAGAACAGTATGGGGGAAACCACCCTCGTGATTCAGTTACCTCCCACTGGTTCCCTCCCACAACACATGGGAATTATGGGAGCTACAATTCGTGATGAGATTTGGGTGGGGACACAGCCAAACCATATCAGTGGTATTTAGTAAAAGTTTATTTGATGAATTAATCTCTTGAAAATAAAATCAAAGGTATCAGCACATCTTTGCAGGGATATGTTAATAATAGTCATCAAAACCGTTCTGTTTTCAGAAATGGTTAATTTAACTATATCAAGGCTTAGATAAATATTTGTTTGTAGGAAAGTCTTCCATAGAGAAATAAGCTGAATACTGCAATAAACTGAGAAAAATGAAGGAAAAAACTCAGACAAAACTATAACACGGGCTCCAGCGCCCACATCACATACATTTGGCCCACCCCCTAATTGCAGCTAGAATGGAGAGATGCTGGGTGAGCATTTCCATGTTCTTGCTCAAGATGTTCTCTGATACCCTGTAAGCTCTAGGTCTGCACAAGCACAGCTCAAAGCAGAGAGGAGTTCATGTCTTCCTTGCCAGACTCTTTCTCTCAGATGGGCAGAGATCCTGGCAGAACTGAACTCCACTGCATACAATGGCAACTTTAATAACACTTCTCCCCATGAACATTTCCTTCTTCCTGTTTGTTTTCCAGCTCCTTGACTTCTACTTCGTGGGATCACATTCCCAAAACTACTTGCTGCCAAGTCATTTCTCAGGTTCAGCTTTCCAGGGAAACTAAAAGCCATGGGACCTAGTTTAGTTCAGTCATCCTCCTGGATGACCGGTCCATTCTTTCTGACACATTAGTGTATGAAACAATGCACCACGCCAGACTGAAAGAGATATTAGAGTCTGAGAGATATAACAATTAAATGCAATAAGCAACATTTTTGAGACAATTTTTAAAATGTGAATACGGTCTCTGGTATTGATGAGGTAAAATAATACTGAATTGAAAAATAGACATTGTTAACTGAAGAAACAGATTATCCCCAATATTATATACATATTTATACCCCAAAGACACAAAAAGTGATCTGGGAAGATGTATCCATCGCTCAGTCTTTAGGCGTTTGCAATATAGTCTATTTATTCTGTTTTTACTTTTCTGTGTTTTCTAATATTCTACCATACACATATACTCCTTCTGTATTTAAAACTTATATTTTTAAAAAGCTAATGCCATGCCTAACTTTCAATTTGTTATTTTGCTATTCCACGGACTAGAATGTTCTACCGTGTTGCCGAATTTCAGGAAAGTGGCATTGTGCACAATGGGTTGTTCTGGTACTTGGCCACTAGTTCATCAGAGGCGACAGAAAGACATCAGCAGGCTCACGCATCTCAGCGTATCCAAAGAAATGCCACTGCACTTGCTGTCCTTCAGATTAATTGGTTAACTCTCAGCCTGGGAAGGGGCTTCAATGAACTATAGAAATGTGATCACACAGCACCAGTGGTCCTGGCACACAGGAGTTTATTCCAGTGGCTTTGCAGGGAAGACATGATCAATGGCTGTTTTTGAAAGATCTTGATTTTAGGTAAATTTACTTTCCCATTATGAGTGCCGTGCTATCAGAAAGACAAATTAATTTAACGTGAGTGACTTACTACTCCCTTATGAATTACTTTCCAATTGTTTTTAATAGCATCTTTATCTCTAGCACAAGAAACACAGTTGACCTTTAACAGCCTCTTTTATAAATGAACCCAATTGCAGTTCAGCTTTTCCGCTTTCAGATCTTTATCTCCTGGCACCTTGAATCCAAACTCATCTGGATGCAGGTCCAGCTGTCTCTCTAATGGTATCTATCCATTAATTAAACACTCTGTGCTTAACAGCTTGCACACCAGCAGCTGTAGAGGATGAGAAGGCAGTTCTCCTTTAATCTACAAATATTTATTTTCTTTTGGGAAGAGTGGTTGGGAAAATATTAAGTGTATAGGAGGATGACCAGCTTATTGTAAATGTGTGTGTTTTCGTGGAAGTTTCCTGCCGAGTCACATCAGGTGCAGTTTGTAAGCAGGAAGGCTGGCTGCTAATCCCTGCAATCATAAATTATGAAATGCCGGTTAAAACAGGCATCTGGGCTGAGGAATGTGTCTTTGTTCTCTCAGTATTTTAATGAATGCATGTGAATGAATTTACAGGGCAGAGCGGAATATAATTCAAATGGAATTGGACTCTGATATTTATGGGCTCCTGTCTGCGCAGGAGCCGGGTCACGGCTTGTGTATTCTTATCCTGCCACAGTGCATTATGGGGGCTTCCTTAGTTCGTTTACCTTTTCCTGTGTTTCTCAGATTCATTCATCATTGAATGAATAACCACCCCCACCTCTCTGCCACTACCACAACCCACCCCGTGTTCAAACATACACTTACCATGATGAAAACTTTTTAATTTATCCAAAGAATGTATCTACAATTATGAATGGCAGTTTGTTTAACTCCACATAGTGACATCATACACTTTCTTTGTTCATCTCCTCTTCAAGGTAAAGCTTTTCATTCAAACACTATGAACTGTTCTCCTCTCCAGTTTTCTGATGCCAGCACATGCTATGACAAAACGTAATCGCTTTAGTGCTCACAAATGCCAGCCTACTAAAACACATCTTCATCTTTTTCTGGGCAAGATGGAGATTGTGTCTATTTGCTGCCATGCATAGGGATGAGAAGGGAAAAATCCACTCCATGAGATCGTGATTCCTGTAGACTTAACCCTGGGTATGACCAGGGTCTCTCTCTCTCTCTCTTTGTTGCCAGAGGAAAACTGCTTGTTGCTTCTTTTTCTTTCTTGAAACTGAAAACTAACTGGGGTCTTTATTTCCTAAAATCATGGGAACAATGAGCAATTCCCCACAAAGTTCTGTTTATGAAAATGTCTGCACTTCCAGGCATACACTAATTACAGCCCAGCATAGCGATCTGCTCGCCGTTTTCCCAGCATCAATCAGGAGTGTCAGCCAAGGAGAGACAAAGAGAGTTAGAGGCAGTTAATGTCTCCCATTTACCATTGCTGATCATTTGCAGGTTTTAATAACAGCTTTGCAATTCAGATTCGGCACCAAAAGGATTTCCAGGTCAGATATCACAGGGTTTCTTCTGAGCCTGTCACCTTTGAAAAACTAGAGACATGGACATGTTCAACATTAATTGTGCTAGAACTGATGCACGTTGCTCATGTTCGGGCTTCATAAACATAATTTTAACAGCATGTGCTTTAGGCTGCAGCCAGTGAAAAGAACCCCAGAAATGCAAGAGGCAAGGTCAGTAAGGCTCCCCTCCTTCCATGGAAGCTAACGAGAAATAACCCATCACAGAGGGGCAAATACCAGCCACAACAACAGCTACCACTTACTGGGTGCCTGCTATACGTCATGGACTAGACCACTTGTTTTACATACATTATCTCACTTAATTCCTAATGGGAGATGGGAATTATTATTTTCTTTTTTCTTTTTTTTCCTTCTTTTGAGACAGAGTCTTGCTCTGTTGCCCAGGCTGGAGTGCAGTGGCACGATCTCAGGTCACTGCAATATTTACCTCCGGGTTCAAGCAATTCTCCTGCCTCAGCCTCCTGAGTAGCAGTAGCTGGGATTACAGGCATGTACCCCCATGCCAGCTAATTTTTTTATTTTTCTTTTAGTAGAGATGGAATTTCACCGTGTTGGTCATGCTGGTCTTGAACTCCTGACCTCATGATCCGCCCGCCTTGGCCTCCCAAAATGCTGGGATGACAGGCGGGAGCCACCATGCCCGGCGGGAATTATTATTTTCATTCAAGCTTCCCTAAGATTAAATGCCTAGTAAACAGAGGAGACAGGATGCACTCAGGCTCGTAACTAAAATATTCGAAGTGCATTTTTTGGTTTGTTTTGTCTGCCCAAACTTCCTCTCTCCTTAATGTAGCATCCGCATTCACGTCTTCTGGGGGAGTGTGTCTTCTACCACATCTAACCAGCTGCAATCTTTCTACAGACCTCAATTCCTGGGTCCTCACTGGATTCACCCAGGGATGACACCTGCCCAAGCAAGGTCAGTTCCTAGGACTCCTCCCACCTCCCTGGCAACAACTGTTTGTGAGTGGGCATGTGAAAGAATAATCATCATCATCATCGCTAAAATACATTAGTGTTTTTTATGTGCCAGACACTGTACATTTAACAACTTTTTTTTTTTTTTTTGAGACAGAGTCTTGCTCTGTCGCCAGGCACCAGGCTGGAGTACAGTGGCGCAATCTCTGCTCACTGCAATCTCTGCCTCCCGGGTTCAAGCAATTCTCCTGCCTCAGCCTCCCAAGTAGCTGGGACTACAAGCGCGCGCCACCACGCCCAGCTAATTTTTGTATTTTTTAGCAGAGACGGGGTTTCACCATGTTGGCCAGGATGGTCTCGATCTCATGACCTCGTGATCCACCTGCCTCGGCCTCCCAAAGTGCTGGGATTACAGGCGTGAGCCACCGCACCTGGCAACAACTTTTCTTCTCACAACAATTCTATGCTGTACCATCCCCATTTTACAGAGGCAGAGAGTGAAATAGAGATGGGTAGGCACCTGGCCCAATGCCAGGTAGCTAGGAAGTCACAAACCTGAGAATTAGTTTGTACCAGTTAACTATTCCCTCAAAAATTCTAGGTTTACAATTCAGTGGCTAAAAACAACCTTTTCCCTGGTCTGGGGGTCATATGAGTGGCAGCTGGGCTCAGCTGTGCAGCTCTGATGATCTTGGCTGAGTTTGCTCATGCAATTAGGTGAGCTAGGGGTTAGCATCTGCAGCCTGGACCAAGCTGGATGGCTCTGCTCCACATGCCTCTTATCCCATCCTGGGACCTGAGAGCTGGTCTGGGCATGTCATTCTCATGAAATAGCCAAAGAACAAAAGCAAGGCAGAAGCAGAAGAGGTCTTTGAGGCCGGACACTCTGCCTCCACTTGATCCAAACATGAAGTCAAGAGGTGGGAAATGTAGTCTATCTTGTAGGGAGAACTTTCACAGTGAAAATCAAAGAATAAAGATTCAGGGAGAAATAAAGATTTGGGGCCAATGCCACAATCTACCTTGTATTCCCTATAATCCTTCAGGAATTTCTCATCTCAAGCTGGTAAAGTTTTCAGTTCCTTGTGGGTAGCAAACATTAAGAGATGTGAAGTTCTAAGCCTGTCAGCATCCACATTTTCCCATGTGAGGAGGAAGACAGTCTGCCCTGTACGTGGAGAGATAGACAAAAGACAGAATGTCTCAGCGTGTCCACAATCCTGGGACCAGCTGTCCTCAAGCCTCAACCGTGTTCCTGCCCTTCGTGTCATTTGGTTGCTCAAGCCTGCTTCTCAGGTCTTCACCCCAAACTCTTTTAAGTTAGTTTGATTTTCTGTCACTTGTTACTCAAAAAGTCCTGAGCAACCCAACACTCTGTAATGAATGAAACAAATAATAAACTTCACTAATGTATGTTACAATGTGCAACACTCAGCATGTATTTTGTGCAGCTACTATTTGCAGTGAATTACATTAGAAACTGGGGGTCACAGAGAATGGGTAAGATTGAGCTCATTATCCCTGTCCTCAAAGAACTCATATTCTAGAAGACACAACACATCCACTGCTTGCCATACTGCAGAATGCCCACAATTTGCTCCTAAAGGTATGCATAGGAGAGGGTGGGATTAAACTCTGACAGGCAGAAACGGGAATGCCTCACAGAGGAGTTGGTGTGGGCTGTCAGGTTCAAAAAATAAGGTGAATTTCTACAGAGAAGAGAAAAGAGGTGGGTGGCAGTGAGGGGCTTTGGGTGAGGGGGAGGGTGGTGAGGGCAATGGGCAAAGTCCCAGAGGTATACATCATTTCATGATTGATAAGAAATATTAAAGTGGAAAGTTGGAAAGAAGTGTCAGTGTGCCTCTAAGAACTAAGCAAGGGAGCGGGGCCTTGTTCAGTTGGCAGAATTGTTCTGCCCTACTTAGCAGACATTATGTCCCTAAAGTGCCGTGGATTGTCAAAAGTGCCCCTTGAGATTGTCCTACTCCTTTTATCCCGACAGTGCACTTGCAAAGCAACCTTTTCATCATAATTTGGTTTCCCACATAGGCTGTCCTCTAGGGAAGAGAACGAGGTACCCAGCCTACAGTAATACCCCCCTCTTCTTAGCAGTTATTTCTTAGCATACATTTTTTAATTGACAGCCTAGTTTATAAAACAAACTCTTGGGAATACAGTGCATAGTCAGGACTGTTTATTTTTACATGAACCCAACCTATGCTAAACAAAGAGGTTTTCTGGAACATGATCGGTCTGGCTTGCAAAGGAGGAGTATCCGTAACCAGAGCTGCTATGGGGCCTGCAGGCTACAGAAGCCAGCACTCCACATTCTGCTCTTACTGTTTGGGGCTTTTCTATGTGTGCAAAGCTGCCGGCAACTCTGAGGTCACAGTTTATAGCTTGCAAGAAAGATAGAAAAAAAGTGATTTTGTTCATTCCAGCAGAGGATATCCTAAAGAATACTTCCTATTCTTCAGATTTGGATTATATGCTCATTTGTGAGAGATGCCAAAGGGATGAAATACGATTGGTCTAGTGTGGACTCATGTGGTCAGAGACGGGTAAGAATCCTGTTCCAAAGCTTAGGAAGATGGGGGTACATCCTTCAACAGAGAAAATCAGCATCACCCCCTTTGTTTATCTTGAACTAATTATGCTAATGCCCAGTGGTCCCAAGGTTAATGAGGGAAATTGAGTCGGAACCTACAAAGTGGAGGATTACCCATGGATCTGCCTCCCCCCCTCCCTCCTTCTCCTAAGGATGGAGCAGCCCAACAACTTTTACTCTGGCCCTGCTTTTTTTAATGTCATAATTTGTGATAATGCAAGTTGAACAAGCTTTCTGACAGGTCGTGGATTAAGTCTGTATAGGTCAACACTCTAAGTGGGATATTAAATTTATACCAGGGTGGAAAAATCTGGCTGAGCATCAGAGGAAAACAAAAAATGGGTGTCTTTATCTGTGTCGCGTTCTTGGGGATGCACTCACGTGCTCTGCAACGTTGACACAAAAGCTTTGGAATCAGCAATATGCTAGATGCTCAGGGAAAACAGTAGAAAGAGGAGTGGCAAGTTCAAAGCAGACACAGTCTGACAGAGTTTAGATATTTTTCCCCATCCAAATCTCATGTGGAAATGTAATCCCCCCAAAGCTGGAGGTGGGCCTGGTAGGAGGTGTTTAGATCATGGGGGCAGATCCCTCATGAATGGCTTAGGCCATCCCCTTAGTGATAAGTGAGCTCTCCATCTGAGTTCACATGAGATCTGGTCATTTCAAAGCGTGTGGCACCTCCCTGCCCACACTCTCTTACTCCCGCTTTTGCCATGTGAAGTGCCTGCTCCTGCCTCATCTTCCTCCATGAGTTAAAAGTTTCCTGAGGCCTTCCCAGAAGCAGACTCTGGCACTATGCTACCTGCACAGCCCGCGGAACTATGAGCCAGTTAAACTTCTTCTCTTATAAATTACCCAGTCTTAGGTAATTTTTTTTTTGTAGCAATTCAAGAATGGCCTAATACACAGTCATTCTCCACATCTCAGCCTAGGGAGCTGGCCTTCCCTTACCCCTACCCACGAAGCTCAGCATTGCTTTCAAAACAGCACAGGAACCTGCAGTACTCATAGCTGCGAAGGTCAATGGTTTTACCATGATGAATGATTTCTTTCAGCCTAAATTAAACTAAGGACTACTTACACAGGTCAAAAACAGCCTATTAATAAAGTTGTTAAATTAAGAGCAATTAGAAGCATGGCCAATAATACAAACTTTTGAAAGTGAGGCTAGAAACATAATGAAAAATGCAATAGACATCCGCAGACCAAAATCCCATTTCCTGTCTGTGTCACTCTTGAGCAAGGCACAGCCTCTCTGATGCCATCTCCTCATTACACACAACACACACAGACAGGAGCCCTTTAAGAGACAGACCTAGCAAAACAGGCTGATGTCTAACCAGAGAGGGCTCACTCCATAAGGCAGGGTTGCTAAGCAAAGCCTTGCCAAGTGGTTACTGGCCATATCCCCAGGATGTAAAACAAGCTGGAGGCTTGCAGCGCACACCGAAAGACATGCAAAGCAAACCAGATTGGCCACAGCCCAAGACTAGCCCCACAAATCCTTTTTCACAATTAAAGCTTTACAGAAACTATAAATAGTATAGTTGGGGGGCCTAGCCTAGTAAAAGGGGAAAAAAAATTTTAAAGGTTTTGCTGCTGATGGGGTGGAGAAGAGGACCAAAAAAAACGTATAAAAATACCTGACGAAGAACCTCTTATTCTTATGCAAGTGGTTCCGCCACCAGGGGAGAAAAGCTTAACCTTAATTACTGCCCAATAGAGTTAAAGCCCTTAGCCAGGGAAGGGGAAGACCGTGCAGCTACTGGTGGCTGGAAACCAGGCAGCCTGCTGGGCGGGACCCGTGGGCCATGTGTCCCAGTCCGGGTAGGGAGTGGGGGAGCAGTAGGAAGTTGCTGCTCACCTGTGGGTCCTGAAAATGGAAGGAAAAGGCTATGAATAGCCCCGGGAGCCATGGGGGGTGAGGGCATGGTTTCCCCTCCCTCAGAAGTCAGAGGATGCAAAGGCTTAGAAGCAACAGTTTTGATTCCCCATTTCACTCACCACTTCTTGAGCCCCACATTAGGCACCAAAAATGTTGCAGGACTTTTCCTTAGTTCAGCTAAAGCCGGGATTCTTGTCTGTCCCACAGCCATGAAAATTTAGGCTTGCAGATGGTTTAAAGGGTATGTAAAGCAGGACTTTATTGGGTGAAAAGCGAAAAACTGGGAAAACAAGGACTCTCACGAGGCCAGAGTCCCTCTGCTAGAATGCTTCCCGCCCAGCCGTTTGAATCCCAAGTTCCACGCAGGAAGAGGAGGGGCCAGGCTCTTCCCCGCTGCAAAGGGCGGGGAACTTCCGGAGGCTGCGCCCAGTGAGCAGGCTAGTTGGAATTTCTCCAGGGAGGCCCCTCCCCACCACGACAATGGAGTGTCCACCCCAACAATGGAGTGTCCAGGATGGAGATCAGATTCACTTACCAGAACAAGGAAATTCAGAGCAAACATATGACATTACTAGGTACTTCCAATGAAAACGGTGCCTCATTTAGAGATATCTTTCCTGGGTTATCTAATTCTAGCCTTTCATTACCTTAGAGATATTGTATAACTGATGACAAAGCAAATCATGTCAATGAACGTACAACTGAATTGCCTGGTGGAGGAACGGTCCTTCTCCTCCGTGGAAAAGCCACTTACAGGTCCATTTTAAAATTCATTTCAGTATTACTGATATATAAATGTATCTGCTCGTTAGATTCTCCTTCGAACTGATTGTAACATCTCTCTGGTTCTTTCTTTAACAAGGAGTTAAATAAAATCTTAACATGCATTTGGTTTTTATCTGTATGAGAGTCATAATTCTGTCGTCTTTTGAAATGTTTCGTCAACACCCGTAATTGTTAAGCATTTGTGTGGCCGGCTCTTGTCAAGCTTTATTGTTTTCTTTCTTTTGTTTATTAGTTTTGTTTTCTCTTTAAGTTATGCCTATCATCATTGCCAGAAAAGCTGTTTATGCAGTATAGCAGAGAACCAGGCAATGAAACGATTTTGCTATCTTCCACTTCCACCCTCACCCCAACTGTTAGGATGTTATGCCTGCATAATATCACTAGAGAAGCTGTTCTGACATTTCAAGCTCCCACAGAATATGCTGGAATCTTCTGAGAAGGCCTTATTTGCAAGATTTGTTCAACAAAGAGGTTGGATAAGCATCTTGGATTAAACCTTCAAAGCCGCAGGCTTTTGGTTATTTTCTCCCGATTAACCTAGGAACACTTTGAAACTCTCCTCCTTATCACAATGTTTTTTGAAACCATCGGTTTTCATAATGAGAAACACTTTTGTAAACATGTTTCTTTATACATTTCCTTTTAATTAGCAAACCCTTTATTTTGCACAAAATTTCCATTTTTAAACTTTATCTGCAAAGGATATTTAGTGTGAAGTATTAAAGAATTAGACGGCTAATGGTAAATACATTTTTCCCACTGATAACATATCAAAATCTGTTAGTGTATCCATTAATTTCTAGCTGCTCAGCCTCCAGGAAGCCCAGAGCCAAATTTACAACTCGACTTTAATAACTCAGTAGGACTTACCTGTCTGCATTCTGTTTCTCCAGTCTTAACCTTGGATTCAAATTTATATTTTACCTGTTTCTGATTTTACTTATTTATGTTTACTTTCGTCTATTGTGTTATGTGCATTTTATAAGCCATCTATCCTTCCTTGGGGAATAGGCCAGCCAAAGAGAGATAAATTTATACAGGTAGATTATATATGCCCCTATATTTCATCTTATATGAGAAATTCCAGAGAAAACCACAATGTCTCTTTTCATTGTTTTTTTCTGGTATATTTCATTCAGCAGCAATGAAGCACCTGCACTTGGGTATCTTATTTAACTTGTTCATGTGCTATGTAAATACTGAATATACTTTAGGCATGGATAAGCAAAGACATAATAAATTAAGCTGGTGTGTCTCAGTCCTTATAGTGACTTACATTATTTAAATAATATTGTATTTTTCAGTTTCTGTAAATATTTCTCAGCCACATCATCATTTATTACAAAAGCACTTTTTGGCAAGATGTGGTGGCTCATGCCCGTCATCCCAGCACTTTAGGAGGCCAAGGCAGACAGATTGCGAGGTCAGGAGTTTGAGACCAGCCTGGCCAATATGGTGAAACTCCGTCTCTACTAAACACAAAAATTAGTCCGGAGTGGTAGCACCTGTATTCCCAGCTCCTCGGGAGGCTGAGGCAGAAGAATTGCTTGAACCTGGGAGGTGAAGGTTGCAGTGAGCCAAGATCGCACTGCAGCATTCACACTGGGCAGCAGAGTGAGCCTCCATATCAAAAAAAAAAAAAAAAAAAAAAAGCCAGGTGAGATGGCTCATGCCTGTAATCCCAGAACTTTGGGAGGCTGAGGCGGGTGGATCACAAGGTCAGGAGATTGAGACCATCCTGGCCAACATGGTGAAACCCCATCTCTACTAAAATTAAAAAAAAAAAAAAAAAAAAACTAGCCAGGCATGGTGGTACACGCCTGTAGTCCCAGATACTCAGGAGGCTGAGTCAGGAAAATCACTTGAACCCCGGAGGCAGAGGTTGCAGTGAGCCAAGATTGCGCCACTGCACTCCAGCTTGGTGACAGAGCAGCATTCTGTCTCAAAAAAAAAAAAAAAAAAAGAAAGAAAAGTACTTTTTGATCACCAAAATCCCATCATTCTTTCTATAAACTTCTCATGGGGAAAAAAAAAATACCTTACCATTATTCTTCCAGGTTAACTATGTAATTGAACAGATTTACACCTCAGGGACTTAAGTTGCAACTAAATTACACTGGGAGCCCAGTGCTCTCCAGATCTCTTGGAGAAGGAAAACTTTCCTAAAAGGAACCTAAGGTGTTGCCTTACAAAGGAAAGGGAAATGGGTTGGTTTGCTGCCTTCCTGCTGTAGTGGGGAAAGCTCACTTGAGGATATTAAAAGCACACTGGACACAGAGCCCCAAATCTGGGTTCAAGTTCTAGTTTTGCAAATCACCAAAATGTAATATCCTACACTTATAAAACATGGATAATAGGCCAGGCACGGTGGCTAATGACTGTAATCCCAGCACTTTGGGAGGCTGAGGCGGGTGGATCACGAGGTCAGGAGTTCAAGACCAGCCTGACTAATATGGTGAAACCCCATCTCTACTAAAAATAGAAATTAGCTTGGCATGGTGGCACGGGCCTGTAATCCCAGCTACTCAGGAGGCTGAGGCAGAGAATTGCTTGAACCCAACCCGGGAGGTGGAGGTTGCAGTGAGCCAAGACAGTGCCGCTGCACCCCAGCCTAGGCAACAGAGCAAGACTGTCTCAAAAAAAAAAAAAAAAAAAAAAAAAAACATGGAAATAATCCACCTAACATTTAGAGTGGCTGTGAGGATTCAATGTCAACAGGTTTGGCATGGAGCTAGGCTCCTTCATTACCTGCTCCCTCCCAGCTTTGCAGTAAGAGTTAACTCAGGGTATACATTAACCCCAGCACTTATTCAGCTTCTTTCTTTACTCATGACTGATGGCCACACTCAGGCAGCCTTTAGCAAGAGAAGCTCAGAGCTTTCGGTTTTACTCTGTTGTGAATGACGTGCCTAGACATATCCTTGGACACAGTTCATTTTATCTTAACAATCCATGAGAAGACTTTCATTTACGCCCATTTGTTGCAGACTGTGATTCTCAATGATCCACATAAATTCCTCCCATCCTATAAGCTGTTCTGTAAAGTGAAAGTAAGGAAGAGGAAATTTGGTTTGTCTATGTACCCAAAGAAGGACTAATATACAGAATTTATAAGGAATTTAAATAAGAAAAAAGAATAACCCCATTAAAAAGTGGGCAAAGGACATGAACAGGCACTTCTCAATAGAAGACATACAAGCAGCCCATAAACGTGAAAAAATGCTGAACATCACTAATCATCAGAGAAATGCAAAATCAAAACCACCATAAGCTACCCTCTCACATCAGTCTAAATGGATATTATTACAAAATCAAAAAATAACAGATTTTGGCAAGACTGCAAAAAATAAATGCTTATACACTGTTGATGGGATTTGTTCAGCCACTGTGGAAAGAAGTTGGAGATTTCTGAAAGAACTTTAAGAAAACTACCATTTGACACAGCCATCTCATTACTGGATATATACTCATAGGAAAATATAACAAATTGTCCTTCCAAAAAGACAGATACACTCACATATTCATCACAGCACTATTCACAGTAGCAGACATAGAATCAACTAGGTGCCCATCAATGGTGGATTGGCTAAAGAAAATGTAGTACATATATGCCATGGAACACGATGAAGTCATGAAAAAGAATGAAATAATGTCCTTTGCAGCAATATGGATGCAGCTGGAGGCCACTATCCAAAGTGAATTAACTCAGGAACAGAAAACCAAATATTGCATTTTCTTACTCATAAGGGAGAGCTAAATACCAGGTACATGTGAACATAAAGATGGGAACAGTAGACACTGGGGGACACCAACAGGTACAACGTTCACTATCCAGGTGACAGGATCACAGAAGCCCAAACCTCAGCATTACAGTTTGTTACCCTTGTAACAAGCCTGCACATGTACCCACTGAATCTAAAATAAAAATGGATTTAAAAAAACAGAGAGAGAGAGAGAGAACCTGGTTTGTGAAAGGGTTCAATGCCCAGGCTTCAAGTCATTCACTTTCTCAATATGGAAGCAATGTTTCAAATTGTCCTTTTGATTGTCATTTATAGGGTTATTGGGGGATGGAAGGGAGGGAAGATGTTTTTGTAAAGTTAGAATGAAAAACGTATTTGAAGACTCCTCCCAGGAGTTTTCTTGGCAGGTCAGTTTGCAAAAGAAAATATAACGAAGTTGAGAATCTGGAAATTGATTCCCTTAAAACTACAATGGGCAAGTGTGTTTTGCAGGTCTTAGTGTATCTTGGGGGAATGCACTCCCCAGCTTGAACACTTACTTTTTCCAACCACCACTTTGTGGTGAGACAATTTGAAAACTAGCTTTATAGGATATTAGTAGAAGTTTAAAAAAACTGAATAGGGCTTCATAATGGAAAAATATTGGAGCAACTCCGTTGTAACAAGGTTTCTTCACTGTATTTCTCAGAATACACTGTGCCTCTCTAAGGGGGTAAAGGATATAGAATGCAACATTTCCCAAACTGATGTGGATGTGGAAAGATGTGAAAACTTTTTTTCCCTCTCATGCTTCATGATGATGTGGGAATACATTCAACTGAAACTGCTTTTGGAATATCAGCTGTTTCAGCTATTTGTTGCTGGGTAACAAAGTACCACAGACTTAGCTAAACACAACACACATTTATTATCTCATCGTTTCTGTGAGTCAGGAGTCTGGGCACAACTTAGCTTCGTTATCTACAAGACTGTAATCAAAATATTGTCCAAGGATGCATCCCATCTGACTGTTCCACTGGGAAAGGACGCATTCCAAACTCACTCAGGCTGTCAACAGGATTAGCTTCCTTGTAGTTGTGGGACTGACAGCCTCATGATCTTGCAGGTTGCTGGCTGGAGGCCATCCCCAGTTCCTACAAGCCTCCTTCAGTTCTTGCCACTTGGGTGTCCTTTCATTAAAGTCAGCAAATGAGCAGAGAGTCTTGGCTTAGATTTTTCAAGCTGTTATAACAAAATACCATAAATTCACGGCTTATAAACAACAACAAGTTATTTCTCACAGTTCTGGAAGCTGGGAAGATGAGGATTGAAGTGACTGCAGATTCAGTGTCTGATGAGAGCCCACTTTCTAGTTCACACATGGTGCCTTCTTGCTGTGTCCTCACAATGCAGAAGAGATGATGCAACATTCTGGGTCTGTTTTACAAGGACAATAATCCCATTCATAAGGGCTCCATTCTCATGACCTAATCATCTCCCAAAGTCCCCACCTCCTAATACCATCACCTTGGGGGTCAGGATTTCAACCCATGAATTTGGGGAGGACAAAAATATTCAGACCATAACAAGTGTCTTCACAAAACAGGCACTGACATCCTTTTTTTTTTTTTTGAGACAGAGTCTCACTCTGTCATCCAGGCTGGAGTGCAGTTGTTCAATCTCAGCTCACTGCAACCTCTGGCTCCTGGGTTCAAACAATTCTCTTGCTTCAGCCTCCTGAGTAGCTGGGACTACAGGAATGCACCACCATGCCTGGCTAATTTTTTGGTATTTTTAGTAGAGACGGGGTTTCACCATGGTGGCCAGGGTGGTCTCGAACTCCTGACCTCAAGTGATCCACCCTCCTGGGCTTCCCAAAATGCTGGGATTACAGGCATGAGCCACCACACCCAGCCTGGCATTATCATCTTATGTAACATAATTACATATGTGATTCATGTTCATCCTGTCATCTTTATCATAATCACTTCTGTCCACTCAAGACTATGTTCCTAGGATAACAACCTCAGGACCCTTAAAATGTTTGTCTGAGAAACCTCAACACTGCCAAAAGAATTTATTGTTTCTTCCAACTAGAACCTGGCCCCGACCTCCCTTCTCTTAGATCATTTACTTTAGAAAACTTGTCATTGTAAATTCTTTCACAGCTCCTTTGAGATGTAAATCTTCTACAATCCAGAAATGTCTTTCTCTAGGGCCTAGAAGTCATCCCTTTGAAATGTAACCATTAAGACAGATAGGGTCCCTATCTCCCAGTCTCTGTAGGAGTGTTGGAGCCTAATTTAAATAGCAGCAGCTGGCAGACACAGATGACTTAATCACATTGACCTCACCCCATAACATCCTTTAGTACTTTTTCTTTAGTATATCTCAGAGTTAAAAAGGCCTCTTGCTGTTTGTCTCAGTAGAGTGGAATCTCTCTCCACTACTGCAGTGGCTTAAATAAAATCTATCTTGCCACTTTTGACAAATGTCTGGCTCACTATCTTTTTGACAGGGGCAGCCTTAAGAGTTTCCCCCGACTCACTTAGAGCTTTGATATCATTTTGCTCTCCATTCTGACACAAGTAGTGTAACAAAACCAAGCCTCAATGAGCATTTGTGGGTTATGTGTTTATAAAGTGGTTTGGGGATTTCTCTCACGTAATAGACATGTTCCTGAAGAGTCATAGATATTTTTAAATAAATAAGAGTAAAGCGCTAGGGGACTCTGCTATTGAAAAGAATCACAGGTGGAGAACTACAGGCAAAGAACCACCCTTCAAAGAGCGAGAAAGAGGAGAAAAGTATATTTGGGAGAATAGAGGAGAGAAGACACTGCAAGATAACCTCAGTTAAATGCAGGGTTGGAGCCCTGTGTATTAATGAGGAAGTCTGAATTATCCAGAGGAAGAAGTTAAAGGCCAGAGTTCAAAGCTTCAGTAGATGGTGCTTAGAAACATCGACTTTGTGAGAGAATAGCCTCAAAGAAAGAAAGAAAGGCAAATGAATATAACAAGAGGATGCTACCAGCTCTAGAAACAGAAGGGAAAACGAAAATTAGATTATTACCATGAAAGAACTACTGACTGCCACAGTCATAGACAAAAGCACTCAAGGACATTAAAAAATGACTCTGAAAGCAAACAACCCAATAGAAAAATGGACAAAATATTTGAACAAGTGCTTCAGCAGAGACTATATAGAGATGGCAAATAGTTGCATAAAAACTATTCAATATCATTAGTCATTAGGGAAATACAAATTATAACCACAATCAAATACCACCACAAACTCTTTTGAATGGATAAAGACAAGATAAAGCAAAGCAAATCAAAACCACAGAACTGGCAATCCCAAGTGCTAGTGAGATGCAGAGATGGGAAACAACTGTAACCACTTTTCATTGCTGGGGGAATGTAAGCTGTTACAGAATCTCATGCATTTAAATATACACTTCTTACAAGAAAAATAGAAACGATACCCTTACAAAGATCCTTACACAAATGTTTATAGCAATTTTATTCATTATCACTAAAATCTGGAAACCACTCCAATGTCTCTCGGCTGGTGAATGGGTAAACAAACTGTGGTATCTTCATACAATGGATCATTACTCAGCAATAAAAAGGAATGAACGCCTGATGTAACAATGTGAATGATTTAGTTTAAGTGGAGGAAGCCCACTCAAAAGGCTACATATTGTATGATTTCATTTATACCCTATTTTGAAAAAGGCAAAAAGATGGGACAGAAAATGGACTAGTGGTTGTCTGAGGTTGGGGCATGGAGAAGGCGTTGACAGCTGGCTACACAGGGGGATGAGGGAAATTCTGAGCGTGATGGAACTCTTCTCTGTCTTAATTGTGGTAATGATGACACAACTGTGCATTTTGTGAAAACACACAGAACTGCACAGTAGAAGTGTAAATTTTATCATAGGTAAATCATAACTTTTATAAATTAAAGAAACATGAATGATTCTGGCTTGGGTGACAATTGGAGAGCGATATTGCTGAGATGAATAGGAAAGCTTGGGGCCAGAAGCTGTGGCTCATGCTCTCTAACCCTAGTATTTTGGGAGGCCAAGGCGGGAGGATCACTTGAGGTCAGGAGTTTGAGACCAGCCTTGGCAACATAGTGAGACCTCATCTGTACAAAAAAAAAAAAAAAAAGTACAAAATGAGTCAGGTGTGGTGATGAGTGCCTGTAGTCCCAGCTACTCAGGAGGCTGAGCTGGGAGGATTGTTTGAGCCCAGGAGTTTAAGGCTGCAGTGATCTGTGATCACACCACTGCACTCCAGCCTGGGCAACAAAGCAAGTTACTATCACAAATAATAATAATGATAATAATAATAATAGACATAGGCTTGGCAGGGCAGCCAAAAAAACAAGGCAGATTCTGCCTCGGCAAATAGTTTGAGCCACTAGAAATACACAGGGTTAATATGGCCAAGGTAGTGGGAGGTTTTTATTGATGAGCAGCGTTCCGTTGTATGACAATCCCGAGTCTATTTGTCTAGTTGCCAGTTGAGCAACATTTGAGTTGTTTCCATGTTTTGGCTGCTATGCATAACGTCTCTGTAAGCATTCATGTGGCTCATGAAAGGTCTGAGCAACAAGGCCAGGGATCTATGATTCACACAATTGACAGACCAGATTGCTTAAAATGCAAACCTGATCATCTTGTTCTCCGGATGAAAACTTGTCACTGGTTCACCATTGCCTATTGCAGTGATTCTGCACCAAGACTGCACATCAGAATCACCTGCAGTACTTTTCAAGGCACCAGGTGCTCTGCGCACCTCCAGAGAGCTAATGTAACTAGCTCAAGTGTCAGCGGATGGGGATCAAGTGTCAGGTTTGCTGTTTTATAAGCTCCTCATGCAATTTTATTATTTTAAAATTTAGTTTTTTAAAATCATTTTTCCAAGACAGAATCTTTTTCTGTCACTCAGGCTGGAGTGCAGTGGTGCAATCACAACTCACTGGAGCCTTGAACTCCTGAGCTCAAGGGATTGTCTCATCTCAGCCTCTCAAGTAGCTGGAACAATAGGCATGCACCACCACGCCCAGCTAATTTTTTTTTAAATTATTTTTGTAGAGAAGGGGTGTCACTACACTGCTCAGGCTATAAATCTTTTTTACAAACGGCATTATTGAGATGTAATTCACATATCATGTAATTCTCCTATTTAAAGTACACAATTCAGTGTTTTTTTGGCATATTCCATTATCAATTTTTAAAACTGTAGTAAAACATATGCAACATAAAACTTGCCATTTTAATCATTTTATGTGTACAATTCCGTGGCATTAATTACATTTACAGTAGTATGCAGCCATCATAGCTAGCTCCTTAGGCCCAGGTGATTATAATATGTATCCAGTTCTACAGAACTAAATTCAAGTAGCTGGGACTACAGGCACACCACACCACGCCTGAAACCCCAAGCCTTTCACAAGAAAGTCTCAATCTCTATTTCCAGACTCTGCGTCTAGCACTTTCTGCCTGGCAGTTTCTTGGATCCAGGCATGCATAAGAAGTATCTTTCCCCTTTGAAAACTCTTTACCACTGCATGTTGATATTTTTGAAACAGTGTTTTTGAAACACTATTTGAAACAGTATTCCCACTACTACATCTGATGAAATTCCTTGCCTTCAAAGGTAGACTCAAGTATCCTTCATATGGAATGTTTTTCCCATCCACAGGTTTATGTAACACCCTTGCCTGTGTGTTCTATGGCACCCTTTATCAAGCTCTATCGAGTGCTCAATTGTGACAACTTTGTGTCTGTATGTCTCTCCTACCAGACTAGGAACTGAGGGCGGAGACAGTGCCCCACACAATGTGTGTCTCATGATAGAGATTGTTTGATGAATGAGTTAAGAAACAATCATTAATATTAAAGCAGAAGAATGGTTACAATGGATGGTATAATTTGGGGAGCAGTAATAAAGCCAGAGTAGTGATCCAAGAATGTGTCAGTGAAAGAAGAAGTGGAGTTGACAGACCCCCAAATAGTCAGGGCCCTTATTGAGTATACATGATGGAACAGACAGTGCTAAGTGCTTTATATATATATATATCATCTTTTTAAATCTTTATTAAAAATTTTGTTTGAGGTTCGAGCAACCTGGTTACTACTTTACTGCCTATTCTCCCTGGATTCTGAACCAATTGAGAAGCATACAAAGAAGCCAAGTGGAAATTTAAAACATGACATCAGCCTACTTCTGTTAAAACTGGATTGTACTTGAAAATAGGCTATATACAATTTTGCCACTAAATTATACTGTCTCACTCACATTAGTTCTGATATGAGGCTATCAGATGGCCAAGGACTGAAGTAAGGGGTGTGAGACATAAACAGTAACCCCAAAAATCTCTTTTACAATGAAATGCAGCTAGAAATAGGCAAGGAGGTGGGGGTCCTTTCCTTAATTATTACCCAAGAGGGTGAGAGTTTTAAAGTATTGAAAGAAGTTCCTCCTTCATGAATCAAGATAGAAAAACAAGATAAAGAAGAAAAGCATGCTTTTAAACACATGGTGCATGCAAAAAAAATACTGAAATATCTGCACGCAAAAACGTTACCTTATAACACGTATAAAATCAAGTAAAAATGAACCAAAGATTCAAACACAAGACCCAAAACTATAAAACTCCTAGAAGCAACATAGGAGAAAAGCTTTATGCCATTTAATTTGGTTATGATTTTCTGGTACGACACCAAAAGCACAGGCAACAAGGGCAAAAAGAGATACACGGGACTACAAACTTAGGAACTTCTGCACATCAAAGGAAATAATCAACAGAGTGAAAGGCAACCTACAGAATGGAAGAAATATGTAACGTATCATATCTATGACATACTATATTATATATGATAATATATTATATATTATTATATATTACAATTACATGTAAATCAGATATATGGTATTCAAACATAACCACAATGAGACATCATCTCACACCTGTTAGGAGGGCCACTACCCAAAGAAACAGAAAACAATAAGTGTTGGCAAGGATGTGGAAAAATCGTAACCCTTATCCACTGTTGATGGGAATGTAAATGATTCAGCTGCTATGAAAAAACAGCATGGAAGTTCATCAAAAAATTAAAAATAAAATTACTATATAATCCAGCAATGTCACTTCTGGGTTTGTAGCTAAAATAACCGAATAGACATTTTCACACTCATGTTCATTGCAGCATTATTCACAATTTACAATAGCCAAAAGGTAGAAGCAAACTAAATGTCTGTTGACAAATGGATAAAAAAAGTAGTGTGTGTGTTTGTGTGAAATGGAATATTTTTCAGCCTTAAAAAGAGAATACTATCATATGCTATAACATGGATAAACCTTGAAGACATTACACTAAGTGAAATAAGTCAGTCATAAAAGGCAAACATTGTACAATTTCATTATATGAGGTGTTTAAGAGTCAAACTTTTAGAAACAGAAAGGAGAATGGTGGTAGCCAGGAACTGGAGGGTGGGAGGAAAACAGACTTGTGCAGTGGCCACGGAGTTTCAGTTTTGCAGAATGAAAAGTTACAGAGATCTGTTGTAGAATAATGTGCATATAGCTAGCATGACTGTACTGAACACTTAAAAATGGTAAAGATGGAAAGTGTTATGTGTTTTTACCACAGTAAAAGTAGAAAAGCATGAAACCTGGATATTATCTCTGTTTCACAGTCTAGAAAACTACGGCTCAGATAGGTTAAGTCACTTGTACAGAGTAACACAAGAAGTCTCCAAGTTGGGGATTGAAAATCAGGCTGGTCTAATTCAAAACCTGTGCTCTAGGTCAGGTGTGGAGGTGACTCATACCTGTAATCCCAGCACTTTGGGAGGCCAAGGGGGGAAGATCACCTGAAGTCAGGAGTTGAAGACCAGCCTGGCCAACATGGTGAAACCCTGTCTCTACTAAAAATACAAAAATCAGCCAGGCATGATGGCAGGTGCTTGTAGTCCCGGCTACTCGGGAGGCTGAGGCGGGAGAATCACTTGAACCTGGGAGGCAGAGGTTGCAGTGAACTGAGATCATACCATTGCACTCCAGCCTGAGCAACAGAGCAAGACTTAGTCTCAAAAAAATTAAAAAATTTAAAAAAAGAAACCTATGCTCTTAAGAGTCATGCAATATATTACAGTGCTTCTGGGTAGAGAGGAAAATATATTAAAACAGTTTTCAAATGACAAATAAGAAAAGGAATTGAGATCTATTCAATGCTCTGTGTTTAGCAGTGTTGCCTATTGTTGGGCACACAGCCAAGACCACCTTACCTTTCTCAGCTTCCCTTATCCTTAGGTTGGAACCATGGGACTCAGTTCTTGCCACTAGATGTGTGAATGGAAGTGATGCAGCAGAGTCTGAGGAATGAAGTCTGAGTTGATCCTTCATTCTCTCAATCTCACCCCAGTCCTGCCCTACTGCTCTCCATGAACACTGAAACGGCAAAGTTGCAATATGAACATATGAATCCATAAGGCAGTTCTGCAGAAAGAGCCGCCTGATTCACATCAGACAGTGAAGCGAGTGAGAAGTAAATTTTTGTTGGCTTAAGCCACTGAGATGCCAGGGATTGTTTTCATACCATATCCTAGTCTAGCCTGACTAATATCCTCATGAAGAATTTACTCACCATATTTTCCGGCTGTTTTGGGTTATAACTGAAAGGAGGATGTGGAATCCGTGGGAAAGAGATTCTGGGTTTTGAGGGGGAGAAGGAAAAAGAGGTTGATGTTAGAGGGGTCTAGAAAAGATGCAGTTGGGAAGGAAAGGTCTTGAGCAGAAATGGTTCCCCAGGGAAGGTAGACCAGAGCTGGGATGAGGGGAATAAGAAACTCCCAAATGCGATGTGTCTAGGAACAATGAAGGAAACCTCCTACAACATTTTCTGTAAGACTATTCCTGACTTTAGAGTTAGATCTAATCAAATATATAAATCCCAAATCAATACTTGCCAAAAATATATAGTCTCAAAAAACCCAGTCCCTAGGAGAAAGAATCCTAACCCCAAACAAATGCTCTATTTGTTAATTTGATTTTGACTAAGGGGGGAACATTTTTGAAGGCATTTTGCTGAATGTACTAGCTTGGCCCCTTGTTAATATAATCAGTAAGATATGTAAGTTCCACAATGCTCTGGAAGTTGAAATGTGTTCTCCTTTAAGATTTGTAACTCTTATTAGTTCTGCTTTTCTGCCTAAGGTGCAAAAAGTGCCAGTGTGAACTAAGAGTCTGTATAATTTCTGCTTCTTACATCATCGCCATTAAAAAGATCAAAACAAAAATCTTTTGAATCTAATTAAAAAGGTAGTCTGAATTGCACGAGGCAGAATATACTGTCATCCAATCTTCCATTATATATTAATCTACTGATTGCCTTACGTTACTAAAAAACAAAATACGCATCTGCCTTGGAAAAAATATATATATTAAATATATTTAATAATAAAAGAATTGAGAAAAACATGCATGTTAAAAAGTATGGCAGTCTGGGATCTGCTTTAAGATAATCAGGTAGAAAGAGAGGGAAAGAAGGAACAGATAAGGCAGGCATCACAAAAATCTTAATAGCTGTTCATCTCCATCCTGAGCACATGGGGATTCATCGTAATCTTCTCTCTAGCCTTGTACATATTTGAAATTGTTGATAATAAATGGTAAAGGAATTGTAAACTTACGGATAAAATACCTTCAAACACTTGCACAAAGGTAAGGAAACAGCTTGCAGAAATAGGTTCCTTAATCACAATTTCATTGCCTAATGTCAAAAAATAATAATTACATTTTGAAAACAATAGTTTTCTTTTCTTTAGAGTTTTTTACATGTGATTTCATCATATAACATACGATGACAGAGTCCTGCAGTGTTTATTATCTGTTTCTGATCATCAGGTACTACATAATAAGCTGCCTTCCTCATTGCCTTGAAATCTGCATATCCTGAAAGAGCGTATCTATCTTTAAAAGAAACAGTAATCTTGCATTACCTTTAGAATTAGACATAATATTAAAAATGGTAACAGTTGGAACTGACATGAGTCATGGAGATTCACATTTTCTGTTCCTTATATGTCAAGGAAGGTTTTCATATTCAGACTTACACATGTAACATCTGATTCAATTATCTATTGTTCTAGAAGTCATTATCTATTGACTCTTTGCAGCTTGAAAGCCATGGATATGAAAATAGTAATTTTTTTTTACTCCACCGACAGTAACAATATAGGTAGAGTGTATCTCATTTTCTAGAGTGAGATATTTAGCATGCAGTAGGTGTAAATGAAAGATGTAAACTACGAGACAAAAGTGAACCTTTCAAATGTTAAATGCGATGTTGGCTGTGTTATTATGAGCTTAATGATGTCTAGTGTACACAAGAACACATAGGTGTCATGCTGGGAAACCAATGATCTAGCTCTCATCTTGACTGCAGGCAAAGAATATCTCATCAACACTATAAATTTCATGAGTCTGTTCCCAAATTTAAAATCCTTTAGGAAAATGGCTTTCATGGTTCAGCAGTTTTAAAGGGTTGTTCTTACTTGGCTTTGAAACAAGGAAATTCACAGTTTTTCTAAAACAAATCAGAATTACACCATAGCTGCACGCGTTTTCATGCTGTTGCTGTTAGCACTTAACTTCCTCTCTAGATAACAAAGCCTTGGACTTCACATTGAATTCACCATGGGGGAGACATTTATTACCTGCTATAAATGCTCAGGATAGTCTGGGATGGGATGAAATTTGCTCATTCATGGCTATGTAAAAATTGTTTTCTTGAGGTAATGAGAAATGGAGTAGTTTTCTAATCAACTTTTGCTATTCAAAGTGAATCTTATTTAGCCTAATATCAGAAGTATGTTGCTTCAGTCCCAAGCAGTGTTAGCACACAACCAATAGAAATATGTGCAAGCCTCAGGGACTCAAGGCACTGGGGGAAATGCCAAAGCAATTAAATGAACTTATTTCTTCTTTCTCAATGGGCTTCAAAATAAATAGCCGTGTGTAAGAAGCAGTTGTAGGAAAGATTTTTTTGTTTGGTATACATTCAATTTAAAGAGAAATAGTTTGGGCCAGGCACAGTGGGTCATGCCTGTAATTGCTTTGTGAGGCCGAGGCCGGCGGATCACCTGAGGTCAGGAGTTCGAGACCAGCCTGGCCAACATGGTGAAACCCTGTCTCTACTAAAAATACACAAATTAGCAGGGTGTGGTGGCAGGCGCCTGTAATGCCAGCTACTCTGGAGGCTGAGGCAGGAGAATAGCTTGAACTCAGGAGGCAGAGGTTGCAGTGAGCCGAGATCACGCCACTGGACTTCAGCCTGGGCAACGAAGAGCGAAACTCTGCCTCAAAAAAAAAAAAAAAAAAAGGAATAGTTTGGAATAGTTTGTTGCATCTGGGAAAAACTAGACAAATTATAATGAATGTCGGAGAGTACAGACATATCCTATGCCTTCAATTGTTTAAGCTTAGAGGAAAATCATTAGTGTAAGGAATAATTACAGTCATGCAATAACTTGGATGAATCTCAAAATTTTATGCTGAGTAAAGAAAGCCAGATACAAAAGGTATGTATAAAATAATTTCATTTGTTTAAAATCTTAGTACAGATTATTTTACAGAAAGAATATACATATATAAAATGAGCAATAAGAATGTCGTTATCTCTCCTTTCAAAAACATTAGAGGAACAAAACTACTCAGACTCACCTCATTCCTTCTGGATGATTAGAAAGTCATAAATGAAATGACTATATCCTGAGAAGAGTATGTCCTATTTGGTATGATATGTATACAAATGAAACTTAAAGCAGTTCATAGACTCAAAATTATTCATAGACTTAAAATTGGAGCAACTGGGCACACATCTGTGCTTTCCTCTCATTCAAGCTTTCTGATCCCAAGGAAAGTAGATAGAATTTATCAGAAGATGGAACTATAATTTTAAAATTGAGTTTATGACTGCAAAGGTCATTCAAAAACATTTAAAACAATGTGAAATCATTTAAAAACTTTAACTACATTCAATGTTTTCAAATAAGATATTATGCCAACTATTTTTATTTTTATTTCTTGCCTCTATGAACTGATTAGTTTTTGAATGTTGGATTTGTAAAAAACTTTTTTATATTATTTACACTTCTTTTAGTCTTTCATTAGCATGTTTTATAGACAGTGATTCCCTCTAACGTATATACTGTTGCTATAAATATTATTGCACAACACATCAAATTTCCATCCTAAAAGATCAAGGATTAATCTCGAATTTTGTGAACCACACTACACAGCTTAGTGTGACAGATGGTTTCTGAAAAGAATGACCAATATGAAGTGTGACTTTTACTTGAAAAGAAAAATAAATTAGCTCCAGTGTTGGGCTATTATACATAAAACTGTTAAAAATATTCATGTATAAGGCTGAGTACAGTGGCTCACTCCTGTAATCCCAGCATTTTGGGAGGCCAAGATAGGAGGATCAGGCATTGAAATCCAGCCTGGGTAACACAGAGAGATCTTAAAAAAAATTCAAGTACAAATCTTTGTGTGAGCACATGTTTTATTTCTTTTGTCATATCTATCAGTGGAATTATTGGGTCATGTACTAAGGGTATTTTTAACTTCATAAAAAATTTCCAAACTCTTTTCCAAAATAATGTATCATTTTACATTTCCACCAACAACGTATAAGAGCTCCAGTGGCTTCATAATCTTACCAACATTTCATTACCAGCCTTCCAATTATAGCCCAGGAGGCCTGTCCGGTGGGAAAACAATGGAAACCATAACATATAAATTCAAATTTTCTAGTAGCCACCATTTAAAAAGAAGAGTGAAATTTATTTTAATATTTTAATCAAATCTATTCAAAATATTAGTATTACCATTTCAACACATAATCAGAATAAAAATTATGGAGATATTGTCCATTTATTTTTGTACTCTAGCTCCAAAATCTCATGTATATTTTATGTTAACTACACTTCTCAATTGGGACTAGTCATATGTCAAGTATTCAATAGCTACTATATTTGTAATAGCTGCTGTACTGGATAACAGAGCTATAGTTATTTTAGTGGGTATACAGTGGTAACTCATTGTGGTTCTAATTTGCATTTTCCTGATACCTAATGATGCTGAATATATTTTCATGTGCTTGTTGGCATTTGTATATATTCTATTGTAGCAGTATTCACTACAGTGTGCAGTATATTTACACAATGAAAAAGTACTCAGCAGTGAAAAGGAATAAAGTCATGCAATGACTTGGATGAATCTCAAAACTTTATGCTGAATGAAGAAGGCAGACACAAAAGAAGTGTATGGTATAATTCCATTTGTATAAAGTGTTAGAACAGGAAAAACAAACAAAGTAGATCAGTGGCTAGAGGAGGGGTGAGTAAATGATTGCAAAACTGAAGGACAGAACTTTTTAGGGTGATGGAAACACTTTATATCTTGCAGAGGTGGTTACATGGATATATATATATTTGTTGAAATTTATTGAATTGTACATTCAAAACAAGTGCATTTTATGTAAATTATACTCCAATAAAATTGATTTGAAGAGTATAAACATTAGTGGTAATCTACTACGTCATCTGTGAGGTCAGTGAAAAGTAAAAACACGGGGCCTCTTTTTCAAAAGTTAAGAATTTGAAGACTGTAGCAGCAGAGTAAGCTTGTCTATCATTGAATTCCCAGTGATAAGCAGAACAGTATATGACTTATAGTAGGTCCTAGTAAAGCTTTGTTGAATGACGTTTAAAACTTGAGCATCTTAGTACCCAGCAATTTCCATTCAAGAATAGCATAATATCCCTTCCTCCTTCTGCTATTTGTTCTCTAGACTGGAGAGTATAATACCAGATACAATTTTTTAAAAAACATTTTCCCTAAATATTATAGAAAACCAATACTCACTTAAAGTTCTTTCATTTTTAAATTCTTGGCATGAAGAAATACAACTCATATAACTAGCACGAAGAGAAGATATTTCGGTTCAGTAGGTAAAAATTACACAGGCATCATAACGTATAAAGGAATTCTTGTTCTTTGGGCATTCTACATTGCAAGTTACAGGCTAACTTACAGTCATGTGTTAAACCTAGTATAGGCCCCAAAATGAGCTATGTAATAGGGATAAAGAGGTAAACAAAACAGCTACATTTGTTTAGTGGTTTGTCTTCTTTAGAAATCGATTTATAGATAGCTCAGTTTATTAACGTTTACAAGGACTTTCCCTGAATACATATTATCTATATTGCCATAGACATTTTATTGGGATTTTGCTCCAGTGCTCCTTAACGTAGCTCAGAATTATTATAACAGACATACTTGAACTTTATTTAAATGTATTATGAACTGAATGTCTTCCTCCTCCCCCCACCCCCACAGAAATTCCTACGTTGAAGCCCTAACTCCCAAAAAAGCTGTATTTGCAGTAAGGATGGAATTAAGGTTCAGAGATCATCTGATAGGATTAATGTCCCTATAGGAAGACCTCCCTCTCTCTGTGTGCGCACAAAGGAAAGGCCATGTCGGATGCAGGCCATCTGTAAGCCGGAAGAGAGCCGTCAACAGAAACTGAACCCAGCTGGATTTTGACCTGGAACTTCCACCTTCCAGCACTGTCAGAAAAGAACTTTCTGTTGTTTCAGTCTCCCACTTGGGCATTTTGTTATGGCAGCCTGAGCTGATTAGTATGTAAAACATTCCATGTAATATAAAAGATGCATAATTTGACTCAAAGTGACTGGCTTAATCACGGTCACATAATCTTGTAGTATTATAAGATTTTTATGTATATACATAACAACATAAAGGTATGGGCCCTAAAAATCTGAGTGATTCATACAGAGATTTTTCCTAAAGGAAATGTAAATTGATTTTACTTCATTACTCATCATCCTAAACCAAGGGGTATATAGTTTTGAAACTTTTTGAAAATGAAAACTGGGTTTTAAATGATCAAAGATAGCATTTAAATTAAATATTTAAAATGTGTGGGATCCAAGATGGCCGAATAGGAACAGCTCTGGAGTGCAGTTCCCAGGGGGAACACAGAAGGTGAGTGATCACCGCATTTCCAAACGAATTTTTACTGCCCACAGACCAGAAAATTCCCAGGGGGGAAAAGCACCACAAGTCTCCCGCACGGCTTATTCAGGTGGCGCAGCGGGTCTCCACACAAACACACAAATCTAGGCGGCCATTTCAACTGGCACATGGAATGCCTGGGACACAGAGTCACCCATTCAACTGAAAAGAGGGGGCTGAAACAGGGAGCCAGGTGATCTGGCTCGACGGATGCCATACCCACAAACACCAGCAATCTGAAATACTCTGGATTGAGAGTTGCACAGCAAGCATGGACCCGGGACAGTCCAGCTTTGTAGGGGGAAGGGCGTCTGCCATTACCGAGGCAGTCCGCCATTACCGAGGCAGTCCGCCATTACAGAGACAGTCCGCCATTACCGAGGCAGTCCGCCATTACAGAGACAGTCCACCATTACCGAGGCAGTCCCGGCCGCCATTACAGAGACAGTCCGCCATTACTGAGGCAGTCCACCATTACCGAGGCAGTCCGCTATTACCGAGGCAGTCTGCCATTACAGAGACAGTCCGCCATTACTGAGGCAGTTCTAACTAAACCTCTATAAACAAAACCGCAAGGAAGTTCACACAGCAGCTGGACAGATCCTACAGCAGCTCAGCAACACCTCTGCTGGCAGACTGTGACTAGGCTACCTCCTTGCTGGGCAGGGCATATCTGAAAAAAGGCACCAGCATGTCAGGAACTTATAAATAATGCCCCACCTTCCTAGGACAAAGCACCTGGGAAAAAAGTGGTTATGAGTTCTGCTGCAGCAGACTTAAATGTACCTGCCCAGCAGCTCTGAACGCAACAACAGAGCACACAGCTCCACAAGCTCCGCACTTGAGCTCCTACGAGGGACAGACTATCTCCTCAAGCAGCTCCCCAACCCCGTATATCCAAAGAGACACCTCATAAAGGAGAGCTAAGGTTGACATCTGGTGGGTATCCTTCGGGGACAAAGATAACAGAAGAAGAAACTGGCAGCAACCCTTACAGTTCTGCAGCTGCTGCAGGTAATCCCCAGGCAAGCAGGGTCTGGAGTGGACCTCCAGCAGTCCTACAGCATAGGGGCCTGACTGTTAGAAGGAAAACTAAAAAAAAAAAGAAAGAAATAACTTCATCATCAACATAAAGGACGTCCACTCAGAGACCCCATCCGAAAGTCACCAAATGCAAAGACCACAGGTAGAAAAATCCACAAAGATGGGAAGAACCAGCCCAAAATGATGAAAATACTCAAAACCAGAACGCCTCCCCCTCCTCCAAGGGATCACAGCTCCTTATTAGCAATAGAAAAAGGTTGCATGAAACAGGCTTCAGACAGTGGGTAATAACAAACGTCTCTGACCTAAAAATCCACACCCTATCATCAAAACTGAAAGAGCTAGAGGAGCAAGATCAAAAAAAATTCAAAAGGTAGCAGAAGACAAGAAATAATTAAGATCAGAGCAGAACTGAAGGAGACAGAGACACAAAAAATCCTTCAAAAAACTAATAAATCCAGGAGCTGGTTTTTTGAAAAGACCAACAAAATAGACCACTAGCCACATTAATAAAAAAGTAAAGAGAGAAGAATCAAATAGATGGAATAAAAAATGATAAAGGGGATATCACCACTGATTCCACAGAAATACAAACTAGCATCAGAGATTACTACAAACAACTCTATGCACATAAACCAGTAAACCTGGAAGAAATGGATAAATTCCTGGACACTTCCACCTTCCCAAGCCTAAACCAGGAGGAAGTCGAAACCCTGAATGGACCAACAACAAGGACTGAAGTTGAGGCAGCAATTAATAGCCTACCAACCAAAAAAAGCCCAGGTCCAGATGGGTTGACAGCTGAAGTCTACCAGATGTTCAAAGAGGAACTGGTACCACTACTTCTGAAACTATTCCAAACAATCCAAAAAGACGGAATCCTTCCTCAATCATTTTATGAGACCAACATCATCCTGATACCAAAACCCGGCAGAGACTCAACAAGAAAAGAAAACTTCAGGCCAATATCCATGATGAACATAGATCTAAAAATCTTCAATAAAATACTGGCAAAGCTGACTGCAACAGCACATCAAAAAGCTTATCCATCACAATCAAGTAGGCTTCATCCCAGGGATGCAAGGCTGGTTCAACATATGCAAGTCTATAATCATAATCCACCACATAAACAGAACAAAAGACAAAAACCACGATTATCTCAATAGATGCAGAAAAGGCCTTCAACAAAATTCAACAGCCCTTTATGCTAAAAATTCTCAATAAACTAGGTATTGACGGAACATATCTCAAAATAAAAAAAGCTATTTACAACAAACCCACAGACAATATCATAATGAATGGGCAAAAACTGGAAGCATTCCCTTTGAAATCTGGCATTAGACAAGGATGCCCTCTCATCACTCCTATTCAATATAGTATTGGAAGTTCTAGCCAGAGCAATCAGGCAAGAAAAAGAAATAAAGACTATTAAATTAGGAAAGGAGGAAGTCAAATTGTCTCTATTTGCAGATGACATGATTGTATATTTAGAAGATCCCATCGTCTCAGCCCCAAATCTCCTTACACTGATAAGCAACTTCAGCAAAGTCTCAGGATACAAAAATCAATGTGCAGAAATCACAAGCAGTCCTATACACCAATAACAGACTTAAAGACAGCCAAATCAAGAATGAACTGCCATTCACAATTGCTACAAAGAGAATAAAATACCTAAGAATACAACTAACAAAGGATGTAAAGGACCTCTTCAAGGAGAACTACAAACCACTGCTCAACGAAATAAGAGAGGACACAAACAGATGGAGAAACATTCCATGCTCATGGTTAGGAAGAATCAATATTGTGAAAATGGCCATACTGCCCAAAGTAATTCATAGATTCAATACTATCCCCATCAAACTACCTATGAACCTCTTCACAGAACTGGAAAAAATCACCTTAAACTTCATATGGAACCAAAAGGGAGCCCGCATAGCCAAGTCAATTCTAAGCAAAAAGAACAAAGCTGTAGGCATCACACTACCTGACTTCAAACTACACTACAAGGCTACTTGTAGTGTAATCAAAACAGCATGGTACTTGTACTAAACAGAGATATAGACCAATGGAACAGAACAGAGGCCTCGGAGGCAATGCCACACATCTACAACCATCTGATCTTTGACAAACCTGACAAAAACAAGCAATGGGGAAAGGATTCCCTGTTTAATAAAGGGTGTTGGGAAAACTGACTAGCCAAGTGTAGAAAGCAGAAACTGGACCCCTTCCTGACACATTACACTAAAATTAACTCCAGATGGATTAAAGACTTAAACATAAGACCTAACACCATAAAAACCCTAGAAGAAAACCTAGGCAAAACTATTTAAGACATAGGCATAGGTAAAGACTTCATGACTAAAACACCAAAAGCATCGGCAACAAAAGCCAAAATAGACAAATAGGATCTAATTAAACTCCAGAGCTTCTGTACAGCAAAAGAAACAATCATTAGAGTGAACCGGCAACCAACAGAATGGGAATAAATATTTGCAATCTACCCATCTGACAAAGGGCTAATATCCAGAATCTACAAAGAACTAAAACAGATTTACCAAAAAAACAAACAAACAAACAAAAAAAACCACAAACACACATCCAAAAGTGGGGGAAAGATATGAACAGACGCTTTTCAAAAGAACACATATATGAGGCCAAAAAAACATATGAAAAAATGCTCATCATCACTGGTCATTAGAGAAATACAAATCAAAACTACATTGAGATACCATCTCACGCCAGTTAGAATGGCGATCATTAAAAAATCTGGCGACAACAGATGCTGGAGAGGATGTGGAGAAATAGGAACACTTTTACACTGTTGGTGGGAGTGTAAATTAGTTCAACCATTGTGGAAGACGGTGTGGCGATTCCTCAAGGACCTAGAAATAGAAATTCCATTTGACCTAGCAATCCCATTACTAGTGTATATATCCAAAGGATTATAAATCGTTCTATTATAAAAACACATGCACAGGTATGTTCATTGCGGCACTGTTTACAATAGCAAAGACCTAGAACTAACCCAAATGCCCGTCGGTGATAGACTGGGCAAGGAAAATGTGGCACATATACACCATGGAATAGTATGCAGCCATACAAAATGATGTGTTTGTGTCCTTTGTAGGGACATGGATGAATCTGGAAACCATCATTCTCAGCAAACTGACACAAGAACAGAAAATCAAACACCGCACGTTCTCACTCATAGGCGGGTGTTGAATAATGAGAACACATGGACACAGGGAGGGGGAGCATCACACACTGGGGTCTGTTGTGGGGGGACTAGGGGAGGGACAGCAGGGGGCAGGGAGTTGGGGAGGGATAACATGGGGAGAAATGCTTGATATAGGTGACAGGGATAGAGGCAGCAAACCATGTTTCCATGTATGCACCTTTGCAACAACCCTGCCTGTTCTGTACATGTACCCCAGAACCTACATTGCAATAAAATATATTTAAAAAGGAAATGTGTGCAGGGTGGCTAAGTGTCACTGTGATTCACATAAATAGTTTTATTTCATAAATGCAAGTGTTAAATGATGAGATAACAGCACACTATTATCTGAACAATCTACTGAAAAATATGGCCAAAAATTTCTTGAAAAATCTTAGAGACGCAATAGGGTGCTTTCGTACTTGTTCCATCATAACTTGACGTAAAAAAACAAAACAACAACAACAACAAAAAAAACCATAAAGCAGGATTAGCATGTTACGGAGCACATAGAATAATGTTATAATGGTTTCACTTACTTTGTTTACATCGAAGTTTTCGAAATAAATTAAAGCGTACCTAAGAGATTGGAGAAGAGAAATGACTCAAGAAGATGCAGCAGGTGATGAATTAAGTGCTAATAAGACCGTACATTTTTAGGAAAGACAGTGGAACAAATGAGATACGGTATTAGCATTACACAGTGGTTAAGTAAGTGTGATTCTTAGTGGTAATATTGCTTGAGTCTGAACTCTTACTCTGCCAATTACAAGTTACATAACCTTGATTAATCTATTTCCCCCTGTCTAAGCCTCCAATTGATCTTTAGTAAAATGGCAAGAGCAATAGTCCCTATCCTGTAAGTTCTTATTAAGTGGCATGATACATCTTAAACATTTAGCATAGTACCTGAAACATGCTAGGTTTTTTGTTTTGTTTTTGAGACAGAGTCTCGCTCTGTCGCTAGGCTGGAGTGCAGTGGCGCAAACTCAGCTCACTGCAACCTCTGCCTCCTGGGTTCAAGTGATTCTCCTGCCTCAGCTTCCTGAGTAGCTGGGACTACAGGTGTGTGCCACCATGCCCAGCTAATTTTTGTAATTTTAGTAGAGATAGGGTTTCACCGTGTTGGCCAGGATGGTCTTGATCTCGTGACCTCGCGATCTGCCTACCTCGACCTCCCAAAGTGCTGGGATTACAGGCATGAGCCACTGTGCCCGGCCAATATGTTAGCTTTTATGTGACTCATGTACTATTTCTTCTTTTTAAAAGTAAAACTACTGATATAACCCAAATCTACATGAGTGTGGGTATTTTGAAATAAATTGATGTGAGAAAAATGTCAAATTAATTTTCATATTTGCTTATTGCAAAGGCTCCCTGCAGACTCTAAACTGCCTGGTCAACCTTTTCTTTGGCTTAAAGTCTTTGCTCCAAAATTTATTCAGGGAATCCATTAGTCTAGAGAGCCCATCTGTGGGCTCTAGATGTTTTCCTGACATACGTACTGAGATTATTTGAGACCATCTTTGTGATTTTTCTGTCTTAACTACTCGCAGTTTCCTCCATGCTTAGCCCATTGCATCATAGCTGCCAGCGTGTCCCACTGTCACACACTTACTGGGCTTGTTGAATGCATATGATTATATGACCCCAAGGCAAATACACTGATTCTATTCTCACATTCTCTTAAAAGACTCCCAAAGTTCTGCCTCTCATTTTAAGAAACCCTGTCTTAAATAATCAAACAAAGACATCTGCCAAAACCATTTGGCTCGGCAAATAGCAAGCAGATTCACTGCTCTTCCTCTTGCTGGCAAATGGCAGCGTGGAAATCAGAACCAGGGAGAATAAAGTGGCTGGTTATTGAGAACTCTGATAAAGATAGGGGTCAGAGGAATTGTGAAAAATTCCTAAGCCAAAGAAATACATACAAGAACTATTCTTGAAATGTCCAGGAAAAGTGTAGGAGACCTTGCACACAGCAGGTCCTTAGTAAATATTTTATAAATTATAAACCATGGCATTACTTCTCAGAGAGTGTTAAATGATCATTTCTTATTAGTCTTTCTCTGCAATCCTAGAGTATCATGTGATAAATAAATAGATGAAATCAGAAAACAGTACTTCTCTTTGTGGCACTGACTGGTTTTAATATTTTCATGTGCAAGCATTCCCTGTTCATTTTTGAACTATGTTGGTTTTTCTTTATATTGATAATCAGAATTCTGTTAAGGACCTTAAAGAAGAACACAGAGTCTAGTAAGGAGAAAAAATGCTTTCAGAGTTTTCTTTTAGGTCATTTACATGTGTTAACAGTTAGGTTACAGAAAAATAAATTCTTTCTCTTCTCAAATTTAAGAATTTTTCTCCTTTTAAAAACTTTTAAAGGTCCAGCTTTTAAATAAAAAAGTCAAAATTACTCTAAAATATATGAATTCCAAATACAAGCTCCTATTTCATTTTGAATGACTTTATTGAGAACATTTTGCAAATTAGATTTTACAATTTAACATTTTACAATTAGAAATTTTATCTATTACATAAGCTGCAAACGTTTCAAAAACACTACAGAAAATCTTTTATTTCTTTGGGTTTTTCTGTTCCATGCTGAGCTCCTGAGATATATTTTTTCTTTCAGGTTCATTTTCATCTTCCTGTGAAATAAATTTTAGAAAACATTAAAATATAAACTTTAGGGCGTTTATCAGCTATACTTAACACATTTTAACTGTATCTGTAGAACTATGAACTACTATGATTCCAGTAATCCTAAACACAAATGATAAAATTATATAACATTTAAATATTTACAGGTTTTGTTTTATAGTATACATTAAAATTTGCTATATGTTTTTAAAAGCAACCAATTTTATCAATGCCCTAAAAATTACTTTGCAAACACTTGCCACTGAAAAGCGTTCTTTGCAGGGGGATGAACCAGATATTTTTACTTCACTGCTTTATAAAAAACAATAAATTTAATTTCTAAGACACTTCATGTGCTCCAGCATGGCATTTTTTGTCCCATCTAGTATACTTTCTTGATAGCTGTGCCAATTTTCCAATTACTTGTACCACCATATGTTATCTGAAGATCAGTGAGGTCTAAAATAGGAAGCACGTGCATGTCAGGCTGTAGAATGCTTACAATCTTCTACAGTTTCGATTCTAAGTGGTGGCCTCATAATTCATAGCAGGTTCCTGTGGAACATGGTGAATAGATGAAGTGACATCATAATGTCTGCCTCCACAGAAATGAAGTGCATCTTGTGTTCAATATTAAATGGTAACCTTCAAAGTATAAATAATGAGAGTCAGGAAAAATATTTCATCTTACAATTTATAACCCATCTCATCTGACATGTTCCTTCACCAATACCCAATTGCAAAACAGTCTTATTTTCCTAATATTTCTGATTTATCACATAAGATTATTTATTTCTATTAACTGGCAAAAAGGTACTCGTTCTTTTCTGAGTTAATTAAAGCACAAACATCAATTTCTTAAGTATTTCTAGACAACAGTAATAATTATCAGTATCATCAAACATACCACTCTGTACCTAATGAAACCAAATTAGATAATTGAATTAAATAATTGTTGAGCCCTACTTCATGAACTGAATTTATTAAGTAAAAGCAAACCAAGGTGTACGTATTTGTTTTCTATGACAAACTACACACTTGCCAGTAATCATTAAGGTGAAAGAAAAAAGCTTCTTTTATATACTTTGTCTCTCTAAACTCAACAGAATCTGTGATTTAGACTTTGTTAACACTGGGAAAGTAGAGAAATTACCAATATTATCAACCAATCTGAATCATTATAGATATGTAGAATACCAGGAATGGGGTTTTGAGTATCATTTTGGCAATGTAACTTTGATACATTTTTCCAAGTATGAGAGCCACTTTGTGTCATTTCATTTTTTCCCTTTTATCTCCAGTGAATAGACACATTCAATTAAGTTTGACTCTTGAAAATTTACTAATGAACAAGTGGTTTCCACTTTTAGACAAAATTTCCTAGAGATTACATTTTAACTACATTCCAATAAAAAGTAAAATAAAAAGTCCTACCATCTAACAGGACATACTTAGTATATAGTTGTAGTCCAATCAGTTTTCTGAACTATGTCAAACAGTGGAATAATGAATGAATAAAAGGCATGCCTGCATTATCACCTAATTTGGAAAACCATAATACTGTTCTTAACTACAGTAAGTTAAGATTGCTAGTACTCACACTTCTAGCAATCTTGACTTACTATAACAGCACTGAAAATAAAATAAGCAAAAATGTTTGAAGCAATATGAGCCAAAATAGCAATTATCAAGCTCATGTCCTTTAATTTATAAGAGAAGATCACACGAACAGTCTACTAAGTTTCTGCACCATATAACTTCCTGGTCTAACAAGCTTGGTTATCTAGTTTTCTCTAGCAACCTTCGACACTGCACTAAGTCAAAACAGAAATGTGAAGACTTAATAATAACCCTGAGGACTAGGAAGTACTTATATACTTTGCTTTCACATTTAACTATGTATATAAGCTACTGGAACACAGTTAAGTGAAATAAAAATTTGCAACTTCCATTAATTTGAATATGTTTTAATATATGTATAAGATACATATAGATATGCCAGTTAAGTAACATTCTTAATACAATGTTGGTCTTTTGTTGCTGAATTTTTCTTAGTCATAAAGTATAGCTTATAAATGCATGCCTTCTAAGACTGCCTGCTGCTCGGGACAGGTAAATAACTGTTTCACACCTTTCTTTATGTTGAGGATTTGTCTTAAAATATCTTGCCTTTTATGCTAAGTCACTTGTATAACAAATGAGAGCCAATCTCTTTCTTCCTTTTACAAGGATAGTTGTGACCCAGATGCAGAAAATGATTATGAAGGGGTGAAAAAGGCATTCAACTCTAATTGCTAGAGTATAATATTAAAATTGCTGTAACATCATCAAAATAATAGTAACAGACTTTATCATAAATAAAAGCATTAAAATTTGATCTAATAAAGCTCTAAGGAAGTCTTTCTGGAAGTGCTAATTTGCGTTTTTAACACTGCAGGTCAATTTTTGTAAGAACTTTACATGCAGCTCCAGATTAATAAAATCATTAAAGTCACTCAGACAGCAAATCAAATATCATTGACAAATGACTGCATAATAAATAAAATTGCAAAGGAAGCTTTTTACGAAAGCATTTCTTTACTACTGGATATTATAGGCAAGCAAACATTTCTTCTGATATATAGCAGGATTTCTTCTCTCTGCTGAGATAAGACATCTGTTTGTTTCCCAATGAAAGAAGACCCTAGCTACACGGATCATTTTCTTAGTGACAACCCTGATAAGTTTGACATTTGTTTCATGAAATGTTCTGAAACAGTCATGAAGAAAATGTACCCTCTGAGGCTACTGGAAAGTAGACGGGTTTACCTCTTAATGTTTAAACTTGTTAATTCATACTCTAAAAAACACACTGACTATAACAGCCTTGCAGATCTGCTAGTTATATGTGGGATTTCAAGAATGTGCACTCAATTAACAGTAACACCCATAATATCAAATAAAAAAATTTGGTTCCTTAGCCTTGCTCTTTCTACGTTGACAGAGCTGCAGTGAGAATGGTAATTTCTAGGCACAGAGGACCGTGTAATAATGGCCTGATACTCCAGGTGGCAATATGAGACTAAGAGTTATTCTAACAGCGAAATTAAGTAAAAACACTGCCATGTTTATCTTATCACTAAATAAAACTTGCAAGATTTTGTTTAAATGTTAGCTTGCACTATCAATTTGTGATAGAGGAGCCCCTGTTTTTCTTTATTTATAAATGCGACTTAGTTCTAGCTCATAGTTCAAAGCTTTGATGCCAATTAATAAAACCTATCCATTGTTTTCCTTCCTCTTAGGAGGTAATCAACTCCTAATAATGGCCAACTATTTTAGCATCTGGAATTTATATCACTCAGGTAATAACTGAATACAAATTACACTCTATGAGTCCAGATAACTTTATATTTGCTTTGTAGACTGCCAAGTTTAAAAGATTTCTTAAAATCTTATAATCCTTCATATAAAAGGATTGTACAAAGGGGTAACTTCTCCCTATTACTTATTTATATCTTTATAGATGTTAATGTAAGTACCTTTATAATGGAGAAACATGGCAAACACCACCTTAACCAAATGGTCAAGGTTAATATCCCCAATAATATATATTAATACCCTGAAATGATATACTAAAAAGGGCACATCACCTCTGGTTTGTGGTATCTTTTCCAATAGTGTATAACCTAATTCTAAGTATGAGCAAACATCAGATAAACACTCTATAAAATAAGTGAACAGTAGTCTTCAAAAGTGTCAAGGTCAGCTGGGCATGGTGGCTCATGCCTGTAATTCTAGCATTTTGGGAGGCCAAGGCAGGAGGATGATGAGGTCAAGAGATTGAGACCATCCTAGCCAACATGGTGAAACCCAGTCTCAACTAAGAATACAAAAATTAGTTGGGCATGGTGGTATGCACCTGTAGACCCAGCTACTTGGGAGGCTGAGGCAGGAGAATCGCCTGAACCCTAAAGGCAGAGGTTGCCGTGAGCCCAGGTTGTGCCACTGCAGTCCAGCCTGGTGACAGACGGAGTCTCAAAAAAAAAAATTTTTTTTTAAGGTTATGAATGACAAGACTTGGAACTGTCACAGGTTGGAGGAGACTAAGAGGATATGATGATTGAAGCAGTGAGGAATCCTGGACTATAAAATGAACATTAGTGAGAAAACTGGTAAAATCTGAAAAGGGTTCATAGGGTAGTTAGTAGTAGCTTCTCAAAGTCAATGTCTTGGTTTCAGTAATTGTACTATGGTTATATAAAATGGTAACACTACAGGAAACTGGATAAAAGGCAAATGGGAAATTTCTATACTATTTTTGTAACTTTTCTATAAATTTAAAATTATTTCAAAGTAAAATGACTAAAGAAACAGAAAATAAAAATGGCTACTTAATGAAATTTTCCTAAATTCAAATAAAGTTAGTAAAATGTATTGGCAAAGATTTTATGAGGAAAGAGGTGCAAGGGACCTGTAGCCTCTACACTGAAATCTACAGCTATAATTAATAGTTTGCTTTCCATTGTTCTACTCCAAATTCCTAAGTACCTAAAATGTTTATAATGGTGATACTATTTTTATTTTTTTAACTGTGCTTTGCCACATTTTCTTGCTTTCCCATTGTGAGCATAGATTACTTTCACAATCAGAAAACATAGCTTTTGTTTGCTAAGTCCCTTCATAATTTGGCCATATGAACACACTATTTCCAGAAATAATTAAGAGTTACAAGACACTATGATTACAAAAAGATGTCAGTTATTTTTATTTTACCAAGAATGTTATTCACATCAAGCAAACATACATGGTGGTGTAACAGTAAAATGAAGTGAGAAGGCATAGACAGGCACTAACTTAAAATGTTTCTATATTCTTATGATATTTTCTTTAGATTTTAAATATTCACTTTCCTAATCAGAGAAAGGAACAGTTATTATAACTGGATCCAAATTAACAGTCAGTATTATCTCTATACCTTAATAATGGTTCTTTTAAAAATGTAAGTATATATATAGCTTTTAGGGAAAAAACATGTGGACACACTCAACCTGTTCTAACTGTTGGTAGCTATGGAACAAATGTAGAAAAGCAAATATACTACATCGTTTCAATCCGTGGTCAAAAACTACATTCTTTCATTCATCTAAAAACATGTGCTAGATACGTAAGTCTCAACAGCATATAAAACTGTGTTTTTAAAACAGAAAATATGCTAGTGCTGCACAATGAAGAAAAAATTTATCTTAATAACTGGAAAAATACTGACGATAATGAAAATGTTCTAGGCAAAATGAGCACACTGCATGCTTCAGATTGAAATTAATTAGACTTTGTAACGTTTTACAATTCCACCATAATTCTTTAAATGGTGCATTTACTTCATAGTAATAAACACTTGGATCATTAAGTAAAGTGCAAAATGTGTGTGATGTGCTACATTCAACAACCTTTGGCCTTTTTTTCGATACTTCTGCATTCGGTTTTCCAATGCATTGAATAAGCAATTGAAGACCACAATTAAATTTCCTGACTTTGCATATTTGAGATTCTTATTTCATTTAATACAAAAGGCAATTAACATACAATTTTACAACTGAATTCCAACTTCAGTGAGCCATGATAGATACTGAAATGAACTTACAAGAAATGGTTAATTAAATTTACCATAAAAAGCATAAGAATTTTTTTCTTATGACACAAGTTGCATATTTAATTAGAAATTCTAAGGCTATATTATAAAATTAAAGTAACTTGGGGTGTTCTTAGTAAACTCAGCTCAAACACATACATCATTAAGTAGAATAGAGCTCTTTTTTAAACCTTACCTTTTTTCTCTATTTAGTGATTCAAACAAAGATAGTTAATCAAAGAAATCTCCCTTTATTAAATACTACAACACCACATTCTTTATTTTTAATAGCAAATAAAATAGAAAAAGGACAGTAACAAATTTCTAATTTCATGTATGAGAATACATAACTATTTCTTGAGTAACCACTTCTCTCTATGTGATTAAGGAGCAGACAGAGTAAAGTTTTTAGCATCTCCTGTAAATTTTACTTCTTTGTGGCAGCTTTTGGTAGCAAAGAAATGGGTCAGTGGTGGTGGGCGCCTGTAATCCCAGCTACTTAGGAGGCTGAGGCAGAAGAATTGCTTGAGCTCGGGAGGCAGAGGTCGCAGGGAGCTGAGGTCGCGCCACTGCACTCCAGCCTGGGCGGTAAAAGCGAAACTCCTCCCCCTGCCCCGCCCCCCAGAGAAAGACTGAATTTGTCATGTATGACTTGGGATCAAGAGGAGCTCCCTCTGATCTGGGAAAAAAGGCCCTAAGGATTGGCATAGCAATCTGAAGAGTGCATATTTACACTAAAGGCAATAAAGATCAGTGAGTGAAAAGTGGGAGTGGCAAAATAGGATAAGGAAAGGAAATGAATGATGGATGATAAGCATGAGTTAGGGTAGACTCTTAATGGGCACAATCCCAATTCTATAAATTTACATATTTCCATAAACATGAAAAGCTAGAACTTTTATAATGGAAATTCTTAGGTGTGTTAATACATATCTGGCCAGGTGAGGTGGCTCAGGCCTGTAATCCCAGCACTTTGGGAGGCCAAGCTGGGTGGATCACCTAAGGCCAGGAGTTTGAGACAGCCTGGCCAGCATGGAAACCCCATCTCCACTAAAAATACAAGAAAATTAGCCAGGTGTGGTGGCTTTAGCTACTCTGGAGGCTGAGGCATGAGAATCACTTGAACCCAGGAGGTGGAGGTTGCAGAGAGCCAGGATCACACCACCACTGCACTCCAGCCTGGGCGACAGAGCAAGACTCCGTTTCTCTCTCTCTCTCTCTCATACACACACACACACACACACACACACACACACACACACACACACACACACAGAGACACATTTAAGATATAGTGCTAATCTGAAGGGGTTAAGAATACTGTAATAGCCTTTTCTTACAGGTGAATTCTCTTATGATGAGTATGTTTGATAACTGACGAACTCAGTCTTGATGACAGAAAATTTTCCTTCTGTAGTAAACTATTAATATTTGGGAAATATGCATGAAAGTGTATGCTAGAAATCTATACTAGAGGCTCCCACATTGGTAACTTTCCTTCATTTATATATTTTTTATTTAAAAGTTATTACCTGCTTTTGAAGTATTTAGGTTGATAAAATGGCATAAAGTCAGCAGTGATTATAGAAAAAAAATAACCAGAAATCCCCCCTCAAATTCCATAACGGGCCAATACCAATATATTTTCAAATGAAAACAACACATGTCCAATATATACTAATTAAAAGTTTATGGTGTACTAAGACATGATATTTAAAGAGGTTCTTCAGAAAATATTTTTACATAAATCATCTCTTATTCATTAAATGTAGCATTTCAAAAATCGAAAAGAGTCAATATTTAAAGATGGTACACCTTAGCTTATACTTTCCAAATAGGTACTCAATGAGAACACATATTTCTAAATTTAGGTTGTTTTATTTGATACTTAAATATGCACACAAGTTTAAATTCCCAGAAATTAAAAAAATTCTACTGAATTAAAACGAGGCCAAAATAATATCTAAAAATGTTAAAGACAGGCAAGATCACTAGTCAAATTACAGTTCCATACTCAGGAGATTTTCAGATTGAATAAAAATCAGTGACTGGCCCATTAAAATTTTCAGACATAAATGACTAGAAATTACTCAGCAATAGCTAAGTTTGTCATACACAAGAAAAAAACGTATATACAGCACAACATTACTTATTCATTAATATAAACAATAACCATGAATTGTTTAGGATTGGCCATTGTTAAAGCAATGCCTTCCTTAATAAACTATGACAGCATTTTGTTTATCCTTCTCACTGGACAATGAAAATTTTAATACAACATTCAGCTCGTTATATTAAACTTAAAACTTTTATTGAGAGAAAAACATTTTTTTTGCTTAATCAGACCCTAAAATTAAATTTTACCAAAACTAACTTCTATACTGCCATTATTAAAAAAAAGTTGTCCTGGTGTGGTGGCTCACACCTGTAATTCCAGCATTTTGGGAGGCTGAGGCAGGTGGATCACGAGGTCAAGAGATCAAAACCATCCTGGCTAACATGGTGAAACCCTGTCTCTACTTAAAATAAAAAAATTAGCCAAGTGTGGTGGCATGCGCCTGTAATCCCAACTACTTGGAAGCCTTCTCGTTCCCTATTTATTTGCATTTTGAATACAAATAAATATATTTTCATCTGTTTATTAGGTATTAGAATTTTTTTCTTTCTATACATTGCCTTTCCTAAATTTTCTGTACTGTTTTTTTTTTTTTTGAAATGATGTCTTGCTCTGTCACCCAGGCTGGAGTGCAATGGTGCAATCTGGCTCACTGCAACCTCCGCCTCCCAGGTTCAAGTGATTCTCCTGCCTCAGTCTCCTCAGTAGCTAGGATTACAGGTGTGCGACACCATACCCAGCTAATTTTTGTATCTTTAGTAGAGATGTGGTTTCAGCATATTGGCCAGGCTGGTCTCGAACTCCTGACCTCATGATCTGCCCACACCGGCCTCCCAAAGTGCTGGGATTACAGGCGTAAGCCACCACACCTGGCCAATTTTCTGTACTTTCAAAAATTAAATTTAACTTTTAATTTTGAGATCATTGTAGTTCACATGCAGTTGTAAGAAACAATACAGAGATCCCTTATACCTTTTACTGTTTCCCCCAATGGTAACATCTTGCAAAACTGTAGTGTAACATCATAACCAAGATACCCACATTGATACAGTCAAGAATGTAATTTTCCTAATTTTTGTCCACTTTTCTATTGTGGTAATCATCTCTATTATGATTGGTTTGAACATTTTCTTTGAAAATTAAGAAAATCATCATTTCATATATATGAAATATATATTTTTTTCTCTCAGAAAAAAACCCAAAAAATACTAATAGTCATCTTTGGCCATTTTAACTGATATCATAATAAAAAGCAGTAGAAAATATTAAAAATACATTTTTATATTTTTAGTGTAAAAGATTTTAAGTATATTTTATATTTCCTTTGCTGAGTCTTGATGTTCTAAGCAAACCATGGCACACATTTACATATGTAACAAACCTATACATACTGTACCACAGAACTTAAAAAAGAATAGTTACAGATCATATCACTGTCAAAAACCAAAAACAAATAGAATTTATATAAATGGCATTATAACAATCTTAATGTCACTCTATAATAAAGAACAGATATTCAAAAAATGAAAGAGAACACAAATTCTCTTAAGGAAAATAGTATTACATAAGAACTTGATTTCACTGACTCAAGTTTGTAAGATTCAGAGTGAAAACTGTAATTTGCATTAAGATATAAAACAGCCCGATTTAAAAATTTCAATACTTAAAAATCTTTTAATATTATTACTTCTTAGGCCAGATAAACTGACAATTTTGAGACTAAGAAACAACTTAGTATCTAAATAATAAAATGTCTAGATAACAGATTTTCAGTTAGGAAATTTAGAAACTTTTAGTATAAGATGTCTTCAATGTACAATACCCTTGTTAAGCAGAATAGTGTCAAGGTATTCATTTCAAAAGCCAATCAAATTCAAAGATGGACTTCAGGCTAATCTGTAAGCCACTATGATATAAACGGGACATCTCTCTTATTCTCTTATATTTCTCCTTAGAGACATCAAGTCATAAAGTATGAAAGGTGAAAGAGTCCTAAGATATCTTATTTGAATCCCCACTGTATGAATGAAAATACCACAAGATTGACAAAAATATGAAATCAATTTCACCAGACTTTTAAAACTGCTTAGTAACTTAAAAATAAGACAACTCCCCAAACTGTCTTCCAAACTCTAATAATGTAAAACTGCTTTGTTAAAGCAAAATTTAAAAATTAACTTCACAGTGGAGAAAACTGTCAACTACTACCTTGACTGATCGACCAAGGCTGACATCAGTAGTAATGTATAGTATATATAGTGACATCATGTTCCCCTGATGTGATGCACAGAGAAGCGACATCACCTATGATCTATTGTAGCCTTCCCATTAAGGCACAAACTCAATCTAATCATGAGAAAATATTAAGCAAACCCAAATAGTGGGACATTTTACAAAATAACTGAATAGTGCTCTTCAAAAGTATCAAGATCATGAAAGGCAAGGAAAAAGTAAAGAATTGCCACAGACTGGAAGAGACTGAGGAGACATACTGACAAAATGAAACAGGAGAACCTAGATTGAATCTTGGTCCAGAAAAAGAATACTAGTGGCAAAACTGGTAAAATATAAATAAGTTCTATAGTTTATTTGACAATATCATATTAAGATTAATTTCTTAGGTTTGAGAATTGTTCTATGCTTATATAACATATTAACCTGAGGAGAAGTTGGGTAAAAGGTATATCAGAACACTCCATACTATTTTTACAACTCTTCTAAATCTAAAGTCTCAACAAAAAATAAAAACAGACAAACATCTAATTTTTGTTAGATGATTTAGAAGTAAGTTCATTTGATTTCAAGTACTATAAAGCTACCTGCCAAAATAATATGGAGAGGCAGAGTTATGGAAAACGGGGTTCAGCATTTTCATGATAGGGACAGTTCATTACAGACTCCACACTATAAATGAGTATCCACTGCCAGCTAGTAGAATCATACAGTCATTCAGTAACACTGAGTGATGTCTAACACATGAAATTCACTGTCATGTTTTTAAATTCATGCAGTTTAAGAACCATTAGAAAACGATTCAACTGTAATATGGTAAAATGTAGTATGATCAGTTTTTATTTCTTCAACCGTGGTTTCTTTGGGAGGTAGATGTCCTTATTAATACTGGCATTTTATCACAGTAAGTTTAATCAGGGGTTTCAAAATAATGTCTATTATATAAGGAAAAAAGAGGTGCTTAAGAAATTTCTCCATATGAGCATTATTTGATCCAGGACTAACTGAATTAAGCATAAAATGTCAAAACAAAGTGAAAATATATGGCAATTCACCCCCTTTTTTTTTTGGTAACCCATTGACAGACTTTGTTGTATTGTTCTCATATTAGAAGAGTTTGGAATATATATTAGACATTTTATCTTTTTAAGATGATATTACTCTTGAAGTCACTTCTATTCCTAGAGTCCTTCCTTTCTTCCTCCCACAAAAATTTATCGAACAATGATTGTGTGCCCGATACTGAGCAAGGTGAGGTGATAAAGATAACTGAACCATGACAATATATAAGGACAATATTTTTATGATTAATATGCTACAGAGTTGGGTTATGATATCAAATAATATACACTTCCTCATGCCCAAAGATGAGTATTGTGAATCTTTAAAACAAATACTTCTCAATGTAACTTACACTGCTCTTTTAACGTAAACTCAACATCAATGACTATATGGTTTGGAAATGAACTTATGTGTAGAAAGTGAATTTCTAAAACTTTACTACCAAGTGAACAGATTAAGTTGCCTCAAATATCCTTATTTCAAATTGAATGTTATTTTCCCCAGAGTGAACCCATTAATCTTCACAGTTTTATTGGAACTTAATAGCTCATTAGACAGCTAAGTAACACATCTCCTATGGCACATTAATTTTTCATGGATTAAAAAGAAGTTGAATTTGCTTCAAGAAAAATTTAAAATGCTATTTTAGAAAATTCCACACAAAAATTTCCTCAATAGTGGCACTTTATAATCAGTGTAAAAAATAACATCCCTATTTTCACTATTTCCACATCTTGGATTTACTGGTTATGTCTTAGCTACTACTTTGCTTTTATTAAAGAATGATTAAATGTTTAAAATTGTTTTGAACTGTTACCATAATGAAAGCCACCACTGGTACATACTTAAATGATTCACAAAACAGGCTACTTGGCAAGTATCAAATCAATTACAAAGCTTGCCTGAAAATGCATTCACTTAGCCAATGGTTTCTATGACCTATTAATTACTCTGTAAGTATAAAATATTTCCCAGTATTTCATAATGTAAGCTATAAAACCTAAGAACAAAATTATTTTATACAATAAAATTTTAAAATATCTTACTTGAAAACAGATCTCCAGCAAGCTATATAAGCCATCTACCTATCCATTCCTCCCTGATTGAGCATCAACTAACTAGTTGTATGTCAGGCACTGTGCCAGTTGCTTAAAAAAAAAAAGGTATATAAGAAATTATATACCTTTTGTCTAATTACCACAGAAATTAGACAAATATAGTTTATTAAATTGACTTAGACCTTTTTAGGCAAATAGTTGCTTAAAAAAAAGCAGGCCATATTCTTACAAATACAAAGCATTTTCATCTTTGAATCTTTGATTTTTAGAAATACTGATTATTGGAATTGTAAGAGAAATTAAAAGTGAGTTAATTCACCTTCTTGAAATGATGTTTAAATTTTGTTTTTCTTTTATATACGTAAATGTACAGATAAACACACATATACTCAAGTGGATATGGTTTTAAATTGAGCAGCTCTGTATACATAAATGGTAAATATCACTATTCTTTAATATAAATACAATAGTAATTATTTAATAAATAGTCCAAGTCACAGAAATGAAATTTCACTGCAATGCAAATTCCACCTAAATAACCTGGTTAAATCCATCAGTTTCTTTCAAGTGTGTTTGTCTATCATTATCATGGTAGACCCTACACGAGACATTAACTGAATCTAGATAAGACATGTATGGAAGCCTACAAGAGAGCCTCTGGGAAAGTATTCCTTATTCTTAAACAAACAACCACCACACACACACACACACACACACACACACACACACACACACACACGCGCGACAGAGATTACTTCCACAGGCTTGCCTCTATGCATTACAATGTGAGGATACAATACTTGGAGACCCCATAGCCATCTTGCGGCCATGGGGATAAGTCTAAGGTTAAAAGTCAACACACTGATAATGTGAGAAAACAACAAAAAATCTTCTTTAATTAATCCTATAACCACCAAGCGAGGTATAAGGCTATTTTAGTGGGGGCAGGGGAAGTTGAGGAATGGAATTAGAATTTGGCTTTGTACATGGTATGTTTAAAGGTCCTTATTAAAAGCTTAGTGGAGACAAGTAGCAGTTGGATAAGTGAGTTTAAGCATGGTATAGATTGAGGGCTGAAGATATAAATGGGAAGTCATCATAAAGTAATTGGCCTTTATGGTCCTTTAAAGTCATCTCCAGACTACGTTTTCAAAGGATAGCAGAATTCTAAGGACGGCATTAAAGGGAAGTTAAAAGAAACAAAAGATAAGGGAAAAACTCATAGACTTAGGAGAAATTTAAGAAAGATGCCAATATTGTAATTGGTAAGGATTCTTTAAGTAACAGAAAACCCACCTACTTTTAACATTTCATACCCTGTATATTCAAAATTGAGAAAATTGGGCAGTTACAGGATTTAAAAAAAACATGGTATATAAGACAGACAGTGGTACGATCATGGCTCACTGCAGCCTCAACCTCCTGGGCTCAAATGATCCTCTGGCCTCAGTCACCCAAGTAGTTGAAACTATAGGTGTGCACTACCACAACCAGCTAATTTGTTTTTAGTTTTTGTAAAGATGGGGGTCTCACTATGTTGCCTAGGCTAGTCTCAAACTCCTGGCCTCAAGCGATCCTTCCGCCTCGGCTTCCCTAAGTGTTGGGATTATAGGCGTGAACCACTGTGCCTGGCACAGTTATAATTTAACTGGCAAGTTATACATTTAAAGTTATACATTTAAATATATAAAAATGAGAAAATACATAGAAGTTAATGACTTCATAGTGACATTATGTGGCAAACACATTGTTCAATAAAAATATTTTAAATGTTTAGAAAGTGCTATTTTTCATAATATAGATGTTCAACGATTTCTCAGAAAATTTAAATTTATATTTCTCCATTGCATGATGACAGGTTTTTTTTTTGTGTGTGTGTGTAAGATTCTATTTTGCTTTTCTTATTTTTAAAATTACTGGTATATCTTTTATTGTAAAGAGAAAACCCATAAAGACAGTGTAGTTCTTTTAATTTTGTTTTAAAGTAGAAAATAAACTGTACTTGAATGTTTGTACATTTCAAACTTGAAGGATTGTTTGAAATCTTGACATACTGAATTTCAAAATACTGATGAAAGCAGGAATACAGGTGAACCACAGCAGACATTTGAGACTTTGATACCAGTTTGAACTCTTTGGAATCTAGGTAGCCTGAATAACTGTCAGAGGACTCAGCACAGAAATGATATACCCCATAATTAATTTGTGTTACATGTTTCACACATACCACAAAAAGCACAATATATATCTAACAATATGCCAATTTCTAGAAACCTGTACAGAAAACTTGGTAACATTATGTTCTCTGGAAAAAACTGAGGATTCTAATGTACAAATAAATCTTTATGCATTACTTAAACTAAGCTTTACTTAAAAATTTAATGATGCAAATGAAAGAATGAGAAGAAATTTTAAAATGCCCCTTCCTAGCTCCTTCCCTTCCTTCTTTCTTCTTTTTATTCATTTGATAGTAATGTAGTGAATTCCTATGATGCGCCATATGTTTAGGACAGGGAGGAGAACAAACAGAGGTGATACCCATTCTCAAGAAAATTATATATTTGAAAGGCAAACCTGTGTTCAGTTTATGCCTCCCTTCTTCTTCATAACCAGCAAACACAGAAACCTTTATGTTTCTTTAGCATATCAAATTATTTTCTTATAAAATGTTTTCTGCACGGGCCAGGTGCAGTGGCTCATGCCTGTAATCCCATCACTTTGGGAGGCCGAGGCAAGTGAATAACAAGGTCAAGAGTTCGAGACCAGCCTGGCCAAGATGGTGAAACCCTTTCTCTACTAAAAATACAAAAATTAGCCAGCAACAGTGTCGGGCACCTACAATTCCTGCTACTCTGGAGGCTGAGGCAGGAGAACCGCTTGAACACGGGAGGCAGAGGTTTCAGTGAGCCGATACCGTGCCACTGCACTCTAGCCTGGGTGACAGAGCAAGACTCCATCTCAAAAAAAAAAATGTTTCCTGCACAACAATAACCATAACTATAACCAATAACAATAACCATAAGCATTCTAATGCTTATTGTAACTCTCCTGGATGTTTTTTCCCCATCCCATTGTCTTCCCTTCCTTCTTACCAGATGTGACCAATACTAATGATTCCCTGGCATATTGTTATACCTCAACATTTCATATGAATGTATGATGCTATGTAAATCTTCTGTAACTTGCAATTTATTTTCAACATTACATGTATATATCCATGTTATACTTAATATATGTTTTTCATCTCAAAAGCTAGCATCACACACTAGAAACATTCCAGTTAAAGAAACAATAAATATATCACTATTATTTAATCTTGTTTTAGAGTGTTAGCCAACAAGCAGAAAAGAGAAAGAAGTATAAAAATTGTAAAATAGGCCGGGCGCGGTGGCTCACGCCTGTAATCCAAGCACTTTGGAGGCCAAGGTGGGCAGATCACCTGAGGTCGGGAGTTCAAGACCAGCCTGACCAACATGGTGAAACCCCATCTTTATATATAAAAAAAAAAAAAATTGTAAAATAAGAGGTGAAACTATCCTTACCTGTTGTGCACTTAGAAATATCAAGAAAACCAACTGAAACACTATTATAAACAAGATAATTCATTGAGGATCTCTATTCACACATGAGGAAAATCATCAATAGATAACAAAAAATAAAACTACAGATTATTCAAGACAACTTTTAAATTCCATATCAGCATTCTTTTTTTATCTGCCTAAATTTCAAGACTGATTAAAAGGAATACTGCCCACCAAGTTTAGTGCTAGGAAGAGCAAATTGATATATTAAATAAGTAATTTGCATTCAAAAGATAAATTAGATGCCAAGGTGAGTTGCAACAGATTGTCAACAGATTTCTAGACTATGTTTCTTTAAAGAGCTGTAAGAGTTGAGAGCTAGAAGGTATTTTATTTAAAAATCACTCAATCCATTTTTTAAAAATTCTGTAGATAGAAAAGCCATTTCCAGAATACATAATGAACTTCCCCAGAGTCCCATAGCCAATTGGTAGAATTAGAATCTGAATTTATGTCTCCTACGTTGTAGTCAGGAATTGTCTGCCATGATGAGTCAGTATTGACCATAATGAGTCAATATGCCTTTAGATCAAATGATGGCAAATCAAGCTTGTATTAAAAAAAGTATCTTTTAAAAACAATTCTGATGGCCTTACCTAAAACATCTACATGAGCACAGCAGAAAATGTACAGGCTTTGGTGTCAGACAAATCTTTTTTGAATCCTGCTTTGGCACTTACTATTGGTTTGACTTTGTGAAAGGCACATGACCCCCAGTCTCAGTTTTCTTACCTGTAAAATGAAAAACAAAAACAAAAACAAAAAAAACCCTATTTCAAAGAATGACTTTGGGTTTAAATAAACCAAAATGATGATATATGCAAATTACACTAGTAAAATATTTATAACACAGTAAAAGTAGATACCCCAATGTTAGCTACAATTATTATAAAATTTAAAATATATTTCCAAAAATTGTGCTTCAAAGTTGAGCTCAGATGCACAGTTGGTGAAAGTGCTTTTTTTCTTCTAACTAGAATTAAAATAAACATTTTTGCTTCCTTTTCTAAAAGTTTAGAAAAGAATTACTTTAAGAATTAAACTTACATAAATGTTCATATTTGTTTATTAACCTATATATGTATGTTTATTATGTGTCAGGTTCTGTTCAGGAGATGCAGAAATAGTGGTGAACAACCGCATATTGTCCTCATGGCCCTTAAATTTCAATAGAAAGAAACAGGCAACAAATCGTTAACATATAAAGAATTTCCTATTTTGATACAGTGAAAAAAACAGGGTAAAGGGACAGAAAGTATGGGAACACATGTTTTCTTAAGCAAGGTAGTCAAGGAAGCCCCTCTACTAAAGAGCTGACATTTAAGCGGAGATCTGAATGATTTGAAGGAACCAGTCATGTACTGATCTGTGAGCAGAGAAGGTACAGGCACAGGGGACAAGGGCAAGGGCACTAAAGTAGAAATAAACAAGCATGTATGAGCAGCAGAAAGGTTGGGAAATCTAACATAAGATGCAAAGTTAAGTTGATGACATAGCCCATAATGGTTATTTGATTTGCAGTGAGGAGACACTGGAGGGTTTAAGAATTTAAATAACATGTTTGCTTTTGGGTTTTGAGCTTATTCTGGTTGTAGTATAGAGAAAAATGGGTAGAAATTAGGAAAGAACACAAATACAGAGATAAGGAAGTAGGCAATTGCCAACAGATCAGGAATGATGGTACTTGGAATACTTAATGTAGTCACAATAGAAATAACTATAATATGCTTTGGACTTAACAAAAGAAAGTAATTAGGAATGATTACTCTGGTTTTGATTCTCAAAAATGATGAAACTGAGGTGTGAAAGAGGCTGTGGGAGAAGTAAATTGTGATGGGAATAGACAAGAATCAAGAAACCAGTAACTCTATTTTGGTAACATCAAGTTTGAGCCAATCTTTATGTATCTAGTAGGAATGTCAGGCAAACATTTGCATATACGAATTTAGATCTTGGGAGAAGAGTCTGGGGGATAGTATTACACATTTAAAAGTCCCCCAGATACAAACAAAACTGCATGCAATCACCCAAGGACATACAAATAGAGAAGAGCCACAGTGACCAAACCTTAGTAATACAACCTGAGCACAAATGGAGAATTCAGCTAAGAAGACTGAGAAGGGTCTGTCAGTTACAAAGAGAAAATCAGAAGTTACAAAACCAAGAAAAGAAAATGTTTCAAGAAAGAGGGAATGGTCAACTTTGTTAAATGACACTGAGAAGTCAAGTAAGATTTAGACAGAGGCATAACTATTGAGTCTGACAAGAAAGAGATTGTAAGTGACATTAACAAGAGTCATTGTAGTAGAGTAATGGGGACAAAAGACTGGTCAAAATAGCTTAAAGAGGGAATGAGAGACGCTATTTTGCACTTCACCCTTCCTCTTTAATTTCAGAAACATGGATAATAACTGGAACTGTAGCAGCCATCTTCAAACCATAATGGAAAGACCAAAAGAATCATAGTAACAATCACTCCTGACAGCCTTGAACTGCTATCTCTGAACTTCTTAAGTTATATTTTACATGTCCTACATTTAGTCAAACCTTTCTTGCAGCATAAAAATATATCCTCCACACTCAAACACATATGGTTCTTTATCCTAGTTTCTCAGCTTTCAGTTTGCATAAAAAATAGGCTGAGTGTGGTGGCTTATCCCTGTAATCCCAGCACTTTGAGAAACTGAGGTGGGCAGATCCCTTGAGCTCAGAAGTTCAAGACCAGCCTGGGCAACATGGCGAAACACAGTCTCTATTAAAAACATACAAAAATTAGCCAGGTGTTGTGGCACACACCTGTATTCCTAGCTACTCAGAAGGCTGAGGAGGCAGAACTGCTTGAGCCCAGGAGGTTGAGGCTCCAGTGAGCTGTGATCCCACCAAGGGACTCCAGCCTGGGTATCAGAGCAAGACTCTGTCTCTAAATAAGTAAATTAAAAGCAAAAAAGCTGTATCGTTGATTTGCACAAAAGTGAGTCTATTGCATTTATTGTAAACAGAACATGTTTCATCATCTTAATTTTATATTTACATGTCCTAGTTATGCTGGAAATGACCGTATAACGCTGAATGTATGCATGAAAGGAAAATCTCAAACATAGTAGAGTTCTCTAAATGCTTTTGTAAAAATGTACATCTATGTTGCCTTATACCCCCAACCATAGATAGATACTCAAATTCAAATCTCTCAATTTCAATTTAGTGTCCTGAGAATTATCTCTACATGATTGCAATCAGGGAGTATGTAATATTTTGTGGTCTTTCACTTATTTCTTAAAACATTTCCAATTCTGATGAAAAACAGAGACATGAAGGTGAGGAAACGGAGGTCCTGAGTATAGACAACTATTTAGAAATTTTGCCATAGTCTGGAAATGGGACAACAGCTGGAGAAGGAATGAGGACAAGGTTAGAGTCTCTGAAGAATGGAAACTATTAAAACATTTGTTTGTCAAAGAAAATACTGAAGAAGAAATTCCTCTTGAACGAACAAAGATATTTCCCATCTGACATTCCTGTGGTATTAGTCTCAAAAATAAAGCCTTAGATCTTACTAAAATTATTTTAATTCAAATTATAATTTGGAATTTCTAAGTATATGTGAATATATTTGTAATATATGTAAATATATGTGAAATATTCTATTGAAGGAATTTTCACATTTTCACTGTAAAGCATTAGAAACTCATAAAACAGAATGTCTTGAGCATAGATTTTTCCAATAAAACATTTAAAAATAATATAATGTAATTAATAATAGTTTATAATAAATTTAGCTCAACATACTCAAGTTACCTGCCATTGCTTTATAAAAAAATTAATGAGAATACAAATTATGCTTTTACATTTTCCTCAGTTTACTTTCCAATACTAACCCAACAAGTATAACATACGACAATGTCTAATGCATGCAACAGACGTGAAAGAGCAAAAAATTACAAGGCTTAGGCATCTATGATGTTAATTTACTGTTTTAATAAGATTATAATAATATTCCATATATCTATAATGCATATTACTTTTCATGCTTGTTAGTATATTTCCTTATGGTACAATGCACAGTTATTTGATTAGAAAACTAGTTTCTTAAATACTTTGACGAAGTTAAGTATATTAATATAATTTTTAAATAAAGTTGCCATCAAATTGCTGCTTTAGGGCAATGATAGTGTTAAAACTGGAAAAATGCTTTCATAATTGTAACAAGTCAATCAGCAACTTTATAAGAATACTTTGGAAATTCTCAATTCTTTTCTGCCTATAGTGAAGTAACTGCCTAATGAAGAATTCGGAGATTTGTTCATTTTCAGTCTATGTAAGTTTTATCAGCAATAATTGTATCATAGTGACTTTTTTAAAAATGTGAATTTTTCAGATATGAAGGATATATGCACATTCTAGGAAGAACTGTTTTTCTTCCTAGAGCCTCAATGAAATGGCCAATGGAATTTTTAAAAATAAGAGAGAAAAAGAGAGCAAGTGAGGACATAGACCTATAATAGTACTAAAATGAAGGACAGACTTCTACCACATTCTAAAAATATCAAGAATATTTTGCTGGGATCCTTCAAACCAGGTTAGTTCCCCTGCCATTTGCACCCCCTCCTTTGAGGGTTTAAATTTTTTCTTTTTTATCATTTTTTAAAATTGTGGCATAAAATAGATATAACATAAAAATTTACCATCTTAACCATTTTAAGTATACAGTTCAGTGGTATTAAATACATTTATATTATTGTGAAACCATCACCATCATTCATCTCCATAACACTATCCTGTAAAACTAAAACTATGTACCCATGTTTGTATCACACAAAATATCTCATTCCCTCCTTCCTCTACCCCCTAGCAACCATTATTCTACTCCCTGTCTCTATGATTTTTGACCACTCTCACTGCCTCACATATTGGAATCATACAGTACCTGTTTGTGATTGGCTTATTTTACTTAGCATAATGTTCTTAAGGTTCACCTATGTTGTAGTACATCTCAGATTTTCCTTCCTTTTCTCCTGCCACATCACTGTAAACATTTATCATTTCTCTGTTATGAACATTCAAAATCCTCTCTTTTAGCTATTTAAAAATCTAAATTACTGTTAACTATATTCAACCTACAGTTCTATAAAACATTAGGAACATTAGGAAATATAATTATACATTATTATATGAATATATATTACATTTAATTATATCATATATAATTATAGTGCTGCAGTAAACATGGGGTACAGGTACTAATTTATAAATTTTAATGCTGCAATAACCATGAGGGTAAGGTATCTCTGCAATAAACATGGGGTGTAAGTATATAATTTACAATTACAGTGCTGCAATAAACATGGGGGTGCAGGTTATCTCTTCAATATAGTAACTTCCTTTCCTTTAGATAAATATCCAGTAGTGTGATTGCTGGGTTATAAGTTAGTTCTACTTTTAGTTTTTTGAGAAACATCCATACTGTTTTCCATAATGGCTGCATGAAGTTACATTACCACCAACAGTACACAAGATTCCCTTTCCTCTGCATCTTTGCTAGCACTGGCTATTTTTCATCTTTTTTATTACGGCCAGTCTAACTGGGATGAGGTATCTCATCACGGTTTGATTTGCAGTTCCCTGATGAGTAGTGATGTTGAGCATTTTTTCATATACTTATTGACTGTATGTCTTTTGAGAAATTTCTATTCAGATCCTTTTTAAAATCAAACTATTTGGGTTTTTTTTTTTTTTTTTTTTTTTTTTTTTTGCTGTTGAGTTGTTTGAGTTCCTGGTGTTCTACAGAACACTTACTGGGTGAATACTTTGCAAATACTTTATTTTCCCCCAATTTTAGGTTGTCTCTTCACTTTGTTGATTGTTTCCTTTGCTGGACAGAAGCTTTTTAGTTTGAAATAGTCCCATTTGTCTGTTTTTGGTTTTGGTACCTGTTTTAAGAGCACCTTGGGTTCTTTTTCCAAAGTTTTCATGTCACTTGTCTAGATACATTTTATAGACCATAAACATCAAGAGGACAGAGGTTAGGAACTGCAAGAATACCAGGTATTTCCCCGAACTATTAGTGTGCGTTACACTTACAAGAAGCTTAGTAGACATTTGTTAAATAATGGTAAAAGAAAAGCTAGAAAAACATATACCAATATGCAAACAGCAGTAATCTTTGCAAGGCAGGTCATGACTTTTATTTATCTTTATTTTTCTGCATTTCCAAATAATCTACAATAAACATGCATCACATATACAATGAAAACAAAATAACACAGTCAATAGTGTACTATTTCTTAATCTGTCACTTAATTCCTTATTAAATAAATCATGGATAAGGAACAATATAAAAAAAATAATTGGCTGGGAATGGTGGCTAATGCCTATAATCCTAGCACTTTGGGAGGCCGAGGTGGGAGAATCACTTGAGTCCAGGGGTTACAGACCAGCCTGGACAACACAATGAGACCTAGTCTCTAAGAAAATAAAAATAAATTAATGCTGCATGGTTATTTATAGAAAACATTTATGCTAAATGACATTTATATATTTTATTTACAAATTATTATAGCATATTATCTTTAAACAATTATTTAAGTACACATTTTAGTACTATAAACCATAGTTCAATACAATTTTGTTTTTCATTGTTGAAAAGGCCAATTATCAAGCAAAACTGAAGAAATATAAATACAGATTCCCAAACCAAGGCAAATATTTCTGACAAAACTTTATATTTATATTATTTATGCTTTATATTCCTAATTTTTAAGTGATGCAAATCAAATAGATAATATTTTCCTATTCTATATAAATATTTCACTGTACAACAAGATCCAAGCAGTAGTAAATTATAGGACTACAATTTCTGTGTGGGCAGAAAATTCTAGATTTTTTAAACTGGTAACTTGTATGACATTAGCCAATTAACCATTAAGTCATTAAAGGAGTGTTATCCCTGTATACTTAGAATAACAATCAGTTTTTAGAAACTCACAGTAGAAAACTGTAAACTAGTAACATAAGAACTATTTCATTTACATTTTATTGCATCTTAGGAGTTTTGTGAAAATCTTGCATAGTAAACATGTGACTAAAGCAAAATCTTACCATCATTTTTTTCCCCTATTAAATCTAACAGGATCTTCTTTATGCTAAAGTTTGTGATGATGAGAGGTTAAACTTGTCACAAACATTTTAATAAAACACTGCTTTTTTACTTTAATATATGGAATACACATTTTCAAGAAGGAAAATGCTGATGTTATCATGGTTATAAGCTTGTTGCTGAAATGATTTAGATAGTTTTTCTTTTCTACACAGTATCAGAGTAAGGCACTTCTTTTAAAGCAATGAATTATAGCTGGTACTTCAAACTTATTCTATTTGTATCTTCTAGTACAGAAAAGTGAGAAAACATAAATATTTATTCTACATAAACAGAACAGCCACAAGATGCAGATAAAAATGATCCATTATGGAGCAGTGAATAATTGCTAGGTGTATCATTATAAGAACAGAAAAGGGCATCAAATATTTCTACCAGCTTTAAATTTGAAGATATCTGAGTTTCCCGAGAAAATAAAAAATCTGTAATTTTAGATGTTTGGGATAATATGTGTTTGTGGTTCATAATTTTTCACTGTAATAAATTTAACATTGTTGTCTACATTTTGGAGAAAACTCAATAAAACTATTTGCTTTAACTGAGAAGCATATGCAGCAGCAAAACTAACAACAAAAACCCCTAAGAAATTTAAGATACCCTAATCTAAAAATACACAGTGTAGCTATTTGCTTATTTATTTAATTTTCTGATGTCTAGATATTCAAAATATGGCCATTTGAAATTTTCTCTGTAAATACTTTTCATATTTTGATAATTTGAGGAAGATATGCTAGTATTTCTTTTCTCTCACAAAGCGGTATTTATTTTCAATTGTGATAGATGAAACAGTAAGAAAAAGGCAGTATCAGTAGGAATTAAAAACATCTATATCAATAGTAAAGTCATATAAGTATTAAAAACTTACAGCTGTTACTAGTTCAGACTAGGTTTAAAAAATGAAACACAAAAATATCAATAATCAGCTAGAGAGTTACATACTGTCACTGATGCAACATGAAACTATTAATAATTTTAAGAAATGATATCTGTACATAAGATAAAACTTCCCTGTGGGCAACATCTAACAAATTATACTCTTGATGTAACTTGGGCTATTATATAACACAATGCCAAAAACAGTTAAAAATATTTTATTTTATATCAAAACAATGAGAAAATATTTTCACTTTTTCTGCATATAATGAACAATAAACCCAACTAGCATAATCATACTGTAAGATATATATATATACTTCTGGGGAATTGTGTGGGCACTGTAAGAGATTTAATCACAAAATGAGCACTTGACTTCTGTACCATACAGGGGAAAGACCACTAGACCTGGAGACAGAAAGTCAAAGTCCTTATCTAGGCCTGCCTCTACTTACTATGTATGTCCAGACAATTCGTTTACAATTTCAGTGAACTCTGGATTTCTCAATTACAGAGATAACATTGAGGGGAAACAAGATCTAACAGAATTTGGCCAGTTGATCTAAATTTAAATTATACAATCTCAACTATGCTAAATGAATGAGAAATACAAATAAAACTTAAGATGTAAATGGATTGGTATTTTCCTCAAACAACCATGGAGAACCAACTCATTCCTGATGAGGAAATGTAAACTCGGGAGGGTTAAGGGATTTTCCCAGGGTGGCACAGCTAAGTGGAGAAGTAGATATTCAAATCCAGGTCTGTCTTACTATAAACTTCATGTTTCTCAGAACATATTTTACTTAAATTCAATTGTATGGAAACAGACATGAAAAAAGAAGTTACCTAAGACATAATAAATTTAACAAACAGGAAACAGTATTGGTTTTTTGACATTCATATGAAGAGACTGATCATATATCAAAGACGCCTCCCAGGAATTAAACATTTCTCAATGTCAGTAAGTACTTGGGAACAATTTCAGATAAAGTCAGCATTTGCATTCTACTGGCATAAAGCTCTTTATTTTATCATAAATAGTACAGAAATCTCAATCGTATTATTTGACCATGTTAAAATCCTATTTCAACTTCTTTGCTTGAAATGCCAGTCTCTTTAAATATTTCTGCATAGTACATTCTTGCAGTTATATTATTATTATATTTCTTTGTATGAGAAAAACAAGACATTTATAAATCCATAGCTCATTATTGCTGAACAATGAAAGACCTTATCGCAAAAGCCTAAAAAAACCCTACACAAAATTAGCAATATAGGCAAAACATTACTTTTTCCTATACTGTATATATTTGCTTCTATAACTGCATTCATATATCTAGATACCTAGCAAAAAACACACAGACCTACATATCAGTCATAATGTACTATAATGGCCACTGGCCTAAACAAAATGTAGATTTACTGAGTTGTGAAAAACATTTGTTTTAAAGATGAAACTGAATAGGTAGAATAAAACAGGATATATCAGATACAGTAAGGATAAAAAAAGTTTTCTTTCAGTGAAGGGGGGTATGCATGCATATATATGGTAGGGTTGTATAACGGGCTATGTAGAAGTGTGTCTCTGAATATGTGTTGAGTTGTTTGTAGAGACAAATGTACACGTGTGTGCAGGGGTATGAGAAGGTTTGTGCACAGAAGTATGTGTAGTCATGTATAGAAATGTGTATAGAGGTGTATTTAGGCATGTGTACAGAATGCTATGTAGAAACATGTAGGACGTTATGGGGTAACATGTATTTCTTACTGTGTATTCTAGTGAAAGATCTCTGGAAGTAACTGTTCCAACCAACCAGCCTGTTAGGCTGGGTCATTCCCGCTACTCTGACAAGAATCTCGAAGTCAATGTCATTATTATATGGACTTGCTGATCACAATAATGCATTAGCACATCATTAGGAATGGTACACTAAGTCATACCCTATGGAAAATTTTACTCAATTTTCATCAATTCTATAAACATTTATCTTAAGTTTTACTTTTTGTACCTTAGAGAGTACCAAAAGTTACCTGTCTCCTATTTTCTAGTTTTTGTGATTTATTTTTCATTTATTTCAGAAACCAAGGTAAATTATTGACACATAATACATACTTGACTTCCCTTTTAAACCTCCAATACTTTAGGATTAATGTGAAATAGATATACTCTTCATTAAAATATAATACAACTTGGTAAAATACTTTAAATTTGATTTCAAAGCAAAGGCTGATGATTTCTGTTTGTCTTTAATTTCTCACAATATAAAATTCATCAAAGTGTGACAATTAGTTAACTTCATTAGGCTAACTTGATTATGTTCCTACATAGGTCAATATGTAAAGTTACTCAAATTGACAACAGAACTTGTAAAATTAATCTTCTTATATAATATAAATGACATTAAGTCATGTATTAAACTCTCCCCAAATATCAGAAGAAACAGGTGAGAATACATTGAAATAAATATAGTGATTCTGGATGGTGAAAGATAGATAAATGCCTACTTTTTAGAAACAACAACCAAAATTATTTAAACATTTTCTCTCAATATGTTAATAAATCTGTAAATTTTAAAACAAATTATAAATAATTCACTTCTATGATACTGACAAATTTTGAGTTAAATTACTCAAAATTGCTTACTACTGTCAATTTCAGTGAAACTATAAGAACATACTTTTCTAAATTTTCTGCTATAAAACAAAATTTTTCATATAAATGTGAATATTATGAATATGAAAACTACAATAATGCCATTTGCAGATCTCCCTGCTCCCTGAGATTTTTACAGTATCTCCATGGTCTTACCTTTTATTAGATATTTTAAAACTCATTCAGGGGGAAAAAATAAAAAAGATGATGTTTTTAGAAACATCTTCTTCCCCAAGCTACCAACATAGGAAAAAAATGTAACAACCATCTGTTCATGTTTGGATAGGTTACTTGAATTCCAAGTTCACCCAAGCTATATGGATTCCAAATTCAAAAAAAAAGTAAAAATTTAAAAATATTTTTAAATATTTTATGATTCCAGTCAATGAGTTTAACTTTTACTGACCGAGAAGCAAATGACAATGAAGCTGGGTATAAAATAACAGAAGTCTTCAATTTGTAACAAGGAAAATATAATTAAAAATACACTATTCCCACTCCTCATGTTAAGACTTTGAGTACTTATCTTCACGATCTTTTTCTCTTTAAAGAACTTGCACAAATGACAAGCAAGTGAAATAAATTTTAGAAATTAAAATATTATTTGTTATAATATGTTAAGTATATGATTTATATATTATGTTATTGTTTTACTTCATTCTGCCAAATATTTGCTTGCCCAGCTTAATTATCACAATTGATGCTGTTAACATGACTGAATCTACTGTTTACTTCTTAATTTAGTAGTATGCTCGTTGTGTGCAGGGCACAAAATTGGCTTTGCTTAAAAATAATTTTTAATGTTTACTATGTAATAATAAGGGATAAAGTAATGTAAAAGTTGATTATGCCATTGTTTCTCAACTGTTTTTTCTTTCATTGTCACTTTGCAAGGAGTCTATTTTTCCCTAACTCCCTCCTGAAATTTCAATGCCATAGATATACTGCTGATCTGTTTATGTTTATATGGATAGTTGTACTTTATATATGGAAAGAGCTAAGTATAAAGGTTAACTTTTGTTTAATACAAAATTAAGAGTGACTCAATAGGGCTGGGCGTGGTGGCCCATGCCTGTAATCCCAGCACTGTGGGAGGCTGAGGTGGGCAGATCACCTCAGGTCAGGAGTTTGAGACTGGACTGGCCAACATGGCAAAATCCCATCTCTACTAAAAATATGAAAATGAGCCAGGTGTGGTGGTGGGCACCTGTAACCTTAACTAGTCAGGAGGCTGAGGCAGGAGAATTGCTTGAGCCCAGGAGGTAAAGGTTGCAGTGAGCCGCAATCGTGCCACTGCACTCCAGCCTGGGCAATGAGCAAAACTCTGTTTCAAAAAAAAAAAAAAAAAAAAGAATAACTCAATACAATTTTTAAGTTAAAATGGAAAAGTGATTACTATTTCACTTTAGAACCAAATTTGCTGAGTAACTATAAATATGATTTATTTATATAAATTATTATATATCAAATTACATATACACATTATCGATTTATGTAAACATAATAATAATAAGTAAAATCAAGTTTTAAAAAATCATTCAAACCAATAAAACTGTAGTTCCAGCTAAAGTAAATGAAAAAAATTAAATTATTGTCTTAAAAATAATTCTCACTGAATTTTAACTTTTTAAACTTTTAGATGGTAAGAGAGAGTAACTCTTAACTAGAGTAATGTGTGGAGTTGCCAGACACAAAAGCACTTAAGATCAAGCATAAGAAGTATTCACATGTCAGCCAATTGGCAGGCACTAACCACCTCTTCTAAAATAATTTTAAATAAAGCAATTGATCAAAAGTCCTCCCCCTCACAGTCATTTTTCATGTTTTGTAGCATTAATTTTGCATATGTTTTGTGGATTTTCCATGGATTCAAAGTCAGTAATGCTTGTGTAACACACAAGAAAATCTGAGAGATTCAATGTTAAGAATGAAATTTTCTTGGGAAGGTTTAGCTGTGAAGAGTCATAAACCACTGTAATTTTGCAGTTTGGTCCCCCATAAGAACCAGTGTTTGCCCCCACTGAAAATGCATAGCATATGTCTTACAATATTAAGGTCTTAACAAAATGTTAGTAGTGGTTATTTCTTGAATATTTTTATCTTTACATATTAATCATTCTCCAATTTTCTATAATAAGCATGTGTTACTTTATAATTTTTTTAAGTAATTAAAATAATTAGGACCATGTTGACTGTAGACATTGTAATTAGACCACAAATGTTTGGTCTTAATATCTAACTATCTAGAGAAGTCTTTTTAAAACTACAGAATTTCTTGGTATAATATATCTAACTTTATGTTTATATACATTTGTTTATTCACTTTTTTCTTTAGCCTACATATCTAAAACATTTGTAGTATACAAAGTAAAATACACATGATTAAGAATTACAAATGCATTTCTAAAAATTTTGACTATAAGATGTTAGAATAGAATATGGCAAAAGACACGCCAATACTCCACTTCTTTTAAGGTAAAAAAGTAATAACTACGCAAAACACTTAAACAGAAAAAAAGGAAAATGTGATTCTTTTTTTTTTTGACACAGGGTCTCACTCTGTTGCCCAGGCTGGAGTGCCGTGGTGTGATTCTGGCTCACTGCAACCTCCGCCTCCCAGGTTCAAGCAATTCTCCTGATTCAGCCTCCCAACTAGCTGGGATTACAAGCACTCACCACCACTCCCGGGTAATTTTTTGTATTTTTAGTAGACATGGGGTTTCACCATGTTGGTCAGGCTGGTCTCGAAATCCTAACTTTGTGATCTGCCCACCTTGCCCTCCCAAAATGCTGGGATTATAGGTGTGAGCCACCACACCTGGCCATGTAATTCATTTCTTACTTGTGAATGCTGAAATGAAATTTCTGAAAATCTGTATTCATTCAAAGTACAGAATACTTACTCTGGTTGTTATATTATTTGTGGGTCAAATGATTAAATATGCTAAAATAAAGAGATAAAAACAGCCAAAGGCAAAAGACCTAATACTGATATTTTAGCTCAAATAAAAAGAAAACGTTCTAAATACCTTCAGTTTGCATCTTGAAGAAAAAATTATAATTAAAATCTGACAGACCAGAACTATTTAACAGCATCACTGCCACCACGGCATACACTAGATATGGTACTGTGGAAGTCACAACAGCTGCTAACTGCATCCAGCTTTACACTGACCTTAATATGTGATGAGAAACGAAGGATTTTACCATGTAAGAAATGCAAATAGAACTCAGGAAGAAAGGACAAGAAGCTAGGTTTGAAAGAAGACAGAAGTATAAACTATTTTCAACAATGTTACTTATGTAAAGCAAAAGTTTACCAATTTTTCTACCTTTTCTTCTCTCTCTCTTTCCTTTTTTAATACCAGTTGACTTAAACGAGAAATGTCTGAATGTTAATTCTTTACCAGTTTTCATACATCACCCTTTACCTTGGTCAGCCAGCTGAAAATTATATAAGCTATAAATTAGCTTTAAACAAGCTTTGAATCAGGTTCGAACAGGTTTTCGAATTAAAGAGCCTTCAGTATATTACAAGCTGCTGTCATTTTATTACCCCAATCAATTCTGTGTGGCCTGAGGTAGAAGGAAAATGAACACTGTCTTCATTTGCAATGGGTTTATCTCTTACAGCAGGCTCTGAAAATATAACCGAGGCAATGAATTGAAAGCTATAGTTACATTTAACATTGCCAATGCAGGAAATCGTTGCTCCTTAACGAAGATGGAGTTTCAATGGGAAAAAAAGGACACTCCTTTACTGTAAAAAAAATACGCAAAAATTAACGTTGATTAAAATTAAATTTAACATAAAGAGCATTTCCAAAAATTGTAGTTAAGCCAGCATATCAAAAAAATTTTAAATAGTCTTTAAAGAAAGAAATAAAAACACAATAGATGTGCTGCTTCCAGTGCTTCAGAAGTATTAAACTATTCACAAATACATTTTTCACCTTTATCTTAATGAGTATCATTTCATTTCTTTTCCCTGTGGACATGTGCAACTAAACAGAAAAGCGAATTAGGTATTGGTCAGGTTTACTGTCATCATCATTAGATTAGAATAAACAGACAAAAGAACCCACCTCGCCCCCAAGCCCTAATAAGTAGGTATTATTGTCTCCATTTTAACATGAGGAAACAGAGGCACAGAGCAAGTAAGTCACTTGTTCAAGTTTACACAGTTACCTAAATAATTTGATTCCGACTCTGCATTCTTGAAGGAGACTATTTGACTAAAAGTACAGGGACACTGAATACATCTAAGAAACTAACTTCCCAGGAAACACCTTGTATCAGATGCAATGAGGGATATTGCTGAGGGGAAGTTAGAGACCTTAGAAGGGTCTGTCAAGTGAAGAAAGGGGTGGGTTTCATTGCCAGAGGACAAATATATCAGTATGTTTATGTGCAAGTATTCATATTACACACATATAAGAAAGCGTTCAGTCTTTTGACAAAAAGTTTACTTGGTGATCTATGTGTTGCTCTACCTAATTATTCATTGCGTATCCTTCCTTAGTTTGAGTTTACTCACGATTTTTTGCAAAATGATTTTACGTATTACTAAGTACTGAACAGATTTAATGACAAGATTATGATCATTTCTGAAGTGCTTAATGATAGATCAAACCAATAAATGATGGCAGAAACAACACTGACCAGAACTGACGTGGTCATAGCTCTGTCATTAACTAGCTGTTAAAAAGCTGTGTAAACCGTGGCTACTCTGAGGTTATCTCTCTGGGTCTCACTTTCCTCATCTGTAAAATAAAGCACTTGGACTAGATCAATATTTTTCAAATTATCTAACCATGTAAGTGTCAGTAAAATCAATTTAGTGGATACTGATTAACTCTTTAAATCTAAAAATAAAAGAGAAAAAATTATCAGCATGCTTTCACCATGAAATCTTTAAGTTATATAAGCAAACAATATAAAATGAATCTTCTGTTTAAAAAGTTTGCAAGTCTCTCTAGATGATATTTCAAGTCCATATTAGCTATTAAATTCTGTAATTCTGATAGATTTAAAGATATGTCTTTTAAAAATAGCTAAATGTTCACTAATAAACTAGATTTTAAGGTCTTTCTTGAATTGACAATACAGGCGGTGCTCAGTTTCTAAACAAGTTACATTCTACAAGTCTACTGGAAAGTTCATCATTTTAAACTTAGAACATTGCCCCAAAAATCTTTTAAATGGGTTACAGCCCCACCACAAGGACTATTCAAATTCTGACTCTTGACAAGACAAGAGAAATTTCCCAGGCACTAGATAGTCCTTGGTAAGAAATTAAAGCGGGAAGACTGATTTGTCAACACCTCTTACTACTTAGTAGCTTTCTACTTAAGTGATTAATATCCTTAAATTCCTCACTTGGGTTACCTGATCCAGGTTAGTCCTTACCTTAAAAAAAGTTCAAACTCCAAAATAATTTCCCACAAACTCCTCCATAAACTAAAACTATCATTTCTATCACTGCATGCTGCAACTGTTGTGTTTTGTAGATAAGCAACCAGGAGGAATTGTTTTATGATACAATACATGCAATATAATATAAAGATGTGTTTGCTGTTGAGGAGATCCAAGTGTATAATTAGCAGAACTGTGGGCAGATGAAAAGTTTAAAGTAGGGACACTGCCCTGAACTTCATATCGCAAGTTCTATTTTGAAAAAGGAGTGGCTTGCTAGGGGAAATACTATGGATATTAGATTTTCCTGTCCTCTTTTGATCCCTAACATCCTCTAAACGGCCCCAAACAGATTTTCAGTGTTTTTAAACTCATTACATAATATTTACAACCCTTTATGATATGGTCTTAATCTAATGCCCAACCATTTTGCATTAAAAACATAACTGAAAAGACTATATTTTCCTTACTAAATTGCCTTTGCTCTATTGTCAAATATCAGTTAACTATACTTATGTGGGTCTATCCCTGGGCTCTCTATTCTGTTTAATTGACCTGTTTGTCTACTCCTTCACAAATACAGCACTGTCTTGATTACTGTAGCTGTAAGTTTTAAAGTTGAGTAGTGTCAGTCCTCTGACTGTTCTCCTTCAATATTATGTTGGCTATTCTGGGTTTTCTACTTTTCCATATAAACTTTAGAATCAGTTTATCAAAAGCCACAAAATAACTTGCTGAGAGTTTGATTGGGATTGCACTGAATCTATAGTTTAAGTTGAAAATAACTGACATCTTGACAATGTTGATTTATCCTATCCATGAACATGGAATAGCTTTTGATTTATTTAGTTCTTGATTTCTTTTATTAGAATTTTGTAGTTTCTCTTATACACATTTTGTGTATATTTTGCTAAATTCATACCTAAGAATTTCATGTGTTTTTTGGTGCCAAATCAAATGGTGTTATGTTTTAAATTTCAGACTTGAATAGACATTTCTCCAAGAAGAGATAAAGATCATCAACAGGTATATGAAAAGGTGCTCAACATCACTTAATTGTCAGGGAGATGCAAATACAAACCACTATGAGACACCATTTCATACTCATTAGGATGGCTAATTATCAGAAAGTCAAAAGATAACAAATGTTGGCGAGCATGTGGAGAAAAGGGGAACTCATGTACACCATTAGTAGGAATGTAAGTTGGTATTACCATTATACCGTTATAAAAAAATACTATAAAGGTTTCTAAAGAAATTAAAAACAGAGCAACCATATGACCCAGAATCCCTCTTCTGGGAACATACTCAAAGGAAATGAAATCACCACCTCATAAAGATACTTGCACTCTCATGTTCACTGCAGCATTATTCACAATAGCCAAGATACAAAACAACCTAACTGCCCATTAACAGACGAACAGATAAAATTGTGGTATAATAAATGGGGTATTATTTATCCCTAAAAAGAATGAGATCTTGCCACCTGCCACAACACAGATGAACCTGGAGGACACAAGGCTAAGTGAAACAAGCCAACCACAGAAAGAAAAATATTGAATGATCTCACTTTTATGTGGAATCTAAAAAAAAAAAAAAAATCTCAATTATATAGAGAATACAACTGCAGTTATTAGTGGGGGAGAAAATGGGGAAGTAGAGGTCAAGAGGATGTAAAGCAGCAGATATATAAGATTAAAAAGTCTAGGGATAAAATGCACAACATGAGGGCTACAGGTATACAATTGTACTGTATTTGGAATTCATGCAAAATGAATAGATTTAAATTTTAGCTATTCTTATCATAACCCTCTCCCCCAAAAAATTGGTAATTATGCAAGATGATGGATATGCTAACTTGCACTTCAGTAACCTTTTTGCCATCTATATGCATCCCATAACACCATGTTGTATACCTTAAATATATACAATAAAAAAATTATTTTTAAAAACCCAACAAGAAAAAATTCCAGTAGTCTACTGCTGTAACATAAGACAGCAATAGACTTTTCAATATTAACAAACAGTGCTGGACCATATGGTCCTCCAAATGTTAAAAAGAGAGAGAATGAGAGAGAGAGAGAGAGAGAAAGAAAGAATACCTAGGCACAGACCTAACACCTTTCACAAAAATTAACTCAAAATGAATCACAGACATAAATGTAAAATGCAAAACTACAAAACTCCTAGAAGATAACATAGGAGAAAATCTAGGTGACCACAGGTTTGATGATACAATACCAAAAGGGTAATTCACTAAGAGAAAAAAATTAAGCTGGACTTCATTAAAATAAAAAACTTCCACTCCGCAAAAAACAGTGGTAATATTTTGCAAACTGGAGAAAATATATGCAAAACACATATCTGATAAAGGACTAGCATTCAAAATATACAAATAACTCTTTAAAATTAAACAATTTTATAACCCAATTTAAAAAATAGGCAAAAGATCTGAATAGATACCTCACAAAAGATATACATATGGCAAATACGCATATGAAAAGATGCTCTACGCTACATGTCCTCACAAAACTGCAAATGAAAACGACAAGATATCACTTCCCACATGTTAGAATGGCTAAAATCTAAAACACTGACAGCACCAATGCTGGCAAAGCTATGGAACAACAACTCTCATTGTTGTGAGATGAAATGCAAAATGGTGCCGCATTTTGGAAGACAGTTTGGTAGCTTCTTACTAAACTAAACATACTCTTAACATATAATCCCGTAATTGAACTCCTTGGTATTTCCCAACTAAGTTGACTGGTGCCCACTTAAAAATTTGCACCTGAATGTTTATAGTAGCTTTATACGCAATTGCCAAAACTTGGAAACAAACAAGACTGTTGTGTGCAAAACAAACAAATTTTACACATAGTCTCTCTCATCTTTAATAGGGGCATATCCATACAACAGAATATTACTCACTGATAAAGAAAAGTGCTCAAGCCATGAAAAGACATGAACAAACCCAAAATGCGTATTTTAAGGAAATAAGCCAAACTGAACAGCCTACATACTATATGACTCTAACTATATAACATTCTATAAAAGGCAAAACTTGGAGACAGCAGAAAGATCTGAGGTTGCCAGTGGTTTGACAGTAGAGAGGGAGTGGTGAATAGGGAGAGCACAGGAGATCTTTAGGGCAGTGAACTGTTCTGTAGGACACTGCAATGGTGGAGATGTCATTATACAACTGTCAAAATCCACAGAATGTATGACATAAAAAATAAGTTCTAATGTCAATTACAAACTTTAGTTAATAAAAATGTATCAATACTAGCTCATCAATTTTTAACAAATTTACCACACCAATGCAAGATGGTAACAGAGGAAACTAGGGGAAGGAGGTAGGGATAAGGGAACATATGGGAAATCTGTAGTTTTAACTCCATTTTTCTATAAACCTAAAACTTCTCAAAAACAAACAAAGTAATCAAAAATACCCCCAAAAGGCTATTTTAAAAAAAGCAAAGAGAAAAAAACGAAGACAACATATTAGCAGCTATTACTATTGCAATTACTATGTTTCAAACTATTATTCAGTTTCCTCCATATAAATTGTACGTATGTTCTGTCTCTCTCCAAGGATTTCCATGAATCCTGGAATGAATCCCAGAAAGGCCTTGGAAGTATGGTAGCATATGGTGGTAGCATTACACTTACCTGGCTTCTTAAAGTTAGGTTTGACTATGTCATCTGAGGAATATGGTCTTGAGTGGAATGTATCAAATTCCAGATTCGATTTTAAAAGTCAGTGTGCCATTTGTGGTATTTTCTGCTACTATGCTGTGGACCACATATGTTGAAATAAAACCTCCATCAGCGTGGGTCCCCCAAGTGACTATAATGAGCAGAGCTGCTCTGTCAACCTGTACTGATATGTAACATGAATGAGAAATCATCTTGTGTTAATCAACTAAAAATGTGGGATTCTTTTTGTTTGCTGCATAATCTAGCATATCTAATTAACATTTCTATCAAACCCTAACTAGCCTTTATAATTCTATTGAAATGTCATATTATTTGCCAATTTCTTTTTGCTTGGTGCTGAAGGCAATTCTCCCACTCTCAAAATTCCCAGAATACCTTATCTACACTTCCTAATGGCATTTAACACTTTACATTTGGTATCGTAACTGAATGCACAAACGCTTTATCTATCCCACTAGAATCTGCTTTTAAGGGCAAGATTTATCTTATTTTACTACATCTGAAGCACCTAGTGGAGTATGTCTGAATACTATATAGATTTTTATCCAATAAAAATGAGACTCCTATTGCTAATATATTGGTAGGTCCATCAAGAGAAAGAAAATATCTTGAAAAATAAAAGGTTTACTGTCTCTTAAATTTTATGTAAAGTAAAAAACGCAAAAAATAAGCATTTTCATTCAGATTAATTTTATACTCTTAGGCAATCACAGTGTTCTTTATTCTGAAGAAGATAACTTATTTTCCTTTTAATTTAAAACTATCTCTATTCCAAAGAAAGCTGCTATAATTAACGGGTACTAATAAACGCTAACAGAAATGCTGAGTGAACTACATAAGAAAATAATTTGTTCTAAGAAAGAATTTTTTTTTTTTTTTAAAGACGGGGTTTCACTATGTTGGTCAGGCTGGTCTTCAACTCCCGACCTCAGGTGATCCACCCGCCTTGGCCTCCCAAAGTGCCTGGATTACAGGCGTGAGCCACCACGCCCGGCCCAATAATATTATTTTAAATTTGCTGAACAGGTATTTTCTTAAGTCTCTTACTCTGTCTTTTTTGCCTATGTGGGTTATGGCTGCCAGAAATTTACATTCCGAACATCATTTGATGTTTCAATAAATAGCCTTGGGCCTCTAAGGCAAAAACTAGAACCTGTACCACCTCTACTGCCATTTAGCAAAATAAAGGTTTAAAAAATAATTTCAATAACAACTAATAGAAAATAGGCTAGCAGTGGAGAACTACCAGGAACAATCTTAAATCTACCTTAGAAAAAACGTACACCACCCAGGTACCTTGTCTTTAAGAAAGTATGACAACAATATCCTCTGTTATAAGAGTGTTGGTAATCTAGCTGGTAAAAGTAACCCAGATATAACAGGATCAATAGCAGGACAAAAATGTCTACCAAATGTCAAATGAATAGCAAAAAAGTACAAAAGAAATTTAATCTAGGCCTAAGGATTGTAGGGAAACTAGAAAACTAGAATTTAAACTGGACATTTAATTAAAAAAAAACACCTGATGATATATGAGGCTTTCTGCAAAACAGTACTGAGAGAGAAGGAAGGAGAGAGAAAGAGAAGAGAGAATGGGAGAGATGGAAGAATGGGAGGGAGGTAGTGCGGGGAGGGGGAGAGACACTGATTTATATCTAAAATACTAGAATGAGACTAGATTATATACAGCCTTAAACGTCAGGGATAAAACCCTGACGTCTATGCCTATAGTATGGACAATGGAAAGCTTCTTCCTTTCTTTCTTGCATCTTCTGACCTGGAAATCTGAAAAGTGATCTTTCCAAAAGAGTCACAAGATAACGTGTGTAGAATGGCTTATGATAACAGAAACAGGTACTGAAGAGAAAGGAGATGTTTGGAATAAAGAACAGAGGAGGCAGTGGCACTTTTATTTTCTGAGACAGGAAATAGATTGAAGTAGGGGAAAGTAACAAGGACTTTTTTTAAGGTTGAGAGGATAAAGAAAATTATCACCCTCCTCCTCAGTGAACGTGAGAGTAGGTCATCTTGAAAAAGTAAGTGTGCTGGGAATAAAACTGAAGACTTGATATATGTGTCAAAGATTTGAAATAATTGCTATAGGAAATCTGATAAGGAGCTCACAAAAGATAGCAATGAGGTCTGGTTTAAATTAGAAGGCATGAATTTGTAGTGAACGCAAGTCCATAAATTTCTGTTATTTCTGGCTAAAAAAAGAAACAGTTGAGATAAATGAACACAGTGGATCTAGAGAAGTTGGGAAGTTATAATGGAGGACTCTAGTGGTTTTAAAAAGTGCACATTAAAATGCCAAGTTATTAACTTTAAAAAGGTGGAGAGTAAATGGTGGCCTAGAAGTCTTGAGAAGAGTTCAGGATCTGGTATAAAGTGTTGAAAGAAGTGATAATTATGAAAAAAAAAATCATGATTTGAGTCATGGTGATAGGATATTTGATTTAGAACTCATGGGTGGCTGGGCACGGTGGCTCACGCCTGTAATCCCAGCACTTGGGAGGCCAAGGTGGGTGGATCATGGGATCAAGAGATCGAGACCATCCTGGCCAACATGGTGAAACCCGGTCTCTAAAAAAAGAGAACTCATGGGTGAGTGAAATTTCTCTCTTAATCTCTCATAAATGGTCTAAGATATTCATTTTAAAGACATGCACTGATAAAATACTTCAGAAAATACTTTCTTCAAAGTCTCACACGAAATTTGGTATGGTAACTCATTAAAGGAGAAGTCTGAAGAATGAGGAAAGGTGAAACTGAAGAGTAAGGACTTCTTTAGAAGATGTACATTGAAGGAAGTCCCTCTCAGAAGAGGAATTTTCTAAAAATTACTCAGAGTTTGTCCCCTGGGAGTTTGGAGGATGAAGACTAGGTGATGATACATGCCTGTCTGTCTGTAGTAGCAAAGCAAAGATGCATGGCTGCAGCGGGAATGACTGTTCTTTCAGAGCTTGCCATGGCAAGGGGTTGTGTGTTTCCCCTAGGACAAAATGTGGGCCTGTTAAAGAGCAAGACTCTAGAAAAGAATCTAGCCAAAGAGAACAGCGTTGGTGGGACAGGAATGATGCCAATCAAAGAAACAAAAGGAAACCCACAGAAGGCATCCCTCATATCAAGGAACCTGTACATAGAAAAGCTCCAGCAATGAGTCGTTAAAAACCAAAAAAACAAACAAACAAAACAATAAACAAACAAACAAACAAACACCCGAGGGAGGGACAAGAATCACAATCTAGAATGCCCCACTTCCAAACTACAGGTTTCAGGTTTCCCACTTTAAAGGAGGTCTGAGCTGGTGAGAGGAGAAGCTCTGAGCTGGATTAGAAAAGCCATAAGATCTGTCGGAGAGTCACTGAGGTAAAAAGGAAGCTCCAATAGAACATGTTTAAAGGCACTGGGATGGAAAGAATCGAGCTGATTTCTGTTTGTACCGTGTCTTGGAATCAAGAGCGAAAGTTACTTAAATAGGAAAATGGAAGATTAGGTCTTTTAAAAATAGCTCACTGGAGAATCCTTAAGGCATTTAATAGGAAGAACAAATAAAATCACTTTTTGTCTCTTTTTATACTGTTTAATTTGAAGAGTTTTTATTTAATGATGTCAAACTCAGACTGTAGTACTTTTTTATTCATATTGCTATTAGGAGGTTAAAAAAATAAAGCTAACTATATTTTACCCTATTAGGGACATTGCTATCTTAGGGAAGCTTTTTAGTGACAAAGGAACATAAACATACTTAACAAATATACTGCCATGTTTCCAAATACTGCTTGGATATGTGAAGGAGAAAAGAAGGAGCAGACAGGAAGAGAAAAGTTAGGGATTTTGAAACAGCAAAATATCGAAGAAAGAAACTTTATTTTACTGCAAAAATTAAATTCATATGTAGTAGATTTGATAATACTCAAAAATAAGAAGATTAAGATTGTACTTAATACAGTCTTTATGCTTGTAATTAAAGCTTCAACATTGTCACGAGGAAAGGTAAAGAAATATCTATCCTTTACAGCACTTAGCCTGCTTATGAAAGACTAAATAATGTATTCTACAAATACGTACTTCACTCACACTCTGAAAATTGCTTTAAGTGGTAAAAATTAATAATTAAGCAAATGATTAGACACTAGGATAAATTTTAAATTGAGTCATTAAGTAATGATTTGTTGTTGGTTGTTGAAATTGCTGCATTAAAATAAAGAAATAATGCCGAAATACCTTATACTCATGACCTGCATTAATCTACCAACACATCTGTACTTTGGAAAAATGATTTACAAATATCTAATCATCTAAATTTTGAAATCTGATCTTAGAATATAAAAACTACTACTGGTCTTTAAAAAACTTAGAGAATGGTCCAGCCCTCAAGAACACAAAAGTGAACATATTGCTGACAAAAGTGTTTTGATATAGCTTGAACTTTTCAAAGTGATTCTTAAAATTGTTAACCTCTATGAGCATACTTTAAAGTTTTCAAACCAGTGAAGCACATAATCATTTGCAGCCATTATTGAAGGTACATTTAACAAAAAACCAACTTAACTTCAATGAAGGTATAACACTACAACATAAACCTTTAAGAAACCTTCAGAGAAAACATTAAAATAGGTTGCATCTTAGGTGACCAGAGATTAGATTTAATATAAGAATATAGTCCAGAGGAAAAAAAGAGAACAATATATTAAACCTACAACAACTTGTAGAAGTCTGAAATCACAAAAAGAGATGGCAGAGCTAGGTCACAGGTGGAAATACAGTAGAATAAAAACAGTTACATAAAGACCTTTATCTGTTAATGAGGCGAGAACCATTTCTAAACTTTTTATAGGTAAGGTAATAATTTTGTACTCCTTGTTTAACAACCAAAAGAATTTTTAAAAAAGTAATGACAGTAAAAAAAATTGACACAAATGAGTGTAAATTGAACTGTATTTATACTTTATCTACTTACAAGCCAGTATTCATTTTGAAAAAGAGAAACTTTTACTGCAAAGAATGCTGATACTAGGATAAAAACATACAAAAACTGCCAGTGTGTACACAAAGCATAATAACTGACACTACACAAATGAGAATATTCTCTTTGCAAGCGGATTGAGCATGGCTGGCTGTAGTTACTTTTCACAGTACAGGTTTTCAAACTTCACAACTCATGACAAACATTAAAAAGTAAGATTCGACTCAGCTAAAATACAGTGCTTAGTGTCTAACAACAACAACAAAAAAATTCACGTTTAGATCCCTTTCCCTTACCTCCCTCCAAGTTCAATAGATTAGTTTCTGCTGGGTTTACAGAAATCACCCATATTGTCAAATGGTACCTCCCTTAACACAGATCTTATTTCACTGAATTTCATGAAGAAAGGGCCCTGAAGAGTTACATCATCTTCTACATTCATCTTCCCACACTGTACCATAGCACCATCTTTAGTCAACTCACTTGTTTTACAGTATCTTTGTGTTTTATTCCCCTATTCATTAGAAAGACAAAAGCAGATCCCACTTAATGATATTTTTCCCTTTCCCATTACAAGTCATGTTTATTTATAAAAAAAAAAGTTATCTGAGTTTCTACATCAGGAAAATCTAAAATGACTTTAGGACAAAATCTAATCTGAGAATCTCTTGCAATGAGTAATAGAAAATATCTATTTTAATATATAAAATCTAGTTTCTATAACACAGGCTCTAGAGTCAGGGAGGTCGGTTACATCACTTTTTAGCTGTGTAATCCTTAACTTCTCCAAACCTCATTTCTTTCTTTCATCTGTGGAAAGGAGACAAAAAACAATAACCACCTTAAAGGCTGTGGTGAGGATTAAATAGGATTATACATTTTAAGTGCTTAGATAATGCCAGGCACAGAATGATGCTCAATAAATGTTAACTTCTATTATTATTAGTAGTATGATACTTTCTTATTTTAAAAATGTTTGTACTGTTTGATCTAGTCATTATATTGAAAGTATACTTATATAAAACAATTGTACAGCACTTAAAAATAGATTATTTAAGAGTATTTAACAACATGGTAAACTGCCATACATATATTTTTTAAAAGGCCATTATATAACCAGAAGTATAACTGTAATTTTTTAAAGCAGATTGTCATAGGACATTCTAAAAAACATGAGCAGAAATGTAGTATCATTATGTGCTAAACTGCAGATAATTTAAAATATTTTTCTTCTTCATGTTTAAATTTTTTTCCCAATATTCAACAATGACCATGTATTACCTTTACAATAGTTTAAAAACTCCAAAGTGTATTTTTTTCCCTGATATCAACATTTTTCAGAAAAGTGGATTTAGAAAAAAGAAAAGAAAAAAGGAGAAAAACATGAGAGGCATGTATTTTTTTTAAAGTGATATTTTATATAAAGGATATCAATTTTGTTATGAAACAAAATTCTTATTTTGGATTATTACTTTCTAGCTTTAAAGTTAATCAAAATTCAAGAGTCCAAAACTTTAATTATAGCACATTTAATTATATCTTCAGAGTAATATTTAATTTGAAGAGTGAATTAATGCAGATTCTCCTACTTAAGTAAATATAAACTACTTAGCAAAAAGGGACTATTAGAGGAAAAGGCCAATTACACCTTATGTGTAAACTTATTGCTAATTGTCTTATTAGACAAAAGGATATTTTAAAAGGCAAAAAGTCTCTCTTGAGGAACATTAACTTGGAGAAAGCAGATGGATCACTTAAATCCTAAATCCCAATATCTCCTGTTGCAAAATAGGTGTGATATTGAGCTTTGGGTATAGATGCTATCAATTGCAGTGAGAAAAAAAAAAAGACTGTGAAACCAACCTAAGGAAGCCTATCAAAAAAACCAAAGAAATGGTCGGTTAAGAAAAAGAGAAAGCAGGAGAGGCGTAGTTCACTGAAGGCAAGAAAGAAGTATTTTCAAAAGGAGGAAATTACCAACAAGGCCAATGAAACATAACACAGAATAATAGAGGAAGATTCTTGATGCAGACAAACTGAATTTACAGCTCAGAGAAGTTCCTGGACATGCAGCTGGGCAATTTCAGAACTTGGAAAAGAGAAAGGGAATATGTTTTATTGGTGACCAAGGAATACGTTTTATTGGTGACTACTGAAGCTACTACTAATTTAAGATACAGCAGGACTGGACTAAGCTGGAACTATGGGGCACTGAGAGGACAACGCGGACCATACTGTTATAATTTGCCTTATTTGTTAATGGCATTTTGCCAATGAAAAATGTGTTAACAACAGCATATCTGATATTCCCAGAAAAAGATAATTCAATTTTTAAAGTAATGTGATGGGAAACAAATAACAAAACATATGCTATGATTAAGGAAGTATATCATTAATGGTTCCCTCTACTGGGAATCAGGGAAGCAGGTGGTAGAAAGGGAAAGAATTGTAGGGCATAAAGATAAGGTTCTGAAGAATTTACATGTATGAATCACTACCCTTTGTCTGACAATGACTGACACACACACACACACACACACACACAAACATATATAAAGTACAATCAGTAGTCTCCCCATTAACTGTAGTTTTGCTTTCCCAGGTTTCAGTTACCCATGGTAAACTGTGATCTGAAAATATTAAATATAAAATTCCAGAAATACCATGGAATACTATGCAGCCATAAAAAAGAATGAGTTTATGTCCTTTACAGGGGAGGATGAAGCTGGAAACCATCATTCTCAGCAAACCAACACAGGAACAGAAAACCAAACACCACATGTTAATGAGAACACATGGACACAGAAAGGGGAACAACACACACCGAGGCCTGCCAGGAGGTGGGGACAAGGGGGAGGGACAGCATTAGAACAAATACCTAATGCATGCAGGGCTTAAAACCCCTGACGGGTTGACAGGTGCAGCAAACCACTATGGCACATATATACCTATGGAACAAACCTGCACGTTCTGCACATGTATCCCAGAACTTATAGTAAAAAATATATATATATTTATATTCCAGAAATAAACAATTTGTAAGTTTTAAATTGCATACCATTCTGAACAGCATGATGAAATCTCAAGCAGTACCCACTAGATTCCACTTGGGACATGAATCATCCCTTTGCCCAGAATATGTCCACAATGTATATGCTACCTGCTCATTAGTCACTTAGGCGTCTCAGTGACCAGATTAACCATCACATAATTGCAGGGCTTGTGTTCAAGTAACCCTTATTTTACTTAATAACAACCATGAATTGCAAGAGCAGTGATGCTAACAATTTTGATATGCCAAAGAGAAACCATGTTTCCTTTCACTGAAAAGACATGTCTAGGAAAAAATAAATGGCTTAAGCCATCTTCTAGGGGCCCTGGAACACGTCCCCTGCAATTAAGGAGGGGGGCTACTGTACTGAGAGTCTACTTTTCTAAAATAAAAGAATTAGTAGCATCCGAGAATTAATACAAATTTCCTTAATTAAGCATAAGGTTTTCTTTTGGCATAAATGCTATAAGGCATATTGATGGCACATAATCACGTTCTGAAATTCTAAATGTGTTTATACGATATGCTCTAAAAGTTAAAAACCTTAACTTCCAGGCTCCACAAGGAATGTGAATGTGCTAGCACAGATTTTCCAACATTTCCATCCTTAAAAGAATCCACGTGTATATATAACAAAAAGGATGTGTTGCTGATATTGACCTGTTAAAAAGTCATTCAGCAGGCTTGAAAACTTTTGTTATCAGAAACTGCATACACCTTGACAGAGTGGACTTATAAATTGTCTTACAACTGTCTTCAGTGGTTTGTTATGTTTATATTTTATTTTATTTACTTTGTATTTTCATTTCAGTTTCAAGTTTACAGTTTTAATGACCTGGACAAAGAAAAAATACGTCTTTTTATAGTCTAAGAAAAATTTCTTGGATATTTCTTCGCTTGTTACTAAAACATGTCTTTAGTTAAAAACAAGTCTCCATATGAGTTAGGTCTTTTCCTATTATTCATACAAGGCAGAGCCAGTGACTTAAATATGGCTTAAACAAAACAAACCTTTTGTTTCTAAATATCACACGCTCTACTTATAAAATAAATATATTAGTGCATGATCTTCTGCGTGATTCACAGAGGACCATAATTCTATGTTTAAAGTGAAACATGAATTTCCATCAACACTAAAAAGTACTATTTGCTAATTATCTAGAATACATTTTAAAAATATGATAGGATAGCATATAATTGAAAAAATTTAGAGAGCCATGAATGCCACGGTTTAAAAATACGTTAATTATAAAGACAGCTTTCATTGCCTCTTAACTCTACCAAGAAATTATAACAAATGGACTTTTTCTGCATGAAAATGTTAGACACGACCTTCCGCTGTTTTATGTGAAACTCTGAGACAGGATAGATTTGATAAGACAGAAACATTTGATGTGTGTGAAGGCAGAAAATGAAACTCTTCAGATTACTTTTAAAAAACATTTCTTAGCATTTGAAAATCAGAATATCATTACTAATTTTGAACTTTTCTCTCTGTGCTTAAAATGCTCGGCCCTTAGTAAGCACCTCTACACTTCCCAGTATTGCCATTCAGCCTTCTACACATGAGCAGCCCAAAGTTCAAGTGAAACAACTTGCTGAAGTTCACAAGTACTGTAAATAGTTAAGACTTGAACCCAGTTTGTATCTTTTCAAAACTCACAAAAGCGCTTTCATGTTCAGATTATAAGAACTCCATCAATTTAATGGTAATTTTTTTTGGGAAAAATAACTATTATCACTTAAAGACAAAAACTGCTTATAGATACACAATCTAATTTCAGAAATGTCAAAAAATGAACATATTAAAATGCAAGTAACATGGCATAATGCACTTTATTTTTCTAACCTCTAATCTACAACTTCTTCTTACGCCTAGTAAAGATTCCATCAGAAAATCAAAACTAGAATGCTTAACTATATTTGATTTCAAAGAACTCAATTCCATTAACTACCAGAGTTCATTCTTTGAATTTTCTTGGCTTAGATTTGAAGGTTGTCTTGAAGAGGTCTCTTAGTCATCACCAAAAGAGCACTTCCTAAACCACAATATGTAGGTTAGAAAGAAAATTTTTTAACAGATAAGTAATTTTACAAAATCAGAACTAATTTAAATGTTTAATATATTACAGGAACCAAATTACTTTCACTGTATCTACATCTACAATGCATGCAATCTCACTTTGTATTTTTGAAGCCAGTATTTAAGCCTTTTCTATTATTTAGGTGACGCTTTACCAGTTGTGAGAACAGACTAGTTTAATTCCACGAGGACTAATTTTTCACAATGAACGTGTCTCTCACACTTACACTATAAATAAAAACTAGAATAAAAACTTACATAATTAATACATTCCATACCACTTCTGAATTTCATAACAGTATGATCTATGATCTACTGGTTGATTATATAACCCAATTTAGTATTTCAAATACGGAGTTAATAAGGTAGAAATACTTTCATTAACTTTTTTAAAGCTTTAATAAAATGTCCTTTATCTTAACTCTCGGCTTTTTGGTAGCTGAAATAACAAAATAACAAAAAATAAAAACTTAAATTTGAAACTAAAGGACAATACGAGGTTTGTGACTTCTGAAAGACATTTATATGTATGGCACCCTACTATACTTTGATTAATTATCTCAGTTATCACTTAGTTTCTCATCACATATGGTATTCCACAGCATGCTATGTAAATGTACCAGGCTACATGCCACTTAGAAAATGGCTTAGTTTTTCAAGCTTGTAGTAAGCATAATTTAGAAATTGGCTTAGTTTTTCAATTTTGTAAATTATTAGTATAGAAAAAGATGGTCTATTTCTAGAAGTTCTAATCATTTTCCTTTCTCTGTGAATTTGATATTTAAATATATCAAAATATGTGTATCATAAACTCTGAAAAACTGTTATCTTAATAAATTATATTTTCAAAAAGATTCTTAAGAAATAATTTACTGAAGTATATATGCTTAATGTGTATTATATGGTTCCTATGAAAACTACCCTAGGTTATAGAACTAAACAGATCAGTACTGATTCCAAATCTATTAATATTATGAAGAATGACTGGTAAACAACCTATGCTTTACAGAAAATGATTACTTGATATAAGCATTGTCTACAAATACGTTTCAGAAAACAAGTCTAGGACAACCAAGTATTAATAAAACCACCTACTTGACCAGGCAATAATGATGAATAATTTCAATTCAGGACATAAATGTTCAGTATAAATAATAACATACTCTATTTTTTTTTTTTTAGCAAAGTACCAATTATAATTAGTGGGATTGTTAAGCAAGTCATTATTAATAGTCCCAAAGTACAGCACTCCATCAGAAACTAAGGGATTAAAAGACATTTATACAAACAATTTTGTTTACTAGGGAACATGCTAGAAGTAATTGGCAACAGCCTGAATTTAGTTGAGGACCTTGTTCTACAGTAGAGGATCAACTGGAAATCTGTGGGCTTTATCCTACCCTCCAACAAAGAGGAAATCTAAAGTTTAATACAAAACTAAACCATCTTTGAGGATAACCACACACCACAGTTTTAATTCTCAGACTTTAGTAAGTCTACAAAACACTGCAGATTTGTTCTATTTAATTCTAATATGGTACACAATACAAACAACGTTTTTTCCAGACTTTTTACATACTGAGTGATATACATTTTACCTAAAAATTACTTTTCTATCAGCCATGTAAAATCCAGAAACTTAAAATTCAATCTAATGTCAGATAAAATCCCAGAGGTCAAATGAATAGTAAAAACATTAAAAAGTCCCCTTTTTTATGGGTCAGTTATATGCTTCAAATTTTAAAGATCTTTAAAGGATAATTCATTTTAATTTTATATTTTTCATAAATCTTCTCAATGCATAAAACTCAGACATTCAATTTCCAATATTACCAAGTTCAATTAAATGTGCTTGTTTAATGTATTGTGGCAAGATACTCCTGAAGAGATTGTTCTGTTCTTAAAGAGCCACAATTCTCAATGACTATTTTACTTGAAAATACGTATTTAAATATGTTGTTTTGACATAGTTATAGAATTTATTTCCTCAATGCAGAAAACAGAAAAAAAAACACCAAAATTAAAAAATACTGTATGTCCTCTACTTAAAGATTTTTTAATACAAATGATTATTGAGAAATATGACTTGCCTTAGCTCATCTGTCACACATTTGTAGTTCTAGAAATCTCCCATAAGGACTTGGATAAAATTTCTGCGCATATGAATTCATAAATTATTACCACTCAAAAAATGTAGCATACTAGAAAGATCAAATAAGGGTGAACCAAATAGAAGTCTCCAAACTAAGACAGCTCATCTTACAGTAGTCAGATAATGACCTGTCGTGTACACTCCACGGCTTCTCACAAAACAGAGCTTAAACAAAGATGAAAAGCTAGAATAGTAACTGACATAGTCACTGTAAAGTACGTGATGGATATTTAAATCCTCAGTGGCATTTCTGAATACATATGACTTGGAGGAAGCACTTTTAAAAGATATATTTATACATATCCATTTAACCATGTTAAGACAAGTTATCTTCATTTTAAGTGTTTCAGCAGACACAAGTTGTTGAGATCTTTATCGAGAATATCCTGGAAAAGACTGAAGCATGAACTATGTCCTATTTGCTTAACTACAATACTAAGTCTACTTTATATCTTATATGGCAATATACAATATGATATTAAAATGTCAATTTGTTCGCATTTGACTTCAGTTATGTACATTGTGTACTTGTTTTAAAATTCCAAAAAGTTAATTTTTGGCTTCAAAACTTTGTAAAAACTGAAGTTTCTAAAAACTAGATATAACAGTAGTTCTTATTCCTAACTGCTCATAAAATCACCTGTGGAACTTGTAAAAAACACAAATATCTGTCCTTAACCCTTCTCTCTCCTCTTCCTGAACAATTCAGTTTAAAAGTTATCAGATGATAAGCAAAGCAGGTATCCATGTGGGTAGGAGTAGAGGGTGATAAGAGATTGGTTTCATATCAGGAGAGTAATGATATAAGAGTATATATATTAAGGAATATGGGAGCCAGTTTTCTGTTGGAGATTTACAAAGGAGTTATTTACAAAGATAAAAAGGAAGAAAATTAGTTTTCAATGTCTATAAAAACAAAAATATAGATATAAGTGTGGTTGTGGTATGAATACGTATACCTACTTACACCTAGTCCTTGGCTTTGTCTACTGAGAAGAACCAGGAAGAACAACATCCCAGTAACAGTTACCACACAAGACCTTGGTTTCTGCCTGGAAGACCTTCAGCAAGGAAGTTCTTGAAGATTAGTGGAATCATGTCAAAAGGGTATAGAAGACAGCTTGAAGTGGCTTTTATTAGTCAAACTTGGAGCAATTTGAAAAAGAAATAGATAATAACATTCGATATAACCCCACTGAATAAAACAGGAAATGAAGGTTTGATAAGGAATAGGGTATTTTTACATAGTCTCAAGGTTTTTCCCCCACAAATCACTAATTAGTTAGAAAACTGGCAGACGACTCCTAAGATATAACATCATTATCTACAATTCAAATAAAAATTTTGTGTAGAATGCATGCAGTATCACATCTGTGGTATTCTTATCAAAGATGCATAATGAATCTAAACCACAAGAAAATATTTGAAAAATGCACAGTGAAGTACATTCTACAAAATAACTGCTCTGTAATTTTGAAAAGTCACAAACTAATGAAAGTTAAGGAAAGACTAAGAACTGTCCAGATTAAAGACAAAAGAAACATGAAAACTAAATGTAACCTGTGATTCTATACTGAATCCTTTTGCCATAAATGACTTTACCTTACTGAAATTAATGGCCAAACCTGAATGAAATCTGAGAATTAGACAGTAATAATATATCAATGTTAGTTTCCTAATCTGGCTGATTTTTTAAAATAAATGAAAAAACACTGAGAGATTTAAAGCACAGATATGACAACTACATTTTCAGAAAGTTATTTTTGATGATGCATCTCAAATAGTAAAAACATTTTAAATATGCACTTCAACATAAATATATATGTGTGAAGTTTTATGTACCTGTTCTAAAGTACTAGCATATTTAAATCATGAAATAGATATGAAAATTAAAATAGATGTTATATAGAATTAAGTTAATTTAATGAGTCATTTTGTATATCTACTGTGGTGCAAACACTTCATTTAGAGGCCTCTAGTGAGCAGAATGGATAAAAAGGGGTAAGTCTGGCACACCTATTTAGATAGCTTCTAAAACAGGAAGAACCATAATAGAATGAGAAAGAGTTAGGCACTAAATCAAGACAGTAGTGCCTAACTCTTTCTCATTCTATTGTGAGTGGAGAAAAGGAGCAAAGAACAGGATGGAGAAATATTTGAGGAAGAAAACTTTTATAGGACTCAGGAAGTTGTCTGCTATGTGAGATAAGGATGGGGAAGGCTTGAGGATGATTTCAGTTACGTGACTTGGGTAATCGGATGGAAGTAGAAATGAAGTAAAAATAAGAGAAAATTAGGGTTATGAAAGAGGAAAACACATTTCTTTTCCAGGCATGTAGCATTTATTAACAATAGGATTTTCACAACACAGTAAAGAGCAAGAAAAAAAAGCACCAATGCATGGTGACAAGTAGCAATGAACTAGCTCCACTGAATATAAGCATAGTGTATTGTATGGATGGCTGCTGTCTTAGTCAATGGCTTTGAAGCATAGCCTATGGGAGAAGATGTGTTTTGTATATGACTGTGTGTGTCTCCGTGTATTTGTATGTGTATATATTTGTGCCTCCATGTATGTATATACATGTAGATATGTTTGTGTCCATGTAACTGGCCATTTTTTATGAAACTCAAAATGACTATCTAGGTTTATGAAGAGCTGATGAGACAGAGAAAGTCTTATCATGCCATACATCATGGGTTTGGGTAGAATAAAAAGACATTCTTCTTTTAGGCAAATTGTTATTAAATCAATATTATTAAAACTAGGTGCACTTCAGCTTTCATGTGCTAAAACAAAAATATTATGAATTTAGATATGATGAATCTTATTACACTCTTATGAAATTTCCATAAAAATAATAGGTAGGGATAAAGACAGAAATTTTTGCCCTCATACAACCCCACATCAAAAACCTGTTACTTGAAAGACAAAGTAATATATAAATAGCTGCTAATAGTATAAATAGCAATATTTTAGAGTTTCCCTGGTCCACAGAATTTAGACAAAATGTTAAAGTGTAATTTATTTTTCAAGCAAATATTCAACTATACACCCTTGCTTTGTATGATCTAAACTTCTAGGCAAAACAAACAATTTCTATATAGGAGTCAAAATTTCAAATAAAAGTGAAGACCTGCTGAACTTAACAACGTGCCTACCGCGGAAAAAGAAGTTAAAGAAATTTTACCATATAAATTTATTTGCAACTGATTACTCTCTTTCTTATGGCAATAAGTATTTCTCTTTTAGCTTTTCATTTCATTAAAATATATGAATATGGCAAACATACCCAGTGCTACCTAGCAAATAATATTCTACCAAAGCAAATGTAGGAGAATAAAGGATAAGCAAAGCATGTGAACTTTCATTCTAGGTTTCTTTTAAGCCCTAAGATGTTACTAATTTTCTTGACTTGGATGTTAATAACATACAGCTTTCTGAATGTAAAAGCTTCTGCAGCATTCACTGAATTAGAAAGCATGACATTATTTATCAATGCTTTCTCTTAGGATCTAATACTAGCAAACATCTTTCAGGAGAAAATGCAAACAGAAATTTACTACCCACTGATCATGAACGGAAGTCTTCCAAAGTAAGAAAAACAACTGATGTGGCACAAATATTCAAGGGAATGAATTAAGTCTCTATTAAGTTTCAGCTTAAATATTAAATTAAGTTTAATTTTTCATTGGAAAATAGTCACATATTAATAGTATATGGTTATAATGAAAATATAAATCCATTTCACTGTTGTTTCATTCCTTACAGTAAACTGCTGTGATATTCCAAAATTAGAAATCATATTTGATGAAATTTTGAAAATGTTAGGTGTTTACGTTGGTATTCAACTATAGGTCAAACTGCACACAGCAAATACAATGCAAGTTTTCTAACAATGTGCCTTCCTAGTTTATTTCCACTCAGAGTCCAAACACCCATTCTGTAGTAGAGTAGAAAATAAAACTAAAACTTTATCCAATGGCTACTGGCACCTATGGCATGTACAAAATGTATGCTATATTTCAAACAAATCTGAAACATGCCCCCTTGCCTTTTCAATGTTCATTAACATTACTATATAATTAACATTTCATATAATACCACATATTTATAGTATCACTGAGCCTCCTCAAAAGAATATATGCAAAAAGGTATATTGTAAAAAGGTGGAAATCCTGTTTCAAAAATTGCCTTCCCAACTTGTTTGTTGAGGGTAGGAGAAATCCCAAACAAAAAAATACACTTAAAAAAACTTATTAAAGAGACTCATAAGACAACAATTTAAACTCTACAGTGCTTCACTGTTTTTACATTTCAATGAAATTTTGGGAATATATTTTTGAACTATGCAATAAAATTTTTTAAATTAAATGTTCTCTCTTAAATCTGGGCCTTAATTAAATGCCTAGAAAATAATTCTTGCTACTACATAGTTTACAATTTTAGGTAAAAATGCTTGATTATTAAATAAAATATACACAAATATTATATTTTAATAATCATTATACAAATGTGTGTGTGTATGTGTATATATATATATATATTTTTTTTTTTTTCTTTTCCTGAGATGGAGACTCGGCCTGTTGCCCAGGCTCGAGTGCAATGGCATGATCTTGGCTCACAGCAACCTCTGCCTCCCAGGTTCAAGTGATTCTCCTGCCTCAGCCTCACATGTAGCTAGGCTTATAGGGATGCACCAACATACCTGGCTAACTTTTTGTATTTTTAGTAGAGATGGCATTTCACCATGGCAAGAAAATCACCATAGCAATATATTCTTAAGGTGTATTGTTTGAAATGTTGGTTCTTCATAATCCAATTATCTTTAAAGTTAAGAAGCTGATTGTGTGACATGGAAAAACTATCAAAAGGAAGGGAAACAATTCCTTTTCTTATAGGCTCTTCCCCTTACCTTGGAAGATGAAGAATCACACTCCTGACATATCCATCCATAGCCTGTTTGTTTAGGAGACTTTTTCAAAGGAGGATCCAAACAGCCAAAATGGTAGCAGAGTCTGCATTCATCACACCTGTAGGGTAAACAGATTTATAGGTAGGTGTATCTAAATAACATATAAACCATCTACTTCAAAGACAAAAAGACAAACTATTGTATATTTCAACTTCATCACTGTTAATTTTATCCTTGGCCCACAAGATCATCAAATTAATGATTACGATAAAGGCAAACTAAACCTGAAATAAATGTTTAGCAAAACAAAATACAAAGACAATAAAATCAACAAACGAAACAAATATTTAGAACACTTTGACAGTAGCACTATTAAGAGTATATTAATGAATGTATATAATCATATGTGTTCAAAACAACCACAACAATTTCAATTGTGAACTTAAAGAATTAATCATTTGCCCATTAAGTAGTTTAAAAATATTTAATAAGATACATATATAATTCAAGGATATGAATCCAATAATATACATTTTGATTATTTAAAAAATTGTAAAACTCAGAAATTCTACTAGGCTACACTAGATTGCAATCAATGCTATACAATTTGCACCTGATTTTCTCTTTCTTCCAGTTAAAGTAGACTGTAAATGAACTTTCTAACATTTATAGCATGCTAACACAATCTATAGCAAATAAAAATAACCTTTACATGTTAAATCACAGAACATTTAAATATACAAAGAGGTAAGAAACTACCCCAATAATTTAGTTTTATTCTCTCAAATTTACCTGTCACTTTCTTCAGACCATTTGGTTTTACAAAGTACTTCCTAGTACATTAAAAAACTTAATAAATATTTTGATGGTATATTTGCCACCTAGGATGTACAAAATCTAAGAAAACTACCATACCTATTCTTCGTTTCAGACAATCTCATCCTGCTGACAATGAAGAAAAATCTGTATTATTTCAGTGCTTTGTAAAAAAGAATTTTGCATCAGTTGGAATAACAAGACCAAAATTTAACAACAAATAACAAAGAGTATACACCTTATAGAAGGGATTGAATTCCTCATTTCACAGTACTTTTTTAAAAAAATTATTCATTTCACAGTACTTTTTTAAAAAAATTAAACAATAACACTTTCTCAACCAATCTGTCAGATTTTCTTTATTATTTATCTTTCACCAATTTAAAATTTCAAATGTCAAGAAATCTATGATTAAGAAACCAAGGGGAAAAATTTATAGAACATATATTACTCAAATAAAGTTGAATACTACTATTCAATAACCTTTTAAGAAAAGTGGGGCAGAAGCTCTCTTACATAAACAACACAGAAAGAAAAACAATTAACTTAGAGAAACCATCATAACAAAAGGGAATATAAATCTACATTTTTTAGCAGAAATTTCCTATTATGCTACAAAAATCCAATCTCCCAAAAACTCATTTGGGGACTGAGAGTTTCAGAAAAGTTAAGCAACTTAGCTAAGTTACTCAGGTAGAAAGAAGTTTAAAACGCAATTGAATGCCCTAAGTTTATGTATTTCTTCCTCTACAACTTCCTCCTTATGAATAAAATAAGCTTAAGTACTTTTCCAAAAACTTTTTATACTCAAGACTTTAAAAAATGCTTACTACGACAGTTCTAGCTACAGGAACAGATAAAGTCAAATAGGACCGACAGTACTTTACTTACTATGACATTATCACATATCTAAAAATATATTTAAAAGCAATTTAAATGTTCAAATATCTTTTGTTCTGGCATTAAGTAAGAATAACAAATAATATAAGCTAACTTCAAATGTGACATCAAGGGACTACCTGGCAAGCCCACATAATTTTATGCTTTTTTCTCCATACAACATATTTAACTTTCATTAGCCAAAATTTCAATTAAACATATGGATATAGAAACCTTCAAAGTATTCCTGAGATCATGAGAAGACTGAGACTTCTAAATAACTGAGAGTGTACTCCTTTATACATAAAAACCTGTGTTTTAATCATCCTTGATAAGAAGTTTAAAACTAATCACATTGCTTATTTCATCAAATAAACATATTTAATATAATTTATATTTGTCACCTCAGGTCATCAGTAAGAATAACATATACTGCTACATGTCTAACAGTGTGTTAGCCTTCCTTGGTATGCAGACCAGTAGTCTGCTGATCTGTTTGAATTCTTGTATTCAATTTTCATAGATTTTCAGGGTCCTCACTTGCTTGAAAACTACCAGCCACTGCTTCCTGATATTGTTAGTGTGTTTGGTTAAGCATAAATTCCCCCAAAACAATCTGTTATGGATTCAGAAACCAGACCACTAAAATTTATTGAGGCTATGTAAATGGACAGTAGAAATACATGAAAATGAGAATTTCTACTAAGTAAATGGGCTCAATTTTGTTTGTTAATTATAGTCTTTTCTCCTTAACTTTAGGTTTTTGGGTAGTGCGCCATATAGTTGAGATTGCTAATAAAGTTCTTCATGAAGTATTACCATCTTCCTAGTTCATATCAACTTACTACCTAATTACTGCATATTTTCTTTATAACTTTGTGTCATAATAATTTTCAAATTATGATTTCTAGTGTATAACTTGAGGCAATTATGAACATGAATCATAATTCATTTATCACCTTAATGTACATAAATAATTCTTGTTTCTATAGCTATGAAACTTCAGCTGATAAACTAAGAACAAGTTTGCCACACTGATATAGTTCCAATCTGTTGCTGATTTCAACTACTTGTAAAATCAAATTATCTTTCAGCTCAAGAACTAATGAAAAGAGGAAGAGAAAGTTTTTATATACTAGCTTATCAGAAGACAATTACAAATATATGCTATTCAGAAATGACCTAATCCTTGCTAATTGAGTCCTTCATTAGTGATACCTTTCAGAATTACTTAGTCGACATGTGCAACTCTCATGTATTTGTGATGCATTCCAAAGGAAAAATAATTTGCTTGTCAGAATTAGGGATAACAGGGAAGTTCTCTGAAGTTCTAGCTCACTCAACAGTAAATAAAAGCTGCAGCTTCAAGACTAAGTAGCAAAAAGAAGTCGTTAGTGCCCTTAGGAACTGCCAAAATCCAAAAAAGAGCCAATCTTGAAGTCAATAGTTTTGTTGATAAATAAATATACAAATATAACCTCTTTGTAAAGAGGTCTCAAATTATTTCAGTGTGAAAAAATCTGGTTGCTTCTACCTTAGAATATTGAATTGAAACAATCTGTAGCTTTATGTGCTAATCACAGAAACAACCTGATAAACATAAGTGAACTCTAGCAGAACTTGTAAGAATTAATAAACTACAGACAAATGTAAGAGATACCATTAAGAACCCAAAAAATCAAAGAACAATGTGGATGGCCAAAAATAGTAGCTTATTAATTTTACGCACACATACCACTTTGTAGTTTTTATCCAATTCCGTCACCCAACAAACTCTGGCTATGTTGCAAATTTAGACTATTTAAAAAACTCAAAAACCAAAAACTCCTAAGCGTCTATAATCATCTGCTACTGAAGAGCTGCAATGGAGTTAAAGTAGTTACTGACCAATTTTATTTAAGGTTTCTATCTTTATTTCTTACATAAACTTGGAAACAGGCATGCAGCACATAATATAGGACACAGTTAACTTATCAAAATAAATAGTGAATAAAATGTTTTAAAAAACTTTTGCAAAAGCAATCATTGATCCACAAAAGTATAGTGATATAACACAATATACTTTATTAAATAACACAAATGTCTATGTAATAAAAACAGACTATTATACCAATAGCACATTATTAAATAGGAAAGCAATGTCTTAAAATATTAAAAGAGAATATAAAACTAACCTGTAAAGAAACACTAAGATTTTTTAATAAAATGAAAACTGGATGCTTAAAGAAATACCATTTAAGCCTCTAGTAAACACTGTACACAATAACACTATAGGGCATAAAGGAATCCCAATTACAAGATAAAAGCAAACCTGATTAATTAGATTCTTACTAAATGCAACTTCCTAGACAACAGATTAATAACGAATATAGATGTAAATAACAAAGTAGCTTTATATATGGTCTTTTACACATTAATTAAAATGCAGTGACCAAATAAACATAGTCTATATGTATGTAAATACTTACTTAGTATATGATTAAGAATAGCACCCTAAACAAAGAAGAGGGAAAAAATGATTTATCTTTATATGCGCTATGATCCATGTAACAAGCAATTAGGTCAGGTGTTTACCTGACTACTGAGAATATGCAAACAAGTAAAAAGCAGCAGCTGATTTATTTCATCTTATGCCTAAGAGACAGGCCAAAAGTCAGTGTTCCACAGGGTTTCTTTAACATCTCTAATTTCTAATGGATAACTGCATTAGAGGAGTAAACTAAAATTACTTTTTAAAACCTAACTGAAAAAATTACGTGCACCTCCTACGCAAATAATTTATAGCCACTTATAAGCTAAACTTGAGAAAGAAGCAAAATCCATAACATAGACCTGAACAAGGGAATAATTTTTATGATCAAGTTGATTGTGATAATCACACTAGTTTTTATGCCAATGGAACATTTTACTTATAGCCCCTTAAGCTTATATAAAGCAAAACAATAAAGGGACTCTGAAAATAGAGACTATTACGTCTGTCCACTTAAAAAAAAATTATCCAGATAATCAGTGGGTTGGATTTCCCAACTTTTTCACTTCTGTGTAAAAATTCCACACAAGAACGTTAAAGAATATTAATCTTGAATATTATCATTACTTAAATAAAAATCTCACTAACATCTCAAACATCTATGCAAATCTATTAACAGGTAGTGATTATTTCATTGAATAGTGGCCAATTATTTCAATTAAACATCTTCATATAGATGGAGAAAATACAAACTGTGGTCAATGAGTTAAATCACTTTACAAATAATACAAGCTTGCACAAAATTCTGCATTCTACCAATACTGAATAATATTTAGTATCAATAAGTACAATATATTATTCCTTGTAATTTATAACAATTTTAGTGCAAATTACCTACATGAGCAATTTCTATACAAAATAATTAGAAAATGTTTTTTAATTGTTTCACAAATATAAGACTAATGTAGAGGACTTGAACCTAATTCATGAGTAGTAAGAAAGACACTAATATTCTTTACACATAAAAGTACACATAAAAATTAATTTTAAAAAATTGGAAATGTATCAGAATCCAAATCTATATTTAATAGTCATTTCGAGAGCGGGATCAATTCAGTTAGCTATGTCTGCAGCAGCCAGATTACGAAATTAAATGGGAAACAAAAAAATGAAAGATGAGACAAAACAATTCATATAAAAATACACAATAAGGTCAAGTACCTCTCCACAGCATGAGAGAAGGATTAGACATTTCCATACCTGAAACACGTCTGCTTTGTTCTTTAATAAACTGATCTCCATCTGCTCATGCCCTTGGAAATTTTTCAACAGTACAACCTGCTGTGCTCAAGCTCCAAGTAACTTTGTATCTCCTTGTTCATAATTAACTAATTACGCTCTGATCAATAGCGTAGATCCTGATTTTACAATGTAAATCAGATAAATGAGATAATTGCTGGGGGTCAATCTCATTTTATTTACAAAGCCCAGCATGCGCCTCCAATTTCATTACATCTTATGTACCTGAACAGCAGTGAATCTTATCAGCAGGCCTACAGAAAGCCTTACAGTGAGCACTATGGGAAAGAGGCTTCCATTTTTATAGAGAAATATTTGCAAAGCATGCCTATCTTAGAAATCACGATCCTTAATTTCATGTAAACTTACAAAGTGCTGATTCAGACAGGTAGAAAAATGATTCTGCCTTCATATGTCATGAAGTTCCAAGTTGAGTCTCCTAAACAAGTTTCAACTGCCATGTTAAAATATAAAAAAAATTTAATAATGTAAATATTCTGCTCTGCTGGAGAGTCCTTCTGAATTCCTTGAATAGATTTTAGTGAAATATTCATAAAATATTCTCATATTGAGAATCAAGTAAAATAGTGGTGAGTTTTATGAAATAAGTAACTTCGTTTAAAAACAGTGGTTTTCATTAAGTAATAGGATGTGAATACAGGGAAATAGGATGGAGTGTAAATATTTTTATTATTTATTGGTCAGCAGTCTATTTTTAACATCATAAATATAAAATCAGATGAACACTCAAGCAACAATGAATGACAATGATCTGTAAAAAATGCATAAATATAATTCCTAAAGTTAAGATGGATAAAGGCTAAGTTTTGTTTTCATGTTCAAACATAATCTTAATTTCAAGTCTTTATAACAAAAGGATTAGTGAATTGTGAACACAGGCTATGTTTATTGATTTCTTTCTGTATCTAAAATACTGCTGTTTCCATAGTGTAAAACAAACATTTATTTAAATTTATAAAATAAAAACATTGCACGTGTTGAAGATGGAATTACCAATTTCTAGAAGAAATTAGAGGAATCTAGAGGAAATCTAAGGACCCCTTTAAGGAGATTTAAAAAGCACATTCCTTTGTCAATCAATGTTGAGTACAACACAATGATTTTTTAAAAAATACTACCTAAAAATGGTTCTTAATGTGGTGTTCCAGGCCAGCAGCATCACCATGACCTGGGAATTTGCTAGAACTGCAAATTTTCTACTAAATCAGAAACTCAGGGGGAATGAGGAGGGAGTAATGTGGGTGGAGGGAGGATGAGGAGAGGAACAGGGTAGTCACCAGTGTTTTAACAAATTTTCCTGTGATTCTGATGCACAAAGTTTGAGAACCACTACTTACTATTATGTCATTCTTCTTGTATTTCAGAGACATTAATTTCCTTCCTGATATGTTAATGTTTCTTCCTTTCCCTACTGTGTGATAAACAACCATCATTTACCTGATGTGCCGTTTTCTCTTATGGTCGTCTGTGAAATATGAATCACTTAGTACATATTTTCTTAAGCACATATCAATTTTCTCCTTATAGCAGTTGGACCAATTATGGACAGGGAATAATTTTATACTGTGGCTATGAGCGCATTTAAGAGATTATTAGGAGAAAGCATTCTATTCTAGTTACTTCAAACGTTCTCTTATTTCAACTATACTTTTTGCAGGACCTATATCTTATAAATTTTGCAGTTTATATGTAAAACATGTGACAAAGATTCTTAAGACTAGCAATAGCACCAAATGTGGAACAGCATCTCCACCATCACCGAAACGCAAGATGGAAAATAATACAGTATTCTAATTAGAATCAAAGTGAAAAGGATTTTGATTAACAGTGATACCAAAACAAGGCCTAACAATTTCTCAAGAAACCTAAAATAAAGCAATTGCTAGTAATTTCTCACTAAATATTTTAAAAGGGCCATGGTCTAATATATTAGTATATTCCACTTAGAAAGTGGCAATCTGTCGTTTCGCTTAAAATCAGCCAGAGTTCAGCAAAAGTAATAATTACCAACATTTTTAAACTTATATAGTGATAACTAGTCCTATTTTATTCTTAAAAAAAAAAAAAGTCTACTAGTTTTGCTAAAGATTAAGAATATTTTTCCCCCCAATGTTAGGAGATCTTTCGATAAGTTAATAATCTGTTTATATGTAATTTCATACACATTTTATTTTTATCAAACATTTAATCCAATCATAGGGTTCCTCACTGTAACTAGAGATTACTGGATTACAGCAGCTTTACAATTACAATTGCTTTTGATAATAACATCACCTACTCTATTCCTAAAGTTTAAACTATTTTCCACTGTCACTGTACCCAAAAATATGTCCAAAATCACATTTATTAATCAGAAAATTCCAAATTACATGTTGACAATTTACATGTATATGTGCATTTCAATTTCAGCAAAGAGTCTCTTCTAAGTCAGTTCAAGATTCGAGTGATGAAATATTCAACATATTTCTGCCGTTGACTTAAAACTGGATCATTAAAGCTTGAAGATCAAATTTTAATTCTGTATACCTCTGGAAAGATACAGATGTTGATGAAGATCTTTCTTTCGGCTGGTAGGTTGTATAGTCAATAATCTTTGTATCTCCCTCCTTATTTCCTAAGTTCATATTTAAAGTTGAGAAAAATAAAATTATACTGAACACAGAAAGTTTATATTAAAACAATAAGGATTGAATATTTTTGGGGATTACTAGAAAATATCTAGAGATCAACACAGATATATTTTTATTCATGAGCTTAAAATCTGAAGTTGTAAAAATTTCATGCTAATAATATTAATGATTTCACACTAGGACTAATAAGTCAAAAATAGAATGTCATATGTTTCACAAGTCTTTCACTTTTGCTGAATACTATAAATAGAAATAACATCCAATATAAGAGTCTATAGTTGTTTTACAATGCAGCACTTCATATATGAATCTATGTATTAAGTTGAAGGAAACAGAATAGCAGATTAATGGAATGCATTGTCTTTCTTGTTTGTTACTTGTATTGTTCAACAACAGGGAGTAGCATATTGTATTTATTAAGTCCCATAGGCTTTAGTAACTCTTAAGTCCAAACACTGTGTATTCATCATTTGCCAAAGAAGCAAGAGGGAAAAACATTACTTTATAGGACAATTCTGGTAAGACATGTATCCAGTTTTTTCAACAATGCACGTATCAAATATTTCTGATTAGTGCAAAAAAGAGGAAAAATAGGAAAAAAAATCCACACAGGCAAATCCATTGCCTTGTTAGTCCAAGTAACAAACCAATCAATTATATGCTATCCAAACCTGACAAGCAAAAGGCAACTTTTTGCAGTGATAAGCTTATAGAAAGGACAAGATAGCTGTTCTCCTTTACTTTATGTACTCTATCGAGAGTTTAATCCACATTTTTAAAATCACACTTATAAAAGAGGTTTCCGGGATTGCCTCCGTGGATGAGCTGTGGCAGAGTTGGGTCTCATGAAGGGTATCTACACAGTAAAGTGATAAGAAAAGAACATTAACATTTAAAGATCATAGCAGCTCTGCACTATGTCTTATGAAACATACTAACAAACCACAGTAGATTCAAATAACATATGATCTGATCCAAAGAGACAGATACCCTAAACTTAAATGCCATGATCTTGTGTAGGTTCCTATTGGTTAAAATTGAACTATTTTTATAATTTGAAACACTTGAGTTGCCTCTTCTTGTATTATTATTATTATTTTGGGTTATCAAAATAAACCTATAATTTCTAAAGCAAAAAAATATATATATTTAAATGATGAAGCACTTATATTTATAAAACGAAACATTTGATCAATAAATGTTTTTTAAAAATTGCAATTTTCTATTTTTTCATCAAATATGGCAATTTGACATTGCCTGAGAAAGCAAGCAACTGTGCTGAAAACAAGCATATCTCATCAGTATGTGACAGTGATGGTTATACTCAAATACAGAGTCTCAGGGAGGAAAATTTCAAATAATTGTTATCCTTTGTGCCTACGCTGACTTTCTTTTAAAAAGACTATATTAGAAATATGTTACGTTACAATTATTTGTTACCTTTGTGTCTTTATTTTCAGAGGAGAAATTTTGGTGATTAGAAGTAAAATTTTTTGACTGGGGTAAACATAAAAATTAACCCTTTCCTTCAAACATTTAGATCTGGGAAGATGAGGTAAAAATGTCAAGTAGTCACACATCACAGAAAAAGTTCATTTTTTAATATTAACAATTAGAGAGATGTGTTTAATGCTTCCAGGTTCCATTGAGAAAAAGAAAGTGAAAAGTGGCACACAGACAAATAAGGCGTTACCTAGGAGAGCCATCATACCAAATTGAATAACCTCCAAAGAAAGTAAAAACAAAATTGTAACCCGCCCCCCAAAAAAAGAATACAAATGTGAAACATAGTTTTCAAAGAAATGATGTATTTACTAACATATAAGAACAGAGCTGAATTCGCTTGTTAAATAGTAAGGTCACACATGCTAACTTTTTTCAGTGCTTCAGTCTCTAAGTGAAGAGATTTTGAGCACATTCTGAATCTGATACTCTGAGAAGTGTTTTGTCTGTAGTTTACTACTGGAAAAGCATAATGCAAGAGGAAGCAACCATATCATTTATAACAGCAATACAATTAACTCTAAATTACATGCACAAATAATGGAGAGGAGAAGTCAAATATTTATATTTGACTTTGAAATGCATCTGAATACAGACACATTAGATATCATGGAAATCTGCTTTAAATCCCAATTAAATACAAGTTGATAAGTCAAGTTTGACAAAAACTAAAGAGCTATTGCTAATACCCCCAAATACCTAATATCCTAAATTTCATTTAATATTCCAAATTTCCCTTAAAGGTAGAATAAGTAGCATGACTTGTCTTGGCTCCTATCTTCCCAGGACAAAAAACTGCACAGTATTTCAAATCAAAGATCAAGTTTGGGCTTTGTATTTATTTCATATGCAGCTAGTAAGCAAATTAATGTAGAAAAAAAATTGTTTTCTAAGGGCTTCACTGATGCACACACCAGTAACTGTCAATATATTTTATATCTTATATAGTTGGAATTACCTGTCAAGAGGAAGTATCTACATTCTCTTGCCCCAACAAAGTCAAGTATGCTAAAGCAGTGTAGTGCAGTGAGGCAGTATGCCTAATGATTAGTGCATGAACTGTATGGTTAAGACTGCCTAGACTCAAATTCCAATTCCACGATTTTCCAATTGTATAATCTTGGGTAAATAATTCTTCTCATTTTCCTCACCTATAAAATAGTAATGCAATCATTATCTATTTTTATGCAGTTGTGAGGATTAAATTAGATAAAATGTGGAAAGCACTACCATACTGACTGGCATATAAGCCCTCAACATATCTTGGCAACTAATGTGAAGGCCAGTAGATTTTATCACACACTATGGTAGTATTTTTCTGGAAGGAAAAAATTCTATTCTAATACATAACTTAATTTACATTATACAATTTAAATATATAATTGGATCAGTTTCTATTTCATGTTGCTTAGTGTCTATGTACCCCAGTTATCTCACTTCTAAAAAGGAGATATGTATACCTCATAGGATTGTTGTAAGAACTGAATGTGATAATAGAGCCAAAGATCAGAAAACATAGCCTGGGACACAGTAAGCATCTAACATTAACATTACTATAATTCCCAGGCCAAAATGACTTTAAAATAACATTTTGCTGGGGAAATCTATCAAATTTCAAAATTTGTATCCAGTCTTATTTTCAAATTCATTTCACCTCGTTTCATTATTATGTCTATTTCAAATGTCTATTTCATATGTCCAAAAAATATAAAATCAATACAAATAAAAACCTTGCTATAAAAGTAACAGATGAAACAGAATACGTAATTTAAAAATAAAAGAAAATTCGAAACAATATAGCTGGCTCTCAACTAGTAGTTGGATTATACTTGTTTTCTATGACTCCAAGGGTTGAAATTTTTAAGTAAAGACATCATCAGCTCACTCAGAGAAATTGTAAATAGTCAATTGCCAATAATTCCTACCAAGAGGGAGGAAGGGGCTCACAGTTCTATCCCTGACAAAGCTCGTTCCCTGCTGCTTAGCAGTGAGTCTAGGCAGATAAATCAAGCGTTAGATGAATGGTGAGATTACAGACTTTATGATCTTTTTTGAAACTGTATATTTGTTTTGAAACCTCTAGTTATATAATTTGAGAAAAAATAAAGTTAATGTCTTCACGTTAAACACAACGACCTTAGAGGTAACTTGATTCAAGGTCATTCATCTAGTCAATAGCAGAACTGTGGTGAGTCTCAGTCTTTCCAAATGATTAGGTATCTATGTAACATATAATCCTTCCCTTGTATGATTTAACAATATTAACACACTACAATGGAAGATAAGTTAAAACTGCAAAAACAAATCTTACAGAAACAAATGTATAAAATGAGAAATATTTCACTGCTATAGGTGCTTGAAATTATAATGTTTATTACTCTAAAATTGTGTACCCCAGAAATACCACACTTCACTATGTAATATATATACCGTTCAGGCTTCTGTTTTCTTTAAATACAAATTACTTGAATATACTGCATCCATTAAAAACTTTTTTTCAAAATTTAAAAATTCAAACAGTAACACAAACCAAAAATATTTATGAATAATACAAAGGCACGTAAAGGTCTGATGTTCTAATATAGATTTTAACGTCAAAGAATGTGATACAATAAATACTAAACGTGTTAGGCAGGTTAGCCATCCTACATGTCTAACAAGATGAGCAAATCAATTTAATTATAGAAAAAATACACCAAGTAAGCATTTTTTAATTTAAATTTAGCAGAATATTACCTTAATAAGAAAAATTCAGTGGCAGCTGGGTTACACTCATTATCCAAAAATGAATATTTTGCAAATTACACCTCTCTTCCCCCAATTTTTACTAATAGAAAAGCATTTTTAAAAGAACTTTTAAAAGTTATAGCACAAAACTGACAATTTCCTAATTCCTTCCTTAGAATCTAATATCTTCATGACATACAATGAAGCATCATTTTAAGTCTAAATATATTTATCTTAAATCACTGATCATTGTTTTTTATAAAGCCACGTCTAAAGCAAAAAGGAGACATTCTTAGTGACAGAGATGGCCAAGTAACTTTTATGAACAAGAATGCAAAGCATTTAATTTTCAATATTAGACTGTTCTGTGTATAAGGCCTCTGTTACCCTAAATTGTTCAGTAAACATCTAAAACAGCCTTGGAATAACGGTATTTAGAGAATGAAGTAAAGAACAGTAGGGTGCAGCGGGGAATAAAGAAGAAAGAGAACACATGCCCTGCTCTGGATATTAGTGAGGACAATGGTGGACTTTCCACAATGACGGGGAGTTCAAGTTCTGGCCATTTTATCAGGCGAGAGAACAAGCCACAAGGTTGGAGGAAGTGAGACACAGCAGAGCTGCAGAACCCAGTTATACACTAGCAATAAAAATGAGGAGAGGCAAGGCAGATAGAGTGGGGATCCCAGAGAGATAATCAGAAGTGAGAAACAGAGAAAGAAGGCAAGAGAAAACAGCAAAGAAGCTACGGTGAACAAAATAACATGGCAGAAAATAGAGGCCAGATACTGTGAAAGGTCTCAGGGAAGCCACAGGAATGAGAAAGAAGAGAATGGGTCAAGAAATGTTATAATAGAAAACTGTTCCCAAAATATTCTGATATTTTCAGCTTTCAAATTATATCCATGGCTAAATTTTTAAAAATGTTTTGAACAGAATCATTAAAAATTTGTGAACTGAAGTACATACATTGAAATACTGTAAGACTATAGTTGACTTAAACTTACTTTTTATATTTTTGTATATAAAGTTTAAATGTGTTCAACAGAATCATTAAAAATTTTCGAATTGAAGTAAATACATTGATACACTGTAAGATTATAGGTGATTTAAACTTACTTTTTATATTTTTGTATATACATTTTTATAACGAACAAAAACTTTTAAAATAAAAAATTTTCTACTCACAGTCCTGTAACTTTTTTAAAAAGACTTCTTTAAAGGAATATTTTAGATTTACAGAAAAATATCAAGTAATACATAGATTCAGATACACTCCCTCCCCTACCTACACACACACACCCACACCCCTTCCACTCAATTTAAATGTTAAAGTCTTCATATTCCCACCATGGGCAGTTTGACAGCTCAGAGCTAGAAACAGATGAAGGTGAAGACAGAAGAAGGGACAAACAAGATTTGGGAGTGTGTGCACTTGACTGATTCGCATGCAGTACAATGCTGTTAAACAAGTTGCTGAGTTAGATAAATGAGTGTCAACAATGAACTGTGAGAATGGAAAGGGAAGGCAAACTTTCAGATGAGGATTGAACTAGACTGAACTCTGCCTCTAGCATTAACTGTGGTAAGGGAAAGTATTCAAACAATAGCTGCATAATAACATGGTGGGGATACTGCTGATGAAGTTCAAAAGCTAGGCAAAGTTTTGAATAGCTGAGTATCTCAAATTTCTCCTACCCTTGAATCCTAATTCACCAAGAAATTAAATTGTGATTTCAAATAATAAAGGCCTACTACTATGCCTAATGGTTATCCCCTGGTCATGATTTAGAAAACTGAGGAGATTCTGATATCAATATCTAAGACAGATTAGTCAACTTAAATCTTTATCAACATTAGCTTTTATTGATAAAATATTATCTATTTTAGGTGTCATAATAATTCTCCATTGTGGCAATATGAGTAAAACACATTAAAAAATTTCTAGTCTACTATCGTTGGGGGCAAGATCAATGAAGTAAATAGTTACTAAGATTAAATCTACTGAATTGGCTGAAATCATCTGAAAATGAGGTTTCCCTCCCCCACCGCCAATAGTACAGTGATAAGTCAAAATTCCAGAAAAATCTTTTGAGGAAAACACCAGCAGAAATTAGGAAACTCAAGAAACAACTTTTATTTCCTATGTAGTTCCTTATTAATCACCATGACTATCCTGTGGGAAGATTATCTTGAGTTCTTTTTGAATGACTGTAAAAGCCCCATATATCCAAACAATTCTTAAAAATCCACTTTTCGGCTGGGCGCAGTGGCTCATCCCTCTAATCCCAGCACTTTGGGAGGCCAAGGTGGGTGGATCACAAGGTTGGGAGTTCAAGACCAGCCTGGCAAAATGGTGAAACCCCGTCTTTACTAAAAACACAAAAATTAGCCGGGAATGGTGGCAGGTGCCTGTAATCATAGCTATTCAGGAGGCTGAGGAAGGAGAATCGCTTGAACCCAGGAGGTGGAGGTTGCAGTGAGCCCTGGTCGTGCCATTGCACTCTAGCCTGGGTGACAGAGCAAGACTCTGTCTCCAAAAAAAAAAAAATCCACTTTTCAAATCTGCTTTATCTTTTTCATTTTTTTTTTCCAAATCTGCTTTATAACCGGCAACAACAAAATACAGCTTTTAATAAAGTGTTAAAAGGCTGCTGGGCTCTCTCCCAGGCTAAAACAATATACAATATGAAATACCTGTAAACGAACTGGGAAATGGTATCCAGTTACCTTTCTCCTGTAAGTGGAGCTCTGAGGGCTACATGAGCATTCAAAAACTTTAGGATAAGAATATCCTAAAGTGCAAGTATATTTGATGATAGTTACTGATGAGGAGTAATTATGTAGGGTGATCTTCTTTACAAAATTCTCTTTCTCCTATAAGTGAAACTGTCAGGTCCATATGAGCATTAAAAAACTTTAGGTTAAGAATATCCCAGGGGAGCATCACACACTGGGGTCTGTCAGGGGGCAGGGGGGGAATAGGGGAGGGACAGCGGGCGGTGGGGAGTTGGGGAGAGAGAGCATGGGGAGAAATGCCAGATACAGGTGATGGGGAGGAAGGCAGCAAATCACACTGCCATGTGTGTACCTATGCAACAATCTTACATGTTCTTCACATGTACCCCAAAACCTAAAATGCAATAAAAAAACAAAATAAAATAAAGAATATCCTAAAGTGAAAATATATTTGATGATAGTTACGAACGAGGACTAATTATGTAGGATGATCTTCTTTATAAAATACATGGATGGCCCTAAATGGTTTTAATCCCAGTTGAAGTTTACATACAAATATCCATGCATGCATATATTCAGACACTGAAAAAGAATAAAAGCACAATGAACTTTGCATGACTGGGAAGACCATGTAATTAAGGAAGACCTCTTTATTCCTTATTTAAAATACACCTTTAAAAGTTAGCATTCTGACAAAGATAAAAATCTCCTGGGATTCTCAGTGGGCTAAACATCACAGCACCTTGAAACAGAATTCCAAGTTATGAATTCAGAGTATAGCCCCAAAGCTAACCTTCTATATACAGGCAGAGATATATCCCCTGACTAAAGAACAACTAGAAAAGTATCAGTCTCCAATCTCAAAGGTGATGAGAGTAGGGTAAAAAAAAAATCTACAGAATCAAAGTGAGGTTTTATCTCAAACTCCAGTTGACATGTTCGGGATGATGCTTGATATTTACATTATATAGGCATTATCATTTGCAGGTTATTATAGGAATGTCTCATTTGAAACATAGAAAATAGAAAATTATTTGACAATTTTTTCACTTCTCCCAATTTAGTAGATAACAAATACGATTTAAGATGTGCTGAAAATGCATTTATTCATTACATTCAATGGATGCCTGAGAGTATTAGGAATTAATTCTCCCAGGAAATCCAGGTTGAGTAAAGCTGATCTTAATTTCCATCCACTTCTAGGGATATAGAATTAAATGAATTGCCCCTGACTCTCAAAAAAACTGGGAAATATTTCAGCAAAAAGTTCACAGAGGAAATTGAATTAACTACAGAATAATGACCTATCATATCCTTAGAGCAAATTATTTTTTGAGAAGCAGCACAGCCTCATGCTTAAGAGTACAGATTCTGGAGAAATAGTTCCTGGACTAAAATCCCAGCTCTGTTAGTATCAGCCCGAGACCTTAAGAAAATGACTTAATCTCCACGTGCCTCAGTTGTCTCATTTATAAATGTAAACAAAAACAGTAACCACCTCATAGAGTTTAAGGATTAAATAAGTATACAAAATAATTAAAACAATGTTTGGCATATGGTTATGGTAAGTGCTTAGTATAAACACTTATCTTCACTATGAGTTGAAGTACAACTACTCTTACTATCACTACAATTTTTTCTACTTTACTACTAGTAATATTACTATAAAACTGAAGACAGTGATTACCGGCAGTTGACTTGTGTTCCCTCAGGCTCAGCAGAGTTTCTGAAGTTTCTTTATCCAGCTTCTGGCCAGAATGGAAAAACAATAACAACAAAAACAACTGGAAATAACAATGCTTGCATCCTAACAAGAAAAAAACAAGATAAACTACACAATTGTAACTTCTGAAGTCATCAGAGAGCTCACGTCCCAGGCCAACCAAGTGGCCTGAAATCCAAGGAAAGATAGGTCCCATAAAAGAGAGATGGATCCAAGCTCTGCATCACCTGTGGCAGAGCATGAGAGGAACAGAGGCTCAGCACTATACAAGTGAGTAAGAATAATTCAGTTATGAATTTTAAAGGTTTGCTCAAGATCAAATGTTGGTTAATATCAGAATACAGAAGCCTTGGGAGCCATAGCCCCTGGGATGGTTACCTTCACTCACAAACTTTTTTCCATGAACCTTGTGGTAGGTTGAATAACAATCCCCAAGAGTCCATGTTGTAATGCCCTGAACCTATGATTATGTTACCTTGTATGGTAAAAGGGATTTTGCAAATATGATTAAGGATTTTGAGATGAGGGGGATTATTCTCTATTATCCAGTGGGCCTGATATACTCACAGGAGAGAGTCCTTATAAGAGAGAAGTAGGAGTCAGAATCAGAGAGATAAATAGATGTGACTATATAGCTGCAAGAGGTTGGAGTGATGTAAGGAAGGGGTCATGAACCAAGGAGTGCACAACACCTCCAATGCTAGAAAGGCAAGAATATGGGTTCTACCCTCAAACACTCTAGAAGAAACCAGCCTTGCTGACACCTTGACCAACTGAAACTGGTTTTGGACTTATGTTTTCCCGAATTATGAAAAAATTTTGTGTTGTTTTAAGCTACCAAATTTGTGGTAATCTGTTCCAACAGTCATAGAAAACTAACAGAAACCTCCACCAGGTACTCAAGAAAGATTCAGGCAAGGTGGGCCATTAGAAAGAGCATTCACTGGCTGGTGGTATAGACCTGGAGAAGGGGGAGCAACCACTACAGTGGGAAAGACCCAAAGTCTCACCCCACACCCTTCTCCTTTAAGGAATAAAAGCCATTATGTCATTAAAAGAAAGGCTGTAAACCTTGTTGCCCCACAGGGCACAGAGCAATCTCACTGTGAACAGAAAAAAATATATAAGAGGAAAAAAAATCCTCTACTCCTAGAGGAGTGACAGGAAACATTTCTGGGCCCAGTATACTACATCTATATCCTTTAAAGGCATCCTACCCATGACAGTCAGAAGGGAACTCTCTAACAAGATCTGCCAAAGACATAAGCCAGAATAAGGCTGCCACAGGAAAAACGGCCAGGAACACTGAAAAATGCCTAACTCAAGAACCACGGCTGTCATTCTTTGGAGGCTGAAGACTGAGTTTCAATGACAAAAACTAAGAACACCCTTGGCTAATACCAACAGACCAGCAAGCACTGAGTAACACGTGACAGCACTCTACTGCTACGTAAGAGGAAAGATAGTGGAATGGGGCTTCTCAGTAGCACAGGCATACAGAGAAAGATGAAATTTAAAAGAGCAGTACAAAAGACAAAAAGCACTCTGGCATTACAACCTCACATAGGCAAGAGTAAAGAAATCTGAAGCCTTGTGGTACCCTGAGGTAAGCAGAGCAACAAGAAAATATAAGTCTAGCTCAACTCCAGATTAAATGGACTCAACTCCTCCACACTAACAGCCTTGAAGAAGAACAGGTGTGCCCTTTTGAGGCATAAGTATGCTACTGTTCAACTCATGATGTACAACATTCAAACAAAAGTTAAGAGTCACATAAAATGAAAAAGAAAGAAAATCCACTGTCAAGAAACAAAGCAATCAGCAGAACAAACTCTGGGATGATGGAGAAACTAGAGTTGCAATTAAATTAGAAATCATTAACAAAAATATACATGGAAAATCCTCCAATATTTGGATATGAAATACACTTCTAAATAACCCATGAGTTAAATAGAAAGTCATAAGGAAAATGAGAAGTTTAGAGACTAAAGACTGAAAGCTAGTTTTACTTGGCAGGGCTGTATCACACTTTCTGACTATAGTGAAAACAGAGATCACTGTCTCAGGGAGATAATAGATACAGTGCTACTTCACAGCAATCTAGAATGTTGCTATGCCAATCTGGTTCAAGGGTCACTATTGGGGGGAAAAACCACCCTTTAACTGGTCTGTTATTTTACATGCAGAGCTTTTAATAATTTCGAGTTTATCAGCAACCCAGGCTTCAACATTTTATAATACCGTTTTGGCAAAGACAACTGTATCTCCTCCCTAAAGGCTTTAAGAGTCAATGACCAGGTTCAGCTAGTAAAGAATGGAGCTCTTGGTCTCATGACATCTTCACATTAGGACAACAAAAAAGAGACTTCAAAAAGCAATTCGTTGGGTTTAGATGAGTTATATGTGGGGCATATGCAAAAAAGGCACGGGATACTTAAACTCTGAGGTACCATTTCTAAATTGTTCACCTACTGATTCAGAATCTTCAAGAAAGAGATCCAGGCATGTTTTTGCTTATTTTTCTGTAACTCCTTCTACAGGTGATATTTTTGCATCTCTAGCCAAGCTGAGAACCACTATCTTAGGACTTTAATTTAAAGGGCTTTATGCATAAAGCAGTGATTGTCATAGTATAGTTTCCAGACCGGCAGTATCTGTATCACTTGGGAACATGCCGGAAATACAAATTCTTGGTCACCACTTCAGAATTTTAAAACAGAAACCCTTTTAACAAGACTTTCAGGTGATTCAAATGTACCCTAATGTTTAAGGACTACTGTCTTAAAATAGAACAAATTCTGCTGTGATGAAGGTAACCCAAAGGAAAAGGAATAGAAATAAATACAAAACAGATAAAGGGGGTAATAGACTAATCACAATTATTACACAACTTTAAAGTGAATCAGTTGACATACAACTAAGCAGAGGTAAGTATTACTTATATACATAGATATTTTGGTCAGTAAAACAAAGCTTAAAAATGGCAGAGTATTAAAATCTCATCTTAAGGCTCTGCTACATGATAATTAAATTTCTGTGAGTTGGCCTGTGACTCAAATAAACCAAGGACATCTGCTTAATTCTTTCAGGTGTTCAATTCTTACAGAACATGATTTCCTTTTCCATTAGACCTCATAAGATCATTAGCTTGTACCCAAGGCCCCACTCTACCTGTTCTCTTAAACCTAGATCACACATGACTCATATGGGCCCACCTTGTGTCTTTATTCACGTCTGTGTATTCCCTTGAAGGATTTGCTACCTCCTAACTCAATCTCCTAAAACCTACTCACACTTCAAGATTGATTCACCTGTCACCTTCGTTTATATGAAGACTTCTCCTTCATCCTTTTAGGAATGACTCCATGATCCTATGAATTCTTCTGTCTCTTGTAGAATCTCTACATAACAATTTAAAGTATAAATAAGTGAATGTCTTTTCGTATCTTTAATATGAAATCGATTCAAAAGTATATCTGGTGAGAAGAAACAAACACAGGAATCTTATTTTTAAAGGGAAAAACTAGATTCCCTAATTTCTTTACAATCAGAAAAAGTAAAACAAATCTTTAGTCAATGTGCTCAATGCTCTACATGAAACTCAGCTTTTCTTTACAAAACGATCTGCACTTACAGACCATGTCACAACAAGGTCCTTGATATTATCAGGCAATTTTGCAGTTCTTTAATAATTGACATAAATGAGTAACTTGAAAAGAAAAATATGCGACTGGAAGATTTCAGTCACTTATAAGGAAAGTTATTGACTGATATAATTTCACTTGCTTGTGACTAAATCCCATTGATTTAGTCCTTTGTAGGCCTATCTTACTTGTGTAGCTATCTTGTCAGTATGATTCACTGGGCAATCACAGGGAGTGCCTACCAGTTTCATTCAAAGTGGAACTTCTCCTCTTGCTATGATTCATAGAGAACATACTTAAAGAATTACTTTCATGTAGTTTGCTCAATCACTTCTCACAGAGCTCAACTGGTTGCCTATTTATGAATTAAATCACACTTAAGGTCCATGGCTTCATGTGTAATCTTAAGTAGAAAAAAAATGACACACACATAAAGAATGCATGAACAGGCCGGGCATGATGGCTCACGACTGTAATCCCAGCACTTTTGAAGGCTGAGGTGGGCAGATCACCTGAGGTCAGGAGTTCGAGACCAGCCTGGCCAACATGGAGAAACCCCATCTCTACTAAATATACAAAATTAGCTAGGTGTGGTGTTGCATGCCTGTAATCCCAGTTACCCAGGAGGCTGAAGCAGGAGAACTGTTTGAACCTGGGAGGTGGAGGATGAGGTGAGCCAAGATCATACCTTTGCACTCCAGCCTGGGCAACAAAAGTGAAACTCCATCTCAAGAAAAAAAAAAAGAATGCATGAACAGTTCTACACTAAAGTCACATCATAAAGTCACACTTTCAATAGTATATTCATGAGGCAATTATCAACCATTCTAACATTTTCCTCTTCTACTCATAATACTTTTCTCAAACTTGCCTAAGTATTTTAAGAATATAGACATATGTCAAGTACCTCCTTAAAAAATGTTTTCAGAGTTCTGAATTTCACTTTTTACTTTTTTTTTTGTCCTTTTTTTCCCTTTTTGTGCAGAATGGGGTCTCACTATGTTGCTCAGGCAGTCTTGAACTCCTGGGCTCAAGCTGTCCTCCCACCTCTGCCTCCCTCTAAGTGGTGGGATTATAGGTATGGGCCACCATGCCCAGCTGAATTTCACCTTTTAGAGAAACCATGATGTGTTCAAATATAATCGAAAGGAAAACCGTAAGAATTAAGAACACAGTATCTATGAAAGGCAGTGAAAACTGGGTTATTCACTTTTTTGTTCCTAAATTTTTTCTCTTGCTTTTACCAAAGAACTAAAGGTAGGATGCAAAAACAAATTTTGGTTAAACAAGAGTATGCCCTTGCTTTGGACAGAATTAAATATTATAATGATATGGATAAATGAAAAAGGAATTGCATTGGGAAGAGATAAATTCTGGACTTGGTAGTTTAATTTTCAGATAATAATACATCCAAGAAAACAAATTGTAGAAGAACACTTTTTTTTTTTTGAAAATTTACAGGATTTTAAGGAAAAAAATCCAAGTGACACTAAATATGTCTTTTAAAATTTCTGGTAAGTCATTTGGATTACACTAGTAAAATCAGTGTAATTTTAATAAATTTAGTGTAATCCAAAATTGTAGTGATAAAAACAATAATCATAGGTAGTGATAATCTAATTACAAATCTATTCTTCCTTATTCTAGAGATCTATAGGTTAAGCAAGGAAGTATTTAAAAAGTATCATTTTGTACATCTATCTATCTATCTATCTATCTATCTATCTATCTCCCTCCCTACCTACTTACCTACCTCCCTACCTAACCTATCTATTTCTTTTTCTAAATGTGATGTACTTTCAAAGAATATTTTAATGGCTGCTATTGCGTTTAAAAGCAGTTTCATATTAATTAAATGAAACAAGTAGACTGCTAACCAGTATAAAAAAAATTTATAAAAACAAGGTAATGTCCGAGTGCAGTGGCTCATAGCTGTAATCCCAGCACTTTGGGAGGCTGCGGCAGGCAGATCACCTGAGGTCAGGAGTTCAAGACAAGCCTGGCTAACATGGAGAAACCCTGTTGCTACTAAAAATACAAAACTAAGCCGGGCGTGGTGGCAGGCACCTATAATCCCAGGCACCAGGGAGGCTGAGGCGGGAGAATTGCTTGAACCTAGGAGGCGGAGGTTGCAGTGAGTTGAGATGGTGCCAGTGGACTCCAGCCTGGGCGACATGAGTGAAATTGTCTCAAAACAAACAAAGCAAATATATTATGATAAAGGCAAAAAAAAAAAAAAAAGGTAGGATAAAATCTAGAGGACTAGTAGAAAGATTAGCTTTAGAAGGAAAACAGGATCACCAAGAAAGGAGAGGGAAGGGTGGTGGAAGAGATATGCCTATGGATGCCACAAAGAGTATACATTTCTGTCTGCTGACCTCTGTTTCCTATGAGAAGTAGCTGAGGTCATTTGTTAAGCATGAAGGAAGAAGAGAAGAAGTGACGGGGTCAGAAGCATAAGGAGAATGGAAAAGTCTGTTGTCAGGCATGAAAGTTCAAGCTGACTGGGAAAACAAGAAGAGACTGTCAGACAACAATGAGAGCCTAGTTTATAATGATCCTTGGCAAGTTTAAAAAGATATACATATATAAAAGTCAATGAATTGTTTGTGCCTCAGTGAACATATCCTTATACCTTATTTAGTATAATGCATAACTAGCTAAAATTACATACACAAAAAGCTGATAACTTTAATGTTGTTCTGAGGAAGAGATTTGATGTTGATTTCATTTGAATATGAGTTGCCCTACTCAGTGGTTGTTCCTGATAAAAGGTTTGTTTTGGGTTTTTATCTGCTGTGGTTGGCTAAAAGTTATTTATATCTAATTAATTAACCTTTGCATATGTCTGTGGTCAAAATGAAGCTCTACTTAAATGTTACATTCATGAGATTAAGGCACTTAAAATTTTGTTAAAGAATTTTATTTTATTCAGACTCCTACCATCCTAAAATAATACCATGCTCATTTTTTGCTCCCTTCTAATCTCTAGCCACCTAATATCTAACAATTTAGTGGCATATATTTATGACATAAAACAGATTTCTTCATTCCTATGTAAATATCTTATAACCTATAAATCTATAAAAACTTACATAATTTGTAATACTGATTTGCTATAGTTTATCACCCCCTCCTATATAATGTTTTCAGTTGTTTTTATTTGGGCAGTTACATGTTTTTGGTGGAGATAATTTTCCTACTATAACTATAGCTATAAATGTCTTTTATATTAGCATTAATTTATTTGACTATTTCCTTATGATAAATTCCCAGGTGGAGGGTTATTATGATTTAAAAAAAATGTTCATGACTAACAAAACCAAGATAGTAAGAAACTGAAATTCTTCCTTAAAATGAAAAAGGATTATAAATGAAATACATTAAATGTATAAAAGACATTTCAAAATGGCTGAAAACCAAAAATACTCTGTTATTTTCATTAGTTATTAATGTATAAAAATTTGACAATTTCTTATGTTGGGAAATAGGTCAGAGGTGTGTGTGTGTGTGTGTGTGTGTGTGTATACATGAACAATACACATTATCTTCTGAAGTTAATACAGTCTGCCCTCCATATCTGTGGGTTCTGCAGCAATGGATTCAACCAACCGTGGATGGAAAACATTTGGGGAAAAAAAATCCGATAAAAAATAGGAATACAACAATAAAAAATAATACAAATAAAAATATAGTATAACAACTATTTACATAGCATTTACATTGTATAGGTAGTATAATAAGTATCTGCAGATAATTTAAAGCATACAGGAAGATGTGCATTGGATATGTGCAAACATGATAGCATTTTACAGAAGGGACTCGAGCAGATTTTTATATCCAAGAGGGGTCCTGGAACCAATGCCCCACGGATGTGGAGGGGAGGACTATAATAACGATGACTCTGCAAAGTTATATTTTATACTGAATGAAACAAAGTAGACTGTTCTACAAATCAGAACTTATAAAATTATGTTTTATAAACAATAATTGCCTTGGGTAACTTTTAATTGTTAGTTTCAAGTTATACATTTTAAAATCTTTTTGCCCCCATTCAACTTCTTAAAATAATCATAATTTTCCTACATTATTTATTATTACATATTTCAAAATGTTAACCCAATGCCAGAAAAGAGTGACAGAGTCTCATACATGTATCCATGTGTATCACACACACACAACACACACATATGAAGAGCCAAATGAAATCACATAGAGATTATTAAGTGAGAAGACCACTGGGAGTCAAATAAATAGTTGTGGTTATAATACACAGTATAATCAGCAATAGTCAGTAAAAAGAGGAATTGCAGGGGTAAAGACTCCTTAGAAGTCAATCATTTGAGCAAAGCCAAAGATTATGGCCCAATATCATAGTGCCTATATCTAAAACAACAACAACAACAACAAAAAACCAGGTCAAGAAAGAAGGGCAGTGTTTTCTATTATCATAAAATCGCCCCAGAAAGCTAAGTTAGAAGTAAACAAATTTCTTTCAGAATAGAGTGAAAAGGGGACCTAGGCACTTTACAAAATAAAGTATACCCTTATTTCTTTTATGCTGCCCAAAACTGGATTAAGACGTAGTGAGATCTAATTTAACTGACTTGATATTACCCAAACAGTGAAAATTAGCAAAAACTAATAGTATATACATATTTTTAGACTGAAGGTAACTCAGAGATTTCAATGAAACAGGTACTATCCTTAGAAACTCAAGAGGATTGACTATTAAGGGTAATAAAACTCGAGTAAGAATTTAAAATGTATCATACAGGTAGAACAACAAAGCCATGAAAACAATGAATTAACTTACTACACAAATTACATTAAAATGAAGGATGACAAAAACTACCATTCTAATCTAACCTAAGTTTCAGTGTTTTATATATAAGAATAACACAGCTAAGCCAATATCCCATTAATAGCTGATATTTATAACTCTTAAAATATTAAATAAGTAGCATGAATTAAAATCCACAGATTCTTGTTTCAACTTGGTTATGTACTGGGGGATACTATGTGATAAGCACTGGCTTGGGACCTGGAATATTAAAATTAATTTAATTATTAAAAATTAGTGCTTGTATACTAAGAATCGTAGACTCACCAGGACATACGGACTAACTGTAAGTGACTGAGAAGCCCTCATCCTGGAGAAAAAAGATGAGGTTATATCAGACAGAAGGTATAACATAAGGTATAATAAAAACAGTATGGCATAAAAGCAACAGGATAGTTTTAGAAAGGAGAAAAGACAGACTCAAGCTGAGTTTGGAGGGCTTTATAAGCCATGCTATGAAGTCTAGATTTACCTTGCAAGAAATGGGAAGCCTCTGGACAAATTTAAGTACAATAGTACCAAATTCATGCTTTTAGTAAGACAAATGGATACAGACTACAGGTACTCAAACTAGAGAAGGTGTTGGTTATTGCAACAGTCTAGGAGAGAGTTGATGAAGAAGAATAAGCACTATATATTTTTATTCATTTAATCCTCACAGCAATTCTAGAGGTAAAAATGATTATTATCCTCAGTTTACATTTGAGGAAAATAAAGCACAAAGATTCTGTAACTAGAAAAGTTACAACTAGTAAGTGCTGGGTGAAAATCTAACCTCAAATAACTACACTCCAGAATTCAAGCATTTAACCACTTTTTTTTTTTTTTTAACTATTATGGCTACTCATAAGAACCAGGGTAAAAAACTGTACTAATCAGTAGCAAGTCCCAGCACTCTAGAAGGACTGCTTGAATCTAGGAGTTCAAGACTAGCCTGGGCAATACACTGAGATCCTGTCTCTTAAAAAAAAACACACACACACACAAAAATTAGCCAGACACACACCTGCAGTTCCCGTACTCCAGCCTGGGCAATGACACTGTGAGACCCTATCTCAAAAAAAAAAAAAAAAAAAAAAAAGAAAAGAAAAGAAAAGGAAAAATAGTGTTTTAAGAAGGAAGGTTGGTCACCAATGTTAAACGCTGAAATCGAGCCAATAGGATGAGTATTTAGAAAACTAAGAAACGATTAAATTTAGCAATTCGTTATTCACCACTGATGTCTACAATAGAAACAATAATTTTTGCCTTTAGAATTAATCACCAAACAAGTATACAACAACCTCAAGATCTAACACGACACAAAAAGTTACATCAATGATAGCTTCAATACGTTTTCAGTCCTGATATTCAAATATTAACAAAACAGAGCCTCTGAAAACTAATAAATTGTTTTAAATCAATGGAAGAATATGACATTCTGGTAAAGCAAAACAATGTTTTTATATTAAGCTAATATCACAATGTGTAATTAAAAATAATTTTTAGATGACACAGTATCTCAGTAAATCTTTAAAACACGTCAAGAAAAACCTGTACATAAATCATCTATAGGGCTAAGACAGACAATATGCCTTTCCTGGCTAATGTATATCTGTTGTCTATTTCGTAACATACCAAATTTGTTTTTATTCATTCAGACATAAATATCACAACACAGAAAAAAGGTAAATTTCAATTTGGAAACATACCATTAGCAATAAAGCAAAACAAACAAAAAACCCAACAACCCTCAAAGAAAATATCTGCAACTTATACAAAGATATGTAATAAACTCATTTTTAAAAAGAAAAAAAAATCTCCAAAGATAAAGTAGCACAGGATATGGAAAGGCAATTCACAGATATGAAAATCCAAATTGTTCATCAATATATGAATGAATAACTGTTCAACCTCATTGTTACAAAATACAATAAAAATGCGAATTTTCATCCATCAAATTGACAAAAATCTCTGCTATAGCACATTACACATTCATGTTCGGGGGTAATAAAATAAATATTATCCATTAAAATGTAAAATATGCATATAACTTTGGCCTAGCACACTTACTTTGAGATAGAAATTAAATAGGAAAAAATAAATTTTCATCAATAGGGAAATATTACAGTAAATTATGATACATCCAAATTATGACATATTTTGTAGCTTAAAAATTGGCTTAGTTCTATATTTACTGAAAAAAAGTCCATTATGCATTGTGAATTAAAAAAAAAAAAACACAAAAGTAAATACTATAATAGCTAGAATGGGAATGGAAGGAGGAGACCAGCCAGTAGGCCCTGAATATTTTGTTGGTACTTAGAGGAAAGAAGCATGGGATGATATACTAATTCTGTGCCCTCAAAGTTACAGGTTTAGAGGATATAAGAATAACACTTAGTCCTTTACAAATAAACCCAGTAAGTTAATATTTATGTTCTAATCAATATTATCTTCAAAATAAAAAGGCTGTGTATGCTGAAACACTTGCTTTTCTAATATTTTTTCAGAATATGTGTGTATATTTTGAAATTTAAGTTCTAAAATTACTTTAACTCTATTTTAAACAAACAGTAATGATTGTAAATACTTTGAAGTTTAAGTTCTGTAATTATTTTTACTATATTTTAAACAGATATTAATGCCTGTCAAAATAGTGTCTTTCAACGTATCTTCTCATATCCTACTTATGTAATGTTATACTCCAATAAAAACCACCACAAATTGTGCTGTTTCAGAAAAAGTTCTCCATAAACCTCTGCTTGAATCTACCTATTGCTCCAAATAGATGTTCGTATCTTCTCCTCCTCTGAAATGCCTTCCTCCATTATTTTTTCCTAGTTTAAATCTAGCCAATTTTTGTACAGCCCCACTGGTTTTTATTGGCAACCACTCATTTTTACAATTATCTTACTAAGTGATTATATTACAAATAAGAATTCCCATTAGGTAAAATTAGGGAAAGCAGGCCAGACACAGTGGCTCATGCCTGTAATCCCAGCACTTTGGTAGGCCAAAGCAGGTGGATCACAAGGTCAGGAGTTCGAGACAAGCCTGGCCAAGAAGGTGAAACCCCGTCTCTACTAAAAGTACAAAAATTGGCCCGACACAGTGGCAAGCACCTGTAATCCCAGCTACTCAGAAGGCTGAGGCAGGAGAATTTCCTGAACCTGGGAGGCAGAGGTTGCAGTGAGCCGAGATGGTGCCACTGCAGCGCAGCCAGTGACACAGCAAGACTCTATCTCAAAAAAAAAAAAAAAAACATTACGAAAAGCAGACTATTTCTATGTAACAACTTTCTGTGGTTTTCTAGTCATGATGCTATGGGGTGAGGGTGCAGGGAGAAAGAGAGACATACTAAGTGGAAATACTATGTGTAATAAAGAAGGAAATGAGGAAATATCTATTTGATCAGGATAAACTGAGTATAGTTAGTGATCTCCAACTCTTTATCTCCTAGTAACTGTGATATAAGGAACACTGGTAAGTACAAGTCAACAATTCAATGTCATTAAATCAGAAAGGCACTGAATGCTGAGTTTATAAATCAGAAGGCATAAACAATCGAATAACAAAGAAAAATGCAGCTTATCTGCAAATAATGCAAAATAAACACTGAAACTGTTAGGGAAGAAAATTTATAAACTTATGCTAACTTAGAATGGACAAACTAAAACAGAATTCATTTTATTTCATGCCCTTCCATTATGGTTTTATTGAATGGATATTTTGTTTTGTTTTGTTTTGTTTTGAGATGGAGTCTCGCTCTGTCATCCAGGCTGGAGTACAGTAGCGTGACCATGGCTCACTGCAGTCTTGGATCTCCCAAGCTCAATCAATCTTCCCACCTCAGCCTCCTGAGTAGCTGGGACTGTAGGCACATGCCACTATGCCCAGCTGATTTTAAAAAATTTTTAGAAATGACGAGCTCTTGATACATTGCCTAGGCTGCTCTTTAACTCCTGAGCTCAAGCAATCCTCCCACCTTGGCCTCCCGAAGTGCTGAGATTACAAGTATGAGCCACTGCACTCAGCCAGATTGATTTTTTTAAGGCAGTCAAGGATATCTAGCATCCAAAGTCTCCTGTTAGAATTCTATGTACACCGTTAACTTTTAAAAACCAGTTTTCTGGTTATAAAAAGATACTTTCACTATCAAAAACCTATAGAGAAAAGTTTTATAATAAAATAAAAATATTTATAAAAAATTAAGATCACAAATCTTTAACAAATATGGGATAATTTTAACTTAAATGAGGTTTTCCCACACAGGAAATACTCTTTTTAAAGGGCTGAATAAGAGGTCAAATAAGAGGAAAAAAATTTGTGGTATATTATTATTTAATCATTCTTGTAATACCAGGCATTTGTGTTGTTCCAAATATTTTTTGCTATTATAATGAGCACCATAAAGAATATTCTTACAAAAATTGTGCTAATTTCAGAGTACTCCTCTGAAAAGAGTCCTACAAGTGCTGTTACTTTACAAATAGTATTGTCATGCTTAATGCCTTTGATTCACATTGCTAAATTATTCCCCAGAAAAGTTTTACTAATTTAATTTTCTGCTACCAGGGTAAAAGGGTATTATAACTTTCTCTGCACTCATCTCATTTTCCAAACTAGAATGACACATTTCTTGCAATTACTTCTTTTACAGTTTCAAATATAAATGTATATATGTATGTATACACACACACCTTCACATAAATACATACATATAAATACACACACACACATACATACATATACATATTTAATTTCAATAGTTTTAGTGGTATGAGTGGCTTTTGGTTACATAAATAAACTGTATAATGTTGAAGTCTTAGATTTTAGTCTATCATCTTAGGCCAAATCACCAGCAACACTCTAAAAATGACAACAGTTTCTTAGACATTATCTTCATTACTGCTGTAGCACAATAAATACATGGATTAGTAATATTAAGTAGCTATTTCTGCTATATTCAAAATTCAAGACTTTATGCTTGATGGTCCCCTAATGCACCTGCTCATTGGACATGCTTCAATCACATCACTAACAAAGTCCTTCAGTCATTTTTAGTTGAAACCATTAGGATATATATCCACACCGCAGAATGTCCTGAATAGTTCTTTTGATCTAGACAAGGGTTGTTTGCAAAAAATTAAGTAAGATAAAATGAAGACAAAGAATTGTTGAACTAAATGTAAATCCTTCTATTTTGAGACATCAGGGAGAAAACCAGCAGAGTTAATGTTAACTTAAAAACTAAATCTAATCTACACTCACAGAGTTCCATAAAGAACAATAAAATCTACTGAAAAAGTCAACTTCGTTGAATGAAAAGGAGTTACTGATGCCATACTGTCTGAGAAACTTCAACCCCAGTTTCCATTCCCTTAATTGAAATTGCAACTTTTATGAAAAATCCTATAATTCTGAGGAAAATAAAAGCCAAAGTAGTGTTTAGTCAGTCACTACCCAATACATTTTTAGTGAGATGCTAACAAATATGCATGTGCAATATAAGTTATCAAGTTTTTTAAAAAATTTACTGTTTTTTAAATAATGATGTGATAACTATTTTTAATAACAGGTACTCCATCCACATCAACACTGAAACTGAAAATCTAATGCTACAAAATTCTTAGAAAGTCTGTTTTGACAAGTTACTTCCTCTATCCAACTGCACTTGGTATGATCTCATAGGTGCAAATAAATTTTGCATGGAATAACTTTATGACACTGATTCATAATAAAAATGTATCCTCTTAAATGACAAGAATTAATCTTTTAGGCCACTGAGTCTATTCAGATTTTTCTTCTTTGTATAATCGGCTCTAGTAATATTCAACAAAAGTGACAATCAAAAGTAGGATACTTTCTGAGTTACATGCAATTGATAATTTCTATGTCATAAAGCTTTCCAGATTATTGATATGTCATTTATGATCAATGGTTTCTCAAGGAAAAAAAGAGGACTATGACAATGGAGAAAAAAAAAATTAACTATAAAGAACAAACAAGATCATTTTTGACAATAGAGCTAAATAATTTTTATCACAATTTGCATACAATGTAAAAGGGGAAAAGCCATGCTCCTAACATACTTTATTAATTTATTTTGAAAACAGAGAGTTCAATTATAAAATTTAATGCTTGGTCACTCTTCCCCTACACTCCTATCCTAACTTCAGATTCTTTTTAATGAAGAAAAAGAAAGTCAGCAAAACAAAATGCCACCATTAAATCATTTTGCAAAATTTTATGTCAAAAAATGTAATAGCACATACACACATCAAGGGAAAGGTTACTATTCTTCCAGAACATCTTTTCACTTGGTTCATGGTTCATCCTTCTACATAACTGTGCAGGCACTATGAATGGCTTTTTCCTCTAGGTTTAATGTGGCATTTGAAAGATTATGGCATTTTCAGGAAACCACAGTGCGGTGATTTTAGCAGTAATCTGGCTGAAAGTAATGCTGTGATTTAAGAATAACTGTTCAGCTTATATGCAATGGTAAAAGCCAGCTACCGAGCCATCTCACAAAGATAACCTAATTATTGATATTTTATTAATAATTCATGAGGTCAGTGTAGAGCGAGAGAGAGACAGAGAGAGAGAGAGAGGGCAGAATTAGAAAACTCCTCTTCGAAAGGAGCATACTAAATATATATATATTTAGTATACTATGTTTAAATTAAATCCTTTTAAGTTCATTGTAATAGGAAGAGCTAATTCAAAAAATGATAACCTTAAATCATCTGAGTTTAGGATAAACGTAATTGCTCCTTGAAACTGTTTCAAAGAAAGAATTTAGACACTTAAGAATTAAAATAAAAAGCAACCATCTATCATACATTAGTAGCTACATAGAGAATAAATATGAGAAATGCTAAAAGCACATGCAGATAATATAACTCATATTAAGCTATATATTTTATTCTATTTAAAAGCTCAATTTATTTTGTTTATAGAAAGAAAAGGACAAACTTTTCAGATTAAAATAAAACATTTTCTACTACAAAACATTTCTTATAAACTTATCTCAATTAGTAATAAAAGAAAAGTGACTGCCTTATAATTAATTTTGATAGCTGTATTCTAAAAATATGTAAGTAAGATCAAAACTTTAAAAATATGATGAGTCAATAATACAATTAAAAACAGCACTGCTGGGTGAGAGGCGAATTCTATAAACAACTCAGAATTCCTTACACCTGAATAATATTTTGCATTTCTGAATTTCTCTGCCTCACTTCTGAAGCATTACAAAATCATGACATTTGAAAATTAAAAGGGATTTTTAAATCAACCTAATGCATGGCTCATTCTATGAATGAGATAACTGGCTCCCAGAGAGGTTATTTGCATTTCATGTGGTTATACAGCCTCTCCCTAGCAGAGACTTAAACGAAAATTTCAACCTCTTAATTTTAGCCCTATGCCCTCTCCCCACCATTCTTCCTAGTTATTGACTGAATTTTCAAGTGAGGTTCATTTTTTGTTATTCACTAAAATATTAAATGCACTACCACTGCCCAGAAAAGAGGCAGGATAATCATCCTGGTTTTCCTAGTTAACAAACCTCTTCATGTATGTCAACAATATTAAGGGGAAAATAAGGGTTAAGCAAATGACAAACATGCCATCTAGAGAATAAGTGAAGAAGGATAAATGAGGGAAAAAATGAGGTTGCTTCTCTTCTCTTTAATCAGAAAACAAAAATGTGAAAGCATTTCTATTCAAATATCACAGCGTTAACTAAAATGCCCACATGCCACATACACCCCAGGCATTTTAATACTTGAAAAGATCACTCTAAGGTTATGTAATTCTGAGGTTATGTCTTCTTGAAATTTAAGCCTCAGCTTCATGCATGCTGAAGACAGAAACAACTTAACGTGCAAAACTTCTCAAATGAGGAAAAAACACATTAATTTTATGAAGATTCTGAAATAGACAATGTTCTTACTTGCTAAGCTTACTAAATTTCAAGGGACTACAAATTCTTTCTCTATTACCTTGTATTATTCCACTCATTTAAATGATCCCTCCTCTCAAAACATAGTAATAATAATAATAATAAAAAATCTCTAAGATCACGGGCAAACAAGAAGCTATGTATGAGGTATATCTGTTCTCCAAATCATATTCACAAAATGCAAATACAGTGTGCTTGAATCTGGCTTTTTTTTTTTTTTTTTTTTTTTTTTGAGACGGAGTCTCGCACTGTTGCTGGGCTGGAGTGCAGTGGTGCAATCTCAGCTCACTGTAACCTCCACCTCCTGGGTTCAAGTGATTCTCCTGCCTCAGACTCCGGAGTAGCTGGGATTACAGGTGCCCGCCACCATGTCTGGCTAATTTTTGTATTTTTAGTAGAGACGAGTTTCACCGTGTTGGCCAGGCTGGTCTCAAACTCCTGACCTCGTGATCTGCCTGCCTCAGCCTCCCAAAGTGCTGGGATTACAGGCGAGAGCCACAGTGCCTGGCAGGATGGTCTCAACCTCTAGACCTAGTGATCTACCCACCTTGACCTCCCAAAGTGCTGGGATTACAAGCATGAGCCACCGCGCCTGGCCTAATCTGGCTCTTTTCTTCTTTTCTTTTTTTTTTTTGCCCTACTGGTTAACTCAAATAGTTACCTTTCTAATATTTTACATAATTATGCCTATATATTCAGAGGTTTCTTCAATTTATAAATAGAGCATTAATGTGTGTTGATCTTTAAGACAAGAAAAAGTGAATACAAAAGTATTTAGTAAACAGATGACCATAATGAAAATTACTAATGACCAAAACAGTGAAAGTATAGATGGTAACACACTATAAATTTCCCAAACAGCAACTTCAATAAATACAGATAGTATTAAATGTAGTATATATGAATTAAATATGACACATGGCATTTTAATATGTACACACATAAGTACAACTATATATTAATATTATATTCATATACCACTGAGATACTAATGTATCTTAGAATTATCTGAAAAAAATATAATCTTTCTCCCCAAAAATATATATCTCTCTCTCTGAAGCCGGGGCACAGTGGCTCATGCCTGTAATCCCAGCAATTTGGGAGGCAAAGGCAGGTAGACTGCTCGAGACCAAGAGTTCAAGACGAGCCTGGGACAACATAGCAAAATCCCATCTCTACCAAAAATACAAAAATAAGACCCAGGTATGGTGGTGTCCACCTGTAATCCCAGCTACTCAGGAGACTGAGGCAAGGCTGAGGCAGGAGAATCACTTGAAACCAGGAGGTGGAGACTGCAGTGAGCTGAGATCACGTCACTGCACTCCAGCCTGGGTGACAGAGCGAGACTCCATCTAAAAAAAAAAAAATCCAATGACATCTAAAGTTAAAAAGCAGTCGATGCATTTAATAAAACCATTTAATAATAAATAAAACTAAACAGCATGCTTAAGAGAATAGAGATTGTAGCACTGAAGCCTCAAAGAACATCAAACATATTATTGAAAATCACAAAATAAAGAAAATAAAACATCAGGTATGATCATGAAAGGGATGCCATAATTTAGCCTTTAACAAGTTACATTTATTAAATAACTTTTACCAACCATACTGTTCAAATGTAAATTATGCTGAGACTGTAGAGGTTAAAATCATGGACTCTGTAACCAGACTGACTAAAATTTGAATCTCAGTTCCAACACGTTCTAGCTACACAACTTTTAGGCAGTTACTTAAGTTCTATACTTTAGCTTCCTCATCAATTCAAAGGAGATATTAGTACTTCTTATTTCATAGGGTATCTAAATGACTTAATACATGTATATAAAATGCCTGATACATACATATATAGTTTAGATGTCTGTCTCCTCCAAATCTCATGTTGAAATGTGACCTCCAATGTTGGAAGTAGGCCTGGTGGGCAGTGTTTGGGTCATGGGGAACAGAGCCCTCATGAATGGCATAGTAATAATAATAATAGTAATAAAAATAACTTCTTTCCTCTCCATAGGAATCAGTGAGTTCTTGTTAATTCAAAGCAAAAGCTGGTTAAGAATCTGGTGCTTTCTCCTCTTTCTCTTGCTTGCTTTCACTACGTGATATGCCAGCTCCCCGTTGCCTTCTGCTATGATTCTAAGTTCACTGAGGGCTTGCCAAAAGCAGATGCTGGTGCTATGCTGCTATACAGTCTGCAGATCCGTGGGGGCAAATAAACCTCTTTTCTTTTTTTTTTTTTTGAATTTGTTTATTATTTAAGTTCTGGGGTACAAATGCAGATCGTGCAGGTTTGTTAGACAGGTATACATGTGCCATGGTGGTGGTTTGCTGCATCCATCGCCCCGTCATCCACATTAGGTATTTCTCCTAAAGCTATCCCTCCCCAATGCCCCCAACTCCTGCTACTCCTCTCCTAGTCCCCACCCACCCCAGATCCTGGTGTCTATGTGTTCTCATTGATCAACACCCACTCATAAGTGAGAATGCGCAGTGTTTGGTTTTCTGTTCTTGTGTCAGTTTGCTGAGAATGATCGATAAATCTCTTTTCTTTATAAATTAGCTACCCTTGGGTGCTTCTTCTATGTACCAACTAACATAGAAATTGGTACCAAGAAGTGGGGTGTTGCTACAAGGATGTCTGAAAGGCTGGGCACGGTGGCTCATGCCTATAATCCCAGCACTTTGGGATCCCCAGGCGGGGAGGATTACCTGAGCTCAGGAGATGGAGACCAGCCTGGGCAACACGGTCAAACCCTGTCTTTACTAAAAGCACAAAAAATTAGCAGGGCGTGGCGGCATGTGCCTGTAGTCTCAGCTACTCAGGAGGCTGAGGCAGGAGAATCACTTGAACCTGGGAGACAGAGGTTGCAGTAAGCTAAGATTGCACCACTACACTACAACATGGGTGACAGAGTGAGACTCAGTCTCCAAAAAAAAAAAAAAAATATCTGAAAACATGAAAGCAGCTTGGGAACTGGGTAATGGGCAGAGGCTGGAAGAGTTTGGAGGGCTCAGAAGAAGACAGGAAGACAAGGGAAAGTTCAGAGCTTCTTAGAGTACTGTTAAGTGGTTGTGACCAAATGCTGATAGAAATGGACACTGAAGCCCAGGATGATGAGGTCTCAGATGGAAATGAAGAACTTATTGGGAATTAGAGTAAAGGACACCCATATTATTCCCTAGCAAAGAACTTGGCTATATTTATCCATGCTCTTGGGATCTTAATTTTGAAGTTAAGACTGATAACACAGTTTTCTGGTAGAAGAAATTTCTAAGCAGTGAGGCATTTAAGATATGGCCTGGCTGCTTATAACAGCCTATGATTAGATTCAATGAGACACTGGACTGTGAACTTAAAATGACTTAAAGTTGGAACTAATGTTTAAAGGGAAGAAACCATGTTCAACTGCTGATCACTAACAAAATAAAAATAAAGACAAAAGGAAACCAAAACACAAAAATTTGGAAAATTTGCAGCCAGGTTGTGTGGTAAAGAAGCAAAAAGCATTTTCAGAAGAGGAATTCAAGGTGGTTGTGGAGCAACCATTTGCTAAAGAAATTAGCATGACTAAAAAAAGAGACAAATTATAACAGCCAAGACAATGAGGGAAAAAAAGCCTTGAATGCATTTTCGAGATCTTCCAGGCAGCCCAGCCCCTCACAGGCCCAGAGGTCTAGGAGAAAATAATGGTTTCAGAAGCCAGGCCGGAGGCCCTGCTTCCTTGCTCAGCCTCAGGACACTGCTCCCTGAATCCTGGCTGCTCCAGCTCCAGCTGCCCCCCAAAGAGCCCCAGCTACAGTTCACATCACCAGGTACAGTTCAGACCACCACTCTATGAGCCTTGGTGTTTTCCACATGCTGTTAAGCCTGCAGGTGCACAGAATGTGAGAGCGGAAAAGGCTTGGCAGCCTCCACCTAGATTTCAGAGGATATATGAGAGAAAACCCTGTTGTGGGCAGAAGTCTGTCACAGAGACAGAGCCTTCACAGAAAGCCTCTACTAGTGCAGTGCAGAAAAGAAATGTGGAGTTGGAACCATCACACAAAATTACCACTGGGGCACTACCTAGTGGAGCTGTGGGAAGGGGGCTGTTGGCTTCCAGACCTAAGAATGGTAGAGCCACCAGCAGCTTGCATAGTGAGCCTGGAAAAGCCAGAGGTACTCAACTCCAATCCATGAGAGCAGCCAAGAATGCTGAACCCTGGAGAGCCATGGGGCAGAGCTGCCCAAGGCATTGGGAGCCCATCTACTGCATTAGTGTGCCTGAGATGCAGGATATGGTATCAAAGGACATTGCTTTGAAGCTTTAATGTCTGCTTGGCTGGGTTTTGGAATTGTGTGGGGCCTACTGCCCATTTCTTTGGCTACTTTCTCCTTTTTGACATGAGAATGTTTACCCAATGTCTATACCACCATTGCATCTTGGAAGTAAATAACTTGTTTTTGATTCTTCTTTTTTTTTTCTTTTTTGAGACAAAGTCTCGCTTTGTTGCCAGGCTGGAGTGCAGTGGGGCAATCTCGGCTCACTGCAACCTCCAACTCCCGGGTTCAAGTGATTCTCATGCCTCAGCCTCTGGAGTAGCTAGGATTACAGGCATGCAGCACCACACCCAGCTAACTTTTGTATTTTTAGTAGAGATAGGGTTTCACCATGTTGGCCAGGATAATCCACCCACCTTGGCCTCTCAAACTACTGGGATTACAGGCATGAGCCACTGTGCCCGGCCCTTGTTTTTGATTTTACAGGCTCACTGATGGAAGGAACTTGCCTTGAGTTCCCAGTGAGACACTGGACTGTGGACTTTTGAGTTAATGCTGGATTGAGCAAAGACTTTGGAGGACTATTAAAAAAGGATGATTGTATTTTGCAATGTGGAGGACATAAAATTGGGGGGGGGGGGGGGGCAGGGGTAAAAGTATACAGTTTAGATGTTTGTCCCCTTCAAATAACATGCTGAAATGTGATCTCCAATGTTGAAGGTGAGCCTGATGGGAGGTGTATGGGCCATAGGGCAGATCCCTCATGAATGCTTGGCACTCAGTCCATGGGAATAAGCAAATTCTTGTTGTTAAATCACATGAAAGATGGTTGTTAAAAGGAGCGGGACCCCTCCTCTTTTCTGTTGTTCACCTATGCAATATACTGGCTCACCCTTTACATTGCATCATGACTGTAAGTTTCTTGAGACCTAACCAGAAGCAGATGCCAGTTCCATGCAGCTTGAACAGCCTGCAGAACTGTGAGCCAAATAAACTTATTTCTTTATAAATTGGTTAGCCTCAGGTATTTCTTTATAGCAATGTAAACAGACTTACATACACTATAAGACTATATGTTTTATCAGAGTCACTGTTATTTGCTATATATGGCCTTTACCATTTTTGTCCACCGTGCCAAGCCCTTTACTTGTACAATACATTTAATCATCCAGACAACCTATGGCGTAGGTACTACTGTTTATTGCTATTTTATAGATAAGGAAGGTAAACCACAGGGAAGATAAAACCAGAGTTCACAAATAACAAAAGAAGGTTTAAAACCATGATATAGTTTGGATATGTGTCCCACTCAAATCTCATGTTGAATTATAACCCCCAGTGTTGGTGATGGGACCCGATGGGAGGTAACTGGATCACAGGGGTAGATTCTCATGAATGGTTTATACCATCCTCTTGGTGCTGTTCTCATGATGATGAGTGAGTTCTCTAAAGATCTGGTTGTTTAAAGTATACATCATCTCTCGCATCTCTCTTGCCCCTGGCCCCTGCCACATAACATGCCTTGTGCCCCTTTGCCTTCTGCCATGACTGGAAGTTTTCTGAGGACTCCCCAGAAGCAAAAGCCACTATACTTCCCTTACAGCCTGAAGAACCATAAGCCAATTAAACCTCTTTCTTTATAAATTACCATTCTTGGATATTTCTTTACAGCTGTGCAAGAATGGACTAATACAACTCAGCAGAACAGTTATAAATCCTCATACTTAAGCGTTCATTTTACAGTACCACCTCCCAAAATAATAGACACTTTAAAATTTAATAGAATCTAGGTTCTAAATACAAATTTAGCAGACTCACTTTTTTAATATCCAAAATTAAAAGTACTGAGTTGAAAAATGAATAAAATGCTATAATTTTTTCATATTATTAGAGTCACTTTAATATTTCTTTAATTAGAAGTTCTCTTATTACATTGAATTATTTGTGGAAACAAAATCTAACTTATACATAATGAGAAGTATTTCCCAGGACTATGAAAAACCAGTGACAACAGAACATTTGCAGTGGTTGCCTGATGCTGGAGATGGAGGCTATGACTGACTGTAAACAGGTATAGTAATTTTTGAAGTGATGAAATAATCTAAACACTGGTCTGTAATGATCGTTGACCAATGACAAATGTACTAAAAACCATTAAGCGCTACACTAAGCATGCATAAAATTTAATGGGATGAAAATTAGATCCCACTAGAGTTGTTTTTAAAAAAGGAAATATGTGCTATTTATCAAAGGAAGTGGGTGTTTTAAACTGACTTATTTTCTACTCCTCTAGGTAAATGAGAGAAAATGCAACTGGAAAACTGGCTTCCATTCTAACATATTTAATCAAAAAAAAAAATCATATTCTACATAACACAGAGTACAGCCTGGAAGAAGATGCTACTGAGAATATGTTTTTACACAGGAGCTTATGACCAAATGTAAATAAACAGGTAGCATGGACTAGAGAACATGGAATATTATATAATCTTTGAATATCAGAGCTAGTGTGCTAGGCTTCAGAGAGGCTACAGCCTAAGGTCTTCTCCTAAAATAAGAAAAATGAGACTCAAAGAGATTAAGTGACTTGCTTAAAATTACAAAACAGGCAGGTGACAAGCTTAACTAGTTGAGATTTCCTAACTCTCAGTGCAGTAAACAACTACCACAAAAATAAATGTTATCGGTTAATCAAAAATCATTATTTGTCACCTACTATTTTTGTTTCAAGAAACATACACTCTTTTTAAGTTTGTACTCAGTAATTTTTAAAGTTTAAATTTTCAAAAATAAAACAAATCAGGAACTATTTTAAAAAAGTCCCTGACCAAAAAGAAATTATAAACTATTCTAATTGTATAGAGTTGCACAGGTGTACAAATATGGCAGTGTAATCAGTAAATTAACAGGCATTTATTCTGAATTAACTGCCTGAGACATACTGTATTAGACTATCAGGGTCATTAGGAATAAATGGAAGGCACAGATGCTAGACTCACCTCATGGAAAAAGTAAATTAATTGACAGAAATAATAACACAACTTACAAGCAAAATGGATCACAGCATGACATGGGATTTTATGAGGGTTCCAAGGACAATCAATGCAAGACAATCAATACAAAGCCATTTAAGTCAGGAGAGACTACATGAAGGAAGTAAATACAGATGTAGGCTTAGAAGGAAGAAGAAAATATGCTGAAATACATTACAGAGAGCAGAAAAGTCCTACGCAAATAGTTACAGTGAACACTGAAAAATCCAGTATGACTAAAGAAAAAACCATCGTGCTGACATACAAGATAGAAGCAACTGGCAAATCACATGAAATCAATACATTCCTTGAAAACACAGTTTAGCTGAGTACAGTGGCTCATGCCTATAATCCCAGCATTTTGGGAGGCTGAGGATGGAGAACTGCTTAAGTTCAGAAGTTCTATACCAGCCTGGGCAACATAGTGAGAACCCCATTTTTACAAAAGATTTAAAAACATTAGTTGGGCATGGTGGCACACACTTGTAGTCCCAGCTACTAAGGAGGCTGAGAAAAGATCACCTGAGCCTAAGAGTTCAAGCTGCAGTGAGCTGTGATGGTGCCACTGCATGCCAGTCTAAGCAGCTGAGCAAGACCCTGTCTCAAACAAAAACAAACAAACAGCTTACCAAAAATGACACAAAATGAAAGGAAATATTTGTTCTAAATACTGAATTCATTATCAAAAACTTTTCCACAACGAAAACTCTAGGTTCAGATGGTATCACTGGAGAACTCTATCAAAATTTAATGAACAAACAATATCTTAAACAAATGCTTTAAAAACAAAGAAGAGGGGAACACTTTCCAACTCCATTCAGAAGGCCAGTATTATCTAATAACAAAATGTGATGCTTCTACCAGAAAAATAAAATAAATAAATTAAAACCCAGAACAGCTGGGCATGGTGGTGTAGTGGTAAACCCAAGCCATGGTGGTAATTCCAGCTACTCAGGAGGATCGCTTGAGCCCAAGCCTGGGCAACAAAGTGAAACAAGAAAGAAAGGAAAGAGAAGAAAGAGAGGAAGAAAAAAGAAGGAAGGAAGGAAGGGAGGGAGGAGGGAGGAAGGGAGGAGGAGGGAGGAAGGGGAGGGAGGGAGGGAGGGAGGGAGGGGAGGGAGGGAGGGGAGGGAGGGAGGAAGACAGGCAGGCAGGAAGGCAAAAACAGAGAGAAAAAGAAAGAGAAAAGAAGAAAAAGAAAAGAAGAGAAAAGAGACCTCAGCTGAAATTTTGTACCCTTTAAACACTAACTGCCCATTCCTCCTTCCCCCTGGCAACCACCATTTTTGCTTTGTCTCTATGAATATGACTACTCTAGGAACCTCATATAAGTGGAATCACACAGTATTTCTAACTGGTTTATTTTACATAGCATAATGTTCTCAAAGTTCATCTATGTTGCAGCATCTATCAGAATCTCATTCCTTTTTAAGGCTGGATAACATTCCACTGTATGTATGCTATGGTTTGAGTATCTGTCCCCTCTAAACCTGATGCTGAAATGTGATCTCAATTTAAGGGGGGCCTAATGGGAGGTGTTTAGGTCATGAAGATGAATCCTTCATGAAGAGATTAACGGCTTCCTCAGGGATGATTTCTCATTCTATTAGTTCCTTTGAGAGTTGGATATTAAAAAGAGTCTGGCATCTCCCCTTCTCTCGATTCCTCTCTTGTCATGTGATCCCTGCACACATCAGTTCTCCTTCACCTTCCACCATGAGGGAAAGCAGCCTGAGGTCCTTACCAGATGCAGATGCCCAATCTTGAGCTTCCCAACAATGAGAATAACATTTCCTTCTTTATAAATTATCCAGCTTCAGGTATTTCTTCTTAGCAACAAAAAATGGACTAAGACAATACACATATGTATATTAAATTTTGTTTAGCCTTTAATCCATCAGTGGAACTTGGGTTGCTTTCACTTTTTTTTTTTTTTTTTTGAGACGGAGTCTTGCTCTGTTGCCACGCTGGAATACAGTGGCCTGATCTTGGCTCACTGCAATCTCTGCCTCCTGGGTTCAAGTGATTTCCCTGCCTCAGCCTCCTGAGTAGCTGGGACTACAGGCATGCACCACCACGCCCACTGAATTTTTTGTATTTTAGTAGAAATGGGGTTTCACCATGTTGGCCAGGATGGTCTTGATCTCCTGACCTCGTGATCCAGCCACCTTAGCCTCCCAAAGTGCTGGGATTTCAGGTGTGAGCCATCGTGCCTGGCCGCTTCCACCTTCTGGCTATTGTGAATAAAGTTGCTATGAAAACAGGTATTCAATTATCTGTTTCAGTCTGCTTTTAAATCTTTGAGTGCACAACTACAAGCAGTATTAACATAGATCAAATGGCAATTTTGTCTTTAATTTTTTGAGGAACTGAAATACTGTTTTCCAGAGGAGCTGCACAATTTAATATTCCCAAGAGCAATGTACAAGAACTTCAATTTCTCCACATCCTTGCCAACACTTGTTACTTCCTGTTCTTTGGATGATAGCTAGCCCAATGGGTGTGAGGTGGTATCTCACTGTTGTTTTGATTTACTTTTCCTGAATGATTAGTGATGTTGAGCATCTTTTCATATGCTTATTGTCTATTGTATATCTTCTTTGGAGAAATACATTCAAGTCCTATGCCCATTTTTAATGGGGTTGTTTCTTACTGCTGAGTTGTTGAAGTTCTTTATATATTCCCAATCCCTTAACAGTTACATGACTTGCAAATATTCCCATCCCTTCTATAGGTTAGCCTTTTCACCTATAGAAATGGTAAAAGGACACCTATGAATGGTGTCCTTTCATACACAAAAGTTTTTAACTTTGAATGAAGTCCAACTTATCTAATTTCTGTTGCTGTTGTTACCTATGCTTCTGGTGTTATGTCCAGGCTTTCCTTTTTAAAATGAAAATGAACAAGCAAAACGTAACAGCTTACTACATAGCCTGAGTAATCAAGAGAGCTGGTACTGGCACAGGATGAATTCATAACTTGATGGAATATAATAGAAAGCCCAGAAATAAACCCACAATGAAAATGCCAGCTGGTATTTCAAAGTGGCACCAAAGTAATTTAATGTGGAAAGGCAAGTATTTTCAACAAATGATACTGGAAAACTGGAAATCCACATGGGACAGATAATAAACAAACCTTCCTTAACTCTACCTAAAACCATATACAAAAATTAATTTCAGATAGCTCACATAAAATATAAAAGCCAAAACTACAAAGCTTCTAGAAAAAAAGATGGTCTTTGTCACCTAGACCTAAGCAAAGAATTCTTAGGAAATAAAAAGGATAACCATAAAACAGAACGTTGCTATGCTGGACATCTACAAAATTAGCAACTTCTGCTCCTTAAATAATACCAGTAAAGAAAATGAATAGGTAAGCCACAAATAAGAAGAGTATATATGCAAAATATTTATTTGAAAAAGAAATTATATCCCAATTATATTAGTAATTCCTACCACTCAATACTAAACAACTTAACTTCTTAAAAAAATGAGCAAAAGAATTAGTTCACAAATGAAGGCATACTACCAGTGAGCAAACAAAAATGTACTCAATAAGCTAGGTGTGGTGGCTCACATCTCAGCCCTTTGGAAAGCCAAGATGGGAGGACTGCTTGAGCCCAGGAGTTCAAGAGCAGCATGGGCAACATGGCAAATGTCTGTCCCTACAAAAAAAATAAAAATAAAAAACTAGCTGGGTCTGGTGGGGTACACCTGTAGTCCCAGCTACCTGAGAGGCTGAGGTGGGGAGATCACCTGAGCCTGGGAGGTTGAGGCTGCAGTGTGTCATACTGTGCCACTGCACTCCACCCTGTACAACAGAATAAGGTCCTGTCTCAAAAAAAAAAAAAAAAAAAAAAGAAAAGAAAAAGAAAAACAATGGAAAACGTGCTCAACCTCTTATCAGAGTAACGAGAACTAAAACCACAGTGGGATTCCTCTACACATTCATTATAATGGCTAAAATGAAATAAAAGAGAAAAATACCATGTATATAAAACTTTAGAAAAGACAAAACTAATCTATGGAGGAAAAAACATAGAGTAGTAGTTGTCTTTGACCTTTCTGGAGCAATGAAAATGTTCTGTATCTTGATAGAAATGGGGGTTACACAAGTGTATGCTTTGTCAAAATTCACCAATTATTCACATAATAAATATGCATTTCATTGTATGTAACTTTTAAAGAAGAGAAACAGAAGTTTATCTTAAAATGTCCTTATGTAGGAAATATCTGTTTTTAATGTATTTAAAATTTATTAAAAGACACAAATCATTTTAAGACCCATACGTGTTTCACAGTTTTAATTTATAAGTATTATAAATAACATACATTTGCATCACTTCAAAATCATGCTATTCCTAAGTGAAAATGCATATTTCATCACTATTAAGAGGATTGCTATATGATAAACTGCACAAGAAACACCAATTTAGTAAGTCTATAATCAGATGAAAATAATTAAATTTCTTTTAAGAAATTGACTAGGTCAGGCGCGGTGGCTCACGCCTGTAATGCCAGCACTTTGGGAGGCTGAGGTGGATGGATCACCTGGGGTTAGGAGTTCAAGAGCAGCCTGGCCAACATGGTGAAACCCTGCCTCTACTAAAAATACAAAAAATTAGCCGGGCATGGTGGTGCATGCTTGTATTCCCAGCTACTCGGGAGGCTGAGGCAAGAGAATCACTTGAACCCCAGAGGCAGAGTCTGCAGCGAGCCAAGAGTGCGCCACTGCACTGCAGCCTGGGAGACAGAGCAAGACTCTGTCTCATTAAAAAGAAGAAGAAGAAAGAAAAAAGACACTGACCAAATGCAATCCTAACTAATCTTAAGAGGGACAAGACTGGTTTCATTTTGATAAATTTAAAATAATCCATTCTTAGTTACCTAACATTTTATGAAAATAGTAACTAAACTTATAACCAATTTTAGCTTTACTCTCAGTCTAATCAAATCTCAAAGGGAAAAACACCTTCAATTATGACTCAGAAATTCTATAAGCCTCCATACTAGTTAGAACATAAAAGTTAATCAAAAATAAAAAATCAAGTCTCAACTACTTGGGAGGCGGAGGTGAGAGGACTGCTTGAGCCCGGGAGGCAGAGGCTGCACTGTGTCGAAAAAGCACCACGGCACGCTAGCCTGGGTGACAACAAAAACTAAAAAAAAAAAAAAAAAGAAAAAACAGAAACAAAAGTATAATCAGAATAATAAGAGACTAGTATTTGAAATTAAACTGTAATATATATAAATTCTTGCTGGTCATCCTAATAATTTATGATACAATCAAATTTAGTTTGTGAGGATGCATTGCCAAGCCAGATTTTTAAATGTGAAATAAATAAAAGTGTTAACAACAACGTTTAGAGACCAAATTGACACCTTACCCTTGTAACCAAAATGGTTCAATACTATATAATTTGCCATATACTCAAATAAAGGGGAGACTCTGGCAAGCATTTAATAGTGTAGAATTAGCTATAAAAGTGAAATAGCTTAATAGATCATTTCCTACCCTCAATGCTTCTGAATAATGGCCACAATACAAAATAAAATTAAAGATGCTATTTAAGAGGGCTCATGGATTACAGGGTTCTTAGCTTTAGGAAACCTTTCTTCTCTCTCTCCTATCTCTGATTAAGTAATCAAATGTGCCACACTGAGTTTATATAGTTAAGATAAAATTTGAGGTTTAGAAGTTTGGTGTTATTCCTAATTTGATAGTTGGATAAAGACTGAGAGAGAAGAAAGGCCCTCTTCCCTTTCAAGATATAACTTCATTTCTACTTTTCACAGATGCATCAACTAATCTCAAATCTATTTCTTTACTTAAAATACAGGGGAGGAAAAACTATCCACTACACTTTAGCAGCAAAAATCAATTATCCTTTATTAAGCCCTTAGTTATCTTCATCAAACATTTTATTTTATGACTCAATTTGCCCTAGAATTGAATTATAATAGTGACAGGTTTTATAAATTCAGCAAAAGAATACTCAGTCATTACTCATGTAGAGTTCGTTTATCAAGCATTCTCTGAGTATTGAATGTGCCATGAACTGTGGAAACAAAAATAAATAAGGTATCACTAAGTAGTTCCGTAACTACGTCCAACAATGACCTATCACAGAGCCTAAAAAGACCTTGCAATTCCATGAAATAGTTTCAATTTGGCCTTTAGCATTTAGATTGCATTAAATAACCTAAGGAAATACATATTTAGTTGAAAGCTTCTCAGATAATTTCTAATTAAATTTTAAAAGCAGATGGGAAAAAGTATGCACTTAAAAAAATGAAATAAAATTCCCTGAGATGCTGTAAACCTTCAATCTAATCATTTTAGAAAACATATAATGACAAATTTTTTGTCTCCTAGATTCTAGACAAAATTATATACAAAAATGACATGTACATTTCTGACATAAAAAATAAGTATTTATTATAACTGGAAACATATTTACCAATTGTGACACACATACATGTATTATTTGTGTTACTAAATACTACTGTTCTAACATTTCATATGAAAAGAATCTTACTATCACTCAGCAGTTATTCACAGGTACCTAATGAAGCACAGTATGACTGTGATTATGTGCGAAAGGGAAAAAACCAAGGCACAGAAATGCTAAATTATTTGCCGAAGTCCCCAGAAAAGCAGAAAATAAGAGTTGAAACCTACTAATTACAGTTTACTGACAAATTGCATGCAATTCTTTAATGATATAAAAAAGTATACATGTAAATTCACAAATAAACATGTACAAACAACTTAAAAAGCAAGGAAAATTAAGAAGGAATTTTCTATATAGCCTGAATTACATAGAGAAGTGTGGTTTCAGAAATCAAAACTGCTTAAGAGCAGGTTCTAGTGAGATGTAAACATTAGTTTAAAAGAACTTGAGAAAGTAAACACAGTATATTAAATAAAAGATTGTGACCCATGAAGTTTAATTTTAAAAGAGAACCTAACAGACATACACATATCTCTGAGTAAGCACTGAAATATATCTTTAGAGAAAAAAAAAATCCTTATTTAAAATACCTTATTGGAAAGTTTAAAAAATAGCATGTACAGATAGCATTTAAGATGTAATAAAAAAGTGTAGACTTTTGGGGGGTGATTTTCAAACAATAACAGTGCCAATTTCAAAATATGAGATGCCAGGGAAAATGGCAGATATTAGCTTATGAGATTGCTTTTATTAAACATAGGAAATTTTATATAAAATTCTTTAACCCAAGAAGACTAGTGCTTAAACAATGTATTTTTTTTAAAGATCACATTATGTCCAAAAATATTTTATGACATTGCTTTATATCCAGTTTATCTTGTCCTAAAAAATATTAAAATACAGTATCAATAAAACATTTAATTTCCTCTACATTACCTCTTTAAAACTTTGCAGAAAATTTATGACGCTATCTTCTTAATAAAACAAAACCAAGGAAGGGGACTTTGTATATCCATTATTTAAGAGTAATAAAAATATCTTTACCTTACAGAAGTCTTTCATAAAATTCCAGACATTGGTATATTGTAATAATTCAATTAGAAATAAAAATTTTATAACAGAAACTAAAGAAATAAATAATATAGAGTAATACTAATCAAATATCTTATCAAAATTAGAAGGTACTTTTTCTATTAAACAATTAACATATGACAGGTTGGAAATCTATCATAAACTGGTTTTTAAAATAAAAATTATATTTTTCAGGTTCCTAATTTCAAATATATGACAAAAGCACAACAAAAAAACCTGACAAAAACCTATAGGTCCTTCAGCAAAAAGGCCTCAATCAATCTCGTATTAAAAAAAAAAATCAGTAAGATACAGTAGATACTTATATAGTAAGTATATAATTAATTAAATAATTAATAAGAGGATCACAAGCTCTCTAAGTTTTTAACTACTATTTCAAATTAATCATAGTCTTCAACTCCATCCTCAATCCCAAGGGAATTTTCCTGAATTAAATTGTTCATTATATAAGATTGTTATTTGTTTTTATTTCTGTTGTTTCATTTACTCCATATGTTCTGCTTATGCTTGGAATTTCATTTCTGACATACTGCAAAAATCATACGGCAGTCAGAATTACTCACGTGTATCTCCTGAACTTGGAACTACTTACTACTTTACCCTAAATTTTAGTAAACTTAACCTTCAGGATAGCTCCCAAGACATTCTACATGAACTACCTCAAAAACATTAGCCAATTACTATAAACTTTCTTAACTTTGTTGAAGGACTTTGTCTTTACTGTAATTTTTACTTCATCTTTCTCATTGATGGTATTAAAACCGCATAAAATTTAAGTCTTCATGCCTTTCTTAGAGAAATTAAGACAAATTATATTCTTAATGACAGAAATAAATTACATCATTTGGAAATAAATATTTAAAAACATAACACTAACATATTTGTTTTATCAATATGTTTATTCTTTCTGAAATGTTTAATTTCTGTGTCCTCAGTTAATTTAACAAGGCTTTACCAGAAGACAATTTTTTAAAGACATCAGAACAGGTTCCCTTACAAAGTCCCTATAAGAACTGTAAGAACGTTTGTGCCACTGTCCTTTGAAAGTCTGATGCCTCTTTTAAATTAGCTCTCTTTTTGTTCACCAACTTACTCCCCCATCTCACCTAGAGCTTTGATCAATTTCTTCATTTCAGCTAAAATTAGCAGTCTCCGGACGGTTGGGAAGAGCCAATGTGCAGCATTAGCTAAGATTCCTGATTAGCATTATGTCTGATTTAGAAAAAAAGTCACAAAACGAAACAAAGAAACAAAGACAAAACAAAAAATAAAATCTACCTAGGCCATCTTTTCACCTTTCTTTATTTCCTCAGGGAGAAGCATTTAACACATTTTGTTTTAATAAGCAATAAGAAAGTGCTAATTAAATTCTTGTCAATAAAAAGTCTGTCTTCTCACCATTGTTTATAAATTTCAACATTTAGAATATGCTAACAGAGCTTAGTAACTTCATTGTTTTGACATAAAATATAATAATCTTAGTACAAAGTGTTTAGATCAAATTACTTTTATGGCCTCTAAATAGAGACCACTGTCAACTTCTCTTGTCAAGAGAAAAATAATTTCCTGTGTAAAAAATGCAGATTATCACTCTTATTTACATCTAAATCCAGAGTATAACCATGTGTGGGAGGTTAATAAGTGGATGAAATCTGTTTCTGAAGTACTGTTTCCACTAAATAATATTTTAAGAAAGGTCCTACCCTGCAATTTTTTTTTACATTTTTTCTGTGATGAGAAAATAATAAACATGGAACCTTAATCCCCTAAAGACAAGGTTTTAGCATCCAACTTACCTGACAAGATTTTCATTGTCTCCAGTTCCCTTGCAAGTTGCACATTCAGTTCTTAAATCTTCAGCCTTGGGCTTCTTTTGCAGCACAGACTGTCTTTGTCTTCTCTCTCTAGGAACTCTTTCCTGCCATACAAGGGATAATAAAATAAAACATAACAAAACAAAATAAGAATATGAGGGAAACAATTTTAAGCAAGAAAATTTCTCAAAGTTAAGACTGTGTAAAAGTGCTTAACTTATTCCAACCTCATGTTTTTCTTCCTCAGGAACGAAGCTTCGTTTTCGTCCTCTGGTTCTCTGGAAAAAAGAAAATCCACACAATATCTAATGTTTAATTAATGATAAAAATAAATTTCCTATGTTAAATGTTATTGCTTAAGTTAGGTACTTGAAAAATCAGCTATTTCTAATTAATACTATATTGGACCACTGCATTTTGTTATCATTTATGCCATAAGACATAAAAAGCAAAAGATTAAATGTACTTTATAGTACTTTACTTTTAAATAAACATGTATCTGATAGAAAAAAATGAACTCTACAAAATTATTTTAAAGGATTTTCTCAACATTTCATAATTGTCCATAATTATGATTTACTCAGAGCTTTAAGTTTTCAAAACTTATCACATATGACTTCTATAGCTGAAATGCTAAACCTGGGATCATACTACATACATTGTTTGCCCATGTGTATGCATGTGCATTCATGTTTATGTAAAGAAATAATTTTTAAGCAGCCAAAAAGAGCAGAAGGAAAAGGTCTCACAATCCAAAGTCCTAGTTAATGTAAAACTAATTAAAATGCCATATAAAATGACATTTTAAGCTAATTCAGCTATAATTCACATCCTATATTTCAGAATACATTTACCATTTGAAAGAACACATACAAATGTTGAAAAGAACTGTAACTACATTAGTATTTGCAGCCAGTATGTTAGAAATCTCCACCAATCACAGCACAGCCTCTGTGTAGATTCTGTAATTCCCATATGTAATTCCCACTGTTCCTTAGAGACTGGAAGAGAAAGGAGGCACTGCTCCCAAAAATTACTTGGACAGCTGAGATCAAAGAACATTCCCAAGCTAGAGTAGGTACCAAGTAATTCTAAACAGAATATAGCATAAATATGTTAATGTTTTCTTACATTACTATAATTTCAATTCTTCATGATACCAAGCCCACTGTTATTTAATATCATGGCTAACTGCATACCATTTAATCTGTCCCTAGATAACCAAGAGTCAACTAAATTAGTCATTCAAAACAAGTAAATTTGTGAACTATCTATTTAAATTTATATTGCCAATCAGTGTGTTTTAATTACATTATGGAAGTAATTAGGAAGAAAAATGAAGACTATATCCAGGAAACGTCTTTAAATGCAGATCGTACATTTACAATTCTTACTTCCAAAGAGCAATATTGAGACTTGCTCCTCTAAATATCAATCATGATCCATGAGCACTGGCATCCCCTGAGGGCCTACTAGAAATGCAGAATCTCAGGCTTACTCTGACACATGAATTATAATCTGTCTTTTAACAAGAATCCTAAGTGGGTCACATACACATAAGTTTAAGGACACCAGTGTAGAAAGGTCCTTAACAACACTTATTCAAGTTCTAACTGAAAACTTATGGCTAGCACTTTCTATATTCATTTTTTTCCCTTCTGTGCCTAATGCTTTATCTTCTGTTCCCTTAAAAAATTCATCCCCAAATTGGTAAGGACCGTATCTAATTCATCTTTCTACACCCAATTAAACTTAACACAATGCTTACGACATAAAGACTCAACTTGTTTTAATAAAATAAGTGGTTAAATCAAAACTAATACATGATGACATTATGTAATACAAATTAAAAGATTTGACTGATGGACCAGGCACCATGGCTCATGACCATAATCTCAACACTTAGAGAGGCTAAGGTGGGAGGACTGCTTGAACTTAGACGTTTAAGACCAGCCTGGGCAACATAGCGAGACCTCATCTCTACTAAAAATAAAAATTAAAAAAATCAGTTAGGCATGGTTGTGAGTGTTTATAGCCCAGCTACTCAGGAGGCTGTGGTGGGAAGATAACTTGAGCCCAGGAGATCTAGGCTGCAGTGAGCCATGACAGAGCCACTGCATTCCAAGCCTGGGCAACAGAATGAGACTTTGTCTCAAAAAATAAAAATTAAAATAAAAATTTGACAAAAAGCTTAAATTATTTTTCCCTAACTTGGTAATCTATTATCTAATTTGCATAATGTATATTTACAGGGCTTTTTACTTTTTTAGACAGAATCTCCCTCTGTCACTCAGTATTTAAAATTTCATAACTTATCATGTATGACTTCTATAGCTGAAATGCTAAACCTGGGATCATACCACACACATTGTTTGGCCACAGGTATGCATGTGCATTCATGTTTATGTAAAGAAATAATTTTTAAGCAGCCACAAAGAGCAGAAGGAAAAGGTCTCACAATCCAAAGCCCTAGTTAACATAAAACTAATTAAATTGCCATCTAAAAATGACATTTTAAACTAATTTAGCCAAAATTCACATCCTATATTTCAGAATACATTTATCATTAGACAGAATGCATACAAATGTTTAAAAGAACTACATTAGTATTTGTAGCCTCCCAGATTCAAGCGATTCTCATACCTCAGCCTCCCAAGTAGCTGGAATTACAGGTGTGCACCAGCATGCCTGGCTAATCTTTGCATTTTTATTAGAGAAGGGGTTTTGCCATGTTGGCCAGGCTGATCTCGAACTCTTGACATAAAGCAATCTGCCCGCCTTGGCCTCCCAAAGTGCTGGGATTACAGGCATGAACCACTGCACCTGGCCTACAGGGCATTTCAATAAGGTACTACAAATTAGTAACCAATATCAAGTGGAAAATATTCCAGTTACTCATTTGAGTTCTATAAACTTCTAAACAATGTGCAAAAGACTTCCATACATTGCCACATTTTTCTTCATTCAACTCATCTTTTAGGTAATTAACTAGCAAATGTTTCATCTAGTTTTCAATTAATTTTTCAAGTATATATGTTAATACTGCAAGTTCATGTTTTTAATTCTTTTAAAGGTGCTTAATTATTTACCATTTTGATAGTAATTTAAATCTGCAAACATTTGTTATGACTCCATCAACTGAAACTCTCTTAACACCCAGAGAGCAATTAACATCACATGGTATAACGCCAATTAGTGATTCAATCACACAATGGTATGTCTGCATTTCTCTCTATATTCATAAATTTCTTCTCATGTATTAGGTGTATTTGTAATTATCTAAAATAGTCGCTTTAAATGAAGTACATTTATTACCAAACGGTAATTGCTGATGTATTTATGTAATAATTTTGAATAACACAAGACATAAACAATTTCCATCTATAAAAACAAGCTTGTTATAAAAATATAAAATAGTATCATGTTAGAGCTCTGAGAAAGCAATCCAGACAAATGACTTGCTGATGTCACACAGCTGGTAAGTTTCTGAGGTAAACCTTTACCTTAAATTCAATTATCTCAACTTCTGTGACTTTTCTTGCATGGCTAATCCAAGATTAATAATTTAATCCCAAATAAAGATGAACACAACCACTAAGAATGCAAATCTCTTACTGCGCTTGAATATACTTAAACTAAACTGTAACACTGTGATGCCCAATGAAGATTTCTTACATTTCAAATGATGTTGGAGAATTATACATACCCAATAAAGAAGAAATTCAAATTGGCACTATAGTCTCCCTAATTTGGTAGCTCTATACTACATACTAACTTGATCCATTACCGAAGTAATTACAGCACTCTTATTTAGCATTTATCACATTAGTAATATTTCCAAAGAAAAAAATAAATGAGAATTTGATCCAAATGCAACTATACAAAATACCAAGTCCTCCAACCAAGAAAATGTTGAAAGCTACAGGCTTTTCTTTCTTTGTATTAATGAAGCGGCAGCAACTGTTAACTATGAAAATTCATAACTGCCTAATATTACAACAGACAAAGTATCTTCAAAGTAGTGTCCTTGAATAAATCCTAAAACATAAGCAGAGCTTAAAGAGGGAGAAATGGTACAAAAAAGCAAGAAGAAAAACAAAAACAAGTTTGGCCCCTCTGATAAATTTCAGTTATCCAAGAGCTTGTCCCATCTCAGCTAAATAGAAGTATACATAACTGGGTGGTCTTTTTATAATATATTTTGAGGCTGAAAGTACTTTAGCAACAATAAAACAGTGGGGTGAAAATAATAAGTGGAAGAAGTAAGAATTTTACTTTTCAATTATGTGCTTTAGAATGCAACACAGATGAGTTACTTGGAAATTCCACATGATTAATTAAGTAAGGGTGCAATTCCAAACTGTGATTCATTTTGACAGTAGTTAAGCTATCAGAAGTAAATGAAAGTTTAAAACTCATTCCAAATTTTGACACTTTCCAATTTTTTTGTTTTGTTATTTTTTTAAGAACTTGATTTGCCTAGAGAACAATTACAACCTGCGCTGCTTACATCACCTTGCTCTTAATCTGTCTATGATAAACTTACTTGAAAAGAGGTAATAAAAACATCCATAGAAGAGATTAGCATGGTATTAGAGACAATGTATTTAAACTGAAAGGGAGTAAAATTATCTTATCTAGCTGGCAACTTTTAAATAGTTTATTTGGGCCAGTCACAGTGGCTCCAGCCTGGCTCCAGCCTCTAATCCCAGTACTTTGAAAGGCCGAAGTGGGCAGATCACCTGAGGTCAGGAGTTCAAAACCAGCGTGGCCAACAGCCTCGTCGTTTTTAGTAGAGACAAGGTTAGTAGAGAAACCTCACCTCTACTAAAAACACAAAACTTAGCCGGGTGTGGGTGTGGTGGCGCACACCTGTAATTCCAGCTACTTAGGAGGCTGAGGCATGAGAATCGCTGGAACCGCGGAGGCGGAGGTTGCAGTGAGCCAAGATCATGCCATAGCACTCCAGCCTGGGTGACAGAGTGAGACTCCATCTCAAAAACAAAAATAAATAAATAAATAAATAGTTTATTAATCTAAAACATGTAATTAAATATTTCTCTAACTCCTCTCTCATTTGGACTAAAAAACATGTAATGTATTTTAATTATTCTTTAAAGATGAGGTTATTTTAATTTGCAATTAAATCAAATGTATAATTCATTGGGCAAATGAACTAAATTTAAAACTAAAAAAAGAGTGAGTACCTTAACATCTTTGATATCACTAAACTATGCTTCATATATTCACTTGTGGCCATGTCACTAAATTTAACACTTAGGTTTTTGTTGACAAATCAACATTTATACAAATAATAATTAAAGTAAGTCACATATGCTTAGACGAATCATAAGAAATGCCTTCCTCTGTAATTTCTATATAAAAAGAGAACATGCTTATTCATAAGCAAAATTCTAAAATCAATGTTAATTAGGACAATTAAGTTAAACTTTGAAAACTTCTGTTAAGCTAAATAGCATCAGATTTATGCTGGAGAATAATGCCAGTAGATTTCTGGCAGCTATTCAAAAGTGCTCCAGTACAAAATTTCTTCTAATCTATATAAATATATATTGAATTCCTAAAAATATAAAATTATATGTATAGTATATATTATATATAATAAAATAATATATATAATTTCTAAAAATATAAAATTATACATATATATATAATTCCTAAAAATATTTGTCTTTCAATTATCAAACTATATTGAAAACAAGTTAAAGTTCATGAAATATTCAAAGAAAATTGCTATATACAAAAAACAAGTTATGAACAAGGTGTCATCTGTTTCTGTCGGGTATCAATAAACAACAGATGGAATGGTGGTCACCAAAAGGAGGTTTCCCAGAGAAGTAGGTTCCCCTTTTAATAAATTTAAGACCACCAGGGTTATGAAAATATATGGGAGGATGAAAAGAAAATCATTACCAATTTGTCTTTACTACTATAAATGGAAATAACCATGGGTCTAACAATTTATAATAAAATATGTATTCTACATGACAAGTAAGTGCTGCTATAAAAGCCTTCTCAGAGATAATGGTATATACAAAAATAAGTAAAATCTTGAAGCTCCACCTATTCATTATTATCTTTATTTCATACTCCTAGGAATAAATAAAAGTGATGGATTTCCAAGAGGCAAAAAGCAAAACAGGAGTCTCGGGGTTCTGAATAACATTACTTGAGCAGCTGGGCGAGGCTATAATCCCAGCGATCTGGGAAACCAAGGCGGGAGGATCACAAGGTCAAGAGATTGAGACCACCATCCTGGCCAACATGGTGAAACCCCATCTCTATAGCTGGGCGTGGTGGAGCACGCCTGTAGTCCCAGCTACTCAGGAGGCTGAGGCAGGAGAATCACTTGAACCTGGGAGGTGGAGGGTGCAGTGAGCTGAGATTGCGCCTCTGCACTCTAGCCTGGCAACAGAGTAAGGCTCCGTCTCAAAAAAAGAGATTACTTGAGCTAAGGGCACCCACAGTGGATCTCTTCCAAGTAGCCAAAGTGAGTTAAGTATATTCTAGTTCACTACAAAAACTGTGCCACGGTTTCTCTAAGAATCTATGACAGACAGAGGTTTTATATAATGTGACTAGTACCTGAGAGGTCACCTTGAGTCTGATAATAGAACATTCTGGTATCTAAAGCCCCCACAGATAACCCTCTTTCCCAAAACTGTCATAATTCAAACAGTTAGTATAAGTAAAATAAATATGCACATAACATATAATAACTTTTAGTGATTTCAACAGAACTGAATCCAAATGCTTCAACATTTTTGCTAAACTAGCATCTAAAAACTATTTATATGAAACATATTTCATATTTTCAGATTCTCAAGACTTAAGCTTAAACATTATTAAATAGGTGATTTTTATATGTGTAAAATTAGTTAAAACATAAATGTAATAAAAGTAGGCTCTAAGATATCTGATTATCTCTCAAATAAACACTGCCACTTAGAACAGGCTAGTGGCTCACATTAAGTGAGATGGAAAAACGATTAAATGTGTTTAAATCCCCTTCCAAAATAATGATCTAAAAGAAATAATACATCCTGAAAAACAATATGGTTTTCATTCAAAGCTGCTAAAAAGTACTTTGACTATTTATTGCATTATTTTGCAAAAAAGAAAATACATTAAACAAAACCAGAATTTGTAAGTCAGAAAGAAAGATCTCAGAACTTCAAAGAGAGTAGATGATGATGCATGTGTGTGAAAATTATGGAAAGATAGGTCCCAACAAGTCCTTTGGCACGTCTATAAAAGATGAAAAGTCACTATAGGACATAGGGTGCAAAGAAAGCAAAAGAAAATCTGAAAGCTTTCAAGTTACATTAGAGTTTTTAGAAAATATGTCCAAAGTATGAACATCAATTTTACAGTAACTTCAAAAGGATATGGGTAAGCTCATTTATATTTTCTTCAAAATTAATTTCCTTGCCTAAAAGGAAGTAAAAAGATTCCACATAGAAAATAATGCAGAGAAAATTTCTAAATAAAAGTACTTAAACAGAGCTATCTAAGGCTGCCTTTACAATAATTCTATAGTTTCACTGATGAAATACGATAAGAATGGGACCCATTCCTCTGTAGTAAGCAGGGAAGTTGCTGTCTGCCAGGAGTGCAGGTCCATGAGCTTGGGGAATGTCATGATTGCCCTATGTATGTCATGAAGGTAAAATTTTCTTCAAAATCGTGATAGAATAATAAGACTAACATAAAAACAAATTATATTTTCATCAATTAATGGCAGGAAAAGTGAAAAATTGACAAAAATAAAAATACTATAATAATGTATTCCAAGACAGAATATTTCCAACTGTAATATATGTGCTAAAATAAAAAGTGTATGTAGGAGGACATTAGGAGCAATAGCTTAAAAATGTAACAATGAGAGAGAAAAATCAGTTATATATTTCAAAAGGTATTTATACAAGTTAATAGACTGTTGTATGCCTGGACTCTCATAATTAACACTGTGTTAAGAAACACAACTAGAACATCTCATTTTTTACCATACCACCTATTAATTAAAAAATATAAACACAACTCTGAAACAGAAATGATAAAAACTTAAGCTAACAATAGGAACTCAGCATAAAGGATAAGATCAAGATCAAAAGAACTGATCACTTTCTTCTGTATCTCTTATTCCTATATTCCTTGAACAGTTTAGTATGATACCTTACACCAATTGTCTTGTTTTCTGAATGGATTGTTGGAAGGCAGGCAGAAAAGATGAGAGGGAAAGAGGGAAGGTAATCACCATTAGCAGTTATTTTCAACTTTTATTTAGTGTAAGTGTAGTGCTAAGAAATTTGCTTAGTCAAACCCCATAAATTCTAATTCATTAACTCTAGAATGGTCCAAAAATAGTTGTAGGGTGGGTCCAAAGTCTAGATTTCAACAAATACTAATGCAAGTAATCATGGCCTCTGTAGCATAATTTCCAAACCTGGTACCACACAGTATTCTATGCTACCAAAAAAGTTTTAAAAAATGCTTTTTTGACAAAAACGAGTTAAGAAAAAGAATAGATAAACAAAAGTAATCATTTTTCTAAATATTAGGATTTTTTTTCTTGGAGCTTCAACATGCATTTGAATTTCTACAAGTAAGAAAACAATCACACCACATTTCCTACAATTACTGGCTCCATTATGGACTCTTTTCCTGGTGTTTCACTCACCAAAATCTGAAATAAGCCTAAAACTGTTAAACAAGAAAACTAGAGACAAAGAGCAAGATGAAAGGAATGGGATTATATTAGCAAATTTTAAAGCTTCCTCATAATTCTAGGATAAAAAAATACAGACCGGTAAAGGAGAGAAAAATATAGAAGGATCCTTTAATATTAAAGAGTTCTCTTTTATCTCAAGTAATACTGAACTATGGGCACATAAATATTACTGTAATATATATAATTTTCCTCCATATGATAACTCCAAAGTTAAGGATGATAATACTGGTCACAAGGCTTTCTTGAAACAAAGAAACTGGAAAAACAGTGTTTCATAAGGGGATAATCTTTATAGACACAGACATATGAAATAATAACTCTTCTCTAAGATCTTAAGAATAACCATTTTAAGAATTACCATTTTCAAACAATTACAGAAAATATTTTAGAAATAGAAACTAGCACACTTATTTAACAAAGGAAAATTTTCTCTAGTTCCCTTATAAACAAAATATATTTTTGAAGCCTAAAAAAGAGTTATGAACAGTGGAAACTACAAATAAAAACTATTTCAAGTTGATCTACTTAGCGCACCCAAAATAAACTATTTCAATTATCTAAGAGATAACAATTCCCAGATTTGCCTCATCAATTTTATATGAGCCCATAATACAAAACTGAATGAAAAAAATCAAGGTGAATTCTCCTAAATGAGATCTGTTAAGTGACTATAATATAGGAGGTGAATACAGATTTTTAAAACATTTTTTTGAGAAAAGTTACTTTATCTCCCTTGTAGAAAGAAGAGTTTTGAAAAGTGCCTGCCTCAGCTCAAGCCAGGAAAGTAAAATATGTCTGCCTTAAGAATTCATAACTGTAAGCCAGTACTTAAAGGTTTGAAATTTACACTCCTGAAGTAATGGAAAACATATACACCAAACTTTCATTTAAAATATTCTCAAGTTGGTAGAGACCCTTCCAAGGTACCTGGTAAAAATGAACATAAATGATTTCCAGAAGAAACTCCTGAAGACCTGGCCTCAAAAAATTTGCAATGAGAAAAAGGTAAACACCCCAAAAGAAAAACTGGTTAAACACTTGCATACATATTTTCCAGAAAAGGAAATACAAATTACCAAAAATATGTAAATAGATGCACAAAATCATTAGTATTGAGAGAAATGCAACATAAAATATCAATATACTATTTTCTCTGCATCACATTTGAAAGCATTAAAACACTGAACAAGTCTGTGAAGCAACAGAAACATTATCCATTGCTGGTATGAGTGTGAACTGGTTTAGAAAACAACTGTAGTTATCTAGCAAAACTGAAGATGCAGATAGTCTGTAACTTAGCAAATCTGCACCTTAACACATACACATACTCCTTGTTACCATGCCGCAGGAAACATTAATAAGAATATTTAAAACAAAGTTGTGTAGAATAGATTCCCAGTCTTGCATCTGATTCCCAGTCTCATTGCTTAGTAGAATAAATCCTGCACCAGCAATAACACTTGTAAATTTGTGAAAATGAATTTTATCTTTCCTTAAAAAATTTTTTTAATCCATCACACTTTTCTTCCCCTGATCTTTAGTTTTTGATAAATGAGAAAAATGAGCCAGTTATCAAAGAAGAACTAGTTCTTACTTCAAAAGAAAAATAAACATAAAAAATAAATTACTGGTCCCTAACAGGGAAAAATTTTAATAACTATGTGGAAAGAAACTGCTTATATACACATTGCACATCAGATATTTGTAGTTAAATTGTTAGTCTACATAGATGGGTGATTGTTACTTTATTGCCATTAAAAGGTTTCAAATCACATGCTTCTGTGTACATATTTGCCAATGGGCAAATATTGGCTCAGAATAAACCTCTAACAAAAAAAAAAAAAAGAAAAATGGGCAATAATGAAGACTGATATCTTCTTCAGTCTGCTGTTTAATTCTGCTGTTTGCTCTTCTCTAATGGTGCATCCCTAATTGTATACAGTTCAGTGATACCTAGGAGTATAAAGTTGTCACCCATCAACAAAAATCACCAAGTTGTTTAAAAAATAAAAATAAAAAATAAACCAACGTTGTGTGGAATAGAAAAACATGAAAACAACCTAACTGTCCATCAACAAAGCAAAAGAAAAACTAGGTAATGATCTATTCTTTCAATAGAAAACTATATATAAGTGAAAATAAATAAACCACTACTACATGAATCAGCATGTCTGAATCAAATCAACATAATTTTGGTCAAAATATCAAATTATCAGAGAAAAACATTTGATGCTATTCACATGAAATTCAAACTGCAAAAATAAAGCATGTATTATTTACAAATACATAAATTTAGAGTGCAAATATCTTCTATAAAGAAAAAGTAGTGAATGAGAAATATAAAGCTGAGTAAAGAAGTGGCCTCTGGGCTAGACAGATAAAGATGAGATTGTTGAGGGATTTCCAGGAAACTTCTAAAGCTTTGAGAATATTTCATCTTTTAAGGTGGGTGGTGATGTGCTGGTGTGTTCATTATTACTATGCCTTCAACAACATATAAACTACAAACACTCAGGTAAGCATGTGGTATATTTCATAATATAGAAAAATAAATTTTTCTATATTACATGTAATATACATGTCTTTTTCTTTAACTTCTGAGTATATGTTTGCCCTGAGTATATGTTTGAATTCTGAAGTGAAAATCTCTTAAATTTTGGCCTCAGAATTATATGATGCTTATGATAAATAAAAAATAAATTACCGTGTTTTCTTATTGGAATCTTCTTGGGTTCTGGTGGCACATCCTGTGGAACAAATTTCACTGGTTCCTTAATCTGCCTCCTTGATCGTTTGGTTCCATCTGGTAAGGTTTCCATGGCCATATCTGCTTCCATGTCACTGCTCCCTGCCTGGTCACATTCTGAGCACTGCCTACATAAAGGGGAAAAATTAAAATCATGTATTTATTATTATCTTCCAGCTTTAGCTATGTTTTTATAAATACAAAATCCAGGTATGTAAGAAGAATATATAAAAATGTACAGAGGTAATGTGATTACAGGGTACATAATGAATAAACATTCAGAAATACTCCTCTAAGAATGACTACTGTGAATATAATATTTAAGGCAAATTGATGTATCCTTGTAAGTATAAGAACACATTTAACAATGCTATATAAGTGAACAAACATGAGATTCAACACTGATTAAAAAGGTGATTTTGCCAGCTGCAGTGGTTCACAACCATAATCCCTGCACTTCAGGAGACTGAGGCAGGAAGATTGCTCACAACATAATGAATCCCTGTTTTTACAAAAAAGTACAAAATTAGCCAGGCATGGTGGTATCCCCCCTGGGCTCAAGTGACCCTTTCACCTCACCTTCCTACTCAGGAGCTGAGGTGAAAGGGTCACTTGAGCCCAGAAGGTCGAGGATGCAGTGATCCATGATCACAACACTGCACTCCAGCCGGGGTGACAGACCAAGACCTTGTCTCAAATAATAATAATAATAGTTTACCTTTAGAAAGCATGACTTCTCTTTAAATAACATATACTGTGATATCTGAAAATCGAAGTCCTTCATGGACTCTAATACTACTTGTTGTCACAGTTATCATGTCTTTTAACTGTAGTCAATGACAAGTTGTGCTGAATATACTAAAAGAAACTATAGAAACAGATTCTAAGAAGTGTTGGGGGAAAAAAGGTCATGTTAGTTGGTGGTCCCTACTACTTCTAAAAAAGAGAAATACACATTTATTTACTAAAGGAATTTGTTAAAGCAGCATTTATAAAGAATTTTAATATGGGTAATATTAAAAATTAATTGAAACTAAAACTTTAGACAAGTGATATCCAATAAAACATTTTCTAATAGTAGGATTATCTACGTATCTGCATTGTCCAGAAAAGTAGCCACTAGTCATAGATGGTTACTGAGCACTTGAAATGTGGCAAATACCACTGAGAAAATTTCAAATGTTAATATTAATTGATTTAAATTTAAATACCCAAATGTGGCTAGTGGCTAACATTTAGACAGCAGAAATCTAAACAATGACTGCTGGAAATCTTCATATTGCCAATCAATAAAGGCCCATTTCAAAAAGTTAAAACCCTTGTTAAAAGTAAATTTTTATTTATATTTTCTTCAAATGTAAAAGAACGATCAAAAGTGAATTCTCCAAAAGTTTGACAGTATTCTCTTAATAAAAATGATTATAACCTGTAAACTTGTATTTGATATTTAGTTTACATATGTTTATGTCAGTACCTTTAAAAGTACCTTAAAATTCTCATAGCAAGTATTTTCAGATTTGATTTGATTTCATGCTTCAAAAGTACCTTATAATTCTCATAGCAAGTATTTTCAGATTTGATTTGATTTCATGCTCCATCAAAATTCACATCTTTCATTCACTAATACTGTAAACTTACTAAACTAATATTTAATTGTCAAAGTGACAGCTTTAAATTTTGAACTCCAACAACAGAGTTAAATACCAAGTACGACTTGTTTTGCTAATGCAAAGATATTATTCCTAAAATACAAATTAATCTAAATATCTTAGAATTCCTAATTATTTAAGAATAGGTTAGCAAAAATTTTAGCACTAAAAAAACTGATGTGTGAAAGCAAAATAAAAATGTACATAACAACGTATTACTCAGAAAACTTTTATGTATCTATTGCTACACTTCATGTAAGTATAGCTAGCACTTTATTCCCTAGATTGTTAGATTACCATCAAACAAAAATACAACCAAATGAATATACTAAATTGCTCCTGTATTTGTCCTATAGGAAAACATCAAGGACTGGTAAGAGAAATACACACCTTTCAGGATCTCAGAATTGAAATGTTAAGTATATTCTGAATTTATTAGCATAACTAAACTGTGAAAACCCCAGAAATATTAGATATTATTAGTAACTTGTAAAAAATGCAACAGCCTTCAAAACAGAGATGGTTAGAGAAGTTATCAAATTATATTACAGAAAGGCCCTCCCTCCTTTCCTTTTTCCTTTTTTCCTCCCTCCTTATCTCTCTTCTTTCCTTCCTTTCTTCCCTCCCTCCCACCCTTCCACTCTCTCTCCCTCCTTTTTCTTTCTTTTTTTTTTTTTTGAGACAGAGTCTCACTCTGTCACCCAGACTGGAATGTAGTGGCGCAATGTCAGCTCATTACAGCCTCAGCCTCCCAGGTTCAAGCGATTCTCTGCCTCAGCCTCCTGAGTAGCTGGGATTACAGGTGCCTGCCACCATTCCTAGCTAATTTTCACATTTTTAGTAAAGACAAGATTTCATCATGTTGCTCTTGAACTCCTGACCTGAAGTGATCAGCCTGCCTCAGCCTCCCTCAGCCTCCCAAACTGCTGGGATTACAGGCCTAAGCCACCGCGTCTGCCCTTTCTTGATTTTCTATACCTTTTTCATCTCTAGCACCATATAACCACAACCTGTGATCAGAATGACGACCCAGTGGGGATGTCAAAATCTTAATTACTAAAGAAAAATGTGTAACAGTGCTTAGACAAGTAAGTGTACTAATTTAGAGAATTTTATTCATGTAAGTTAAAGAAAAAAGGATTTTATGAATCTTTAAATGCAATAAATCTAGTAATATTCTGTACCCCAAATAACTCATGATTTACTTTTTTCTCCTCCACAAATTATCTGTTTCAGTCACCAAGAACTCAGGATCCCACACCAGCTTTATCTAAGCTGTTGGCCATGTTTTCTCCTGTATTTAGAGGACAGTCTTGACAGGTGCTATATAAAACTTTAACAGGTGGTTCAAATATCATTAGTCTTAGTTAAGTAACACCTCAGTGACCCCCTACTTCTGCATTATGGGTGTCTCTTTGAAGAGCAGAGAACAACATTTACTCAACTTGTAAATTCTATTCTTTTTGTAGTTTTAACACTTGTATAAATCTTTAATAGCAGATCTATACCTGTTATTTCATATACAGTAAAAATGCTCCATTCTAATGCTGGAATTCCTACTAGCAGTTAATGGGAAGAGGAGGCAATAAAAAAAAATGTTTAATGAATAAATTATCCAGAATAATAAAGGAAAAAACCTCTGTAAACTATTCCTAGAAGGGTTTGTGTTTTCTTTCCATCATAAAATAAACAAAGACATATCCAAGGAATAAAAGGATATAATAATATTACTCAATTTTCTGTCAAATAATGTGTTTTAGAATATTCTTCTAACAATTGGAAAAGGCAACACAAGTTCCAATCAAATGAGTGCAGGTAGAAACATAACATTAATCTTCAAAAATTAAAAGATATTAACTATTTGAGCTACTCTAATAAATCAAACACTTACCATTAGTATCCTACCAAACATTAGTCTTAGAATTTAAGGCAGTGTGAAGATTGTATATTTTTAAAAACAACAATGACAAAAACCAATATAACATAAACTAAAAGTAAGACAAAATACATTTTAAATACTAGAAAGAAGTACAAACAAAATACAGCCTAGATCACACCATCACCAGCCTCTATTCCCTGGAATTCTTCACTCACCTGTTAATATTCTTTACTAGCTTTTCACATCCCTAGCCCAGCTTAAGAAGGCCCTAGGTTTTCCCCCTCTCCTTCTCCTGGGCACAAGAGCATAATTCAAGAAAAATCAAATAATCACATTTACTTATGCACTAAACATTACTGCTACACAGCCTCAGCAAGTCAGTTTGATTTTTCCACAGTAAGTTGTTATCAACCATCTGCTGTCTTCTCGAGTCCATCTTCATCCCAGGTCTTTTCCCTTTCAATAGACTCCTTCTACTTCACTGAAATGTCTGAGCCTGTCCAAGGTGAATTCACTCAACTCTCCTACCCTCCACCAATAATTATTTCTGTATCTGTATCCATCTTTTCTTTGCTGTCACATGTCTTAACCTGCCCAGCACAGCCCAATGACCTCTGCAATGGAGTGAACAGAAAACATCCAAATCTAGAACTAGTGTCTCCATGAAAACAGTACTGGTACTGGAAGAAAAGGCTGGACAGCAAGTGCTTAAAATCGTCATTCAAGTAGAAATGATATCTGAAAAGGCAACAGATTGTATATTAATTAATTCCAGGTACAGTTTGCTTAAAGGGTATTTAGTAGCAAGGGTTATTACCACAGGCTTGCAGAACATAAAGACAGCAAAAATAAACTGGCCATTTAGAAATGTTATACCAGAGGGACCTGTGGAAGTTTAAGCTGAAGACTGGGACACGGTCATCAAATAAGGGTTTAGTAACAGGCCGCTAGTGATCAAAGGAAATTTGATCACTAGAAACAAAGAGAAATTAAAGGACCTTTTCCCTAATAAAAGGACTAGTAAGAACAAGGTAGACTCTAAAGTGAAGTCAGTCAGCAATATGCTAGTAAATGTCTAACACTTGACCTTCTGTGGGGAAAGCCCTACTATGTAGTATCTACTAATTTCTATAGTACAAATACTCCTAACCATGGCAATTTCAAATTACTAACATGGCATCACAGAATGTAGGATGGGAAGAGGGTGTGTAGTAGCAACTACTATAGGTTGAGCATCCGAAATCCAAAAATCCAAAATCTGAAGTGCTCCAAAATCCAAATATTTTTTGAACACTGACATTACAGTCAAAGAAAATGCTCACTGGAGCATTTCAGATTTCGGATTTTTAAATTTGGGATGCTCAACCAGTAAGTACAAGGCAAATATTCCAAAATAAAAACAAAAACAAAAACAGAAAATCCAAATCACTTCTGGTCCTAAGCATTTTGAATAAGGGATACTCAACCTGCACATCATTTTTTTTCTACCATCCAGATACAACAGACTTCAATAACCTCAAAAGCACAGGTAACAGTAAAATGTAGCAAAAAATTTGCAAGCGTTAAGTTTTGAATATTTATTATCTGTAATGTAACTTCAAAAATAAATGGAACATGTTAAAAAGCAAAAAGTAAAAACCCTCCCACATCTGAGGAACATTAAAGAAAAAATATAATTCTCTGCATCTTGCACACTCCAAAATTAATACATCCAGTTAACTGCTAACCAAAGCTAAGTTGATCTTAGAGGCCAAAGGAAATGTGATCACTAGAAATAAGGAGAAAGTAAAGGCATCACTATGCTACAACATTAACTTCTACTTTTATTTAAAAACCACTAACATCAATGAAAAGACTCTAAGTTGCTTAGGCTCTTTTAGGAGGGCTCTCACTTAAACACCTCAGGCTATGTACATTATTTCTTTTAGTTTGTTTTTAATAATTTCAACTTCTATTTTAGATTTAGGAGGTACATGTGCAGGTTTGTTTCATGGGCATACTGCATGATACTAAGGTTTGGGATATGAATGATCCCTGTCACCCAGGTAGTGAGTATAGTACCCAACAGTTTTTCAACCCTTGCTCCCCTCCCTCTAGTAGGTACCATCTTTATATCCATGAGTATCCCTCCTTCCCTCCCAAGTCTAGTAGGCCCCAACTTTATATCCATGAGTAACCAGTATTTAGCTTCCACCTACAAGTGAGACCATGCAGAATCTGGTTTTCTGTTCCTGGGTTAATTCACTGAGGATAAGGGCCTTCAGCTCCCTCCTTGTGGCTAGCAAAAACATGCTTTCTTTTTTTTTTTGAGTGCACAGGCTATGGACTTCCACCTGAAGTATATCCAGAAACTCTCACACACTGGAAACGAGACCTTTGCAGGCAGAGCAGTATCAGGAGGGTCCATAACCTCATTTAAGGAGAGAATTGCCTATCTCCATATAAGTTCATGGCAAAACATCCTGGCTCTGGAGACTACCAAACTAGCCTTCAACTTAAAAACTCACCCAGGACGCTTATTAACATTGCTGGCATTTGAATTAGCTATAGCAGTTTCTGAAGCATTTCAAAAGAACAGGCCAGTGTGAATATCTCAAAACAAATTGATAAAAGAACACTATAAAAAAGCAATCCTGTGAAAATATTTCAGCTTCCTAATCAAATGAACAGAGGTAGTCTTAAGCAGTAAGACAATGAGGTTGAAATATATGCCTAATGTATTTGAGGAACACACACAACCTCTTGTAGATATTACTATTTAAAAATTCAGGGTTCACTCTTTTCTGAAACTGGAAAGGTAACTTGTAGAAAAAGAATATTGATGTTCATTCCAAAGTTTTCCATTTCCTATATTCTCCTTCCTAAAAGAAATCACTCTATTGAAATTTGAACATCTGCCCCTTTCTTGGAGTAAAATTAAGAAAAGGATAAAACTCATTATAGATACCATAACCTTTATCAAGTATCTGTACTGATTTGATATGTCTAATTAAAAAAAATTCAGAAATGTTTGTCAAATGTTTTTAGATTTCAAAGAATGGTAGAATTTAAATAACTAGCACAAATACCAAATACCAGAAGTAAAGCCTTCGGCACTAATCCAAAAATACTAAATTGCAAGTAAAACCATAAATATGATAGCAAATTTTAAATAAATTCATTCAATTTCAAAATAACAATAAAGCATTTGAGAAATTCTTAACAATAAAACAAGAGAATTATAAACAATGGACACAATTCATGCCTTAAAGAACAATCTATTGCTAAAGTAATAGCCACAATTAATGAAAAATTCGTTTCTCAAAAAGCTGTTATAGATTTAGTCACATAATGCTATAATAAATACTGATGACAGTGAATTTTAAAACGTGCAAAATATTTTATTATGAACAAATATAATACTTCATCTTATACTGCTGAAACTAAGAGTAAATCAATCCAAACATGTAAATCTCCTGATTTTACTCACCAATAACTGTTTTTGGTCTTTCTTGGCATCCTTGTAAGAGGAGGATCAAGACATCCAAGATGGTAATGTAGTTTACAGGTATCACACAATAAAAGAAGATGCTGATCATGGTTCTTCTTACAAATCCCACAACTTTTAATAAAGGCAGCAAATAAAGATTTCAATAATTATCATAGAGAAACGCAGTTTACTTACAGCATATTTTTCAAATTATAAAATTTCACCTTGATTTAACTTATTTCTTCTGTTAAGATAGACAATTTCTTTCATAGCACATCTTTTTACAATGTCAATAACTGTTAGTTCTAAATACTTTTGAGAATGTTAAAAATAGCTTGGATCTGGCATAAATTTAAATATTACTAGAGAAAAACCTTCTAAATAATTATATATATAAGGTATTTACACTCAACATCATATTCATTTTAATTTTAATTATCACGGAAAACCCATTTCACATTAGTTCACTTTTTCTCTAGACACATAAATTACAAAACGAAGTAATTTTCCAATTTTCTAAAACTACAAAAAAATTACTTCACAAACAGAATGTAGTTTATTTCCTACCATTAGCTGTAAACCTTTCAAAGAGTCTTCAACATGTAGATATGCTATAAGTATACATGAGTCTTTTTTTAATATCGGATTTTGAGTCTTAAAAATATACCAATTAAATTCAAAAATAAAAAAATAAAAACACACACACTGTATACACACACACACACACACACACACACACACACACACACACACCCCAATTGATAGTTATTGCAAAGATTGCCGAGTTTTGTGATTGTTAACTATTGCTTTAGGATTTTTTGGTTTGTTTCTCAGAAATCTAACTTCTCTTGTGCAAAAAGGCAATTTAACCATACCTACGTACATAAGTACCATTACCTGAAAATCTAAAGCATATTTATATTGAGAATATACAGAAAACAATGATGGCTAGGCTTTCTTTTTTTAACTCCTAGAAAAAAAAGTTGTACACACACACACTTAAAAAGCCTAAATAAATAAATAGTGCCTGGTCTCAGTAAAAAAGGAAAATCACTTAAAATATATTCTGAAACAAAAATGAATTGTAGTCATAAAAGTCAGAAGCACAGCGATAATGTCTGATAGTTCCAAATGAACCAACAGTGCTTTTTGAAAAAGCTGGCCTGAGAATATGCTAATGTTCACATTGCACACTAAGACAATGTGGGCTTTTCCCACATTTCAAGGAAGTTATTTGCTATTACTTGCAGAGGGAGCCTCCAACAAAAAACCAAAAGTAGTTATGGAGACTGATATTGCTGTTATTGCTACTATTTCTGAGAAAAAGGTTTTGAGAAGAATATTTATGTATTTATACATCCATAACATATATGCATGCATATACATAGATACATGTATATACACACATACATACACACACAAAAACGGGGGGGGCGGGGGGGGGGGGGGGGGGGGGGCACCAGCATCTTCTAAACTTTGCTCACTTAATCAATATAAATTATGCAGGAAAAAGTGAGATCGCAACCTATTTATTTATGGAAAGAAGTCCTTACTACAATAAAATTACTGTAATGGTGAACACTAAAAATACTGAGCAAAGAATTTAAAAGACGAAAATACTTAGGCAAACAAAGTGACTGCAACTGAGCAGCAAGAGAAAGAAGTGTAGAACTCCAATCTAAAACTTATCTTCATTATCCACTATCTACAAAGGCAAGAGATTCATTCTATGTAAGTATATGATAACCATCACTATCTAAAATAGAAACTCTACAATTCATTCAAGTAAAATAAAGTATAAATACCCATCTGTTATATTATTTTAATTATTTAAGACAATAATCATAATATTATCTACAGTAATTTTCCAACTTCCCAAAGAGAACTGCTCATTTCCACAGAGTTTAGGCAGACATATCTGCCTAAACTTAAAGGACACAAAAAGTCATTTATCTTATTACAACAGCAACAAAAATCTCCTCTATCATTCAAACTGGAATGTACCTTTTATAAAATGAATATTTCAAATGCACTTAAATTAAATTCGGGTATGGACATAATTCATTCTCAAATATTTGTGGTATCTTCTTTCTAATAAGTATCAGTTAAAAAAATACACAGTATTATTCTATCATTATTAATTTTGTTACTTGCCTATAAAGTACTGCAGGAAGAGCAGATGTCTTTTGTGTGCCTCCTTCTTTTTTACTTGGTTTTCTCTCCTTGGGTGTTCGCAAAATTGCCGGTATATTCAACTTCTATTGATTTGAACAAATGTAGTATATATGGTTTTAAGGAAGAAATAAAAGCAACATTTTCCTCTAATTGCCACTCAAGCCAACTAAATACAGTAGGATTATTAGGGGAAAATCTGCTTTACCAGATTACATTGGCAAAAAGGATTAAAGTGAGCTTTTTTCTAATAGTTCTATTTCCATTACAAATCTATAATTACAGACTTTCATCAATTTTCCGTGGTAAACTAAAACATTATGAAAATTAAACTACTTCAGCTTTGAAAGACAAAGACACAAATGTAGGAGGTTCAAAAAAAATAACAGAGTACACTTGACAAAAAGAATATTGAGGCCATTTATTTTCTTCAGCACCCCAGCTATATTGGTGCTCCATAGGTTAATTAGAAAAATTATCTTATTGGACCGAACTCTCCAACAAAGCCAAGTGAGATTCTCTTTGCGTTTCTACTAATCTGTAGTATGCTGGCTTCTCAGACAGCAACCATCTATCAAAGTCACTTCTCCATGGCCTGGTGGGCCCACATCTGTTCAACCAACTGAAAAAAAAGTATCATACAAACAATATAAATGAATTCTACTTCTGCTGTGTATTTTACATTTGCAAACGGAAATTTGCAAACCTCTGTTAAAGGTCTTTTAATAAATGAAAATGCCGTTTATAGTAGATAATATTTTACACTAAACAGGGGATTCTTATGAGAGAAACTTGCAAATCAAGCCAAAAGATAATGCTAGCTTGGCAAATAAACTAAAGCCTTATATTCAACATTAACTCTCTAAATATTAAGTATAAAACACCATAATCTTCCAAAAATCCATCAACCAACCTATTAACAGGAACAAAGGCTGATCCTTCCAGAGGCAACTACTAATTCTCACCTCTTAAAATATTCTTTATGATATAAGCCACAGGCATTCTGATCACATAAAGCATCTTCAAAGCTAGTATGGCACAGTACAAATCAGTATGTATCACTTCATAAAAAATCTCCTTTGAAAAGTGCCTTTGCAAATAAAACTACTTATTTATGTGAAAGGACCACTAACAGGGGGTCTCCACCATCCTTAAAAAATAAAAATAAAAATTATTTGTAAAAAATCTTAATTTATCAATTATATACACAGTACTAAAAAAGGCATTCAAAGAAATCCATCTAACAATAATATTCTTTTCACTACCAAAAACTTTAATAGACTAACAGTCTTCATGAACAAAGTTTTTTTTTTCTTTTTTAGTAACTACGATCATAGCTACTGTTGAAGGTGAAAAAAATGCATTTTAACATTAAGGCTTTAAAAACCATCTCTCATACTGCTGAAAACAAAATTAACATAAAAACAAGTTTTTATGTTAATTTCTCTAGTTTGCCTTTTAAATTTCAAATTATACATCCAAAGAATAGAAAGAAAAAAAACACAGCATAAGAATAGGAAAGAAAAAAATGTGGCAAGGAATCTAGATCTGCTAAATTAAAAGAAGAATGTAGTAGGAAAAACTCATGCTTCAAGTCTTAGCTTCATCACAAATGACAGGTCAATCAGTTAGGGCAAATGAAAAAAATCTGCACACAAGATAGCTGTTGAAACAACCAAATTAAACTAGAGGTTCTCAGTAGGCAGCTTCTAATGCTCTAGATGTGTTCGAAGCAGAAATCATTATCCCAAAGGATTAGGCCCTGATCAAACAGAATTTTTCAATTAGTAAAGCGACAGTTGTATCAAAAATCTATTCTTCGAAAATCATATAGAGAGCAAGAACTGAAGGAGATAGCAATTGGAAAGAAACTAACCTGCCCTGTGATTCTGCCTAGTAAGGCCCATATTCCTTGTCCTTCACTTCGAAGTTTTCCATTCAGGTTTTGTAGTTCTTCTAAAGATTCGCATAACTACAAAGTTAAGTCAAATTAGTAAACTTCATTAAAATATCTGACAATTTAAGTAATTTGTCAATAAATACCCAAGAATATCTACATTTCTATTCTCTCTATATATATACATATGTGTGTGTGTGTGTGTGTATATATATACACACACACACACACACACACACACATATAGTTTTGTTTTGTTTGAGACGAGTCTCACTCTGTCTCCAGGCTACAGTGTAGTGGCATAATCTCGGCTCACTACAACTTCTGCCTCCTGGGTTCAAGCTATTCTCCTGCCTCGGCCTCCCGAGTAGCTGGGACTATAGGCGCTTGCCACCACGCCCAGCTAATTCTTGGATTTTTAGTAGAGATGGGGTTTCACCATGTTGAGCAGGATGGTCTCCAACTCTTGACCTAGTGATCCACCTGCCTCGGTCTCCCAAAGTACTGGGATTACAGGCGTGAGCCACCGTGCCCAGCCTCCATATGTTTTTAATATATTCAAGCCACAATACCACTGAGAGACAAGGCTATCCAATTACTCAGCAGTATTTGCTGCTGTAAGCATTTTGTTTCCTGCTGTTAACAATGTTTACGTTTATACCTTCTGTTATAGTTTGCTATATAACATCACAGACATTCTGCTAATTAATCCCTATGACTCCATCAAGATGTATTTCTACTATTTCTCCAATGACAAAAAATAAGGATCACAGAGATTTTGTGAGTTGGCCAAGATCACAGACTAGTAAGAATCCCCAGGTCCTCTGAATCTAATTCTAAGTACTTTTTTTACTACACAGTGTAGCTTATTATTGGAAACTTACTTCCTAGTAATATTTTATGACTTAAAATGTTTTCTAACAATAAGTCAGTACCCGTTTTATGTGCTCAAGTAATACTTGGCATAACATTTTTACCACATTCTGCTTTTGTAAGGTATTTCTTTTTGATCTTTCTCATCTTTAGGATGAAGAGGTACATGAAAATTCAAATTCGGCAATGTTTTTATCCAAACATTAAAATATAATTCAAGATAAATAATAAAGAAAAGTTTCTAAACTTTCTACAAACTTAGAATGCGAAGCACTATAGTAATGTTTATTGGTTAGAAATAAAGAATAGAGTCAGATGAGTTGGCCTCACACCCCCATTCTGTGACTTGACTACTTGTGTGAACCTGCGCAAATTATTTAACCTCTTCAGGATTCAGTGTCCATTGAAAATGGAAGCAATGATTATAACCTACACGTTAAGGTGGGAATTAAATGAGGTAATGCATGTAAAGAGATCATAATTATGTCTGGCACATAAAGTACTCAGTAAGAGACAGCAATAATAATGAAGCTAATAAGGAGTAGGAGCTACAGGGAAGAGCCTAAGAGCTCCGGAAGAATTTAAAAATAACACATAAAAAATGCCACGCAATCACAAAAAAATCATCAGTAAGATCTATACTATGTTGCATATTTTGTAGCCAACTTACCTTATTATATTCCACATGAAGCTTTTCTTGCTCATTCTCTAATTTATCTTTTATATTTTTTTGTTCAGCCATATTTTCCTGAATTTGAATCATGCGCATATTTCTCTCTATTTAAATGAAATATCCAAATTTACTTTAGTAGAAGAGCTGACATAGGAAGAAACTAGCCATAGAGATGACCACATTGATAAACCTACATAGTTTAAAACTTTTAAGTATATTCACAAATAAACGAACCTAGCATTTTGTAAAAACTCACAACATATTAGGAAAATAAACATCCCTCTATGATACATGTAACATGGCTAATACATTTCTAAAAATTAACAGTATTACCAAATATTTTCATTAACATATTGTTCTCACTAAAAATGTGCATGTATCAGTGTCTATACTGACCAAAATAATAATTCACAAAATCCGCAGTGAGAGCTGGTTGCTTATGTTTTCTTCTTCCATCCACACTAGAACTAGTATCTGAATTGTCCACTGGAAAGATATCCGTACTGATCCCCATCAGTTCTGCTTTCCGCATAAGTTTACGAATAGCTGAAGCACTGCTGGTGAGTGGTCTGGGCAATTTTTCCCCTTGGAACCCAGGCCTGGGGTCTGGTGGATCGAGCTAGCTCCGCTTTGGCACGATATTGCTGAAGTCGGGCATTGATCCTTGCCTATAAAAGAAATGTACTCAGATTTTAAAAGATAATAAAATGGAACATATTCCTTACGATTTTTACATTGATTTTTATTCCCACGTTTACAGAAAGATAATCAAAACTTCTTATATCGAACCAAATTATATTCTGAATGATCCTTAAGGTATACTGTATAATTCTTGAGTTACAATAAACTAGATCTACCCCTAGTAATAATTGTCCTAAATTATAATCAGAATTTTGAGAAACTAATTTAATTAAGCTGAAGTTTCTCTTCTTAATAGCTGCTATTGTTTTCATAGATTTAATGTACATAAAACTATATTTTAAATATAGGCAAACTGACCAAATCCTTTGAACAGACTGAAACAAGATGTAGCAAATATACTGTACTGATAGAATAATTTCCTCACAGCCACATTTTCCAATGTGAAATTATACTTTATAAAGGACTGCTCTGTTGACTAAATGAGGAATACTGCATTCAGCCAAAAATTATACTCACTATTAACCTCAATCACAATCCACCTCCTAGACAACTAACCAAACTTTTTATTATACTTTTATTATACTTCAAACTTTATTATACTAAATTATACTATTTACTATACATCACTGGAAAACACACATGAGATGTAAAATCCATACATAACCTTAAAAGAAAAACATATGGGTTTTGACATGAATCCTGTACCTGTGCTTCTGGTGACAGTTGCTTCTCTCTCTCTTGCAAAGACATTTTACAATACGATTGTAGAGCCAAGTAGTTTTTTCTCTTCCACTTTCTGTCTAATCTATCTGCATGCTGCTTACAATAAGCAAAGAACGGATCTGCTATATCCTATATAAAAAAAGCGGGGGAAAATAGTTAACATTTGCGCTCCAAAGAGTCATAAAAAACCTAATACAAAAGAATATTACTTCCTTTTCAAAGAATCCACTAGTGCTAGTTATGTCTAATAAATTACAAAAATAATTTTTATACATAATGATAAAAACTACTGCTTTAGAAACTTGATCTTGTATGGCAACTTCAAATTACCAACAATTTTTTTTAAGGCCTTGTGGTTTTAAAGATACTGAAGTCAAATATTTTGTATTATTTGGGTGTACTTATATAGTAGTCCTTCAATATCCATAGCAGATTGGTTCCAGGACCCCCCAAGGATACCAAAATCTGTGTATGCTCAAGTGTCTTATGTTAAAAGGTATGGTACTTGCATCAAGTCTACACACATTCTCCCACATATTTTAAGTAATCTCTACATTACTTACAATACCTAACATACAAATGTAAATGTACAAATAGTTGTTATATTGTATTAGTTTTTTGTTTATATTTTTTTACTATGCTTTTTTTTCCCCCAAATATTTTCGATCTGCAGTTGGCTGAATCTAAGAATGTGGAATCCATGGACCATGAAGGGCTGGCTATATTTTTCAAAAGATCACTGTTTAAAACAAATAGGATTTTAATAATCTTGGGTAGAAATAATCATTAAATATTAAAGTTATGCATACATAGACTAATAGTGCAAAAAAACAATATTGGACTAGCCAACAAGGTAAGTGTGGCATTTCCAACTGGCTAACAATGGACAGATTCTACGGAGGATAAAAACAGAATTAAGGGCCAGGAGTGGTGGCTCATGCCTGTAATCCCAGCACTTTGGGAGATCAAGGAAAGCAGATCCCTTGAGATTGGGAGTTCAAAACTAGCCTGGCCAACATAGCAAAATCCAGTCTCTACTAAAAGTACAAAAATTAGCCAGGCACAGTGGCATGCGCCTGTAATTCCAGCTACTCAGGAGGCTGAGGCAAGAGAATCACTTTAACACAGGAGGCAGATGTTGTAGTGAGCCAAGGTCGCACCACTGCACTCCAGCCTTGGTGACAGAGTGAGACTCTGTCAAAAAAACAACAACAACAACAACAACAAACAAATAGAATTAAGAAGTCCAAGCCCTGCCAATTAAAAAATTTACATTATATCCTTTAACTCTTTCCCTAACTCAAATGGAATCACAGCTCTCTCATAGCCTAACAGTACATTTTTCATTCATAAAAAGTAGTGTACAAAAAAGAGGATTTATTCTATCAAAAACAACGTGTAAAGATGTAGTCCAAAGAAGTAATTTTCAATGTAATTGCTAAAAAACAACAAGTTGTTCATTCTTTATGTCTGTCCCAAGGACGAACAGTAAACATAAGCTATTAGTTTTTCTCTAAGTTATGTCAAAAGTGTCTCTTAGTAAAGCAGAGTTTTACAACACAAAAATGACACACTACCAGGGAGAGACATATAAGAACAGAAAAAAAAAATCTAGTGTGTCCTTAGTAGTAAAAAAAAAAAGCATATGAGGCAATTCTGTAGTGTGATATCTATAGATGTCACAGTATAGCACTGTGTATCACAGAATTTGGAGACATAACCTGGATACAAATCTTGGCTCTACCATTTACTGGCTATGGGACTTCAAAAAATTGCTTAACATCTCTGGGCCTTAGATACCACAACAGTAAAACAGGGTTTACTTATAATTACTTCACATAGCTTTAAAAATAAAATACAAAAAATTTAGGAGACTACATTAACACATACAAATATCTGCTTTCTCATGACATACTCTAAATCTTGGTGACAGAGATGTTTAATGAAAATAAAGATTATACTGAACCTCAGCCCAAACCTAGATCTAGATAATTATTCTAGTGTTTCAAAGTAAATGAGGTTGAAATCGAGTTATTAGAGATAGGTCCATGCTTACATAGATGAGTTAAGCATTTAGAACAAGACTCTGGTTTAAGAAAAACATCAATACTTACTATGGCAGAAACTACTAACTGTCTTACAATATCTTTTCTTCCCATTAGTACCAGAACCCTATGAGTTTTTATTCGGCACATGGCTACTCTCTAGAAACTATCCAATCCAGCCTCCTCATAGCTAAATGTGGCCATGTGATTAAGTTCTGGCCAATGAGTTGTACAAAATTCCCAGACCACGCACTTGAACAGTAGCTGCCTACTCCTAACCTCCTCTTTCCTACTTCCAATGAGGTAGAATCCAGTCAAGATGGTGATAAACTACCTTTAACTGTAAAGGAGAGTGCAATAGACTAAAGGAAAGTGAAGAAAGAAGAAGGGAACTAATCCTGGAACCAAACTCCCCTCAGTATCCAGTCAGCCTGGAATCGTATATTAGAGTGAATTCAACTTCTTCCTCATTTAAGCAACTCGTTACTTGGTTTTGTTAAACCGGTCAAAATAGTATCCTAATTAACACATAGGTTGACATGGAATATACCTTCAACCTGCTTAGAGAAATGGAGTTTTCAAGATCCTACTCCCAGTGGAAAATGGAAAGAGAAAAACAGGTTTCTGAATATTTACCATGAAATAAGCACAAGTGCTTTTTTATATACTATCTCTTTAACCTTCACCACTACCACAGGAGGTGGGTTCTACCATTTGAATGATAATTTTATGGATAGAAAACTGAAAATCAGAGAGGTTAAGTTGCTGAACCAAGACCTATATCCAGTATGTAAGGTCCATCTTCCATAACCACCACCTGACTGTCATCAGATTCATTTAAGGAGGTTTCTAAATAGAGGTTACTAAAGCCCAACTCTGCAAATTCTGATTCAGCAGATCTAAGGCAAGGGTCTTAAAAGCAAATGTCTTGAGAAGCAGTAACAGGCAATATAAATGGGTGAAGGAGACCTAAAAGATGCTAGAAAAATATAAGACAAAAATGAATGATGAGGGGCAGTTAGTAAATAGTGGGGCCTGTGAGAACTTAGAGCCTGTGGCAACCTGGAATGCCCCATAAAGGCATTCAAATTCAAGGCTGTCTTTTTTAACACTATTTCTAACCAACAAAATACATCTATGGATTAAGTCTAGCTTGTGGGCTTCTAGATGGCATGATTTGGTCTAGAATCTTAAAATACTTTTTTTTTTTTAAACAAAACTCCCTGGGTAAAACTGACATAGCAGATCAAAGTTATATAAACTGAAAGAAGACTCTTCAGTCTTATACAGTGAGAACCACCTCCCACTTGTAAAAGCAGTATATTTGAAGAACGTACATTTGCTTTATTGGTATCTTAATAATAAAATCGATGTGTTTACTGAAACCAGAAACGTTTAAATACAATAATAACCTAATGGCATATCAAACTTACTTTTCAATTACGCACTATCAATATTCTTATCCACCCCCACAGATATTTTCATTCAAGTTCAGAATGAAACCTTGAACTTCTGGGCTCAGCATCCTCCTGCCTCAACCTCCTGAGCAGTTAGGATTATAGGCACACACCACCACATCTGGCTAATTTTTACATTTTTTGTAGAGATGGGGTCTTGCTATGTTGCTCAGGCTCATCTCAAAATCCTGGCCTCAAGAGATCCTCCTTGGCTCGGCCTCTCACTCAAAGTATGGGTATTACAAGTGTGTGCCACTGCACCTGGTTTTATGTTGTTTCAAATATAATTTTCTATACAACAGAGTATAGCAATGTCCAATATTACCAAATTATACCTTCATTACAGAAGAAACTATCATATGGCTTCCTTGGACTATAAGCAACTTTAGACTATATAATATAAAACACAGTAACATAAGTTTTAGTCAGCATAACTGAGCCTGTGCAATAGCTCAGTTTTTTAAAAATTTATTTATTTAAACTTTTTAGAGGTAGGGTCTCTCTCTGTTCCCCAGGCTGAGTGCAGTGGTAAGAACATAGCTCAATGCAGCCTCAAATTCCAGGGTATGTGATCCTCCTGCCTCAGCCTCTCCAGTAGCTGAGACTAAAGCACCATCACACCCAGTTAATTTTTTTTTTTTTTTAAGAGATGGGGTCTTGCTACGTTGCCCAAGCTGGTCTCAAACTCCTGGCCTCAAGCAATCCTCTGGCCTTGGCCTCCCAAAGTTTTGGGATTATAGGCATAAGCCACTGCACCCAGCCCTACAGCTCAGTTTTAAAAACAAGATGTTGTATCATAACATGGTTTTAAATATCCTTCTAATAAAGCATGTTGTGTCATAACATGCTTTGACTATTCTAAATAAATCTGGAATATCCACAAAGGAGATGAAAAAGAATAGAAACTTCATATGCATTCTCACCAATGAGATAAAGCACTATGTCAGAAAGCTATAAAAAGTCATAAAAAATACAGAAAGGTATACAATGTCATTAGATGAAACTGAGATGTTTATTCTATTTTTCAACTGTTTTTTTTACAGCCTATATAAAACCACCATGAAAAAGCAGTAAATTCAACTTGATATAGTCTTTAAAAAGTTTCCCAGAATGCCTAAAGAGTATAAAATGGAAATAGAAGGTAAGATATGCTCACAAACATAGATGTATTTTAGTTAAAAATGTGTTTAATTTTAAAAGCTATTACATTACATAAATCCTCACATACACAAGTACAACCATCTAGAAATAGAGACCACTTTCATTTTCACAGAATGATTACTATCAAATGCAAACTTCATTAATATTGTTTCACGTAATATCCTGGCTTTTGAAACACTGTTCAGAAAACATTTAGAATTTTCTAATTCTCTGTTTATAACAAGAAACCAGGAACATATACATGTAAATATGCTTTAAGTAATTTCCTCCCAAAACAACAGCACACTGAGTAAGGTAGTGAATAGGGAGAAAAGTGCCACTTTATTATTCCAGCATCCAGGGCTCCCACCTAATTAATCAAGAGACACAGCAAGGCAAGGAAGATGCCTCAGGGCCAGTTCTCACATCCTAATGTATGTTTCCCTGTACATTTCCCCAAATTAGCTCACAGATAAGATATGCAGACCACAAACTATAAACTATTTAGCTTAATATTATATTTAGTTTCACTTAACCTGCATGCCTTTACATGGAGATGCACTCTCCAAATCCCATAAACTCCATTACACCCCACTGTCCCATACGTGGCTGCTTCACACATTTTTATCAACTAACTAGCTACTATCTTGTCAAAAATGATGGTGTATGATGCTGTGCTAAGGAATCCAAACTACCATAGTAAAAAGGAAAGCTATCTACTAGCTGCAAAGGAACCCTACTAACCGCAAAGCTCAAAGTTTTCCAGAAGTAGACAACTGACCTTTCCCTGTGGATTCCCTGATCCAGGTATTTACCTACAATGTATCTGGTCCTCTAAGTCTTACCTGTATTGCCCTCTTGCACTTCTGTCCACCACCCTGAATTGTAGCTATGAGGAATCCATACTACCCTACTGTATAATTATAACTCTATGTCTACCTAGTAGCTGAGAAGATGCTCACTGTTCATCTAGTAGCCTTCATCGAAGTACAACTCCTCAAAATCAAGAGACTGTAACAGCTATATAAATGAAGAGACTGGAACAGCTATATCTATCAAAAACAGCTACATGTATCAAAAATACAAGCCTGTAAGATATGTTTATTCATAAAATATATCCGTCAAATTTTTTTCTACAAATTTTCTTCAGAGCATCTTTGCTTGTTTTCTGGAAGTGAAATAAATGGACTAAGATAAAATCCCAGTATAACAAACAAAATTTACCCAATAAAAGAAAGAAAAAAAAAACAAGGAGAGGCTTAGATTACTACCATAAAGCCATCATGAATATACAATAAAAATTACTAAATAAATACTCATTACTATATGAGTTTAAAGAATCAACTGAACCTGCTCACAATTCCTTAACATTCTTAAATATTACTCAGGACTCTACAGAGTTTATGTGAGTTATAGTTTAGACAGTTACCATAAGTGAGTTATATTTTAGAAAGTTACAAATTAGAAATTAAAATTGGAATTTTTTTGCAATATTCAGTAATTTAATTTAAATAATGGGCCCATTACAGAAGTATACTCTTCTACTAAAATAAATACAATTCACACACACCAAAAAATTTAAGTGACGAGAGTGGCACTGTTTTACATTTTTGCAAATATCTTTAATGCCTAGATAACTGACATTAAAAAAAAGGTAGCCGGATTCTCAAAATTGTTTCTATATTCAATGGGTTCTACTGTATGTAATCTCTGGAAGTCTCCACTAATACTTGTGAAAGAACAGAGTTCAGAAAAGTAAGTAACATTTTTATAGTGTAATGAAAATAGTTTTAAACTCAGACTACTTGTACGACTCTTAACAAGTCCCTCAAACATTGAATACAACTGACTGTTTAATGTAAAGCCAATAGATCTGAAAGGAATATTATGGAATTAAAAATAAAAGTAAAGAGATAGTAACAGAGACACTGAAGACAGTAATGATTTCACTTAAAGAAATATAAAGCAAGGTTACTCAAATACAGTTTCAGATTCTCATATAAAATATGCTATTTTTTAAACTATAATTAATGAAGCTGAAATGCTGACATTTTAATGATTTAAGACAACTTGGATTTTCTTTCATTTTATCTGTCAGATCTCACTATAAAAATGTTAATGTTTTCCAAACGTCTGACTAGCTTTAAGACTGACAAAACTCAAAGACATTTACTCTTAAAGTTTTACAACAGTGATCTTGGCAACGACTTTAAGAATAAATGTTAAAATTTCTTTTATTATTTATACCTGTTATAGGATAATAGAATCAAAATATGTCTTGTGAACATGTTCAACAACTATGGGTTTAAATAAACCTACCTCTTCTGCTGCTGCCTCTGAAAGCAGGCCTTCCTTCTGAGCACAGGTCACATGGAAATAGGCTCTGCACATCCCTGCATCACAGCTAATGCAAACTCCAGTTCTAGCAAAGCGAGGGTCTTCACAAAAGCTACACTCCTACAACAAAATAACAGAAAAATTCTCAAAGCAAACATTTCCAGACTAAAGACTGCATTCTCATACAAAGAATTCACTAAATATTAAAATGCTAAATAGAAATAGTGACCCAATTATGTACCAATACAAACAATAATTGTAGGCAAGTCAAGAGTTTATATGAAGAAAGGTAATTTTACCTATACGGTTCTAATAAATCAAAATTCAACTAATTTAATGATAATAACAAATAATAATATAACCATAATTAAAATTATTCGAGAACTTACTATATGCCAGTCACTATTCTAAGCTCTATACACATACAGACAGTCCCCAGTTTACAATGGCTCCACTTCTAATTTTATTTTTTTTTTTTTTTTTTTGAGACGGAGTCTCACTCTGTCGCTAGGCTGGAGTGCAGTGGCGCGATATCAGCTCACTGCAACCTCCACCTCCCAGGTTCAAGCAATTCTCCTGCCTCAGCCTCCCAAGTAGCTGGGACTACAGGCGCATGCCACCACGCCCAGCTAATTTTTTGTATTTTCAGTAGAGATGGGGTTTCACCATGTTGACCAGGATGGTCTCGATCTCCTGACCTTGTGATCTACCTGCTCTGGCCTCCCAAAGTGCTGGGATTACAGGCGTGAGCCACCGCACCCGGCCACTTCTAATTTTTTGACTTTACAATGTTGCAAAAGCAATATGCACTCAGCAGAAACCACACTTTCAGTACCCAGACAACCATTCTATTTTCCATTTTCAGTACAGTATTCAATAAATTACATGAGATAGTTAACATTTTATTGTAAAATAAAGTTTTGTGCTAGATGACTATGTTCAAGTGTAGACTAATGTAAGTGTTCCAAGGACATTTAATGTAGGCTGCACTAAGCTATGCTCAGTAGGTTAGGTGCATTAAATTAACTTCAACTTAAAATATTTTGAACTTACAACGGATTTATCAAGATGTAAACCCATTATAAGTCAAGGACTATATGTATAAATATATATAATCATTAAATACAACTACCATGAAGAAGAGGTACTATAACTATTCTCATTTTACACATGAGAAAACTGAGGTAAAGACAAGAAATCTGCTTGCCAAAAATAACAAAGAAAGTAAATGAAAGGCTTCAAACCAGGATGGTCTTACTTTAAACCCACCACTAAGCTACACTAATTCTTTTTTTTTTCCAACATAAGGCATTATTTTATTTTTTATTTATTTTTTTTAATTGCATTTTAGGTTTTGGGGTACATGTGAAGAACATGAAAGACTGTTGCAAACTACACTAATTCTTAAACAATTATAAAATTGCTTGGAAAATGAAACAAGACACCAGAGAAAATCCAACAAAAAATTTAGGCATTGCAACCTAGAAATCATACATGTTTTAAATATCTTTAAGACAACTAAAAGTAATTTTAGGTAAACAATTCAGTGTAACAGGTAGTGATACACAATACAGCCAATTATTTACATTCTTTTCTATATAAAAAGGGAAAATTTGTACAACCAAGGTATGAACTGTTGAAATTACTCCAAATCCTCTCAGATTTATTTCTTTATTCTTTTAACTATCTCTTAAAAGGGCGGAAAAGTTAGTCTAAAAATTTAAACAACTCTGGTAACAGAAATCTTCATAAACGAAAAACATTAAATTATGAAAGACAGTGGACAATTAAAAAACTGGTTAAGTATTCAAAGTGAACTACCTAAAAGAAACAAATAAAAGGAAAATTTAAAAATTTCATTAGTCAAATCCTGACATTCTACTGCCTAGTTAATAGAATTTCTTCAGTAACAGTAGAACACAGATGGTATAATATACTAGCAAACAGCAATCTAAGTAGGAGATTAAGAGAGAGAGGGAAACAGAAATTAAATTATTTAAAGGATGTCAACACTGTGGACAGACACATATTGTTTAGTATAATTCCCTGAGTAGGTAATTTCATGTAATATGTTAAAACTGCACAACGGATTTCAGAGTGAATATAAGGAATAATTTCCTGACAGTCATATTAGACTATAAAACAATCTATCAAATACAACAGAATCTTCCTCAATTGCCTGAATCATTTAAAATGCTAGTGAACTAAGCAACTGAGAACACAGAGGGAGAATATAATTCAGACTGGAAAATAAGTAGACAATGTGGTCTAGAAGGCTATCCCAGTCATAATTCACAACATTGTATCTGATTTTGCAGAGGAGCCAGAGAGCAACTAATTTTCAACTCCATTTCCCAGTGATATTTTCGTAAAGCAAAATAAACAAGAGGAAATTAGCCTGGACCTGTTTCTGTACATGGAACCTTACACAAGTGAAATTTAATTTAGAAAAATTCCTTGTAATAAACCAAATTTTAAAAAACAAAAAAATCAAAAAACAAGCTTCAACCAACCACAACAGCCAACTAGACATTAGACAATGTAACTGCAAACTTTCTACTAAATCATACCTGTATAGGAAAAAAAAAATACACAGCTGTAGCCAATTAAGTAATTTCTTTACTTTGGTTCCACATTCAGCCAATAAAAGCCCGCTGCTCACGCTATTAAAGTGGACATCTCTTTTTTTTTGAGACAGAGTCTCACTCTGTCACCAGGCTGGTGTGCAGTGGCGCAATCTCAGCTCACTGGAACCTCTGCCTCCTGGGTTCAAGCAATTCTCCTGACGCAGCCTCCCGAGTAGCTGACACTACAGGTGCCCACCACCATGTCCAGCCAATTTTTATATTTTTAGTAGAGACGGGATTTCACCATGTTGGCCAGGATGGTCTCGATCTCTTGACCTCGTAATCGTCCTACCTTGACCTTACAAAGTGTTGGGATTACAGGCGTGAGCCACAGTACCCAGCCAAGTGAACATCTCTGAACCTTTTCTAGTTGTAAGTGCTGCCCGATAAATACTATCTGTTAATGCTCAAATAACCTCTGTTAAATTTACAGGGATACATCAGAGATAATGCAAGTTCAACTCCAGACCACTGTAATAAAATGAGTATCACAATAAAACAAGTCATAAGAATTTTTTAGTTTCTCCATGCATTTTCAAGTTAGGCCTACACTATCTGTAATCTATTAAATGTATAATAACATTATATATTTTTAAAATGTATGTACATTAATTTAAAAATACTTTTTTGCTAAAAAATGCTAATGATCACCTGAGCCTTCAGCAAGTCATAATCTTTCTGCTGGTGAAAGATGTTGCTTTGATGTGGATGGCCACTGACAGATGGGGGTGGTGGTTGCTGAAAGTCAGGGTAGCTGTGGTAATTTCTTTTCTGTTTTTGTTTTTCTTTTGTTTTGTTTTGTCTTTTTAGATGGAGTCTCACTTGTCACCCAGGCTAGAGTGCAGTGGCACAATCTCCACTCACTGCAACCTCCGCCTCCCAGGTTCAATCAATTCTCCTGCCTCGGCCTCCTGACTAGCTGGGATTACAGGTGTGTGCCACCACGCCCAGCAAATTTTTGTATTTTTAGAGATGGGGTTTCGCCATGTTGGCCAGTCTGATCTCGAACTCCTGACCTCAGGTGATCTGCCCACCTCGGCCTCCCAAAGTGTTGGGATTACAGGTGTGAGTCACGGCGCCTGGCACGGCAATTTCTTAAAATAAAATAGCAATGAAGTTTGCTGCAAAGATTCATTCTTCCTTTTATGAAAGATTTCTTTGTTGCATGTGATGCTGTTTGACGGCATTTTACCAAGGGCAGAACTTCCTTCAAAATTGGAGTCAATCCTCTCAAACCTTCCTGCTGCTTAATCAATACAGTTTATGTAATATCCCAAGTCTTTTGCTGTAATTTCAACAATGTTCATAGCATCTTTACCAGGAGTAGATTCCAACTCAAGAAACCATTTTCTTTGTTCATCCATGAGAAGTAACTCCTCATCTGTTCAAATTTTATCATGAGATTGCAGCAATCGAGTCACCTCTGGCTACACTTCTAATTCCAGTTCTCTTGCTATTTCTACCACATCAGCAGTGACTTTCTCCACTGAAGTCTTCAATTCTTCAAAGGTATCCATGAGGGCTGTAATCAACTTCTTCCAAACTCCTGTTAATATGCAGATGTTGACTTCCTCCCAAGACTCACAAATATTCTTAATTACATCTAGAAAAGTGAGTCCTTTCTAGAAGGTTTTTAATGTAGTTTCCCCACATCAATCAGAGGAATCACTATGTATGGCACCTATAGCCTTATGAAATGTGTTTCTTAAATAGTAAGACTTTAAAGTCTAAATGACTTCTTGATCCACGGACTTCAGAATGGCTGATACGATAGCAGGCATGAAAACACATTAATCTCCCTGTACTTCATCAGAGCTCTTGGGTGACCAGATGTACTGTCAATAAGCAGTAATCTTTTGAAAGGAATCTTTTTTTCTGAACAGTAGGTCTCAACAAGGGGCTTAAAATATTCAGTAAACCATGCTGTACATCGATGTGCTGTCATCCATGCTTTGTTCTTCCATTTACAGAGCACAGGCAGAGTAGATTTAACATAATTCTTAAGGGCTCTAGGATTTTCACAATAGTAAAGGAGCACTGGCTTTAACTTAAAAGTCACCAGTTGCACTGGCCCCTAAAGAGAGACAGCCTGCCCTTTGAAGCCAGAAAGTGACTTCTCCTCTCTAGCTATGGAAGTCCTAGATGGCATCTTCTTCCAAAAGAAGGCTGTTTCACCTACATTGAAAATCTTTGTTGAGTACAGCAATCTTCATCATTTGTCTTAGCTAATCTTCTGGATAACTTGCTGCAGCTTCTGCAACACTACCTGCTACGTCATCTTCATCTTTTATATTACGGAGATGGCTTCTTTCCTTAAATCTCATGAACCAATCTCTGCTACCTTCCAACTTTTCTTGTGAAGCTTCCTCGCCTCTCTCAGCCTTCACAATATTGAACAGTTAGGGCCATGCTCTGGATGAGGTTTTGGCTTAAGGGAATGTTGTGGCTGCTATGATCTATCCAGACTACTAAAATTTTCTCCATATCAACAACAACGCTGTTTTACTTTCTTATCATTCATGTGTTTGCTGGAGCAGCACTTTTAATTTCCTTAAAGAACTTTTCCTTTGCATTGACATGTTGGATATTTGGCAGAAGAGGCCCAGCTTTTGGCCTAGCTAGGCTTTTGATATGCCTTCCTCACTAAGCTTAATCATTTCTAGCTTTTAATTTAAAGGGAGAAATGTATGACTATTCCCTTCACTTGAACACTTAGAAGCCATTGTAAAATTATTAATTGGCCAAATTTCTTTTTCTTTTTTTTTTTGAGATGGAGTCTCACTTTGTTGCCCAGGCCAGAGTGCTGTAGCGTGATCACAGCTCACTGCAACCTCCACCTTCCAGATTCAAGTGATTCTCCTGCCTCAGCCTCATGAGTAGCTGGGATTTCAGGCAGGCACCACCACGCTCGGTTAATTTTTTGTATTTTTAGTAGAGACGGGGTTTCACCATGTTGGCTACACTGGTCTTGAACTCCTGACCTCAGGTGATCTGCCCACCTCAGCCTCCAAAAGTGCTGGGATAACAGGTGTGAGCCACCGCACCCATCCCTAATTAGCCAAATTTCAATATCACTGTGTCTCAGTGAACAGAGAGGCCCCCAAGTCAGGGAGAAAGATAGGAGAACACTAGGTTGGTGAAGCAGTCAGAACATACATAACATTTATTAAATAAGTTCACCATCTTAAAAGCGCATGTTAACAGCACCACAAAACAATTACAATAACAGCATCAAAGATCACTTCTAATATTCTTTTTCATAATTTTGACAAATTCCACTTCAAAAGTAAAGTCAGAAATGAGGCTTATATTTGATCCAATTAATTGTAAATACGGTTTTGGTCTACATATTAGGCATGGTGAACAGTGCCAGGGAAATGGGAGTAGTACCAATTATCATTTTACCTCATGCATGATTCTAAATTAAGAATGTATAGAAGAATTTATAGATTATTGGCTTTCTAGGAAAACTACTATCAATAATAAATGATTTAGTGCTAAATGGAATAATTCCTAGTAAGCATTTCTGCAGTCAACAATAATACAAATAAAAAGCCATGTACACTAACAAGTAAAAACCTTATCTTTTAAGCAATCAAAAATGCTGTGTCTTACCTTGGCACCATATTTGGAATAGTTCATTTCCGTTAGCGTTACTGGTCGTAATTTGTCAATATCTCCAAAAGCTACTCCAGGAACATACAGGGCACAAACAATATGAACCCATCTAAGAAGAGAAGATACGATTTTTCTATCAAATATTTTCATAAAATTTCCCCACAAAAAACAAATATATAAAACACATGCCATCTCAAAATACTACTGAGAGAATTCTGTGATCAAATGTTAAAATCTCCTAATCTCAGGCACATCATTAAAAAATATGAAACACCTACAGAATAACACTTAGTTACAAAAAAGGGGGACTGAAATTACTTTTCCAGCAGCTTAGCCAAAACTGAGAGCTAACAACTATAATTGCCTTTCATTTAAAATTCACTCACTGCGCTTTGCACTTATCTACTATTCTTAAATATTTACATAAAACTACTATTCAAATGAAACAAAACATCATTTTCATATGCAAGGCAAGGTAGTCACATTCATTAATTTAAGCCCTTTGAGAATTAAGGATCCTAATTCAATAACTGTGAAGTCGTTCTGCTGTAATTAAGTAAAATTTCTCTTTTTGTTACTCTTTTCCAAAAGCTGCTGGGATAATCTTTAAGGACATATTTTACAACAATTTTTGTATACAGTTTTAACTTACTTTCCAGGTTAAAACTTCTGGGAAAACATACAAAATAAGTAAGTCACATTTTCATTCGTCTTATTTGTTTACCATACATCCTACATACTAAAATTTATATACCCCAAATATAAATATTTGTTAAAGTCTGAATAATGCTATAAAACTAAATAAAGAATGCTCACAGTTTCAGTACACTGAAAAAAAATTGGAGTTCTTTCTAATTTCATTTTTTAAAAACTACTCTGAGCCATTTTTAATATATTAGGCACCCTTTCAGCTTGCTTACAACAAAAAAATTGTGGGGATTACTAACTTCAAAATTTAAATAGATCTTATCACTTTTTTAAGTAAGAGGGTAAAAATGATACAGCAAATCTCAATTAACCCTGTGACTATATTAACAACAAATTCTGCTTTATCACAATTTAACAGGCTATACCATGCTATATGGTTCTGGTTTTGTGGTGCATTATGAGTTTTAAAGGACTAAGATTAAAAATCATTCTATAGAGGCACTGGGAAAAATAGTTCCAAATCTTTTTAAAAATTGTCTTTTTTATTGGGGGAAAAAAGCCAAGGTTTTGAGATTTTCTTGATAGAACATTTTAATCCAACCTCCCAAATGCATCCTGTGGAGTTCAATATAAAGATACACATCTTCGACAAGCAGCTGCTTTCTCAATTTAATTTGTTCAGTTTTTTCATGCTCCACTGATGTATTAAATGTCGCTATACTCTGTAGCAGTTTATCTTTGATAAACCTAACAGCCGGCTGCTTGCTTCATACTGACCTTCTTAAAATGTAGTACACAAGGACTACAGATTTAAACTGCCATTTCAGTTTGACTGGCACACAAGTATGTCATTTCTCCCAACCACTCATGTGAGGATACCAACTTGAATCCTTATTACAATACCTATCAAAGTCAATGAAAATCATGGCTGAGACCATTATGGTACCTTTTAATGCCAGCTGTAAATCGTTTTTTTGTTCATTTTATTTAGATGCACATAATTTATAACTTTGTAATTAAGATAAATCTGAAAATCAAAAAAATAATAATAATCTTCCTTGTTACTTTACCATTGATTTTGCTTGGAGCTATTATATTGATTGGGGAAAGGAACAGGAAACAAACACCACATAAAGCCACCAAAAAAGAGAGTCAGAACTGTCATCCTAGCACAAACTATTAACAGATTATTTTAAATTCATATATTTTAATAAAGCAGACTAAGCAGAATACTTCTCAAAAGACTCATTTAAGATTGAAAACTATATTAATCAATTAAATTGGAGTCTGAGTGCTGCTCTGTATCAGTAATGCCTTTACAGCATGTAAAACAAATCCATGTCAAGTATGTTATTTTCATTCCTTCATTCAGTAATCAATTATAAGTGTATGCTAGGGGTACAGCACCATAAAGGTAGTTATAAAGATGTATGTGAAGTGCTTACACCAGAGTTTGGCTCAATGTCTTCACTCAAGAAATGTTAACTACAAGGAAAAAAAAAAGCCTAAAAGCTTTTGTTGAATGGGAGATTTTTCATTTGCATATGAAGAATTAGTTTCAGAAAGATTAACTGATTTCAAATATAACAAGGCTAGCAAGGGACAGAACTAAGACTTACTAAGTCTAGAAATTTAAAGGAAAAAAAAGAAAGAACTGGTCAGGCGCAGTAGCTCATGCCTGTACTCGTAGAACTTTGGGAGGCCGAGGCAGGAGGATCACTTAAGCTCAGGAGTTCGAGACCAGCCTGGGCAACATGGTGAAACCACATCTCTACAAAAAATACAAAAATAAGCCAGGTGTCATGGCAGGCCCTTGTAGTCCCAGCTACTTGGGAGGCTGAGGTAGGATTGCTTGAGCTTAGGAGGTGGAGGTTTACAATGAGCCAAGATCATGCCACTGCACTCCAGTCTAGGCAACAAAGCCAGACCTGTCTCAAGAAAAAGAAAAAATGGCCCGGGAGGGCCCGCCCGCCGTCCCCGTGGGGGGGGGGGGGGGCGGGGCGGCCGCGGGGGGGGCGGGAAGAAAAAATAAAAAATTCAACATCCCTTCATCATAAAAGCCCCCCAAAACGGGATAGAAATACACACCTCAACATAATAAAAGCCATATATGACAGACCCACAGCTGTATCATACTGAATGGGAAAAACTGAAAGTTTTTTCCTCTAAGATCTGGAACACAACAAGGATGCCCGCTCTCATCACTGTTATTCAACACAGTACTGGAAGCCCTGTCTTCCAGCAATCAGACAACAGAAAGATATAAAGGGCATCCAGATTGGAAAGGAAGAAGTCAAATTATTCTTGTTCGCAGATGGAAAAAACTAAAGACTCCACAACAAAACTATTAGAACCAATAAATTCAGTAAAGTTGCAGAAGATAAAAGCAACATACAAAAATCAGGAGCATGTCTATATGACAACAGTGAATAATGTGAAAATGAAATTTTAAAAGTAGTCCCATTTACAATAGCCACACATAAGATTAAATACCTATGAATTAAAGAAGTAAAAGATCTCTATAGTAACAACAATTACAAAACACTGATGAAAGAAATTGAAGAAGGCACCAAAAATGGAAAAACATTCCATGTTCATGAACTGGAAGAATCAATACTGTTAAAATGTCCATACTACAAAAAGCAATCTACAGATTCAATGCCATCCGTATCAAAATACCAATGACATTCTTCACAGAAATAGAAAAAAACATTTTAAAATGTATATGGAACCACAAAAGACCCAGAAGAGTCAAAGCTATCCTAAGCAAAAAGAATCACACTACCTGACTTCAAATTATACCACATACCTATAGTAACCAAAACAGCATGATACTGTCATAAAACAGATACACAGAACAATGGAACAGAATAGAGAATTCAGAAACAAATCCACAAACAAATCCACACACCTAAGTGAACTTAATCTGAAAAAGGTCCCAAGAACATATATTGGGGAAAAGACAGTCTCTTCAATAAATGGTGCTGGAAAAACTGGGTATCTATACACAGAAGAAGGAAACTACACCCCAACTCTCACCATATACAAAAAGCAAATCAAAATGGATTAAAGACTTAAATCTAAGACCTCAAGCTATGAAAATACTACAGGAAACATTGGGGAAAATCTCCAGGACACTGCTCTGGACAACATTTCTTGAGCAAAACTCCAAAAGCACAAGCAACCAAAGCAAAAACAGACAAAAGACAACATATCAGGTTTTTAAAAAAGCAGGATCACAACAACATGGACAAAGGATACAATCATCCAACTGAAGAGACAACCCACAGAATGGGAGAAAATATGTGCAAATTACCCAACTAACAAGGGATAAATAACCAGAACATATAAGGAGCTCAAACAACTCTATAGGAAAAAAATGTAATAATCTGATTAAAAATAGATGCAAGAGTTGAATAGACATTTCTTATCTGGCAAACAGGCATATAAAAAGGGGCTCAAAATCCTTGATCGTCAGAGAAATGCAAATAAAAACCACAATGAAATAATATCTCAGATTCCCTTTTCTCCACATCCTTGCCAACATTTGTTATTGCCTGTCTTTGGGATATAAGCCATTTTAACTGGGCTTATATCCCAAAGACAGGCAATAACAAATGTTGGCAAAGATGTGGAGAAAAGGGAACCCTTGCACACTGTTGTAGAAAATGTAAATTAGTACAACCATAATAAAGAAAAGTTTGGAGGCTCCAAAAAATTAAGTTGCCATATAATACAGCAATCCCCACTGCTGGGTATACACCCAAAAGAAATGAAATCAGTATATTGAAGAGACATCTGCACTTCTATATTTGTTGCAGCACTATTTACAATAGCTAAGATTTGGCATCAATCAAAGTTTCCATCAACAGATGGATTGGATAAAGAAAATGTGGTACATATACACAATGGAGTACTATTCATCCATAAAAAAAATGACAGCCAGTCATTTGCAACAAATTAGAGATCATTATGTTAGGTGAAACAAGCCAGACACAGTGAGACAAACATCACATGTTCTCACTTATTTGTGGGATCTGAAAATCAAAATAATTGAACTCATGGAGACAGAGTAGAAGAATGGTTACTAAAGGTTGGGAAGAATAGTGCAGGGGAAGGGCGAAATGGTGGGGGCAGGTGGGAGATGGGTAATGAGTACAAAAAATGGAAAGAATAAGACCTACTGTCTGATAGCACAACAGGGTGACTACAGTCCATAATAACTAAATTGTACATTTAAAAATAACTTAAAGAGTGTAACTGGATTGTTTGTAACTCAAAAGATAAATGTCTGAGACAAGAATATCTCATTCTCCATGATGTGCTTATTTCACACTGCATGCCTGTATCAAAACATCTCATGTGCCTCATGAATATATATTATCTACTATATACCTACAAAGAGTAAAAATATAAATAAAAAATAAAAAAGGAGAGCACGCCTAAAAATTTCCTACAGTCAAAGTTTATAAGACTACTCAATAAGTAGTCTTACTCTCCATAAGATATAAAATAAAAATTTAATGACAAGAACGTACTGATGGTTTTGTTACATTAAATCACATCATTTTCTATGTAGAGCTTGTGGCTCCTAACAAGAATAGAAGGAAAAAGTCTAAATGATCTCATATGGTGAACTTCAAAACCTTTTTTATTCTTTATATACATTATTCTTTCTTTTTTCCTGTTTTCTGTTTGAAGCTCACATACTAAAAGGCTTCTCGAATTTTCTTGGCTTTTTATAGCATGAATCAAACTAGTATTATGTTCTTAGAAATATTATCAAGACCTATAATTTCCAGTACAGCCTACAGGTGAGTGTAGACATTAGCACAAGTAAGGTATTCAAATAGTATATAAAAGAATTTTGCCAGGTTGTACCGTAACAGGAGGTGTCTATTTATGTAATGTTCACAGTAGGCAAAACAAATATGGCTCAGTAAACCTAAATGGTAAAGAGGCCTTGGTTTTCTTCATTCAGAAACAACTTTGCCAGTTGCTTTGTCTATTATGATAGCATGAAGTAACCACTACTTGACAGTGTTCTAACAGAACTTTTAAATTACTAACAAGAAAAACAGTAAAATAAATTCTCTTCCCTAAAAGGAAGCTCTGTCTTTCCAAAGCTGCCTTACTTATTCACTACAATTTATCACTAAAAATTTCAATTCTCAGGACTGGAAGAGTTATCAAAAAAAAAAAAAAATACATAGTATATATATGGATCAGCTAATACTCCCTGATTACCTAGAGCAAATGGTAATAAGAAAGCACTAGTAGTAGCAATAACGGCAGAGTAAGAGTAAGGAGACATTTACTGACTACTTATTATGTTATAGAAACCTGCTAATTGTTTCTCATGAATCATCTCATTTAGTCCTCTCAACACTGCTAAAGAAACTGAGGCATAAAAAGGTTACATCACTTGCCTAAAATTATAGCCAGTAAAAACAAACAAACAAAAAGACCAGAATCCAAAAATAGGCAGTCCAACTTGAAAGTACACACTTTTAATGCTTACTAAACTCCCTAATACTAGACCAATGTCAGGCCAAACTTAAATACCTACGCCAAAGATATAGACCACAGATTCATGTCAATACATCAAATCATTTGTTATGTATTTTATTTTTGGATAGACGACAAAGAAGGAGAGGTAAGATTCTTTAGTTATTTGTCCTAAACATCAACACATGGGGTTCTCCAAGACTCCATGGAAGATTCTATGCTATCCCAGCAATCTTCTACGGCAACATTTCTCAAGGATCAGTCTACAAATTGAGGTGAAAATGAGAAAAATAAGACAAATATTTTTTACTAAAGTAAATTCTATTAAATTTTCAAGTCTATCCTTTATTTTAGGACATAATGTACCCTAGCTTTTTGATGTTAAAAATATGGGAAATGATGGTGATAATGTATATAGGTTGCTTTATTGTTATTCTTGGTTTTAATATAAAGGATGTTTAATAAAATTCTGAAATATCCTTATGTGACAGAATAAAACTTTAAGTATCACCCATCTTGTACTGGAGAGGAAGAGGCAAAGAGTGATCTGCACAAAATACAAAAGGTTGAAAATTATTCTTAATTTTAGTCACCAACCCTAGATGGTAATCTCCTGTAAATAAATAAACATGAAGATGTCAACACCAATATGATGACAACTGCTCAAATGTGTTAACAAACATGAGTGTGGATGTATTAAAAAGAACACAGGTCTTTGTGCCACTTATCAATTTAATTGCCTCTCATGCATGCTTCCATATCTACTTTGCAATAATGGACAGAATTTATTCAGCATTTCTTCTTATAGTGAGCATGACACTAAACTCAATGGTAGAGGGAACTATAAACTCAATGGTAGAGTCATGTAGAAGGGAGGGGCTTTTTAGCAGGAATGGGTAGAGTACATCCTCCTGTGCTCTGTCCAGCCATATACACAGTCCCTCAGTGACCACACAGCCCTGGCTCAAACTGAAGATCACTTTTCCATGGCCCTCTGAATGCAGATAGGATAGCTCTCCAGATTTCAAACCAGTGCCTCAGTTCTCCCTGCAGACTATACCAGTCACCTACTTGCCACAAACTGAAGACAAAATGTGGCTTAGGCTATCACCTGCATACTTCTCTCTATCCAGTAGGGTTTAACTATAGTTTCTCCAACAAAGCCTGAACCTTACCTAGGGTAAGAGGTCATCCTTCCAATTTTGTCATTCCTTGGATAATCTCCCTCCACCCCAGGGCACCCTTTAGAGTTTTTTATACCTTATGGTGACTCTTTCATCATATCTTAATAATTCTTTGTACTAAACTTCTCCTTTTTAAATCACTGTATTCTATCTCCTGATAAAAAGTCACACAGACCTAGGTTCAAAATTGACCATTCACCAGTTTGTGGTCAATGGGTGGTAATCTGAGTCCTGTGTATTACGCCTATAAAACAGGAAACTTTACCACCTGCCTCATCATAGGGTCAATTATTAAGATTAAATAAGATTATGGATATAAAGGTCAATGCAGGTACTCGATAACTGGTCTTTCCTCTCGCCCTTCTCCATCTATATCCCACTGGTCATTTAATCTATGCCAAGAAGATACAAAGAAGCAATCAAACGAATGTGTGTAACTTGGATTACCACAAACAGAAGAAAAGAGTAGTCAAAAGCAAACACATTATAAAGCAAACATATGAACCAACATAATTAGGACATCAACCTTCCAGCATCTGTCTCCTTGAAAATTCCATCCTGGTTAGGACATAGTTCACAGCTAGGAGAAACACCACATTTACAGGCATCACAAAACCAAGGTTCAGTGGAGTTTTCAGAAGCTGAACTCATAATAGAGTCACTCTCTCCATCAACTCCATAACAACCTAAAAAAAGAGAAAAACAATATAATTAAATTGTGTTTATTTTGTTAATGTCACATAAAATCACAAAAGAAAAAGAACTGCAAAGGGAAGAGATGTGGAAAAAGATCTGAAAAAATAGTGATTTATAAGAAATGTATTAAAATACAGAAATAAACTCATTTTATATACTTTTTCACCTAACGTAGTATATACAATGACACACATGACATTTTAAAAATAGTTTTAATCCTACTGCAAAAGCATTAAAGGTAGGAAAACACTTAATACATTTTTAATTTAAAAAACAAAAAATGGGTCAGGCACAGTGGCTCATGCCTGTATTTCCAGTACTTTGGGAGGCTGAGGTAGGTGGATCACCTGAGGTCAGGAGTTAGAGACCAGACTGGCCAACAGGTGAAACCTCATTTCTACTAAAAACACAAAAATTAGGTAGGCATGGTGGCAGGTGCCCATAATGCCAGCTACTCAAGAGACCGAGGCAGGAGAACAGGTTGAACCCAGGAGGCAGAGGTTCCAGTGAGCCAAGACCATGCCATTGCACTCCTGCCTGGGTGACGAGAGTGAAACTCCTTCTCATAAAAAATTAAAAATAAAAAATATAAAAAATACAAGTTGCCATTAAAGAATTCAGATTAATTAATTATTTATTGGTAAATACTTATTGAGCCCCCTTTGTACCAGGTACTAAAATATAAATATAAAAGACCAAACTCATGCAAAACAACATACAAACAAAAAAGTCTTTGATCTAATTTTAGAGGTGGCAGACTACACAAACAGGTATAATACAATTGTAAAAGCAAAGTTACACACCTAAAGCTATAGAACAGTCTGAAAAGTTCAGAGTAACGTTAGGCTGAGTTCCAGGCACAACTGAGCCAATTTCTAACTATATGATATATTTGATCTGTTTAAAAATTTTAAATTATTCTGTCTTCTGTGAAAATTTGTTGATTACTGAAATGAACAAAATTGGTCATTATCCTTTTTCCTCTTCTCACTCACAAAAGTCAATATTCTGAGAGGATTTTGTCATTCTATCTAGGCAGCTAATGTAATAAAAATCCTTAAAGATTCTCATGAACACATCCAACAAACAAGATAACTTGGTACTGTTCTTTACATTTTAGAGTAGGATATGTCATACTTCAATTCAACTGCCCTACAATTATCAAAGGCAAAGTTTCCTTATATACATGTCTGGAATTACAAGTTACAGTTGACAATGGGATACAGGTTTGAACTGGTCAGATGCACTTATATGCGGATTTCTTTCAACGCAACACAGAGTGAAAATACAGCTGTAGGATACAAAACTCACATATATGAAGCACCAACTTTTCATATTCGCAAGTCCCCCACACCCAACTGTGGGACTTGAATATGTTCTAATTTTGGTATTGGTATCTGCAGGGGTCCTGGAACCAATCCCCTAGGTATACTGAGGAATAACTTATATTTAAAGTTACTATTTAGGCTTTCAGATCCACCTAAAATTGTTATTAAGTTAAAATATTTTTCTTGATTTTGAGTTTAAAAGAGTGGATTATTTATCAAAGCTGCAATAAGAAATTCAGGCAGGACTTCACTGACAATATCTTGGTAAATCAGGTTTTGATCATTAAAATTCCTAAAACTCAATTTTGTCTACAAACTCAGCATTGATAAGGCTGTCAGTACTTGAGAAACCAACAAAATCTGCTAGTAAGCAACGTCACATTCATAATCATAAATAACTCTTTCTCAGCATCAAGACGCCTAGAAGTTTGTATTACTACCCACAAGGTATAATAAACATGGAATCTGATAAATGGAAATTGAAAAGTTCTGAGAGTATTTCATTCAGACTATAAAAAACCATGCTGAACTACTTACTGATGATCAACAATAAAGAACACTTCTCTCCTGATGATAGTCATGACTCCTAAATAGATTTCTTTTCTCAAACGGCGATGGACACGCACTAACTTCTCATTATCAAATTTCCCTTCCTTTAAAAAGGAAGCACTGCCCTTATGAAAAACATCCTTCAAAGAAACAATTTAAAGCATATATAATAATGAATATACCGCAACTTAATTCTCGTCTTGATGTATCACCTTTAGGTTTGGCCATTTCTCCAGTCTCCTAAGACACATCTCAAGATTATTACATCTCAGGATAGGTCATTTCTAAGGATAAAATAACAACCATCCCAACATATTTTTGACCAGGTTTATTCTAAGAGGATAGGTCTTGGTGTCAAATTCTGAGGGGCATCCAACAAAGTAACCCCCAGGAAACTGATTACATTAAATAGGCCATGCTGAGAAACATTTATCAGTGATGATCACTGAAAGACTTTACCACATATATATATATTCACAAGTAAGTTTATATATATAGCCACTGTGATATATGAAGATCATGTGATTATTTGAACTGGTAAACACTAACTAGACAACTAGGAGGCTAAATTGAAGTGTGACCTCTCACAACCATCAGAGAGATCCAAACTAAAATAAATAAATAACTACAGTATATAAATAACTGAATGAATAAATACTGAGTTAAACAAATCACCCATGAGAAAGAAAAACAGCCATATACTATTAGTAAATAATTTTTAATTACCTAGATATCATTACATGTCAACAGTTACATGTAAGTATTTTATTCATATACTATTTACCTAATATAGATCATAATTAAAATAGCCTAATAGTAAGCAAAAAAAAACCTAAAAAGTTGGTTTGCAACTATGACTTACACAAACTGCTTCAAGCAACTGTTTGTTATCCTTATGCATTTCAACGGTTTTATAACAGTGAATTTTAATATAATCTGAAAGTCAACCATGCCTTGTGGTTCATGCCTGCAATCCCAACACTTTGGGAGGCTGAGGCAGGATGATTACTTGAGCCCAAGAGTTTGAGATCAACCTAGGCAACATAGTGACACCCTGTCTCTACAAAAAATATAAAAAAGAGTTTAGCCAAGCACAGTGGCACACACTGTAGTCTCAGTTTCTAGAGAGGCTAAGGTGGGAGAATTGCTTGAGCCTGAGATGTGGAGGGTGCAGTGAACCAGCCTGTGCAACAGAGCAAAATCTCATCTCTAAAAAGTTTATATGTATTTTCAGATTATGCATGTGTGTGTATGTATATAAAATATATATAATACATAGATTTATTTTATATATACCATATTAATAGCTACTCCTAATTAAATATAGTTAATATTAAGTTATAATTAAATTATATAATTTTATGTAATTAATATTTTAATATAGTTTAATACATAATTATTTATATCATATGTATACACACACAATCTGAAAGTCATATAAAACGTCAAAGAAAAGACTTAAAAGGAACTAAACATGGTTGGGCACAGTGGTTCACACCTGTAATCCCAGTACTTTGGGAGGCAGAGGTGGGCGGATCACAAGGTCAGGAGTTCGAGACGAGCCTGACTAACATGATGAAACCCCATCTCTACTACAAATACAAAAATTACCCAGTCGTGGTGGTGCGCACCTGTAATCCCAGCTACTCAGGAGGCTAAGGAAGGAGAATTGCTTGAATCTGGGAGGCAGAGGTTCCAGTGAGTCAAGATCACAACTGCACTGCAGGCTGGGTGACAAAGCAAGACTTCATCTCAAAAAAAAAAAGGAACTAGACTGTAGCACACAAGATAAGCAAAGAAATCAAAACTCATTAATTTCTTTAGTGTTATTAAATTGTGGTTGGCAATCATCATCTTCATCACCTTGTCGAGATATACATTATTTTAAATACACTATCATAAAATTAAAAGGAAATATAATTTTCTTCTTGGGATCAGTTTTATTTCCAATAAAAGAGCAAAATGTTATATTCAAAGAAATATCATAAAATGAAACAATAAATATCATCAATCTATTTTCTCAATGTGCTATGCAATACCACATGGAAAAAAATACATTTTCTTTACTAAACAATGTTCCTTTGAAACAATTCAAACTAGATTTCACACATGTAGGCAATTACCAAGAGAATAAAGCCTTTAAGGAGCTATCCAGTTTATTAACTTCATTCAGGCAAATCAAGGTAAATCACACAGTTCACATTTTTAGAATAAAAACAATTTTCATTTATATTTTTAAAGAGTATTCCACACACAGGGCAAATGTGCACATCTGCACAGAGTTTTAAACCTCCTACAAACAACCTTAGGAAAGATTTCTGAGATCCATTCCCAGGAAATTCTTCCTTTGTAATCTGGAAGATTGGTGTGCAAGCTCAAAGAACAACCAGCAAGTGGATAAGTATTTCTTCTTCAGCTTCACTGTCCCTGAAAAATGATCCATACTGTGTCATTATGTTTATAGAGTTCTTTACTTGCCACTTTTACCTGTCACTTATTCCATATTTCTCTGTCACACCAGTTGGGTTTACTGAGCTCTAAACCAAAGTTCTAGCACTGTATATCTGCTTCAATTCATTTTAATTGATGACTAAATATGTTCTAAAATCTTTCTTTCTTCCATATAAAACATGAATATGGGAAAAAATATTTTCTTTTTCACATGGATAAACAAAATAAACAATGTATAAACATATAAAACTCATTTCATGGCCGGGCGCAGTGGCTCACACCTGTAATCACAGTACTTTGGGAGGCCAAGACAGGCGGATCACGAGGTCAAGAGATTGAGACCATCCTGGCCAAAATGGTGAAACCCCGTCTCTATTAAAAATACAAAAAAATTAGCTAGGCATGGTGGCGCATGCCTGTAGTCCCAGCTACTTGGGAGGCTGAGGCAGGAGAATTGCTTGAACCCAGGAGGCGGAGGTTACAGTGAGCCGAGATCGCGCCATTGCACTCCAGCCTGGCGCCTGGCAACGGAAAAGACTCTGTCTCAAAAAAAAATTCATTTCATATGTGCTCAATGTATTTCCAATGGGTATTATAGAAGACACATTTCTATGGCTATTTAATTAGGATCAATCTTTGACTAATGTATGCAATGTACACAAATCACATTTAAGAAAAAAACAGTGTGTGTTCACAATTGTTTTGAGTTTCAGTCTTCCACCTTCTAGCTATGTAACTTTGAACACACCAAATCTCTAAAGCTTAGTTACTTCATCTGCAGTATGCGTTTAATAATATCTATTCTAATTTTATTTTAGTATTTATAAAACAGGTATATAAATGTTGCCTTTTAAAAACTTAAAACACTTTTTCTGTACTTAATATATCACTAGACCATCGACTAAGAAACTCATCAATAAAAAAGATTTTTAAATGAGTAATATGAGAAAGAAAGTACTTACAACATGCATGATACGTGTCAGAAATATATCCTAAAGCAGTGATCCCCAACCTCTTTGGCATCAGCGACTAGTTTCATAGAAAACAATTTTTCCACAGATGGAACAGGGAAATGGTTTCAGATGAAACTGTTCCACCTCAAATCATCAGGTATCAGATTCTCATTAAGAAGTATGAAACTTAGATCCCTCACATGTGCAGTTCACAATAGTGTACACGCTTCTATGAGAATCCAGTGCTGCCACTGATCTGATGCGAGGTGGAGCTCAAGCTGTAATGCTTGCTAATGAGCTGCTCACTCTCTGCTGTGAGGCCTGGTTCCTTAGAGGCCAAGGACCAGTACCACCTGGTTGGGGACCCCTGTCCTAAAGCATGAAAGAAGAAAGTACCAAATGGTTATAACTTGAACATATTTTACTATCCAATAAACTCTCCTAAGGATGTCTTTTTGTATACACTAAAAAACAAAAATGGCCTTAGGCTAGGCTAAGAGTAAACTGAAAAATAAATAGGGGGGGGGAACATCTCTTAGTAAGCCTTCTCTCATTTAATGACTAGCAACTAAACCTGAGAGCAACTACTGGTAAGTACACTACCTAACTTCTGTCACATACTAACATATAGCTGATATTTTCCTTCAGACACAATGCATTCAGGATGTCAGGATAAGTGGTATTAGCATCAGAGGTACCCTAATATTAGAAGATCTTGCCACAAAGATATTTATACTAAGTGACACATTATAGCCCTCAAATTTCAAAAAGAAAAGAGATTTAGATGATGTGAGTATTCTGAAAAGTAATTACAGTATACAACTATAAATTCAATAAGCAAAATTTAGCATACCATCTTTTAGAAAAATCTTAACTTACAAACTTTATGTATGCCATTACTTGAGAATAAGCACATTTCTCAAAAAAAAAAAAAAAAAGAAGAAGAAGATGATAAAGGAAATCTAACAGAATACTATGGCTATCTGGATATCAGGACAATTAGAAATGTTTTTTTCTTCTCTCTGTTCTCTGTTTTCCACATTTTATTGAACATTCATGTATTATGATGGACAAATAGGTTTCTCTAAATAAAGTATTCATGAAGTTCACATTTAACCATGAGATGTTTTTTAAAAATTGCACAGCTGAATTACAACATGGAAGTCTGTGACTGTAAGCACCTGAATTTTAAAAACGGAAGACTCTAGCAACATTAGCTTCTTAGTACACTTTTTAAAATTTCCCTCTCTTTGGATCAATAAGTTTTAAATAAAAATTCATTTTGAAACTTAAAAACTTGTCCCAAAAGAGTTAAGGGAAAAAAAATCTACAGATGGTAACTGTATAGAAAATTATAAACAATAAAAGAAATCACAAAGTTAAAGGAAACAGAACAGGATGGAAAACATAAAAAATATTTGCAAGAATGGAAAATATTTGCAGGAAATATAACAAAGAATATTATAAAAAGAATTTCAATAAGTCAATGAGAAGAGAGACCGAACCTATTAAGAAATGACTAAGCTTTTCTTTTTTTTTTTTTTTTGAGACAGTTTCTTCTTGTTGCCCAGGCTGCAGTGCAATGGTGTGCAATCTCAGCTCACTGCAACCTCAGCCTCCTGGGTTCAAGCGATTCTCCTGCCTCAGCCTCCAGAGTAGCTGGGATTACAGGCGCCCACCACCATGCCTGGCTAATTTTTTGTATTTTTAGTAGAGACAGGGTTTCACCATGTTAGCCAGGCTGGTCTCGAACTCCTAACCTTAAGTGATCCACATGCCTTGGTCTCCCAAAGTGCTGTGATTACATGCGTGAGCCACCCACCTGGCCAAGAAATAAATATGCTTTTCACGAGATGGCGCCAAAAGTGAAGGAAGCTCCTGCATCTACTAAAGCCGAAGGCAAAGCAAAGACTTTTGAAAGCCAAGAAGGCAGTGTTGAAAGGTGTCCACAGTCACAAAAAAAAGAAGATCCATACATTGCCCACCTTCCAGCAGCCCAAGACACTGAGACTCTGGAGGCAGCCCAGATATTCTCAAAAGAGCGCCCCAGGAGAAACAAGCTTGACCACTGTTATCATCAAGATTCCACTGACCACTGAGTCTGCCATGAAGACAGAAGACAACAACATACTTATATTCATTGTGAACGTTAAAGCCAACAAGCACCGGATCAAACAGGCTGTGAAGGAGCTCTATGACAGTGACGTGGCCAAGGTCAACACCTTGATTCAGCCTGATGGAGAGAAGAAGGCATATGTTCGACTGCCTCCTGATTACGATGCTTTGGATGTTGCCAACAAAATTGGGATCATCTAAACAGTCCAGCTGGCTAAATCGAAATGTATGTATATGTTTTCACCAGGAAAAAAATAGAAGAGAAATGACTAAGAAAATGACAGGCAGGTAACAGAAAATAAAATGCAAATGGCCACAAGATACTAAACTTCATTCATAATAAGGTCAATGCACATCATAATAAAGAGATTATATCCAAAAGATTAAAAGAAAATTTACAAATATGCAATGTTATCAAGCAGTTTGTCCGTTGTTGGTAATTAGTAGTCTTTTTGGTACTCAATCTAGAAATGGTTTTTAAAAGTTTAAATACACTTATCTTTTGACTCAGAAATTTTACTTCTAGGTATCTATCCCACAGAAATTATTGCATAAATATACATGGCACGTTTATCAGCATTATATATAAGTGAAAAACTTGAAACAAAAAAATACATTATGGTTGAGCCATTCTATGTATCATTAAAAAGAATAAAATATCCTATATATACTGACATGAAAAGAATTACAGAATTAACAGATGAGTGAAATAAAGCAAGTTGTAGAAAAATATTTTAGGGATTTATCCCATTTATTTAAAGGTGGACAGAGAAAAGTGGTGGACAGAATAGAAAGAGAGAGAGAGAGAGAGAAGTGTTTGTGTATATACAAGATCCTGCTTAAAGGACTCTCACTGGTCAAATTTGGACAATGTAAGTATCAGAAAGAGCAATCAGATAACAGATTGTAACACATGAGCTCACAGTAATACTGAAAAGGAAATAAAGGGCAAGAGAATTTCTTTACACACTAAATGCTTCCTAATAAATGTAGGAGGAACCACAGAATTAGAAAATCTCCATCTTGCAGCCCACATATGCAATCAGTGTAACTTTAATCAGTGACTTTGACAAGGATGCTAAATTATTAAGTGGAAAGTTCCTAGAGAACAGCATATGTAAAGTCTCAAAGTTATTACCCCACAGATTTCTCATTAATTACAAAAAGAAAAAAATATCCTCAAAATTAAAAGGTCTGTGGTTGGCACCACCTAAACTATCACCAATAATGCAATAAATTGACATTATGCATTTTTTTTTTTTTTGAGATGGAATCTCGCTCTGTTGCCCAGGCTGGAGTGCAGTGGCACAATCTCAGCTTACTGTAACCTCCACCTCCCAGGTTCAAGCGATGCTTGTGCTCAGCCTACCAAGTAACTGGGATTACAAGCTAATTTTTTTATTTTTAGTAGACACAGGGTTTTGCCATGTTGGCCAGGCTGGTCTCGAACTCCTGACCTCAAGTCATCCGCCCAGCCTCCCGATGTGCTGGGATTACAGGAATGAGCCACTGTGCCCAGCCACATGATACATCTTTTGTTGTGATATAATGGGAAGTAAACACCAGCACTAATATAGCACTCTTACCAAAGGAAAAAAAAAAAGAAGTTTTAAACTAAACCTAATCACAAGAAAACAATCAGATATATCCAGACTGAGAGACATTCAACATGACATTATAAAAACTAAGATTCTTCAATATGTCAATATCGTGAACACCACAAAAAGGCAGAAAAATTGTTCTAGATTAATAAAGACTAAAGAGACATAACACAAGTGCAACTCACGGTACCTAAATGGATCCTATGGGATGTGGAGAAACCATAGTGACAACAGAGGTATAGAGATTTTAAGAAGAGTATGCATAATATTGGTTATTAAATTAAAAATATTTATTTGTATGTGTGAGAGCAAGCCAAAAAAAAAAGCCTGGAAGAATGAACACTAAAGTTTTAAACATATTTACCTCTAGGTAGTAAGCTTATGAGAGATGTTTTCTTTCTCTTTCTTTTTTTTTTTTTTTTTGAGACAAAGTCTTACTCTGTAGCCCACACTGGGGTGCAGTGGCGCAATCTTGGCTCACTGCAGCCTCGACCTCCCTGGCTTAACGATCCCCTGCCTCAGCCCCCCAAGTAGTTGGGACTACAGGCATGAGCCACCACACCTGGCTAACTTTTGTATTTTTTGTAGAGACAGGGTTTCACCACATTGCCTAGGCTGGTCTCAAACTCCTGAGCTCAAGTGATCCATTCACCTCAGCTTCCCAGAGTGCTGGGATTACAGGTGTGAGCCACCGCGCCCAACTGGGAGATGTTCTCTTAGCTTATTTAGACTGATGTTTTCTACAATGGACATATATCTACATAATAAAATAAAGTTTAAAAACCCCTGTACACAAGGTGGAAGGTACAAGGGACGGATGGCATAGATACATATCAACTTGTTAACAGTGATTCCCTATGCAAAGAGAAGTAGAGTTAAGACACAGAGCATAACTATTTTACATATCTACTCATATGTTACTCATAACTAAAAAAAATGTTTTAATCAATTAAGATTTTTCAAGGTAATAAACTTGTACTGTGTATGGGATTCACACTAAATGTAGATTTTAGCTGTTCTTGTCACAAAAACAAAAAAAATGGGTAATTTCTGCAGAAGGATGGACTCAGTAAACTTTTTTAAAATTGGGCAATTATGTGAGATGATGGATATGTTCATTTCCCGTACTATAGTAACCTTTTTACTATCTATATGTATCCCATAACAACACATTGTATACCTTAATATATACACAATAAAAATCTTTAAAAATAAAATTTTAAAAGATTTTCAAATCGCCAAATAATAGGAAGATAAATGGTAAACAATGGCTTAATGCCTATGTATTTAGGTTATATTTGTGGAACATGAGGATTCCAGGCAAATGAAAAAGCATATATGAAAGCCCCCAAACACTGGATAAAAAGGCAAGTCATTCCAATGGTCAGGGTATGGGATCTCAGAGAGTCTTGCTATTATTGAACTTTATTTTTAAGGGACAGAATGATTTTAAGCAGAGAATAATATGAACAGATATACACTTCAGAAAAATCATCCCTGAAGATGGTAGAGGAGCTGGAGCAAGAAGAGGCCCATCTGTTTAGCAATACTACCCAAGCTTCCATCTGCATGGACCCTTAACCTTCTACTGGCGCTCACACCATTACCTTTTGTCACCAGCATTTCATTTTTGCCTCTTCTTTCCCGTGCTTGCCCTCACCATTATTAAGAGGAATAAAAAGTCTTAATTTTTAGAAACCTCGCTGTGAATCTGATACTTGCCTTATACCAGAAACCATACTTCATTCTACATTGCTCTGGCTCCTCCCATGACCTATACCTGTGGCTGTCTAAGTTCCACCATGACATCATCCACATTGCAGAGTTCCTTGTGTCCCCCCCATGTTTGCTTTCTTCTAAACCAATGTCTCTCAAAGGATGATCGTCCCCACCTCTTGCATGGGAATCTTGAGGCACCTTTTAAAATTATACACATTAGGGGAGGCTGAGGCAGGAGAATCACTCGAACTCAGGAAGTGGAGGTTGTGGTGAGCTGATATTGCGCCACTGCACTCCAGCCTGGGCAACAAAGTGAGACTGTTTCAAAACAAGCACATACAAAAAACCCAACAAATAAGTAGTAATTTCCTCAACTGCATAAACTCTACAAAAAACCTATGGCTAACATCATAATGATAAGAAACTAGAAGCTTGTCCACAAATATAAGGTATGAGGCAAGGATATCCTGTGTCACTACTGCTTTCAACATTAGGTAATAAGACAAAAAAGGGAAATAAAAATATACACATTGGAAAGGAAGAAATAAAATTATCTTTGCTTTCAGATAACATGACTATCTACACAGAAAATCTGGAAGAAAGGACAAAAACCCTCCCAGAACTAAGAAGCAATTATAGCAAGACTGTAGCATACAAAGTTAATATACAAAAGCCAATTTCATTCTTACATACCAGCAATGAACAAGTAGAATTTGAAATTAAAAACAAAATTCTACTTACAGTAGCACCCCCCCAAAAAATAAAATACTTAGATATAAATCTAACAAAATATTGCCAAGATCTCTATGAAAAAACCTCCAGAACTCTGATAAAAGAAATCAAAGAACTAAATAAATGTTTATTATGTTCATGAATAAAACAGCTCAATATCGTCAAGAAGTCATTTCTCCCCAACTTGATCTATTCAACACAATCCCAATCAAAAATCCAGCAGGTAATTTTGTAGATATTGGAAACTAATTGTAAAGTTTACACAGAAAGGCAAAAAATCCAGAAGAGCCAACATAGTATTGAAGGAAAAAAAAAGTCGAAGGAGTGACACTACTCAACTTCAAGACTTACTATGAAGCTGCGGTAATCAAGACAATGTGGTAATCAAAGAATAGACAAATAGGTCAGTCAATGAATGAACTGAGCCCAGAAAAAGACCCACATAAATATGGTCAACGAATCTTTGACAAAGGAGCAAAGGCAATACAATGGTGCAGACAGTTTTTTTAACAATTGGTGACAGAACAACTAAACACATACACGCAAAAAATGAATTCAGAGACAGACCTTATACTCTTCACAAAAATTAACACAGAATGGATGATAGACCCAAATATGAAATGCAAATTATAAAAATTTTTAAATTTTTAATTAAGAAAATCTATAATTAAAAAAATTATAGAACTAGAAAATAACATGGGAGAAAATCTAGATAACCTTGGGCATATCAACAACTTTTTAGGTATAAGACCAAAAGTATAACCAACCAAAAAAATAATAATTTATAAGCTGAACTCCATTAAAATATAAAACTGCTCTGTGAGAGATACTATATCAAGAGAATAAAAAGACAAGCTACAGACTGCGAGAAAATATTTGCAAATATTTTTTGCACCTATCCGATAAAGAACTGTTATCTAAAATACACAAGAACTCTTAAAACTTAAAAAAACAATCCAATTTTTACAAATGGGCAAAAGATCTGAAGAGGCACCTCATCCAAGAAGATATACAAAAGGCAAATGAAACTGGGTGTAGTGGCTCATGCCTGTAATCCCAGAACTTTGGGAGGCCGAGGCAGTCAAATCACTTGAGGTCAGGAGTTCGAGACCAGCCTGGCCAACATGGCAAAACCCTGTCTCTACTAAAAATAAAAAATCAGCCGGGTGTGGTGGTGTGTGTCTTTAATCCCAGCTACTCAGGAGGCTGAGGCACGAGAATCGCTTGAACCTGAGAGATGGAGGTTGCAGTGAGCCAAGATCGCACTATTGCACTCCAGCGGGAACAACAGAGCAAGACTCCATCTCAAAAAAAAGAAAGGCAAATAGGCATATGAAAAGATACTCCACATTATACAACAGAAACTCCAATCATACAACATACAAAATCAGTAATACAGCAGAAACTACAAAATTAAAAAGGGAAATGGGAAATTATTTATACAAGAGAATGAAAGTAGTAGTATAATTTTTTTAAGTCAACATTTATTTTTCACCTTGTTTTATAATTTGCATCTTTACTTTGAACATATATAAAGTTCACAGAATTCAAATTACTACCAACAAATTAATTATACAACATAAAGATTCACCTAAAGAGGTGAAAAACTATTCAGGTTCCCTATTTGTGAGTCATATATAGGCTAGCTTTCAAAAAGCTTACAAAGCAACACACACCTGAGCAACAATTCCCTCTCTTTATCTAACTTTCTTCCTTCTCTATAATAAAATAGGTTTCCAATTCTGATGAATTAGTTTTAGGAATTAAATGAGCATTCATTACCAAAGTCTCAAAACATTTACAACTTGGACTGCCATCAGAGCCAGTTAAATCAATTACAAAAGAAGAGTTGTTACATGACTTTATATAGATACAACATTCTGTTGACTTAATTGGCATTACCACTCAGCTTGATCATCTTATTTGTCTGCCTTGACTCAGACTTTTTAAATGTTTCTGAAAATCAAAGCTACCTTAGAAAGAAGGTAGATTTTCCATTACTGAGGCTATGCATCTGAAGCAGGGGTCCTATTATGAACTCGTAATAGCTGTAAGCATGTCAGTGGGACTAATGTTGTACCCTTCCAGAAATCTATATTCATCTGAACAATGAATCTACTGGGAAAGAATTCATCCTAAGTTAAGAGTCCAAGGAGCAAAACACGACTCAAAAACAACAGAACAGAGAGCAAGGTTCATTTTGAAATTTACATGGAACTGGTCCCCAGTGGACTCAATCTTGTGTTGTAAAGTAAAAGCTACAGTAAAAGAGTTGCTTACTATTATAGATGTGAGACATTGAGACGGCAAGGCATCAGCAGCCCAAGTATCAACAAGAAGAGACAGTACCCTCAAAGCAGATGAGGAACTATATATTCAAATACCTCCAGGGACTAGGCAACTAATAAAAATGAGTAAGTGGGTTGAGAGAGGACTGTGGTGAACCGGAGACCACAGGCCTTACTAGCAGGGGGCAGCCTTATTAAGCTCCAGCAGATTGTGCTAGAAAAAGGGAAAACTACTACAAGGGCAGGCATATGCCTTTAATGCCTTTTGTCGCAGCTACTCGAGAAGCTGAAACAAGAAGACTGTTTGAGCCCAGGAGTTTGAGGCAAGCCTGGGACACTCTATCACTTTTAAAACAACAACAACAACAACAACAACAACAACAACAACAACAAATCCTAGTGGCGCCAGAACTTTGCAAAAGAAGCTTGAACTACTGAATGTGTAAGATTTCCCAATGTCTAAATGTTAGCAACCAATTCAATTACTTAAAACTACTGTCCTGGCCTCAAAAAATACATCCCTAGTCAATGACCACAACCTAACAAGTAGACCCAAGAATGACCTAAGCAGTAGAGATGGTACTCAGCATTATAATGAAGCAGGGAAAAATAGAGATAGTGCCCTCAGCATCAGAAGAGAATCACCAAAACTAACAGAATTCATCATGACTGTATCACACATCAGCAATATTCATGGATAAAAGCAGCAGTAACACATTTGTGATCATCAGTGATCCATATAACAAACAATGCCAAAGCAGGTGCTACTCCTGAGTTAACATATTCTTTACCTGCTCCCCGGGATCTGAACCACATCTGGAGAAGAAAAATACACATACATACAACCATGTTTACTTTTCTCATTACCACTAATAACATATTCATTCGTATGAATAAATTTTACATACCTCTCCCTCCCCAAATCTCTAACTCCTCCCTGTCCCCACTCTCTGCTAATGGCTTTGCTTCCTATTTCACTGAGAAAACAAGAAACATTTTTAAAATAACTTATACATGCTCCAACTACCACATCTAACAACCTGCCTACATCTGGACCCATATATCCTTTTTTCCCTAATTACTATGGTTACTCTTACCTATTCAATCTCTCTACTTGATATTGGATCTCATTCCCTCTAATCTTGCACTGTTCCTGCAATTGTTCCCTTTTCTTTACTTATTATTTTCCTTTTATCACCAATTCTCCCATTCCACTGAGTCACTTCCATCAGCGCACAACATGTTATGGCTTTCTATATGCATCATAATAAAATCTAAAATCAGTACTATAATCTGCAAAACCCCAGCTGAATTACTCCCATCTCTACTCCCACCATTAACCAGCTTGCTCACTCAGTTCTAGCCATACAAACCTCTGTGGCATTATACAAACACCCTAAGCATGTTACCACTTCAAGATCTTTTTTTTTTAAGATAGATTCTCACTCTGTCACCCAGACTGGAGTGCAGTGGCTTGATCTCAGCTCACTGCAACCTCTATCTCCTGGGTTCAAGCTATTCTGCCTCAGTCTCCCGAGTAACTAGGACTATAGGCACGTGCCACCACGCCCAGCTAATTTTGTGTATTTTTAGTAGAGACGGGGGTTTCGCCATGTTGGACAGGCTGACCTTGAACTCCTGACCTCAAATGATCCACTGCCTCAGCCACCCAAAGTTCTAGGATCACCGGCGTGGGCCACTGTGTTTGGCCAAGATCTTTACATTCACAACTCGCTCTGCTTGCAGTGCTCTTTTGCGATAGATTTATATGACTTACTCCTTCATTTATTTTCAGGTCACTGCTCAAATATCCTCTTATTAGAGTGGACTAGACTTCCCTTGTCAACTTTTTTTTTTTGAGACAGTCTCCCTCTGTCACACAGGCCAAAGTGCACTGGTGCAATCTTGTCTCACTGCAGCCTCCACCTCCTGGGTTCCAGTGAATCTCCTGCCTTAGCCTCCCGAGTAGCTGGGATTATAGGCACACGTCACCACACCCAGTTAATTTCTATATTTTTAATAGAGACAGGGTTTTACCATGTTGGCCAGGGTGATCTCAAACTCCTGATCTCAGGTGATCTGCTCACCTCGGCCTCCCACAGTGCTAGAATTTACAGGTATAAGCCACCGTGTCCAGCTCCTTATCAACTTTTATAAATACAAACTTCAGCCAACTCACCCAACCACCCTTATGCTTAGCATTCCTATACTCCTTGTCCTACTTCATTTTTCTTCAGAATCCGGGCCACCACCTGAGAGACATTAATTGGTTTGTTTACTGTCTGTCCAGACATTAAGTTCTACCAGATTAGCAATTCATACATTCTATTTCCAGACATTAAGTTCTACTAGGTTAGCAATTCGTACATTCTATTTCATATGCATAAAATTTATGGAATACCAAGCACATAGAAGGTACACGACAAGCATTACTAAAAAAATAAATGAGTAACAATAACAGGAGATATTTCCACAGCAAGTATCAGCAGCAAGGAAGGACAGCTCTACATGAAGACAAGAAGATCAGCTAGAGAATCACAGATCCTGCCAAGTCCCACAAGCCCAGCAGACTCCCAAAATTACTTGGGACAAGAGCTATAATACCAGAAAGGCAGGTGAGAGAAAGGTCATATGAATGCTGTTTTTTGGTAGTCACAGCCCTGATTGAAAAATAATAATAATAATTAATTGGTAAGAAAAAATAATAACTTTACCGCAGATAAAACGAAAGACACCCTCTCAAACAAGTGATCAAAATAATATCACCAGTATTCTAAATTGGTAGGCTTATGCAACAAAACTGAGAAAAAAAGTAATAGTAATATCACCAGTAACTGCACAAATAAATATCATATGCTTCCTAATACAAGGCACTCAGACTACTACATAACTTCTGTGGTATTCCTGCCAAAAACATATAACCCAAATCTAATCATATTAGGAATATTCTGTAAAAACAAAACAAAAAAACTGGTCTATATTCAAAAATATCTCTGACAGAAAACACAGACACTCAAAATTGTTCCACATTAAAGGTGACTAAACAGACATGACCATTAAATGCAATAGATAATCTTGGATTTTATTTTGTTAGAAATGACATTGTTGGGACAACTGGCAAAATCTGAATACAATCTGTAGATTAAATAACAGTATTTCATCAATGCTAACTTCTTGACTTTGGTAGTTTTGTGGTTATATAAGAGAATGCCCTTTTTTTTGTTTTGTTTGTTTATTTGTTTGTTTTTGTTTTTTTGAGACAGAGTCTCCCTCTGTTGCCCAGGCTGGAGTGCAGTGGTATGATCTTGGCTCACTGCAACCTCCACCTACCAGGTTCAAGTGATTCTCCTGCCTTAGCCTCCTGAGTAGTTGGGATTACAGGCATGAGCCACCACACCCAGCTAATTTTTGTATTTTCAGTAAAGACAGGTTTTCACCATGTTGGCCAGGCTGGTCTTGAACTCCTGACATCAGGTGATCCGCCTGCCTTAGCCTCCCAAAGTGCTGGGATTACAGACATGAGCCACCACGCCCAGTCCCTTGTTCTTAAGAAATACACACTGTCAACCAGACATGGTCAATCACGCCTGTAATCCCAGCACTTTGGGAGGCTGAGATGGATGGATCACTTGAGACCGAGAATTTGAGAACCAGCCCGGCCAATGTGGCAAAACCCCATCTCTATTAAAATTACAAAAACTAGCCGGGCTTGGTGGCGGGCACCTGTAATCCCAGCTACTCGGGAAGCTGAAGCAGGAGAATCACTTGAACCTGGGAGGCAGAGGTGGGCAGTAACCTGAGAATGTGTGGCTGTACTCCAGCCTGAGCAACAGAGCAAGACTCTGTCTAAAAAAAGAAAAAAAGTATAACTACGAAAGAAGAAGCTATAAAAAAATTGATAGAAGCTTTTTAAGAATATTTTCTATCAGACTAAAATAGTCAACTTTTTCCTACTTCTGAATTTTATTTAAAAACTAGAAATAATTTTTAAAAATTAAAAATTTTTTAAAAACTGGAAATAAGGCCTGGCACACTGACTCATGCCTGTAATCTCAGCACTTTGAGAGGCAGAGGCAGGCAGATTGCTTGAGCCCAAAAGTTCAAGAACCACCTGGGCAACACAGCAACACCCTGTCTCTCCAAAAAAAAAAAAAAAAATCAAAAATTAAAAAAAAAAGAACGAAATAGTACCCTAAAATACAATACCGTAACACTGACCTTCAAAGAAATACTGACTTCCATACAATATTTCTATTTTCTTATTTTAAAATATTTTTAAAATTAATATGACGTGGGGGCTAGGTAGGTGCAGTGGCTCATGCCTGTAATCCCAGCACTTTGGGAGGCTGGGGCAGGCATATCACTTGAAGTCAGGAGTTCGAGACCAGCCTGGCCAACATGGTAAAATCCCGTCTCTACTGAAAACACAAAAATTGTCCAGGCGTGGTGGTTCGCCTATAATCCCAGCACTTTGGGAGGCCGAGGTGGGTGGATCATGAGGTCAGGAGTTCGAGACCAGCCCAACCAACGTGGTAAAATCCCATCTCTACTAAAAATACAAAAATTAGCCAGGCATGGTGGCACGCACTGGTGCTAGTGCCAGGCGTGGTGGCTAAGGCAGGAGAATAGCTTGAACCTGGGAGGCGCACTTTGCAGCAAGCCGAAATCACGCCACTGCACCCTAGCCTGGGCGACAGAGCATGACTCCATCTCAAAAAACTAAATAAATCAAAATAAAAAAGAACACAAAAATTAAGTGTGGTGGAGGGCACCTATAGTCCCCAGCTACTCGGGAGGTTGAGGCAGCAGAATTGCTTGAACCCAGAAGGTGGAGGTTGTAGTGAACTAAGACTGTGCCACAGCACTCCTGCCTGGGCAACAGAGCGAGACTCCATCTCAAAAAAAAAAACAAAAGATAACGTAAAAATGGCACCCATACTTTCAAAATTTAGCATTACTTCAACTGAAACGCCATGAAATATTGTAGAAAAACCTTAGTACAAACGTAATAGAGCCACAATCAGCCATTTCTAAAAAGAGATAAAACAAAGCAACATTACCTTCATGGACTGTAATGCCACAATTGTCACACTGAATTATTTCATCAGCATCCTCACTATTATCTCCCAGACAAACACAGCAAATCAGAATATGGTCCATTTTTTGAGAACTCCAGTTTTGACTCTTCTCAAGAATCAGCGAGTCCTAGTATTAAAATATTAACACACATCAGAAAATCATGTTTAAAGTAAAAAAAAATTAATCACTAAAATTCTCTTTATTTCTTAAACATTATTTTATGCACTTCCAAATTTATGCCGTTTTCCATTCTTTTACTAACTTCAAAGTACATTTTTATTAAGAAATACATATTTGACCTCTTTGTCAAAGAACCCTATAAGCACCCTCTTATTTAATTTTTCATTTCTCTGCAAGTTCCGTACTCTCTACCCTCTAGGATATGAAAAAGCAGGCATGCAACTAACAACTCTTCATCTGCTTTGCCATTGTGCTTTTCCCCTTAAACTAGGAGAAAGGAAAAATGAATCCACAAGTAATCACAGTAATCACTGATCCTATACATGTGTTTTAAAACTGTAAGACATGGTTCTTACACTTTAGAAACTTACAATCCTACCTAGAGGAGACAAGACACACATATACAAAATAGGAACAAATCAATTCAAAATAACATATAAGCAAGTGTGTATGTGATGGCAGACTTAAGGACTCTATACTCCTTTAAATTCTGGGGAGTTCAGAAATTACAGGGTTATCAAACTACTGTAAGATCCATGAGAGCCTGCCTAGGTATATGAATACACACAGATAAAGAAAATAATCTAAAAAAGGATCCAGATTGACTAGCTGCTAGAAGGGTCAGAGTACTCTATTAATTAGGTTTCTATCAAGAAATATCTAGTGTAAACTGGTAATAAAGACATTAGCTAGTGATACTATAAAGAGAGGATGGGCACAGTGGCTCACACTGGTAATCCCAAATACTGTGGGAGGCTGAGGCAGGAGGACCACTTGAGGCCAGGAGTTTGAGACCAGCCTCGGCAACGCAGTGAGATCCTGTCTCTACAAAATATTTTAAAATTAGCTGGGCACGGTGATGCATGCCTTTAGTCTCAAATCCTCAGGAGGCTGAGGTGGGAGGATCACTTGAGCCTAGGAATTCAATGCTGCAGCGAGCTATTATCGTGCCACTGCACTCCAGCCTGGGGCACAGAGCAAGACCCTGTCTCAAAAAGAAAGAAAAGAAACAGGAAGATACATTAATAAACAAATATTTAAAGATAAAATTTCAGAAGAAGAGGGTCAGCTTGTTTTAATTTAAACCTTCTGCATTATGAATTTTAACTTTAAATAAGTTAACCAGAAAATAATTCTTGCATATTTAATAGATTGTTTAACATTACATATAATAAAAGATGGCACTTGTCCATACATTTTTATTTATGAACCTAACAATATTCAGAAATAAATTTAATAGTTTCATACCATACACTCATTAAATATATTTTGTTTCACAATATATTTCATAAATATATTTTGTTTCACAATATATTTCATAAATATATTTTTTTATATTTTTATATTCTTTTAAACTCAATATCCAAAAATAACATTTGGAGACATCATTTCAATAGCAATTTGTGACACTTGAATACACTTGAAGGTCACAATTAATAATTCTTTCAATATATTTTGTGTACAACATCTAAAATTGCAGTGGATTTGTGAAACAAATCAGAAAAGAATGCAAAAGTCAACAAGAATATAGTAACATTTCTCTTAAGAATTCTAGTATTTCGAAGTTCTGTATTTTGCTTCTCCTTGTTATAAAACCATACAAAATAGGTTTGGGGCTAACAAATGGCTGGCAAATAAAACTGAAAACATCCTAAAGAAAAGTCATCTGGTTTTATAGTACCAGAGTAAGCAAACAAAAATCTGTCCAGATTTTCATACTACTAGCCATGTTTCAAAGTTTACTTAAAATCAAACATTCTTGTTTCTTTCTCACCTCTTGCTTATTCACTACTAAACCTCGAAGCTGTAATTTCTTTACCTGCAAAATGGCAATGATAAAAATAATATCTACCTCATGAGGTTATAGGAATTAACAATATATGGCAAAAATGTTCCTGGCACAAACAAGACACTCAATAAACGTTCATTCCCTTTTCCTTTCCTCTGTACCTCTTATTACGGTGGTTCAAAAAAAGGAACATGAACTGATAATTCCTTGGACCCCCAAAAGAAAAGTTGTGAGCCTCAATGAGCACTGCTACTTTAAATATCACCCCCATGGTAAGTCCAAAGAGACTTTCCTTAGAATACCGCACCTAGGTTAAAAAAAAAAATTACAAACTAGAAAATAACCTAGCAAACAATCTGAGTTTGAAAATTAGGATGCTACATGTCTTTGTGGACTGTGCAGTAAGTTTTCCGGTGGAATTATAATGAATCAGCCCTGGAAAAAATGTTTACCCATATGGGAAACAAGTAAATTTCTAAGGGTCAGAAAAAGTTGTATCAAGATGCAGTTCTAATTCCTCTATTTTCCTATTTTTCCATTTGGGTCAGAAAAACCAGAAATGCCTAAATCATATCTCCACGGCAATTTCTCTCCACATCTATTATCATTTAGAGGCAGAGAAAACAACATTAACTAATGTTTCTGGCCCTCTGATCCTCACGACTTGAGACTCTTAATAGAAATGTAATGCAAAGAGGGAAACAGGAGAAATTAGAGTTACAATATTTTCCTAACCAAACGGCTGGTAGACAATGTTTCAATGGGAAAATCTAATGCATCCTACTTAAAAAAATGATGATCTCACTTTTCTTTAACAGATCAAACATAGGTTTAAGCACACTTATGATCAGATCAATACAAAACTGATTTATTATCAACTGTTGTTAGTATATTTCTGAAGATGCATATAATCTTTCAAGGTTTTAGAGAAAGTAGTTAAGCTGAAGTTTTTAACATAAAATTTCTAAAATATGATTTTACGTAAAAATAGAAATCAGAAAAATAGGTTTTGAATGGTAAAAAAAAAAAAAGTACCACCTAGAAAATAACTTTAATATAATGGGATAATTTAATGTAATCAATGAAATTACAAGAATATATGATACTATATGAATAAATCAGTCATTACTTAAATTATTTCATTCTTTCCATCAGGATTTAAAACTTCCCTAAAAATGATAATACTGATCAATGTTCTCCACAGTCTCTAAAATATGGTTACTGTTCATTTATATATATATATTCCATGTATGATTGTAAATGATATATACAATAGGCTAAATTTTATCTAAATCCCATGTTTAATACAAGAATATTCCAGCATGTTTCCTGTAAAATCAAAAGAATCCTACTGCCCTAAAGATAAGAAAAAATTATTATACCAAAAAGCTTGACCAATTATGCTTCCTCTAAGTTTTTAGAAAAGGTTATCTCTCATGAATCTCAATAGTTAGACAATGTTACAGAACTGACTCTTTTTAGGACTCAGAGCAATTTGTTTCATTTTGCAATGTGTAAAAAGGCAACTGATTAATAAGTTTGAAGTCCCAAGCAGACGTGGATATTTATAAATTTTGGTAAAATTGGTACATTTTAATTCACAAAAATCAGGTGAATTTCTTAATGGCAATGACATCTAATGCTTTTATCGGAGGCTTTAATGGGAAAAAAAAAATTCTATGCAGCAAAGAACATAAAGTGACATTTATAAGGCAGTAATTCAAAATCCGAACTGTCTCTAATATTAAATATTTTCTGTGAGAAAAGAGCTCTTCTTTTACAAATCAGAATGCCACTTCTATTGACATAATTTTCTGTCATGTATTAATTCTCATCCAAAAGTTTACTTTCAAAATCTTGACAATGCGAACCATTTCTGAAAATACTACACTGCCTTCCCCCAAAAAACATATCTCAGAAAACTAAAGGGCAAGATAATGTAAAGGAATCTCAAAGCTGCAAGATTAATGGCTGAAAAAGACATATAACCATATTTCAAGGGGATTCTTCAAACTGCACTAAATTCAAAAAATACCATAAGGCTGTTGACAAAAACAGGTGGCCATTTGCAGAAAATGCAGTTTATCTAATGCCCAGTTCTAGAGCAGCAGTTCTGAAGATGTGGTCCAGCGAACTCTCTTCAGCAGGTATACAAGGTAAAGGCTGCTTTCCTAATGCTACAAAGACATTGTCTTTTTCACTCTTTCTCTTACGGGAGTACTGTGAAGTTTTCCATACACTACAAATCCCATTTGTAGTGGGATTTGACAACTTGTGTGCTTCCTCAGTTTTAATTTGAAATGGTAAATATCAACAGATATAATCTACATAAATATTCATGGTTGTCCTCAATCATTTTTAAAACTATAAAGGGGCTATGTGTGGTGGTTCACACCTCTAATCCCAACATTTTGGAAGGCTGAAGCAGGATTGCTTGTTGTCAAGAATTTGACCACTATGTTTGTCAACATAGTGAGACCCTGTCTCTACAAAAAAAATAAATAAAAATAAAAGCATTAGTCGGATGTGATTGCACACGTGTAGGCCCAGCTACTCCAAAGGCTGAGGTGAGAGAATTGCTTGAGCCTGGGAGATTAAAGCTGCAGTTAGCCATGTTCATGGCACTGCACATCAGTCTGAGCAACAAAGCAAGACTCTGTTTCAAAAAAAAAATTTTTTTATTTATTTTAAAATGAGGTCAGGTGTGGTAGCTCATGACTGTAATCCCAGCATTTTGGGAGGCCAAGGCGGGTGAATCACTTGAGGTCAGGAGTTGGAGAACAGCCTGGCCAACACAGTGAAACCCCATCTCTACTAAAAATACAAAAATTAGCTGAGCATTCTGGCATGCACCTGTAGTCCCAGCTACTCGGGAGACTGAGGCAGGAGAACTGCTTGAACCCAGGAGGTGGAGGTTGCAGTGAGCCGAGATCATACTACTGTACTCCAGCCTGGGCAACAGAGAGAGACCCTGTCTTAAAATAACAACACAACAACAACAACAACAACAATTTGAGAATCACTGCTCTAGAGTATTTCAGGGTCTGCAGCATAGGTATGTTAAAGCCATTAGAGCGATAATTAAAAGAGGGCCCTTTTAAAATAAGTATCTTCAAAATTATAAAAGTTTCAGGTCATCATTTCGCTACAAATGAACTTAACATAGCAGCTAAGAAAAACGTCTGCCTGCTTATAAACTAAATATGGCATAATTATTACATAATATATAATTATATATTTCTATTATGTACTTCTAAAGCTACATTTTCAGCTATCTCTACAAACAAAGTAGTTTCTGAAAACAAAGTAAAAGAAGGGAAAAATCAAACTTCGAATATAATCAAATATATACTTAACTATGTATAGATACAGAAATTATAACTAGCTAAAATAACCCGGAAGATTAAGACCCAAACACTGGCCACAGGTAACAAGGACTAGCTTTAATCATCTTTTTACAAAATCAAGATCATACAAATAAGAAATCTAAATATATAATAATAACAATTAGTTTAATTAAAATGTAATTATCTAATTTGAGGGACATAATTTAAATAACTAAAATCATCAAAAAATTACTATAGAGCTTAAATAATAGAGTTGTGGGGGAAAATGACTCAAGCTTTTAAGTAGAAAGTTAAGAGAAAAATTACATTCTTTTTTTCTATTTTTTTTCTTTTATTTTTTAAAATTTTATTTTTTTTAATAGAGACGGGGTTTCACCATGTTGGACAGGCTGGTTTCGAACTCCTGACCTCAACTGATCCACCCACCTCGGCCTCCCAAAGTGCTGGGATTACAGGCGTGAGCCACTGCGCCTGGTCGAAAAATTAACTTTTTATGATCTCTTCTACATGGGCACTTTTAAGTGCTTTGGAATCTCATTCCTGGAATGTGTTTGTGTTTGGGACTACTAACCTAAACATAAAAGATCCCATTATTGCCAGGCGTGGTGGCTCACACCTGTAATACCAGCACTTTGGGAGGCTGAGGCAGGCAGATCACAAGGTCAGGAGTTCAAGACCAGCCTGGCCAAGATGATGAAACCCCATCTCTACTAAAAATACGAAAATTAGCTGGGCATGGTGGCATGTGCCTGTAATCCCAGCTACTGGGGGAGGCTGAGGCAGGAGAATTGCTTGAACCAGTACTTGGGAGGCAGAAGTTGCAGTGAGCCGAGATTGCACCACGGCACTCCCAGCCTGGGCTACAGAGCAAGACTTCATCTCCAAAAAAAAAAAAAAGGTCCCATTATTTACTAAAGTATCTTCTAAGGAGAAAAAAAAAACTAAACAAAATGTAGACTTTAAATGCATAAGTGTTAGTCTACAACCTCTTAAGCAGGACTTATGAAGTACACGTTTAGTAAACAAATACTGTACACATTTTACATGGCAAATTTCTAAACATATGCAGGTGTCCCCCACACTCTGGCGTAAATCTAATCCACACTGCCTCCATCATTAGCTAGACTGCTTCTAAGAGTGTCAACCTAATAAAAATGAAGAAGTGAAGTTGTCAAAAGTAAACTTATTCATTAGATATAGAGTATTAAGGGCTATAAAATAAACTGAATGCATGCCTAAATTAAATCCAAACAATTAGATTTTTCCATGCCTGTTTCCTTAGGACAGCACTGACAATATGGAACTGCCTGTGCTGTATCATTAAAAATATTATACTATTTCCCAAATGACAACTTTCCTTTAAAGATAAGAATTAGAATGGCACTGAAGGCAGGCAACATTTTTCATGTAAAATACTGGTTTCAGAAGTTAAGCAATGTTTATAATCCAAATATAAACTGCTCTCTCATCTCTACTGATAACCTCACAGCCTGCTATAGATTATTTTTGTAAGAAAATTGCCATATTTTTAAGCAAAACAATTAAAATAGATAATCACTGCTATATAAAATTTACAGGCAGAAAAACGTGAAAGAACAAATAAAGCATAAGAGAAAAAAATTTTTATATCAGTTTAAGTTACTTCAATGATATGGAAAAAAATAAGTGATAAATAAATAAATTTTGGTGACTATAAACACATTAACAGAAATGACAGAACTAATAATTACAGTTCTACATGTGATGTAACAGATACATCTACATGTAAGACAACAACTCAATCTTTCTTTTGAAGAAAAACATACACAAAAACACATAGACAAAGAGACACAAATGTGTTTGACTGAAGAGTCTTGAAAGATGCATCTCTGAGATCAATGGATATACCTAACTTTCAGTAGTAGAACTTCAAGTAGAAGCACTGAGTCATTACTGTAGTTTTATTACAAAAATGTCTGTTTTACGATGGAAATGTTTGGGTTTTTTTTTTTCCCCCATTTCTTTGTAGTGACAACTTAATTACTAAACATATGTAAAAATAGTTCATAAAGCAAAGACTTAGTGACTAAAAAGATGATGGGTGCTACAACTGGCAAAGGAATTAATCTTTAAAATGAATCTCCAAAAGTTTGAGAAAATCATTAGGCTGTTTGTTGCCCTGCTCTAAGGTATTCTAAAGGCCTACATTTTAATGTGGATATGGACCTAACCAAGTTGAAAGAAAGGTGACCTTTGTTTTCATAATCCACTCAGCACCATTCAGCAGTCCTGTGAACAAAGGAGTAAAGGGATAAAAAGGAGAATGGAAAACTTTGTCATTTCCCAAGTCTATGGATATAAAAATATTCTCTAAATATTTCTCCTTGAGGACAAAGATTGTGAACTCCTTGAGAACGGTGACAAATAGTAGATGTTTAATAAAAGTCTGTTGACCAAATGAAAAAATGTTACAGTTAGGGTGCTCATTCACTCCCACAGCCGTCTATAAACAGGAGTTCAAGGAAGCCACTTAATACAATGTGTAGAGTGATTTAGAGAAGAATTCCCTTTTCCCCAGACAGACAGATATAAAAATTGGGTTGATCTACCTCATTACTCTTGCTTTGAGATAGGGTCAGGCTATCATTGGTCAGTTCCTCATCATCAGCACTGTTTCTGCTAAGAACTTTACTCTTCTTCTCTTGCAACCCCCTTCACTGGCAGGGCTACTATGATCTTCATCATTGCCTTCATCATTCTCGTCTTCATCACTCCCACTTCCCTCATCTTCATCATCCTCATTGTCTCCATCACTTCCCTCTTTCTGAGATGCAGATTTCCCTTTTCTCTTCACTATAGTAGGTCGCCAATCATTGTCATCCTCACTGTCATAGTCATCCATGTCATTCAGTTCTTCCATGGACACAAAATCCAGAAGTGGTCGGTTTCGTCGAAGGTTCCATTTTTTTGGCTCGCTGACTTGCTCCTCTGTAGCAGTTGTTGTAGTAGGAACAGAAGGGGGATGTGTTAACAGCAGGAGGACTTGTGGCTAGTGTGGTGGCAGTAGCAGAAGCGGCTACATTCTCAGATACTGTTGCTTTTTCTTTTCCTTCTCTCTTTCCTTCTCTTTCTCCTTTTCTTTCTCCTTTTCCTTTTCTTTTCCTTCTCTTTCTCCTTTTTCTTTCTAGGTCTTTCTCCATTTTCTTTTCTCCTCCTTTTCCATTTTAATTAGTTGTTTTTCTGATGATAGTACTTCTTCCTCTGCAGTATTTTTAAGTTGTTCTTCTTTTACTTTAGTATCTTCATTTAGTTCTTCTTCTAAAATATTTTCTTCAGAATCACTACAGGAACCTTCTCCACTGTCCTTTGAAGCATCTTCACTTCCATTACCACTCCCTTCAGAATCTGTTGAAAATATGAGAAAAAAAAACCACACATATGTATATACATACACACACACACACACAACGTTGACAAAAATGAAACCACCAAAATTTGTGAATAACTTGTAAAACAATATAAACAAATTTAAGTCAAAGAATGGTAGACATTCCCAACCTGATCAAATAATAAATCAATGAAGTTGATACAATGGTTTTAGTTCAGTATAGCACTAATGAAGATGAATATATACAACCCTAAATTAAAATATGCTTTAAAAAGAGAAGCACTATTTTGTGTCATATGGCAATGTTTGGTACAGAAGAGGCAATTATTTTTTAAAGTAAATGTGCTTCTTTTAAGATTGGGCACTTGATTTTAATTTTACTGCTATAATACAGACAAAATTCTTCCTCCCTTAAACATCTTTTATAAACTATAGGAATTTATAAGTATTGAGTCACAACCAAAACAAGATAAATCTCACCCATAAAACTGCTTCATTTATTTTATTCTACCCAGCAAAATGAGCATAGCTATTTATGAGAGTCAACTTATACTAGATCCTTAATATATCAAACAAATTTTAGGAATACCAAGAACACAGGTCAAAAGAGAAAAGAGACAATAGCAATGGCACAGAAAAAGGAAGTTGCAAGACAAATTATCAATTTTCCTGTTTATTAGAATACTCTTCATATCAATAAGGGTCACTATACTTTCAAAAATTCTAGACAGTAACTACTATAGGCTCTAGAATGGAAGAAATTGATGAATAAAGCAATCCATCCTGAAAATGAACAGTCACAGAGGTTACTGAAAAGTTAGGCACAGGACATTAAAGAGCTCACACAGGACTATAAGCTTTCTAGCAAGTTTCTTCCATTCCTACCTAAGGCAGCCCAGTCCCTCTCAACCTAACACTACTCAGTAACCTTCTAATCATTCTCTTTCTACCCAATCAAATAAGTAACAATCTAAAATATTTGAAGAGAGAAATAAATGGGAGGAGGGAAAGAGGACAGGGAGCAGGAGAAGATGGAGAAGAAACTAGTCAAGTCTTAGCCAATACCAATAGTCAAATCCACAGGATGATGAATGTTTTTGTACTTACAGCCAAGAAAAAGGTAATGATAAAATGGTGGAAAAAGTAAAGTGTTTCCACATAATTTTAATTTCTATTAACTCAACTAGGCTTAACCTCTGTAATTAACTGAGCATTAAAAATAAGGGAAGCTGTCCGTAACTAGTATCCGGTACCTAGTGAACCCCACAAGTCATATACAAATGACTGATATCAAAATATCCTGCAAGTAAAATTACGTAAAAAATAAACACTAACAGTTAACAGATGCTGACTGACTCTAAGAAATCATTACCAATCTCACAACCGTCATGTAGGTATCCATAGCTTATTTGGGACCGTTCTGAAAAAAACACTCATCCTCAACAACCTTGCATGGGACACAAGAGCAGTATCACACAGGTCAGCAATTCCCTATCTGAAGCTTTAGGAGCCAGATGTGTTTCAGAATTCATAATTTCTCAGATTTTCAAAGGGTAACATGGCACATGCATCATATGTTACATTAATACCCCCAGTGAAATCTACGGTATTATCCTATAATCAAACATATTATTTCTGCAAAGAAAAATACAAATATTTATAGAGTATGAGATATAAATAATACAAATAAACTCCTATCAGTTTCTGTTAGGTTTTGCCATCAAGTAACTTTGTGTCAACCTTACAAAACACTTAGATTTTTGAGCTTCTTGAATTTCAAGAGTACAGACCCAATATTACTCACAAACAACTCACTTCTTTCCAGTCTCCAGAACATTAAGAAAAATTACGATTTTGTAAACCACTCAAGCAATTTAACCCAACCTACCAAGAAAAATCACATCTGGTAAAAGTAACAATAATAATAATAATCTCTAGACATTTTAAAATTATGATTTAATAAATAATAACCAGAGTTGACTAAACACTTCTAAGACACAGAAGTATCTCTTATGCACACTGACTGAAGAAACTGAACCACCTTAGGCTCTAGAACGGAAGCAATGCTGTAATTAAGAGAGCTAGAAAATCAAGGTGAAAGAAAAGGTATCTTTCTTCTGGATCAACCTTCTAGAAGGCTTTTTACCAATCAAAACTTGATGACAGACACAAGATTAACTGGGGCAGAAGTATAGGTAGCTGATCAAACTTCAGACCAATCCAACTTTGCTATTACTTGATAAATTTTACAAAATGTCAAGAGATTTTTGTGATTTTGTTTTGGTTGTTGCCAATGTCAATTAATTAATTATTTTTTCAAATGAGAAGTAAATTGAGACTCCTTGATGTGTTTTTGATTTATAATCATGCTGAATAAAAAGCAATTTTTAAAAAATATTTCAATGTTTCATGTTGTTAACTATTATTAGAAAAATGGACATTTTCCTGCAAAACCAAGTCCTAATAGCTTGCCTAACCCCTCATTCTCCAAATACAGTACATTAGTCAGACTCCAACTACAGGGATCAGCAATATATCAAATTTTATCTTTCTCTATCTCTGAAAAATAACTTCTTCATCTGATTAGTCATTATTTCTTTTTTGTACATATGCAATGGAGGGATGAAGACAAAAACCACATTTAGTTATTATAAGCATAGCTGGGTAATAACGAAAATGAGAAAAATCAAGGTCCTTGGTTATTTTTTTCACAAGCGGCATACAAAAAAATTCCTATTACTATAAAATCAAAGAATGACTCTGTGCCATGTTCCAAAATATAATAATAATACTAAAGAAACGAAAAAAAGAAATAATAGACTGGAGAAATGAGCCAGATACTTCAAATAAAGCTATCTTAGGCAGAAAGATAGAGTTAATCTCAAGTCTACAATAAACTTTTCTTTACATTTGAAAAAAATCTTTAAAATTGAAATCCTATTTCCCATTTGGTTAAATAAAAGATAACCTTTTTCAAACATACAATATATCAGAATCTCTCCAAGCAATAGCTATTTCAACTAACAGTTAAGAAATTTTTTACAGTTACAGAATTTTTAAAAACTCCTTTGAGTGGTAATGGCCAAAAATAAAATACACTTTAAAATTAGAATTTAAAAAACCAACATTCAAGAATCTCTTTAAAATAAATAACAAAATAAAAATTAGCTTAATTAATATCAGCCATCAATACCATTATATCCAGTATTCTCCCATGATAACAAACTCAATGATTTAATTAAATTTTATGTTAATATACAACATATGCAATATAAATTTGTTCATCAGTTTCATCAATCTAATTCTGTTCATTGATCTGGTACAACAGTATTAGTACTATAAATATACACAATAGATAACAGACCGATCACTATTCTTACTGGTTATTAAGAGCTATCTTGAGGTAATGTTTGAGCAAAACTGTGTATGTCTTGAAGACAGCCAATTGGTCAACACAACTCATCCTCTACTTCTGAATCTAGTTCCAGCTACATCATCTTAGGTTTTTACGGGTAAATCTAAGTTTGTGGTTCTCAAATGGGGGATATTTTTCCCCCAGAGGACACCTGGCAATGTCTGGAAACAACAGTTGCCAAAAGAGTGGGAGTGGGGGTAGAGGTGAGGCTGGGGCAGGTAGAAAAGATGCTACTGGCATACAAGACAAGTCTCCACAACAAAAAATTATCCAACACAAAATGCCAATAGTGCCACAATTGAAAAACCCTCAACTTGTACATGAGGCCTCAATCTGACCTTATTCTACTTTTCCAGGCTTATCTCTTCTACTTTAACTCAACCCTGATCCCCAAATATAAAAAACATTTCCAAGTCTCAATACTTTTAATTTTTCCTTTACCAAGATTGCTGTTTATCTAAATCTCTCTTTCTGTTCATAGGTCCTCTTATCTCCTCAGTGAAATTGTTCTACATCAATCTAAACTAATCCCATTTCCTATGAAAGACCTGAACTACACCAGTGATCGATCATCTTTTGTATCAATTATTTTATTTAATTATTCTAATTTTTATTTTACTTACATGTTATTTTACTTATTTATTCTAATATTATTACTATTGTTTTGTAAATTCACCACAACACCTAGCAAAGGGTTAACCTACAGACAGTCAATGAACACATCTTGGTCCATTTATTCAAAGTCAGATTAAACTAACATGATAACTTATGTTGGAATGTGAAAAAAAAAAAAAAAAGTCAGATTAAGCACAAAATATCACCAAAGTCTCAGGCTGACTCTCCTGATTAAATTATTTCCTGGTAATATGACCTAACTAAACCATCAATCAGGATCTAAAATCAACCCCATTTTATTCTGGCTAGAGGGGGACAGGGGTAGAGGGCATGGCTAATCGTCTGCTTAATAAAAGTAATACATGTCTGCAGCTTTAAAAAGACATAAACATTCTTTAAAACATTCAATTAATGTAGCAGATAACTAAATGTAAGTAAGCCTCCTGTCCCTACCCCCCAAGTCCTATGCCCAGGTCTCAAATGTAAACCCTTTACTTAGGTCAAACCACAAAACTGCCAATATTTGACTGTTTTAGACCTACAAAACTGGTAATTCCATATGGTTCAACCTAACATTTCTACATATGATTCTTCTGGTGGTTATCACCATAATTCTAATACATATATACCCTGTTTGAGGACTTATTCATTTCAAACTTTATTTATTGATCGCTTTCAATCAAAAATGAGAAACTTTCACTTTTGCATTAAAAATAAAATATAAACTATTTTTGGTTTCATAATTTTCTAAAGGTAGAGGATCATAATTATTAACTTTGTCAATAATCACGTGCCAATCTTATTGGTGGGTCATTCTTTAGCAATGTTGATTTGTTTCCATTTTGCGATAGAGTTAAATTATGTTTATCTTTAAATGTTTTCTACATTTATTCTTAAAACCAAACAAATACAAAACGTTTTATAGTCAGAATTTCAGATTTCAAGATGAAGGTAAGATGAAATTAATCCACAGAATCCAGTTAGCCAAAATTAAGGCCAACCAATCTAACCACTTTAAGTTCTAAGGAAGTCTGTAGTTCATTCAATAAGTCATGTCTAGAAGTTGTTTTGAAAGAAGATATGCTCAGACAAATGTTTAGCTAACATGTCTCTACTTCCAATTTAATCTCCTATTCATAAGTAGGGCTGGGAATGCACAACTTAAACATGTTAGAAAACCAGTGAGAGGACTAATGTCTTATCTTCTATAAGACTCCAACTACATTTATACTATCTCAGGCACAGAAAAGATTCAAACAGAAAACAATGGTAATCTAGAGTAAGCCAATATCTCAGCTATGAGGAGCATCAATGCACCTAAAACAAGAGTCAAAAATATGATTCAATTTCTGTTGACTACTAATCATTTTAAATAAAATTTTCTTCTAAATTCCCTTTCACAATAAATACCAAGAACTAGACATATAAATTTGTGACCTGAGACCACAGGTCACAAATTGAAGCTCCCCCATGGGCCAGGAAGGTAAATTTTAAGTGCAGCATACTAGATGTTACAAGAGGGAAGAGGAAGTAAATAATTTTAGTGTAATTAGGGGATACAGAGATATATCAACCTAACAAAACTCATTCCATCATTTTTCATAAATAACAGTTCTCTCCAACTATAATCAGGATTCAACAAGGTCAATACTTAGCTCAGTATCATAAAATATTTTGAGAAAATACTTTATGTTTATATCAGATTGTTTTACTACTTGAAAAAGTGATACCTGTGAATATTGCATCTCAATAAACAGATCTTAAAAACAAATTGTCCATAAAGTCAATACTGTCACATAAATATGTAACACTTAATGTAAGTTTTAGAATTGTTCCCACAAGGATATTCAAAGAATTCATAACTTCCGAGACCCAACTATGTTCGTCAAAGTTTACAACCACAACCATAACAAACCAAAACTAAATCCTAGCCGAGATATTCTTATCTGTCAAGGTCTTTTCCAAGACAACTAAGATTTAAATTTTACTTCCTCTCCTTTCTCCTTCCCTTCTTTGGAAATATCAAACATCAGCAAACCAACTAAATGGGAGATAAAGAGCTGAGAAGCAAAGGTTAAAAAAAAAAAAAACAAAACAGTTGGCCGGGCATGGTGGCTCACACCTGTAATCCCAGCACTTTGGGAGGCCGAGATGGGTGGATCACCAGGTCAAGAGTTCAAGACCAGCCTGGCCACCATGGTGAAACCCCATCTCTATTCTTTTTTAAAAAATAAAAAAATAAAAAAATAAACAGTTAATCAAGGTAAACTTATCAATTTTGATTGCTAGGGATGAATTCAATTAGTAACCAAATATCCAAAGTTTCTGTTTAAGATTCAATCAATCAACTCTTAGGATCTAAACAGATAAACAGACAAAAATTCTGAAGTCAAATCCATTGGATCTGACTGAATGACCTCAAGCCCGTTCTATAAACTCAATATCCTTGTTACCTGTAAAATAATATCTCCTTCACTTAGCTACTGTGAAAATTAAATGAGATTATTATGCAAACAAAAAGTTATCAGTAAATCACAATGCAAATTCTCCTGCTGATGCTACTAAAAGTAGCAACAATAATACAACACAATTTAATTCGTCCCCTTCCTACCATCCCTAGCAGGAAAAGGAGAAGGGAAAACCAGAGGAAGGAGAGACGTGACTAAGCACAGCAAACTCTATGGAAAGATATTTAAAAACTGATGAAGAGATGAAATTGGAAAGGCTTTTATCACTTTATTTAAAGTTTCATCTCACTTTAAATTTTCAAAATAAGTGGAATTACAAATAATTTTTATTGTTCATGTCTATCAGTATTTTTTCCCATAAAATACTTAAACATAATTTTTATGTTTCTCAGATTCAACTGAAACTGTATATATTTATACGCATCAGGTGCATTGAACAGAAGATACAAAGGAAAACCATACTTTTCTGTTTTCCAATTTAGTACAATGTGATTATAAGACCTTTAAAAAAAGTTTTTAAAATTACTAAATATAATGAGCAAGCATGCATGACATAAACTTCAGAGATTTCTGAAAAGCCCAATCCACAAGGTCCACCACCTACTATAATTTAAAGTGCAACTCTTACTCTGGTCAATTTTATTCTAGTAAAAGTTCTAAAAAACAAAAAAGCAAAACTCCCCCTCAGAGAATGCCAAGAGAACTGAAAACAGAGGAACCCTGCTCAAGAACGATTCATGGTCCACACACCTCTCAGGATACTTTTCTACTTCGGGATATCTTTTAGTTTTTTCCTCTATAACATAAACATATTTTAAGGTGTGAAATAGAGAAAATCCTTTTATATCTTCGGAAAAGTTCTTCCTCTGACTGCTAATTATCTCTGAGGAAAACAGAAGCAATGATAGGTCTAGTGACAGGATCTAAAGGCAAATGGGAAATCAAATGGACAAAATAAATGAAGTTTATGTGCTTCCACTTAAAATTGACATTTTAATCAAAACCAATTAAAAAAAGAAATGTCTAAAAATAAACCCAACTCCAGAAAGCTGGGAAAGGGGAACAGCAAAGGAAATATTTACCTGAGGCATCTCCAAACTTTAAAATCACTGTCATCTGAACTATCATAATTGAGAGCTTCCAGCAGTGAAGCTGCCAAGGCTTCACCTGCCTCCTCTTGGAGCTGCGATCCACTGTTAAGAGAAAAAAATTACATTGTCATTCATAATCACACCAAACACAGGGGAGAGCTGTGGTGCTAAGAGAACATAAAGATGACCTCATGCAAGGAATTTCTGCCTAAATTATCAGCAAAAGCGGTCAGGAGAGGGTTGGGGTGCAGAAGTGGGCTGGGGAGGGCTGGACAGCTCCACGGGCAGTTTCAGAGGCAGCTCCAGCCCTGATGAGGCCAACGTCAAACGAGACCAGCTAATATCAAAGCCCACCCCCTTGGGCATCTTTTCGAGATGTCTGTGCACCTTCCTCGTAATCCCCCACTTAGACATCGTAATAGTCAATAAACAACGCAAAACCCAGGGAATAAAAGAAGTGAGGTTCATTCCCGCGGACAGTGTAGAGGGAGCATCCACCAAAGGTCCACCTTTCCCGCAGGGCTCTCCCCACCCCTGCCTGCTCCCCCCGGCCCTAACTTCTGAGAATGGCTGAAATGGATCCCTCTCGCCGCAGAGGCCTCGGACACACTTACTAAGGAATCCGTGAGGTGGTCGTTTGGAGACTTAGGGAGAGGCTGCGGGAGCCCAGGCAGCGCCGAGGTCGGGACTGGGGCCGCGGAGACAAGTCCGAAAGATGCTATTTAAAACCGGCGCGTCTCCAGCGGGACAGGGGCACTCCCAGAGCAGCCCCGCCGTCCCCTAAGCCCCCCGCCCACCCCCCTGGCGTCGCCAGGCCCTGGCCGCTCGAGTCCCTTCCCACAGCGCTCTCCGGCCGGAGAAGCTCTCCGGCCCAGGCAGCGCGGCCAACCCGGCGACTCTAGGGAGTTAATTTCTCCCGCTAAAACTAGAAGAAAAAAATTAAAGAAAGAAAAACTTTATTAGCCTGCACCAGAAGCAACAAAAGACCCAGAAACTGCACAGCGCGAGGCCGCCTGCCTCAGACAATAGGGAAAGCAGCGACCCGGATACAGCTCTGAGGAGAAGGAAGTGAAAACCTGAAGCTGAAAGCAGCCGTGAGAGCAGTAGGAGTTGAGGGCGCATGCGCAGGGCTCGCCCCCGCGCACCCTTCCCGAGCAGGAACCGAACATAGACGAGTGGAAGCCGACAGGGAGCTAAGAGGAGCCGCGCAGTGCCAAGCGGCAGCAGAGGTCCCCGTGAAGCTCCGCCCACAAACCCCTAAGGCTCCACCTTCTCCGCGCCTAATTCCTGCTCCTGAATCCAAATCCCTGGGAGGCCAGTTTTTGTTTCTGCTTTTTAAGGATTTTCTCAGAGTAAACTTATCACAAAGGGACGTTTGCTACCTTAAGCCACTACCAATAACTAAATGATATTGTCACCGGTATAGAGTCATGACTGCAAGTTGTGCAGGTTCTTGGCGTTTTGAACAAATTGGACAAAAACGCCCAGAAAAGCAAAAAAGAATGAAGCAACAAAAGAACAAAAGCAGGGATTTATTGAAAATGAAGGTATGCTCTGTGTGGGAGCGACATGAGCAGCAGCTCAAGGCCCGAATACAGAATCTTCTTGGGTCGAAATACCCTCTAGAAGCTTCCCATTGGCCACTTCATGCTCACCTCGTGTAAATGAAGTGGTAACCCGGAATCAGTCTGATTGTTTGCAGAAAGCAGCCAACCAGAGACTGAAATGAAGTTACAAGGTCACGCTCCTGTGCAAACATTGATGCAAAAAGCAACCAATCAAAGGCTAGGGTGAAGTTACAAAGTTACACCTCTATGGAAAGGAAGACTAGCCTGCAATCAGTCTGATTTGTTACAGACAGCCAATTTCTTTCTTCCTTCCTTTTTCAGGTGAAGGAACTTTTCTTTTTGTTCCTACTTTACCCATTGTTTTTATCATGAAAGAGCTTTGAATTTTGTTAAATACTCTTTCTGTGTCTTTTGAGATGATTGTGTGATTTTTGTACTTTATTTTTTCTATATGGTCTATTGTTAACGTTGCTTGATTTTTATTTGTTGAATCAACATTGCATTTCTGGTATAAATTCTACTTAGTCATGATGTATAAACCTTTTTATTGTTGCTAGATTCAGTTTGCTATATTTTGTTGATGATTTTTTGCACCCATATTCATAAAGGAAATCATATTTTATGTCGTATAAAGAATTTGTCTTTATTAGTTATGAACTGGCTATAATAACATCTCCAATAATATTCATCTGAACGTCTTTAAGGCATGCATGATAAATTACTGTTGGCATTCTTAACTCAGATTTTTTTTTTTCAGTCTTGGTCTGTTGCCCAGGATGGAGTGTGCAGTGTTGGCAATCTCGGCTCACGGCAACCTGTGCCTCCCGAGTTCAAATGATTCTCCTGCCTCAGCCTCCTGAGTAGCTGGGATTACAAGTGCCTGCCACCATGCCCGGCTAATTTTTATATTTTTAGTAGAGATGGGGTTTCTCCATGTTGATCAGGCTGGTCTTCAACTCCTGACCTCAAGTGATCTGCCCACCTCAGCCTCTCAAAGTGCTGAGATTACAGGTGTGAGCCACCACACCCTGCCTTAACTCACAAAATTTTGAGTCTCCTAATGCTCTGCCATTTTCTTACTAGAATATTTGTGTTATGTAATCCATCATGTTTCTCTTTTTATTTTAATTGTCAGGTATTCAAATTCAAGATATTTGTGCATGACTACATGAAGAAGAAGAAGAATCACATGTTATAATCATAATTACTTCCAAATACTAGCAACCACTAACAGTTTCAATGTAGGATTTTGCCAAATGGTACTTACTCTTAATGTCCACAATTCTAACTAAGCAAGCTCAATATGACTGTAAAAGCATGAGCAGTAATTATAAAAAGCGGAAGATTTTATATTTAGAAATGGTCTTTCAAACTACTCCCAATAAAAAGATAGTGAAATAAACAGCTTGTTGTGGACACTTACTATAATGAAAAGAAATAAATATCTATACAAAACATAGTAAACTTAAGAGTCTGGAGATCTGAATCTGAGTCTAGGCTTTGCCACTGAATTTGTGTTACCTTAAAAAAGTCAACATTGAGCCTCCAATTCTTCACCCAGAATTTGCAAATAATATTAATAACCCGTCTTGAGAAGCAGATAACATCTGCAGTATCTCCAAAATTACTCTAATAAAAAAAATATTTTAAATCCAAGAAATTAGAGGACATGCAATGAAAACATCATAAAAGAGAAAAAGAAAATAAGTTATAATTAATTGTGAATAATTGTTGATACTGAGATTGTGGAATTTAATACAATTTTATTAAGCAATGATATGCAAACTAGAGGGGTCATAATTATGAATGATTATAACTAAATCCAAGAGGTGGGGGTAAGAGAAGGAGTGCTTGGGGGAAAGTAAAATCAGAGAAATGAAGAAAAAGTTGAATTGTCTTATTTTGTTAGAGAGAAACTGCAGATCCTGATTAATTTTTTAAGAAGCCAAGAAAGGGCCGGGCACGGTGGCTCAAGCCTATAATCCCAGCACTTTGGGAGGCCAAGGCGGGTGGATCACCAGGTCAAGAGATCGAGACCATCCTGGCCAACATGATGAAATCACATCTCTACTAAAAATACAAAAAAAAAAAAAAAAGAAGCCAAGAAAGTAAAAATTTAGTTTGCTATAAATCTAAGGATAGTACTGCTGGTTTACAACTAATTGAACTAATTTAACTGAACATGTGAATTACCTCACTACCCTCCCCAAAATACACAGAAATCACAGAAGAAATATACAAATAGAAATAAATCCATAAAACCATAGCATTGCTATAAACCTAAGAGGAATGTCACCAGCAGACTTTTGAGGGCTATGGAGGAATTTTGACGGTTCTGAAAGTAGGTCCAAACTGCCAACAAAATCCAACAGACTAAGGAGATAATAAATTCATTCAGGTGATGAATCATCAAAGAGAAGAATCACTAAAGTGAGTTTTTCCAATAATGTCTCTGCATAACACTTAGGTAAGAGACAATGAGGGTTGTGAGAAGGGCTGAGACTTGGACAGTAAGCTGGGTAATTCATTAGAAGGAAAAGAGCCACACAGTAATTCTGTTGTCAGAGGAGCTGAAAACAGTGTTTCTCTCTTGAATAAAATTTAAAGTACAGCTCTACTAAGGAGGAAGTCTAACTTTAGACATTACCAGAATGGGAACTAGGTTTATAGGAAGGAGACTGATAGTAACCCCACTGACTTTCAGCTGTCTTAATAGCTGAAATAGGAAGATCCAGGCATAGAAAATACTCATAAATCATAAAGAAGAACCTATTCACATGTACCCTCCCTATACCATCAACTTCCTCATTAACCCTACAAACATATAACCATCAGAACCAGTATACCTATAATGAAAACTTGCATTTATTCTCTTGCCAGGCAAACAGGGCTTCTTATTTGGACCAAGTATATCAATTCTGGCCACCAACACTACATATTGTATTCTATGAACACAAATATATACAGAAACAACCAAAAATCATTAAATATTTAAATTAGTAACATTGGAGGAACTAAATTTTTTAAAACTTTAAACAATTGCTTAATTCAGTTGTATTAGGTCTCCCATGGGCATCTTGACATTTAGAAAATGGAAGGGAGGCGGAGGCCATCTTTGTGTAGCTGTAACAGCAGCAAAATAAGCTCCATCATCTATGAGAATAGAATCCATATTCATTAGCTTCATTCAAAGGGATAAGGACAAAGTGGAAGAGCAGTTGTAGAGAGGGTTTGCAGCAAGAGCTACACTAATTTTCTGACCTCTAGATCATAGCTAGAGTTATATGATCTTGAACCCTAAAATTTCCTTGAATCCCTGACTTTCACTCCTTTAGTCTTTCAAATGATTTTGTACATACCAAGTTTTTTCAGCATCAAATATATACAGTGTTTTCTATTTGCTATACTAATTTAGTCTGATACAGTAGTTGGTATATAAAGATGTTCAAAAAATAAAGAAATAAAACCTCAACACTGGAAATTTGATATTTATTATTTGACCCAGTTTGGATTTAAAGGCAATAATATCTTGATTACCAGTGAAAAATAAGATATTGGTAGTCCAAGACATGCAGTGGTAATATACTTACTTGAATTATCATATGTCATCTCCTGAAATAAGGTGCCTGTTGAACATAAGACCTGTTAGCAATTGTTTGTTATAACAGAACACTAAAACGGAAATAAGAAATAAATGGGCTGGGGTGGGCTGAGGTGGCAATTTTGACAGCCTTTGAAAAATCAGACAACAATGATGACAAGCACAGGGTTTGAACTTTTTTTAATTTTTAAATTTGATATGGTATCTCGCTGTGTTGCCTAGGCTGGGCTTGAACTCCTGAGCTCAAGTCATCCTCCTGCCTCAGCCTCTCAAAGCACTGGGGTACAGGTATGAGACACAACATCCAGCTGGCTTTAACTTCTTGACTCAAAACTTGTTTCAACACACAGAGAGCTTCTGTGATTTCTTATCTTTGTCACTATTGAGGGGCCAGATAATTTTTTGACCCTGTGGCAAAAGGATGAGGAAGGCTGTCCTGTGCATTGTAGGATGTCTCAGTACCTCTGGACTCTATCTGCTAGATGCCACTAACAGCTCTCCCTAACCCAAATTGTGACAACCCAAAATGTATCTGTACATTGCCAAATATACCTTGGGGAGTAAAATCACCACCAACAATGGCACCCCCACCACTCACCCCTCTAATGAAAACTATTGCTATACATTAATTTCATCTCATGTCATCATAGGGCTGATATCATTAATATTAATAATTTATCATTAATAATCCAAGACATGCAGTGGTAATACACTTACTTGAATTAATAATTGATAAATCTGAACACACAAGTTGCAGATTTTAGGAAGCTTTATAAGAATTTAGGATATTTATTGGTATAGAATGGTACCTTAAGAATTGAGAATCAAGCCTCAGAATCTCAGAGACTCATATTTTCAGTAGAATTACACCCTTCTTCTTGGTGAAGCTATCTGCCTTGTTGAAGACACTGTAATGAATGGACTCACCTGAGCTCATTACTTTGCAAAGGGATGCTAATTCTCCTCATGTCCATCCCTATAAATGGAATCAGATCCCAGTATGTTCCAAGAGGCAAGGACAAATTCTGATCTAGAAGGAGACGATGTTATTATTTATATTAGGAAGAGTTACCTTATGTTTGGTGGTAGCGGTCTTATTGCTATTGTTCTGGGGAGATTTATGTGTAGAAGGGTAGATATGGCTGCTGAGTAGACAAAGCATAAAATTGGGCTAGATATTGTCCACTAGCAGGTGACTTTCATTCTCACCTCTTCCTCTGTATTACAGATCCTGTTAGAATAAAAAGTACACTGAGCAGGACTTTCTGAAAAAAAAAAAAAGAATAAAAAGTACACTTCTCAGACTCACTTAAAACTAGGAATATAGATATGATTTAGATTCCACCAATAAGATGGGATTTCAAGGTTTTGATGGTGGCAGGAGGCAAACAGGTTCCCAGGTGGGAAAGGGTGGGCCCCAAAGGAGGCCCAACCTTCAAGCCAGGGATGGCCTGAAGCCTAGGGGCCAGGCTGCCAGTTCCGGGTAGAGTCCATGACTAGGAGTGAGAACATCCTTGATGCCTTTCGGACAATCAGATGGTGCTTTTTCTGGGCCCAACCATAGACTCATCAGCACACACTTTCTACATTCTGAGCCCATAAAAACCCCAGACTCAGCCAGATCTCAGAACTACCTGCCAGAGGATGGGAGTTACCCATTGTGGGTCTCCTCTTCACTGAGAGCTGTTCTGTCTCTCAATAAAGCTCTTCTCTGCTTTGATCACCCTCCAGTTAGCCACATAACCTCATTCTTCCTGGATGTGGGACAAGAATTCAGAACTCACCAAATGGCTATAACACTTTCCTGGCTGGCTCGCTGTGCCGTGGATGGCGGGAATGAGAGATCTGTAACATTCCCTCCCAACTCCTCGGGGCTCTGGGCTTACTGGCATCTCTGAGTTTTGGAGCACCATCGCATTCCCCATGCCCAGACGCTGGTGCCTACAGCAGAAGCCACTTGCAGTACACCTGGTCCAGCTACAGCCTCGCACAGAGCTGGTGCCTGTGTCAGCACTTGGAGCTGCCTGCCCCACATGCAGCAGTTGGTATGCCTGGCTGTGTGCAGTGGCCAGACCCTACACTCACGCACTCACATACCTCTCACCACTCTGTCCCTGGCTCACCCTCGATGGGCATGGGATCTGAGCCAGAAGCACAAGCTGAGTGCAGTCTGCCAGGCCAAATGGGCAGAGTAAGCCCAGCATGCATGAGCAAAACTCAAGCAAAGTTGCCTTGCTGCTGGCCATAGAGGTTTCCAGCTGGTGAGGTAATAACAAGAGAACCTATGACATTTAGAGAGTAGAAGGGAGGTAATAGCAAACTTACTGCAGTTGTAGATGTGGACAACAAACTCCAGTAGGCATGAGTTCCAATATGGAGTGACCAGTTGACTTTTTTCAGTGTCTAGATATGAGTGTTGCAGCTATTAGATGGTTATAGTAGGGGCAGCCACAAAAACAGTGACAGTATCAGCTTCCTGACATCTGGATTGCGAATACAGTTGTGAAGCCTTAGAGCCAAAATTCAGGAAGCAGCTTCCTAACTTCTCCAGGCCTCCTACTGAGTTTATATCTAACTCCATCTACTAAATTTTTTTCTACTCAAAAACAGAGTGATTTTGGTTTCTACTACACTGTAGTTTGACTTGATATACATTTTAAAAAGACTCCTGCATTGTCCAGAGGAATTCCTTCTTACCTTGCAGAGCTAACCTGGCAATCCAAAAGTATGGCAGCAACCCTGGGCAACATAGCAAGAACCTGTGTCTACCAAAAAAAAAAAAAAAATTAATTAGTCGGGCATGTTGATGCACACCTGAAATCTCAGTTACTAGAGAGCCTGAGGTGAGAAGATGACTTGAGCCCAGAAGTTTGAGGCTGCTGTGAGCTACAATGGTACCACTGCACTCCAGATTGGGTGACAAAATGAGACCCTGTGTCTAGAAAATAAAACTACATAAGTAAGCAGTTAGCCAAATAGCTGTCACTATGATCACTTAAAGAAATCATAAATCCTTTGTTATGCAGAATGGCTCATTTTATCTTGCTGTAGTTAATATTTTCAGAGATACCCAAGAGAGAACAATATTGATAAAGTAAGAAAACATTATGCTGAAATTTCTGAACTTTAAGAAGATCCTAAATAATCCCAGAAAGAAAAGTCAGGATATTTACAAAGTAATAGGAATCAGAATTCTCAACTGCAACTCTGGATGGCTGGCAACTTCTAAAATCATTTCAATATTTTCTTAAAGAGTTCGTTGATAATTCCTTTTTAAATTATGTTAAAATACTGACCACAGAATTTTTTTCAATATTTAGGTAACATGGATTGACTTTGGTATTATATGAGTAAAAATTTTCCACATATTTAACAAATGGATAATATTGAAAAATGTTTTAATTAATTTTTATAGATAATACGTACCCATGGTATAAAAAATTTAAATGCATTAAAGAGTACCATGAAAACTAAATTTTCATTCGACCTTTGTGCCCTAGCCAGTAAGTCATCTCTCTAGACATAACAAGATTGGCTTTTTTTTAAGGTGCTTGGCTCAGGGCTGAGTTTTTATAACAGCTTTATTGAGATATAATTCACATTATCATAAAATTTACCCTTTTGTGGCATACAATTCAGGGGTTTTTCGTATATAAAAAAAGTTGTACAGCCATCACCATTATCTAATTCCGGAACACTTGAATCAACCTCAGAAGAAACCCCATATCCATTAGCAGTTACTCTTCATTTCCCCTACACGTAGATCTTGGTAATCACTAATCTATTTTCTGTCTTGAAGAATTTGCCTATTCTAGACATTTCATATAAATGGAATAAAAAATTTGTGGTCTTATGTGTCTGGTTTCTTTCACTTAGCATAATGTTTCCATGTCTCATCCATGCTGTAATATAACTTGTTTTTAAATGAACACAATACTGTGAGATGGCATCAGTATTTGTTCTGCACGGAGAAAAAACAAAAGTGGGAAGTGAGTACTTCAATTTTTGTCACAATAGCTGTTTATTAGACAGCTCTTTCAGACAAGCTGAGGTATTTACTCATGTTTCAATGCATATGACTGGCAGGCTTAGGAGCTGTTTTTCACAGGGGCAAGTCCCAAGAAAGCAAAACAGATGGGCAAAGACAGCATCAGTAGAGCAACATCATAAAGCATACAATATTATATGTTAGACAGACAAATAAGGTTAGTTAGGAACAGGAGGTTTCATGCCATCAACTCAAAAGGTGGTGAAGCTTTCAAACAAACAAAAATGCATAGTAATACCTTCTGCTCTTTTAAATCAATCAGATCTCTAAGTGACAACTTATAAGCAAAGTCATTAACATTGTTCTAAACATACACAACACAGTTTTTAAAAATTTATTGGAAAATATAAAAGAGAAAAAAATGAAAAACAAGTAAGTAAATGTACAGATCAAATAATCATCATCAGCTGAGTACAGTGGCTCAGGCTTGTAATCCCAACACTTTGGGAGGCTGAGATGGGGGGATCACCTGAGGTCAGGAGTTAAGACCAGCCTGACTAACATGATGAAACCCCATCTCTACTAAACACACAAAAATTACACGGGTGTGAGGGCATGCACCTGTAATCCCAGCTACTCAGGAGGCTGAGGCAGGAGAATTGCTTGAATCTGGGAGGCGAAGGTTGCAGTGAGCCGAGATGGCACCACTGTACTCCAGCCTGGGTGACAAGAACAAAACTCCTGGAAAATAATAATAATAATACTTTTTAAAAATGATAATCATGAAGCAAATACCCTTATAAACACCATCCACACCAACACCAAAGAAGCCTCTCAAGCCCTCTCTTGCCTACCTAAAGGTAGTCATTATCTTGACTCTAAGCCTATTTTCAAATTTGTGTCCAACACAACATGTCCATTTATTTCTGAGACCTTCCCAGAAGCACATTAACATTTATATTTCTACCAATACATTTTTAGATATCTGTTAACAGCAGCATCTCACTTCTGATACCAAAATCTACATGTGTTTTCTAGGACAAATTGCTACAAAAATTATTATAAACTGGGTGGCTTAAAACAACAGGAATTAATTTTCCCACAGTTCTGGAAGTCAAAATTCTGAAACAAAGGCATGAACAGGACCACACTCCCTCCTAAGGCTCTAGAGGAGAACCCTTCTTTGTAACTTCCAGTTCTTAGTGGCTTCTGGTGTTCCTGGGCTGTGGTAGCAGAACTCCAGTCTCTATCTCTGTCTTCACTTCACTCTGTGTCTCTGTGTCTGTGTGTCCCTTCCTCTTTTATAAGAAGCCCAAGTGATTTGATATAGGGCCTACCCTAATCTAGTATGAATTTACCATTTTAATTACATATGCAAAGACCCTATTTCCAAATAAGTTCACATTCCGACGTTCTAGGAGTTCATGAATTTAGGAGGAACACTATTCAACTCATTACACTTTCCAATGTCTTTGAACAGAAAAACATAGTCTGAACCATTTGAATAACCTAGTCTGCCAATTCTGAAAGTGAAAGTCTGTGCACAGTTTTCAAGTCAAGTAATTATAAATCACAGTATTTTATAGGGCCTCACATTTTGAGGGATCTGGTATTTCTTTGATAAAACTGCTACAACTAATCTGGTTGAAAGTAGAAAAACATATATTGTCTATTCTTGTCAAGTTTTGTTATGACCTTTGTAATGTGAATTTGGAAAGTTACTTTTTCAATGTTTTAAAATAGATTTAATAGCATAGACATTATACCTTGAAGATACAGCATTTTGCTTATAAAACCATTTTGACAAATATTCTTGAGAAACATTATTATTTGACAGTGTTCTCAATTTCTTCCATTACTGATTTAATTTATTTAACCTCACCATGGGCCAACTATGTTTATGTGTATTTTCTTATAAAAGTGTTATTTTATAAAACTGTCATTAGATGCAACATAATTTTAAAAAATTTATTCTGTACCTTTTATTATACCATCCCATCCTTAGTAGTTGTTGTTTTTTTTTAAGATGAGTGAGTTAGATTCATTTACTTACTTCTTTGGTTTTTTATTTAATAAGACGGGGTCTTGCTATGTTGCCCAGGTTGGATTTGAATTCCTGGTCTTAGGCAATCCTTCCACCTGAGCCTCCTGAGTTACTAGGCTACAGGCATGTGCCACCATGCCCAGCCACTCAGTGTTTATGAAGATTTACCTGTAGCTTTATTTTTTATTACCCTTACCTTATTGTGGTGCCTTCCTTAGCCTTAATTGAATGACCAACTATATATACACTGTCATAGAACATTTTAGTGAATAAAAGGCCATTATGGAGTTGCTTACGTGTTCTCCAGCACTCAGAAGTAAGAAATAATGGGCTCAAGGGCTCCATAAGTGAAATCTTCTTAGACTTTTCTAAAATAAATCTTTATATCTTATAGCCAAAGGAATTATATTATAGAAAACCAAACTCAAAATCTAACCAAACCCTAATCTAAATTCTATGGATGGCTGAAACATTGCAAATTAAATTCCCAGCCTTGTAGACTTTACTTTAAATGGCAAAAATGGCCATTACTTTTGCATCAACCTAATAAAATTAAGACATCCCTGAAAATTGGGATGGGGACATACAAGTAGATTCTGATGAAGGTGATACTTTTGAACTCAAAATTCTGGCAGGTTGTAAGTCTACCCCTGCCTGAAGAACTATAATAGCCGCCCCTGAGGTAATTGCTTTACAAGGGACTACTGTTTATTCTGACAATCAATTCTTACCGCCTCTCATTGCTTCTAAATCTATAATCAGACTCAGGTGAAAGTAGACTCCAATGTGTGAGACACAAAGTTAGGAGCATCAATACACCAAAATAATTGACTGATTTTGCCAACTTATACAGACAAAAACTGGTGAACCTGTATGGATCTTAAAAGTGTGTTATCAGGTTGGAGGGAATATAAAGAGTGAAACTCCATCTCAAAAAAAAAGATACCTGCACTTACATGTTTATTGCAGCTCTAGTCATAATAGGAAAGATATGGAATTAACCTAAGTGTCCATCAAAAGATACTTGGATAAAGAAAATGTGAAATATGTGTGTGTGTGTGTGTGTGTGTGTGTGTGTGTCTCCATGGAATCTTTATATCTTATAGCCATAGGAATTATAGAAAAGAAAATATAATTCTACTCAGCCCTAAAAATAATGAACTCATGTATTAATATTTTGCAGCAACATGGATGGAACTAGAGGTCATTATCTTAAGTGAAATAACTCAGAAACAGAAAGTCAAATACCACATGCTTTTACTTATAAGTGGGAGCTAAATAAATGTATACCTGGACATAGAGAGTAAAATAATAGACTCTGGAGACTGAGAAGGACGGGAAGGTAAAGGGGCGGGGGAATGAAGGTTAAAAAATCACCTATTGAGTACAATGTTCACTATTTGGATGATGGGTACATTAAAAGTCCAAACTTTGCTATTACATAACAAAACTGCACTTGTACCCCCTCAATCTATAAAAACAAACAAACCAAAAGACTCAGACTCAGGAACATTAGAATGATAAATTGGATTAATCATGCAGGACATGTAAAACTTGCTTGCCCATCCACTGAATATTTCGCCTGTGAGAGTCCAGAGTGCACTCAAAGTTTTGAGACGTATGATTTGTGAGAGAAGCCCTGGACGAGGCTCTCTGAATTCAGTGGAGGAATCACTCCCATTGATAAGATCAGATGGTGGTAGGTACCACATGGTGACACATAAATTACTAAATACAAGCTAGGCATGGTTATTGCATTAGGCAGCAGAGCCAAAGCAGTAATAAGAATAGTAGCTACAATATGTATGGCATTGGCTAGTTGATTGTAGAATTTCTAGAACCAAAATATACGGTAAACCTACTAAAGTCTTGATGTATAGACAGAAAGTTTTAATACTGGAAGATTGAAAGGACTATTGCTGCCATCACTAATGTAAAAGACACCGGGTGGCAATTCTTCAGTTGACCACATTTAACTTTCTTATTGGGGCTGTGGAAAAGAAACATGGATCTTGGAGAATGACAGTGAATTACTGTAAGCTTAATCAGGTGACAATTTTCATTGCAGCTGCAATTCTGTTTGTTGTTGTTGTTGTTGTTGTTATTTTGAAATGATGTCTTGCTCTGTCACCCAGGCTGGAGTGCAACGGCGTGATCTCAGCTCACTGCAACCTCTGCCTCCCAGATTCAAGCAATTCTCCTGCCTCAGCCTCTTGAGTAACTGGGATTACAGGCGCCCACCACCATGCCCAGCTAATTTTTGTATTTTTAGTAGAGACGGAGTTTCACCATCTTGGTCAGGCTGGTCTCAAACTCCTGACTTCAGGTGATTCACCCACCTCCACCCAAAGTGCTGGGATTATAGATATGAGCCCCTACAGCTGCAATTCTAGATGTGGTTTCATTGCTGGAGAAAATCAACACATACCCTGGCTCCTGGTGTTTAATAATTGCACCAGCAAAGACTTTTATCTATAGCTGTCATTAAGGTCCATCAAAAGTAGTTTGCTTTCTGTTGATTAGTAACATACCTTGACCGTCTAGCATCAGCGCTATGCCCATCAGGCTCTCTTGCAGAGCCTTCATTGTGTCTTGATTCCACAGGAAATCACGCTGGCCAGTTACATGGATGACATCATTGATATGGTTTGGCTGTGTCTCCACCCAAATTTCATCCTGAATTCCCACATGTTGTGGGAGGGACCCAGAGGGAGGTAACTGAATCATGGGGGGTGGAGCTTTCTTATGCTGTTCTCATGATAGTAAATGAGTTCCATGAGATCTGATGGTTTCATAAGAGGGAGTTTCCCTGCTCAAATTCTCTCTCTTTGCCTGCTGCCATCCAGGTAGGACATGACTTGCTCCTCCTTGCCTTCCACCATGATTGTGAGGCTTCCCCAGCCATCTGGAACTGTAAGTTCATTAAAACTCTTTCTTTTGTAAATTGCCCAGTCACGGGTATGTCTTTATGACATTAATAGGACCTAGTAAGAAAGACATTAACAACTACTCTAGACATGTTGGTAAGATACATTTGGGCCAGGAGGTGTGAAGCAAGCCTAACAAAAAATCAGGTTTCTGCCATCTCAGTGAAATGTCTAGAGTCCCATTGGCCTAGTCAGAGAGAAGAAAAGGAAAAATGAGTTAAGCCTGGTCCTTGGAGAAGCAGCCTGCCTGAAAAATCAGTTACAGGAAAAAATAGAGCAGCCTGAGGCAAACTCAGACTGCACCTGCACAGACAAGCAGGCAGGGCAGACAAATCCAACATAGTGGCCTTTTGTTCTTTGTGTGATTAGCAGGTTCCGGGGGAAGAGTTTCTTCCCCTTCTGAGGCATATACATCATGAGTTCTAATGGGAACTTGCACAGGGAGGGGGCGCTCACCTAAAACAAACCTGCAGTTACACAAACAAGAGACACTTCGTGCTTGCCTAGAGATATACCCACAACTGTATAGATAAGGAGGAATTGTGCAGTAGATTTTCAGATAAGAGAAGTTAAACAGCTACAGAGAGAAGAGTTTCTTTTAAAAGCTTTTGAATTCAACTGTAAAAACAGCAACACTCTTGGGCTCCCCCACTGTGGAGAGCTTTCTTCTTTTACTTATTAAACTTTTACTCCAAGCTAACCCTTTGTGTCCACACTTCTTAATTCTCTTGGTCATGAGACGACCTGCTCAGATAACACCTTAGACGAGACCAGTGACCCTGACCTGTTTCACTGGAACATGCCAATAATGTCCTTTCTATTTTTATTTTATTTATTTATTTTTGAGACAGAGTCTTGCTCTGTCGCTCAGGCTAGAGTGCAGTGTCGTGATTCTTGGCTCACTCCAACCTCCATCTCCCAGGTTCAAGTGATTCTTCTGTCTCCTCCTGAGTAGCTGGGATTACGGGTGGGTGCCACCATGCCCAACTAATTTTTGTATTTTTACTAGAGACAGGGTTTCACCATGTTGACTGCTGGTATCTAACTCCTGACCTCAAGTGATCTTCCTGCCTCAGCCTCCCAAAGTACTAGGATTGCAGGTGTGAGCCACTGCATCTGGCCCAATACATATATATTTATATATTTTTAAAGTAAAGGACACGTTATTGCATCTGGCTTCTATTAACCCTGAAGGGGCATAATGCTATTTATGCTTCTTTGGATTAGGGAGGCAACATTTACTTCATTGAGTGTGCTACTCTTACCCATTTACTAAGCAATCTGAAAAGTTGCTGGTTTTGGATGGGACCCAGAACAAAACAAAAGGCTAGGCTGCCATGCAAATTGCTCTTCAACTGTGATACATAACAGAACATATCTGTTGGTGCTTAAAGCAAGTTACCATTCATCAGGAACTGGGTCTTTTCTGACAAAACCATTTAAGACTGCTTGTGAACAGCCACATTACATCACCAATTAGAAATAGCAGAAACTTATTCAGGTTTTTGTGCTGAAAAAAAAAAGAAAAGACGAAGAAGAAGAAAAAAAAAAAGAAATAGCAGAAACGAAGATTTGAGCAGGTCCTGAAGGCATAAGTAGTTGCAAGAGCAAGTGTCACAAATGCCTATGGTCCAGATGCCTGTAGTAGTGCCTCCTCCCCCTCTCAACCTGCATGTATGATTCCATGGAGTGTTCTCCATTTCCATTTAATTGAAGAACCAAGATATAAACTTGGTTTACAGATGGTTTTGTATGAAATGTTATCAATATCCCAAAGTAGACAGCTATAGCACTATAGCCCAACTCTGGATTGGCCCTGAAAGATAGTAACAAAAGATAATCATCCCAGAGGTAGAACTTTTAGCAGTCCACCTCAATATTCATTTTGTTTAGAAGGAAGGATGGCCAGAGGTATGGCTCTACATTTGTTTGTAGGTGGCTAATATTTCCATTAGATGACCAGGGATTGGGAAGGAATATAACTGGAAAATTGGTAACAAGAAGATCTGAGAAAGAGATACATGGATTGATGTTTCTGAATTGACACAGCATGTGAGGATATTTGTATTCCAAATGGATGCTCACCAAAGAGCTGCTGCAGTAGAGAAGATATGAGTAATCATTGAAGGCAAAATGTTCTGCTGTCAATGGCATAGACACTTCGGGCATGAATTTGCCTTCCTTGCCTGCAATGCATCCATTGACTTATAAAATGATTTACCATAATAATATTCTACATAGTATTGCTTCTGACTAACAAACTCAATTTCTAGCAGATGTAATATGGTGATGGACTTATACTCATTCACTGGTCTTACTACATGCTCCAACACTCTGAAACAATTGATCTAACAGAATAGGTGATACGGCCTTGAGAAGGCTCAGTTACAGTGCCAGTTTAGAGCAACATCCTGGAGAGCCAGAATAGTAACTGTTAGTATATGGTGTATAATGTAAATTTGTAAGCAATATATGCTGCTATTTTCAATGAAAATAGCAGGAGAATCAAGGGGTATATATAGCAGTGCACTTCTTACTATTACTCCTAGTGATTCCCTCGTGAAATTCCCAACGTAGCAACTTTGGGCTTTGCTGGTCTAGAAATCTTAGTTTTAAGGAAGAAATGCTTTTATTAGGAGATACATCAATTATTCCATTAAACTGGAAGTTGAGACTGATGACTTTGGGCTCCTCAAGCCAGTCAATCAACAGGCAAATAAGAGGTTATTTTATTAACTTGGGTGACTGATCCTGATTATTAAGGAGAATTTGGGGTATACAACTCAATGGGGTTAAAAGGAGTATGTCTGGAATGCATGAAATGGTTTGAGACCTGTTAGAACTCCTGTTCTTGCCAAATTCCTCTTTTAGTTTCTATACTTCTGGACTTGGTTTGTATTTAGTTCTGTGATAAAGGGCTGTAGCTTCTCCTGAAGGACACCCACATTATTGAGGTTGGGAGTTTGAAAGTAACAAGAAACCAATGGAGTCTTCATGTCCTCATGTGTTCCAGTATCCCCACAGGTTCTCATGTGTTTTTGCTCCTCTGTTTTATGTGCCTCTTCCCTTTTTGACTGTGTCCCCTAATGACTGCAGGCTGTGAAGGAAACACTTCTCCCACAATTGTATAATGTGAATTCCTTATAATAAATCTCCTATAATATATATATATACATCCTAGGAGTTCTGCTTCTCTGGTTGAGTCCTAACTAACGTTAAGTGCTTACAGTTCTGACTTGTTCTAACTTTTCTTTTTTCTTTTTTTTTGAGAAGGAGTCTCACTCTGTCACCAGGCCAGAGTGCAATGGCATGATCTCGGCTCACTGCAACCTCCACCCCCCGGGTTCAAGGAATTCTCCTGCCTCAGCCTCCCGAGTAGCTGGGACTACAGTTGCATGCCACCACACCCAGCTAATTTTTGTATTTTTAATAGAGACAGGGTTTCACCATGTTGGCCAGAATGGTCTCCATCTCTTGACCTCGTGATCCGCCCGCCACGGCCTCCCAAAGTGCTGGGGATTACAGGCATGAGCCACCACGCCCGGCCTGTTCTCACTTTTCTTTACTGACTCTTCACTCCTAGCCTGGGTCTCATTTGTTCATGTTCTATCTAGGGTTTGAGCACTCAGCGTCTTCCCTTTTTACCTTCCATTTTACACATTCTTTACAGACATGCTCATGAATTTCCACTGGATTAACTCTCACTTATATGTTGTTTACGTTTAAATTGTACCTCCAGCCTAAACTCCTCTCATGAGCTCCAGCGATGTTTCTGCCTGCCTTTAGAGTATCTCTAATTGAGGATATTCCACAGTTCTCATAGACCCAACATTTCCAAAAATGACTTCATATTCCTGATCTTGGTAAGTAGCACCACTATATACCCATAACCTAAGTCATATACAAGTGTCTGTTGCAGGGCTTATTATAGACCTTTGTAATATTTATGTACCTCCCCACTAAAAGTGTTGAAGGAAGACACCAGTGAGTTAATCTCCTTATCCTGAGCACTCAACATAATGACCAGTATATAGTAGGCACTCAACATATGTTTAATGAATAAATTAGTGAACAAATGACCGAATGAATGAATTTTTTTTAAAAAAGATAAAGATTGCAGAGAAATAATAAATGGCATCATAGAAGAGGAATAGAACATAGATAATCTAAAAAGGCTATAAATTGAAGACCTAGGTCTTTGGTCTAATATTTCAAAATTCATAAACACAGTTTTCCTAAAATATTATTTAACCAGAAGGTTTCAGTGAAAGAAGTAAGCATTATTTAAAATTGCTAGAGTCTCTCTGCTTTTTAGTATTCATTGAATTTTGTACATAAAGTGCTTCAGGTATTTAATTCAAACTGATGACAGTATGTGAAGCTTTGAGATTTATGATGGTGGAAGTAAACTTTCACAGACCAAAAAATGTTTTCATTTTTCTAATAGAAATTTTATAATTAAATGCAGTTTATGCTAAATAACCATAATACTAGTGGAAGAATATATTTGTTTTTAGATTAAGGATAGCTGTAGAATCTTTATTAACCAGTGAAGGTATAATTTGTATTTGTGTTATCAGTAAAACAACCAGTTGTCAATTTATCTACTAGAAAAATAATTAAATGCTTAAATGCAAACAGAATAAAAAATATAAGATTCTGCCTTCAATTTGCATTAATATAATTATACTCCATGGCTCACTTACCAAATTACTTCTCTCTACAGAAACTATTTCTTTACTGTCACACACTGATAACAACACATAATCACTATACCTTGTAGAATTTTCTAGACCTGAAACATCAGGAAAAGTATGCAGGACAAATACTTTACCTTGGGTGCTACTGATATACTGAACAGGATTTTTAGAGCTATTCACCATGTCTTATATTTAATTTGAACAATTTATATTTATATATTTTTTGTATCTTAAAATTATTGACAAAAGTAAATCAAATACAAGAAGAATAAATCCAGAGAGCACAAGTGTCAGAGTGAGATGGGGCAAAGTTTTCTCCAATTTATATCCTGCAGTTGTTTTACTCTGTGCTTAGATACAAAATGTTTTATGAGTCTTCACTGACTAATGGATAAAGCCCCAAATCTATTTTTTTTTTGAGATGGAGTCTTGCTCTGTTGCCCAGGCTACAGCATAGTAGCACAATCTTGGCTCACTGCAACCTCCGCCTCCCAAATTCAAGCAATTCTCCTGCCTCAGCCTCCCGAGTAGCTAGACTACAGCCATGTGCCACCACACCTGGCCAATTTTTATATTTTTAGTAGAGACAGGGATTCAGTATGTTAGTCAGGCTGGTCTTGAACTCCTGACCTCATGGGATCTGCCTGCCTCAGCCTCCCAAAGCGTTGGGATTACAGGCGTTAGCCACTGCGCATGGCTTCAGTTTCATTTCTTACAGCTACTTCCTATGCAATCCACACCCCCATTAAACTGACCTCATCTTGATTTCTTCCACATACTATGCACTTATATTATGAACTTCCATTTTTCTGCCTTGTTCAGACTACTTCATCTGTATGAAATGCAATTCTCCTTCTTTTTTGGCCTGATCACTCTACACACTCCAATACAATGCCACAGTCTTCATTAAACTCTTCACAGGCCCCACAGTCTTACTTCTTTCTGTATTATCAATTTTTGTATTTGTCTTTTTTTTTTTTTTTTTTGAGACAAATTCTTGCTCTGTTGCCCAGGTTGGAGTGCAGTGGCATGATCTCGGCTCACTGCAACCTCACTAAGGTTTCTTTGTTCACTTCCAAGTATTTGCCATGCTTCTGTGCTGATCTTTTAACACAGTAATGCTCCTTACTATAGCCTATAAAGTGCATGTCAGAGAATTGGACATGGACCTTCAGACTCTACTTTTTGCTCTCATTTCCCTCTTGTTCTCCTTAGTTATGGATCAGCCACACTGACACTTTTTTGAGCATTTTTTTCTTCTTCCTTTTTTAAATTTCAAAATCATTTATCTTGCCAAGTGAAGTGTTCTTCCCAGATGTTTATCAGGTTACCTCCTTCCTTTCATTTAAGTTTCATCTCAGATATCCTCAGAAGGACCTTCCCTGTCCACTCTACCAAAAGTAACCTTCTCTCCTCCACCCCTTTCATATCATTTTCTGCCTCATTATTCTGTTTTATTGGCTTATCACTATCTAAAAATTACCTCATTTGCTTATTGTTTGTCTTCCTCAATTCGTATGTAAGCTCCATTAGGGTAGAATAACTTTGTCATTCACTGCTGTAACTCTAGTGGCTAGAACAGTACCTGGTGGGGAGTAGGTACTTAAGGAAAATTTGCTGAATGAATGAAAAAAGACACCAGTCTTGATAAGTTTCCTGACATATCACCTCAACAGCCACCATCTATTTGTTTTTTTCTACCTACTGGTCACACCTCCTCTTCTAAGCATTACAAGTTGAAATTCCTTGGCTCCATGTCCTCTGTCTAAATTCTCACTCAACCTTCTCTTCCTAAGTAATTGCATTCAGTCATGTGGCTTCATTTCTTATCAATAAACTGAGTCCCAAATTTATACTTTGAGTGTAGATCTCTTCAGCCCCATAGAAATCCACGTGAATTTTTACATAGGCACTTACACATCGTTTTCTATGGCTTCTTATTTCAGTAACTGGCATCGACAACCACAGAGCTGCTCAAAATTGAACCTCTGAAATTATTAACTCCCTTCTCCTCACTCCCTGATGACCAACCACCAAGTCCTATTGGTGTCCCCTTCTAAATATCTCTGGAATCCTTTTTCTCATCATTACATTCTCTACACTAGTTCAACCTACCATTATCTCTCACACAGACTATGGACTATTGCAATGGCCCCTTGATAGGTCCCTCCCCTTTCATGCTTATCCCTTCTAATCCATTCTTCATAGACAAAGCAATCATTTCAAACCACAACTTTCCCAAGTTCTCAACAAAAAACCCATGATGTGTCAGTGGTTATTGGTCCAGTAGATCTGATCCCCACCTTGCTCTCCCTCTTACAGCCTCACCAGAGCTCACACAGTTCCTCGGAAGTTTTCACTAGCTTCAGACCTTCACGTGTATTACCTCCGCCCTGTACACCTGCATCCTCCGTTTTCACCTGGTTAATGTTTACTCCTCCTTCAGATCTACTGTAAGTTCCGGTGGAGCCTTCTCCTATAATTTCTAGTCCCAATTATTAATACTTGCTTGATCATTTGATTAATGCTTTAAGCTAGATATGAGATTGGAGAGGGTTCAGACTGTACGTTTTATCCCAAGGGCCCCCCCCATAAAGCCTGTCCTCTGGAAGACCTTCGGGTAAAAAAAAAAAAAAAGAAAACAAACAAAAAGACAAATGAAAATTGGACTGGGGTAGTGGGAAAGATTATCTGTAGGTACACGATCATTGAAAACACATTTTAGGGATACAATCTGGGACCAGGGGAGCGGGGATAGTGGTGTGTTGCAAAGGTCTTTGTGGCTACGAACTTTCACCCGAGGGCAAGGATCTGAGGGTTTAGAAATTACACTGCCAGGACTATTACCATCTTTAAGTTATTTACTAGTATTTAACTTCTGCTTGTCTGCGACAGCCTAAGACAGGAAGCAGCTGCAGTCTTCTCAAACCGCAGCCGCTGACCTTAGCGTGAAGAGACCCGACCTGCCTTCCAGGCGACGGGCGCTCGACTCCCAGAGGCGCCGCGCAGCTCCCCTCAGCGGCAGTCACAGCCGGCCGGCGCGCGCCCGGCACGCGCGCCCCCAGGGCCTCGGCGCGCGGACTCGGCGCTCAGGCGCCGCGGTAGAGAACCCCACTCGCTGAGCGCGCGGCCCGGGAGCCCCGGCGTCGGCCGCATTTTTCAATACATGGCCCCCTTGGAAAGTGCCTGTCTGGTCAATGGAAGGGTCTTCGTTTTTACAAAGACATTTCCCCCTCAGAAATATACATAGCAAGGCACGGAAAGCTTTTTTCTCTATGAAGTGGAATGATGATGGTCCGACCAGGTCAGGACGGACATATAAGGAGTTGGATCTAAGCAGGCACTGTTAAGGACAGTCGCATCCGGGCCCTCCTGTCGCAGGCTGCCCTCCCAGCCAAGGGTCCTTCAGGTAGGAGGTCCTAGGTGACTTTGGAAGTCCGCATAGTGTCAGTGCGGATACTAGTTAGCCCAGGTCCTGGTGGTCGGTGTGATTTTCTTCTTTCCAATCGGAGGTCTCTGCCGCAAACATGCTCCGCCACATCTTAGGTCAGGCCAAGAAGCATCCGAGCGTAAGTTCGTGACCTCTCTCCTAATGTCTTCTCTTATCCTTCTTATGTGGGGGTGCGCCTCCTTCTGTCCCCTGGGAGCGTCCTCATTTACAGTCACTTACCGTCCGTCAGACCAGATCCTGCCTGTCCTAGTGTCATCTTAGTTGCCCCAGGCCTCTGAGCTGTGACCTTCTTTGCCATGCATGGTGGGGTTTTGTCTGGTAGGCAGAAGGTGAGGGACACTGCCAGGAAAAAAGCTAGTGAATATCGGAACGGTCTGGTGGCCGCGCTCTTTGGCAGGTTGTGCGGTCCAGAAGAGAGAGATGTTCGCTGTGTAGGTCAGAGACTAGCATAGGTCAGGTTCCCTATACCATCTCTTAAGGGTCTTGTATTCACCCTATGGCACCACCAGGCCTTTTGGCAAATAAGAGGGGTCCACGATCTTGGAACCTTCACTTTGTACGTCGTTGCATCTGGGGAAGTGTCGTAGTGCGGCATTTAATTGCAGTTAAGTTCTTTCGCATCTCATTTTCCCCCCAGTACATCAACGTACTGTAGAGCTGAAAGTCTATGCAATCTTTAATCTGTCTTAAATCCAGTTCCCTAAATACGCAGCAAGCATTGGCAGCAATACGTTTTCAGAGATAATTCTTAAAACCAGTATTTGTAATAGGTATGTTTGCTTATTCAGACTCTATTTTTCATACGTCTTTATGGAGGCACCCTTAAGTATTGCAAAGAATTTGTTTTTCAAGCCTCGAGAAAGGAAGCCAGAAAATTTAATGGGAGTGGCGTGTAAATGTTAGATAGGCGAAGACGACTTGATACGTTTTCTTATAAATTTTAAAATGTGCCTAAAATTTACTCCACATTACTAAATCAGACAATTAAACTGTAATCATCTTAACATCCTTTCCAAGTTCCATTTCTTTTCTTTAGAACACGGTTATGAGAAATCTTACCTCAAGGTAAGATCTACCTTTATTTAAATTTTAATACAAAATAGCACAATAGCAGTTTGAGACTTGGAAATCAATTTGTGGAAACTACTGTAATCTCGCTTTGGCCAGTGTGTTAAGTATTTGAAGATGGTTATTAACTCTATTTTGTGTTTGATTCTAGTTGATCCCCCCTCTTTGTGTTTATTGGAGCTGGAGGTGGTGGAGCAGCCCTGTATCTCTTGCGTCTGGCATTGTTCAATCCAGATGTTTGGTAAGTACTTAAAAATGTTTAAAACTGGCCAGGCGCAGTGGCTCTCGCCTGTAATCCCAGCACTTTGGGATACCGAGGTGGGCAGATCACGAGGTCAGGAGTTCGAGACCAGCCTGGCCAATATGGTGAAACGCATCTCTAAAAAATAAATAAATAAAAATTTTAAAAAAATAAAAAAATAACGAAAAGATGTTTAAAACTTTGATAACTTATCAAGGCAGTGTAGGAGCCACAGTCTTTGCAGGAAGATAACATCAGGTAGTAGAAAGAAACGTTTACAGTCATATAATAAGTTCACATTTCAGATCTGCTGTTTTCATTTACTTTTTTGGTTCATGAAATTATTAATTTCTCTGAATCTCATTTTTCTTTGGTAAAGTAGAACTTCTGATACCAAATCTTGTAATGTTTTGAGGATTGACATAATAATAATTGTTTTTATAAAATAATCTTCGTTCTTGGCACATGTAAATGCTTTTTGCCTGAACTTCCACATTTGTAGTTGAAAAACAATAGGCAATTAAAAGATTGATTCATCATTATTCTGTGCACTTTTCTACATATCATTTTATTACTGAAATGGAAAGCTTTTGTGAAAGCCAGGTAAAAAGTGTCTTGTGATAGGGAGAGAGATAAGAAATGCTCCAAGAGGTTCTGTGTTCTACCTTTTTTCTAATTGATTACACGAGATTGCTTATTATAGATCCTATTCTTGTTTCAACTTCGTAATGAAATGACACCATACTCATCTAATACTCATCTAATAGAAAATAACATTGATCTACTCAAGATGTATTAAGTACAAAACACTATTTTAAATAGTGCTTTATTACTATAATAATCATAATGTTTTGTTTATTTTAGTTGGGACAAAAAGAATAACCCAGAGCCCTGGAACAAACTGGGTCCCAATGATCAATACAAGGTAAACTACAAAATGGTTTTAAAATTGTTCAAAATTGTGTTGTAATAAGTTTTGTCATGGGATGGGTTTTCTTGAAACAGGATATATGAGTAAAATTCCATAATATTGAACTTTGAAGAGCTGTTAGGTAGTTCTGTGAAGTGAAAATGGTATATTGCTCTAATAAATATCTTTTCCTAGGTATTTTATTGCTAGTATAAGAAAAGAAGGAAAAATAGTATAGCTATCATTTACCATTTTCTTAGTTCTTAGATAGTCTAACACAGTGTTCTCAAACTTCATTGTACATAGAGCTTGTTGAAACAGATGCTTCACCCTTGTCCCCAGAGATTCTGATTCAGCTGGTCTGTTGTGTAGAGTGAGAATTTAGAGTGATCTGTGGAACTACCCTTCCAGAGAATGATTTCATGGACTGAGACCATTTATTGATTCCCTAAACATAACCTTCTTTATGTGTGAAAACTTTTGCATACAAAGACCCTGCACGGTGTCAAAACCAAAGCCAAACCAGGTGTGGAGGCTCATGCCTGTCATCCTAGCACTTTGGGAGGCTGAGGCAGGAGGATCATTTGAGATCAGGAGTTCGAAATCAACCTGGCCAATATGGTGAAACCGTATCGCTACTGAAAATACAAAAATTAGCTGGGCGTGGTAGTAGGGGCCTGTAATCCCAGCTACTTGGGAGGCTGAGACAGGAGAATCACTTGAACCTGGGAGGTGGAGGTTGCAGTGAACCAAGATTATGCCACTGTACTCCAGCTTGGGCAACAGAGCAAGATTCTGTCTAAAAAAAAAAAACAAAAAACCAAGGGCAGCTTCATTAAGATACCATACCATTCACATACCACATAGTTTACGTGCTTAAAGTTTGTCAGTCACTAACTCATGCACTTCCCATAATATCAAGCTGCTTCATCAAAAAAAGTGTATGTGGCTGTTTATCACTCTCAAGAACAGGGTCCCCTATCAGTGTGTCCAGCACTCCTTGGCATATATACATCTATGATGGACTATCATTACTCATAGCTTGGTTTTTTTTGGAGACATTCTTACTCTGTTGCTCACGCTGGAGCACACTGGTGTCATCTTGGCTCACTGCAACCTCCACCTTCCAGGCTGAAGCAATTCTCGTGCCTTACCTACCCGAGTAGCTGGGACTACAGACATGCTGATTTTTTGTATTTATAATGCAGATGGCATTTCGCCATGTTGGCCAGGTTGAACTCCTGACCTCAAGTTCATCTGCCTGCCTCAGCCTCCCAGTGCTGGCATTACAGGTGTGAGCCACTGTTCCCGCAGCGTGATAGGAACTTTTAAGATCACCTCTTGCTGATTGCAAGTTTTCCACTTAACCTGATTATAATTTGGCTTCTAAATCCCTAAATCGATCTCCTTACAAGAAGACAATAAAAATACACTGGCTAAGCTGAAACAGCTATTTCATCTGTTTGTTACATTTTGCCTCAAAAAAGATAAATGGGCATCCTCATTTATTCTTGTCTTATGAATTTGTTTAAATTAAGTCCATTCCAGAGAAGTAATTCCACACACAAGAAACTTTTAAAAAGTAAACAAAAAAACTAGCATGCTTTGGTCCTTCCACCGAAGAGTGTATTGGAGTCTATGGGTATGTATAGTTCAAAAAGTGTAACATGATTCTGATAACGCAGCCAGTTTACTAATGTTCTGAAATATCACAGCACATGCCACTATGAGGTCTTGGGAACTGAAAATGAAATGTTACTGCGACAAAAACCTAATGTGTCTGGCATAACCTGGGCTGTTAATAGGTATGACACTGATATCAGAGTCTGGAAAGATGAAGAGTGTCATTTATATAATGACAGAAATGAAAAGGGAGCAAATCCGGAACTCTGAGAACCTGAAGTGAATGAAACCTACCTACTACTTTCCCTAAAACCATTCCGTGAGGTAGACTAGATTATTATCTCCATCATTCACAATGTCTCACCTAAGAGAATTTGTTTTTCTGGCCCGCTGACATCAGATTTGATTTGTAACTTGTTCTGGGAAATTATGAGTTGGAGGAAATGATACTTAACCACTCTTAAACCATTGTGCGGTTCCTGTGTTGTTCCTTTACATCTCATGAGACCATAATTGAAAAGGGCTATTCATTCACCTTAGAACTGGAGTGAAAAAATATGAAGCAATCAACATACAAATGGCATGTAATGTGAGAGAAAAGTAAACTTTTATTGGAAGCCACTAAGATTTGAGTGTGTTAATTTGAGCTGCCATAATGAGATACCATAGACCACGTGGCTTAAACAACAAATTTATTTCTCACAGTCTGGAGGCTGGGAAGTCTACATCAAGGTGGCAACCATTCTTTTCCTGATGAGGCCCCAACCCAGTTGTGTCCTTACAAGATGGAAAGACAGGAGTGAACCCTCCTGTAAAGGCATTAGTCATGAGTGTTCCACCTTCATGAACTAATTACCTGTCAAAGGCCCAGCCACCAAATACCATCACATTGGCGTTTAGGGTTACAGCATGAATTTTGGGAGGACATAAACATTCAGTCCAGAGCAGCGGGTTATTTGTTGCCATGCTATAATCTAGCAAAAGCTAATGAATAAGATATCAAGAGACAGGACTAAAGTAAGATTTGAGCTTTAAGGGCCCAGCAACACTTCCCAACTGAATAACAGCTGAAGTGCCTCAAAGCTAAGATCAGAATATGTTGTGCCTTCCCAATTATTGTTTCAGAGACTCAAGGTAGCCAGCATTAAACTGAGAAAAAGAATAGAGGTAGAGAAATTGAAAGCAGGTTTTAAAATTCTAGAGAGAATTTTGAGTATAAAGCAAATAAATCAGAAGCCTGCTTAGTTTTAAGAAACTTGGCAAAATACCATGTATGTGCTTTCGACTCTGCTTGGGTATAGGGCCTTGATCCTGCTTTTCATTCAGTGTTTGTAGAACTTGATCTCAATTACCTCTTTTATAAATTAAGAATGAGAAGGGTTATTGTGATAATTAACTAAGATATACATGAAGCATCTAGCCCAGTGCCTGGGCAGGAGGCCAAAAATGTTTATTTTGTTTTCCTTTATATGTATCTGCAGACCCTTCTATAAATTATTTCTAATATTTTGTTAATATGTTAGAGGATAACACAAGTAGTTTCTTTATTTTAAATCGCATTGTCTAGATTAATTGCTTCTTAAGAGAACACTATCAGAACAAAGAACACTGCTTATGGCTTATGTAAAATTTTCTGTCCATAAAAGCATGTATCTGTCTGTATCTCAAGGATAACTTGGTAATAAGCTTTACAACCTAAGAATTTTTTTAAAGAATAAAACAAATAAGAGTTTTTCAGTTAGAAATAAATAAATTAGGATATGTTTGAAGAAATAAAAGTGTTTGAAGAAATAATGAATATAGATTTGTGAACTTCTTGCTTAAAAACCCTGAAGAAAATGTGTATCATTTTGAAATTGTGGTTCTTCTGGAGATAAATAACATAGTCTTCAAGAAATTATAGCACGACCTCTTAGCATTCTTTGGCACAAGAATGAGTAAACTCAAGATTTTTACCCTTATTTGGGCTTGTGTACAAGAATTAATGTGTCCTTAGTAGAAATTCTGGACCAGTTTCAAATATGTCATTTTTTTTTAAAGTTACTGGGAGTAAGAGACAGTTTTTTTTCTTAAGCAATCACAGTAAGATTTATTTCTAAAATTAATTTTGAGTATAAAGAAATTTTGGGAAATTTTAAACAGCAAAAGTACTGTATTATTTAAAAGCCATTGCCAGAGGTGAAGTGTCAGTTTGATATTGAATATATCCTGGGTTAGGAAATCACTGAGAGAGAGAGAGAATATCTGAAAAGTTACATAAGCCACAAAACAAAGCAGTATCTTATATTACTAGCCTCTTTTTGCAAAATCTCTCCCTCTAAATTACAGCAAGTAGGGAATGTAATTCTTGTTGTTCCTCTGTTCCGTTGGTGATTCTTCTATGTGCTTAGTAGAGTTAAGATGAAAACTTACCAAATTGGAAATATGTATCAGAAGGAATTCTTACTCACTTTGAAATAGGAAAATTTTCTGTATAGGTTCCGAGTAGTAGACTGTACTAACACTGCTCTTCTGAAGTAAATTGAATATTTTTACCTTGCCAAAACTATCTTTGAAGGCTGGAATTTTAGGTATAGTATTTTTCTGTGAATGACTTTTATGTTGTTAAATATTCTTTTAAAAATGTGTATCTGTAATTGTTACTATAGAAAACCGAATACAAAGAATTCAAAAACCTTTGTGCCATCTCTGTGTATTTGAGATTACTTTAAATATCTTTTTTTCTGTTCCAAGTTCTACTCAGTGAATGTGGATTACAGCAAACTGAAGAAAGAACGTCCAGATTACTAAATGAAATGTAAAGCTGCTTTAAAATGAAGGTCTTCCAGAAGCCATCCGCACAATTTTCCACTGAACCAGGAAATATTTCTTCTCTAAATGCATGAAATCATGTTAATGTAATCTATTGGTGATTACACTGATTAATAAATAACTGAAACTTGTTATGTGTCACTTTTTTATGCTGAAAATCTGCTCTGAACTTAATTACTAGAGAATAGGAAATTAACTATTAGAATTTAAAGAATTTCTTGAATTTCTGTAGTTTGAAAATACGACTTTAAGCTGCTTTAATAAAACACTTCCATTTTGTGTATTGACCATTGGTAACTTCACTAGAGCATACATAACAACTGGAACTGGAAATTATACAAAAGTAAATTGGAAAGGATACTCAAGCCTCTGACACTGGCAAAATGGAAACCTTTGAGTCTCTCTTAGTGTTAAAGTGTGTGCAGTTTTTAACAATGGTTTTTACTTGACATTCTCTTTGTTGCAATTTTCAAGGTTATCAGTTGTTCGTGTCCTAGGATTGAAGTTGAAATCTGAGTCTATCACTGCTAACCATGGTGCCAGTGGTAAAGAGATCTTGAGAATGTCTGCTGCTGAGTCTTGGTGCAGATTTTCTTTTTTTTTTTTATTTTTGAGACAGAGTCTCTGTCACCCAGGCTGGAGTGCAGAAGTACAAACACAGATCACTGCAGCCTCGACCTCCTGGGCTCAAGTGATCCTCCTGCCTCAGCCCCATATGTAGCTGGGAACTACAGGTATGTGCCACCATGTCCAGCTAATTTCTCTATTTTTTTTTTTTTTTTTTTTTTTGTAGAGGCAGGGTTTTGCCATGTTGCCCAGGCTGGTCTCGAACTCCTGAGCTTAAGCAATCCACTCGCCTCAGCCTCCCAGAGTGCTGGGATTACAGGTGTGAGCCATTGTGCTCAATCATGGTGCAGGTTTTCAAAGACCAGGAATTATATTCATAATTTTAAGGTGGGGAATATAGCAAGTTTTCACATAGGTGTATGTAAGTCATCACATCATAGAAACCTGAGGAATTCAGTGACATTGATACTGGATTTTCATATATAAGTATACAGTTAAATGTTTACAATGTAGTAGGAACACATTTTAAATGTCAGGAACTGAACTAAGTATTTGAATTACATGGATTATCTCAAAAATTTTGAAATTTTTAAGCTTGGGTTGAATTATTTGAATTCATTCTGTTAGTCAAATGGTGGATATTTGAACCCATGTAGTCCTGAATTTGGCGTGTAGAGTGTTTTTCAGTTACCAGACTCTGTACTTTTAACTCCTATGTGTCATGCATAATTTCAGTCTCTTTTAAGAGCAGGTTTTCTCAACCTTGCCACTATTGACTTTCTAACACAATTTTGTTTAGTGGACCATCCCATGCGTTTTAGCATGTGTAGCAGCTAACCTGGGCTCTGCCACTACAGACCGGAAGCACTCCTCTCCAGTCCCACAGGCCATGAAAAAAATGTAGACATTACCAAATGTTCATTGGTGGGCAAAATTGCATCATTCCTAACTCCGTTGAGAATTACTCTAGATCCTCTGGCACAAATTACTGACCTTAAAGTTTAAAATTGTGTAAAGAAACAATGTAATGTTTTTCACGTAATTGAAAAACATTTTATTAAGCAACTCTAAATACTACATTAAGACATTAGTAATAACATTTTCTAGTATTGAGGATCATTTTATGGATCCTTAAAGATTCTTAGAGTAGTATCTTCTATTTGGTGTCTATGCTTGGATTTTGCAATGTAAGGATAAATACTAAATTTGGCATTAAATATGGTACGTCTTAATGAAGAAACTGTTACTGCTATTTAAGAAACTTCAATGACAACTAAAGAAATTGTCATTTAGAAATGCATCAGATATCAATGCTGCCAAGAAAGATAACATGCTCTTTTTATCTTAGAATGTTTAGAATTGTGCTTTTGCTTTTGCTGTGCTTTTTTTTTTTTTTTTTGAGACTGAGTCTTGTTCTGTCACCCAGGCTGGAGTGCAGTGGCATGATCTCGGCTGACTGCTTACTGCAACCTCTGCCTCCTGAGTTCAAGCTATTCTGCCTCAGCCACCTGAGTAGCTGGGATTACAGGTGCCTGGCAAATTTTTGTATTTTTAGTAGAGACAGTTTCACCACATTGGCCAGGCTGTTCTCGAACTCCTGACCACAAGCAATCTGCCTGTCTTGTCCTTTCCAAGTGCTGGGATCACAGTCGTGAACCACCAAACCTGGCCCTACTGTGCTTATTTATTTAGAAAACAGACTGCTTTGTTGGTTACTCATGTTAATGAAGTCAGTAGGCAAAGCTGCATTTAAATACAGAAGTCATTGAGTGGCATTTGCATGTATTTGAAAATTTGCAGTTTTCAGAATTTACAGATGCTTCCCAGTAGGTACTCGTCTTAGTCTACGTTGCTGTAAATGAATACCTGAAACTGGGTAATTTATACAGAAACAAAGGGTTATTTGGCACATGATTCTGCTGGCTGGAAGACTGGACATTTGGTGAAAGTCTCAGGCTGCTTCCACTCATGACAGAAGGCAGGGGTAGCTGGTGTTTGCAGAAATCACACAGACAAGAAGCAACAAGAGAAGGGGGAAGTGGCAGATTCTTTTTAATGACCAGCTCTCCTGGGAGCAAATATGAGTGAGAACTCACTAATCACTGAGAGGGCTACATGAAGCCATTCATGGGGGATCTGTTTTCATTACCCAAACACCTCCCAGTAAGCACCACCTCCAACATTAGGAATCAAATTTCTTTTTTTTTTTCCCCAGCTTTTAGACACTGAGTTCTCTTATGTTGCCCAGGCTGGAGTGTGGTGGCTATTCATAGGCACAAACGTAGTACACTGCAGCCTCCTGGCCTCAAGTGATCCTCCACACTGAGCCTTCCTAGTAGCTGGGATTACAGGCACATGCCACTGTGCCCAGTAGAGATCAAATTTCATGAGGTTTGTGGGAGACATGCATTCAAAATAGAGCAGTATTAAAAAAAAAAAACTAAAAATAGTTGTACTGAATTTTACTTCTTTCAAGTTTTTTATCCAACTCTGGTCAGATTTTATCCTTACCACGCCACTAAAAATGCTTCTGTTAAGGTTATCAGTGACCTCTGTAAATTCAAGTTGATCACCAGTATCACTTTGACCTAGCAGTTTGATACAGCTCCTCCTTGAAGCACTCTTCCCTCAGTTCCTGGAACACTGTACTGTTTTTGTTTCCCTTTTACATCACTGGCTTTTCTACTCAGTCTCTTGCTCATGTCCCTTTGTTTCCTGAGCTATTTTCTGTTCCATTTATTTGTCTATTTAGAAAGGGTCTTTCTCTGTCACCTAGGCTGGAGTATAGTGGCACATTCATGGCTCACTGTAGCCACCGCCTCCCAGGCTCAAGCCATCCTCCCACTTCAGCTTCCCAGGTAGCTGGGACCACAGGTGTGTGCCACCACACCCAGCTGGTTTTTAATTTTTTTTGTAGAGGCAAGGTCTCACTATGTTATCCAGGTTGGTCTGGAACTCTCAGTCTCAAGCGATCCTCCTGCCTTGGACTCCCAAAGTGTTGGGATGACAGGTGTGAGCCACTACACCTGGCTAAATGAGCTTTTTAAGGTAAGGCAATTACTATATATAATGGCAGAATAAATGTTACTTAAACGTTATTATAAACATTGAAATTCATTTATTCTCTTCCTTTAGAAATTTTAATGGCAAAATTCCAGAAGCCGTATTATATAAAACTTGGAAATAAAAGGCGTATTTGGTAAAAGCTTATTCAGCTGTCAACAATCTGATTAAATAATTTTTTTATTGCAAATATCATTGATTTCAACACATGAGCAAGGTGACTGCCTTTTACACCAGAGCTGTAAGTCTAAGAAGTGGTATGATTTATATTTCTCCCTAGGTTTGCTAAAGCAATGCCTGTCCACATAGCGTGCCATAATAATGTTCCACCCTCTCTGATTTGCATTATGACTCAATGAATTAAAATCTTGGTATGCAGGTCATCTCTCTTAGGTTGAAAATGATACTGAGTTAATCGATGCCTGATATTGAAGAATTATTTTATGCTATGTGAATGACAAACAGCATCTGGAGAAATTTATCTCAGGTCTCTTCCCCTGCTTTTGTTTTTTAATCTTAAAATGAAGCAGCTTTTCTGTTTGTTCTGAAGCAGAAAAGGAAAGGAATTAATTCTACAAAAGATTTTAGACCTCCATCCTAGGTGAAGATACATCGCAAACTTCTTAAAACTTTGCGAAAGAGTTATTTAATCTTCCCTGTTACATGCAGACAGTTCTAACTTATGTTAGTCCTTATGATTTTTTGACATTACAATGGTGCAAAAGCGATACGCATATTATGATATATGATCATTTACTCAATAAATTATATGAGATATTCAACACTTTATTATAAAATATGCTTTGTGTTAGATAATTTTGCCCAACTGTAGGCTAATATAATTGTTCTGAAAATGTTTTTAGGCTCAGCTATGATGTTTGGTAGGTTAGGTGTATTAAATGCATTTTCAAATTAGATGGGTTTATTGGGATGTAACTCCATTGTAAGTCTAGGGGCATTGGTACTATATTTAAACATCTTAATTTGCAAAGCGACCTTGTTAGAAGAATCCTGTTAAATTGCTTTAATACTCATATTTTCTTTTATTTTTTTCATCCGTTGTCTCAGAATGTGAAATACTATAATTTTAGGAAATTTGTCCGATGCTCTCTCTTATTTACCTGTAGGCAGTAGAGTGCTGGTAAATGTTTAACAACCAGATCTTCAGAAGGAAAAATTCTGATTTGTAGCATTTGCCTATTTCTGTGGTGTTAAATATTCGCACTATGATTGACCTTCCCCGAAAGAAGTCTGTCTTCTAATCCCTGGAATCTGAGAATATATTACATTACATGGCAAAAGAGAAGGAAGCAGATGAAATTAATGTTACTGATTGAGCTGACCTTAAAATAGGGAGATTATCCTGGATTATCTAAGTGAACCCAGTGTTATCAGAAGGGTTGTTACATGTTTCAAGAAGGAAGCTGAAGAAGAAAGAAGGAGGGCTGTTTGTGGAAGGATGATCAAAGACACGCAATGCTGCTGGCTTTGAAAATGGAGAAAGGAGGCCGTGAACCAAGGAATGTTCATGGCTACATCCAGAAGCTGGAAAAGCTGTTGCATGGATTTTCCTAGAGTTTCCAGAAAAGAATTCAGTCCAGTAAGAACCATGGCAGAATTCTAACCTACAGAACTGTGAGATAAATTTGTGTTGTTTTAAGCCACTAAATTTGTGGTAATTTGTTATAGAAATGGGCCGGGCGTGGTGGCTCACGCCTGTAATCCAAGCACCTGGGAGGCCAAGGCGGGCGGATCACCTGAGGTTGGGAGTTCAAGACCAGCCTGACCAACTGGTGAAACCCCGTCTTAAAAAAAAAAAAAAAAAATTTGTTATAGAAATGATAGAAAACTAGAAAACTAGGACGAGTGCAGTGAGTGGCTCACGCCTGTAATTCCAGCACAAAGCAGGCTGACTGAGTCCCAGTCATGTTGACCAGCCTGAGTGACATGGTGAAATCCCATCTCTACAAAAAAATACAAAAATTAGCCAGGTGTGATGGCGCATGCCTATAATCCCAGCTACTCGGAAGGCTGAGGCAGGAGTATTGTTTGAGGCTGGGAGGTAGAGACTGCAGTGAGCTGAGACTGTGCCATTGCGCTCCAGTGTGGGCAACAGAGGGAGACTCTGTCTCAAAAAAACAAAGGAAAGTAATATACACACAGTGCATGGTTCAAGTTATCATCTTGGCATTATTATTGTTATTATTTGAGATGGAGTTTCACTCTTGTCACCTAGGCAGGAGTACAGTGGTGCGATCTCGGCTCACTGCAACCTCCGTCTCCCAGGTTCAAGTGATTCTCCTCCCTCAGCATTCCAAGTAGCTAGGATTACAGGCACCCGCCACCATGACTGGCTAATTTTTGTATTTTTGGTAGAAATGGGTATTTTACCATATCGGCCAGGCTGGTCTCGAACTCCTGACCTCAGATGATCTGCAAAGTACTGGGATTACAGGCATGAGCCACCACACCCGGCTCTTCTTGGCATCTTGGCATCTTGGCATCTTGGCATTATTGACCACAGGTTGGGAAGTGGTGAGAGCACTTAGTTCTTGGGAGCTGGTATGAGGTGGATCTAGCACACCACTGGGTGGACTCAAATAAAAAAGTTTTGTTCATTTTCTCATTCTATTTCATAGCAGAATATAAGCTAGATGACAAAGTAACTAACTGAAAATCCCGCAATATAACTAAGCTGTTTCCTGATACTCTTTACTTTTTGTTTTGTTTTTTAAGGACCCAAAGCAGTTGGAAGATAGGAAGTGAGCAATTAGGAAGGAGGAAAGAAATGAGACAGGACCATCACATGGAACACCTCAGGAGGTCTTTTCATGTAGATTGTGGTACAAATGATGTCCCATGGGGTTGAGCAAAGCTGTGTTCCTGAGAGGGGAAAGACTCAATTCAAGCTGTTTTTCCTCTGCTCTTGCAGCACTATCAGCACCCATCAACACAGAAGACTTCTGTGACCAAATGTGTGTATGGGTTCAGGGATTTCTCCCTATCACCAATCAAGCAATTAATTCCGCAGCAGACACCGCTGAGTGTCCTCCAATTCAATTCTGATTCTTCCTACTTAGAGACAGTGTCAGATCCCACAGGCTGAGAGTTCGTTTCCCCAAGACTGTCCCCCACAAAGACCAGTCAGTCACAAGTCCAGACCTCTAGAACTTCAGATCAGCTGGTTCCAAGTTGGGGATCCCATGACCCATCTTTGGGTTCAGTTAATTTGCTAGAGCAGCTCACAGAACTCAAGGTAAGACTCATGTTTACCAGTTTATTTTAAAGGATATTACAAATGATACAGTGAAGAGTTGCATAGAGCACGGTCTGGGAAAAGGGGCTTAGAGCGTCCATGCCTTCCCTGAGCACACCATCCTCCAGGAACCTCCAGGTGTTCAGTTATCCAAAAGGTCTCTGAGACCTTTTATGGAGACTTCATTTGATAGGCATGATTGGCATTCATGTAGAAATGTGATTGGACAAAAAAAGTATGATCTAATATTAATGGGCTGAGTGGGGGATACCCAGCAAGGCCCGCCTGTTCACATTCTTACTGGCTTCTCTGTGCGGCATTCCTTCCTTCAGGGGATAGGACAGAACCTCTTTTGAAATGAGGGTCTTATGAACCACAATCAGATTAGAGGCCTGCCTTGAGTTGGTGAAAGAAGGCCCAGGGAAACTGACAGGGTTTCTGTTTTCTGAGGCCTGCTTCTGAGGCTTAAATTGCCCCAACATTATAACAAAAGACCGTAACAAGGGATATGGGAATTTATTAGCCAGGAACTGTGGCCGAAAACCAATGTGTGTACATACTATAATATCACAGTTTTGAGATTTTACACAAATATGAATAATGAATTTACTTTTATTTTAGGGATCAGGTCTCGCTCTGTTGCCTAGGCTGGAGTGCAGTGGCACCATCATAGCTCACTGCAGCCTCAACTCAAGTGATCCTCCTGCCTTAGCCTTCCAGGTAGCTAGGACTACAGCTCTTTTTTTTTTTTTTTTTTTTGATAGATCCAGAGGTCTTACTATGTTGACTAGGCTTGTCTTGAACTCTTGGCCGAAGTGATCCTCCAGCCTTGGCCTGCCACAGTGCTGGGATTATAGGCATGAGCCACCACACCTAGCCCCTCAAAAGATGGTTAAGATTTTTGCACAAATATGACAGCTGCTGTTTTTCAATAAGTTTTTATTTTTTAAAAATTTTACTTCTTATTTCTTTTTTTAAACTCAACTGACATAATGTGCTGAGTTTTTTGCCGGGCACAGGAATACAAAGATGAGAGTCACTTTAAGAACTTACAGTTAAGTTGGGGGAAATAAACAATGATCTTTCGTAGTGATAAGTGCATAGCAGTAGTTAAAAGTCACAGTTCAGAGGAAGGATTTTTTTTTTCTTGAGACGGAGTCTCACTCTGTTACCAGGCTGGAGTATAGTGGTGCCTTCTCGGCTCACTGCAACCTCTGCCTCCTGGATTCAAGTGATTCTTGGGCCTCAGCCCCTCAGTAGCTGGGATTACAGGCACATGCCACCACACCCAGTTAACTTTTGTATTTTTAGTAGAGATGGGGTTTTACCATGTTGGCCAGGATGGTCTTGACCTCCTGAACTCGTGATCTGCCTGCCTTGGCCTCCCAAAGTGCTGGGATTACAGGCATAAGCCACTGCAGGCCTGGCCAGATTTTTTGTTTGGGGGCTCTGTGTGTGTGTGTGTGTGTGTGTGTGTGTGTGTGTGTGTGTATGTATGTAGAGAGATAGAGTTGTTGGGTAGGAAAATTTTCCCTGAGCAAGTGACAGGTAAATTTGCCTTTGAAGAAGCAAATCAGCCAGAAGGATGAGGGCTAGACTGGGACAATTTCAGCTGCTTAATTTATGGGGCCTAGTGCAAATGGCAACTTGGAGTACCTTGTATAAAAATTATTAAGAATTACGACACTGACAGCATGGCATTAAACCAAGTTTTGGGTCTTGTGAACACAGGGGCCTACACACAAATCTCATGCCTATCAGGCTGGCACTCGTTGAGGGTAAGAAATTCCAGGTGGAAGAGGTAGTCTATACAAAAGCATAGAGGCATGTGTTTGGGGTCTTGTTAGATTACGGTGTGTATAGATGGGTATACCATAAATATGGGTTTGCAGGTGCTACTATGGAGAAGGACAGCGCAACAGAAGAGATGGCACAGTGGGTTGGTATTGTGTCAATTTAGTTAAGCTGGTACTGGCTTTCCCAGGATTCCCTATTCTGCATATTCAGGAATACTGTGGGCCACAAGAGATATTTCACATGAGATGTGGAAAAAAAAAAGAAATACAACAGCAACCATAATCAATTTAAACTTGGAAGGTCTGTGGAGGGCACCAGCAAAACTTTTCCCGAGCAAATGGCAGATGAGTTTGGCTTTGAAGAAAGCCACAGATCACCCACATTGTTCCTTATCTCCTAGCTTACCTGTGCCATGGGGCAGCAGCAGCCCTGTAGCTCCTTCATCTCCCTTCAGCCCTCTTCCTTAAGCTTCTCAAGCTTCCCATAACAGAGGGCACCAGCTTCTCCTGCATATCACCTGCACATCCCATCACATTTTGAAGCTTGTAGGTATTAAGAGTCCCTTACAGGTTCCACTTCATCTTTGTGGGTTCCAATTTGTCTTCTCAGCTTCTACTTGGTCTTTTTTCTACTCAATTTTACATTTATTTTTTTTTCTTTTCTGTTTAAGCTGTTTTGACCTTTTTACCTTTTTAATTTTTAAAAAAAATTCTATATATTTGTGGGGTCCAAGTGCAATTTTGCCACATTGATATATTGCATTATGGTGAAGTCAGGGCCTTCAGCGCATCCATCGCTGGAGCAATGCACATTGTACCCAACAAGTAACCTTCCCATCATCCACCCCTTCTTCACCCACCACCCCTTTGAGTCTCCATTGTCTATTATTCCACACTCTGCTTCTGCGTTACACATTATTTAGCTCCCATAAGATTAAAAACTTTTGGCCAGGAGCTGAAGTAATTTTCTTAATTAAAAAGTAATAATCATATAGAACAAAAAGGATGGGGTTTGGAATTATATACTTTGGTTTCAGTCCCTGCGCAGTCACTTATTAGCTGTTTGTTCATGGCAGTGTCTTACTCAGAGTTCTCTAGAACACGGAGCCCAAGACAAAGTCTTGCAGGCATAGTAGTTCACCTGGGATCTCGAGTGGTCAAGAGGAGTGATGAAACAAGAAAGAAAGACAAGCCAATACGAAGATGGGTTATTGTGTTGTCCATCACTATGGGTGACTGATGCTTCATGTCATAAGACTTCTCAGATGCCTTATGAAATGCATCACGGAACTCTCTGCCTAAAGAATGAAGGCAATGGGAACCTTTATCTTTTGGCTCCTGTCTTCCATTGGTCAAGGATGGCGTAGCAGGCATTAATTCCCCTGGACTTCTGAGTCGTACGTGTATGAGTGCCAAGTGCATCACAGAGTCAGAGAAGTGGGCGGTGCTTAGCACCTGCCCAAGGTGAGATGCACAAGATGCTGTCAGGCTGCACTTGCATGAAGCTGGTTGAAGCCTGCTTAGAATTGGTTGCCGTAGCAGTGGCTGGAACAAGAGATGAAGCTGAGAGAATTTGAAGTGGCATGCTAGATGTATCTGACATAAAACCATTTTACATAGTTTTGAGACTCACTCTACATCTGTACAATGATATCTGTCTCACAGATTTGTGGTGGCAATATTCAGTGAATTAATATATGCAAAACTTGAAAGAGTTGCCTTTATTTTCTTTTCTTCCTCACTACTCATGTTGCTTATGTCTCCATCACTCTGCTGATACGGCTCCCCCCTGAGGTTATTATTGATCTCTTTATTGCTAAATCGAATGGTCATTATTAATTTTTTGCATCCTGTCTTACGTAATGTCTCCACTGCATTTGGTACTATAGAGCTCTCTCTCTCTCTGTTTTAAGTAAAGAAACCCCCTCACAGAACAGACTTTGTGTGAACAACATGGCTGTTTTTCACCAGGGTGAAGGTGGGCTAAGGCTGAAAAGGGCGTTAACGAAGGGCGGTGGGATAGGAGTTGGTTTTATAGGTTGGGGCAGATCTTTTGGGGAGGTGGCAGGGGTGTTACAGAGTAAGATCAGTTACAGTGGTGGGGGCAGGAGCAAGGAATATACATTGCCATAAGTTCAGTTACAATGGCAGGTGGGGTAAGGTGTAAGAGTAGTTAAGATGGTAGGGTGGCGCGAGGGGGATATTCACAGAGCAAGAACAGTTAACATGGCAGGGTGGGGTGAAGAGTATTTACATTAGCACAATAACAGTTGAGTGGCAGAGTGGGGGTGAGCCATCTTAACTGGGGGAGCTCCGCTGGGCTATTAGGGATAATGGCTAAGCCAGGCAGGGGGTCGGGGGTTATCAGCTGAGGCAGGCAAGACTTCAGACTTTTCTGGGTCCGGACTTGCACTTGGAGGCCTGACAGAAAGATCACCTGAGCCCAGGAAGTCGAGGTTGCAGTGCCACTGCACTCCAGCCTGGGTGACAGACTGAGACTCTGTCTCAAAAAATAAAATAAAATAAAAATCCTATTTCTCTATTACACACATCCTGAGTGCAGCACTTAGGTTTTCTACATATACATGTAAACAAGGCCCATCTTTGTTTTGTTTATTACTGTATCTCCAGGGCCTGACAGTACCTGGTATGTAATAGGCCTACAAGTATTCAGTGATTGAATATATTGAACATAATGCAATTGCAGAGGCTTGATGTATAGACATTTTCTCCGTGACAGTATAATTTAATTTGTAGATGGTAACTGAATTTTGAATGAATGTTTAGAAGTGGAAACTGAAGTGCTTGTGGGTTATTAAAATGAAAATAAAATGTAGTAAAGTGTTTTTTTATAAGCACCTAAGGGATCATATATAAAACAGCAATAAAATAGCTATTGAAGAAGCCCTAATTACTGATAATTGTTTACCGTGTAGACACCTTACGTGATGTTTCTAGATGGACGCTATTAATTTGAATTAGTCTAAAAAAATAATATATATAGGCATTTATACTTTATCATTATAATGTGGCAATATACACCCTCTTTTTTTAACTAGAATCCCATATTGCCTAACAGTCACGAATAAATTTATAGACTTGTTTTTCATAATGAAGCAAAATGACTACGAGCATGAAATGTCCTCTTCTTTTAGTTTCATTACTGCAGGCAAATAAAACAAAGAACCTAGTGGATAAGGAGAATAAGTTATGCCATGGAGAAATATGAAATAGATGCCTGTTATTAATTTTCAGATTCAGAAACAAGTAAACAAAATGGATCATATTATCAGCTCGTATTGGTGCAAAAAATGATTTTAATTCTAGTTTTGAGCTCAAATTTCAAATAAGTTTAATTTTGAGTTCCAATAAATATTTCCAGGAGAAGGAAATGGGTATGATATTTGCTGATGTCTCAATATGCAGACACGATCATGATCACAGATCATGAACAAGCGAAGGAGGGACCGTGCAATTTGTTCATTAGAATGCAGTGAGAATGTGTTCGCCAGAAAAAAACAGAGGCACATTTTAGCTAATTTATATCGCTTCTTAAAAGCACAAACCTAATGAAATATTGTATTAGGAAGGAAATGCTTAGAAAGCAAAGAACATGTGGAAGCATTGAATAATCAGATTGCTAGGGATAAAAAATAAAGCTTAGGGAATTAGAAGGATTAATTTTGCTCTTGCTTCTGTAATGAATAGAAAGGGGAGGAGAAAAGACTTGTGTTTAAATGTGCAAGGCTATTTACATGGGTCATCTCACTTTTTGTCCTAGCATCAGTCCTATTGAGCTGCTATTTTTTCCCCATTTTCACGTAAGAAAAATAAGCCTCAAGAAGTCAAACAGAATAACTTTTCAAAGTCATACTATTAGTTTGTAAGAGAGGCATTTCAATTCAAGTGTACAAGCTTCCCAAATTCATTCTTTCCCCACTATATTATGCCTCTTCTTTGGCAAGATCCTGTCCACTTGTAGCAATACTTGTTGGGGTAACCCACAGAGAAGTGTCAATTATTTCGAGTCCTAAAGTCAATGGCAAAATAATCTAGCTTTACAAATCTGCAACCCGATGTGAGTGGCTTACCTTGCCTTAACTGTAGCTTGCTTTGTTCATTGCTTTTGGGTTATTTTTATCCATCTTTAACAGTTGAGAAAGCTAGAGTTAAGTAAATTACCTATGGTTACATAGACCATAAATTACTGAATTGGGATTTGAAACCAGGCAGGGTAACTCCAGAGCACAAACACTTAACCACTGTGCTAAAATGCCAGGCCTCATAGAGGAGGAAATGTAATTTTTCCTTCGTACCAAAGATTTCATTATCTTCTTGTGATTTATGTTGCTTGCAGAAAAGTTGCTGGGAGGTATATATGTGAGTGGGCATATATATGTGAGGGAGTAGAGAGGGGAAGCAGACTCAAGTGCAGTTAATTCATTACCTTGGTGATTGCTTTATGGCTCACATCTGTTTTCTGTATATGGGTGGGAAGCGGGAAAACAAAAGTATATAATGGTAAATAGGGATATAAGGTTTATAAGGTATACAGTTTGTAGCATAGGATATGTAATCTGATAGCAAAAGATAAGACTGAAAGCATGTGTTGAGGACAGATCATGAAAGGAATGAATAATAAGATTGGATTTTGGAATTTTATGTGGTAGCTGAAGAGAAATATTTATGATTGGCACAATCAGAGACTTGCTTTTGAGAGATTCATCTGGCATAGTTGTACAGGGTGAATTGCACAGAAGAGACATAGGAATTAGGAAATCCAACTGAAGGGCTATTTAAAAAATAATTTATACTATGTGTATTTATTAGAGAAACATTAATTGTTACAACAGATAAAACCTCCTGTTAGTCAGCTTTGGTTGGCATAACAAAATACACGGACTGGGTGGCTTAAACAACAGAAATTTATTTTTCTCACTGTTCTGGAGGCTGGAATCCAAGATTAAGGTCTCCACATTGTTCAGTTTCTAGTGAGGGCTCTTTTCCTGGTTTGCAGATGGCGACCTTCTCTATGTTATCACATGACAGAGAGAGACAGAACTCTCTGGTGTCCCTTCTTATAAGGGCACTCATCCCATCATGAAGGACCCACCTTCATGACTTCATCTTACCCTAATTACCTCTCAAATGCTCCACCTTAATTGCTACCACCTTGGGGGTTAGGTCATCAACATGTGAGTTTTGGGAGAATTCATTCAATCCATAATATGCCAAATCTCCATGGTTGAACACAATAGACTTTGGTGAAGTTCAAAACAGGTGTTTTTGACTGGGAAAAGGCTTTCAATATGTATTATTTAGGCAACTTTCTGTGGTGCGGCTCTGTCCTCTTGTAGGGCTTAGAATTCTCTGCATTAATTCGTGAATTCATTAAAGAGAATGGAAGATCACGCATGGGAGATTTTTCTTTTTCTTTTTTTTTTTGAGTCAGAGCCTTACTCTGCTGTCCAGGCTACAGTGCAATGGCACAATCTTGGCTCACTGCAACCTCTGCCTCCCAGGTTCATGTGATTCTCCTGCCTCAGCCTCCCAAGTAGCTGGGATTGCAAGTTCCTGCCACCATGCCCAGCTAATTTTTGTATTTTTAGTAGAGATGGGGTTTTGCCATATTGGCCATTCTGGTCTTGAACTCCTGACCTCAGGTAATCCGCCTGCCTCGGGCTCCCAAAGTACTGGGATTACAGGTGTGAGCCACCATTCCCGGCTCCACTACATGGGAGGTTTTATAGACCATGTCTAGAACTGGTTCATTCATATCACTTCTGTCATACTCCTTAGATGATAACTCATTCATAAGTCCAAAGCTGACTGCAAGGGAGACTGGAATATGTACGTTAGCTGTATCAGTCAAGATAGGCTAAGTTATGCTACAGTAAAAAGCAACAACAAAAATTTCACTGGTTTCGTAACAGAATTTTATCTACAGGGAGACATGTGTAGTAATTTCTAAGTTTGGTCTGAATAAAGCTCCTCTTGATGCAGAGACTTAAGAACTATAGTAGAGCCGGGCGCGGTGGTTCACGCCTGTAATCCCAGCACTTTGGGAGGCCGAGGCGGGTGGATCACGAGGTCAAGAGATCGAGACCATCCTGGTCAACATGGTGAAACCCCGTCTCTACTAAAAATTCAAAAAATTAGCTGGGCGTGGTGGCGCATGCCTGTAATCCCAGCTACTTGGGAGGCTGAGGCAGGAGAATTGCTTGAACCCAGGAGGCGGAGGTTGCGGTGAGCCGAGATTGCGCCATTGTACTCCAGCCTGGCTAACAAGAGCGAAACTCCGTCTCAAAAAAATAATAATAAAGAAAAATAAAAAAAAGAACTGTAGTAGAAGCTGTTTACATCCCATAAACTCAATATATAAGGGTATGACAGGGACAGGACAACCATAATAAACATTCCCATTCAGAAAGAGGAAAAATGGGACCACACAGTAGTCACTGGTCCATTAAATCTCTCCATGTTATAAGCAGATTCCCTATCTTAGACATAGCTTCATGCTCCTTGATGAGGTCAATCTGCTTTCCAGGAGGTGCTGCCCAGTTCATTGTTCTCTGTGGCTCTTTCTTTGTATCTTAATTGGAGTATCTTGGAATTTCTTTTCTTTTCTTTTCTTTTTGCTTAAGCTTTTATTTTAAATTCAGAGATACAAGTACAGGTTTATTGCATAATACACTTGTGTTATGAGGGTTTGTTGTACAGATTATTTCATTACCCAGGTATTGCCTAGTACCCATTAGTTACTTTTTCCTGATCCTCTCCCTCTTCCTACCCTGCACTCCCCAGTGTGTGTTGTTGCCTTCTGTATGTTCATGTGTTCTCATCATTTAGCTTCCACTTCTAAGCGAGGACATGCAGAAGCTGATTTTCTATTCCTGTGTTAGTTTGCTAAGGATATTGGCTTCCAGCTCCATCCATGTCCCTGCAAAGGATATGATCTCCTTCTCTTTTATGGCTGCATAGTATTTCATGGTATGTATGTACCACGTTTTCGTTTCTTTTTTTTTTTAAGATGGGGTTTCACCATGTTGGCCAGGCTGGTCTTGAATTCCTGACCTCAGGTGATCCACCTACCTTGGCCTCCCAAAGTGCTAGGATTACAGGCATAAGCCACTATGCCGTGCCTACCACGTTTTCTTTATCCAGTTATCATTGATGGATATTTAGGTTAATTCCATGTCTTTGTAGTTGTGAATAGTGCTGCAATGAACATACACATACAAGTGTCTTTTTTTTTTTTTTTTGAGGCAGAGTCTTGCTCTGTTGCCCAGGCTGGAGTCCAGTGGCACAATCTCAGCTCACTGCAACATCTGTCTCCTGGGTTGAAGAGATTCTTGTGCCTCAGCCTCCCAAGTTGCTGGGATTACAGGTGTGTGTCACTATGCCAGATCAATTTTTGCATTTTTAGTAGATGGGTTTTCACCATGTTGGCCAGGTTGGTCTTGAACTCCTGGCCTCAAGTGTTCCACCTGCCTTGGCCTCCCAAAATGCTGGGATTACAGGCATGAGTCACCACACCTAGCCCATTTATGTGTCTTTATAATAAAATGATCTATACTTCTTTTGGTATACACCCAGTGGATTGCTGGATCGAATGATATTTCTGTCCTCAGGTCTTTGAGGAATCGCCACACTGTCTTCCACAATGGCTGAAGTAATGTCCACTCCCACCAACAGTGTATAACTGTTTATTTTTCTCTGCAATGTCACCAGCAACAAAGGTGTAATATAGAGCATCTGTGAGGAACTTAAACAAATTTACAAGAAAAAAAAAAACATTAAAAAGTGGGCAAAGGACATGAACAGACACTTTTCAAAAGAAGAGCATACATGTGGCCAATAATCATAGGAAAAAAGCTCAACTTCATTGATCATTAGAGATCTTCCTTTTTAAAGGTTTTTCTGTCCAGGCAAATCCTAGCAGTTTTGGAGCCAAGGTGGGAGGATTGCTTAAGTCCAGGAGTTCAAGACCAGCCTGGACAATGAAGTGAGACCCTGTCTCTACAGAAAACTTTAAAGATTAGCCAGACATGATGGCACATGCCTGTAGTCCCAAATACTTGGGAAGCTGAGGCAGGAGGATATCTTGAGCCTAGGCAGTCAAGGCTGTGGTGAGCTGTGTTCATGCCACAGCACTCCAGCCTGGGTCACAGAGTGAGACCCTGTCTCAAAAAAAAAAAAAATTCTTCTTTACCATTATTATTCTTGATTTCATCTAAAATTGACTTTGGAGAATTTGTCCTCGTTGGAGTCTGAATAGTCTTTTTTATTTTTATTTTATTTTTATCCTGCTTGCTATCCAAAGAAGTTTGGAGGTCAAGGGTCAGTCTAAGTTTCAAATAATCACAGATAATTCTAGTCTAGGTTCATAATTTATTTGACAGAAAAATGCTCTTGTAAGCATAATAGAATTTTAATCAGATTCCAGTTCTTTCTGTGTGCCAATGACACACCCCAGTTCTTTTGCAGCATATTTAGATGTATTATACATATTTTCTTCCTCATCCCCTCTGCTTTTTCTCCACCTCTCTTTCTGTTACTGTCTCTATCACTTTCATCATTCTCTCTTTGTGTCTTAACTTAATTGGATTTATCAGACTTCAGGGGGAAAAGCACATCTTTATTTTCCCTGAGTCAGAAAAAATGATTTACAACCCTTAGATTTGATCTGTCTTCCAAAGGGCTGAGTGTTAATCATTCTTTTTCACTCAAAGATCTTCTCTGTTGTATCTTTCACAACTTGCGTTGAAGAGAGTTACTTCTTCTCTGCCTACAAATCACTGAATTTGTGCACTCTCTCTAAATTGTATATTCCTGCTTGTTTCCAGCCAATTATTTTCATGAGCTTCTTATTTTCTTGTAATATCTCACTGAATGTAGTCAACTGTAGCCAAAACACTGCTAAACTTCTCTTTTCTACCTCTTCCCTTAAAGCCACAAGATCACTAGCTGTATCACCTTTCATTTATTTCAGGTGACAACATTATCGAAGTTTTGCCGCGGGATAGTATTGAAAAACTGTGTTTTCAGTCTCTGAGAAGACTTTCCTCATCACCTGCTGCCTGGACCTAATGCCACATTTACTAGGTTTCGTTGTTATGGCAGCATCTGTCCGGTTTGTACCTATGTATGCATTTCTTAAGGTAGACCAGATTATGTTATAGAATCAAAAACTACCAAATCAGTGGCTTATTCAACCAAAATTTATTTTTCTTTGATGCTACATGCTTAGTGTGGGTTGGGTGAGAGTTTCTCTTCATATTCACTCTGGAATCAAGGCTATCGGAAGTTTCATGTAAATACTTAATTCCAGAATCACAGAGTAAATAAATAATTCCAGTTTGCTTGGCTCTTTCCCATGTTTACTCCTGAAAACCCTGTATCAGAGAAACCCCCAGTAGTTCCAATTAAACCAGGGCAGTTTTTCTTGGGACTATTTTTGTTTTAAAATAAAAAGTCCTGTGTCCCAGAAACTCTCTCTGTCCTGGGAAAATTAGAATGGTTGATTACCCCCACACCATCACTGCAGCAGTGGGAAGAAAACTTGACTCTTTTTTTTTTTTTTTTTTTTTTTTAGACAGAGTCTCACTCTGTCGCCCGGTGCCAGGCTGGAGTGCAGTGGCACAATCTCGGCTTACTGCAACCTCCACCTCCCGGGTTCAAGCAATTCTCCTGCCTCTGCCTCCCGAGTAGCTGGGACTACAGGCGCATGCCACCAAGCCCAGCTAATTTTTTTTGTATTTTTAGTAGAGACGGGGTTTCACCATGTTGGCCAGAATGGTCTCGATCTCTTGACCCGTGATCCGCCCACCTCGGCCTCCCAAAGTGCTGGATTACAGGCTTGAGCAACCACACCCGGCAGAAAACTTGACTCTTAAGGCATCTGCTCAATAATGGCATCTACTACTTCCTCTCTCTTTTATAGGCCAATGCAAGTTATACAGCTATGCCTAAAATAAAAGTGGCAGGAAAGAGCAACTGACCATGTGTCTGTAAGTCAGAGAGTCATAAATATTTAATAAATACCACAAAAGACTGACACACTAGCTCTATGCCTAAGAAGACAAATTGGTTTGATAAGCAGCTGGTCTAACTTTCATTTATAAAAGATATTGTCATGGCTTAAGGTACTAAAACAAACAAAAAGTTGAATAAATAAAATCAGTATAAAAATGATAAAAGTAGATGTTTGGAAAAGAATCCCAGAAAATAAATCAGATCTAAAAGATAACAGGATATGCCTTTGAACTATAAATTTAACAACAAATGCCTTCTTGGTTTTAGTGAGTATATGTATGTATCTAGATATCCATGTGGTAGTGGAGGTAATGCATAAGATCTATTACTTTCTGAGAATGAAATTTTGAAGAATATATAGGCAATGAATGCAAATTAGCCACAAGTAGAAATTACTGTCTCTGAACTTAGTGAATGTGAGAATGAGGCTTAGAGTTTCCAAGTCTGCCAGTTTGGGCTTACAATGGCATTCATTTATTTATTCATTCATTCATTTATTTATTCATCTATTCATTTAGTCAATGAATATTTATTTAATGGCAAGCACTGTGTTAGAGACTAGGGATGTACAATGATGAGACATAATGTCCCTGTTATTGGAGAGTCAGATAAACAAATAGTTGTAAGTTGTGATAAGTACTATGAAGGGAATTTGCAAGATGATAAGATGTAGTATAACATAGAGGGCAAAGAAGAGGTAAGAAGACTTTTGAACTGGGTCATAAGGGTCATTTTTTGTAAGGGGAGTCATACAAGCTGAAACCCCTAAAGGGCAGAAATTAGCTAGCAAAGGAAAAGCTTGGTGGAATAGTTTTATAGCCACATGTGTCAGCAAATGCAAAGACACTGCAACTTAGATGAGGAACCAAATGGACTGGGTGCGGTGGCTCACACTTGTAATCTTAGCACTTTAGGAAGCTGAGGCGGGTGAATCACTTGAGGCCAGGAATTTGAGATCAGCCTGGCCAACATGGCAAAACCCTGCCTCTACTAAAAATACAAAAAAAAAAAAAAAGGAACCAAATGAGGCCCATGTGACTAGAATGAAGCCACAAGAAAAACTGCAACAAAAAGAAATGGGAAAGAAAGTGGGAGCCAAATCAGGTTTAAGAGTTTGAATTTTATGCTGACAAAGATTTGTATTCAGGAAGTGATATTATCTGCTCCTCTATTTCTCAGAGAACAACCTGCTTGCTGTTTGGAAAATGGATGGGAGAGGTCAAGAGTGAAAGACCCCCTCCCGGGGGAACTTTCCATCTCAGCAGGTTTCTAACCCTCCCCCTCTCGCCATCTTAGCAGTTCCCCAGCACCAACCCCTCCCAGGAACTATTAAACTCAGTAGTTCCCAGCACCTCCACTCCTGCACAGCCCTTCACACTGGAGGCATCTGCTGGCTTGCAGGCCATAAAAATCCCCTTTGCTACACCATGGGTGCTGTGCGTGAATTTTGGGTGCAGTCCGGCAGCTTTCCCTTGCTCTTAATAAAGCTTGTGCCAGCACCTGGTGTTTCTGCCCTGTCTTTAATTTCTATCACCTATGTGAACAAAGAATGGGCAACCTCGATTGTCTTCTCCTGTTGGGGGCACCTCTCAGAGAGGAAGGACTGCTGATGGGTGTGGAGCACCGCTGTGGGTGTGCAGGGGGGGACAAGGTTTGGTTACTGGTACTGTCCAGGGAGGTGCTGAGGTCCTGGTTCAGAGGGCCTTGAGTAGGGTGGAGGTAATTCCTGATCCTCCGCTGGGGTGGGGAGAATGGCTGGCCCAGAAGGGGCTTTCTTTGGGCCAGCTAACATGACCTGAAGTCTAGCCTGTTTATGCAGCATTTTAGCCACGGAGGGGGTTGTTGGACTAAATCCAACCATTGGTTAATGTATGGAAACTGGTCAGGGTGTCCAGGACTTCCTGCTACTATTTTCCATACAGCCTGGGTAATTTTTTTTTTTAGTTGTAGGTCCCAGTGTCAGGCCACCCAATTCGAAAAGACAGCCATTGTAGTTTACATAAAGAGCAGAGTTCTCCAGGGGTTAATTTTACCCCCATATTGGCCTGAAAACCCTACCTTGAAGTTGGCTGTCATGCATTGGAGGGGGGTACAAGGCCAGGAGTTAGACAACCTCATTTGGTTTTTCCTTCAGCTTTTGAATTTCCCCAAGAGATTTCACTAATTTAAGACTGGCTTCACTGAGGATTTGAACCAACAAACTTGCAGTTGCAAATGCTGCACCCTGAGGCAGTGTGGCCTGCCTGAAAGCCGGGTGGGGCTGGGGGCCAGCAGAAAAAGAAAAAAAAACAAAAAAACACTTTTTGCGTCAGTTTAAAACGAAGCTTGCAGCTGCTGGGCCGGCTGCGAGTTCCCACCCCTGCGGCTTTTGGTCACGTTGACACAGGCACCCTAAAAAGCATTAAATTCCTCTCTCCCTATCTTTCTTCTCTCTCTCTGTCTCTCACTCTCTCTCCCTGTTGCTGTCTCTCCTGTTTCTCCACTCTCTTCTCTGTCTCCTCTCTCCTCTCTCTCTCCCTGTCTGTCTCTTCTCTCCTTTCTCCACTCTCTTCTCTCTCTCCCTGTCTCTGTCTCTTCTCTCCTCTTTCTCCACTCTCTTCTGTCTCCTCTCTCCTCTCTCTCTCTGTCTCTCTCTCATCTCTGTCTACTCTGTCTCTTTTCTATCTCCTCTTTCCTTTTCCCTCCCCTACTTTCTTGTCCTCTCTCCTCTTTCCCTCCCTGTCTGCTTCTTTTGACAGAAGAGACAATTACTCCTTTTTTACCTTAAATGGGCAAAGAGGGCTGGTAGTTTCTTATTTAAAGTTTGATTCCCTAACACAGAGAAAAAAACTACACCCAAGTCGTTGGGGGCAGAGATTTGTCTCGGACATGAAAGAAAGGAAGAATGAGGCCTCAGTGATAGAATAAGAAGAAAAGGAAAGAGAACAGATTTATTTCCAGGGGTGTAAACTCAATTAGAGTTCCTTGAAGTCAGTGGTCACTTAGCCAATGGAGAATCTTATCCACCTCAAGAGTAACAGGTCTAAACCACTGTATATCAGCCAACAGGAGTCTAACAAAACTGGTGAATTTACAATAAAGACAGAACCACATATAGGATTGACAGACAAAGGATGGGGTGCCCCCCAGATGGGAGACCAGTCTGAGGCCTGCCTGGCCATGTCCCCAGAGGCATGTGTCAGAGCATCTTGGCTAAGGTGTACCCCGGGCCTGGTCACCTCAGAAATTTTAGTCCTGAGGTGAATCACCGCTATGCCTTATGACATCCCCGTGGAACCGCAGGTGAAGGCCCACACAAGCCCCGTAGCCTTCCAGCCGTGGGACCACATATATACACACTCACTCTCTCACTCACACCGAGGTTACGGAAAACAACCGAAAACTAAATTACTTGAGCCTCCAGTGAGGCAACCCAAGCCTCCAGTGAGGCAAACTGAGCCGCTAGTGAGGTAACCCGAGCCTCTAGTGAGGCAACCTGAGCCTCCAGTGAGGCAAACTGAGCCGCTAGTGAGGTAACCCGAGCCTCTAGTGAGGTAATCTGAGCCTCCAGTGAGGTAACCTGAGCCTCCAGTGAAGCAAACTGAGCCGCTAGTGAGGTAACCCGAGCCTCTAGTGAGGTAACCTGAGCCTCCAGTGAGGCAACCTGAGCCTCCAGTGACGTCTCACGGTAGGCTTGCCTGGTCAGAGTTGCAATGACCGCATCTGGTCCCCCGACTCAGGCCCCTCTGACAGACCGGTCCCCAGACCTGATTTACCTCCGGAGGTTCTCAGGATCCTGAGAAATTTCAGGTGAATGTCGGCCGGGTAGTCGCTGATCCTCCACGGGGCTGGAACTCTGGGGCCCTGGAACATCTCAGGGGGCACCTCCCCTAGAGGTCCCCGAGGTGGGAGCGGCCGCCTGGGCGAGACTCTGACATGGCTTTTGTCTGGTGATGGACGAAGATAAAGTCTCGGTGGGACCTCCAAAATGTACTGGCCCGAGCATAGAAAGTCAACACCAAGACAAAAGTATGCCAAATTACAGGGTCTTTATTGCTGGTGGCCACAGACGACTCACGTCTCTCCAACCTGTGGCCCCGAAAGGAGGGTGTCAAGAACTTTTATACCCATAAAAATCATCTTGGGAATGAGAGTGAGGGGCGGGGGTGGGGGTGAGGGGCTTCAGACATTCCAAGGGCTCGTGGATTCTGTAATCACCTTCTGGGCGGAGATAGGGGTGAGGGGCGGGGGTTGGGTGGGGGGCTTCAGACATTCTGAGGGTCAGGGGACTTTTGACATTCTGATTGTTACTTAAGCAGTTCACAAAACTCAAGATAAGCATTTGTTTACACATTGTCTGGGTAGGGTGGAAATTACAAATCGCAGGGGCCAAGATAGCGTGGGTTTGGACTGCTTGCCTGTCACATTCGGGTTACAGAGAGCAGTTTCAGCATAAATCGGAGGTATGGTTGAGGTATGCAGTTTTATGGGGCTTTTACCATGTCACACAAGTGATTCCTCTGCCTCAGCCTCCCAAGTAGCTGGGACTACAGGCACGTGCCACCATGCCTGGTTAATTTTTGGTATTTTAGTAGAGATGGGATTTCACCATGCTGGCTAGGATGATCTTGATCTCCTGACATCAGGATCTACCTGCCTTGGCCTCCCAAAGTGCTGAGATTACAGGTATGAGCCACAGTGACCGGCATCTGTTAGGAGCACTTTTAACAATCTTGACTGGACAATGACACTTGGACTAGGGTGATGACAGTGGAGGAGGAGAGAAAAGGGTGGATTTTAGATATAATGTGGAACTAGCAGCAATAGGACTTGATGAATGGAAGGAAGAAAGAAAGAGAAAGATCAATGATGATGTAATTGCCTGATTGGTTCTTTCGGCATGCTTCACAAAATCAATTCACTGAGACCATGGCATTGTCGTAGAGAAAGAGTTTAATTGACACGAGGCTGGCCACAGCCATGTGGGGGAACTATAGTTATCCCTCAAATTAGTCTTTCCAAAGGTGCAGATGTTAGGGGTGTTTTTGGACAATTTGGTGGGAAGGGGACTAGAGAATGACTACTGCTGATTGGTTGGACATGAACTCATAGGGGTGTGGAAAACCATCCTCGTATGCTGAGTACACCTCTGGGTTGGGACACAGAATCAGTTGAGTCATGAGTCATGAATCCAGGTGGGGTCAGTGTGAAAGATAGCTTGAAAAATCAGTCTTAGGTTCTACAATTGTGATGTTATCTATGGGAACAATTGGGGAAGTCACAAATCTTGTGACTTCTGGCCACATAACTCCTGAGTAGTAAGGGATTATAGAAATGATATCTACTTCTTAGCATAATTCGGGCACCTCCCATAATTTTATTCTTGTGGCCTTTCATTAGTCCTGTGAAAACAGTTTTTGGTCCTTTCACAAGGAGGAAGTTAGTTTTAGGGAGGGACTACTATTAACCTTGTTTTCAAGTTAAACTCTAAAGAAATTCTTCTCAAAGTTAGTTTGGTCTGCATCCAGGAATGACCAAGCACAACTTGGAAGTCAGATACAAACTGGAGTCAACTGTTTGACTTATCTTACAGTTATAATTTTGCAAAGGTGTTTTCAATCACTCTTTAGTTTCTGGCTTGAGCAACTGAATGAATGAATGTACCATATTACTGACCTATTGAAAACTTGGAACAAGAATAGTGGGAAAATGAAGAATTCTGTTTGGAGGTAGTTGGATATACTTGTTAGTTGTCTAAGTAAGCAGTTGGTATGTGGGTCTGGTACCCTGGAGGGGGATGCTGGGATGGAGATAAACATTATGAGACATCCACATATTGATGGCATTTAAGGAAGGGGGTAGTTAAGGTCACCTAGGGAAACAGTGTAGATACAGAACAGAAGAAGGTCTGCAGAGATCTGGAAGTGCTCCAACATTTAGAAATTTTTGTTGAGAAGGAAGAATAGAAAAGGAGACCAAGAAGGTGCTGCTAGAGACATAGTGTAGCATAATGAACACCAAGTAGGAGACTGCTTTAAGAAGATAAAGTGGTTGACATTTTGGAATGAATGAAATAAAAGGAGACAAAAAAAAAAGAAGGTAAGGTGGTGGTGGGTAATTGTGCTATTGAGGGAATGTGTTCTCTTTCCGGGTCCATGACGGGGCGTAGCTTTAAGCGCAAGAATTTCCCCGGCGCCATGCCCCCCTCCCATCTCTCTCCATCCAGGAGATTCAACGGTTTATGTTTGAATTTCGCGGATGCGGGAAGAAACTAAAAGTCAATCACTCCAGTGGAATTTCTAAGGAATTCCTTTCATTGGCCCAGGGTCTTAGAGAAGGTGGGGGTTTCTCCCAGGATAAATGTCCGTGCCCACACACCTGCGCCAGATTTTTCAGCCTTCTGGAATCCCCTCCCACATGGTGGGGATCCCTCCAGGATTTTCCCTCTGGAATCCCCTTCCATACTCTTCGTGGAAGTATTTCTCCTCTTCTCCTTTCCTTCTCTTTCTCTACCTTAATAAAATCACCTTTCTGCAACACTTTTTTGGGTCTGATATTCACTTTACAAGCGTACAGTCCACTGCTCATTCCGTAAGAGGTTGGAGGTCAAGAACACATAACAATCACCGGCATCTGAGAAAAACCCGGTTACACTATTGCTGCTGAAAAGTTCAACAGGCAAAGGATAGAAAATAACCACCAAACCGTGCAAACGTGCTGATTATAACAAGAACAATGTCTGTGGAGTGAGTTGAGGAATGAGTGGAAAATCAGGAAATAGAGACAATGAGTATAGATAAGTGTCTCCAGGCATAAATAAATCATATTAAATAGTAAACAGCTGTAACATAATTAAATTGCAACTTCATATACTAGAGTAAATGGAAAATTTACCAGTTCATAATTACATTACTTATCTCTAGATTAAAATTAATTAACAGAAGGTGACGGTAAGCACAGATCCTAGAAAAGCCCAAAGTCCAGCAATCTCGTACTGTTGGTGCAGTAGGCTCAAAAGGAGCGTGACAATGAACCTGGAGGGGAGAGACTTGCTTTCGTTACCTCGCAACTGACTTTGTTGAAGGGCAAGGAGAATTCTTCAGATTCATATTGTGTGAACAAAAATTCTCTCAAGACTATTCATCTCTCTTCACTTGGGATTTCTTGCCTTTTCACTAATAATGCGGTGTCCTAAAGTAACTTGATACCAGAAAGAAAGGAAAGAGTGGAAAAGAGAGAAACTGAGAGGAGTTTAAATGGGAAGAGGTGGAAGGAAGGCTACAGGTAAACGGATTTATTTTGGGAGATAAGAGGCTTTTGTTGGGCTGGTGGTAGCTCACACCTGTAATCGCAGCACTTTGGGAGGCCAAGGTAAGAAAATGACTTAAGGCCAGGAGTTCAAGGCCAGCACAGCCCTGACTTCGCAAGATCCCATCTCAAAAAACAAAAACAAACAAACAATATATATATATATACACACAGCACAGCCCTGACTTCACAAGATCCCATCTCAAAAAAATATATATATATACACATATATATGTATATGTGTTTGTGTGTGTGTATATATATATATGCATATATATATATATGAGGCTTTTTTTTCTAAGATGCAAGTAAAGATTATAGAATGTAATCAAATGCAACAAAATATGTAGCAGGTGACTAAGTATGGAGTTTTCTCAGGATGGTGTATTAGTCATCTAGGCCTGCTGTAACAGAATACCACAGGCTTAAACAACATAATATTCCCAGCTCACAGTTACAGAGGCTAGAAGGCCAAGATAAGGTGTTGGCAAACTTGCTTCCTGCGGGGAGCCTTCTTTTCTGGCTTGCAGACGGTCACCTTCTCCTTATGTCCTCACAGGACTTTTATTTTGTGCATGTGGAGAGAGAGAGAAAGAGAAAGGGAGAAAGAGATAAAAGAGATATCTCTGGTGCCTATTCTTCTTGTAAGGATGCTGGTCCTATCAGATTAGGGCTCCACCCTTATGACCTCACTTAACCTTAATTACCTCCCTAAAGGGAATATATTGACAAATATAGTCATATTGAAGGTTAGGACTTCAATATATGAATTTTGCAGGGACACAATTCAGTCCATAATGGATGTTTTCAACTCTTCTTACAAAGGAAGGATGCATCCCCCAACTGATTTTAGGTAATAAGAAATGGAAGGACTGTGCATCAATTTATTGCAGTTTGATTACATTCCTAAGCAAGGCAGGGCATCCTGGGAGTGGAAATTTGTAAAAATGCCAGGGGGAAACAGGCTTGGGAATTGGAGTGACAGACAAAGACAAGACTGTTTGAGAGAGTGGGGGTGGTGATAGGAAACAGACATAATTGAAATGGTTGCGCATTAGATTTAAACTGATGCTTTCCTAACTTTTTTCATGTCATGGCAGGAAAAGGATATAGAAATGATAGTTTTTGTGGCATCTGGAGGCGTCTATACGGCATGTGGTGGAATATTTTTTTTAATTATTTTTTAGGAACATATATTATAATATAGCAAAGATTATCTAAGATACTGAAATGGCTCCATTGTCTGAGGTATATACCCTGGCTTTTGGTCTTGGTCGAGAAAGAATTCAGGACACTGACGCAGATGAGGAGTGTGGTTCAGGAGCAGAAAGTTTAATAGAAAAGAAAAGAGAGAGAAAACGCTTCCTCATGTTGAGAAAGCCAGTCACCCAAATGAGGGTCTCCGGTCTGCAGCGAATGCAGTTGATTTTGTAAAGAGGCTTGAGGAGGCGGTGATTGATTTACATGGGACTCAGGGGACTGGTTTTACCAGGTGTGCCATTTACGCTTCCCGGGAAAAGGCTGGTCCTCCCACCCTAGTCTTTTATTAAGCAAATATGGCCTCCACCTGGCTAGTGGCCTCGATGCCGGTACACGTGGTTTCATCTAGAGGCTGCCGTGACAGCTGGCACAAGTAGCGAAGAGGAAAAGAGGGCAGGAGAAGCCACACTGAATGTACCGGGCTTCCAGGTACAGATGCTTGCATTTACATATAAAAGCTTCTAGTTTGCATATCTACGCCTGACTTCTCAGGGTGCTTTCTGTTAGAGAAGAAATGGTTTAGGGGTTGCTTTTTATTAAAGGAAAATTCCACAGAGAACTTTCACGTTTTCTAGCTGGCCGCAAATAATTTCTTAATAACTCCTGTATTAATATTAACTATTGAATTTGTATACTATCCTAAATAAAATTTTCTAAAATGTTTTAGTGAAAAATATCTGAGTTTGTTTTCATAAGCATAATTTTTGTTGTTGTTGAGACAGAGTCTTGCTTTGTCACCCAGGCTGGGGTACAGTGGTGTGATCTCGGCTCGCTGCAACCTCCACCTCCCGGGTTCAAGCGATTCTCCTGCCTCAGCCTCCTGAGTAGCTGGGACTACAGGTGAATGCCACCATGCCTGACTAATTGTTGTATTTTTAGTAGAGACGGGGTTTCAGTATATTGGCCAGGCTGGTCTCGAACTCCTGACCTCAGGTGATCCACCCACCTTGGCCTCCCGAAGTGCTGGGATTACAGGTATGAGCCACTGTGCCTAACTGCATACCTTTTTAAATATCAGCATTATTTCCTCCCTAGGATGACCACATGCAATTCCTGATCAAGACTTTTAAATAATACCTTTAAATTCTCAATAGTCATTATTCATAAGAAATGTTATTCACACAAGTATGTAATAAAAAATTAAAACAAGTTTTATAGGACAATTCAGTTTTAGAAGAGTTGAAATCAGTTTCAAAAACTTTTTAAAAACAGCTATTTCTTCCTTTACATTGACAAATGTAATGTTAGAATTTTTTTCTATAAAGAGACTTCAAATCTAATTAATTTTCAGACCAAGCATTTAAATGTGTATGCATCCTGTAGTTAGCTTGATGGCTACCAAAAGGGCAAATTAACCGTGAATATTATTTATGATGACAGATTTTCAGGATGTAGCCTCTAGCTATGCCTGCCTGACTTCCTCACCCCCAACTTTCTGGAGCGTGGACTGTTAAAACTTGGCTGCGTGAAACAGAAGCTTCTTCAACAGCTTCCTTGCTCATTGTGAGTAACAGACAGTGACCGCGTGCTGACATTGATTTCATGGACATCCAGATGACAGAATACATCCTTGTCTGCTCTTATCATTTTATGACACAACAGGAGACAGCAAATGTTACTCGTCACTTCTTGTGGCCATTAATTGGGCTGCCCTTGGAGGAGCTCCAGAGAAGCCTGCTTTCTGCCAGAGGTGACCAGGTCGTGTCCTGGTAGATCCAGGTCCCAGTGTGCCTTCTCCAAGATTAAAGAGAGCATTGTTTCAGGGAGCACTGCTCACATTTTATGAAGAGGCAAGTGATATCGGGAGTGGGATAATGGTTAAAGTCAGAAGAGAGATGATAGTTTGTCTCTTGAAGAATCAAGAGAAATTTTAATAAAGAAAATGAGCATGCTCATTAATTCTGAGCTTAAATTCTGAAAACTATTTTTTTATCATGTAAAAACAGTGCCATATTTATTTAGGCCACCGGATCATTCAGCTCTGTCATCTTTGAATACTGGCACCAATAAGTATTTTCTAGGAGAACATAATTTTTTTCAAGCAAGGACTAAAACCAAATGTGTTAACTTTTCCTGACAATCTGTTACGGATCAGTCATTTGTGCATTTGTGACAATCTTCTTGAATCTACTGCAATACTACTTGGTAGCAGCCCATATGTAATTTTAGATAGCTTTATCAGGAAGTGATTCTTATACCATATACTTCACCTATTTAAAGTGTACAATTCAATGGTGTTTCACACATTCACAGATATGTATAACTATCACTACAGCTAACTTTAGAACATTTTCATCACCATGGGGGTTGCACAAGAAAGAACAAGCAGGGGAAGTTAGGTTTCGAAGTAATGAAAGGATGAGATAATCCCTGGTACTTGTGGGAGGATGCGATTGGCTTGTTTGAATTTCCTGGCAGGAAAGTTAAACCCACTAGGTTGAAAACTAGGTGGTGTGCAGCAGGTCCAGCTGACAGGGGAACTAGCCGAGTGGGAAGCCTTTGTTGTTGGTTGGGAGAACATATCTAATAACAGGAAGGGGTCTCATCGTTAGAGCTTTGGGACTTAAATTTGTCTATAAAGGTTAAACTTGTCAAAGTAGCAAATGAAATATTAGACCTCACAATATGAGGGTCTAAGTTCATTCTTTTGAATGTGGCTGTCCAGTTATCCCAGAACCATTTGTTGGCTGGGCGCAGTGGCTCAGCACTTTGGGAGGCCGAGGTGGGTGGATCACGAGGTCAGGTGTTCGAGACCAGCCTGACCAACATAGTGAAACTTTGGCTCTACTAAAAATACAAAAAATTAGCTGGGCGTGGGGGGCGGGCGCCTGTAAACCCAGCTACTTGGGAGGCTGAGGGAGGAGAATCACTTGCACCTGGGAGGCAGAGGTTGCAGTGAGCCGAGATTGTGCCACGGCACTCCAGCCTGGGCGACAGTGTGAGACTCTGTCTCAAAAAAAGAGAAAAGCCTCTTCTTCCCCTACTGAAGAGTCTTGGCGTCTTTGTAAAAAATTGGTGGATTCATAGATGTATAGGCTAATTTCTAGATTCTTAATTCTATTCCATTTATCTTTATGTCTATCCTTGTTCCATTACACACTGTCTTGATTTACATTGCTTTGTAGTACCTTTGGAAATCAGAAAGTATATTTTTTTTTCAGGATTGCTTTGACTGAAGAGCCAATATTCTTTTGGCGGTCATATTAGAATTTTATAAGTGAATTGAGATCCATGTAAAAGAAGAACATAGCTATTGTAGACTAAGAAAATCTTTGCTTCTGTTTAATAAACGTTCGTTTTTAAGAGTAGCAGCTTTAAAAAGGAGGTACACAGAATGATAGAGGAGAATCCTTCCAAAGGACAGCATTAGCCCTAGGTGATAAGATGATAGTAAAGTGGGAGATGTCCAAATAATATAGCCTTTACATCCTTACATGTTGAACAGATTTTAACATTTGAGAGAGTAATTAGTTCTACTCACTAGATATTTCAGATGCAGGTAGGATTGCACTTTTCAGTACCTTGAGGTGACTTGCACTGGATAATGATATATGGACAAAAGTAATGCTAGTCACATCTAAACTGAAACTATGAATCTGCACATTTTACCGTTTGTTCTTACTTTTATCCTGAAACATGAAAACAAGCAGATAAACTTTCCTTAGCCAGAATTCCTTAGTGGGGTTAATATAGCGCTGAGTTTACCCAATAACCCCCACCCAAGCTTACTCGTAATGGACATGCAGCATGAGTGAGAAATAGACCACTGTTGTTTGTTGTTCTAAGACGCTGGTTTTGATTGTTACCAAATTTGCTACCAAAGTATAATCAAGTCTATCTGACAGAAAATTGATACCAGAAGGAGGAACAATCATAAGTCTAATACTTGTGGCATTGGCTTAGGGATTTGAGGTAGCCTGTAAAAAAAGGTTAGTGAAGACTGGAAGGATAGCAATCCATGTATTGTGATAGAATTCTTGGGGGGAAATATTACATGCAATGACTTAGAGAATCATGATCCAGATGAATTTGTAACTCTTAGGAAAGAGCTTTTAAACCAAGTATTAGAAATGTAAGCTAGCTTCTATTGATTGCATTTGGCAAGGTATTACAAGACAGAGACAAGCTCAGGAAAGAATTAGTCTACTTATAAGCAAGGATTAAAGGGAATAGAGTAAGTCCAGAAATTCAGAAATGTGTAAAGCTGGACAAGGCAGCCGCTTCACAATCTCAGCTAGTATATACAAAATGACAAGGCCATTAAAATTCAACTGTATGTATGCTAAGGATCAAACCAAGTGTTTGCTCATTATACTCATTGCTAAAACTCACGAATGACTTCAGGGAGCATTCAGTAAATCTTTTAAACTGAACAACATAGCTTAGCAAAAAGAGATTGAAGCAGTTATCCTCTAGTCTTGATAGGCTCATAGAATACATAGTTACGTTAGAAGTTGGTGTGGTATGGTGACAAGAAAGCAAAACAAAGAAATAACAAAAGAAATCAAAGAAGTTATGTCCAGAAATGAATGATGTCTGAGGCTATTGGCACAGAGAAATAAGTGGAATCAGATAGATAAAAAGTTTGCAATGTTTGTAGTAAAGTGATACTGGTAAACCACTAGATTGGAGAAAAAAAAGCTGTGACTGTTTGAGCCTTAAAATAATGCCATCTACGGACAGGTGAAAGCAGCTCAAACTCCAAGGAGAGTCTATATCTTAGCGCCCCTTCATGTGTGGCCAAGAAACTATGGGAAAGAAAGACTATCCCAGAGGTTGGAGTCGGGCACCATGAAGAAAAATGGAAAGGGTGTTACTTTCAGGAAAGGGCCTAATTCAAGAATTATTTTTCACCTAATGTAATGGAATCCTCACAATTTTGCCCTGTAGATTTCAGGATTGCTAAGGATCAGTATCTTCTAGAGAGTTTCTTTCATTTTTCTACCTTCTGAATGTATTTATCTTGGTTATCATGTCCTGCTTCACGATCGCATATTGTGTTTGTGGGACGGATAACTTGCTTTTTTAGTTTATAGACCTAAGATCAAGAGAAGCCACTGCCAGGGCTTTATATAGACCCCAGATGTAGGAGACTTCTGCATGTGACCCGGAGATCCTGAACTCTGAGCTTGATGCCATGACTTTTGAATTGTCTTTGTGGAGAGGTAGTGAGTATATTTTGCTTGTGGAAGAATAATAAACAGGATATTTGGTGAGGTGTAGGGCATTTTATGGTAGTCATTATTGCTAGTCACCAAATCTTGCCTGTTCCCTGTTTTTTTTGGGTTCATTCTTTTTTCCTGTTCACTCTTGTTTTTGAGTACATGGTAGGATTGCATTTCCTTGTTCCCCTGCAGTTAGATGAAACAGCGTGTCTTGCTTTGACCAATGAAATGTGGGTGGTAATATGCCATTTCTGGTTATAATTTTAATAATTAATATGTAACTTGCTATTCTTTCTTCTTCTTGGCTTGTTACATGGAGTTGGAGCCTGTTTCTGCCTGGAGCCTGGTAGGACAGCAGCTCAAGCTGACCTGTGATAAACTGTAGTGAGAGTATTGCTGTTATTGTAGGACAACCTAGCCTACTCTGACTGATACAATAGTTTTTGGTTTGGCAGCTTTTGAAAATATGAATATATGGGTAAGTTGATCTCATGTTTACCATAAGCTCAAGTGCTCCTCCAGAAAAGTCCAAACTCTGGTAGATAACTTAGGTAAAGTTGAAATAACATTACAATGAACCTGTGAGTTGTAGTTTCTGAGGTATTTACTGACCATCCTTATATCATCAATCAGTGTAAACTTTCCTGCCATTAGCTGGGTTTAGCAAAAGCCAGAAGATCTGAAACTCAAGACCAGCCCGGGCAAGGTACAGTGGCTCATACCTGTAATCCCAGCAGTTCAGGAGGCTACGGTGGGAGGACTGCTTGAGCCCAGGAGTTCAAGACCAGCCTGGGGAATATAGCCAGCCCCTATGTCTACAAAAAGTAAGAAAAATTAGCCAGATGTGGTGGCATGTGCCTGTGGTCCCAACTACTTGGGAGGCTGAGGGGGGAGAATCACTTATGCCCCAGAGGTTAAGTCTGCAGTGAGCTGTGATCATACCACTGCACTCCAGCTAGGCAACAGAGGGAGACCCTGTCTTAAAAACAAAGACAAAAACAAACAAAGTCTGAGAACTGAAAACATTTTGCCACCTAACTTTAGAGTTAAGTGAATTAGGAACAATTGGGGCTAGCTTTACAAAACCAGATTCATTATGAAACTAGGGATAAGTTATCGCTGTAACTGAAAATGAGGAAAGAGCAGCCCATATAACAATTGCTTTGTTTTTATTATTCTAAAATTAAATGAGTTTTCAATACAAATGTATACAGATCACATAAGTAATTTACATTGCTAAATTCTTTAGCATTTAATAGAACTAATATTTATATCTGATACTTTATATAGAACAGAAATTCTACTATACTTACTATGTAAATTAGTTCAAAAACAATTTGGTTGTCACCCTCAGCTGTAAACAGAGATGACAAATTCAAGCTGATTTGAGAAATTATTTAATCACTAAGAGACCAAATGTGTGCAAATGGAAATGGAATATCACATTGTACAAATCAACTTCAGTATGAAATAATATAATTTCTACATATAATTTGAGTGTCCTGTAAACATTAACAATGCAAAGCCAAAGCTACATTTTTACATTTATATCACACAATAACATAATTTTTCAAAGATATGGTAATATGAATTACAGAAAATGAGACTTCATGTGTAAAACTTTGCCAGAATGAATGTTGGAAGAAAAGCCACAACTTTGTGCAATTTCTTTCAGTTAGGTTTATTACCTATTTATATTTTATGTATGTTTTACAATTTTTTTTAGGCTAGTCAAGGGAAGCAGTGGGAGTGGAGAAGGAACAAAGAAACCTGTAACTGGTTGCAATCATTAGTTGTAAACACCACTGCACTTGGACCAGTCTGATTTTTTTTTTTTGGGACAGAATCTCACTCTGTTACCCAGGCTGGAGTGCAGTAGTGTGACCTCAGGGCACTGCAATCTCTGCCTCCCCGCTTCAAGTGTTTCTCCTGTCTCAGATTTCAGTGTAGCTGGGATGACAGGTATTTGCCACCATGCCCGGCTATTCCTTTTTTTTTTTTTTTGGTATTTTTAGTAGAGACAGGATTTCACCATATTGGTCAGGCTGGTCTCAGACTCCTGACCTCAGGTGATCTGACCGCCTCAGCCTCCCAAAGTTCGGGAATTACAGGCATGAGCCACCGCTCCCAGACTGATTTTTTTTTAATATATATGTTTTTAAAATTTAAGTTACACATATAATAATTAAAAGCTAACATTTATGTGTTAATCACTATGTGCTAGCCCTGTGCCAAATGCTTTATTATTATTTTTTATTTTTATGATTGGTCTATGAGCTAGGCACTAGCATTATAATACCAGTTTTATAATAAGAAAACAAGGATATAGGTTAAATAACTGCCCAAGATTATAATGCTAATTGGTGAAGGTGGAATGAAGCCCTGTCTTTCTAAGACCTATATGCGTTTAGGCACGGTGGCTCATGCCTGTAATCCCAGCAATTCGGGAGGCCAAGATGGGCAGCTAACCTGAGGTTAGGAGTTCGAGACCAGCCAGGCCAACATGGTGAAACCCTGTCACTACTAAAAATACAAAAATGAGCCAGGTGTGGTGGGTGGGGGAGCCTGTAATCCCAGCTACTCAGAAGGCTGAGGCAAGAGAATCGCTTGAACCTGGGAGGAGGAGGTTGCAGTGACCTGAGATCACGCCATTGCACTCCACCCTCGGAGACAAGAGAGAAACTGTCTCAACAACAACAGGAACAACAACAACTGAGACTCATATGCTTGGTAGGGCATGGTGGCTCAGGCCTGTAATGCCAACACTTTGAGAGGCTGAGGCAGGTGGATCACTTGAGGTCAGGAGTTTGAGACCAGACTGATCAACATGGCGAAACCCTGTCTCTACTAAAAAAAATACAAAAATTATCCGGGTGTGGTGGCAGGCTCCTGTAATCCCAGCTACGTGGGGGCTGAGGCACTAAAATCCCTTGAACCCAAGAGGCAGAGGTTGTAGTGAGCTGAGATCCTGCCACTGCACTCCAGCCTGGGCAACAGAGAGACTCTTGACTCCAAAAAAAAAAAAAAAAAGACTCATACTCTTATGCTGAGTAGTCCTGTGCCTCCAATAATATTTTTATACTTTTATATTAATTTAACAACATTCTAGGAACTGTATGACTAATAAAGAGGATTTGAAAAAGTAAAAACTTACCTTGGATTAATTCTGCTCTGCTCTTTCAAATGGAAATTCTCTATGACTTTTTTCCCTGGTGTACCTTTTAAAATGTCAATAGATAATTTAACACGATGTCTTGTCTTACATTTGCCCAAAGAACATTGAAAACTTTGATAAGATTAGAGGAAGCTAGAAAAATTATCCATTCAAACTCAGAAGTTTTTTTTATATTAAACTTGGCTTGAAAGAGCGGTAACCAGAATTGACTTGGAAGCATACTATTGCTCTGTTCTGGAAAAACTGCTGTGGGCCATTTCATTACATACAGCCACCAACAAAATTGGAAGAGTTTGGGAATCTGGAGCTCTAAGGGGCTAAACTGTCCTTTAAGGTGAAGCTGTGTTTGTCTAGGAGTGGTAACATTGCATTTCTGCAGAAAGTGTTACCTTTGGACAAGGGAGTCTACTCCATGTATGTCATGAAGTGAAACTGTGCCAAAAACTTCATATAGTTTATATTCTGGTAGAGGGAGGCAGACAATAAAAAATGTGTAAAATATATGCCAGATGTTGATAAGTGCTCTGGAGAAAAATAAAGTGGAGAAGGGGATAGGGTAGGACTTGTGTGTGGATTTACAATTTTATTTATCTATCTATCTATCTATTTATTTATTTATTGAGATGGAGTTTCACTCTGTCACCCAGGATAGAGTGCAGTGGCGCGATCTTGGCTCACTGCAAACTCCGCCTCCCAGGTTCAAGCGATTCTCCCACGTTAGCCTCCTGAGTAGCTAAGATTACAGGTGTGTGCCATTACACTTGGCTAGTTTTTTTGTATTTTTAGTAGAGACGGGGTTTCACTATGTTGGCCAGGCTGGGCTCGAACTCTTGACCTCAAGTGATCCACCTGACTTCATCTCCCCAAGTGCTGAGATTATAGGCATGAGCCACTGCCCTTGGCCAGCAATTTTATTTATCTAGAAATAACTTCAAATTTATGAAAAAATGCAAGAATAATACAAAAAAGTTCTGTTTTCTTTTTTTTTTTAGAAAGAAAAAGAGAGTAAGAGAAAAGAAGAAAAAAGAGAATGAAAGAAAGGGAAAAAGAAGAAGAAAAAGAGGGAGAGAGAACGGGAATCTTGCTCTATTGCCCCAGGCTAGAATGCAGTCTAAAAATGGGTATTGAAAAGCTCTTTTATACTAATAATTGTGTTATACAATGGAGACAGGAAGGAATAAGGGAGGAAAATAACAAACAGCCATCCAATATTTCATTTAAACCTATGAAATGCTATGTAATTGCTGGGGAGTGATTTACTTCCAACCATGTGGTCACTTTTAGAATAGATGTGATGTGTTACTGAAGAAAATTTATGTTTTGTGGATTTGGAGTAGAGAGTTCTGTAAATGTTTATTAAGTCTACTTGTTCGAGGTCTAAGTTCAAGTCCCAGGTATCCTTGTTATCCTTCTGTCTCATTGATCTGTCCAATACTGACAATGTAGTGTTAAAGTCTCCCACTATTATTGTGTGGGAGTCCAAGTGTTTTTGTAAGTCACCAAAAAGTTGCCCTATGTATCTGGGTGCTCCTGTATTGGGTACACATAGACTTAGGATTGTTAGCTCTTCCCGTTACATTGATCCCTCTACCATTATACAATATCCTTCTTATCTCTTTTGGTTTCTGTTACTTTAAAGTCTATTTTATCAGAGATGAGAATTGCAACTCCTGCTTTTTTTTTTTTTCCTCTCCATTTGGTTGGCAAATCTTCTTCCATCCCTTTGTTTTGAGTCTCTGTATTTCCTTGCATGTGAGATGGGTCTGGATGCAGCTTGCCAATGGGTTTTTTGCAATGGCTGATACTGGTTGTTCCTTTCTGTATATAGTGCTTCTTTCAGAAGCTCTTGTAAAGCAGGCCTGGTGGTAATGAAATCTCTGAGTACTTGCTTGTTCGTAAAAAATTTTATTTTTCCTTCACTTATGAAAATTAGTTTGGCTGGATATGAAATTCTGGGTTGAAAGTTCTTTTCTTTAAGGATGTTGAATATTGGCCCCCACTCTCTTCTGGCTTGTAGGGTTTCTGCTGAGAGATCTGCTGTGAATCTGATAGGCTTCCCCTTGTGGGTAACCTGACCTTTCTCTCTGGCTGCCCTTAGTATTTTCTCCTTCATTTCAACCCTGGTGAATCTAATGATTATGTGCCTTGGTGTTGCTCTTTTTGAGGAATATCTTTGTGGTGTTCTCTGTATTACCTGGAGTTGAGTATTGTCCTGCCTTGCTAGGTTGGGAAAGTTTTCCTGGATAATATCCTGAAGAATATTTTCCAGCTTGGATTCATTCTCTTCATCACATCCAGGTACACCTATCAAATGTAGATTAGGTCTTTTCACATAGTCCCATATTTCTTGGAGACTTTGCTCATTCCTTTTTACCCTTTTTTCTCTAATCTTGTCTTCTCATTTTATTTTGTTAAGTTGGTCTTCGACCTCTGAAATCCTTTCTTCTGCTTGATCAATTCGACTGTTAAAACTTGTGCATACTTCGTGAAGTTCTCGTATTGTGTTTTTCAACTCCATTAGTTCACTTATATTCCTCTTTAAATTGTCTATTCTCGTTAGCATTTCGTCAAACCTTTTTTCAAGGTTCTTAGTTTCTTTGCATTGGGCTAGAACATGTTCTTTTAGCTCACAGAAGTTTCTTATTATCCACCTTCTGAAGCCTGATTCTATCAATTCCTCACATTCATTTTCCATCAGGCCTTGTTCCCTTGGTGATGTGGAACTGCAATCCTCTATAGGAGGAGAGGCATTCTGATTTCGGGTGTTTTCAGCCTTTTGCGCTGGTTTCTTCCCATCTTTGTGGATTTATCCACCTGTCGTCTGTGTAATTGCTGTCTTTCAGATTAGGTCTCTGAGTGGATGTCCAGCTTATTGGTGTTAAAGTTTTATCTGTTTCTTAGTTTTCCTTTGGTGGTCGCCCCTCCCCCACAAAGCTGGACCTTCCTGGGTTCAGCTGTACTTGCTGTGAAACTCTCAATCCTTAGCAGTTCCAATTGCTGTTTTTTTTTTTTTTTTTTGTGGGGGGGGGACCAGCCTTCCCCTGTGGCGACCCACCATGCCGGCTGAAACAGCGGTGTTAAGATTCGTGGCACTTTTCTGCCCAGGAATCTCCCGGTCTGGTTCCCCACTTCCGTCCGCTTTTCAATCAGCTGAATGGGAGACTCTGCCTTCCCAGAGCTCCAACGCCAACCAAAAGGGCACTCAGTCCCGTATACTCCGGAGTGAGAACCGCCGCGCCGGGGCACCCGCAAAACGGCTGCGCTGGCCAAAGAGTCGTGCTGGCGACCCATGGGGCTCCTCCGCCGGGAATCTCCTGGTCTGTGGGCAATAAAAATTCGTCTGAAAATGTGGCGTCCACTCACTCTCTGCGCTTTCAGTGGGAGCTACAATCCTGAGCTGCTGCTAATCAGCCATCATGGATCTCTCTCCGGATCAAAAGTTCTGTTTTCATGAACCATTTTAAGGTAAGTTGCTATCACTACTGAATACTACCAGCAAGGACTTTCTCCTACATAACCATAACACAACCATCAAAATCAGGAAATTAGTACTGATTCTTTACTGCCATCCCATTCAGTTTCAAAAGTTGTCCTACTAATGTTCTTATTAACAAGAGAATTTTATCTAGCATCACGCATTGCATTTAATTATCTTTTTGGTGTCCTTCAATTAAAACCAGTTTTTCAGTGTTTCTTTGACTTTCAATCTTGACACTTTGGGAGATTACCAGCCAATTATTTTGTAGAATATTCCTCTACGCGGATTTGTTTGATGTTTCTCACAGTGAGATGTCAGTTATACATTTTTGGCAAGGATGCCATGTAAGTGACGTTGTATTCTTATTGCTTCCTATCAAGTGATAGACAATTTCAATTTGTTTTATAACTGGTAACTTTGATCATATCATTAAGAAGAAATCTATTGGGCATCTTCACTGTAAAGTTTATCTTTTCTTCCTTTGTAATTAAAAAGCATTTTATGGGAAGGTGTTTTGAGAGTATGTTAATATTTCATGTCACTTAGACTTTCATCCACTAGTTTTAGTATCTGTGGATGTTTCTTGATGGATTATTATTATTATGGCCTATGGTGTTTACTTCATTTATATGTCATCATTCTGCTACAGAGAAAATCTTTCTCTTTCTTCATTTACTTATGTTTTAAAAAATTTATATCACAATGAATACATAGGTTCTATTTTATTCAACAAGTTCTTTTTTAGTGTCATTAAATTTGATGCTGAACTTTTCTCAGATATGGTCAGTGAAGGCCCCTTCAAGCTGATATATGTGTCATTTTGGTAAGGCTCCCATCTTTGAGCACTTCCTTTCTTTCTGGCATAATCTTCATGCTTATCTGTAATTTCCCTGCCCCAGTCCTAGAATCAGTCATTTTTCAATCTCCTGGATCTCAGTGGAGATGGTATTTGATATTTGGAAACCAAGTTTTGAGTGCTGGGTATGCTCGTTTCTAGTGAGATATTTCTTTTTCTTTTCTTTTTTCTCTTAGAGATAGTGGTCTCCCTGTGTTGCCTAGGGTGGTCTTGAACTCCTGGGCTCAGGTGATCCTCTCTTTTCTTCTCTGTTCAGCCTCTCACGTAGCTGACTACAGGTGCATGTTTGGTACCTTGGTTGAAAATGAGTTCACTGTAAGTGCGTAGATTTGTTTATGGATTCTCCGTTCTGTTCCATTGGTCTATGTGTCTGTTTTTATGCGAGTACCATGCTGTTGGTTACTGTATCTCTATTATAATCTGAAGTTAGGTAATGTGATTTCTCCAGTTTTCTTTTTGCTCAGGGTGGCTTTGGCTATTCTGGGTTTTTTGTGGTTCCACATAAACTGTAGGATTTTTTTTAAATTTCTGTGATGAATGTCATTGGTATTTTGATAGGGATTGCACTGAATCTATAGATTGCTTTGGATTGCAGGGACAGTATAACAATACTGATTCTTCCAATTTATGAACATGGGCCATCTTTCCATTTTCTGGTATCCTCTTCAGCATCTTTCATCAATCTTTTATCATTTTGGTTGTAGCGACCTTTCACTTCTTTGGTTAGTTCCAAGGGATTTAATTTATGTGTGGTTGTGGTAAATGGGATTGCTTTTTTGATATCTCTTTCAGATTTTTCACTATTGGCATATAGCAATGCTACTGATTTTCGTGTGTTGAGTTTGTATCCGGCAACTTTGCTGAATTTGTTTATCAGTTCTAATAGTATTGTTTTGTTTTAAACTCATGTTGTTTAATAATTTTTTTGATGGAGTCTTTAGGTTTTTCCAAATAAAAAATTATATCGTCTGCAAAAATAGATAATTTGACTTCTTACTTTCCATCTTAGATGCCTTTTATGTCTCCCATATCTTTTTAGTGGACAGAGCTGGAATTACATGTATACATATACATATATGTACACATTTATTTGTATGTGTGTCTATATATTTGCTCATATACATATACACATAAACTATTTACATATTCATTTATATATGTATATGCTGAAAGCATGAATAAATATATCCTCCAATTCCAATCCAAAACCACAGGATTCATCATCGTTTTCTTTTCTTTTTTTTTTTTGAGATGGAATTTCGTTCTTGTTGCCCAGGCTGGAGTGCAATGGTGCAATCCTGGATTACTGCAACTTCTGCCTCCCAGGTTCAAGTGGTTCTCTTGCCTCAGCCTCCTGAGTAGCTGGGATTACAGGTACTCACTGCCATGCCCAGATAATGTTTGCATTTTTAGTAGAGATAGGGTTTCACCATGTTGGCCATGCTGGTCTCAAACTCTTGACCTCAGGTGATCCACCTGCCTTGGCCTCCCAAAGTGCTGGGATTACAGGCATGAGCCACTCATCATAAGTTTCTATCTTTCCATATTATAACTTACTTTTCCCAAAGTGAGAAACTGGGCTGTCATCACCCTTAATATATTTATGTGTTAGATGAGTCCCTTCTGAATGGAACTAATTTCTTGATTCTCCTACTAGCTCCCTTCCTCTACAGGACTGAGCTCTGTCCTCCATCTGCCTTATCCTGTTTAGGTGCTGACAGCCTGCTTCAAGCTCCCTCTGCCAGAGCCCCCTCTGCTGATGGCCTCCTTGCCCTGTGCAGGACAATGCACAGGTGTGTCACCACCTGTTGAAAAACATAGGGGGCTTAATTTGCTTAAAGGGATCATCTTCCAAACAGGCAGAGAGGCAAGAGAATGTGACTAACACTCTAGTTAGTCTTGCCATTGTATCATTTTGCCTTACTCAAACAAACATGACTCATGTCTTTGGCTATCGTCATGTCGCTAATGCCGCTGTCATCACTATGACCACCTGCATGGGCCACAATAGTTCTTTTCAGCGATCTTACTGTCTCAGTCTTATACTCAGGCATGAGTGATCCACAGTTTAGCATCTACAGATGCAGATTTTGTGACTGTAAAATGTAACACATGCTTATTGGATAATACAAAATATAAGCACTAGTAATGTTTCGGATCATTTCTTTATTATTGGGATTTTACGGTAATTTTTTTTTTTGAGATGGAGTTTCGCTCTTGTCGCCCAGACTGGAGTGCAATGGCACAATCTCGGCTCACTGCAACCTCTGCCTCCCCAGATCAAGCAATTCTCTTACCTCAGCCTCCTGAGTAGGTGGGGATTACAGGAGCTTACCACCACACCCGGCTAATTTTTGTATTTTTAGTAGAGATGAGGTTTCATCATGTTGGCCAGGCTGATCTCGAACTCCTGACCTCAGGTGATCTACCCTCCTCAGCCTGCCAAAGTGCTGGGATTATGGGCATGAGCCACTGTGCCCGGCCTACAGTAATTCTTTTTTTTTTTTTTTTTTTAAATGTTTAGCTATTGCACTTAATATTGCATTGTAAGCATGCCCACACAATTTTGGATTTTTTTTTTTAAAAAATGTAATTTTTAATAGTCACAAAATAGACTACTGTAAGGTGTTCCACAATTTAAGTAATCCTGGATTGTTAGATACTTAGGTTGTTTTTATGGCTTTTTTATTTGAAGTGTTCCTATGCAAGATTTCAAATGAGCAGGTGAAAGTCTTAACTAATTGACTATTGAAAGGAACTCTTGATGAGCCTCAGAGTTAAGCAAATCAGTTGAGGCATAAACTAATCTGTTGAATACCTAGATATTACTATTAGTCCCATTATAGCTCTACCTTTAAAACCAGGCTCTGACTTAGGCCTGGGGGCAACAGAATCACAGAACATTAGCAGTATTATATGTTACAGGTTTTCTTTTTTTAAGGCTGAATTTGCATGAAGCAAAAATAACTCATGGAGTAATTCATTTTGGTAAAAATAAGCCTTTATTGTTTCAAGTCCTGCGATGCTACTAATGGATGCTAGAGGGCAGCAGAAGCCAGGAACTGGCAGGAAAAGCACTCGCTTCAGTAGGCTAGAGAGGCTCTGCCAGGTAGGGGGAACCATCTGTTCAGGGCAGAGACAGAAATTTGGGTCCAAGGAGTCTGCAATTAAGGTTCTATTCAGTAACTTGAGAGGCCAACAAAATAAAGGAGTCACAAGAGTGCTAAAAAGGGTTAGGCACTTAACAGGCACTTACCTTAAACCTTTTGGAGGATTGAAACAGACAGAGGAAGACTTGGAAGTATCACCAGCTTCTTAAGTCAAAAGCCATGGGTTCCCAGGTAATCCATTTGAAAGAGAGGATAGAGTTAAGCTGTGGTAAGGTCTGAAGTACACCTATTAGGGAAGCACGATGTCTGTACCAGGACTGGGGTTGTCAGAGAGGCATGACAACATGGCTCTTATGTCTATCATCTGAACACATGCTCCACTGAAAGAGACCGGTTGTCAGGGTAACAAGTGGGTAGGGCATGAGGAAGTTGACAGCTCATAAGCTATGGGAAGAGGCAACATTTTGGTAAAAAGTTTCTGACTTCTGGTGGTAGAAATAACACTGGTTAGGAGTCCTGAGAGCTGGATTCTAGGTCCATCTACCAATTACTTATATGACTTTGAGCAAGTCACTCCTACTTACTTGGGATTCTAGTTTCTCATGGACAAATTAGGCAGTTGAAGACTGGATGAATTCTTAAACATCTAAGATGTCTGAAGTTCCGGGACTGGATTGATTGGTGTGATCTGTTTAATTAAGACTATAACCCAGTAACACTGTGCAGACACAAGTGAGATAACAGCCTAGTATCATCCCTTCCTTTGTCTCTACAAATTGTCCTAATGCAGCTAGGCTGACATCATTGCAATCCCACCATTTATTTTTACATATGCGAAGAGCAGAAGGGAGAGTACTTGACGTTTCATGTTGCGTATTAATGTAAAAGAAAGAAGAAGGAGCACGGTTTCCCTAGATTCTTTGATCCTGTTTTAAATTTGAATAGTATGTATCTGTAAGATCTTTAGAGGATATGTAAGATAATACACAGAGGCTCATTATCGCAGTTTAAACTTTTTGGTTGTTGATACTTGGGTCATGAAGGTAGGAAGAATTTAAAGAATCTTAGGGATATTTTAGATTTCTGTAACCAAAGCTTGTATTTTTGAATTTTAAAGTAGTAGATTATGATAAACACATTATGAAAATGTTCATTATTTCCTTTTCTCTGTCACTGATTACAAAGAACTTTTTTGTTTTTATTTTCAAATATCTTTTAAATTTATTTATAAACCTATTTCAAAGTCATTGTTATTTGAATTTTATACCTTTATGTAAAAACTTATTAGCAGATAAATTTGAAGAGGCTGTTTATGGTCATTAGACTACACACATTTTTTAATAATCTACTTTCTTGTGAATAGACATGGAGAAATGTAAAATATAGACATTTAAAAATATCAAACAACTTTAAAACTGCTTGGAAATAAAACCTGATCTGCCTTTTCATCTAATTTTATTCAAAAAACTAAAAATTGTGATTTAAAGTGATGCACAGTCAAACTGATTTTTAAAGCTAGACAACATCATAGACATCATCTAGAGCAAGTGGTCCTTGACCTTCTCACTGCCAAGTGCTCTTTTAATTATTTTTTTTCTCTAGTGATTTAACATTTTGAAATATTTTGGCTATTTTTTCCCACCAGAAGCACTTCTTAAATTATAATTAGGTTTTTCATCTTAAATTAATCTGAAACACATATAATTGGTCATCTCTTTAGCATGGGTTTAGCAATGACACCATCCTGAGATGATGAATTCCAACCAAATTTTAAAAATCCTAGCATTTAGTGCAGATTCACTGTGAAAAAAATGTGTTAATTACATTATAGTTCAGAAAAATTGAAAATAGGTCCTGGACTCCCATGAACTCTAGGAAACTATTTCTTTTCCCTAGCTCTCTCAGTTTGCAAATGAATAGCTCAATTACTCGTTTAATGTCACACAGATTCAAGTCCAATATTCTATCTGCAATTCTGAGTATTCTTTCTTCTTTAGAATTACCATTAATCAATGATTGAAGTTAAGTTTGTGCTTCTCACAAAAGGAGAATCTAGAAATTTGGGTTTGTTTGTTTTTTTTTCTTAGATGACACTTAAATTGAAAAAAAAAAATCTAAGTTTAGGTGACATTTAGGTATCAGATTCACAGAACTAAATTCTGGCTATTTCCTGGAAAATAAGTATGATAATCTATCTTACTGTTGTTTTCTTTTGGAATCCTTCAAGAATAAAAAACAAGAGGTTGTTTTACTTTAGCGGCATGTCTATGTGACTGTTATGTCATCACTTAAACTTTATTAAATGCTAATTTACTTGCAAAATAGAAAATCATTAATTTCCAATTCCATAGAAGTCAAATAGCAACATTGTGTGTGTGTGCGTGTTTGCTGATTACAGAAGCAGTTGTCCCCGCCCAAGCCCATAAACATGTTACACATGTATAATATTTTTAGAGTTGATGGAAGAAACTATTTTGAGTACTCCTGAAATACCCAAGTATACATTACCTACGTCTCCTACTCATAGAGACAACTCTGATTCTTCTTCCCTTCCTGTGTATACACAGCCAAAACTATCTCTTGCCATCCTTGCAATCCTCCCATGATTCCTTGAAGGTCTGTATCAATATGTATATATATATATATTTAATTGTAAGAGGTGGGGTCTTGCTCAGTTGTTTAGGCTTGAGGGCAGTGGCAGTGGCTATTCACAAGCTTGATCATTGCACACTACGGCTTCCAACTCCTGAGCTCAAGTGATCCTCCTGCCTCAGGGTCTTCAGGTGTGTGTCACAGAACATGGTTCAAAGAAGGTTTTTTGTTTTTATTTTGTTACTTTATTTTTTCACATCAAAATGTGTGAACATATCATCTTGGAAGGTTAACACAATAATTTATTATCAGTGTAACCAAGTTCATATAAACTATTCTAACTGGGTCAACTGGCAGAGAGTAGGGATTAGAATTAAGAAAGATAAAATTTGGAGAAGTGGTGAGATGAAGGATAATGGAACTCAGAATGCCCCAGGGACAAAGCAGGACAATGAGAGTTTCTATGAGTGTATTAGGAGCTTGAAGTTGAAATTGAAGAAAGATGAGGCTGGTGGAGTGATGATAAAATGATAGAGAAAAAAATATTTTCTTACTCATAATTTTGCTTAGGTTAGTTCCGTATGCAGAATTTGTATTCTGAGGAAAGCCAAGCTTTTAAAAATGTTATTTGGAAGGGCCTTGGCTGGCCATAGTGAGTCATGCCTATAATCCCAGCACTTTGTGAGGCCAAGGTGGGAGGATCACCTGAGGTCAGGAGTTTGAGACCAGCCTGGCCAATATGGTAAATTCCCATCTCCATTAAAAAAAAAAGGCTAGGTGCAGTGGCTCACGCCTGTAATCCCAACACTTTGGGAGGCTGAGGTGGGAGGATCAACTGAGGTCAGGAGTTCGAGACCAACTTGGCCAATATGGTGAAACCCCATCTCTACTAAAAATATATTTTTAAATTTTTATTTATTTTATTTTTGAGATGGAGTCTCACTCTGTCACCCAGGCTGGAGTGCAGTGGCACGATCTTGGCCCACTGCAACCTCCACCTCCTGGATTCAAGCGATTCCTCTGCTTCAGCTTCCCGAGTAGCTGGGACTACAGGTGCACACCACCACACCTGGGCAATTTTTGTATTTTTAGTAGAGACAAGGTTCCACCAGGATGGTCTCGATCTCCTGACCTTGTGATCCACCCGCCTCGGCATCCCAAAGTGCTGGGATTACAGGTGTGAACCACAGCGCCCGACCTCTACTAAAAATATAAAATGTAGCTGGGCATGGTGGGTTGGCTCCTGTAATCCCAAGTAACTGGGACTACAGGCGTGTGCCACCACGCCCAGCTAATTTTTTTGTATTTTTAGTAGAGACTGGGTTTCACCGTGTTGGCCAGGATGGTCTCGCTCTCTTTTTTTTTTTTAAATAAAGATGGGGTTTCACCACGATGGCCAGGCTGGTCTTGAACTCCTGACCTCAGGTGATCCACCCACCTCAGCCTCCCAAATTGCTAGGATTATAGGCGTGAGCCACTGCCCCTGGCCAGTCTCGATCTCTTGACCTCGTGATCCTCCCGCTTCGGCCTCCCAAAGTGCTGGGATTACAGGTGTGAGCCACAGTGCCCGGCCGAAAGTGCTGTATTTTTATACCGGCTTTCAGCACTGACTTAGAAGTGAAACCCTTTCTATTAGACTCTGCTTTTAATATTGCAATCAACACTAGGATAAAAATGAAATTTTAATTTTATGTTTTTAAAGGATAAACAATTTAAAAAATATTTCAATATTCCATGAAAATATTTATTATATTTGTATTTTATGTTTGCATCCAGAGAATATTTAGAGATCATCTTTTAAAACAACATCAAATTAATTTTGACTAGAAAACACTTAGACCTCTTTAGGAAAGAGAGCATTGTTGGGTTTTATAGAATTGTGCAACTCATACTTGCATGTTGGTTAGTGGCAAAATCTGGCCCAGAAGCAAATTACCTGTTCCCCTTGAGATGCTCAATTCATAAGTATGAGGTTCTTGAGGAACTGAAAATTAAAAATGTTTTAGTAGAAGAATGAACAGCCGAATTCTACTAGATGTGTAAAGAAGAGCTGATACCATTTCTGCTGGTACTATTCCCAAAAAATTGGGGGAGGAAGGACCCTTCCTAACTCATTACATAGGCCAGCATAATTCTAATACAAAAACCTGGCAGAGACACAAAGAAAAAAGAAAACTTCAAGCCAATATCCCTGATGAACATAGATACAAAAGTCCTCAACAGAATACTAGCAAACTAAATCCAGCAGTACATCAAAAAGCTAGTCCGCTGTGATCAAGTAGGCTTTGTTCCAGAGATGCAAGACGGGTTCGACACACACAAATCACTAAATCTGATTTATGACATAAACAGAACTAAAAGCAAAAATCACATGATGATCTCAATAGACTCAGAAAAGGCTTTTGATAAAATTCAACATCCCTTCATGTTGAAAACCCTCAACAAACTAGGCAGTGAAGAAATATACCTTAAAGTAAAAGCCATTTATGGGAGACCAACAGCCAATGTCCTACTGAATGGGCAAAAGCTGGAAACATTTCCCTTGAGAACCAGAACAAGACAACATTGCCTACTCTCACCACTTCTATTTAATACAGTACTGGAAGTCCTAGCCAGAGCAATCAGGCAAGGGAAACAAATAAAAGGAGCCCAAACAGGAAGAGAGGAAAAACTATCTCTCTTCACAGATCAGATAAGTCTATAGCTGGAAAACCTCATATTCTCTAGCCGAAGGCTCCTAGATCTGATGAACAACTTCAGTACAGTTTAGGATACAAAATCAATATACAAAAATCAGTAGCTTTCCTTTAAAAAATTATTTTAAGTTCAGGAATACATGTGCAGGATGTGCAGGTTTGTTACATAGGTAAACGTGTGCCATGATGGTTTGCTGCATAGATCATCCCATCATGTAGGTATTAAGCCCAACATCCATTAGCTATTCTTCTTGATGCTCACCCTCCACCAACCCCCATCCTCCAACAGGCCCCAGGGTGTGTTGTTTGCCTACAAATGTTCTCATCATTGAGCCTCCATTTATGAGTGAGAACATGTGGTATTTGATTTTCTGTTCCTTCATTAGTTTGCTGAGGATAATGGCTTCCAGCTCTATCCATGTCCCTACAAAGGACATGATCGCATTCCTTCTTATGTCTGCCTAGTATTTCTGGGTGTATATGTGATACGGCTCCAATAACTGGAGGAACACCAGGATCCTTGGTCTTGCGCAGATTTAAATAAAATGACATGGACACACATGGGGTGATTTTAAAGTGTGGGGGAGTTTAATAGGCAAGAAAGAAGGAAGAAGCTGCCCCCTACGGAGAGGGATGGTGGCTCCAAGCCAAGAGGGGGAACCCTGAGGGGGAGGGTGTGGAAACAGCCACATATGAGGAGGCTGGAGGAGGTGATGTCTGATACTGGCATAGGGCTCAGGGGATTTTTTTGACCAGGTATGTCATTCAACTAGCTTGCAAAAAAACTGGCCCTCCCATCCTAGCCTTGATGTCCTACATACGCAGGGATATGTGGGGGCGGCCATATTGCCAGGCGCATGTGGGGGACAAGAAGATGACTTTGTGAATTGCCATACTTGGGTAGACCTGGTTTCTAATGGCTGACATTTGCAGATCGAACCTTGCTGGCCTGGCTGTAAGAGCTGGGGCTTTTCTGCTAGACAAGAAATATTTCTGGAGCTGCTTTAAAAAAATTTAAAAACTTCCCAAAGACCCCTTTTCTTCTCTATCTTCCTAAAATAGTTTCTTAATAACTCCCATAACATGTGTACCACATTTTCTTTATCTAGTCTTTCATTGATGAGCATGTAGGTTGATTCCTATGTCTTTGCTATTGTGAATAGTGCTGCAAGCACATATGTGTGCACACATCTTTATAATAGAATGATTTATATTTCTTTGGGTATATGCCCAGCAATGAGATTACTGGGTGAAATGGTATTTCTGCCTCTAGGTCCTTGAGGAATTGACACACTGTCTTCCCCTATGGTTAAACTAATTTACCCTCCCACAAACAGTGTAAAAGTTTTTCTTTTTCTCCACAACCTCACCAACATCTACTGTTTTTTGACTTTTTAGTAATAGCCATTCTGATTGGTATGAAATGGTATCTCATTGTGGTTTTGATTTCTATTTCTCTAATGATCAGGACATTAACCTTTTTTTCATATATTTGTTGGTAGCATGTATGTCTTTTGAGAAATGTCTGTCGATGTCTTTTGCTCACTTTTTAATGGGGTTATTTTCTTTTCTTATAATTTTTTAAAGTTTCTTGTAGATTCTGGATATTAGACCTTTGTCAGATACATAGTTTGCAAATATGTTCTCCAGTTCTGTAGGTTTTCTGTTCACTCTGATGATAGTTTCCTTTGCTGTGCAGAAACTCTTTACTTAAATCAGATCCCATTTGTCAATTTTTGCTTTTGTTGGAATTGCTTTTGGCATCTTTATCATGAAATCTTTGCCTGTGCTTATGTCCTGAATGGTATTGCCTAGATTTTCTTCTAGGATTTTTATAGTTTTAGGTTTTACATTTAAATCTTTAATCCATCTTGCATTGATTTTTGTATATGGTATAAGGAAGGGGTCCAATTTCAGTTTTTTGCATATGGCTAGCCAGTTCTCCCAGCACCATTTATTAAACAGGATACACTTTCCCTATTGCTTGTTATTGTCAGGTTTGTTGAAGACCACATTGTTGTGTGTGGATGTGCAGTTTTATTTCTGGGTTCTCTATTTTGTTCCATTGGTCTATGTGTCTGTTCTTGTATCAGTATCGTGCTGTTTTGGTTACTGTAGGCTTGTGCCTACCATGTTAGTTACTGGGAATGTTGTAATGAACACATTTGAAGTGAACTCTGCCCTGCGGGAGTAGAAAGGCAAGAGAGTAAAATGGTAAGTGCTTTGAAGGAAATGAAAATTCTGAGGATAAAGAATATTGCTGCTAACTTGGGTGAATGAGTTGAGAATACTGAGGGTGGCTGGGAAAGATGTCTGAGCAAGTATCATTTAGATGGAAACCATTCCAAACAAAGTTGACCCCCCTGGACCTCAGCATTCAGTATAACTAGCACTATCACAGCTGATGTGCCTGTCAATGACCTTTCTCTGTCTCCATGACTTCTGAGTTTGAATAATACAGTGTGGTCTTATTTTCTTGTCCTTTATGAAAGCATTTGGCTTTTATCTTTGTTTACTAAGACAGCTGTTTCGTTTTATTGATAGATGTTATGTCATCCTATAGCGAGCCAATACTTATTTCATCTTATGAGGATGGCTTTCTTCTACACATTTTCATTTCAATCTGTGTCTTTTTATATAAATGATGATCTCTTTAAAAATAAAGCTATTTATTGGTGCAGCTCAGGGAGGAGCTGCAATCCACAAGTTAAGGGTGGCACTGTTCCATTTTGCATGATTGTTTTCCTATATCTTGATGACTAGTTTGTCATAAACAATTGGATATTGCCTAAAAAGTAATTTAGAAGGCCATTTATGTAGTATTAATTACTCCATTGTCATAGAATTTCAACTCTTTCAAATTATTATGGTATTTATTTTTCTATCCATGAGCATGGACTGTGTTTCTATTTGTTTGTGTCCTTTCTAATTTCTTTGAGCAGTGGTTTATAGTTCTCCTTGAGGAGGTTCTTCATTTCCCTTGTTACCTGTATTCTAAGGTATTTTATTCTTTCCGTGGCAATTGTGAATAGGTGTTCATTCATGATTTGGCTCTTTGCTTCCCTGTTGTTGACGTATAGAAATGCTTGTAACTTTTGCACGTTGACTTTGTATCCTTAAGTTGCTTATTAACCTAAGAAGCTTTTGGCTGAGATGATGGGGTTTTCTAGATATAGGATTATGTCATCTGCAAAAAAAGATACTTTGACTTCCTCCCTTCATATTTAAATATGCTTTATTTCTTTCTCTTGACTGATTGCCCTGGCTGAAACTTCCAATACTATATTGAATAGGAGTGGTGAAAGAGGGCATCTTTGTCTTGTGCCAGTTTTCAAGAGGAAAGCTTCCACCTTTGCCCATTCAGGATGATATTGGTTGTGGATTTGTCATACACAGCTCTTGTTATTTTGAGGTATGTTCCTTCGATATCTAGTTTATTGAGAGGTTTTAACATGAAGGGATGTTGAATTTTATCAAAGGCTTTTCTTTCATGTGTTGAGATAATCATGTGTTTTTTTGTCTTCAGTTCCGTTTATATATGACTCACATTTATTGATTTGTGTATGTTAAACCGTGCTTGCATCCTGGGGATGAAGCCTACTTGATCATGGTGGATAAGCTTTTTGATGTACTGCTAGATTTGGTTTGCCAGCAATTATTGAGTATTTTTGCACTGATGTTCATGAAGATATTGGCCTAAGTGTTCTTTTTTGTTGTACTTCTGCCAGATTTTGGTGTCAGGATGATGCTGGCCTAATACAGTGAGTTAGCGAGGAGTCCTTTCTTTTCAATTTTTTGTAATAGTTTCAGTAGAAATGGTAACAGCTCTTCTTTGTATCTCTGGTAGAATTTAGCTGTGTTTCATCTGTTCCTGGTTTTTTTTTTTTTTTTTTTTTGGTTGATAGGCTATTTATTACTGCCTCAATTTCAGAACTTGTTATGGGTCTATTCAGGGATCCAGTTTCTTCCTGGTTCAATATTGGGAGGGTGTATGTGTCCAGAAATTTATTTATTTCTTCTAGATTTTCTAGTTTATGCGCATAGAGGTGTTTATAGTATTCTATGATGGTTTAAATTTCTGTGGGGTGAGTGGTGATATCCCTTTTATCATATTTTATTTATTTTTTGAGATGGAATTTCACTCTTATTGCCCCAAATGAAGTGCAATTTGGTTCACTGCAACCTCTTTCTCCTGGGTTCAAGTGATTCTCCAGCCTCAGCCTTCCAAGTAGCTGGAACTACAGGCAGGTGCCTTCATGCCTGGCTAATTTTTTGTATGTTTAGTAGAGATGAGGTTTCATCATGTTGGCCAGGCTGGTCTCAAACTCCTGACCTCAGGTGATCCGCCCGTCTCAGCCTCCTAAAGTGTTGGGATTATAGGCATGAGCCACCGTGCCCATCCCGCCCTGTCATTTCTGACTGTGTTTATTTGAATCTTCTGTCTCTTTTTTAAAAATTAGTGTAGCTCATGGTCTATCTATTTTATTTTTTTCAGAAAACCAGCGCCTGTGTTTGTTGATGTTTTGAAGGGATTTTTTTGTGTCTCTATCTCCTTCAGTTTAGCTCTGATCTTGGTTTTTTCTTGTCTTCTGCTAGCTTTGGGGTTTGTTTGCTCTTGGTTCTCTAGTTTTTTTAGTTGTATGTTAGATTGCTAACTTCAGATCTTTCTAGCTTTGTAATGTGGGTATTTAGTGCTGTAAATTTCTCTCTTAACACTGTTATAGCTGCATCCCAGAGATTCTGGTACATTGTATCTTTGTTCTCATTAGTTTCTCATTAGTTTCAAAGAACTTCTTCATTTCTGCTTTAATTTCATTATTTACCAAGAGATGTTCAGGTACACATTGTTTAAGGTTTATGTAGTTATGTGGTTTTGAGTGAATTTCTTCATCTTGAGTTCTAATTTGATTGCACTGTGGTCTGAGAGACTTATTATTTTCGGTTATTTTACATTTGTTGAGGAGTGTTTTTACTTTTTACAGTAAGTGCTGTGTGGTGATGAGAAAAATGTATGTTCTGTTGTTTTTGGACAGTTTTGTAGATATCTGCAAAGTCCACTTGATCCAGAGCTGAGTTCAGGTCCTGAGTAGCATCTCTATGTACCAATAATGCCCAAACTGAGAACCAAATCAGGAATGCAATCCCATTCACAATAGGCACAAAAGATTAACATATCTAGGAATATAGATAACCAAGGAAGTGAAGGATCTCTACATGGAGAACTACAAGGCACTGCTGAAAGAAATCATAGGTTACATAAATGGAAAAGCATTTCATACTCATGGATTGGAAGAATCAATATCATTAAAATGACTATACTGCCCAAGCAATTTACAGATTCAGTGCCATGCCTACCAAACTACCAACAGCATTTCTTCACAGAAGTAAAGAAAACTATTCAAAAATTCATATGAAACAAACAAACAAAAAGCCCAAATTGCCAAAGCAATCCTAAGCAAAAAGAACAAAGCCAGAGGCATCTCATTATTCAACTTGAAAGTATACTACAAGGCTGCAGTAACCAAAAGAGCATGGTACTGGTATAAAAACAGACACATAGACCACAATGGAACAGAAATAAAGCTGCGTACCTACAAGCATCTGATCTTCAACAAAGTTGACAAAAACAATCAGTGGGAAAAGGACTTCTAATTCAATAAGTGATGCTGGGATAACTGAGTAGCTATATGAAGACAGTTGAAACTGGACCCCTTCCTTTCACCATATACAAAAATCAACTCAAGATGGATTAAATACTTAAGTGAAACACCTAAAACTATAAAAACTCTAGAAGAAAACCTGGGAAATACCATTGTGGACATAGGCCCTTTGCAAAGATTTCATGACAGACTCCAGAAGTAATTGCAACAAAAACAAAAATTGACAAATGGGATCTAATTTTGAAAATTGCTTCTGCACAGCAAAAGAAACTATCAACAGAGTAAGCAAACAACCCACAGAATGGAAAAAATGTTTGCAAACTATGCATCCAATAAAGGCCTAATATCCAGAATCTATAAAGAACTTGAGCAAATTAACGAGCAAAAACAAACAACTCATTAAAAAGTTGGCAAAGGAGATGAAGAGACACTTCTCAAAATTAGATATACAGATGTTCCACAAACATATGAAAAAGTGCTCAGCATCATTAAGCATTAGAGAAATGTAAATTGAAACTACAATGAGACCAGTCAGAATGGCTATTATCAGAAAGTCAAAATATTGAACTTGTGTTTTAGGCAAGAAAAAAAAAATCAAAATATAACTGATGCTGGTGAGATTGCAAAGAAAAGGAAATACTTATGCACTGCCAATGGAAATGTAAATTAGTTTAGCCACCATGGAAAGCAGTTTGGAGATTTCTCAAAGAACTTAAAACAGAATTATCATTTGACCCAGCAATCCCATTACTGAGTATATAACCAAAGGAACATAAATTTTTCTGTCCTAAGGTAGAATGCTCATTGCCATACTATTCACAATAACAAAGACATGGAATCAAAGATGCCTATCAATGGTGAACTGGATAACAAAATTGTGGTATATGTATACCATGGAATACTACACAGCCATAAAAAAGAACAAAATCATGTCCTTTGCTGCAACATGGAGGCAGTTGGAGGTCATTTTCCTAAGCAAATTAATGCAAGAACAAAAAATTAAGTGTTGCATGTTCTCTCTTTAAGTGAGAGGTAAATATTGAGTACACATGAACAAAAAGAAGGGAACAATAGATATGAGGGACTAACTACTTGAGGGTGGAGGGTGGAGGGTGGAGGGTGGAAGGAGGGTGAGGGTCAAAAAACCACCCATTGGATACTATGCTCACTACTTGGATGATGAAAGAATCTGTATACCAACACCTGCGATACACAATTTACCCAAGTAACAAATGTGCATGTGTACCTCCTGAACCTAAAATAAAAGTTGAAAAAAAGTTTTAGTTTTTCTAGTTAATAATAATAGGAACCCAATTTTTTTTTGGTTCAAATCTTGTCATGAGCCAGGCATGTGCATGCATCATCTGCAACTTTCACAAGCATCCTATAATGTGAGGAGAGCTAACACTGAGACGTCTAATAGGGTAGAGGTTAGGAGTCAGTGCCTAGTACCTATCTAGATTCAAATTCCATGCTTGCCGTTTAATAGCTGAGTGGGCACTGTTTCTTAAGCTTTAAGATCTAGATATGGTGTGAGGTCAGGGGTTGGGGGAAGGGTGGGGTTGGGGAAATGTTGGTTAAAGGATATACAATTTCAGTTAAGGGGGAAAAGTTAAAGACATGTATTGTTCAACATAGTGACTACAGTTAATAACAATGCAATTGTTAAGAGAGTAGAGTTTAAATGTTTTCACCATGAAAAGTTCTATGCATGTGAGGTAATACATATGCTAATTATCTTAATTTGCTTATTCCACAATGTATACATATTCCAAAACATCATGTTGTACACAAGAAGTAAATAGTATTTTTATTTGTTAATTAAAAAATTAGTACAAATAGTGCCTATCTAATGGGTTGCTGTGAGTGAGAAAGGATAGCAGCACCTGATAGCCAGGACCTGGCCTGGCTCTATCATCTAGATCATGGCGTTGCTGGAAGCTGGCCAGACACTAGCAGATAGATTGGAGTGTTTGCCGGCTGAGTGTAAACAAGCTCATAGAACATCAACACTAGACAAGGGCACTCTGTGATTGTGGTGAGGGAAGACAAAAATGAGACTAGACCACTGTATAATTATGCCTGAACATAGACAAAAACAAGACCATTGCCCAAACTATAAAAATGACCAAGCATGTGCCTTTCTTGGGTAGAATGAGTGACCATAACTGCTTTACCAGTTATAAATCTAGCCTTATTTTACTCTTCCTGCATTCTAGATAAGAAATTATTTACCAGTTATAGAATTACCCTCACTTTCTCACTGTTTTAAATCCAGAACAGTATTCTACTTTCATATTCTCCTTAAAGCACTTAAACTCAATCCTGAATCCCAGTCCTTTCTAACAACCACTTGCTAAGATGCCACATAGTTTTCCATGATGTGTGTCATCTTTCTTATTGTAACAAGTCAATAAACCCAACCTTGTTTAACTACAGGTGTGTTCCTGGTGGTCCTTGCTTAGAGGACACGACATGAGAAATCAATGAGTTAACCTATGTAAACCATTTAGAATGTGCTTGATTCCTAGGATGTGCTCAATAAATATTATATATGTAGTGTTTTATAATTTTGTAGATGAAAATATGGAAAGTTAGAGAGGGTGCACAACTGAGAGGTGGTAGTGCTGAAATTCCAGTTCAGATTCTATGCTCCAGAGCCTGTGTTTTCACAACACCACACATTGCTTTGCTTTGATTAATCACTGTTTCTCTCCCATCCCTCTTGTAGGAGGTACCTTTATTGGTCTCTGGGATTCTGATTCTGTCTTGATCTGTGTTTAAGTAAAAATTATTTCCCTTTAAATGGTATTAAAAATCAACTCTTAATCCATATCATTTATGTAGAGGCTTGTTAGGTGAAAGACTTTCAGATTTTCTTTTACTACAACTTGAGTCTTTTGATCATGATAAAATTATCTTTTATCCTTCAAGTTCTGACTGAGTGAAAAGGCTATAATGAAGAATGTTAACTTAGATCTTTTGCAAGATAAGGTAGCTAAAAGACAAGAGTGGCAACACTTCTATGCTAGCCCCAGGGTAGATAAGTCTGAAGATAGGAGTCTGGGATTGGCCTCCTTTAAAACTATCCATCCAACAGCTAAAGTGATAAAAGAATATGGGGGACCTCAAGGAAAGACAACATTAACATCCAAAGCATTCTTGACCTCCAGAGCTAAAGATAAAGGAGAGATTGATAATAAATTAGGTCATGATAGAAATGCCTTTGCATCCACTCACTTTTCAGTTTATTAATCATGGAAATTTGTGTGTTTTGGAGCAGGTGGAGAGAGGTCTTCTGTACGTGTTTGCTTTAGACAAGAACTTCTATTTGAGTTCTTCCCAAACTGTGTTTCTGGGAATGCTGGCATTCTAGGAGGTATTAATATGTGTTCAGTGAAAGTCTGAAGGTCATGTTTTGGAATTGTTCCAACTGTGTCTACTTCTCATAGATTCACATAAGCATATTAGCAGCATAGCAAAAGCTCTGAACATATAGTAAAATACCTGTTTAACCTTGTAAATCAGGTATTTTTTAAATTTGCTGGCGTTTAATAATTATTTCTTAAAGGATATTACTTTTTTTTTCTTTTTTTCACTTATTTATTTTTTTACTGTCTTCTGAAGTGAATGAATTGAACCAAAGGTGTTATTACTTTTATAGCTAACGCTTAATGCTTACCACACACTAGACATTTTTCTAAGCACTTGATATGTATTCACTCATTGTCTCAACAATTTTAGTATTGCTAAAGAGACTGAGAAAGTGGAGTATTTGACCTATTCATAGTATCATAGCTAGTACATCAGCACAGAATATTTCTTTAACCACTAACATCTTGGGAGACAAACTAGACAGTACTCTTTTCACTTACAGAGTTAACGAAGAGAAGTAAACTAGATTTATTCAAATATTCTGTGAACATTTATTGAGAAACTAATATGAACAAACGCTATTCAAAGTGCTGGAAACGCAGCACTGAGTTAGACAACTCTCAACTCTTAGGGAGCTTACATTGCTATGTGGGGGATAGACAATAACAAATAAACTCATAAATGAACCAAAACGAGGCAGCGGCAAATACTATGATAAAAACAAAACAATAATGTGACAGGGTGTGAATTAAGGGTAGCTTAAGTATTCTTGAAAACTAATTGCAGTGTCTTATCAAGTAACTTAATATTACTCTAATTAGAGCAGACCAATCAGTTTAATTGTTTCCTCTTATTACTAATCTTACCAATTCATTGATAAAGCACATGTTTCCCCATTTGAAAAGTCATCAGTTTGGCTTTTATATTGTCAAACATTTCATAGAAAAGTACTATTCTTTAATATTCTGAAATCTTGTTAATTCTGTTTGCTGGCATTTGGGTTAGAAGATTGAACTATAAACCAGATAACGTTAGTTTTTTTCCCTTAGTTCCTTGCTTTCTTATTATAAGTAAGTCTTTCTTGGTAAAAGCCTGTGTAACATTTAGGTCTAGTGAGCGCTATGTGTTATATGCTCTTTCTATATCAATAAGTAAAAGAAACTATATCTTTCTGTCTCTGTCATAGCACATGAGCAGAACAAAAGAGAAAGTTTTCCTATTAAGATGGTTTGCCTGGATGTGCAGTAAAAAAATGAGTCTCTTGTCTACCCATATCTTCTGGTTTCCAAAGGCAAAAATTGTTTTCAGCTCATGTATTATTCTAGAAATATTATATATGTATATATGTGTATATAACATATCACATACATACAATATTTATACTCATATGCATATATAAAACTCCCCTTTTTGAACACAAATATAGCATGTCCCTTACTTTAGTCTACCCTCTAGTTTATTCACCTTTCAATTCACTTTGGGAATGTTTCCATTACTAGTACATAGAAATTTACATCATTAACAAAAGGGAGGAAAAGACTGAAGCAGAGAATTCTTCTATAGATTGTTACATTTATTTAACTATATTCCACTGTATAGATTACTATAATTTATTTAAATAGTCTCCATTTCTTAGACAGTGATTTTAAAATTATTTTCTAAAACAAAATAATCCCTTAAATATTAATCTTGTAAGTGCAGTGAATTTTGCCTTAATATTATTATTTTTGTAACTTTATGTTTTTAAAATTGACTTTTTTACAATTTCAAAAGGTTTTTCATTTGTTATATTCTTTAGTATAAAAAAAGTATAGGTTTTCTGGAATATGAAAATTCCTTGTGCTAAAAGCAGTAGGCTTACAAAATTCTTCCTGAAGTTTTCTTTATTAAGATTCTTCTTAATTTTTACCTTTGTGATATTCTAAGTTTTCATATTCATTACCTACTAATATTAACCTCATATTCCCTACCCAAAATTATGTCTTAAAAGCTTTTAAATTCTTCATTTTCTAATTTTAGGTCTAGGACCTTTCTGCATAGATTATAGTTCTGAGGTACAATACCACCACATATTCGGTTGACTTCTTTCTATACAAACAAGTCACGAATAATATAAATGAGCCTAGATTAGATCAGATACAATGAGGGTTGAAGAGTGATGGTTGATGCAAACAAGAGGGGTGATTAGTATTGTTCTTGCTGCATGATGAATTACACTATAGCATACATTAAAACAATGGATTGTCCTTCAGGATATCAAAGACTTTTTAACAAACAACACAATGGGAAAGATATAGTCCTTTATCATTTAGCAAAAAGTGAAACTTGCAATAACAATGTTGAGAATTCTTTTCAAGCCTCGAAGAATACAATGGTGCGAGTGCTGTTGGTAACATGCACACTGTATTTTGTTGTTCTTTTTTACTCTGCGGGACTGTTCTGTGATGATGTGTAACCTGTTTTGATCTCTGAGTACTTAACTTGGAGCAGGAACTCTTCTACCCTTGGAGGTATTAGTAGGATTCTAATGATTCTGTTTGATCTACCATGTTAAACACAAACGAAATAAATCAAGAGAAATACACATAGCGAGTATATCAAAGTGTTATTTCTACTTCTGGGCATAAGGCAGTTGCTAAGCAACCTGTGTCAGACTTCATGGTCATCTGTTAGGAAGGACACAAAGTCAATGCTCACTCAAGACACATAAAATTGTAAATGGAAAAACTATTTTGTTAGATTTAAGAAAAAGGTACTTGGATGAACCATATAGTGGTTGCAGGATATAAGGCATCAATGTGTAGATCTGCTTGGGTAGCAATTAAATTGGCGAAAGAATCTACATTCAATCTAAGCAGGGTGGGAGGATAGAGAAAAAAAAATTTTGCATGAATAGTTTTCACATTCCAGGATCTACCTTCAGAATGTGGGATTATCTGTGGGATGTAACAGCATTAATAGGCTACGCTGTGACCTTCCTGCAGCTGTAGCAACCACAGGGAACCTTTGGAATTTGGAGTTTTATGGGTAGTAATATCACTTATCATCTTTTTTCACATATTTTTAATACCATATTTTAAGATACAAAGTATGTAACTTAGAAGCGTTTCCTTTTTTAAAATTAAAATAATTATTTTTTTAGAGAGACGGGCTCTCATTATGTTGGCTAGGCTTGCCTCAAACTCCTTGGCTCAAAGGGTCTTCATACCTCAGCCTCCTGAGTAGTTGGAACTACAGGTGTATGCCACCATGCCTGGCTCAAGAGTTTGTTTTTCAGTGTCTTGCTCTGTTGCCCAGCCTTGGGTGCGGTGGTGAGATCATGGCTCACTGCAGCCTTGACTTCCTGTCTCAATGGATCCTCCCACCTCAGCCTTACAAGTAGGTGGGACTAGAAATGCCATCGTGCCTGGGTAATTTTTTAGATTTTTTTTGTATAGATGGGGGTCTCGCTATGTTGCTGAGGCTGGTCTTGAATTCCTGGGCTCAAGTGATCCTCCTGCCTTGGCCTACCAAAGTGCAGACATGAACCACCATGTCTGGCCCAAAGAGATTTTCTTTCAAGAAGAGAGAGGCATGGGATAGGTTTCAGGCTGATTTAGAATAATTATTTCAAGAAATTTACCCAAGGCACAATGTGTGAAGGAAATGATGATTTTTGCTTTGCAGAACCTATATATTCAGTATCTTAAAATGATTGATCATTTTTCTTCCTTTTTATCTGGATGAAGATTTTCTTCTAAGAATATTGCTTGACTGATTAAAACATTTCTTTGTGCTTTTCATTGTCCATAGAGTCATGCTTAACTGCCAGGTTTATGCAGTTATCATTACTGGCCACTTGACTTTAGAGGAAGTTTTTTAATCTTTGTGAGCCTCAAGTTGCTCAAATGTAAAACAGGGATATACATAGTTACTTGGAATTGTGAGAATCTAATGAAATAATACTTGTAAAATGCCTGGTAGATAGTATGTATTCGTTTTTATGATAATTGTTACTATGCTATGGTATAGATTACTAGGACATAGTACTCTAAATAGAGTTACTGCATTTTATCTACTAAAGGCATAATAAACATTTTGAAATGTGAAAGTACATTAATTTATGGTTTCTATTGAGAAATTAGTCACTTTCAATTAGGATTTAAATGGTTATTGTTACATTGAAGTTTTAGAAATACTACCTCTGTGCTTGAAGTACAGATGGTAGCCTGTATTAGTTAGAGTTCTCCAGAGAAGCAGAACTAATAGGATACAATGTATATGGAGATTTATTGTAGGAATTGGCTGACACGATTACGGAGGGCAAGAAGTCCCACAATCTGCTGTCTGCAAGCTTCTAAACGGGAAAGCTAGTGGTGTAATTCAGCCTAAGTCCTAAGGCCTGAGCATCAGGAGAGTCCATGGTGTAACTCCCAGTCTATATCTGAAGGCCTGAGAAGCTGGGGCAGGTCACACAATGGTGTTAAGTCTTACCTTAGTCCAAAGGCCTGAGAACCAGGATTGCCCATGTTCGAGGGCAGGATGGATGTCCCAGCTCAAACAGGAAGCAAATTGCTCCTTCTTCACCTTTTAGTTCTATTCAGGCTCTCAATAGATTGGATGATGCCCATCTATATAAGTGAGGGCAGTCTTCATTTGCTCTACCCATTCAAACTAATCTCTTCCAGAAACACCAAGAAATAATACTGTGTCATCTATCAGGGCATCCTTTAGCCCAGTCAAGTTGATACATAAAATTAACCATCACATAGCCCATTTTCTTTTTGTTTCTACAACAAGTATAAAGTACTTAAAGTTCGTCAGTAAATGAATGTTTCTTTCCATAACGTAATTGTAATGTCTTTAGCATAAACATGACACAAAAACTCTACTACCCGCAGATCTGACCTCTCTCACAGACTTGACCTCTCTCTTCCCCTTGGTAGCAGAGTCCAGTCTTTTCACAATAAAAGGAGAAGAATTTCTGGGTTTAATTTTGGGAATCTGTTAACATTTTTCACAATGATGAGTTCAGTAACACTATAAAGTCAGTTGGGAAGAGCACCGGATGATGAAGCGAAAGCTGCAGAATCCATCCTTACAGAGTGATAGCTCACCTTTTTGGGACTGATTGGACCTAGGTGTACTCTCTGTGGAGTGGGACAGTGGTTAGTTTGTTCTGTAACAAATGCCCACTATGTGCTTGGCACTATGGATACCTACTGTGTGCTAGGTACCATGTTACTTACTGGGAATATTGTGATGAATACATTTGAAGTGAAGTCTGCCCTCCTGGAGCGGCAAGGGCAAGAGAGTAAACTGAGGAGTGTCCTGAAGGAAATGACAAATGTAAGGATAAAGAATGTTGCTGCCGATTTGGGTGAATGGATTGAGAACACTTAGAGAGAATGGCCAGGAAAAATGTCTGAGCAGGTATTATTTAGACTGAAACCATTCCAAACAAAGTTGACCCCCTGGACTTCAGCGTTCAGTACAGGTGGCACTATCACAGCTGATGTACCTGTCAATGACCTTCCTTTGTCTTAGGGCTTCTGAGTTTGAATAATACAATGTGGTCTTATTTTCTTTTCCTTTATGAAGGCATTTGGCTTTTATCTTTGTTTTCTGAGACAGCTGTTTCATTTTATTGATAGATGTTATGTCATCCTATAGCAAGCCAGTGCTTATTTCATCTTATGAGGATACCTTTCTTCTACACATTTTCATTTGAACCTGTATCTTTTTATATAAATGATGAGCTCTTTAAAAATAACGTTATTTGTTGGTGCAGCTCAGGGAGGAGCTGCAATCCACAAGTTAGAGTGGCACTGTTCCATTTTGTGGGTTTGTTTTCCTATATCTTGACGACTAGTCTCTCATGAACAATTGAATATTGTCTAAAAGGTAATTTAGAAGTCCTTAATGTAGTACTAATTACTCCATTGTCATAGAATTTCAACTCTTTCAAATTATTATGTTATATATATTTAGTGACAAAACTCTGCTTTAACACCAATAATAAAAGCATTCTTGCATTGGCAGAAGTGGTATTTTCAATTTGGTTACCTTTCAAAACAGCCATGAGTTTTAACGGTAGGAGTGTATTAATCTACACAATTTAAATGTTAATAGACTAGCAATCATGTTTATATACTTAAATGATTAAAGCCTAAAGTGCACAATTTCTGTTTTAATATAAATCAGTGTTTACATGTCTGTTTGGATGATTGGGAGTTTTTAAAATTTATAACTAGCATCTAACGATTGCTAGAAAGGTACTATGAGAAAAGAATTCAAACAATATGAAACATCAAACAGAATGCCATGTTATGATAATATCTGTAACCCATGTTTTATCTGCATTGTGTTAAATGCACTCTAGGTGAGCTGCTTCTAAATCTTACCTAGGAAGGACACAATTGTCAATCAGTTATTTACTTAAAAGAATTGGTGAGAATTTATTTTTCTTGAGGATTTTTATTGCTCAGCTTTCACTAAAAAACAATGGAAAACTAAGCTATTTTATACTAAATTTTTCTTTTCTCTTTTTTTTTGAGATGGGGTTTCACTGTCACCCAGGCTGGAATGCAGTGGTGTGATCTTGATTCACTGCAACCTCCGACTCCTGGGTTCAAGTGATTCTCCTGCCTCAGACTCCTGAGTAGCTGGGATTACAGGTGCGCACCACCACGTCCTGCTAATTTTTGTGTTTTTAGTAGAGACAGGGTTTCACCATGTTGGCCAGGCTGGTCTCGAACTCCTGACCTCAAGTGATCCACCTGCTTCAGCCTCCCAAAGTGCTGGGATTACAGGCGTGAGACACTGCCCGGCCCTCTATTTGTAAAGATTAGGAATTACCAAAATTATAAAACATAAAATAAGAATTTCAACTATAGTGATTAAGAAATCATTTTCCAGACTATATATACATTTTAATAAATTTTCAGACTATATTTTTTCTAAGGCATACATATGCTATATATTATCTTCATAAATACACACATACATCCTTTTTTAGATTCTCTTTTCTTATGTATATACCTACAAGTATACTAACCCCAAATCATTTGGGAACAAACATGAAAAGAATTTAATTCATAGACTAGTGTTTTGAAGAAGTTTTAAAAACACTTAAGGGAATTTTTGTGTGTGGCTCAACTGGCATTTTGGCTGTGGTTATGAAAACTTGAATTTATACCTTTACAGCAACATAGATGCAGTTGGAGGCCATTATCCTAAGCAAATGAATGCATAAACAGAAAAGCAAATACTGCATGTTCTCACTTAAAAGTGGGGAGCTAAACACTGAGTACCCATGAACGTAAATATGGGAACACTAGACACTAGAGATTACTAGAAGGGGGAGGGAAGGAGGAGAGAAAGGGTTGAAAAACTACCTATTTGGTGCTATGCTCAGACAGGGTTTGTTTTCCTATATCTTGATGACTAGTTTCTTATGAACAATTGAATATTGTCTAAAAAGTAATTTAGAAGGTCATTTATATAGTACTAATTACTCCATTGTCATAGAATTTCAACTATTTCAAATTATTATGTTATATATATTTAGTGACAAAACTCTGCTTTAACACCAATAATAAAAGCAAACTTGCATTGGCAGGAGTGATGATGGGACCCAGGTGATGTGATCGTTTGTGTCCCAAACCTCAGCATCACTCAATATACCCATGTAACGAGCCTGCACATGCACCCCCCTGAATCCAAAATGAAAGTTGAAACTATTTAAAAAAAGAAGACTTGGACTTACAGCAGTAATTTAATTACATTTGATTAAAAGGTTGTATTTACCTTTGACTGACCGATAGGATCACAAAATACTGACATGTTCAACTTGACATTCTCAGTGATTCAAATCAATTACTCTCTTTCTTTCTGGTCATCTCATTAATGGCTTTGCTGAGGTATCCCCCCATTTTCTGAGGATAGACCTACCTTTATTCAGATGACTCACTCTGCCTCTGCTTAATGAATTCACTAAAAAGAAAAAATACTGCTAAAAGGATAGTTAGACAGAGGATGAAACTGCTCCCGTTGTGGCTCAGCCCTTGTTCCTTTGTAGGGGCACATCAGTTCTTTGTAAATGTAGTATATTGAGTGGGTGCATAGGAGACGATCTGGCCTGGATACCTGTTCTCTTTTTATTTTTCTGGGTCTGAACTTTGGAGCTCTGGTCTATAAAATCAGGCTTTACATCTGAAGAGGAAGAAACATAAAGAATATTTGCTTTCCGCTCAGTTGCAAACTAATTAAAAATACTGGCTGGGCTGGTGTAACCCCAGCACTTTGGGAGGCTGAGGCTGGCGGATACCTTGAGTTCAGGAGTTCAAGATCAGCCTGAACAACATAGTGAGATCCCTGTCTCTATAAAAAATACAGAAATTAGCATTTTTAATTAAAAAACTCTGTTATAGTATGTTTATGCTACCCCCTTTCTTGAAGTCAAGGGAGTTAATATTAATTAACTATTTTACTTAAGTACTTATTTCTTGGTATGCATTTCTGTGTCTCCTTCCAGCTCACAGAGGAAGTATCTGTGTATATACTTTGCTTATACATAATTTCTACCCTTCTTATTTATGTATGCATCCTACCACCTTACAGTAGTTTCAGCAGCTACAGTCCAGACACCTTGAGTTAAATAGCACTTGAGAGAGTTCCTGGGTAAATGAGCATTTAATCACTTTCCATACTCTTTTTTATTGTCAAGGGAATCAGCAGGGTCTGGAAAGGTGGTGAGGGATTTTGTTTTACTGCAGTTGCTATTTAGATTCATGGAAGTTTCAATAATGACTATTACTGAAAAAATTTTCTTTGGCCAGTTTAGATATTAAGAAAAAAATCTCTGCAGAAAGATTAGGAAGTAATAGTGGAAGTATATATGATTTTAAAAGTTCAAGGTAAAATTACTAACATTGTTTTTCTGTATTCTTCCAGAGGTTCTTTATAAATATGTGAACAAATATAAATACTGCATAATTTGTGCATCGTGTGTTTTAAATATTCCTATGTTTAAAAAAACAGTATGCACATGTTTAAAAATCGGATTAATTTTTGATTGCCTATAGAACAATTCCCTAGGGCTCAAAATGCAAAAAGAAGCCTATAATTTCTTTTTCATGTATAAATATGTAATTTTTAAGTGCTTAGTGATGTGGTGGGCATATTAACAGTTACACACCTTTATTTTTCTCTTCAAAAAATAATCTAATCCTGAAATGAGATATACGTGATTTAAGAAACTTAAGGTTCATCACAATACATGTTATTTTCAAATTTATGTATGCAGAAAACATTATTATGGCTGTGGAACTCATTTTTATCAAATAATACCAAAGATTTTTTTTCACAGAAAAATTACGCTTATTTTTGCACTAGAGAATGTAAGAAATTCAGAAATTGCAAAAAACAAAGTAATAAAAGTGATCTCCAATCTCACTACCTCAAAACAACCATCATATTAGATGAACATTTTCCCATTATCTTTTTATGTACACATGCAAATACAGGATAGAAAGAAATCTTTGAGGTATTTTTTATGAAATAGGATCATATTGTATGTGATCTTTTAAAAACAAAATAAATTTCATTTTATATGAATTAGCAGGAACAAAAAAAAATGAGGTAAGATAGAGGAAACTGCTGAAACTCAAAATGTTTTTTCCCTACAATAATTACTTTCTAAAAGATCTTTTAAAAGTTAAAGGGGATTGGACTTAGACCTGTAATCGCAGCACTTTGGGAAGCTGAGGCAGGCTGATCACGTGAGGTCAGGAGTTCGAGACCAGCCTGGCAATGTGGTGAAACCCTGCAAAAATTACGGGGCATGGTGATGTGGCCTGTAATCCCAGCTACTTAGGAGGCTGAGGCGAAAGGATTGCTTGAACCTGGGAGGCAGAGGTTACAGTGAGCCAAGATTGTACCCCTGCACTCTAGCCTGGGCAACAGAGTGAGATTCTGTCTCCAAAATAAATAAATAAATAAGAGACTTAGATTCCCACACAATAATAGTGGGAGACTTTAACACCCCGTTGTCAATGTTAGACAGATCAACAAGACAGAAAATTAACAAGGATATCCAGGACTTGAACTCAGACCTGGATCAAGCAAACCTAATAGACATTTACAGAACTCTCCACCCCAAATCCACAGAATATACATTCTTCTCAGCACCACATCACACCTACTCTAAAATTGACCACATAATTGGAAGTAAATCACTCCTCAGCAAATGCAAAAGAACAGAAATCATAACAAACAGTCTCTCAGACCACAGTGCAATCAGGTTAGAACTCAGAATTCAGAAACTAACTCAGAACTGCACAGCTTCATGGAAACTGAACAACTGGCTCTTGAATGTTGACTGGATAAACAATGAAATGAAGGCAGAAATAAAGATGTTCTTTGAAACCAACGAGAACGAAGACACAACATACCAGAATCTCTGGGACACATTTAAAGCAGTCTCTAGAGGAAAGTATATAGCAATAAATGCCCACATGAGAAGCAAGGAGAGATCTAAAATTGACACCCTATCATCAAAATTGAAAGAGCTAGAGAAGCAAGATCAAAAAAACTCAAAACCTAGCAGAAGACAAGAAATAACTAAGATCAGAGCAGAACTGAAGGAGATAGAGACACGAAAAACTCTTCAAAAAATCAATAAATCCAGGAGCTGGTTTTTTGAAAAGGTCAACAAAATAGACAGACCACTAGCCAGATTAATAAAAAAGAAAAGAGAAAATAATCAAATAAATGCAACAAAAAACGATAAAGGGGATATCACCACAGATTCCACAGAAATTCAAACCATCATCAGAGATTATTACAAACAACTCTATGCACATCAACTAGTAAACCTGGAAGAAATGGATAAATTCCTGGACACATGCATCCTCCCAAGCCTAAACCAGGAAGAAGTCGAAACCCTGAATAGACCAATAACAAGGTCTGAAGTTGAGGCAGCAATTAAGAGCCTACCACCCAAAAAAAGCCCAGGTCCAGATGGGTTCACAGCCGAATTCTACCAGACATACAAAGAGGAGCTGGTACCATTCCTTCTGAAACTATTCCAAACAATCCAAAGAGAGGGGAATCCTTCCTAAATCATTTTATGAGACCAACATCATCCTGATACCAAAACCTGGCAAAGACTCAGCAAGAAAAGAAAACTTCAGGCCAATATCCATGATGAACATAGATGCAAAAATCTTCAATAAAATACTGGCAAACCGATTGCAACAGCACATCAAAAAGCTTATCCACCATGATCAAGTAGGCTTCATCCCGGGGGATGCAAGTCTGGTTCAACATATGCAAATCTATAAACATAATTCACCACATAAACAGAACCAAAGACAAAAACCACATGATAATCTCAATTGATGCAGAGAAGGCCTTTGACAAAATTCAACAGCCCTTTATGCTAAAAACTCTCAATAAACTAGGTATTGATGGAACGTATCTCAAAATGATAAAAGTTATTTATGACAAACCAACAGCCAATATCATACTGAATGGGCAAAAACTAGAAGCATTCCCTTTGAAATCTGGCACTAGACAAGGATGTCCTCTCTCACCACTCCTATTCAATATAGTACTGGAAGTTCTAGCCAGAGCAATCGGGCAAGAAAAAGAAATAAAGGGTATTCAAATAGGAAAGGAGGAAGTCAAATTGTCTCTATTTTTAGACGATATGATTGTATATCTAGAAGACCCCATCGTCTCAGCCCAAAATCTCCTGAAACTGATAAGCAACTTCAGCAAAGTCTCAGGATATAAAATCAATGTGCAAAAATCACAAGCATTCCTATACACCAATAACAGACTTCAAGACAGCCAAATCAAGAACCAACTGCCATTCACAATTGCTACAAAGAGAATAAAATACCTAGGAATACAACTAACAGGGAACGTAAAGGACCTCTTCAAGGAGAACTACAAACCACTGCTCAATGAAATAAGAGAGGACACAAACAGATGGAGAAATATTCCATGTTCATGGCTAGGAAGAATCAATATTGTCAAAATGGCCATACTGCCCAAAGTAATTTACAGATTCAACGCTATCCCTATCAAGCTACCAATGACCTTCTTTGAAGAACTGGAAAAAACCACCTTAAACTTCATATGGAACCAAAAGAGAGCCCACATAGCCAAGTCAATTCTAAGCAAAAAGAACAAAGCTGGAGGTATCACACTCCCGGACTTCAAACTATACTACAAAGCTACAGTAATCAAAACAGCATGGTACTGGTACCAAAACAGAGATATAGACCAATGGAACAGGACAGAGACCTCCGACGCAACACAACACATCTACAACCACCTGATCTTTGACAAACCTGACAAAAACAAACAATGTGGAAGCGAGTCCCCTGTTTAATAAATGGTGTTGGGAAAACTGGCTAGTCATGTGCAGAAAGCAGAAGCTGGACCCCTTCCTGACACCTTACACTAAAATTAACTCCAGATGGATTAAAGACTTAAACATAAGACCTAACACCATAAAAACCCTAGAAGAAAATCTAGGCAAAACCATTCAGGACATAGGCGTAGGCAAGGACTTCATGACCAAAACACCAAAAGCAGTGGCAACAAAAGCCAAAATAGACAAATGGGACCTAATCAAACTCCACAGCTTCTGCACAGCAAAAGAAACAGTCATTAGAGTGAATCGGCAACCAACAGAATGGGAAAAAATTTTTGCAGTCTACCCATCTGACAAAGGGCTGATAACCAGAATCTACAAATAACTGAAACAGATTTACAAGAAAAAAACAAACAAGCCCATTCAAAAGTGGGTGAAGGATATGAACAGACACTTTACAAAAGAAGACATACATGAAGCCAACAAACATATGAAAAAATGCTTATCATCACTGGTCATTAGAGAAATGCAAATCAAAACTACATTGAGATACCATCTCACGCCAGTTAGAATGGCGGTCATTAAAAAATCTGGAGACAACAGATGCTGGAGAGGATGTGGAGAAATAGGAACGCTTTTACACTGTTGGTGGGAGTGTAAATTAGTTCAACCATTGTGGAAGATGGTGTGGTGATTCCTCAAGGACCTAGAAATAGAAATTCCATTTGATCCAGCAATCCCATTACTGGGTATATATCCAAAAGACTATAAATCGTTCTACTATAAGGACACATGCACACGAATGTTCATTGCAGCACAGTTTACAATAGCAAAGACCTGGAACCAACCCAAATGCCCATCGATGATAAACTGGACAGGGAAAATGTGGCACATATACACCATGGAATATTATGCAGCCATCAAAAACGATGAGTTCGTGTCCTTTGTAGGGGACATGGATGAACCTGGAAACCATCATTCTCAGCAAACTGACACAAGAACAGAAAATCAAACACCGCATGTTCTCACTCATAGGCGGGTGTTGAACAATGGGAACACATGGACACAGGGAGGGGAGTATCACACACTGGGGTCTGTCGGGGGAAAAGGGGAGGGATAGTTGGGGGTGGGGAGTTGGGGAGGGATAGCATGGGGAGAAATGCCAGATATAGGTGATGGGGAGGAAGGCAGCAAATCACACTGCCATGTGTGTACCTATGCAACAATCTTCCATGTTCTTCACAGGTACCCCCAAACCTAAAATGCAATTAAAAAAAAAATAAATAAATAATAATAAATAAATAAATAAAAGGATTATGGAAAATATTAGGAGCTTAGAGTTTACGGCCTTTTTAAAAACAGGCATCTTTAATTTAAGAAGGTGTTGATTGACTTTTTGCTTTCAAGATTAGGCATTAATACTCTCACATTTCTTTTTACTTTTTTTCCTGAAGCTTCTAATTTTTGTTAGTAACATTATTATTGCCATACAGTCAAGGTGTACAGCACTTATATATCACCTTATAGACATAATCTACACAATTCTCTTAGTACTGTACTTAGAAGCCAATACTCATCATTTGTTTTTACATTGTTTCACAATTTCTGAGGTTTTTTTTTTCATTCATCCTATGAAAATAGTTTTACATTTTGATTTGTCTCTTAAAAGTAGTTTTTGGGACAGGCACGGTGGCTTACTCAGGTAATCTCAGCACTTTGAGAGTCCAAAGTGGGAAGATTGCTTGAGCTCAGGAGATGGAGACTAGCCTGTGCAACATAGTGAGATCTTGTCTCTATTTAAAAATACAACATTTTTAAAAATAAAGTTTAAAAAAAGTGGTTTTTGAAGAAAGGCTTGTGGGTTTTGTGGTCTCCAAATTCTTTTTTTTTGTTTTTGGAATGACTGCCTGCTGTCTTTATACTTGATGAATGCGATGGCTGCGTGCTAGGTCATTATCTTTCCTTTAGAATTCTGTAGATATTGAAACACATTCTTTTTTGCAACTGAAAAGAAAAAAAATCTGTAGATGTTTTGCTCTTACGCTTATGGCGTTAAATGTTAGATGTAGAAATCCGAGGCCAGCTTGATGTTTTAAAAAATCTGAAGCATTGTTTCCTTAGTCCTCGAAGTTCAAACACTTAACGAGGATTTGTCTTAATACTTAGCATTCTGCATCAATTTTTTTCCCTGAAATTTAATATGTTCGTTGATTTATAAAATAATTTTGTTTTTTTCCATGGAATTTTTTTTTTTTGAGTTTTCTACTTCTATTTTGGATCATCCCTCTCTGTCCTTTTTATTATTTACTTTTTATTGCTTTAATATACATTGATTTTTAAAGTCTGTCATCACCATAATTTTGTCAAGCTTTTTCTCTGTATTAGTTGACTGTTAGCTACATATAATCTGTTTCTTTTTGTTTCTCATTTAGCTACTAGCCTTTTAATTTTTTTTATCTTGCATATCCTTTCAATGAATAGCTATTATCTTTATTATGTTGCTTTGACCCTCAATTGATTTTTTAAGCTTTCAACCTCAATATCTCTCTATCATCTCTCTTTCTTTGTCTGTGATGGCTAATTTTATGTATTTACTTGGCTGGGTTATGGCACTCCATGTCTGATAAAACGTAAGTCTAGCTGTTGCTGTGAGGGTATTTTTAGATGGGATTAATATTTAAATCAGCAGATTCTGAGTAATGCAGATTACATTTCATAATCTGAGTGGGCCTAATCCAATCAGTTGAAGGCCTTAAGAGAAAAGACTAGGGTTCCCTGAAGAGGAAGGATTCTGCTTCCACACTGCCTTTATACTAAAGACTGCAACTTTAATTCCTGCAAAAATTTCCAGGATGCCTTAGAAATCTCAGAATTGCTTGTCCCATAATCATCAATCCAGTTTCTTAGAATAAAATTTTGTATCTCATTTTCTCTCTGTCTCTGTCTGTCTGTCTGTCTCTCTTTCTATATATATATGTACATGTACATCCTATTGAATAAATATGCATACATCCTATTGGTTCTGTTTCTCTAAAGAATCCTGACTAATACATTTTTTTCTTATCTCATTGTGTTCTTTAGACATCTAATCTTTGAACTTTTGTTTTCTTGAAGTGATGGCTGCTAAACTGATTTAAAAATTATTGGGAATTTTCTTCTGTAGGCTATGTATTCTTATTAGTCTGGATTGGTTGACAATTTTTTTTTTTTTTTTTTTTTTTGAGATGGAGTTTCGCTCTTGTTACCCAGGCTGGAGTGTAATGGCGATCTCGGCTCACCGCAACCTCCACCTCCTGGGTTCAAGCCATTCTCCTGCCTCAGCCTCCCAAGTAGCTGGGACTACAGGCGTGCGCCACCATGCCCAGCTAATTTTTGTATTTTTAGTAGAGATGGGGTTTCACCATGTTAACCGGGATGGTCTCAATCTCTTGACCTCGTGATCCACCCGCTTCGGCCTCCCAAAGTGCTGGGATTATAGGCGTGAGCCACCGTGCCCGACCTACAATTTTTTATGTAGTCTTCCCTTCCATTTCTTCCCTTTCTTCCTGTAGCCCTCACTCTCTTCTTCCTTTTCTCCTTTCTTGTGTAGTGCGTTGTGTGTGTGTGTGTGTGCGCGCGCACATGTACATGCACTTGTGGTAGCTTCATACAAAACTTTCATTTGTGGCCGGGGCGGTGGCTCACGCTTGTAATCCCAGCACTTTGGGAGGCCAAGGCAGGCAAATCACCTGAGGTCAGGAGTTTGAGACCAGCCTGGCCAATATGGTGAAACCCCATCTCTACTAAAAATATAAAAATTAGCTGGGCATGGTGGTCCGTGCCTATAATCCTGGCTACTTGAGAGGCTGAGGCTGGAGAATTGCTTGAACCCAAGAGGCGGAGGTTGCAGTGAGCTGAGACCACTCCACTGCATTCCAGCCTGGGTGACGAGAGCAAGACTCCATCTCAAAAGACAAAACAAAACAAAACAAAACAAAAACTTGTATTTTCATGGTGACTCACTTTTAATTCTACTGGAAACATTTTGGATTTTGTCACTAAATCACAGCGGATTGCTGTGTATTTCTTAAGTCTTCAATAGTGAAGGTCTGTAGGGAGGGGAAATTAGGAAGAGTTGAGCTGAATTCTGTGCAGTGTCTATTAGAATATTTTGACTCTGTTCTCACGTCTGAGGTTTTTTTGTTAAATATCCCATCCTAGGCTTCCTGGAAACTAACTGGAATACATGTCCTATTCTCATTGAGGGAACAAGGAAATGGATCTGCCCTTTTCCTCATAATGTTTAGCCCCGGGCCTTTGCTTCCATTAGAGGGACTCACATTCTCAGCGTCATTATTCATTTCCCAGGCTTTACCTCGTTCTTCCCTGTAGCTCTTTCCACCATTCCCTACTGGAACATCACACAGTTCCTTTTTCTCACGTTTGGGGGTATTAGGAGATGACTCAGATTCCCTGACTCACTGTTTGGCCTTTGAGTGATAGTGATGGGAGAGGGGTTGAGTGACTGACTCCCTGTGAAATACCTTCCACTCTGCTCCAGAATCTCATGGATTTTTTTTCCCTCTTGACTGTCATTTTTTGAGCTTCATGGCATTGGATTGATGAATCGCTGCTGTCAAAATTGTCCTGGATTTTGCTATTTTTTTGTTCCATTAAATTTTATGCTCTCTCCCTCTCTCTCTTTCTGTCTCTCCCTCTCTTTCTCTGTCTCTCTCCTTCTCTTTCTCCATCTGTCTCTGTCTTTGTCTCTCTCAGAATCTCTCTGTGTCTCTCCCTCTCTCTGTCTCTCTGTCGCTGACTTTCTCTCTGTCTCTCCTTCTCTGCCTACTCTTGGCTCCTCTCAAGGTCTCTTCCTTTACCTGTTTTCTAGTTCCTCAGAGACAGAGGAACTAGAAAGCAAGTGTGGTGGAAACTGCCTTACCTTGTACTGCAGATACTTGTGTTAATGACCCCTTTCTTGTCTTTAAAAAAAAAAAAATTATGTTGGGAGAGGAAATTCTGTTTTATTCTACATCTTAGCTCAGAAATCCTCAAAGCTTTTTGTTAGCCAGAAAAGTATTTCTACTTGTGCAGAAATACAAATCTGCAAATAGAAGATTAGGTAGGACACATTATCATGTGAACAAGTACTTAATTACATAAAAGATGCAAATGTTTTTTGAGATTATACTTTTGTAAACAAGATGATCTCTTTATAATGGTTTGTGATAACTGCAATGTAAGGGAGGCTCAGAGGAAAAATTAAGAAAACTGACTATGCAAATTATTTATTGCCTGAGTTAGTAGTGTGCACAAAATGCAATGAACATCAAAGACTGTGCAAAATCACAACACGGTACATTCGGTAACCCAGTCTCATTCTCTTCTTTTAAACGACTAGATTGCTTTTTGTTTCTTGTAACTGAACTGAAGAAATGTGGTCTCAGATTGACACACTTCTGAAGGTTTTAAATCTCTAACTATCAAAAACACACTTGGCAGAGAACTAATTTCACACCTCAGGCATTAAAACACAGAGTCTGTAGTCATTGTTTATTTTACATAATGTAAAACAGCATGAAGCATGATGTATTATACAGTGGATGAATGGGGATTTTAGAAAATGGGAATCATTTTATATTTACACCTGGTAGTTGACATTTTATATACTGGAAGTCATCCTGATATATCAAAAATGATGATTTTGTCAACTAACTGAATTTTTGTCACTAGCATACATTAAAGAATAAAGGATTTCTATTATAATTGGTTACATTTTTCTGAAATATAGTGGTAATTTTGTGATTACATTTTTCTGAAATATAGTGGTAATTTTGTGGTATCAGTATCAATACCTAAAAAAACTCAGCCTTTGTTCTCAATATGAAATATGTAAATTATAGATCATCAAACACTCTAGATTAATAAAATCATAACATGTTTACCATTAAACAAATTTTATTTGGCTGGGCCAATTAAAAATAAACCTTCAGCAATATAATGATTGATTTTTTATTATACATCTGTTGAATCACTGGTGAGCATATCAATAATCACTGGTTTAATTGCTGGAGCCAAATAGCAATACATTGGTGTACTTCCTATAATTTAGAAGTGTTTAAATCATTTCAGGTACAGTTAATTGGTAAATTAGTGTCAGTGAAATAAAAGTTTGGTAGTATGCCACTTTTTGTCCATGGGGAGCAAAACTCAAATTGTTGTTATTATAAAGGCTAAATCACATTATATACAGTCATGGATCTATCAACCATTACAGTGGGTGGCATGTTGGTTCATACTAGGAATTCTGGTTTAGAGTTCACTGGAATTGACCATCTCCTGGAGCTGCAATTTCAGGTGAATTGTTACATTTTGATGAGAAAGACTAAAGTGGTAGAAGTCAGCTCAGCACTGAGTCTGCTGGCTTCTGCTCAGTTTTTGATGTCTAACTTACATTCCTCCAAATAACAACCTGTTATAAGAAAGTTACTGTGAATAGAAGAGAATGGGTGTTGAGTAGTCAGAGATGTATTGAGTTGCCCTTTTGCTGCTCTTAATTCCACTCCTGCCCTTCCATGCCTTACTCTGTATCTCAATAAGCTGGACCCCTGTAAATTTCATTTTCCGGCCTCTTTGGCCTGGTAGCTTCCAGTTAGAGTTGGCTAATGGGAGGGCACCTGTGGGAGACTGAAGGCAGGAATAGAGATGTAGCCTCTGCTTTGGTGGTATTTCCAACAGCAGAATACAGCTCTAAGTGTAATGTCACTTGGCAGTTCCAGCAGGGGCAGATGTGGCTCCTGTGGTTTCCATGGTAAAAGCAGTGAGCCAGGGTGACTACTAACCCCAGGGGCTTTTGGTGGTACAAGCAGGGGTGACAGAGGTTTCAGTGGCCACAGCAGTCTCCAGCAGCTTCAGAGTCATTGTGTTCCAGGTTCTAGCATTTCCTTCTTCCATCTGTTTTTCCAGCCCAAGAGGTGGTAGCACCTTCCGTGGTTCTTATTCTCTGGTTTACTTCACTTTACCTCAACCTTTTTGATACGTAAACCCTTCCATCATTTTCATAAAGTCTCCTTGTAGTAAATACTCTGTGCTTGAACTCTTTAAGGTGGTTTCTGTTTTCCTGATAAGACCTTATGATTCTGTCCTGTCAATATTTTTTTGGCATTAACTTAAAATGTTTGAAACTGGGACATCTTTAGCCTGGAGTGGGCATTCTCATTGCATCTGTGTGGCTATTAATTTGTTTTGGACTCCGGAGATCAGAGGTGCACTGTGGCTTTTTTAAAGAGTATGATGTGAAGGTGAGTGTTATTTCAGTAAAATGTGTTGGCATTTCCTAGGGTCTGCATATTTTAATATAGTTCATTCTTTTTATTATTTTATTTTACTTTTTTTTTTTTTGAGATGGAGTTTCACTCTTGTCAACCAGGCTGGAGTGCAGTGGCATAAACTTGGCTCACTGTAACCTCTGCCTCCCAGGTTCAAGCAATTCTCCTGCCTCAGCCTCCTGAGTAGCTGGGATTACAAGCGTGCACCACCACACCCTGACAATTTTTGAATTTTTAGTACAGATGGGTTTCACTGTGTTGGCCAGGCTGGTCTTGAACTCCTGACAACAGGTGATCTGGCCGCCTCAGCCTTGCAAAGTGTTGGGATTACAGGCGTGAGCCACCATGCCTGGCCAGTATAATTCATTCTTAAGGGAAATGCAGACAATACATATAAGACTTATTTTGGAAAAATAACTTTTCTCTATCATAGCATTTCACACACTGTATTGAAATTGCCTATATTCTTTTAGGCATCTATTCAGTAGACTGTAAGCTTCATGAGGCAAGCTCTACATCTGTGTCATTTACTGTTATTTTACTAGTTCTTAGACAGGATCAAGGACTTAGTAGCTTCTCGTTAGATGTTTTAACAAATGAATAAACAGCTTCCTCTGTGCGTGTGTGTATGTGTGTGCATGTGTGCATGTGCACATGTGCTTGGGTGTGGTATTTTGGGAGGTGAGGGGGTGCATGGTAGAGCATATAGCCTTCATATCTCTTCCACTGTTATAGTTGATCTTTCAGTTTTTCTTAGTTATTCCTTTGTCAGTTTATGCTTTATGCCTAATATTTACTTTCTGTTTTCTGTTTTCCTACATTCTGCTGCTCTTTCCTCCATTTCTTACTGCTAGTTAGAATGATAAAGTTTCATTTATTCCTTCTCTTTCCCCCTCTTAAAAAAAATTCTTTGCACTTCCTTGGAACTATAATTTGCATTTCCACTCTTATTTCTTAGACTGCCTAGAATTCTACCACTTTTGGCACAAAATTTACACAGTTATATTCACTTTGATAATATGTTGTTGATAAACTCTTTAGATTTTAAATTTTTAAAAATTGTTTACATCACACGTAAGAAAACTTTATTATGAAAAATTTTACACATACTTATGTTTTTGAGACCAGTATGATAAACTCTCTAGCGCTTGTTACCAGACTTAATGATTGCAATTATAACAAAGAAATCAACTGTTTTATTTATTAATACTACCCATTTCATAACATTCCTTTTGTAACCATTTCAGCCTTTGTTTCTAAATGGTAAAAGACTTTTTAAAAATATAATCTCAAAGCCATTTTTACTCCTAAAAATTTATCTGATGTTACCAAATATCCAGTGTCCAAATATTCCTAATCTCATATATTTTTCTTTGCAATTTATTTGTTCAAATCAGTATTCAAATGGGGCCCATGAAGGGCCATCAATTGAAGTCCCATACCTGAAATACATTTTAGTTTACATTTCCCTCTCCTTTCTGTCTTTCATTTTTCCATTGCAATTTATTCCATAAATTTTTCTACAGTATGAATTTGTGGATTGCATCCCTGTGGTTTTCTTAAACACATACTCGTGACCCCTTATTTTATGTAAATTAGTAGTTAGATTTAGCTGCTTGATCATGGTACGGGATCTTTGGTGTGTTGCTTTTCTGGTTGGAAAACTCTGTGGCCAGTGGCGCTATTGCCCGAAATTTGCTCAGGCCCATGGGGCTTGTTCTGCCCACTTGGCCTGGCAGGCTGTGCTTGGCTCACACTACTGGCCTGGATCCCACGCCTCCAAGGGAGAGAGCGAGTTAGGCGTGGAGTGGCGACAGGTGTGTGAGCAAGCGTGGGGTCCAGCCACTGTGCACAGTCAGACATGCTGGCTGTTGCCGCAGGGCTGGCAGCTCCAGGTGCTAACACGGGTGCTGGCCCTTATCTTATATTAATTAGTAGTTAGATTTAGAAGCTTGATCATGTTTTGGGATCTTTGGTGTGTCCCTTTCTGGCTGGAAACCTCTGTAGCCAGCGGCACATTTGCCTGAATTTTGCTTGGGCCCGTTAGGCTTGTTCTGCCCATTTTACCTGGCAGGCTGCGCTCGGCTCACACCACTGGCCTTGATCCCATACCTCCAAGGGAGACTGCGAGTCAGGTGTGGAGTGGCGAGGGGAGTGTGAGCAAGCGTGGGGTCCAGCCACTGCGCACAGACATGCCGGCTGCTGCCATAGGGCCAGCAGCTCCAGGTGTTGACGTGGGTGCCAGCTCTCTGCGAGGCTGTGGCTGGACCAGGTGCACTGACAGCAACTTCCTCAGCGGGCACCAGGGAATGTGATGGTGCCCGGAAGCTTAGAGACTCCAGGAACCGCAGGGCCCTACAGAGGGAGTCACAGCCCTGGCCTGAGTGCTGCAGCTCTTCTCTTTTCTCTTCACTTGCAATGTGGCGAGCAAGGGGCATGTTTCAGCCCTGTTTGTATTAAAACAGCTCTTTTTAGCCTCACCATTCTGCAGGTCCCAGGTTCTTGTCCTGGGTCCAGGAAGAATGAGGTATGCAGGCAAGTGGAGGACAAACAAGACGAAGAAGAGCTTTACTGAGCGACAAAACAGCTCAGAGACCCACAGGGGGCAGCTCTTCTCTGTAGCCAGTGTTCCGAAAAGTGTTCAGCTCTCAGTAGAGAGGTAGCCCCTCTCTGCAGCCTGGTCCTCCCATCCACTCCGCTTTGCCTCGCTATCCTCTCTTTGGCTGAGTTGGGAGGGGTGTGGCTTATGGGCCTCAGAGGGGAAGAAGTGCATGTTGATTGGTTCATGGGCGTCCATGGGCGGACCCAGGAAAAAGTACCACACATTCCCACTCCAGTCTGTTAGGCAGCCTGGCACCATGGATTCAGGCCTTCTCTGGCTTGAAGGTGGGGTGTCACCAGGGGACCTGCCCCCTTCCATCCAGGAGTCTGTCTCCTGGGGTGGTACATGGAAGCCAGGCTGTTCATGCCAAGGGGCGCCTGCAGGCCAGCACCCAGCTGTCTTCAGCCCCACCTCAGCCTCCCTCCTGTGTGCCTTGGTGCCCAAAGTCTGGAAGGGGCCAAAGGCATCAAGGAGCTGGTGTGTTAGTGCTGACCAGAGCGTACACACAGCAGGTAAGTCTGCGACAGCACCTGGGCTCGGCTCCATTGTTGCTCCCAGATCACAGCAAGCGCGGGAGTAGGGAGAAAGAGGCCAGGCAGTGAGAGCAGACAACTCTGAGTCTCCGGGGGCAAGGAGGGCCTTCCCTGGGGCTCAAGCCTGCTCCTGGCCCCCAAGAACACAGCGAGGCCTGGGTCCACAGCCATGACTTGGGCGGCTGCAGCCACACCTGGGATGGCAGGGCGGCTGCCTGCTCCCAGCTCCTGCTGGCTCCATGGAGCGCAGCACCACCCTGGGCCCAGCTCCTCCTACGGGGCCCCTCTCTGCCCGCCCGCTCTGTGCCTGACTATGCTGTTCCCCCGCTGGCAGGCTACTCAGTCCAGTCCCATCGTGAAGGCCCCTAGGAAGATCGGCTGTGGGGTGAGGATCTCCTAAGGGTGGGCTCCGAAGACTGCCTGCCTCCTCCCTCCACCCTTCCGGTAGTGGCAGTGCCTGAGATCTGCGCGGCGGGGCCAGGTCTGGAGCAGCAGAGGCTCTGGGGCTGGAAGCTGGTCCCACCCAGCTGCACGAGGGTGGGAGTGGTACAGTTGGCTGCCTTAGGAATACGGGGCACAGGGGTCCCACTGTGACCACTACCACTACCTGCACCCTCCCGCTGCAGCCCGCACAATGGCAGCAGCCGCTCTGGATGGCCGGCAGCTGCCATCAATTAGATTCCGTTTGATTTTCTTTTTTTCTCACTAGAAAGTTTCATAAGAATACTTTATAGAGGGCACATGATATCTGCTTGTTTTTCTTTTGTTGATGTTGGCAGCCATTGATAATCATTGCCCGGATATGTTATTTTATAAGAAGTTGCAAAATGATGGTATTTTAACAGGGCTTTTAAAATTTATTAACTGGAATATTTTTATAGAGTGAAACTTCCTTTAACCAATTACCTTCAGATACCCTGACTTCATTAAAGGAAGTCAGGATTTATCAATTTTCAAAATAATGAATTGGCTTCCTAATATTTTCCTAAGGTGAGCAATGACTTTTGTTTGTCATTATATTCTCATGAATTTTGACATGTTTGATTTTTCAGTCTATTAGTTCTTATTCTCGTTGATTCTAAAATTGTCCCATCTTTGGCTAGAAATAACTTCAAGTTGGTTCTTGAAAGCTTTGAATCTATCCTCAGTAGCCTTTGATGATTTTTTATTTTTTGTGCAGTATCTGCATTCACAGAATGTTCTAGGATCATCTTGCATATTTCTTGCCTGTCCTTAGAGTCTTCTGCTTCTCTAAGGGGCTCTACTTCTTTTAGTGGAAAATGGTATTTAAAAAGCACTAGCTATCTCTTAGGCACATTATTGCCTTTAAAATAGCTGAACTCTGTTCATTCCGTGTGTGTGTGTGTGTGTGTGTGTGTGTGTGTGTGTGTGTGTGTATGCTTGTGTATTAAAAATAAAGATGGCCAGGCATGGTGGCTCACACCTGTAATCTTGGCACCTTGGGAGGCTGAGGTGGGTGGATTATCTGAGGTTAGGAGTTTGAGACCAGCCTGGCCAACGTGGTGAAACCCTGTCTCTATAAAAAAAAAAATACAAAAATTAGCTGGGTGAGGTGCTGTGTGACTGTAGTCCCAGCTAGTTGGGAGGCTGAGGCAGGAGAATTGCTTGAACCTGGGAGGCGGAGGTTGCAGTGAGCTTACTACACTCCAGCCTGGGCAACAGAGCCAAAATCCATCTCAAAAAAAAAAAAAAAGAAGAAAGATAAAATACATCATAATTTACATTGATAATTTCAATTCAAATTCAAGAACATAGAGCACTTAACCTCTTGAGTCTTATATTTGATTCACCTTATATAATTGTCAAAAATTCTGGTTCTCGCAAACACCAACAGAATTATTCATTTGCTTTATTTTATAATAAATTCAGAATAAAAATGCCAACACTAACTCCAGTGGGATGACTACTGAAAATAATGTAAGATTTTTGTTGTGCAGCTCTTTTTGGTATATTTGCAGCTTTTAGTGTATACCGTATTTCACTAGACATGTAGGACAGAATTATTGTGTTTTAAAATCACTTAATACCACTGTGTGGTTTAGCTGCTAGCTTGTTACACTATATGATTTATTATTTTAGTTTTGGTTTTGATTTTCTTAGTGATTGCTTTTTAAAAATTTTATTTTATAATTATGTAAAATATTTCTATGGTCCCAACATTAAATAAATAAAGCAAGATATATTCTGAGAAGCCTAGTTTTATTCTTATCCCCTTTTGTCTGTTCCTTCCCTTCCCCTATAGATAAACATTTTCTTTTTTGTTTTACTTTTAATCTTTCCTTTTGAAAGAAAGTATATTCAAATATATATTTCTCTCTTTCTTAGTTATGTGGTGAAATATTATTGACATTTTTCTCCAACTTGCTTTTTTTCTTTTAAATCATGTAGTTTGGAGATCATTCCATATTAGTAAATGGAGATATTTTCCATTTCTTTCTATATCTGTGTTATGCTCTATTATGAAAATGTATCTTCGTTTGTTCAATTAGTCCTGCATTAATGAGGATTTAGTTGTTCCCAGCATGTAGATATCACAAATAATTCTGAAATGAATAGCTTTATGCCTGCTGGTTTTTTTTTCTTTTTTTTTTCTTTTTAGATGGTGTCTCACTCTGCCACTCATACTGGAATATAGTGTCACAATCTTGGATCACTGCAACCTCTATGACTTAGCCTCCTGAGTGGCTGAGACCACAGGCATGCATCACCACATCTGGCTGATTTTTGTATTTTTTTTTGTAGAGACAGGTTACACCATCTTATCCAGGCTGGTCTTGAGCTCCTGAGCTCAGGCAATCCACTTGTCTTGGACTCTCGATGTGCTGGGATTACAGATGTGAGCCCCCGCGCCTGAATTATGCCTAATATTAATTTTTTGTATTTTCACCAGTGTATATTTGGAATAGATTCTTGAATAATTTGTATCCATCCTCAATAGTCTTTGATAGGAATTTCTAGGTCAAAGGATAAATGCATATGTAATTTTTCTAGGTACTGCCAAATCTTCACAGACATTGTACTGTTTATGTGTACCATTTTCATCACTTGTGTGTACCTTTTCCCTATGGTCTCACCAACAAAATACGTCACCAAACTTTTAGATTTTTCTTCTACCTGAAGGTGAGAAATGATGCAGTTTTAATTTGCTTTTTTCTTTTTTAAAAACTCAAGTTTATTCAGTTGTAATTTACAAATACTAAAAATGTACATAATTTAAGTATACACTTCAGTGAGTTTGGACAAATGTGTATACCAGGGTGACCACAGCCTAATTAAGATATAGAATGTTTTCATCATCTTTTTCATTTTGGCTTCTGATTCTCTCAACAAGCCTCTATCACTTCATTGAAAACTTCCTTGCCTTTTGACATCACAAGCTATTCCAGAATGTTCTTGTATATTTTTCTGTCCCACCTATAAAATTTTTTTTTAATTGGAGAATGCTGTTTAGAAAATAAGATCTGGGTACTAGTTGTAATCATTGCTAATAAAGTGTAATTGGTTCTAGGTAAGGTTGCCAGATAAAATATAAAAACCCCAGTTACATTTAAGTTTCAGCTAACTAATGGTTAATTTTTTTAGTATGTCACAAATAGTGCATGAAACACTAAAAAAATTTTTTTTTTCCTGAAATTCAAATTTAACTGGTGTCTTATACTTTTATTTGCTAAACCTGGCAACCCTACTTCTAGGCTCTCTTAGAAGAAGTAAAAAATCATCTTTCTCTCTCTCTCGTTTATATATTTATCTAATCTACCCACCTATCTAGTCTATCATCTAGCTAACATATTTTGAGTTTATACTAGTATTTCTAATTTCAATTCAATGCCACAGGGTTTATTTTAGCTACTCCCTTTACATATTTGTAGTCTCTTTTCCAACACTGAGAAATTTGACTTTCCTTATGTGTAAAATATTTTAATATTCATTCAATTCTGGGCTACACATAGTTTCAAAATGACTAAATCATATCCCTGTGAGAAATATATTTATTAACTAGATTGCAGCATTTGTGTACATTTCTTTTTGTCTTTAGCTGTACAGTTTCTAGTTAAAATACTATTTCTTAAAGTTATTTAGGTTAGTCTTTTATTTTCCATCACTGTCAATGTAGTGATGCTATCCATTTGTAATACATTAGGGTCATTTGTTAGCATTTGTATTCCCTTTTGAGTCCGCCTCATCCACCACCACCATCACCACCACCACCACTATATCTAACTGGTATGGTTTTACTTTTTACTTTTCTGGGGTATGTAAAACATTACTTTTTTTTTTTTTTTTTTTTAAGAGTTTCGCTCTTGTTGCCCAGTCTGGAGTGCAATGGCGTGATCTTGGCTCACCACAACCTCTACCTCCTGGGTTCAAGCGATCCTCCTGCCTCAGCCCCCTAAGTAGCTGGGATTACAGGAATGTACCATCACGCCCAGTTAATTTTGTATTTTTAGTAGAGATGGGATTTCTCCATGTTGGTTAGGCTGGTCTCGAAATCCTGACCTCAGGTGATCTGTCTGCCTCGGCCTCTCAAAGTGCTGGGATTACACCGCATGAGCCACTGTGCCCGGCCAACATTGCTATGTTTTAAAAGTCTGAGCCCCACAAAATATATATACTCACTATGTGTCACTTCCTCATCAACTCTGCTACTCCAGTTCCAATTCTCCCTCCTCTTTTTACTGATTTTTCTCCTATCTCCATAGTTTACCAGTCTGTTAAGTTTCAAATTTATCTTTCCTGTATTTCTTTTGCATACATGAACAGATACATGTGCGTTTTCTTATATCCTCACCTTTCTTACATAAAGGATGGTATGCTATACATATTATTTTATGCCTTTTCCCTATAGTCTTACCAACAAACGGTGTTATCAAACTTTTAGATTTTTCTCACCTGAAGACGAAAAATGCTTTTTGTACTATGTCCTGAGTATCATTCCAAACCAGCTCAATAGAGATCTTCATTCTTTTTATACAGCTGTATAGTACTCCATTGTATATACATATGTTATTCAAACATTCTCCTGTGTATGTGCATTTAGGTCATTTCTGTTTACAAACAAAGATACAATAAATAACTCTCTGAGTATATATTTTAGTATAGTTCAAGGGATATTATTTTCAGGGTAAGTTCTTAGAAGTGGAATTGCTGGATCAAAAGATGGGTGCATTTTTTAAAACGTATTGCCAAATTATCCTCCATAACTGTTCTACCAATCTGAATTCCCACCAGCAATGTACGAGAGTGCCTCTTTCCCCACAGATTTGCATCAAAATGCACTGCCATATATATTTTTAAATTTTTTATCATTCTTACAGTATTTTAGTGTTGTTTTAATTTGCATTTCTCTGTGAATGAGTTTGAATATTTTCCATTTATTTGAGGGACATTTTTAATATCTTTTCTTTGTGAATTGTTTGTCATGTCTTTCCTCTGTTTTCCTGTTACATTTTAATTATTTATTTTTCAATTTTAGGATTTTTTTCTTTTCTTTTTTCTTTTTTGAGACAGAGTCTTACTCTGTCTCCCAGGCTGGAGTACAGTGGCATGATCTCTGCTTATTGCAACTTCCACCTCCCAGGTTCAAGAGATTCTCCTGCCTCAACTTCCTGACTAGCTGGAATTACAGGTGAAAGGCACCACACCCAGCTAATTTTTGTACTTTTAGTAGAGACAAGATTTCGCCATGTTGTTCAGGCTGATCCCAAACTCCTGACTTCAAGTGATCCACCTGCCTTGGCCTCCCAAAGTGCTGGGATTATAGGCATGAGCCACTGTGTCTGGCCTTTAAGAAATTCTTTACGTATTAGAGATATTAGCTCTTTACCTATGGACTATGTTACAAATATTTCCCCCCCAGTTTACCACTTTTAATTTCCTTTATGAGACTATGGCAATTTTATTTTTATATAGTTAAATTTATCAGTATTTTATTTTATTGCCTCTGACTATTGAGTCATAGTTAGAAATCTTTTCCCTACACAAAGGTTAAAGAGGAATTCACTCTTGTCTTCTTCTAGTATTTAGTTTCATTTTTAAGTATTTGTATCCCTGGTACATTAGGAGTACCTTTCTGTATGTAGCATAAAATAGGATATAATTTTATTTTTTTTCCAAAACGGCTATCCCATTTCTTCAGAACAATTTACTGAAAAATTTATCTTTACCCCAGTGATTTGAGATGCCACCATTGTCACATGGTAAATATTCATATATATTGGGTCTATTTCTGTACATTCTATTCCATTCCACTGGTATACATACCATACTGTTTTAACTACAGAGAGTTAGAGTATGTTTAACATCTATTTAGGCTACTTCTCTCTTTCAGTTTTCCTGGCTATTCCTTCATGTTTCTAACCTGCCTTTTTTTTTTTTTGGATAAAAGTCGAACATCTTTCACATACTTTAGAGCCATTTATGTATTTTTTCTGTCATCTATCTACATTTCTCACCCTTTTAAAAATGGGCTTTTGGTCCATTTCTTTTTTTTTCTTTTTTTTTTTTTTTTTGAGACAGAGTCTCGCTCTGTTGCCAGGCTGGAGTGCAGTGGCGCGATCCCAGCTCACTGCAACTTCCGTTTTTCCGGTTTCAAGCAATTCTCTGGCCTCAGCCTCCTGAGTAGCGAGGACTACAGGCACGCAGCACCACGCCCGGCTAATTTTTTGTACTTTTAGTAGAGACGGGTTTCACCATGTTGGCCAGGATGGTCTCGATCTCTTGACCTTGTGATCCACCCACCTCGGCCTCCCAAAGTGCTGGGATTACAGTGGTCCTTTCTGTATTTGAAAATGTAAATAAAACATATTAGGGATATTAACACTTAAATTGCGATATTCTACAAATATTTTTCTCTCAGTTTTTCCAACTGTCTTTCTATTTTGCTCATGAAAATTTTTGACATTTAATTTTAAAAGCTTGTATATAATAAAATTTCCTGTTTTTATTTATTTATTTATTTATTTATTTATTTTTTTGCTTTACTGCTTCGAGATTTGGAGTCATGTTTAGGAAAATTTTTTCCACTTCCATATTACAGAGGAATTCCCAGTGGTTGCTTCTGTTATTCATGTAGTTTTATGTTATAACTTGGAAATCTTTGATCACTTGGGGATTTATTCTAGCTATGGAGTGAAGAGCAGATCCAGTTTTGTTTTTTTCCATAATCCCACTCAAGCTGGAATGATAGATGGTTGTATAGAGTGTCCTAGGAAATCAGTTTATTTCTTCAGAAATGTGAAAATACCATTCTTTGTTTTCTGGCATTGATTATTGTTAATGGGAAGTTGGCTCTCATTTTATTGTCTTTTGCTTTTATTTTTTCATACTGGCTAAGAATTGTCACTCTGACTTTGCTGTTCTGCAATTCTGCTTCAGCATGCCTAGGTGTGGATGTTTTTTTCTTTAATTGATTGATACTTATTTTGAGCTCTCATTTTGAGGGCTTAGGTTTTTCTTCAGTTGAGAAATATTGCTTTTATTGTTCTGTTTATTCAGTACTTCTGGATGTGTTTTAGACAAATTGCGGTGCCTCCGCCTATCTTCCATATTTCTTGGCTTCTTTTTAAAGATGATATGTATTCTAGATAAATTCCTCAAAACCACTTTCTAATTAAATTATTTTATTGTTTCCATTTTGATTTACTTTGACTATTGTGTTGTATTTCATTTCAAATCTTCTAGTCTACTTGTCTTTCAGATTTTGAGACTGACTCACTGCCCACTGCACTGAGAGGATGATCTGCTTGCCTTTTGTATTTCCAATCTGCTTTCCCCACCATCAGTGTCCTGTTATTTTCTTATGGTTTTATTTATTTATTATTTTATTCTGAAAATCTTACATGTAGTTTAGTATTTCTTCTAATTTGTTCTTGAGTCACTTTGGTCTGTTTTTGTTCCCAAAAGTCATATTACTTTGATGAATGTTATTTCTTTATCATTCCTTGAATATCTTAACTATACTTATATTAAAGCCATTCAAAAGAGTAGGGAGTAAATTTATCTCCCCTGTTGTTGAATTTGTTAGTTGACTTTCTTTTGGTGTTATTTTTCTTCCTGTGCTTTTGAGTTTTAGTTTGCAGGCTTATTCTTAAAGTTAATTTAAAATTTTTTCTCTTTGTATCTATCTCATCTTTTCTGGCTGTTTTGCAGAGAAGGCCTTAAGCCCAGAACAAATTTTATTTTATTCATTTTGAGACCATTATTCTTTGCTGATGTCCGTATTATCACAGTTCCAGTCACTGAGTCAGAAGTGGTGTTTTAACACTGTTCTTTCTTTCTTTTTTAAATGACCTATATGCTAAGCTAACATTAAATATTGAGAGACTGATATTTCTTTTCTTTTCTTTTTTTTTTTTTTGAGATGGAGTCTTGCTCTGTTGCCAGTCTGGAGTGCAGTGGCACAATCTCAGCTCACTACAACTTTCGCCTCCAGGGTTCAAGCGGTTCTCTTGCCTCAGCCTCCGGAGTAGCTGGGACTACAGGCACATACCACCACGCCCAGCTAATTTTTATATTTTTGGTAGAGACGAGGTTTCATCATGTTGGCCAGGTTGCTCTGGATCTCTTGACATCATGAGCCACCCGCCTCGGCCTCCCAAAGTGCTGGGATTACAGGCATGAGCTACTTCACCCAGCCGAGAACTGATATTTCTTATTGGGGAATACTGTTGTTTCATGTACTGATCAGCAGTTTTGTTTACATGTTGTGGCTCTCTCTGGCATCCTTTCACCTTCCCTTTCTTGCCTTCTTTTCCCTCTCCTAACACCATTACCAAAACTCCCTCAGCCCGTTTTTGCAGTTCAGGTCTTGTACCTCTCTTCTGCTCCACCTTGGCCATCAATGAGACAATCAAACAAACTAGACATTAAACACTGGCAGACAGAGGAGATGATTTAAATCACAGACATGTGATATCTGGTTTGGCTGGAGATAAGACAGAATTGCTGCAAAACTCAGAGTGCTGGCCAGACAGTAGGAGCTGTCCAGAGGTGAGTACCAAAGCATCTCTTGGAGTAGCTACACTCAGGAGGGGATGTATTGATGTTTTGACTCCACCTACAACATCAGAGTGGGTAGCTTTGGGAGTGGCGTGGGTTAGACAGGACTGAATCCAAAATGGCAACAGAACTAGTAGCTGCCAGAGGGGTGAAGAATCCCATGAAGCTATTATTTTGGTATTTAAAAATAATGTGAAACCTGACTCATTTGTATTTCGACATCGTGATCAATGACATAGATATTCAGTTCATGGTGGAGAAGAAAAACTTACTGGACACTTCCTTCACTTTTTAGAGTTTTTAAACTAATAGCCGTAATAGTAAAAATGTGAACTGAACAAAGGCACATTCTTTTAGAAAATGAGTTCTTCTAAACCTTCACAATTCTCAGGAAGAAGATGCAAATGACAGTTTGACAAAACCCAATTTTCTTTGCAAGACTAATTCATACTCTAAAAATATTTCCAAACAAGTAAGATACGAACATGAGAGCACTGAAATTATATCAGTGTCTCAGTCTAGGGATCTCCAGCAATACAATTTGAAGCTAAAGGTGATGACGTGGAATGTGAAATGCTTTCTTTGAATCAAAAGCTGTGCCTTGCTATCAAACAAAGAAAGTCTAGCTTCTGCAGAAACTTATCAAAAAGTGTAGCTCCTACAAAAACTTTTCAAAAAGAGCACTCCAAAGTTATTGATATTTTTATCAAGTTATAAAAAGATAAAATTTTTTGAAGATAGAAGAATCAGTGAAAAATACTTAGAAATATTATAGCTGATACTCATCTCTTTACCATTTTTTTTTTCTGGTCAGGGCTGAGTCAGAAAGAGCTTTTATAACAGCTGGAAAAATTTTTATAAAAATATATTTATGACTAATGATGTATGACACATTTTGCTTTTAAAACTAAAAAATATTGCCAGGCATGGTGGCTCATGTCTGTAATCTTAGCACTTTGGGAGGCCGAGGCAGGTAGATCATCTGAGGTCAGAGCTCGAGACCAGCCTGACCAACATAGTGAAAGCCTCTCTCTACTAAAAATACAAAAATTAGCCAGGTGTTGTGCATGCCTGTAATCCAGCTACTCAGGAGGCTGAGGCAGGAGAATTGCTTGAATCCGAGAGGCAGAGGTTGCAGTGAGTCAAGACCATACCACTGCACTCCAGACTGGGTGACAAAGCAAGACTGTTTCAAAAAAAAAAAAAAAATGAAGCGAGCAAACAAAACTAAACTAAATAATATTACTTTTTCTCCATTTTATATAATTCAATTTTAGTCATTTAATGTATTTTATTATTTTTGATTAATATGTTATTTCTGTTAGTTTATGTGCCATTAGTTTTTATTAGAATGAGGATACACAGGAGGTATATTTAATAAAGTTACATATTTATTGATATCTTATAAAAGTAAATATTTTAAATATTGGAAATGGATTAAAATTGTAGACAACTCACAGACTGGAAGAAAATCTTTGCAATCTATACATCTGACAAAGAACAAACATTCAGAATCTACATTCAGAACTCAAATAAATCAGCAAGAAAAAAAGAAACCCATGAAAAATGGGCTAAGGACATGAATAGACAAGTCTCAAAAGAAGTTATACAAATGGCCAAAGCAAACATATGAAAAAGTGCTCGATATCACTAATGATCAGGGAAAGGCAAATCTAAACCACAATGCGATACCACCTTACTCCTGCAAGAATGTACCTAATCAAAAAATAAAAAAATAATAGATGTTGACGTGGCTGTGGTAAAAGGGAACACTTCTACACTGTTGGTGGGAGTGTAAACTAGTACAACCACTATAGAAAACAGTGTGAAGATTCCTTAAAGAACTAAAAGTAGATCAACTATTTGATCCAGCAATCCCTGTCCTGGGTGTCTATCCAGAGGAAAATAAGTCATATATGAAAAGATACTTGCTCATGCATGCTTATAGCAGCACAATTTGCATTTGCAAAAATGTGGGGACCAGCCCAAATGCCCATCAGTCAATGAGTGGATAAAGAAACTGTGGTATATATACAAGATGGAATACTACTCAGCCTTAAAAAGGAAGGAAATAATGGCATTTGCAGCAACCTGGATGGAATTGGAGACCATTACTCTAAGTGAAGTAACTCAGGAATGAAAAAGCAACATCATATGTTCTCACTCATAAGTGGGAGCTCAGCTATGAGGACACAAAGGCCTAAGAATGATACAATGGACTTTGGGGACTAGGGGGGAAAGGGTGGGAGGGGGGTGAGGGATAAAAGACTATACTTTGGGTACAATGTACACTGCTTGGGTGATGGGTGCACCAAAGTCTCAGAAATCACCATTAAAGAACTTACTCATGTAGCCAAACACCATCGTTCCTCCAAAAAACCTATTGAAATATAAAAAGTTTAATATATTTTGAGCATATTCAATAAAATACCATATTCAGTGTTATTAAAAGAAATAGAGAAATATGATGTTGTCATTGTTTCATTCCAACCTGTAGAATCCTTTCCTTTTCTTCATGCTGTGACAAGTTCCCCGAAGCTTCATTTAGGTAGTGCCGACAATGTGCTGGAGGCAAGTTTTACTGACTTACAAGAGTCAATTGTTAAAATTTCAAGGAATTCTGTAAGTCAGTCTTTAAAGACAGCCATTATAAAACTAAATTATATAAAATTATAATTAAATACATTATATTAAAAACAAAGGTAATACATATTAAAGATATCACTTGCTAATTACTGTCATCTATTCTGTTAGCGTTATTTATGTCTATTGTATTTTAGGGTGGAAATTCCTATATAGTGGTGTGATACTGTGCGTCTCCCAACTGTCTGTTCAGTTACATTTTGGTAGTTTGCAATTGGCCCTGGTGGAAGCATTTTCCCACAGAAACTGGCAAACGCTATAAATCAGGGCTTGATTTATTGTTTTTTTGTTCATCTAGACTTAAGACAGTGATGGAGGGCATATTAATAATGCAGATTAAATCTAAAAGTGTGCTGAGGTAAGCCATTTGTGAATAGCACAAAAAGTGAGGAAATAGTCTTCTAGTATTAAGAAACTATTTTCAAAGGAGTCCTTCACATCATTGATGAATCAGTCAAGTTTTGACATATATCTTCATTATTTTGTCTCATTTATTAATGTAAAGGGGGATTATTAGTTAACATGCATGTTGTGAGTATAGTGGTTTGTCGATTCCAACTACAGGTTGGCTATGCATACAAGACGTTAGCAAAAATTAACAAAAGTCCAGTCTTGGCAATGTGGTAAAAATTCATCTTTACAAAAAATACAAAAACATTAGCAGGGTGCGGTGGTACACACCTGTGGTCCCAGCTATTTGGGTGGCCAAGGTGGGAGAATCACTTGAACCCAGGAGGCAGAGGTTGTAATGAACCAAGATAACGCCACTGTACTGCAGCCTAGGTGACAGAGACTCTGTCTTAAAAAAAACAGCCAACCAACCAACCAAACAAACAAAAAACAATATTCTGTGAGAATCACTTGGCTATGTGGAATTTACAACAAAGGGTATTGTATATATTATTATTTGTAAATTGCTGTACAGCCTTTACATTAACACAATTTATAATACACTTATAAGTTTATATATGCATACACTCTCCTACCCCCCAGAAAACTATTGAAAATAGATTTAGGGGGGTAAAAATGCTGTTTTATTACATGGATATATTGTGTAGTGGTGAAATCTGGGCTTCTAGAGTACCCATCACCTGAAAAGTAAACATTGTATCCAGTAGGAAATTTCTCATTCCTCACCCCTGACCTACCCTCCTGCCTTTTGGAGTCTCCAATATCTATTCTTCCACTTTGTATTTTCATGTGTACCCATTGTTTTTAAACTTTTAGCAGCACATCACTGGCAGTAGGTGTGGGCAGTCACACGATTTTGCAGTTTCCTTTTCTGAATAAGGAGCCCTTCCCCAACATCCGTCGCTGCAGAGAGGTTGGCAGTGCCTGGGTAACCTTTAGTCTCTGTTAACCCCCAGGAGTAGAACTCTCAGGGGCTGTTTTTTGAGGGACTTTGAATGCATCAGGTTCATGGCTCTAGTACTGCTGTTTTTCTGTTCTATTTCTGGACCATAATGATGCTTATCTTAATTTTGTGGGTGGTTACATCTTAAGAAATTTAAAAACATATTTTATTGATCATTGTTATGGGTTTAAAGCAAATTGGGCAGTACGGGATATGAAGGCATTGTTCATTTTGTCAGTGATTATCGTTATGACTACTGGAGTCTATAGCAGCAAGGGTGAGTGAAAGATGGTACAATGACTTATCTGAGCAAGTCTGCTTCATCCCTTAACTTTAGTGTCACCCTTTCTGCAAATCCTTATCCTCGTTTGTCTTTCTGTCTATACAGAATTAATGTTTCTTAGGTTTATGTAATTAATTCTTTCATTCAAGAAATATGTACTGTTTCCAGTATGTTTTCATATTCTAGGCCCTGGGCCCCACAATGATGACTAAAACCAGACATGGTCTCGGCCCTTGCTGAACTTATGGTTTAGGGGAGAGACAAATGTTAATTAAGTAATCACATAAATTACAAACTGTGATAAAAGCTATAATTAAAAATACAGGGAGCTTTGATTACTTATAACAGGAGGACCAGATATAGTCTAGCAAAGACTTCCCCCGAGGCTGTGATATTTAAATTATAATTTGAATGGTGATTAGAAATTAATGGTACAAAACCGGGGGAAAGTATTGGGTAACGAAGATAGGGAAGAAGGCTGATGTGTTTGGATACAAACTGTAGGGGTGGAAAGTGGCCAGAAATGAGTGGAAAGACGTGCAGAGGCCAGAGCATGTAGAGCTCTGGGAAACTGTTGAGGTGTTTGAGTAGTTGAATGGTATGATCTGATACATATTTGAAAAAAATCACTTTGTCGACAGTGGCTTAAAAGGAAGCCATATTGTGGGTGATTCTTTAGAAGGCTATTAATGCAGCAATCAAGTGAGAAATGGTGGAAGTGTAGACTTAGGAGTGGTGATGATGTTGGAGAAATGAATGATTACAGAGAGGTTTAGGAGGCAAGACTGACAAGACTTGATGATGTATTGGCTATTGGGAGAGAGAAGGAGAGCAGCGTGAAGAATATTTTACTGGCTTCTGTCATGAACAAATGGAAGAGTGGTGCCAATCACTGACTTGGGGAAAACTGACAGAAGACCCAGTTTGAAGCTTAGTTTTGAAGATTCTAAGTTTGAAGAACCTTTGAGTTCTCACAGTGGATATGTTGATTGGTAATTAGACATACCACATTTATGCCTTTATGTGGTGTGATCGTTAGTATCTCTAGAGATGTTAACTCTTTGAGACTAGGAAACATGTTGCATCACTCAAACTCCTTATTTTCAGGCAGCAGGTGCTGACTCCAGTTAAGCAGAAAGGAGTTTTTTGAGAAGATATTGGGTATTTACCAGCTATAATAGAAGGCTGGAGCACAAGGTGTGAAATGTTTCTAGAATCAAAGCTGCAAATTCCACATTGGAATTGGTCTGATGAGTAAAACTTGGCAGAGCACCAGGTGCTGCACTTGCACTCCTGCCTCTTTGGTGCCAACACCTCAACCCTGCTCCAACTACTACTTCATGTCATTTCTGTGCCTTGACCTTGCAGCCTCTACTGCTGACACTAAGTCTTCAGTTAGCACACATGAGTCAGATGTGGTTGTACTGATGGCCAGAGCCTAAAGTTATTCTCCATCTACAAGAATGACTGGGTAGCTGAGTGTCTAACACTTTCATCTCTGATGAAGAAAGATGCTTTTACCCCTCCACCAAAATAATAAAGTGAAGACCTCCCACACAAAGGTAAGGGAGTTTAGATTTTGAATGACTTAACACAAATGGCAGATTTCCACTTGTGTGTATCTTATTCATGTTGGTGTACTTAGCATACTTAGCAACTCATATAGCAATAGTAGCACAATAGAAGTAATAATTCTGAGTTGAATTTTAAAATTGTTTTAACAGTGAGTTAGAGTAATTCAGATAAAAATTTCCTCCTTCATTTTGGTCATTTAGACAGCGAATTACTAGCTTATTATGCCTCATTTTAATTTGTTTTTATAAACTGACCTCATTGTGAAATTCTATAATTACTACTGCAATTTATTCTTTAGAGAATCATGTATTTTTTCCAAAACAACAACAATGGCCTTCTGTTTCTCATTAGTGGGATATAGGACACATTTCAATGCCAAAAATATTTTAGACATTTTATTTAAGAAAAACATTTTTTTCCATTTATTTGTTTCTACCTGTGCCATATGATGCTAAGCAAATAAATAATATTTGACATTTCCTATTGTTCCATGGCACATTTTTATCCTAGAGCTTATTTCACATTCCATCAGTCCCATTCAGGTTGATGGAGTACCATCATTTAGCGTTTCTCTTGCCTTCTTCCTTTTTAATGTTTCAGGCCCTTAAGTTTTGTTTTTCCCTTCACAAATCTGAAAATTTTTTTTGAAAAATTCTGCATTGTTTTCATAAGCTATGATACATGAGAAACATAGATTCTATTTGAATCTTGTTTAATGGTGGTGATGATAAATGAGGAAACAATTTCTTACTCAATTGAGAAGAGTAATCTTACAATATCATTTCTCCTCCAGACATGCAAATTAGACAATTTTACTTGCTTATTTCCATTTCACCTCTCATATTTTGGTGTCAAAGGAAGCATTTGCCCTTTTTTTCCACACTAATATTGCAGTTTTCCCTGATGCTGGCATCTTGACGTTTTTTATTTTTATGAAAGCAAGAACTGTTGTTAGAAGAGGTATACTGTGTTACAGTGCTGATTACCTGTCCATTTCATCCAAACTCTCGTGGGGGGTTGTACTGTGTCAGTTATGCAAGGAACCATGTGTGTTAGAACATGCTTCCCTGCATAATTTTAGGCTAGCATTGGCCAACAAAAGACTTTGACAAGATTTGGAAGGCAGAAGTAAGGCAGTAACCATTACTCTGGAAGCTGGCTTGGTTGGGGTGACAGGGAGATGCAGAGGTGCCAGCAGGTTCCAGCTGGTACTTAGTACCCAGCTCTTCTTCCTGACCGCTGACCCTGTTGAGCCACCAGAGCTCCAGTCCTACCCCCAGACTCTCTGGGGTGGGCTCCCTGAAATGGTAGCTGCATTTCCCATAGACTTCCCCATGAGCTTTCCTTTTACAGCCCCATTTTAGTGGCCTGATATGTTTGGCTTCTCAGATTGGTTGGTGGGTCACTGTCAGTCTGATTCTCCATCTTCCCTTCTGGACCTCCACTTGCCCAGCCCTTTTTCTATTGTGTAAGGTCTAATTTCTATAATCAATTCCTTACTCCATAACTCATGGTGGGGTCCAGCTTCCTGGTTAAATGCTGATTAAATGTTTGTGCTGAAACTTATTCTGATACCTTTTCCTTTGCCACTTTTTTCTGTTATGAATTACTATGATTAGTTTTTTCAAATTTAAGACTTCTCTCTTGACATATGTAAGTTTGACTTCCATTTTTAACAAGAAGTCTAAATTTATTGTTCTAGAGTCATTCAGTGTTCTAATTCTAGTATATTTTCTGTATAACCAAAACTATGATTATACCTTAGATACTATTTTTAAAGCTGATTATGCTGAAGACTTTGTGTAAAGTCACATTGGGCTGTGGTACCAGTTAATAATCTGATGATCATATTTGAACAGTATAAAATATTTGTTTTGTACTACACACTTCCTATTGGATGTGTGGCTAGATCAGTTCATTTGAGTCCTTAGCAAATATGTAAGTAATCTGAGTATGGGTTGATTAAGTAATCTGCTTTATTTTTTATTTTATTTTTTAAATTTATTTATTTTACTTTAGTTACATACTATATCTGGCATTTCTCCGCATGTTATCTGTCCCCACCTTCCCCTCCCTCCCCCACCTCCCACTGTCTCTCCCATACCCACCCCCAACTGCCACCAGTCTGTGATGCTCCTCTCTTTGAGTCCACGTGTTCTCATTGTTCAGCACCCACCTATGAGTGAGAACATGCGGTGTTTGACTTTCTGTCCTTGTGTCAGTTTGCTGAGAATGATGGTTTCCAGATTCATCCAAGTCCCTACAGAGGACACGAATGCATCATTTTTTTATGGCTGCTAGTATTCCGTGGTGTATATGTACCACATTTTCTTTGTCCAGTTTATCGTTGATGGACATTTGGGTTGGTTCCAGGTCTTTACTATTGTACAGAGGGCTGCAATGAACATACGTGTGCATGTGTCTTTATAGTAGAATGATTTATAGTTCTTTGGGTATATACCCAGTAATGGGATTGCTGGGTCAAATGGAATTTCTATTTCTAGATCCTTGAGAAATCGCCACACTGTCTTCCACAATGGTTGAACTAATTTACACTCCCACTAACTGTGTAAGAGTGTTCCTGTTTCTCCACATCCTCTCCAGCATCTGTTGTCTCCAGATTTTTTAATGATCGCCATTCTAACTGGCGTGAGATGGTATCTCAATGTGGTTTTGATTTGCATTTCTCTAATGACCAGTGATGATGAGCATTTTTTCATATGTTTGTTGGTGTCACATGTGTCTTCTTTTGAAAAGTGTCTGTTTATATCCTTCTCCCACTTTTGAATGGGGTTGTTTGTTTTTTTTCTTGTAAATCTGTTTTAGATTCTGGATATTAGCCCTCTGTCAGATGGGTAGATTGTTGTGGGTAATGTTTTTGAGATGTAGCATTGTTTCGTATTCGCTCATAATGGATAATGAAATGTATATTGACTTGAGAGTGAGGAAATATAGAAAACTGTTAAATTAAAAATTGTGTTAATGAAGTATATGGAAACAAGCTTACAGGTAAAAAAGGAATGCAGACATTAACGGTGTTCTTAATAAACTGAACTTTCTCACTTAATTCTCAGAACAAACCTATAATAGGTTTAATATTCAATATCTTTATCGGAGTTTCAAAGATTAGAAAATTGAGGTGCAGAGAGGATAAAAAAATTACACAAGTTCACAGAGAGAATAATCAGAAGCAGGTTCTGGGCCAAGGCTGTGGGATTCAAGTGCTCATGGTCATAACTACTGCAGACTCCCGCCCTCCAGCTTCCTGCCCAGCACAATGTGTGAGAAGAGGTCTTTGAAGTCAGAAAGGTAAGAGGTGAAATGTCAGCCCATAGTTTTCTAACTGCTAGACTTGAGTAGGACACTTAAACTCTTTTACCTACAATTTATGAATTTGAAAATTGAGACAATAATTACACATACTCCCAGGGTAGTTGTGATAATGTTGGTAAATTGCAAAACATGTTATATAATTGGTAGTCATGAGTTTGTTCTTTAGATATGTGTGAATTTTCTATATACTGTTCTTAGTAATAGACAAGGTGCTTAAAAAAAAAACATTTTGGAGGGTAATATCTCACCATTTCCAGATGGAAGAAATATTGCTTAATTTAGAAATAGAAAAGTTCAAGTTATCAAAAATAAGATACACATATATAGACAGTGATGTGAAATAATGATATTTGTAAGAATAAAATATTGTATAACATCTAACTATCTGATGACGGACAAATGTCGTATCAACTTTGTTATATAATTCATGGAATGTTACAGTCATTAAAATGTTTATGTAGAGTTTATAACATGAGAAATGTTTAAATATTGGGGAAAAGTAAGGTACAGATTATATATGTAAAAATACATTAGCTGCAAGAAAATACTTTAAAATATAAATAGTACTGGGTCAATAAGTGAAATTTTTCTTTGTTTTATTTTCTTGTGTTTTTCTAAATTTTCTCTGTTACCTTTAAAAAAAAGTGTAAGTGGCTGGGCGCAGTGGCTCATACCTCCAATCCTAGCACTTTAGGAGGCTGAGGCAGATGGATCATGAGGTAAGAGATCGAGACCATCCTGGCCAACATGGTGAAACCCCGTGTCTACTAAAAATACAAAAATTAACTGGGCGTGGTGGCACATGCCAGTGATCACAGCTACTAGGAGACTGAGGCAGGAGAATCGCTTGAACCAGGGAGTCAGAAGTTGCAGTGAGCTGAGATCACGTCACTTTACTCCATCCTGGCAACTGAGCGAGACTCTGTCTCAAAAAAAAAAAAAAAAAGTATAAGCTTATTTTAGAAGTCGTGAACTGCGATTGAGAATAGTGCTCTGCTATTTATTTATGGGTGTGAATCTCACAATAAAATGATAGAGAAGCTAATAAATTGCATTTTATTTCATTGGCAAAGCTAAAGAGGTACACGAGGAGCAAACTTATTTTCTTAAATGGTTGGCATAGATTTTCTTCCTCCTTTTTTTTTTTTCATAGTTGTTGCTAGGTGTAAAGGTGCTGGCACCAGTACAGCATTTAATTTTCTGCAGAGGAGTGCATGCAATATTTATATATTATATATCATTACTTTGAAATCAGTTTATGATAAAGGGAGCCAGAACTCTTCTATGGGGCCACTTTTTTTCTGTTTAAAGAGGCATTCTTTCATTGGATTATAGTAATAGCCGTAGTACTTTAGCAAAGAGCTATAAAACATGAAAACATCCTCCTTTCTTATATTAATCCATCAGGAAGCTTTCAGGGATTCTTCTTCTCGTCTAAAATATTCATAGGCAGCAAAATGTCCTGAATGCCCTACAGAATTTGTGCAGAGCCAGGCAGATGATTGATAGTGAAGTTCTGTTCTGAGTCACTCACAGTATGTAATTCTATTTGTCTTGCCAAATACAGGAGAGCAGGCAACTCATAAAAGGTAAAGGTAACAGACAGTGTATTTTCTTACATTTAAAAGAGAACTTGGTATCTCCACTTCACTGTGTTGTACTGAATAAAACCAATTTTTATTACATAAAATAAAAGGCAGGCGAGCTATTCTTTGTAAAGTAAGATAAAGTTTATTAAACAGATGTGATTTATTGTATTGCACATTTGTCTTTGGCATATATTTGCTTGTATGGACATATCTTAAGTAAATGATGTGTAAATGTTGTCTAATTAAAGAAAAACTAGTCAGGGTGCAAGCAAGGTATAAAGTAGATTCTCTATAGATTTCTTGATGAATAAAATTTCATTTCCACCTTCCAGTGTTTTTGACATCAATATTTCATTTTTCCATGAAATTTATGTTAAAATTGAAATTTAATCAGGTGAATCTTGTGAAGTCAGGTAAAGCAATAGATGGGCATTAGATGATATTGCAGTTGCTAACCGGATTTAGCACTTTGAACTACTCTTATTTCATGAGGGCATGATTCTGTCATTTATACCTGTACACAAGTACCTGAGTTTTGCCTGAGTCAGGACTTTGGAATCAGGACTAGAGGATTTCCTTTTTGCTTACATGATTCAATATCTATCATTGTTCATGATAGATATTATGAATTGCAATGTACAGGTAAGATAGAACAAATTAATTACAGTAGTGCCTTTTTTTTTTTTTTTGAGACAGTCTTTTCCTGTTGGCCAGGCTAGAGTGCAGTGCTGTGATTTTGGCTCACTGCAACCTCTACCCTCTGAGGTTCAAGTGATTCTTGTGCCTCAGCCTCTCAAGCAGCTAGGATTACAGGTACATATCACCACACATGGCTAATTTTTGTATTTTTAGTAGAGAAGGGGTTTCGCCATATTGGCCAGGCTGGTCTTGAACTTCTGGCCTCACGGGGTGATCCACTGTGCCTGGCTAAATTACAGTAGTTACTTTTTTTTTTTCTTTTTTCCTGTAGTGAAAGGCTCTTAGAAATAAAGAAATACTGCATCACAGTGAAGAACTTGTTGATAAGTCTGTTCAAGTCAGCTGGGGCCCACCACTGATGAGGAGGACATATTTGAGCCAGTGGTTGCTAATTGGTATGCTTAACTGATTATAGGTAGACTATAACCAGTTAAAGAGCAGGGGCCATATTTCAACAATATTCAACTTTCAGTTACATCTAGTGCTTTGCACATACCTGTAGTAAGAAATCAACAAATGTTTCATTAAGCAAGAACCCAGAAGAGTCTTAGATTGCAGGCAACAATAATTTAGGTAGAAATGACCAATTGGCCATTTTTCAATTTTTCACAGGAGGCTCCTCTGACCTTGAAATTAAAAATTAAAGAAAAAAAATTATTTATTATTATTTTTTAGGGATGTAGTCTTATTATGTTGCCCAGGCTGGACTTGAACTCTTGGAATCTATCAGTCTTTCCACCTCAGTCTTCCAAGTTGCTGGAACTGCAAGTGTGTGCCACTGCACCAGGCTTAGACCTTGGGATTTGAGTATCACTTTGACCAATTTGTGTCACATTTCTCACTGATTTCTCTTCCTATAATATTTTCATGCTTTAGTATATTCCTTACATGTCTTTATTCCTGGCATAAAAATATGATTACCTTTCAATTTTTGAGACAGACAATAAATTTGCCCAGAAATTTGCCCACTAGGCAAAGAAAAATATTTGCTGACATAAGTAACCAGAGATATATATACATGTCTAACACATCCTGTAAACATCTTGTTGGCTGTGATTTGTTGAGAATTTTTACATTTTTTCCGCTGAAGTTGTGAAAAGTTGCTTTTTGTTTGAGAATTGAAACTATTAATATATAGAAATATTTTTATCCATAGTTACTAAATTTACCATTGAAAATTTTATTTTTCTTAAGCCTCGAATCAAATGTTTTACCTGTAACCTGTCTTTTCTAATGATACACATTGTTTATCTACCATCTTAGAGTGACTCTTCATTTTCTCTCTAGTTATTTTATTAACTGATATTTCCCTGGTGAGTCTGATTCCCTAAGCAGGGTCTGAATTGACAACATGGACTTAAAGATGAGATGATCTGTGCCACTTATTTATTGATGTTGCCACATGGGAGGTTCTGGCAATGGAATGGGTCATTTCTGTCTACCTCTATAGCTGCCCCTTTGAGCAGTCCTTTGGAGCAGGAGCAGTATCAATGGGAGGCAGCCTCATTTGTGCTGCAGCCATCATCAATTAAAACTTGTCCTTGGCACAGATAGTTCCTCTTCCCTCTCATTTCTTTGTAGTGCAAGTGCCTATTTTTAAAGAATAACTTGACTTGGCTGTCATTTCCCATGGTTGACAGAGGAACCATGGTTGTTTTAATCAAAAGAAATAGTATTTGCAACGACAACAAAAACAGTCATGAACACTTACTGAGGACTTATCTGCTTTTTATCAACATTATATATTCAACTTTTATGACTCTTGAAAAAGTGAGGAGAAATTGCTCAGGTAGACAAGTAGGTAGCATGCTGCAGTCCTCTGTCACTCATTTGTTCAGTCTGTATCTCCTTATTCTTCAACTAAGAGCTCAGACAGCATTCTGAACATGCAGCAGGGAAAACGTGTTTGGATTTTGGATTGAGAAAGGATGGAGGAAGAATGGGCATATTTAGATAGGAGGGGTGAAGGTAACAGAAGCCTCTACAGGCATATATAGAATTGTCTTTAGTTAGTTCCATTGTGTTTATGTAATGGAGCCAAACAACTCTGATTTCAGTGTCCCGATGTGAACTACTGCTTGAAACTAGTTTAAGGCTGAGCAGCAAAGCAGAACCAGGACTGTATATAAGTTGGGTACACTCTATGCCATCAAGAATCCAGGTGTGACATTCTCCTCTAAATTGAGAATCTGTGGCCATTGGTACATTTACTCAGGTAAATGATATGGTGACAAGACTGATTGAGCCATTAGTTCAGTGGCCAAGGTTCAAATGAGAACTGTTATCTATATCTGTATCTATATCTGTGTATGTATGTATAAAAGTATGTTTGTATGTATCTGTCTATCTATCATCTGCCTGTCTATTATCTATCTATGCTTTTCAGGGACATGGAAATATTCTTTACATGGGGTTTAATTAACCACTGGGACTTCATTTAATGGAAGCTGTTTAGGATGCTACTGGACTTTCTGGACTTTGATTTTTCTGAGTAGAGTCTATCAGCTGGAGGATTTTGAATTTCTGTGTGAAGAGGAGATGGAGAGGGAGCAGGGTTTGATGAGGTTGTGAGACGGTTTTTCTCTGTAATATAACTTCTCTACTGCCTTCTGATGAAAATTTGATAAAATTTCAATTTTAGGATTGAATTTGTGTCTAATTTTGAGTGTACTAAATGGGTTCTGGGAGAGCACAGGATGACAGCCAAGATTGTAAAGCTGTCCCCCACATACACAGTTTACACAGCAAAAACAAAACAAAACAAAACAAAACAAAACAAAAAACAAAACAGGGGGGATCGCAAAGTACTCACCATTCCACTGAGTACAACAAAGAGGAGGGGCTCAGGAAACATTCATCCATGGACTCTAATGCTGTTTCCAATGCCTGATATGATAGACATTCAAGAAATACTTCTTGAACAAACTTTGGTATTTTAGAAAGAAAGAAAAGAAGGTGGTGGAAGAGTGGACAGTATTCCTCAGTAGTGGAAATAGAAAAGAATTATGCCCAAGTTCACTCTATAAGCGAAGTGCTTAGAAGGACTGTGTGTGTGTGTGTGTGTGTTTTAAGGATTAAACATAAGCAGGAACTCTTCAAGAAATTCTATTTGTTGTGTTTTAAAAATAAAATCAGCAAGCCAGGTACTGACAGCCCTTGAACCTTTAATATTAACTATGTCTACTTGAAAGAACCTGTTCATTATAGATATGTGGTGGGTGTAGGAGGAGTTATTTGGTTAATAAGAAACAGAATAAAAATAATCCATCTGGACTGTATGTGCATTATTAGTAGATTGCTTTCTTTTGAAGACCATGAACTGAGTCATGGCACACAATTTTCTTTTCATTGTTATTATTATTATCATCATCATTGTTATTTCAACTTTTAGATTCAGAGAACATGTGCAGGTTTGTTACATGGTTACATTATGTGATGCTGAGGCTCAAGGTGTGATTGATCCCATCTCCGAGGTACTGAGCATAGGACCCAATAGTTAATTTTTCAACTTTTGCCTCCCTGCCTCCACTCCTGCTCAAGTAGTCCCCAGTGTCTGTTGTTGCCATCTTTATGTACATGAGTACTCAATGCTTAGCTCCCACTTATAAGTGAGAACACGCAGCATTTGGTTTTCTGTATCTGCCTTAATTCAGAATTTGCAGGATAATGGCCTGCAACTTCATCCATGTTGCTGCAAAGAACATGGTTTTGTTCTTTTCCTATGGCTGCATGGTATTCCATGGTGAATATGTACCACACTTTCTTTATCTAATCCAGATTGACGGGCATCTAGATTGGTTTCATGTCTTTGCCATTGTGAATAGTGCTGTGATGAAAATACGAATGCATGTATTGTTTTGACAGAACAGTTTATTTTCTTTGGATGTATACCCTGTAATGGGATTGCTGGGTCAAATGGTAGTTCTGTTTTAAGTTTTTTGGGAAAGCTCCAAACTGCTTTCCATAGTGGATAAACAAATTTACTTTCCCTTCAAAAATGTATAAGCACTTTCTGCAAATCAAAACCACAATGCAATACCACCTTACTTGTGCAAGAATGACCATAATCAAATAATCAAAAAATAATAGATATTAGCATGGATGTGGTGAAAAGGGAACACTTCTCCACTGCTGGTGAGAATGTAAACTAGTCCAACCACTATGGAAAACAGTGTGTAGCTTCCTTAAAGAACTAAAAGTAGAATTACCATTTGATCCAGCAATTCCACTAATGGGTATCTACCCAGAGGAAAAGAAGTCATACAAAAAAAATACTTGCACACACGTTTATTGTAGCACAATTCGCAATTGCAAAAATATGGAACTAGCCCAAATGCCCATCAATGAGTGGATAAATAAACCATGGTACATATATACAGTAGAATAGTACTCAGCCATAAAAAGCAGTGAATTAATGGCATTCACAGCAACGTGGATGGGATTGGAGACTATCATTCTAAGTGAAGTAACTCAGAATTGAAAACCAAACATTGTATGTTCTCACTCATAAGTGGGAGCTAAGCTATGAGAATGCAAAGGCATAAGAATGATACAATGGAGTTTAGGGACTTGGGGGCAAAGTGTGGGAAGTGAGTGAGGGATAAAAGACTACAAATTGGGTTCAGTTTGGGTGATGAGTGCAACAAAATCTCACAAATCACTACTAAAGAACTGACTCATGTAACCAAACACCACCTGTTTCCCTAAAACCTATGGAAACCATTTTAAAATAAACAATATATAAACATTTTCTTTTCACAACCTCGCCAGTATCTACTGTTTTTTGACATTTTAATAACAGCCATTCTCACTGGTGTGAGATGGTATCTCATTGTGATTTTGATTTGCATTTCTCTGGTGATTAGTGGTGCTGAGCATTTTTTCATGTTTGTTGGCTACTTGTATTTCTTCTTCCTCCCCTTCCCCTCCCCCTCCCCTTCCCTTTCCTCCTCCTCCTCCTCCCCCCTCCCCCTCTTCCTGTCACTCCCTTTCCTCTCCCTCCCCTCCCCCCTCTTCCTCTCACTCCCTTTCCTCCTCCTCCCCCCTCCCTCTCTTCCTTTCATTCCTCTTCCTTCCCCCCTCCTCCTCCTCCTCTTCTTCTTCCTCTTCCTCCTCCTTCTTCCACTTCCTCCCCTCCTCCTCCTTATTCTACCTCTTCCTCTCCTTCTCCTTCTTCTTCCTCTTCTTCCTCCTCCTTTCTCATCCTCTTCTCTCCTTCTTCTTCTTCTCCTTCTCCCTCTCCCTCTTTCTCTCCCTCTCCCTCACTCATTCTTCTCCTTCTCCTTCTCCTTCATCCTCAGATGGAGTCTTGCTCTGTCATCCAGGCTGGAGTGTAGTGGCACAATCTTGACTCACTGAAACCTCTGCCTCCAGGGTTCAAGTGGTTTTCGATTCTTATGCCTCAGCCTCCTGAGTAGCTGGGATTACAGGCACATGCCACTATATCTGGCTAATTTTTGTATTTTTAGTAGAGACAGAGTTTCACCAGGTTGGCCAGTGTAATCTCAAACTCCTAATCTCAAGTGATCCGCCCACCTCAGCCTCCCAAAGCGCTGGGATTACAGGCATGAGCCACTGCACGTGGCCTGTATATCTTCTTTTGGGAAGTGTCTGTTATGTCTTTTTTTTTTTTTTTTTTTTTGACAGAGTGTTGTTCTATTGCCTAGGCTGGAGTGCAGTGGCGTGATCTTAGCTCACTACAACCTTCTACCTCCTGCCTCAGCCTCTCAAGTAACTGGGATTACAGGTGTGCACCACCACGGTCAGCTAATTTTTTGTAATTTTAATAGAGAAGGGATTTCGTCATGTTGCCCTGGCTGGTCTCAAACTCCTGAGCTCAAGTGATCCACCTGCCTTGGCCTCCCAAAGTGCTGGGATTACAGACATGAGCCACCACGCTTAGCCTGTTATGTCTTTTATTCATTTTTAAAATGGAGTTATTTTTTTTGTGTGTGTGTTGAGTTGTTTAAATTCCTTATAGATTCTGGATATTTTACCTTTGTTGGAAGCATAGTTTGTGAATATTTCCTCCTATTTTGTAGGATGTGTGTTTATTCTGTTGATAGTTTCTTTTGCTATGCACAAGCTCAGAAAAGAAAAAAAAGGTTTAATTAGGTCTCGTTTGTCAATTTTTGTTTTTGTTGCAATTGCTTTTGAAGACTAAGTTATAAATTCTTTCTCAAGACTAATGTCCAGGATTGTGTTTCCTAGGTTTTCTTGGAGGATTCTTGTGGTTTGATGTCTTACATTTAAGTTTTTAATTCATTTTGAGTTGATTTCTGAATATGGTGTAAGGCAGATGTCCAGTTTCAATCATCTTCATATGGCTGGCTAGCTGTCGTAGCATCATTTGTTAAACAGAGAGTCTTTTCCAAATTGCTTTTGTCAACTTTGTTGATGATCTGATGGCTGTAGATGTGCAGCTTTATTTCTGGGTTCTTCATTCTGTTTCATTGGTCTATGTGTCAGCTCTTGTACTAGTACCATGTGGTTTTGGCTACTGTAACGGTAGGGAGCCAGCCCCACATCACCCGTGGGTACCCCAAGTTCAGTGGTGACAAAGGAATGAAAGATTAACAGAAAAAGTGGGACCAGGGGACCATCACTTCATCACTCTGGAGGTGACAGTGAAGGCCCCAAGCTCTGATCATTCATACTATTTATTGATTACAATCACTTTGATCTATAGGGTAGTGGTGGAGTAATGGTGGGGAGAGGGTGATGATGGAGTGAATCAGTGAGCCAGAACTGAATCAGTGAGCCGGAACTGGTGTGTCATTCTAAGGACTGATAACAGTGGTGGTTTGGGAGTTTCTCAAAACAAGAACATGTTATCTTTAGCTTATTATCTATGTACAGCTGATGGAATGCGGGGCCTTACAAGGAGCCTACAAGTCTGACTACGTCATAGTGCTAAGAAGGGGTTTTACGTCCTTGAGCATGGTGTTTATGGTAACAGAGCCGAGGTCACCCTGCACCAGAACATGAGGCATGAAGAAGCCTTCCTCCTCAGAGGCCTCCTGCGGCCTTCCGTAGTTTGTTGTTTCTTGTTTATGTGTTACTCATAACCACCTTATGTAGGCACTCTGTAAGTCCTTTCTCCTTTGCAGCTTTTCCCAACAGTAACCTTATAGTATAGTTTGAAGTCAGGCAATGTGATGCCTCCAGCTTTTTATTTTATTTTTTGCTTAGGATTGCTTTAGCTATTTGGACTCTCTTTTTGTTCCACGTGAATTTTGGAATTGTTTTTTGCTAATTCTGTGAAAAATGATCTTTGTAGTTTGATAGGAATATCATTTTAATGATATTGATTCTTCCAATCCAGATCTTGTATTTTTTTTTTTCACTTGTTTGTGTTAAAAGATAAACTTCAGCTGAAATAAACTTAAAGGAGTTTAATGGAGCAATGAATGATTCACGAATCAGGCAGCTCTCAGAATCACAACAGTTCCAGAGAGACTCCAGCTAAACCATGTGGTGGAAGAAGACTTATAGACAGAAAAAGGGAAGTGAAGTACAGAAACTGGAAGCTAGGTATAGAAACAAGTGGGTTGGTTACACCTTAGCATTTGCTTTATTTGAACACTCAGCAGTGTATGACTGATTGAACTATGTCTGCTGGGATTGGCCAAGACTCAGCTATTGTTACAGGCACATACTCTTAAGTTAGATATTCAATTTTGTCTACCTATTAAGTTAGGTTACAGTTCATCCACAAGGACTGAAATATAGAAGTACAGAGTCCTTCTCAGGCCATATTTAGTTCGGTTTAACAATTCGCCCCTTTTGGTCATTTTCACAATTTTAAGAGATTGACCAAAAATTTAGTCTTTGATGTCACTATCATCATTGTAAATATACTTTATTTGGTCTTAAAACCCTCTGGAAAATAGTAGAACAGTGGGTTTTGCAAGGTGGGATCAAAGACTGAGTAGAGGGTAACTCCTTATGCTGGAACATCCTGTTTGTAGGAGAAAAATAAAAACTGGTGTGTTCTAGGATCTATGTGCTTACTTAAAGTCTTAGTTTGATTATGTCACATTTAGCATGAGAGACTCCATTTTTATTTGGTTTGAACTACATGAGCTCAGTTCAAAACAATGGGCTCCCATAATTTTGTTTAAAAATTCCCCCATTGTGGTCAGGTTGTTACTTAGGTGAGAGTGTGACCAAAATTTAGGGCCTTAGTGCCACTCTCAGTTACCGTCATTTTGGGTTTCCAGTCTCAGCATGTCATTCACAGGTTACTGTCCTCATGGTCACACATTTTTTTTCAGCTCATGCTATTTCAGTTGAAGAGAGATCATTTGACATTCTAGAGATGGCTGTATGCAAGCATTTAAAACCTGTGAGGTAATACAGCACACCAGAGAGATCACTATTATGACTATCAGGAGGATAATACCAAGCATTTGGAGTATGCTCCTTACCCAGCAACCCCATAAACAAAACCACCTAAAATTAGATAGATCAAAGAATGAGCTAAAGAGTCAACTTACTTAACTAAGCAGTCTTTTTGTTAATCCCCTACAACTGAATTTCTATAATCTATATTTGATTGATTTCTCCATAGTTTATAAAGTCCAACAGCTGCACAGATACTTTTCTGTTTAACCAATTCTATTATGTAGCATAACTTTCACAAGAGAATTTAAAGTCTGTTGTGTAACGATAGCCTTTACAGTAGAATCTGCTACAGAGCTTATGAGGAATACATTTCTACTCATTGCTTGTTTTGCTACCAACCATGGAAAAGAACCTAACAAATGATGCCCTTCTGGAAGAGTGAAGGCTTCCTGGCATTTTTCTCTTTACCCATGATGTGGGTTAATAGGAGTAAACCAATGTTCTGTTTCTGACTCATTATGAGGTAACATATGTACAATTAAAATTTCTCATTTACATTGGGCCTTCATTTTTTTATCTATGAAAGTACAAGATTATCCATGTATAAGGCTGGCTGCAAAATCCTTTACAAATAAAAGCATACCCCATAAGTGCACGTAACACACCCTCTTTTTACTTCTATTGTTCATAGAGCTATAAGCAAGAAAAGAATACTTAAAGACAAGAGTATCATGATAGTAGAGAAATCTTGATCTGTGATCTTGGAAAAAGCTGTCCACATCAAGGATGCCATCTTCTTCTGGGGAGAAACTTCCATGGTTAGCTTTACCTTAAGAGTTCCAATGGGTGTATAGTTCTAAGAGTGTAGCGTGACCCTTCTCAGTTGTGAGATTATGAATCTGAAGTTCAATTTTCTAGAGTTTTGTTGTAGTGTGGATGGCAAGGACAGTATTTCTTTGATGTTCTCAGAAGATCCAATCTTCAGGTTCTAGATTATGAAGGGGTTGATTGTCCTCAGTCAGTGAACCATAAAAAGCTTTCTTTACCTGGTGAAAATACACGGTAGCATAATAATCTACTGTTATAACATCAGCCCATTTGCATGGGAAAGCTTTTATGCAACCAGAAAACTTGTATTGAAAATGACAATGGAATGAAAGGCCTTTATTAAAATGTTTAAATGGCCTATCAGGTAACCAAATGTATCTGAAACTTTGACTGTTTTCCTAGGAATATGGGTTTGACAAACCAAACGTTAGTCATAAATTATTTTAGCAATTTAGAAGTCACCACATCAATATATATTTAATTTGTGTCATTTTGTCTTTTCCATGATGAATTATGGAGTGCAAAACCTTTAATAACAAAAGCTTAAAGAACTCTGAAAGGACAAGGTGACCATACTGATTTTCAGTGAGTCCATGCTTAATTACCATTAGACTTACATCCTCTTGAATACCAGTTGTTTCTCCAAATTAGGTGCATAGCACTGTAACTGATTGGTTATCATAGGCAATTTGACTTTAGACCATGAAGTTTATTTAAATTGTATATCTAAACAATTTCAGTATTAGCCGATGTAGCATACAAATCTGGCAAAGTGTTTTCTTGGTATTCAATTAATTTTTATTCTACTTGGGTTAGCAGTTTTATAAACCAGTCAGTCTTTTCATTAAAGTTTCAGGAATTCTTACCTAGTACAAATAATACGATTTTAAAGTTATTAGAAACCTGTATGCAAGAGTGCTGTCAGGTCCTTTCCATCCTTTCATGAACCTCCTAAAAGACACCATATTCCAGGATTTTGTGTGCTTGTGAAGTTGTCAGAAACTGCATCAATATTAAGCAGTTAACTGTGGAAATGACTTTAAATGGTCATAGTTAAAAACAAAATTGATGAGGAAATTTGGTTATTTCTGTGGTCTACAATAACATAATAACCATAACTATGATTGATAACATATACTCAGACATATTAGAATTTTAAAAATCTCATACAATTTTGAAACATATATTAATAACATTCACTAAAATCCAACCTGAAGAAGGTTAAAACACTTGATAATGCTTCCCATGTAACTTAATATGTCAAATAATCCTGTTTACTTATCTTTTGGATATATCGGGGGCCCTCTAGGCATCCAAAAGTTAGAGGTCAAAAAAAGGTAATATTGAAGCTGAAATTTGATTTTGGGAAGCCTATTACATATGTTAAAGGTTTAAAACACTTGATATTTTAAAATAGAATTCCACGTCACCATAAGTCATTCATTTAGCCAAAATGATGATCTCAAAATTAAAAAAAGGCAAAAACCTTGACTCATTGATAGAGGGAAGACAGCTTCCCAATCTCTCTCTCATCTTTCTTTTCTTTGGAAGTTTATTAAAAAGGCAAACACAAATCTTGCATTATCTTTTAACATGACATAAAAATCTTACTCAAGAGAAAAAGCCAAATTTTACCCTTGCATTAGTGTACCGTTAATGTCAACCCCAACCCCAATTCTTTCCTTTTTTTTTTTAATTATACTTTCTTTAAGTTCTGAGATACATGTACAGAATGTGCAGGTTTGTTACATAGGTGTACACGTGCTATAGTGGTTTGCTGCACCCATCAGCCAATCATCTACATTAGATATTTCTCCTAATGCTATCCCTCTCCTAGCCCCTTACCCCCTGACAGACCCCTGTGTATGATGTTCCCCTCCCTGTGTCCATGTGTTCTCATTGTTCAACTCCCACTTATGAGTGAGAACATGCAGTGTTTGGTTGTCTGTTCCTGCATTAGTTTGCTGAAAATGATGGTTTCCAGCTTCATCCATATCTCTGCAAAGGACATGAACTCATCCTTTCTTATGGCTGCATAGTATTTTATGGTATATATATGCCACATTTTCTTTACCAGTCTATCATTGATGGGCATTTGGGTTGGTTCCAAGTCTTTGCTATTGTGAATAGTGCTGCAATAAACATATGTGTGCATGTGTCTTTATAATAGAATGATTTATAATTGTTTGGATATATACCCAGTAATAAGATTGCTGGGCCAAATGGTATTTCTGGTTCTAGATCCTTAGGAATTGCCACACTGTCTTCCACAATGGTTGAACTAATTTACACTCCCACCAATATTGTAAAAGCATTCATATTTCTCCACATTTTCTTCAGCAGGTGGTGTTTCCTGACTTTTTAATGATCACCATTCTAACTGGCACTAGGTGCTATCTCATTGCGGTTTTGATTTGTATTTCTCTAATGACCAGTGATGATGAGCTTTTTTCATATATTTGTTGGCCCAATAAATGTCTTCTTTTGAGAAGTGTCTGTTCATATCCCTCACCCACCTTTTGATGGGGTTGTCTTTTTTTTTTTTGTAAATTTATTTAAGTTCTTTGTAGATTCTAGATATTAGCCCTTTTTCAGATGGATAGATTGCAAAAATTTTCTCCCATTCTGCAGGTTCCCTGTTCACTCTGATGATAGTTTCTTTTGCTGGGCAGAAGCTCTTTAGTTTTATTAGATCCTATTTGTCAATTTTGGCTTTTGTTGCCATTGCTTTTAGTCATGAAGTCTTTGGCCATGCCAATGTCCCCGAATGGTATTGCCTAGTACTGGTACCAAAACAGATATATAGACCAACGGAACAGAACAGAGGCCTCAGAAATAATGTCACACATCTACAACCATCTGATCTTTGACAAATCTGACAAAAACAAGCAATGGGGAAAGGATTTCCTATTTAATAAATGGTGTTGGGAAAACTGTCTAACCATATGCAAAAAATGAAAACTGGACCCCTTCCTTATACCTTATACAAAAATTAACTCAAGATGAATTAAAGACTTAAACATAAGACCTAAAATGATAAAAACCCTAGAAGAAAACCTAGGCAGTGTCAATTCCAATTCTTAATAAAACTTTATAGACAAATTGATTCAATCATAATCAATTTGACCATAGGTGAGATTCTCATAAACTTTTATAACCCTTACAAGTTTTTGTTAAAGAGTAAATTTGTGCTCTAGGAAAACCCTGTTGTACTTTTATTTCAATGTTCAATTTGTGGAAAAAACAAATAATATCCCTTTAAATTTAGTCATTATGTTCACACACAGAATTTCTTTTACAAGATTAATTTTTATAAATCTACAACTTGCCCAATCTTTTAGCTTTATCTTACCTAATTTAAAACAATCCTTTAACACTCTAGGCAAAAATTTATATTCCCATGCCTTCTTATAATCTTTTACCAAAAACACATTTCATTCTCTTCACACACCTTGCATGTAAAACTGTTTCTTCAGTAGTCTCAATTGCATGTTATAATGGTGATTCTCAGCAATTTTCATTTTTGTCAAAAAATCCGGTAAGTGATTTTAATTATGTACTAGCTTTGGAGCCTAGGAAATCAGAAGTGCAGATAAGAGGCAGGGTGTGGTGGCTCAAGTCTATAATCATAGCACTTTGGGAGGCTGAGATGGGAGGACTGCCTAAGTTCAGAAGTCAAAGAAGTGCAGATGAGGTCTTACTCTTTCCAGCACAACTATGGGCATGGCTAACTCCACGTCCCCACGCTTCACCTAGCTGTAAAGTACGCAAGTTGAATGGTTTTCAAAAGCCAAAGAAGCCATTTATGGGCCTTAAAGCATTTAGTAAAGCTAATATCTGACTCTAACTTAGACCAAATATCTTTATTTTACTAATAATCTTTAAAGCTGTTTTTATTTCACAAAGATTACTAAAGTCATGTGAACTAAAAGGCATTACAGTTTTTATTTTTTCTTTCAAAATATTTGATTTAGATGTTTATTTTTTCTTTAAGCCAATTAATTAGAACTGTTTTATATAAATATCACACACACAACACATGTGTAACTAAACAGACAGACAGAAGATTCAGTAGTTGTGAGATTTTTCATTTGCCAGTTTTTAAGTTTCTTAATTGGATTACTGGCTTCAGGGTGGAGCCCTTGGAGAAACAGGGCCAGGAAAGCATGCCATTTGTACAACCTAATTTAAAGCAGGCACAGCTAGAAGGCAAAACAGATTCCCCCATAATCCACCCTTCTCCCATGACAGTCTTATCTCTCAATGGGGTAGGGATGTTGTCATACCTTTTAGGTGGCCAAGAGCATGCTTCTCTGATCTGAATGTGCAAAGAACTGCGTACTCCCACAAAATGCCATTAGCTATATCCCAGAGTATATTTCCTACCTAGTTATTACACATCAAAGCTCTCTCATAATTCAAAATAATTTCTGATACCCCCAAAAGTAAAACATGTCAGGTAATGCAATGCAAAACAGAACATAGCCTTAGGTTTTGAGAGAGACCTATTTGTTTTCAATTCCTAGGATTTTATGAGGAAAACAGAGGTATTTCCCCAAAGGGGTCTGTGACATCTCTTCTGTTTTTCCCAATGAGTCCAGGCTATTAGAGCTTGAATATCCACTTTTAATTAAGCTGACTTTTAACCATAGTGCTCTTAAAAAAAGGTCTTTTAAATTTCTTATTACCTGCCTTTAGCCAGTCCAAATGCCTGGTATTTCTGGCTCTTTCTCTCAGCTGGGAACTGAACCCTGAACTTGGGGTGTCATTGTAAAATGGTGAAGCCTTAGCTGCTGAGCTACAGAATTAGGTAGCTTTCATTGCTCTTCCCAGAAGGAGGGTAGATCAGTCAATTTTGAGCTTGCAATAGCTTTTAACTGCTTGAGATAATTTTTAGAGCTAACAAATAACATAAACCCCAAAATTCTTGTTCACTGGACGGTAAACCAAGAGAAAGTGCCACCACCTGGTTACAAGGTCAAGCTGTCAAGGACCTAACTGACCAGTTTGCTGGGCCATCTTGAACAGTGGGCTTATGGAGTCCTAGGCCCATATTTTTTCCTAAGGTACCCCTCTTTCTGACGGAAAGATTTGAAACACAAATTCGTAGCGCAAAAAAGCACACCAGATTCACTACAGCTTAAGACTAGCCTCACAAATCTTTTTTCCATTTATCAGAACTTTACAGGATATAAACAGTGATTTTTGGCATTCATTCAACTAGTTTGCACAGAGAGAGCAAGGCCAGAAGTCTGACTGGTAAGAAATTCTTGTCCTTTTGCCAGCATGCCTGGTTTCTGGGTTCTCTTTCTGTGAGTGGCCTTAGCAACCCTGTTAGCTGTATCAAAGCCCTATTTTTACTGAACCACAAGAAAAAACTCTCAGTTTTATAAGTTGCTCCCCCAACTGGCTGCACAGGGGACCTGAATTAATATTTCCCATTCCAGCAAGAGCAAAATAAATGTACTAAAATTAAAATATTGAAATCTGTTTTTCAGAAGCTTCTGCATATCAGTAGGCATCCCTAGATGAGACTAACTTGGTAGCCCTCGTTTCAAACATACTTCAGTGTGTCATTATTCATTTGGAACATGCTACTGTAAATTATCTGTAGTAAGATTTTTCTAATTCTGTAAGTTTTTGCTGCTTCCCAGGCTTAATATTTGTGCATGTACAAGCTGAAGGAACTCAGTTCTTTAGAAATTAAAGATCTAATTTTTACCTAAAATACTCGGCTTTGCTTTCAGGTTCTTTTGATTAACTTAGCCAATGATATTTTCCTACCTAAGCACTCAAGAAAAATGAAACAAATGGGTAGAACACACAAATCCCCACAAATTTCCAAAGCCGAATTTTACAACCCCTACAATATTACCATTTGCTACTAGTTTCTTTCTGACCCAGTCAGATCTAAGAGGCCTCTAACTGAATCTAAGTCAGTTAATTACCAGATCAAATCTTTTCCTGGGCCCAGTCCAGTTTCTGTCGTGACTTCTAAACCCAGTTTGGATCAGAAATTTGCTCAAAGAAACTCAGAGAGCTCAAAACACAAATCCCTGGAGCTCTGAAATCCAAGAGAGAACTTACCAAGATCCCTGGCCATGCTCAGAGATCAAGCAACACAAGTGAGTCCTTGCTTGTTCATTCAGCACTCCTGGGGGCCATTAGAAGCACTACTTTGAATCTCACTTCTGACACCATCTGTTAAAAGAAAAACTTAAGCTAATTTAGATTTAGAAGAGTTTAATTGAGCAATAAATGATTTGTGAATTGGACAGCCCTCAGAATCACAGCAGATTCAGAGAGATTCTGGCACAGCCACATGGTGGAAGAAGATTAACAGACAAAAAAGAGAAGGATGTACAGAAATCAGAAGTGAGGTACAGAAACAACTGGATTGGTTACAGCTCAGTGTTTGCCTTATTTAAACACAGCTTGAACACTCAGCAGTGTATGAGTGGTTGAAGCATGGCTACTTGGATTGGCCAAGAGTCAGCTATTGTTACAGGCACATACTCCTAAGTTAGTTTTTCAATCTTGTCTATCTATTAAGTTAGGTTACAGTTCGTCCACAAGGACTCAAATACAGAAGTATGGAGTCCTTCTCAGGCCATATATAGTTCACTTTAACATTTGTATCATCAGTGATTTAGCACTGTTTTCTATTTCTCCTTGTACAGATCTTTCATCTCCTTGATTAGATGTATTCTTAGATGGTTTATTTTTTGGTAGCTATTGTGGATGGTATTGCATTCTTGATTTGGCTCTCAGCTTGAACATTATTAATGTATAGAAATCCTACTTATTTTTGTACATTTTGTAACCAAAATATTACTGAAGTTACCAGTTCCAGGAGCCTTTTAGAGGAGTCTTTAGAGTTTTCTAGATATAGAATTATATATTATCAGTGAAGATAGATAGTTTGACCTCTTTTTTCCTCTTTGGATGTTTTTTATTTCTCTCTCTTGCCTTATTGGTATGGCTACAACTTCCTCTTTTTATGATAAAGCAAGCTCAGTTTCTCTCACAAATCTTCATCACAAGTGAAAAACAAACAAAGAGTGATAAAACAGAGGTTATTATTTTTATTTTTTTTTCATTCATACTCCTTTTAGCTACATTGATGAAATAATAGGTTGGAACCTAATTGATTTATTAATATAACCCTGATCAATATAGATTGCTGCAGGACTGGTTAATGAGAAAAGTGACCAAAATGAATTTGAATAGCCAATTCCACATCATTCACCTTAATACTGATTTACTTTTGTTTTGAACAATCAGTTTGACAATGAAGAAGTTACTGTTAAAAGGCAATGTCCTTTTTCTCATTTTCATAGACTTTGCCACTTTAATTCTATTTTTTTTTTAATGTTCAAACCAGATAGATTGTTGTTTGAAACTTTTTGTTTCCTGAAATACAGCTAGAAATATTAAGGTTGATAGAAATACAAGTGAAATTAAACAAAGTTTTAACAAATAATATCTCTCGAAAATCTTAAGTTTTCACAAAAATGTTCAGTGGAGAATGAAGTAAGGATAATTTTGTACATATTTTGATAACATATTCTGATTACAAAAAGATAATTAATGTTATCTTTTTTTTTTTTTGAGACAGTCTCACTCTGTTGCCCAGGCTGGAGTGCAGTGATGTGATCTTGGCTCACTGCAACCTCTGTCTCCTGGGCTCAAGAGATTCTTCTGCCTCAGCTACCCACATAGCTGGGATTAAAGGCATCAGCCACAATGCCTGGCTAATTTTTGAATTTTGAGTACAGACAGGGTTTTATCATGTTAGCCAGGCTGATCTCAAACTCCTGACCTCAAGTTATCTGCCCAACTCGGCCTCTCAAAGTACTGGGATTACAGGCATAAGCCACCATGCCTGGCCAAAATGTTATACTTTTAAGGGAGAAATTGTGTGTGTGTGTGTGTGTGTGTGTGTGTGTGTGTGTATACAATGATCTAAAATAACATTGATTTGAAATCAGTACTGTAGCAAAGAAAATGTTCTCATCTGATGTCTTTAATAGAGTAAAATTCACTTCTTTGAAATTGTAGCAAACAGAAGTGAAACATTATCTATTCATCTTCTGTGGTATTTTCTAGCTTGGATATAGTATCTGACAGCTTTCTATTTTGATAACCTCTCTTTGATGTTTTCCTTCTTCTACAAAGTTTGTTACAATTTGGTATAACTTGTAATAAGAATTTAGAGATGCATTTTCACCTTCTTCCCAGGGAGCACTGTTATCTTTTAGCAACTCTTTTGTTAGATGCAGCAGAAAGAAACTTGCCATATTTATCTTTTAAGGGGATTCCATTTACAAAGCAGTCTACTAGAGATTTATAGCAGAAAAATATGAAGTAGAAGGAACACCTTTATAAAAGAATTTCTCACTCTCCAAGAAAAGGAATCCCACACTTTGACAGTGTATAACTCCCTCTGGGATCATGATGCAATATCATTTGTATAGAAAAGGGGTATTCTGTTTCTTTTATTTAAGCCTCTATCTATGTGGCGTAGACATACAATTCTTTTTCTGTGAAAGTAGGAAAGGATTTGTAGAGAAAATTGGAATAATCCCAATAGCTTCAGACTATTAGACGTTGTCAAAAGAAATTGAGAAACTATTTGTATTAGTTGTTCCACAAAATAAGCAGGTAGAAAACATGTCGAACAACATGTTGAAAAGTGATGGATTACCCAAGAAGGTTCTCAAGAAGAACTGATCCCCTGTCTATCAGAAACATTTAGTACTAATTGCAATAAAATGAGTAATAAGGCATGATGAAGTAAACAGTATTATTTGATTATGGCTTAATGAACTGGGGCATCATGGAAAGGAGAGAATTGAAAGAAGACAGTGCAGCTTTGTAGTTTTGATGAATCATGCTTCTTCCAATTTCATTGAGCTTTGGTCAGATTATAGCTGGCTATTGGCTTCCTTGAGAGGCAAGTGTCTTAAGTGGGAAATTAACTGATGAAATGACCCTTTTATCATTATGAATTGTCTGTCTTGATCTCTGATAAAGCACTTTGCCTTAAGTCTGTTTTATGTGATAATACTATAGGAACTCCAGTCTTCTTACTTGTATTGCAAATCTTTCATATCATTTGGATATTTGTGTCCACCCAAATCTCACGTTGAATTGTAATTGAAAGTGGGGCCTGGTGGAGGGTGTTTGGATCATGGGCCAATCTCTCATGGCTTGGTGCTGTCTTCACAATAGTAAGTTCTCATGAGATCTGGTTATTTTAAAGTGTTCGGGACTCCCCCCTACCCCCCTACTTTCTCTCTCTTCTTGTTCCTGCTTTGGCTCTGTGACATGCCTGTTCCCCATGTGACTTCCACCATGATTGTAAGCTTCCTTAAGCCTCCCTGGCAGCTGAACAGATGCCAGTACCATGTTTCTTGTAAAACTTGCAGAACCATGAGCCAATTAAACCTTTTCTTTATAAAGTACCCAGTCTCAGGTATTTCCTTACAGCAATGCAAGAATAGCCTAACACAATCTTTTACCATCTATTTACTTTCAATGTAGTTTCTTTATATTAAGGTAGAACTCTGGTGAAAAACTTATAGTTAAGTCTTTCTTTTCATCCTCATAACTTCTGCCTTTTAATAAGTATGTTTAGTTCATTAATACATTTACAAGCATTTTGGGTTGGATTGGATTTAGGTCTAGTTTTCGAGTGTATTTTCTATCATAATATGTTTACCTCCTCTCATTGTCACAAATACTAACTTCAATCTGTTTGCAAATCATTTTGGTTCTACTTTGAAAATCAATGAAGAATCTAAATTTTTTTCCTTGAGAACTATCATAAATAAATAAATAAATAAATAATCTAAATTTTTAAAAAATCACCTCCCCTACTACCACCTACTCCAAACCACTTTCCTGTCTCACTTGGAGGATGATGATAATAATGATGATTTTTAGAGAAAGGGTCTTGCTTAATCACCCAGGCTGGCATGCAGTGGTATCATCATAGCTCACTGTAGGCTGAAACTCCTGGATTCAAGGGATCCTTCTGCCACAGCTTCCAAATAACTGGAACTACAGGTGCCCACCACCGTGCCTGGCTTTAATTATTTTATTTTTGTAGAGATGAGGTCTTTCTATGTTGCCTAGGATTTCATGCAGCTGTTTCTTGTAAGAAACTTTTAAAACTGTCAAATACAGGCTCTAAAAAGGTGACTTAGTTAGGTTTAAAGACTATAGTCTAAGTATGTAGAATTCGATGGTCTAATCACACCAAAAAATAGAGTTGGACTATCTAAAGGAAGGCTTTCCTACCCAAATCTGGCAGGTACAGTATCAGCTACATCAAGCCCTGCTTCCCTGTTTATCAGTTACCACAGGAAGCTCAAAGCCTACTTGAACTATTTTTTGAATACAGCTCTGTGTAGCTTCTAAGCTGGACTCCATCACCCACCTTTCCTCATTTCTTAAAATACATCTCTTCTGCTCTCTATAATGCATTTGTTATAAGCAAAAATACCCCAGCTTTACGACTCAATATTTTCTCTTTCACTTTTTTTTTCTCTTGACATCCTTGAGCCATTAACTTTTGTTTTTTTGTTTTTTGTTTTTTTTTTGGCCAGTAACTGAAATCAGATACTGCAAACATTTTGTCCCCATCCTTCTAGATCAGTGACTACCTTCTTTCACATACTCTTTGGACTACTGGGCTGGGATATATATAGATATGTGTAGATATGCTACTTGCTCTTAATTGTTGTTATCAATTTTTTCTTTTAGCTTTGTAAAGAGCCACAGCTTTAAAATTCATACCATTGGATAATACTACTAACCTGCACCCCTTGCACAGTCATCTAGAGACCCCAGGTTGCTTCTCTTAATTCTCCAAGACTTCAATATGTGGCTTGCTGGCATTTTCTCCGTATCACTTCAGCCAGAATTTTTGGTGGGATCACTATCCCAAGTGGAAGCTCTCTTTAATGCGCTTGTGTTCTTGATTTTCCCTTCTCTGATGATCTTGTCTCCTTCCTAATTCAGCTATTCCTCCCCATGATTGCACCTTAGACTTTGTCACTACTAGTACCTACTTTCTTAAATCTTAATTTCAGACTTTCTGCCTCCTACATGTCCTATCCAATATATCTTTCTAAGATAATAATATTTCCAAAAATTGTACATATTTCTGCCTCCTGTATATCCTATCCAATATATCTTTCTAAAACTGTCTTTGTTATATCCCAATAGAGTTATTAATCCATCCAGCAGCCAGAGAAATCCTCTTAAAGAATACGTTATCTGCTCAAATTTTCCAAAGTTCTTCAATAGCCCATAAGACTCTCGATTAGAGTATAATCTCTGGTTCTTGGCTCCCTCTCCGACATCATTTTTTCCACTCTTTCTCTGATTTACTGTGCTTCAGCCACATTGTCCACCTTGCTGTCAGTCAGATATTGTGAGCACGTTACTCTCACGCCCTTTGCACTGCTGTTTGCTCTGCCGGGAACAATCATTCTCCAGACTTCCATATATGCCTGTAGTTGGTTCAATAGAGTTCTCTCAGAACTCATATCAACATGGGACCTCAGAATGTGATCTTATTTGGAAATAGGGTCTTTGCAGATGTAATTAGTTAAGGACCTCATGAAGAAATCAACCTGGATTTAGAGTGGGTCTTAAGTTTAGTGACTAGCGTTCTTATAAGGAGAAAGGACACAGAGACATAGGGAAGAAGGTGATATAAAGACAAAGGCAGAGATTGGAGGGATGCTCCCACGAGCCCAGGAACACCAGGAACCACCAGAAACTGAAAGAGGCAAGGACGGAGTGTCCCTAGAGTAACTGGAGGGAGTGTGGCTCTGCCTGTTATCTGGATTTCAGGCTTTTGGCCTGCAGAGCCATGAGACAATAAATTTCTGTGTTTTTAAGCCACATAGTTTGTGCTCATTTATTACGGCAGACCTAGGAAATATATACAATGCCAAGGCTTGTTTCTTTACTCCTATCAGATTACTGCTCAGATAATCCCAGCCCAACTAATATAAATAGCCATTCCTTTTCCTCTTGGCACTCACTACTCCCTTCTACTAATTTATTTTCTCCCATAGCACTTACCATAGCCTTGAATATTATATAATCAGTTTGTTGATTCTCTCCTTCTTCCCCCATAAAATGTTAAGAACCATGAAGACTTCCCCGAAGTCTTGCTTACTATCTTGCTGACTACTGTATTTCCTGGTCCTAGAAGAGTGCCAGGCACATAACAAGCATTCAATAAATATAGTAAGTAGATTAAATAAATCAGTGGCATATCCCTTAGAATATTTTCCACATTTACTTATTTGATCTGGGTTTTGGAATGGAGCATGGGAGTGGCATGTTGATATTCTTCATAACAGGTTGAGGTAGACTCGTGTTTTGCTAGTAGAGATTTCCTTCAATAATCAGTTTATATTTGCTCCAGTATTTGGATTTTTCATAGGAAAACCTAGAATTTTCCCAGAGAGTAAAGAGCACAGGAAAGATGGTTTTTACCTGGAAAGCTTTTCCACTTCAAGTAAGAGAAACCTCAGAAATCTTCCTGGGGTATGTCTGATTCTGAGAGAGGTGGCCTTCTGATATGCCCACTGGAGAGCTGCTGAATATCTTCCAGAGTTATCGAATGAACTGACTGAATTCATATTACTTAATACCAAATCATTAAACTTTAGAGACTTAAGCACCAAAGTTAATAATTTTAGTTTCTCTTGTTGTTAGCTGTAGTAATATTTCCATGTTTACCATAATTAAAAATCAGGATCAATGTCTTCGTTTCATTGGTAGTAGAAAGTATTTGAAGGGTTTTGAAAGGAATGGAAGTAATCTGCAAAATGGATTTTGATGGACTGAAAAAAGATTAGAAAAGGAATTGAAAGGTGACTTCAAGAGTTTAGACAAGAGTTGATAGATCCAAAGGTGTGGTCCTGGGTAACTGGTGGTGGAACAAACAAAAAATGTGACCACAAGAGGAAAAATAGGTTAGGAAGGAAAAAGGATGAATTTATTTTAGACACCATTGTTCCCTTGGGAGGCACAGAGCTTCTCCAGATTTCTAAAACATTCCCATATAGATTTGGGATTATCCACGTAGTGCTGACTGGTAGTCACAAAAGCTTACAGGTTAAGGCAGGGAAAGAAGAGAGAGCCCAAGACACAATTCTGTGAACTAATTCTGTAATAACGTATCCATTGTTAGGAATCTTTCCTTTGTATTACAGTTCACTGGTAAAAGATACACTGGCCTTACTATGACTGACATTGTAAAGTTAGATACTGATTGCCTTGTTTGGCATTGTTTCTGTACTTCAAAAGACCTTGTGCCTGAGTTTTCTTTATTTATGAAGGGGCCGAATTCAATCTGTTGAATGAAAGTATTTTGGTAACTTTGGGTGAATTTTAATATGGCATAAAGTTTACATCACAAAATTACCACACATTTGGCACAACTGTTCAGAAAAGCCTTTTATGCAAAAGGCCAAAATTAGCATAGGAACGGGTGAAGAATGTGGCCCATCCTCTTTTTTGTACCCAAGGAGTAATCTTTCTTTGTAGATACGTTGGCAAAATAATGCTTACCTATATAGACTTACTTTGAAAATTAAAGCAACAAAGGAACTTTCCTTTTGGGAATAAAAAGTGTAGCTTTAAAGTAATTTTTTTCAAATAAAATTTCGTGTCTTGAACGCCGATGAGATTCTTATATTGTTTACTGACAATAGAGATCCCTCACACAACAGAGTGAAATATGAAGCCTTTATATGTACCAGAATTCTTTTGTGATGTTCTGCTATCGGATTACTAAATTTCAGATACAAATTTATAAATAAGACGTGGCAAATAATTTTGGGACATTTGTGATTTTTCTGGTCAGTAGAGGCAGCATGTCGAGATGAAAAGGGCATGAACTTAGGCATTGAGCAAATACAGCTCTGAATATTGCTCTGCCACTTACCGCCCGTGTGACTGTTTTGATTTCTTTATCTGTGAAATAAAGACAAGCACTTCTATGTTATAGGATTGTCGGATTAAATGAGGTCATGGATATAAAGTATGGAGCAATATGATCATGACAAATATATTTTGGATAAAATGTGGAATAACTTGTGGATTATTTTTCTTTTATGTGTCAATATAAAATTTTCAATAATACACGACAAGTTAATTTGTAACAAAGCACAGACAGTTTAGGAATCAAAATGTATTATACCCTTTTTAGCTCTTAAAATTCACATCTTAGGCTGGGTGCCGTGGCTCATGCCGATAATCCCAGCACTCTGGGAGGCCGAGGCTGGTGGATCACGAGGTTAAGAGATGGAGACCGTCATCCTGGTCAACATGGTGAAACTCCGTCTCTACTAAAAATACAAAAATTAGCTGGGCATGGTGGTGCATGCCTGTAGTCCCAGCTACTCGGGAGGCTAAGGCAGGAGAATTGCTTGAACCCAGGAGGCGGAGGTTGTGGTGAGCCGAGATCGCGCCATTGCACTCCAGCCTGGGTAACAAGAGCGAAACTCTGTCTCAAAAAAAAAAAAAAAAAAAAAAAAAAAAAAAAAAAAGAAAGAAAAGAAAAAGAAAAAAAAAAATTCACCTCTTTATTATTCTGGAGAAGGTAACGTATATGGCATGCTTCTGATCTATTGACATCCTCTTATTTTTTCATTTGGCTCTATTATGAAACAGCTTTGATTGCATGGGCCAAAGGTAAGAACACAGGTGGCTGCACAGATATTTCCAATGCACCATAAGGGATGGGAGAATACCACAAACTGCCACCGTCCTAGTAGCCTTAGGATTTTGGAGACATCTGTTGGTTATGTTATTGGGAATAAAAATCTGCTCTTTCATGACAGTGGAAACATTTCTTTTCAAGGAGCCACTAGAGCATTAAGGAAGGCAATGTCCCTGAGAGATTGATAATAGGTCATTTAATCAACCATGTTTGAGAGCTGTCTTCTGCAAAACATTACTCTGTGCTGGGATACAGTGGTGGGAGTGTGGGGGCAGATTCATAGGGGCATGAATAGGCAGGGTCTTTTCAGTGAGTACTATTTTCCTGATTTTCCAGGCGGTTCTAATTAGAGTAAAGTAATGTTTAATTTGTTTACACCTGAATTATTTACAACTGTAACAAGAAATTTTCCGAGGTAACAAATTTATAGAATAAGCACAGATCATCTTTGGGTTCTGAGACTTTTCCTGCTTAGTATGCCTTTCTAATACTGGATACCCTCTGTCTGCACCATCCCCAGATAATTAGTTGATATCTTATTTCTAAGGAGTTTTGCTGAAAGCTTGTCTATTGCTTTCAGCAAACTAGAATTTCAGCAAACTAGAATTGCTACTTCCTAAATTCTGAGAATCTTGAGGGATGAAAAGGCTTCAAAATGCTACATGCCAATAGCACAATCGTACTTTATCCCAACAAGGTAGAAACAAGGGAACATTTAAATATACCAATGTGGCCATAAAATCTAAATTTTAAAACAGTATATACAAAAGATGAAAAGAGGGAAACCATGAGAGAATATGACACTAGCAGATACCTGTAGGTCATGTTAAGAAGAATAAATTTGGCACTGAAAACATGGTGGGACTATAACAAGGCCTTTTAAGCTGTTACTGGAACTGAAAGAAGACCAAAGAAGGGATAAGCTCAGTGTTAGCAGAAGAGGGTGGCAGAGGAACACCGGTACTCTGCCATTCCTGCTGAGTGGTTGTTTTTCTTTCCTGGAAAACTGCAAGGCTGCACAGTACTCACCATCATTTAGGAGTAGTAGCTTCTTGGCTCTTGGTTGGGAGATTCCCTGAGGGAACAGGAGCTGCCAGATAGGTGTGGCCAGCACTGGGCAATTGACTGCTGAATTTAAGCTGGGTAGGACCACTTTAGACTAACTCTGTCTTTTGCTAGAATCATTTAACCTCCATGCTTCCAGAATTGTGTTTGTGTGTAAATTTCATATTTTGACCAAATTGGAAATTTTGTTTTTATTTGTGGAGATATACAATGTGCTTAAAAAGCACCCTATAGATCTAAAACTGAATATTTTTTCAAAACACTATCTATCATATTTAAATTACTAGAGAGTTTACATTTTCTAAAATAATAATGTAAAATAGTATTTCTATTTAGAATTTTCACAAAGAAATATTTCTTTTCCTGAGTGTCAATGAATTTTTCTATTTGAAGTACTGGTGACTCATACATTCACTGTACGAAATAGTTTTAGAAAGCCCATTTTCTTGTGTGATTCTTGACTCTTATTTTTGAATCTTAGTTGAAGGAACTCATGAGCTTTGCAGTGAGGCCTGGCTTTAAGTTCCAGCTCCACTAGTTTCTGCATGTGTGTCTTTGGGAAAGTTATTTACACTACGTTTTATTGTCTTCATACTTAAAAAAAAATACAATAAAAGATAATATACTTTTGATAGATGCAAAAGCTTAGATGAATTTCAAAGTCATCACGCTGAGTGAAAAAAGCCAATCTCAAAAGGTTATGTATATGATTCCTTTTGTATGACATACTTGAAAAGACAGAAATATAGTGACAGATACAGATCAGTGATTACCAGAGTTTAGCAGTCAGGGGTGTATGTGTGTGACTATAAAAGGGTAGTATAAGGGAGGGTAATGGAGTGTTGGAACTATTTTGTGTTTGATTGTGATGGTGGTTCCATGAATGTATACATGAATTAGAATTGATAGAAGCATAGATTTAAAAAAAAAGTAAATTTTACTGTACAACAATTGAAAAAAGGAAAATTGAAAAATAAAACTCAACAGAGACAAACAAGGGGTATGATAATATCAGGACCATGGAGCAGTTGGTAAGATTAACTGAGATCATGCAATTGTGTGTGTGCATGTAAAGCACTTAGCACATCCATTGTTGGTGCTCAAAAACTTTAGCTGTCTCTTTACTTTTGCTTTTAGATGAGTTATTTACTCCCCCTACACCTCAAGTTCCTTATTCTTTCTTGAAAAAAGGAAAAAATAAATCACCCTGTATTTTGTCATACAGCAGACAGTTTTTGTGTGAAGTTGGAAGATGCATTAAAGCACTTTTTTAGATTTTTTGGATAGATTTAATATCCAGCAGGGATTTATCTCACCCAGTGGAATATTGCCTTCTAAGAAATCTCATATGGTTGTTATGGGGATTAAATGAGGTAATGTATGTAAAGCACAGTGCATATAGTAAACACCAATAAAGGAGAGCCAATTGGCATTGGAAGCAAATTCTAGTACTAATCATATCCATATGACAGCATTGTGGAAAATAAATGTCAATGTGTTATAGACTGTGAAGTATTATTTGAGTATCATATCATTATAGCTTATTTTCCTTTAAATTATATGAATGTATCCACTGCATCATCTATTTAGATTCCTCACAGTGATTTACCTTTAAAATAATACCTGTTTTAATATCATCATGTTTTTCCTTTGAAACAATTTGTGGTGCTAAAGTAACATAAATAATGAACAATTTTTCTTTTTCTTTTCTTTTTTTTTTTTTTTGGGGGTGCGGCGCCTGTGCCTCGTGCGGCCACATGGCTGCCCGCTCCCTGGGCCACTGAGGACTGCTCTATCCCTCCGTTCTGGCCGCTGGTAGCAGAGGAGCTCGGGGCCGGCAACGGTTGAGGGGACTAATGAACAATTTTTCTAAGCAGAAGGAAAACCAATTTTTTTTTTTTTAGGGAGAGTGTTTGTCTTCCTCAGTGATAAATATTTCATTTAAAAAGCATTGGAAAACAATGAGAATTTTCATTGTGGGATTGTGACATGTTTCTCTCTTGGCCATTCCTTGATTTCTTTTGTACTCTGCTATAAATAAAATAAATTGTCCTAACCCTAAGGATAGGTAAACCATCTTCTTCTTGAATTACAGTGATGTCTATTTCAAAATATTCCTTTAGATCTTATCATGCTTAGTGAAAAAAAATGTAAATAAAAGCAAGATCTTTATTTAAAAAAAGTAGCTTGTATGTCTTCACTATAAAAAAAATCAAGCTATATTTTCAGAACACTGGAGAGCTTTCTGTGAGAGTTGGCAAATGCATCAACGCATTGCTTGTAGATATCACTTTTGATAGGTTTGATGTACAGCATAGTTTTCCACGCCAATGGAATATTGTCTTCTTACAAATCTCATCAGGCCAGCAGTGCTGCTGCCATGGGCTGGCTTATCAGCTCCAGCCAGAGTGTGCTGTACTTGCACGCACTTTTGTAGCCTGAGAGGAAAATAAATTGTACCCAAGCAGTTAATAAGAAAGAATTATTGTGAGTGAGATGCATGACATTATGAGTGAGCATCGTGTTTTACTGACTAAATGTTGATTTGCTGAAGGAGAAAAAAAAGCCCTTCCTGTACATAAAGTGAGAACTCTTTTTCAAAATTATTAAAAAGTATTTGCTGGTTTTGAAGTTTAAGAAGTAAATATTATCTATTTTTGCTGTTTTGGGATAGTACTGAACAGGTAATTCCCATTTTCTGTGGTTTGCTAATGGATATTTTTAACCATTTCAACTATTTAATTTTTTTTTAATGAAATAGATATACAGTACCTATAGGTACATAGAATGTATGTTTTAAAGCACCAGGCATATGAATATGATCTCCAGTAGCATGTGAATTGCTTATTGGGAGTCAAAGGTCCTTATTAAATTTTGTACTTGTTTGGGTTAGCATTTCCATTGCCAAAGGATTTGTACTTGAAGAGCATAAATAGTTAAATTTAGGAGAGGTTAACTACTAATATAAAGTATGATCTTTGCTGAAAAGGGAGATGAAGACTTAGTCCTTCTATTGTAATTAGGCCCCAGAAGTTTGTTGATCACAAGGAGGTGAAATAGCTTGTGTAAGTCTACAGAACTATTATGTGGAGGAACTGGACTTCGGACTGAGAGCTGTCCAATTCCACTCAGAAAATGCATGTTTTGGCTGGGCACGGGGGCTCACACCTGTAATCCCAGCACTTTGGGAGGCTGAGGCGGGCAGATCACAAAGTCAAGGGATCGAGACCATCCTGGCCAACATGGTGAAACCCCGTCTCTATTAAAAATACAAAAATTAGCTGGGTGTGGTGCTGTGTGCCTGTAGTCCCAGCTATTTGGGAGGCTGAGGCAGGAAAATTGCTTGAACCTGGAAGGTGGAGGTTGCAGTGAGCCGATCAGGCCACTGCACTCCAGCCTGGTGGCGGAGCGAGACTCCATCTCAAAAGAAAAAAAAAAAACACATATTTTGAATTAATTTTGCTTACTCTATCTACATTTAGAAACAGAAGAAACAAGATATCTGGTAAAATAGTGTTATTTTCTGTGCCAAATCAATCCTAAATATTTAGTAGCTTAACCCAATACAAATATATTTCTTGCCTATTAACAGTGTGGTGTGGATCTCCCTTGTTTATGAACAGCTTTCTTCTACCTGGTGATTCAGGAACCCAGGCACCTTCACCTTGTGACTCCACTATCCCTTAGGGGCCTAAAGTCCTTAACATTCATCTGAGAATGGGGGAGAGAGTTACTAGAGAAGAAATGCCTGATTTAAAATCCCTGGCCTGGAAGAGATACCGTTCCTGCTATTATATTGGTGAGAACTAGTCAGCACATCAGAATGTAAGGGAAACTGAGTGTGTAGGCAGAAGTTGTTAAGGCCTTACAATCCCAAAGTCTAGCCCACTGGTGACCATCTATAACTGCATTTCCTCAGGGATGAAGGAAGGATCATCACACGGAAAGTGGCCAGAAGTCTCTGCCTACCACTGCGGAAACCTCAGCTTTCCTGGAACATCTAGTAAAACTTTGGGGACATATGTGAACATGTTGAAGAGATTTTTAAATTTATTATTAATTTAATAATCAAAATATGAAGGAGAAATTTTGTGCTCATAAAGAAATTAACAGCAGAGTAGAAACAAAAAATAGACAAGGGGTGAATGCCTAGTTGAAAGCCTCTTAAGGCAGTGGCTCTCAAACTTTAGCAGGAATATAACTTCACTGGGGTGCTTGTTAAAAAGGAAAGATTTCTGGATCCCACCTCCTAGGGAAACTGATTCTGTTGATCTAAAGTCCAGTCTGGAAATCTGCATTTTTCACAAACATGTTAAGTGATTTCACTTGAAGGTAATACAGGAACCACACTTTGAGAAAAAACTGCTGTAGGGCAATGGTTTAACAAAAACAGGTAGTCTGTAAGCTATAAAGGGTTCAGAGGGAAGCCCCCTTACTCAAGATAAAACTTGTCAGAGTTGGCTTCTAGTGTCCGGATTGGGGTACAGGGAAGCTCTGCTTTTAAAGATTTTCCCACGTGAGTCTGGAGCACACTGTGTTTAGAAACCACTGTCCTAAGTCTTATGGCACCCCCATCTGTGATACCAGGTAGTCCCAAATTTTAAAATTTAAAAAGGTCTGCCTACTAGAAAGTAATCTGAGAAGGTGCCACCCGAGAATTTCTTCTCTCTTTTCTCTCCAATGCTAGAGCAGCATGGCTTTTTTTAATTTGTGTAGATAATAAGGAATATGGTTTTGTTTTTGTGAAAAGCTGATTTTTTTTTTCTGAACCTTCCTAAAAACATTAACGCTCACCATGTAATGAAATATGCTTTTATTTGAAGACAGAAAATGAAGGAAAGAAACAAACAATAATTAAATCCCCTAAATAATGGGAGCTTTGTGGTTAAATCTCCATGCTACTCCTTGAAAATTTAATAAGGGAATAAAGGCTATTTTCCATTTGTGTAATACAGTGCCACATTTCTCTTCCCTATGAAACTGTCTCTGGTTAAAGTGTGCCTCACAATTTAGAATATCTAGCTTGAGAGAATTTTATGTGTCTATTTTTTAACTCAAGTCACTCATGTACAACCACATTATCTCACATCATAGTGGGATATAAAGCCAGGAGACTAGGTGAGGGGAAAAAAGTCAGGGATGAATGTCATATTATACGATCCAATTACACACAGTCCCTGACTTACATATGCCTGACTTATAAACGTCCTTGCATTTGCAAATGGGTTCTCCAGAGAGCGCCAGCCGAATTCTTCTTTTCTTTCACCCCTTCTCTTACTGCTGCATTCATAGGTACAGTGCTTTCGAGGGCGTGACAGAGGTCTGTACCTGTCAGGCTCTTACTGCTGCCCCTATCTTCACACCTGACAATTTTTTTTTGTTTTAAACACAGTACTCACATTAGAAGCAATGATAACTAGGATAAAAAAGCAGAAACCTAAGGGGAAAAAAAACCATGCAAACTTCATTCTAACCTTATTTCTTACAGCTCTTTCCTTTTCCTTGGCCATTATAGTACCTTTTTACATAAAAAAACAAAAAAACAAAAAAACGAAATAGTGTGTTTACTTTTGCCAGCTGCCCGCTTCTCATGTCTGTGTGTCACCCAGATCCTCTCTCAGGCTGTGGGCATTGTGTCACTTGTGGTCTAGAGTTGGACCTGTCCCACTGATCTGCAAAAAACACGGGGAGAGGAAGGGAGTATAGTTAGTGCTCCCACTGGGGGGAAAATGTACTATGAACAGCCCATGCTGGAACTTGAAATATACTTTTCTGTAGAAAGCAATGATTTGTATGATGGTTATCATCCATTCTATTTTGGATGCTGTGAATCTATATTCTGATTTTAATAAGATATTGATAGCTATTTTTGGAGACTAATCACAATGTATCTACCACCTTCTGATTAATAACTTGCTTAGAGAATTGGTGAATGAATGAATTGAAATTGAAAAGTGAATTCAAAGTTCCTATCCCTGTGTTTAATGCAGTAGGCAATTATTATTTATTTCTCTTTTCTATGATTTTTTTTTTCGTATAGAAAAAAGTTCTAAAAATTCCAAATGACTGACTCCCAGGTAAACGTTTGAAACATGTCTATCTAGTAGGTTTATCGACTTATCTTTTAGGTCAGGCAGGTCACCCACAGTGCCTGCTGAGTCGGCATGGTCCATGTGGAATCAGGACTGAACTGTCAATTTTCTGACAAATCATAGGTTGACTGGGAGTTATGGCATGCTTTAGTACAAAAAGCTTTCATTAAAACAGCTGAGATGAACCCATAAGATTATTTTTTTCACAAAAATGTGAACTAAGATACCATTATTAGTCAGTAAAGTTTGCTGGAGCTGAGGTATATACATGGTAACCATGTACATACATACATGGTACATACATGCGCAGCAGCAATCCTGGGCACTACTTAGGGGGAGCCTGGCTGAGGGGATTGCTGAGAGAGAAGAGATAATGCAGGCAGTGTTCTAGAGAGAAGCGCAGGCAGGTTCCGTGGGGCTGCTGAGGGATGAGTCTTGAATAGCCTTCATTCGAGACTTTCCAAGTCTTAGTTTCTGTTTTTCTGGGATCTGACTATATTTTGCCTCGATTCTTGGAGCAAGAGCTTACAGTTTCTTCCTATTCTATGTGCCTCTTTCCCCTTGGCCCTGTTCTTTGTGACTAGAAGATGTTTGACTAAAGTCAAGAAGTCTGACTCAAGAGGACTTGTACCGTGTTTTGTTTTTAGTTCACCACTTTTCCTGGAGTCTCCTGATAAAATAACTTCCAGACTCATCAATAGAGAGTGCAATTGGTGAATCCGAGTTAATTTTGTGATTGACAAAATGCCCAATGTTAAAGCTAGACTTCACTATAAGGAATACATATCTTCCTTTTAAAATTTTGCTTTGATTGTCCCCATTCATTTAAGAAGCATTACACTTTCCAGAACTCACACTGATTTCACAGTCCTAGAACACCATGTCTATGTGCCCTTAACAAAATCCTTGAGTTCTCAAACTTTGCTGTAGTCGATCTTATAGGTAGATTTGAAATTCGGAAAATTAGGTTGGCAAAATGAAGAAAGAATCTTAAATTTGTAATGCGGTTGAATGAACAACCATATTTCTAAGAGTGTATGGCATTACACATCAGCTTTTATTTTGTATTGTTGAAGTGGAAAAGGTTACCTTACTTCATATCTCTTTCCATTTCTTTTTAGGTTTGTTTTATCTTGAGTGAACAAGTGAATCTCTAAATAATAAATTGATTTTAAAGCCCCAGCTTCTCCTGGAGACCTGGTGCTGTGGTGTTTTGGAGTCAGGCATGAATCTAAGCTCATGTTGACCACCACCTCGTTGTTTCAGGAGGATCAATTCATTTACTTAAGAGCAACGAGCTTTTGTTTCCACAGCTGTAAAATGCACAATTCCCTTCTTAACTGGATTTATAAAAGTAACAAAATGAATACATACTTTTTATAAACTGTCAAAAAATACAGATGTGTATGGAGAGTTGTTATTCTTACCTGTCCCCTTGTCATTCCTGCCATCCTGTTGTAATTAATATTTTGATGTGAATCCTCGTTTGTCTTTCTCTATATGCTTTCAAGTTTATAGCAATATAGCTTCTTACTACATATTAAGAGCTCAAAAAATCTATGCTGAGTGAATAAAATTATATATATATGGATGTATATATGTGTGTGTATATATACATATATATGTATATATATATAATAAACAGGGTTTTTTTCTTTTACAAAAATAAGATCAGACTGTATATATTATTCTGCAACATGCTTTTATCGATGTGATTCTTTATTTTTATTTATTTATTTTTTATAAGATGGGGTTTCACCATGATGGCCAGGTTGGTCTTGAACTCCTGACCTCAGGTGATCCACCCACCTCGGCCTCCCAAAGTGCTAGGATTACAGGTATGAGCCACCGCGCCTGGCCTATCAATGTGATTTCTGATTGATTTTTCTTTTGCCTGTAAAACACTGCAGTAGCAAACTTCCTTGTATATACACCATATATACTGGTACTTTCATTTTTAAAATATATTCTTCCATGTAAGATTGTGGGGTCTAAAAGTAGGCACTTTAAATTTTCGAATAAATTTTGTCAGCTACTTTCCAAAACCAGACGTAGTAGTGACATGTTTATTGTCAATATATGGACTTTTCATTTCTTAAAATGGGAATTCTAACACCTATGTTGTAGGATTATTAAGAAGATATGATAGCTTGCTTTCCCTCTGTCTTCATAGATAGGGTGCCTGGCATACAGTTATGCCAAAATGCTATTTTTGTTTTTTCCATTTTATTCTCCATGCTTTTTTGTTACAGGATATGTCTCATGAAAACTCTGACATTTTTCTGCCTTTCTCATTGACTATTAGAAGGAATGCAAAATGTGTGGGAAATAGGATCCAACTAGAGTCTAAATAGTTTCTGCTTATGTAAGTGCTGTTTGGACTAGCCTTACCAGTTAGGGGAACAACTTTCTGTTGGCCACAGAGTGAACCCTAGCAAGGTGACTGTGTACGTCGTAACTGGCCAGCACAGTCTCTGTTTTTACCTGTCGTTGCAGTGTCCTTTCTGTTTAGTGCCTCTTGTCACTTTCAAAAGTGCCCCTATTTATGTGGTTACCCTGTCTACAGCTAAAAATGGTCTATTTAAACCAGCAGAAAAAAGAACAGACTAAAGCTTATAGATGAAATTTTAGGGGAAAAAAAACACTTGAAGACTTTACCATAGAGAGACTAAGTCACCCAATAGGCAGTAAGACGTAAAAAGCCTAAGACATTAAGGAAAAAAAATGGAAATAATCAATTAAACTTTTTCTCCTCTTTTGCCTGGATGAGTGCAAATGAAAGCTTCCAGTTGAGTATGTCTGAGAGATTATCCTAGTTAATGATAGGATGAAGATTTATATAGTGTGCACATTATTGCTTTGCCTTGGGAACCAGAAATGTGAAATGTTTATTGAGTAGGTTCCTGTTTTTGTTGAACAGGTATTTTTCTCTTATGACCTGGTTCCACTATATGATTACATTTCTTTGCATAATTTGTATTTGATATATGTATAAATCCCCATTTTGAACAGACCATATGGAAAGCTCCATGAGTGCCCTGGGAACCAGGGGTATGCAGTGATTAACCATGGGTTCTGCTATTTGTGCAGCAGATGAGCAGAGCTGTGAAATAAAAGGCATCACACAATTGTTTCATCGTCCTTACTTTGTCCTTTGTTTGTTGATGCTTTACGAGGATAAGAAAGTAAAACAAAATAAAAAGAAATCCCAGACAAGCAAGGAAGAGAAATGGCAAAGAGTTTTTTAGAACAGAATTGAAGAAGGTAGGGTATTCATGGTATGAACTTGACAGCCTGAAGAGTGACCTGTTTTGTGAAAACAAAACTAAAAATAAGGTTGCTACTTTCTCAGGAACCCCAAAGAAGTTTTACTATGTGTGAGACAATGTGACTGGCAGCACCTGGTTTTGTAATTAAGTTTGGTTTGACAAGTATTTGTTTAACAAGTATTTCATGTGCATTTGTTTTGGGAGGGACTATTGTGGGGCATTCAAAAGATATAGCTGCTAATCTTTATAAAATTTGCCGTCTGTTTGTGGAAACTCATCTGGCACAGGAAATATTAATAAATATTTAGATAAAATAATAATTTGAAATTAAATTCCTAGAAACATTTAACCAATCTGCAAGTTTTATAGTTCAATATCTGAAGTTCAATTTTTGAAAATAATTTGTAACTAAATTATTTAGTAAGCATTGAGTAAATAAGAAATAAATATGGGCTTAGTAAGGCATGTTTTGCCCTCTTAGTCTAGGATTATAAAAGTTGGCTCCAGCTTTCTCTATAATAGTATTTTTAAAATTTTGCTGAAAATCAAAATTACCTGCAAATTTGTTAGCACAATAGAGTTCAAGGTTTTTTACTCATGAATCTGTGTTAGTGGCTGAGATTCCAGTACAATGTAAAGGTAGATACTTTAGAACTCCTGGAGTACATTCTGTCCCCTGCCTTACTACATGAGCAACCTTTTTCTAAAACTTAGGTAAATGAGAATTCCTCAGTAAGCATCTTCTCCAATATCCTTCAAATTATCCCTTATCTTATAATAATCTGAGACACCACCCAGAAAAGGAGAGTTTGGGAATTTTAATAATGTAGGAGGCTTTAACTTTTCTCTTAGTGGCTTCTTTGAGTTTTTATTCTTTCCTTGTAAATGTTGGACAAACATGGCAATGGCACTACAATTTACTATTGTGAAAGGTTCAGTTGGATTCAGGGGCTCCTGATTTTGGAACTGCTTCTCAGAGTATATTTCACTTAGCCAAAGACTGTGGTATTTTTGAGGACTGGTGTTTTCTAGGTTGCGGTGGAGAAGAAAGTCATTTTAAGTACTTGTGTGTTTCTTGTAAGTGTGTAATGATGGATGTCCCATTTCCAGACACAGGACATTTTTTGGGATACAACCATCCATCATGTTCTGCAATCTTCTTCCATCATATCAGTTTCCTACTTTTTTACCCCCTCCCCAGCTGTTAGTCATAGTCACCTGATGCAATTTACTCATATTTATCCATTATTTTGGGACTGTACATTTGCACCTACTATCCCATTTGATTTTCACAAATCCTAGTCATTGATGACTTCTCTGATATCCCAATCTAAACTTGGATCCCTGGTTCTAACTCTCTCAAGTCATCCTCTGTTTTTCCTCCATTTTGCTTATTAAAGTTTGTAGGAGTACAAGACTTTCAGCTTTAACAAGTAGGAACTATTCCAATTCTTCACTAGTGTACAGTTTTATACAAAGTCCAGAACACAGTATGTGCTCAATAAATATTTGCAGAATGACTAAGTGGAATTAAATTTAACTGTGTGACGGCTAGTTTACATCCTTAGAGAACTGAGACATATTGAACAGCAAGATTTTTTTTTTTTTTGGAGACAAAGTCTCACTCTGTTGCCTAGGCTAGAGAGCAGCAGCATGATCTTGGCTCACTGACACCTCCATCTCCTGGGTTCAAGCAATTCTCATGCCTCAGCCTCCTGAGTAGCTGTGATTACAGGCATGTGCCACCATGCCTGGCTGATTTTTTTGTACTTTCTAGTAGAGACAGAGTTTTGCCATGTTGGCTAGGCTGGTCTTGAACTCCTGGCCTCAAGTGATCTGCCTGCCTTGGCCTTCCAAAGTGCTAGGATTATTGGTATTAGCCACTGCACCTGACCAGTGAGATTTTTTTCTCATTCTATTTCTCCAGTTATTTTTGGAGTCATGTATGTGTATGGGGGGAGGGGGTGGGTGGGGGGTATATTTTGAGACAGGGTCCCACTATATTGTTGCCCAGGTTGACCTTGAACTACTGGGCTCAGGCTATCCCCCACCTCAGCCTTCCAAGTAGCTGAGACTACAGCTATACACCATTGCGCTGGGCTCAAGCAGTCATAAATTTAAAAAAATAATTGTATATATAGAGCTAAAAATAAGTGGAACATGAAGTAATGCTAGTTTTATTGACAATCAGAAGGGCTTTCTTTCTTGTTTTCTGGGCAAGATAGATTGAAATAGAATCTGAACTTTTTTTCATGGAAATGGTAAAGGTATTCGTATTTTTAAAAATAAATTATTGAATATTATTATAGCATGATGAATGATTGAATATCTTTCTGGGAAGCATCTGGCATAAGATTTTAAAAACTGTAGCATACTAGCAAGATAGTTCCAGTCTGGCCATAATGGTTTCTGTATTTTTGTTTTAGGGAAACAAAATAATCAAGAAAGAAGCATCAATGAGAGGGCTAGGGAAAAGCATTTCAGAATAGTTTCAATGAAAAAGTTGATGAGATTGAGAGATGAATGTATAGTTAGTTTAGAATGTAGATTAGAGGATGAAAAAACAACTAGAGGCAAAGAGAAGGGAGGCAAGCAAAGCCAGAAAACATGTTGCTTTGTGGAAGATCTCCTTGGAAAATACAAATGGAAACCACAATGACACACCTTCTCACACCAGTCAGGATGGCTATTACTAAAAAGTCAAAAAACAACAGATGCTGGTGAGGCTGTGGAAAAAAGGGAATGCTTATTCGCTGTTGGTATATAAGCATACTTATACACTGGGGGGGAATGTGAATTCATTTAGCCACTGTGGAAAGCAGTTTAGAGATTTCTTAACTGTAATCTTAACTATGACAACTATTTTTTAATAATAACTTAAAATAGAGTTGCCTTTTGACTCAGCAATCCCATTACTAGGTATGTATTCAAAAGAAAACATATTTTTCTACCAAAAGACACATGCATACGTATTTTTATTGCAGCACTATTCACAATAGCAAAGACGTGGAATCAACAAAGGTGCCCAACAATGGTGGATTGGATAAAGAAAATATGGTACATATACACCATGAAATACTATGCAGCCAGAAAAAAAATACAACTATGCCTTTTCCAGTAACATGGATATAGCTGGAGACCATTATCCTAAGCAAATTAATGTTGAAACAGAAAACAAAATATTGCATGTTTTCACTTATAAGTGGGAGCTAATCATTGGATACTCATGGATCTAAAGATGGTGACAGTAGACACTGGGCACTACTAGAGGAGGGAGAGAGGAAAGAAGGAAAGGGTTGAAAAACTGTCTACTTGGTACTGTGCTCACTTCCTGAGTGATGGGATCATTCATATCCCAAACCTCAGCATCACAAAATACACCCATATAACAAACCTGCATATGTACCCCTTGAATCCAAAACACAAACTGAAATTATAAAAATAAAAAATCCCCTTTTCCAAAAAGAGAGGAAGATATCCTTGAAACAAGTATTAGCTGTCTTTTCCAAACTGAAATTAAATATTATGTTGTGGGTGCAGGCAGGCATTTTCTCACTTTCTGCTAGCGGCTGAGCAAGCATACATTTGACTTGGCTTCACAGAAAACTCTTAAGCATGATGGCTATACAAAAGAACAACAGTTGTTAACTCTCTGTGAAGAAATAAGTTCCCATGTAAGTCATACAAGTGCCTATTTAGACACTATTAAAGGACCTGATTTAAAATAATTGCCTGTGCCTAAGGTTGAAATTTAATTTGGTTACCGCACAGAACTACCTCAACAACCTCCGAAATAAAGGTCACTTATGACATTGAAAAGGTATGAACTGCTAATTAATACTTTATGTTGAAATTGAGTTACTTAAGATTTTGAAGAAATGTTCGATGAAATAGTAATGGGTACCAAGATTTCAAATTACTTTGATTTCAAAAGGTAATAAAACCCAAGGAAGGAAATTTCAGCCACTAACTTTAAAAGTCTGTTTGAAAGAAAGTAGTGAGTGTTAATTAGATAAAAATTTCTATTACCCTTAGAAGTGCATTATTTGATTAAATACAAAGAACTTAAAACCTGATGCTGGCATGTTTGGATTTCCCTTGAGGAGTTTGAGTAAATGAAAGAAGCAGAGTGATTAGAATCTTCTGGTTTTTGTTTTTTTTTGTTAAGAATTTTAAATTTTTTTTACCGCTGTAGGGAAGGAGATGTAATGTTGGTACGGGTTGGTGGCAAGGGCATGGTTCTTTGCTATTGGCTGGGGAGGAGAAGCTGTGGATTCCAGAGGCAGAGTCCTCTGGGCTGGAATTCTAGAGTAACCATTTTGTAGGTATCAGATCCAAATTAAGCTGGACATAAAGAGAAGTGTGCTGCAGAGAGAGGAAGAAAATGCAACACTTTCCAATAGCTGTCATGTACCAAACCTTGTGGCATGAACTTTCATATATATTATCTACTTAATATGCCCAGCAATCCTCAAAGACAGGTATGGAGACTATGTCTATGAATCAGAGATATTTGATCAATTGCTTGAGTACAAGTGTGAGAGTCAGATGTGCACTAAGTGCTGTGTGACTGTGAAGTCAATGCTATTTTCCAGGTTATTATTCTGCCTTCTTTGCAGAAGTATGAGTATCTGAGATGTGATAGAGAAAGTTATAAGAAGGTACTTAGAGGGAGGCAATTTGCATTATGACTAATCTATTGTCGAAAGCTATTAACATTAGTGAAAATAATTTTCAGGCATTAATTTATTAATTTTTTTGTTGATATATAATAGATGTATAAGTGGTAATTTCATGCATTTATGTAATATATAAAGATCAAATCAGGATAAATGGGATATCCATCGTATTAAATTTTTTATCCATTTAACAAGTCCGATTTTATTGAATGTTTACTGTGTATTGGACACTGCGCTAAGCTCTGTGGTGAACAAAGCAGACATTTTCCCTTTTTTAACCAGTGATACTGCCTAGAGTAAGAAGCTAACTTGCAATAGAAACTCACTATCAAGAAAAGGTATAAGAAAGTAGATACTGACTTTTGGACTTAAAGAAAGAGTAATTTTAGATAATTATAATCATGAGATACGAACTTAAGAATTCCATAGATCCTAATCTCTGGTTTGTTTATTTTAATTTAAACAGGCTGATGTTTATTTACTAAATGATATTAAAGCCAGATTTAAATTTCCTTCATTAGGCATGTCTATGAATTTCATAAGAAAAATCTCTGTTGTGACTGTCGTAGAAGGGTAACAATCAGAGGCTCTTGGACTGAAGAACAGAAAAGTGAACTGTCAGTTAACCAGCAAGCACTGATATTTTACTTCAGTGAAGCCTTCAAATTTAAAGGCAATTAAAGATGACTATAACTCTTCCCAAGTGATCATATTTAAAATTCTATATATTCATTGCTAATTCATTTAGTTTGTTGTATTCTCTTATGTAACATACTTACAACCCTAGTGGCAGCGAGGGGTTCCTAGAATAGAAGCTGGCCATCGCTGCTCTGTGATGTAATTATCTTTTACACATATTATCTAGGTTAGTAATCCATAGTTTTTTCATTTGTTTATTTGTTTTGTTTTTCTTATGTAGATGGGGGGACTAGAGCCTTATTCTCTTGGCCCCCTTTCCCCTTTGAACCTCTGAGGGGTTCTTTGAAGCACAGATTGAAAACCATCAACCTAGGTAAATAGCCCAACTGATCTGATCGCTCCACGGTTTGCAAAGAAAAAGTAATCATAGATAGGAAACCAATCAAACTGATAAACATTTGTCAAATACCTGCTTGCTTGTCATTGTGCTAAAGATGCTTATAATCTCTTTAAGGAGACAAGCCAAAAACACATCTAAAGTTATGTGATATAAGATTAATTTAAAAAAACTTGACATGGGTTCAGAAGGGGTTAAAAAACCCAGGAAAAGTTTAACCAAAAGTGAACAAGAACATGGCCTACTGTCTAACACTTGACACAACTTGTTGCTTTTCCAGTAGGGTAGTTCCCATTTGTTCGCAGTTTCACTGGCCACAGTTTCAGTTAGCCACGGTCAACTGAGATCCAAAAATATTAAATGAAAAATTCCAGAAATAAACAATTCATAAATTTTAAATCATGTGCTGTTCTGAGCAGTCTGATGAAATCTCACACCATCCTGCTGTGTTCAGACTGGGACATAAATCATTCCTTGGTCCAGCATATCCATGCTGTAGACTCCACAATTAAGTTGTTCATTAGAAACTTAGTAGGGGGCTCAATTATTAGATAGATTCTTGCAATATCTCAGTGCTTGTGTTCAAGTTCAATTTACTCTTATTTTACTTAATAATGTCCCCAAAGTACAAGAGTAGCGATGCTGGCAGGTTGTTATAATTGTTCTATTTTATTATTAATTATTGTTGTTAATATCTAACTGTGCCTAATTTATAAATTAAATGTTATCAGAGGTATGAAAGTATAGGATAAAACAGTATATATAGTGCCTGGTACTATCCAAGTTTTCAGACATCCGCTGGGGATCTTGCAATATATCCCCTGTGGATACCAGAGGACTAACGTCATCTTGAAATGTTTAAGCCAGAAACTCTTTGTAAAATCCCTCTTCCAGTGTTTGAACTTCCAGTTAGGTAATATGTTAGCACCAATTGAAAAGAATCAGGTTTTACTGAATGCCGTTATCTTGAAGGAGAAACAAATATTCCGTAGGACATATTTTAATTATTCTCTCCATCATTTGCTATTTATAATTTATATCCAAAAACTTCCTCCATAAATCTTTAATCTTTCTGTAAGAATTTAAGTAAAGGGAGAAAATAGGCAAAGAAATTCCATAAATGTAAACCATTTAGAGATTTTGATGACTGCCACTAATTCCAGGAACGTCAATGATAGTAATACTTCAGCAGTGCCAATAAGATGGCTAATCGTATTGAAATAGTTGCTGATTGTAGCTCAATAGGTTTAAAAGAAAATTTAGGGGATTATTTAGAGAAATGTCATAAACAATTTTCTGCTGTCATTATTTGTATAGGTTTCCAAATTCTAAAACTAAAAATCAAAATTAAAAGCTGGCCTTTGGAAATACTGTAAAATTACTTTTGATGACTTTCTTCTGAGTCATTCTTGGGAAATAGTAATTTGTGACTATTTCCATAGACCTATCACTATTTTATGCTCAACATAGACTCCAGGCTGGTGTCTAATGTGGGAAAAAGATGATTCTGCCATTTATTTCTTAAAGAACAACAAAAGATTATTCTGTGATCTATTTTTACAAAAGCCAGTTTTTTTTTTCTTTAAGCACAAAGACAGAACTCTCTTCACTTACCATAGTTTTCCGAGGCTGCACATCTTTATGTTTTGATGCTCTTTTCCCTTCAAACCTGTTCTTGGTGATCGTTGCCTGTGAAGGAAGAATCAGTTTGTATTGCACATTGATGGAGGACATGATGTGATTTGTACCAAGTGTTGCCTCCAGCTAAGCATGGCCCCATCCTGGTCATGTGTCCTGTGTTTCCTCAAGCTACTCTTTATAGCCCCAACTACTATTTTTGCATTCCATTTAGGCCTGCTCTTGACAGTTTTGGTTTTTCCTTTACTGTTAAAATTTTATAATTTCTTTCACCTTAGAATGCTCTCAAACAATTTCTTTTGGAATATTAATGGAAGGCTATCTGGTTGAGCTAATTCAGACTAAGTCGTGAGTTACTGATAGTCTCTTAATTTTACCATGCTGTTTATATTTTTAAGCTTTTTAATACAGATAAATCTCTTATTGGTAGATTTTTATCCAATTCCAAAAGAGGTTTATAGCCAAGGATAGCCATCGTTGGCATTCCTTTTCAAAAGTTCTACATAGAATGACAACTTATTCTGTTTATATGTGACCCACCCCTGATGGCGTCACATCAAAACTGCGTCATTCAACTCTATCACCGCTTCACTTTTCTCCTTACCTTACTAGTATTTGAGTCTAGCCTCTTTTTCAGTCTTTTCCTCATTACTCATGTCTGCTTTAGAATGCTCTTTTAAAAGAAGAGATGGAATCCTACAATTTATATTTGATATCCTGTCTTGCATACACAACACAGTTTAGGCCACGATCAGTCATTTCCAGCCGTATCATCTATGGCATCATCTTTTTCTCTGTAATCAGAATGAATTGCTATATTCTCTGTGGTCACTCATTTTAGTCCCATTGAAAAAATAGACTTTATTTCTTAGGGAGTTTCAGATTCACAGCAAAATAGAGCAGAAGGTAGAGATATTTCCTATATGTCCCTGACTCTACCCGTGCACACGCTCTTCCCACCACTAACGTGGTACAGCAGAGCGGTACATTTGTTACTACTAAGGGACCTACACTTATCCCTCATTGTCACTCAAAGTCCACAGTTTACATTAGGGTTCACTCTTCATTTTGTATGTTCTATGGATTTGGACAAAATTATGACACACATCTGTCATTCTGTTACCACACAGAGTAATTTCACTGCCCTAAAAATCCTCTGTGCTCCATCTATTGATTCCTGTCTTCTTTCTAACCCCTGGAAATCACTGATCTTCTTTTCCCTTAAGTTTAAAGTTTAAAAAAGTTTAATTGGCACATAATAATTGTCCATCTTTGTGGGATACCACATGAGGTTTTAACACAGGTACACACTGTGTAACGATCAAATCAAGTCAGACTGACTCCATAGTTTTGCCCTTTTCAGAAAGTCATATCGTTGGAATCATAAAACATGTAGCCTATTCAGACTAGCTTTTTTCATGTAGTAATATACACTTAAATTCTTTCCATGCCTTTCATGGCATGATAACTTATTTCTTATTAATACTGAATAATATTTCATCGTCTGGATTTTTGTGTGGGCTTAGGTTTTGAACGCTTTTGGGTAAAGCATGATTGCTGGATCATATAGTAAGAGTATGTCTAGTTTTGTAAGAAACTTCTAAAGTGGCTGTCTTCCAAAGTGTCTGTACCATTTTGTACTCCCATCTTCAATAAATGAAAATTTGGTCCCTTTGTAAAAATAACACAGTAGTAATATTTAAAATTTCATTTTGCAATTATTCTTTTGATTTTGTTTTACCTATAGATGCTAAGCTTTTTGGGGACAAGAACCTTACTTTATTCATTTTTGTTTTTCCATAGCCTAATATGATATTTTAGGCAACACAAAAATAGTTTATTGAATTTAATTTTTGATGAACTGAGCTGTTGTTATGATCTATAAAATTATTAGTATGCAAGAATGTAATTCAGGTTTTGAGGACAGGTGAAATCATGTCTGTGGAATCTTCTCTGGGTCGATTATAAAACAGAAGGACAAGAAACATACAAATATTGGAAGTATTTATAACGATTATGGTTGAGTTGGGAGTAGTTAAGGAAGATTGCCTCAGTAGAATGACTTACAGAGCAGATTCTAGGAAAAGAAATGGCTCTGTTCAGGCCTGACAGAGAGCAGCAGAGGTGGACAGATCTGAGAGAGGTGGTTGGGGAAGAAGTTAAAAGAGTGAAATCCAAAGTAGGAAGGTTCTGATTTACGCTTTAACACCTGTGCTTATTTTATTAATGATTTTTTTTTAAAGAAAAAATATAGCAGATGAGTTTAGGGATAAATTCTTTCTTCATCCTATTTTTAGATAGAATTTACAGTGGGGTCCTCATGGGTTTACCTCTATATTAATAAGAAAGACATTATTCCTGGTTGTTAGGGCAAGTTTTCACCATGTCTTTTGCCCTCAAACCTGACAGCAAGCCTTTGATGTCTAATACATGTGATTTCTGTCTAATATATTTAAGTCTATAATGTTGGGAGCCGTTCTTAGGTTATTTTGGCTTTTTCTGAGAGACAAATACTTTGTAATAGTCACATTAATAATCAATAAACTACATGTTTATTAATACCATCTTAAATGTTATTTACAAGCTTGGTTTTCTAGAATTAAAGAGTTCTAAAGAATCCATCTTTAAGAAATGACTATTAACTTCCTCTAAATCTTTCTTCGGGTAGGATTTAGCACTACTGATTTGTGTAAATATTGAAGAAATACTCTTGCCCTTGGAGACCCAGACCTGGAAAGTGAAGGGAAATCTAACCCAAAGCATAATTAAGAGAGACAACATTGGGCTGGGTGCAGTGGCTCACACCTGTAATCCCAGCACTTTGAGAGGCCGAGGCAGGCGGATCGCCTGAGGTCAGGAATTTAAGACCAGCCTGACCAACATGGTGAAACTCCATCTCTACTAAAAATACAAAATTAGCCAGGCATGGTGGTGCATGCCTGTAATCCCAGCTACTTGGGAGGCTGAGGCGGGAGAATTGCTTGAACCCAGGAGGCAGAAGTTGCCATGAGCCAAGATGGTGCCACTGCACTCCAGTCTGGGCAACAAGACCAAAACTCATTCTAAAGAAAAAAAAAGAAAAAAAAAGAAATATAAATAATCCATCAAGCATTAAAATATAACTGGCATGGTTGTTAAAAATAACTCTTATTTATTGACTTTTATTTCTTTTTATTTCTTTTCTTGTAATTTAAAAATTCTCAAAGCAGAAACTCTGAATTAGAGTTAGGTAAAAGAAATAAAAAATTGGAACTGATAATAATGAAAGGTAAGTGAATGTCTTCCTCATTTGCCTATTTCTTTTATTTCCATTCTCAGATTGAAATGATGACATTCAGAGATAGATGAATGGAACCCTTTTTAGAAAAATTCTGGGGTGATTAATGGAATTGGTGAAACTGAGAGGAATACTTTTTTGGAAATCTCTACCGTGTAGCAGTAAAGTTGGCTAAAATAATTTTAAACCTATGAATGGTGAAAATGTAGAGAAACTTGTTTACAATTTGCCAACTTTTTTGATGATGATTTATGAAATCTGGACAATAAGAAAAGCGATATTTATTGCTTTTTTTGTCTTTTTTTTTTTAAAAGAAGTTTGTATTGGGGTGATAATGTGATGAGTTGAGTTAGGAGATGAGGTCTCTGCAAGTAACTTTCTCCCTAGGAAGCCAGCATGTCTTGAAGTTCTTATTGACTAGATTAACAGTCCTCTACATTTTCCCAGACAATAATGGAACATCACCAATAATCCTAAAAGCTTATTAAGCTTCAAAGTGGAAAAGAAAGGGTGAAAATTATGCAAGGGATGTAAAACGCTTCCTCCTCCATGAGATTTCCTCCTTTTCTCTCTGGTTCCTCATTCCCTAGAAAATGCTGTTCCCTAAAATTAATGCTTGCTGTTTTTATTACTCCAAGTGCATCTATAGTCTTTCTTATCCTATAAAGTAGTTACATTTGTATTTTTCTTTTGCTTTCTGTGTAGACTTTATATACCCCTTGAATAGAGGCAGTATTTAGCATTACTTAGATTTAGCATTGTGTCATTTGAGCCCAGATGAAATTATAATTACGTGAAGATCTCAGAATAAATATAACTTCAAATTTGGGATAATTTTTTTGGTGGGGAATGGGGACAGAAGAGACTTCTAAACCTAGTATTTATATTTTAATATATGTTAAAGGCATTTTCATATAATTTCTTCTATGAACAATTTAGTAGTCCTGACTGTTCTAGAAAATTAAAATTTATATATACATATGTATCTCTTTTAATTTATAAAAAGAATATACTAATATTACTATAATTCTGCACTTTATATTTTTCACTAAATATATTTGGGGGGTAATTCCATTGCAGCAGCTATCTGCTTTGTCAAATGCCATCACCAATTCAATTCCCAATACATTTATTCTCATTTATGCAAATTGTTTTTTATTATGAGGGGTCATTTAAATTATTTCTTGTTTTTCATTATTTATTTCTGCTGTGATAGTATCTTTTTACATATTTTGAGATACTTATGTTATAGTTTCCATAGAGTAACTTGATAGCTGCAGAATTGTTGTGTAAAAAGTACATTTACAATTTTGAGAGACACTGCCAAATTTTCTTCCACAAATATTTTACCAATTAATTCACTTTTCTCACATCTGGGTTAGAACACATATATGTTTGCTTTTTAATTAGCCAATAGGATAGGTGAAAAACAGCATTTTATTGTAGTTTCATCTACCTTTTAAAATTAGAATTAAGATTGAACATGTTTTTTCCTATCCCTAATCTGTGGATTGCCTACTTTATTGTCCCACTAATTTTATTTTTTAATTCAATTACTACTTCATTGCTTATTATTCATTTTCGTTGGTTATTTTAATTAAGAATAATAGTTTATCAAAAATATTAAAAATTTGCCTAATTTGTCATTTGACTTTGTATTTTTCACCACGCTCAAATGTTGAATTTATCTAAATTTATTAATTCATTTTTTTCATGACTTCTGAATTACGTTTTCTATTTACAAACACCTGCTACACTCTGAGATTACAAATATGTTTCTCATTTAATTGCTTCACATTTCTGTTACTCTTTGATGCATTCTGGACATTATGGTGGTGAATGAAATAAACAAGAAATCTAGGGTTTTTTTTTTCCAAAGAGCTAACCAGTTGTCTCAGTGTCATTTATTGAATAATATATTTCTCTTCCAATTGAGAAATGATTTTTAATGTCAACAGTTTTCATATTATTATTTTATTTATTTACTTATTTATTAGTTTATTTTTTTTGAGGCAGAGTCTTATTCCATCACCCAGGCTAGAGTGCAGTGGCATGATCTTGGCTCACTGCAATCTCTGCCTCCTGGGTTCAAGTAATTCTCCTGCCTCAGCCTTCTGAGTAGCTGGGATTATAGGCACCTGCCATCCAGCCTGGCTGATTTTTGTATTTTTAATAGAGACAGGGATTCGCCATGTTGGCCAGCCTGGTCTTGATCTCCTGACCTCAGGTGATCCACCCACCTTAGCCTCCCAAAGTGCTGAGAATACAGGCATGAGCCACTGCACCCGGCCTCATATTATTTTAGATATATTTTCTTACAATTTTTTGTCTGTTAAATGGTTTCCTAGTACTAAAGTCAATTAATTGTAGCTTCAGAATATATTTTAATATCTGGTAGGACTAGTCACCTCTCATTAATATTCTTATTCAAGACTTTTCTGGATAGTCTCACATTGTTTTTCTAAATGAACTCTAGTAGTATTCTGCAAAGTTCAAAAATAATTCTGTATGTTAAATTTTTTGAATTTTGAGTATTACCACCTAAGAGTAGAATTCTTTTATATTTCAGTACACTTTAAACGTTTTCTTTACATAAATCCTTTATATTTAAAAAATGTTTATTCTAAGTAACATTTTTTGCTATTGTAAATGAGATACAGCTTTTTTCATTATATTTTCTAGCTGGTCACCGATTATACATAGGAAATAATTGATATTGAGTAATAATTTCATAACATTACTGAATTTTCTTATTAGTTTTACATTACTTATAGTTTATATTTTTTATTATAATTTTAAGTCTTTCTATGTATACAAAATTTCATCTGCAAGTAATGGAAATTTTACCTTTTTCTTTTCAATATATATATATATATATATATATATATCTTACTTCTTTCCTTTCATTGAGTGATATTTCCAGAGAAATACTAAATAATAATTGCAAAAGTGGACATTCTTCTCTTGTGACTGTGGAAGTTTTCCAAGAGCTCTTATGTGACATCTATTGAGATAGATCTATTTTATTCTCTTTTAGCCTGTTAATATGGTGTGGTGTATGAATAGATTTTCTGATAGTGAATCACCTTTAAGGCAAATATATTTTAATGAAGCCAATTTAAAGGGCACATAACCAGTATCATATCTTAACAAATGAAAAGGAAATGTTTTATTTTAAGAACACTATTCAAGGTGAAGCAGAAATGGCATTCTCAATAGTTTAAGATTTCAGCATCCCTAGAGCTCTGTGTGTGAGGATCATTATCTTCTCTTTGTTGTCTTAAGAAACGTTATTACCAAATCTTGGCCAATTAGCTACTTTTCTATTTTTTTTTTTCTTCAAAGTATTTTATACTCTTATCTAAAGAATAATATTATACATTTTCTTATTTGAGTCAGTTTGCAAACAATAATTATTTTTAATTTTTGTCAAGGCCTTGGAATTCTGTAATTTAGATAAAACCTTTGTATAATCAAGATTTGCACATCATAAAACATAATCAAAAGAGTCAGTCTGTAGCTTGTTTATTGTGGAAAAGGGAGTCTACTTTACTCTGCCATTATCTTCTTTCTTTCAAGTGTGATATCAAAAGAATTTCATACAAATAAGAAGGCAAATTTGGGTCAATTTCACATAGAAAGAATGAAAATAATGCCAAATAATGTGTTATTAAAGGGAAAAAACCCTTTCAAATGTCTGAATATCATAATATCAGGCAAACCTACTTTCTAAAATAGGCTCTCAGAGTTGTAAACTATAATGTGTATTCATTTTGTTGGAGAAATTTATTAGAATCACAAATTTCAGGGTTTTTAAATTGAAGAGAAATATCTTTATCAATTATCATTTTTACCTTTCTTTTGGTAAACAAAGTTAAGGAAAATAGCATGGTATTTCAAAGTATAATTTCACAAAACACATCAAAGCAATACCTATTTTATAAAACATGAGGAAAAATGACAGTTTTTCCTTTCATCTAATTTTAATTTGTCATCTTTTTTCAGGTTTTCTAATTTATTTAGTCAAAAAATGTCAACATCACCAGAAAAAAGTATTTAAATACACAATATAAATGATCTAAGATATACGTCCCAGAAAAGTTCAGTTCTTAAGTCCTGAATTTCATTATTGGTTGAAACTTCTGGATAGATTACTGAGGATTCTTTGATTTCCTCTTATACAGCTCTGAATTACAGGCTTGACTCCCAGAAATTTGTCTCCTAGCCTCTTCCATATTGTGAGCTTTAGGGAGATCTGCATTTTATAAATGTTTGGGTCTCCCACAATTCCTGACTCAAAATAATAATAAATAATTAATGCTTATAGTATATTTATATGACCATATTATACATGATAAAATATCTTTTTTTTTTCCTAGGAATGAAAGGTTGGGTTTTAGTGGTAGTGAAGGTAATAGATACCTCCCCAGATGAAGTAAATAGAAATTCATTTATAAAATGTAAAAACAATTGTCTCCATTTTTAAGTAAACATTTAGGCTTGCTCAATTCTCAGATCTGACTCTTGCCGCAAATTTGGACTTCAGGTCCTATGACGATGTTACTTAAGTAGTTGATGGGGGACCTTTCTGGTATACAATCACTTTGGGTCTTCTCGGCCCCAGCTGATAACCAAGGTTTGGTTGAACTACACATGTGTGGGAAAAATACATAGAGCTTAAAGATTTGGCCTCAATAATCATATTTCATAAGGTAAAACTAAGCTACATGTTTTAGAAAAGAAAAGGTGTTGCTGACACTCATGAGAAGGTTTTCATTCCTGAATTCTCCTCCTTCAAAACAAGCACTGCCTATAAAAGTTTGTCATGTATCCTCTCAAACCTGTGTTCTTTGGAACATTAAATTAATATTTTATATAGCATTTAAATTTTTGTTTATATGCAGCTTAGCTTTGTTGCTAATATTTATTTAACTTTGTATTTGGCTCAGATTGTGTGTATAGATAGTTCTTTACAGATAGTTTGAAAGTTGCTTAATATTTTAAATGGTAACAATGGTAATCTATCAACACTACTATAATTTAATGAATGGTGACAGGAGAATATTTCAGTTGTGACTTTTTGTAGCGTCCAAAGTTCCAGCATTGTTGCTTATGAATAGTAAATTGTTTTGATCCATGTTGAATATTTGAAATGGCCATTAACTCTGAATCTGACTAGTAGAACTGCTTATTTAATAAAAAATAAAATTAGATAAAATAATCCCTAAAATGTTTAGCCTCTATTATGTTACATATTAGTTTTCAAGTCAAAATGGAGGGAGAGAAAGTTTATTTATTAAGAAGACTTTATGCATTTACTATAGGCTGAGCATTGTATAAGGGAGTTATGAAAAAAATCTAACATGTTAACTTTGAAACAAAAATCTCTTTGAGGAGTCAAAACATAGAAAATTCTCTAGGGACTGTCACAGTTCCTAGGCTTTAATAACTAATTGAATGATGAATGAATGAAAATAAAGAATAAGACAAAAACAGCATGAACAAAATACCAAGTGTAAGACAAATCACTTAGAATGGGAAGTGAATTAATTATTTTCTTTCTCTCTTTCTTTTTATTATTTGCCTGGTCTCTGTGAACCTAAAAGATGACCCCCTGACCACCAGCTTTTTTTGAGACAGGGTCTTGCTCTGCTGCCCAGGCTGGAGTGCAGTAGTGCAATCCTAGCTCACTGTAGCCTTGAACTGTTGGGCTCCAATAATCTTCCTGCCTCACGTTTCCAAAGTGCTAGAATTATTGGCATGAGCCACTACACCAAGCCTGACATAATATATTAAATCTGACTCACTTCACAGCTCTCAGAAATCTTGACTGTTCCCAAAATACATTAGAGATCTAGAAAGTTGGAGATATAAATAAAAATATGAAGTGATGTCTAAAATAATAGAAAATAAAAGTCTTTAGATTCAGATTTAATATTTTCAATGAATGTTATGGCAGAAAGAAAAGCATTAAAATTGAAAGTTCTCAATGCTTGTTTTGCTGTACTTAAGTTTGTTTCCGACTGCGAAGTCTTAAAAGGAAATATTACAATAGTAATAAGTCAATTCAAGAATATAATTCTGGCTGGGGACAGGCATTTATGCCTATAATCTTAGCACTTTGGGAGGCTGTGGTGGGAGGATTGCTTAGGCCAAGAGTTCAAGATCTGCCTGGAAAACGTAGTGAGACTCTTCCTCTACAAAAATAAAAAATTAGCCATGGTGGCTAATGCTTGTAGTTCCAGATACTTGGGAGGCTGAGCGGAGAGAATCATTTGAGCCCAGGAGGAGGAGGCTGCAGTGAGTCATGATCACACCATTGCACTCCAACCTGGGTGACAGAGTGAGACCCTGTCTCAAAGATTATGTGTTATATATATATATATATATATATATATATATATATACACACACACACACACACACACACACACACACACACACATATATACACACATACATACATACATATACACATGTAATGCTAAAAGACTATATTTTAAAATTTTGTTTTGTTTTATTTTCAAGATAAAAGGCAGAATAATCAAGGACTGACATTTGCTAAACAAAGCATCTAGCTCTTTTTAGTTTATAAGGACTACTGGGGAGGCAGGAATCTGAACTTACTTGATGAAAAGTCTTCAGTTTGAGTTGATGGGGGCTGCAGTAGGCCTAAGTAGGTTGCTTTTTCAGGGCATTTTTATTTTTATAAAAGTTATTTGTGAAAATAATTTTAAAGTCAAATTAAGCTGTTATGGATAACAACAGTCTCTTCCTGCACTGACACCCTTCCCTTATTTTCTGCTCTATATAAGCAACTCGTTCCAACTTGTAAGTATTTTAATGTTTCCTGCCATATTGTTAAATAATGGATAACTTTAAAAAAATGAAGGTTCATCTCTTTCACAGGATCACCACTGACCTTAGCACATACATGCACTTTCCCAATGTAGTTATATGTTGGTTTTGTTCAGATCAATTATTAGGGTTTACATTAAATGACAGAGTCATTGCTATTTATAGCCGACCCATATAGCAAACTCTTATTTTTCTTTTGGACATGATCTTTGGTTTTGCTGGAGTTAATAATTGTTTTGACTTTCATATGCTTTTTTTTTTTAATTTATCACCAATGCAGCCATAAACTCTTCTCCAGATGTATAAATATTTTCTTATAAGTTGAAAATCATGAGAGATTCCATTGGTTTCATCTTATGAAGGTTTCTTACTTGGAGTTTTTTGCAGTGCTTAAATATGGACCCAATGCTATTTAAGCATACTGTACATCACCATCCATTTTATCCATTACTCTGGGCCCTTAGTAGCCCTTTACAATTTGGAAACTCACATCTATAAGTTATGAAAATTTTCTTGAATTATTCTGTTGTTGACTTTAGTCCATATTTGGTGATATCTCTGAAATGCCTACTATCATAATCTAATATCGATTGTTTCTGAATTATATTTGCTGTTATAGTTTTCATTTTTGTATTTTTTTTCTGAGAGATTCTTTATGTAGAATTTTGGATTTCTGCTATTACATTTTTAATCTTCAAGAGCCAGTTTTTGTTTTCTGAATGTTCTTTTACTCTGTCGCCCATGCTGGACTGCAGTGGCATGATCTCAGATCACTGCAACCACCGCCTCCCAGGTTTAAGCGATTCTTGTGTCTCAGTCTCCAGAGTAGCTGGGATTACAGGCACATGCCACCATGCAGGGCTAGTTTTTGTATTATTAGTAGTGACAGGATTCCACCATGTTGGCCAGGTTGGTCTGAAATTCCTGACCTCAGATGATCCACCTGCTTTGGCCTCCCAAAGTGCTGGTATTACAGGAAAGCCACCGTGCCTGGCTAGAATGTTCTTTTCTTATAGTAACATAGTTCTTGCTTTTGGGGTACAGGATAAATTTAATATTATTGATAACATAAAGTTTATCATTAACCAGCTCAAACAATTATAGAATTTCATAATGTGAGCTCTATCTGAAAATAATTGGCTCATATAGTCAAAGAACCTAGCTAATCTTTGTCCTGAAATATTTGTAATAGCACTCGAATTGTATGATACTATTCTCAATGTTTAGACGTGAATAGGAACACATAGGACTTTTTCGTCAAATTTTGCCTCAATTTCAAATTGAACTGATAAGTACCTAACCTTGATTTGCTGAGCATAGATTTCTAAACATTTCTTAGCAATTTTTTTTTGACAGAGTCTTGCTCTGTCACCTAGGCTGGAGTGCAATAGCATGATCTCAGCTCACTCCTCTGTTGCTTTGTCTACATCTTCTTGTGTAGCAGTACTTCTTTTGTTGATTTTTGTGAATTTTTCAAAGTTTCATTCCGTGGAATACAAGTGTGGTATATTTCTCTCCCTTCTCAGGACTTCAGGAAATAACTAATACACAAGGCAGTCCTCTTCATCACAAAGTTAGATTAGTACATTTATTGAACAGAATTGAACCTGCGACATAACACATGCCCATTATGACATGTGAGGCGCGGAATGTAGACAATGCACAGACAGCCGACCCACAGAACCACTGACTCTACCTATAGCTAGAATTCATTTAGGATGCCTAGAATCAGAATATGCACTGGAGTGCTGAATACAGCAACCCATTTTCTGTGTAGCTTCTGTGAAAGCTTATACAACTTCTTTGACAAGCAGTTCTATTTTGGGCTGTGTCGGAAAAGTCTGGTAGGTATCACTGGTACAAACACTAGGACCGGTCATATACAAAAGTTTCTGATTGCAGGAGCTCAAATGGAGCTTCCATTGGAGTAGATTACTCACTGCCCCCACCCAGTCTTCTTGTCCTCTTCTCCCACATGGAGCTGGCTCTTTAACTCATTATATCTCTCACCCTATTTCTTTGCCCCTTTCCTTTTATTTCCTCTCTTCCATGAAATATTATAAACTCCAAATTCTTCACTTTATATTTGTCCTTATCTCTGAAATTTATAAATAATGCAATCTATTATTTACCTAATAATGAACTAGGTGTTTTGCAGTGTGTTATCTAATTCAATCCTTGCAACAGCTTTGAAAATTAAGTTATCCTTGTTTTAAGCCACCATCTGTGTGTGTTTGAGTGACTGTGTATGTTTAAGACAGAGTGATTTTCACAGGCTAGCATGTATTAACAATTTGCAATACCACCTTTAATTGGATTGAAAAAGTATAACATCTACTAGAATATCTTATGCATTTAGTGCCTAATTATTTAGATTCTATTTTAATTCGTGTTTCTCAGTATAATGAGAATTTCATTCTTATGCAGTTTTGAGAAGTTTATGTTAAATCAAATATTCTGAAATCAAAATCACGAAGATGACAGAGTGCAGTGATTTATCATTCTTTTTCTGTATATACCTCTATGAGATAATAAGACATTGCCTCTTCTGTTTTTAGGTAGCACTGCTTATATATATATATATTTTTTTTAGTAAAGAGTTGTCACCGTGAAAATCAAAAGCAGACACATCATTTAAAAATCCCACAGTTAAGTATATGCTTCTCAGCAGCACAGTGGCATCTTTGATAGTATGGGTAATGTATGTTTTCTTCTCAGCTTACGGAGGCAGTGGTAATGGAAGCCAAGCTCAAACATCAAAGAAAAGAAGTTTTCCTTTGTAGGAAAACATCATTACATTTTCACACCATTAGGGTGAGGGAAGTATAGCACCTCCTCTGCATGAAGTAGATGCTTTTGATTTTTTTTTTTTTTTAAGTAAACATCGACTAAGAAGCATGTAATGGTGATCATTACTTGTATATGTATTAGAACCACAATGTCCCCAAAATGCCTATTACTACCACCTTATTAACATTTTTAGGAAAGGGGAGGGATATTAAAGAACGCACTAATTGAAACCCATTTTAATTAATTATTGGCAGTTACTTAGGCATATCAGCATCTAATTTTCTGTCTTTTAAATGACATTCCTTTGAAAACTTGAAGCTTTCTTCGTAATAGCCTCGTAAAAGTCAGCCTCAGCAATTATTAAAGTGAGGACATCAGGCAATCTAATCTCCAAATGAAATCAGGACTAGATGCCAAGAAATGACAGGAATGCCCATTATTCTACTTTTCTCCATATTGTTAATGAACCATTTTACTTAACAAAGGGTATATATGCTTTAGAAACTGAGCTTACCGAAGGAAAAGTTTTACTTGAATAAAGCTGACATTGCCAAGATGCTTATTATTTTCTTGTTTAAGGAGAGTGAACAGAGGTGAACCAAATATACCTGCATTCTATAGGTATTATTTTCATTGTTCTTCAGATAACTTTCCTTAAACAATGCACGGTACCTAAGATGACACTGCTATAATAATAGCAATGTAATAGTAATGACCAAAGCGTCTCAAATCCGTAAGCAGAAAGCAAAAAGCTTCATTTACTGCAATATTTCACACAGCCAAAAAGATGGCCCGATGTAGAACGTAAGCTATTCTACAGGGGACAAAAAACAGCAAGAGAAAAACTATGTTTCAATGGTTAAACCATTTTCTGATTGGTTGAAATTTACCCATCTCTTTGTTAAAGCTGCTGAGAAGTTAGCAAGGCCAAAATGGTACCTGAGCAGCTGCCACTTATTTTCACTTACCAATATTTCTCAGATTTAATAATGTCATCCCCAAATTTTAGCAGTTACCACTTAGTTCAAAGTTGCCTATTAATTTTCTTCAGATAACATCATGTTAAAAACTTTGGGACATATTATAGAAATAATGACATTGATTTAGTATCTTTCGTTTAATCAAAATAAGTTTTCACTTTACTGTGGCACTCGTTTGTAAAAAATACAAAAAAACTAGCCTTTGATATTTATGTAAAGCAGGAAGCCATGTTCTTTTGAACACATTCTCTTCTAGGGATGACATAAAATAATTCATTACTTTATTGTTGTTCTCCAGGTGATTTGGTAGCTTGTGGTGGCAATGCTGGGGACAATGGCAGCAAAGCTTGAAAGACAGAAATGGGAGCATTTAGTCCTGCAATAGCGATGCCTTTGCCTGATTTTCAGGTGTACCTGTATCTGATTTTATTATTTATGCTACTGTTTTCTCTTTTTTCCTGTTTATTATTTTCACTGGTTGGTACAGATTACTGCTTATTTTCCTTCCCTTCTCATGTAGTCCTCAAGTAATTAATAATTCCAGTGTTATTTGGCATAGAAAAATAAGAATGGATTAATGAAGCTTACTAGTGTCCAGAAATATATCCCATCAAATGTGAGAATTTAGTATATGATAAAGATTCAGTTCAATAGGAAAATAATGGTTTATTTAACAAAGAATCCTGGCACAATTGTCTATTCATTTGGAAGAAAGTAAGTTTAGAAGCATGCCTTACATCATATAGGCAGACTTCAGATAGATTAAAATGTAAATTTAAACATTGAAAACCTTAGAAGTAAATATAAGTTACTTCATGTAAAGGTTAGGGATGGAGAGGTCTTGTCAGAGATAGGACTCAGAATCTATAAAAGAAAAGAGACATACATTCAAATATTTATGAATTAAAATCTATTGTATGAAATAAGTTTTCATCACAAAATTAAATAGAAATGATAGATTGGGGGAAAAAGTGAAATGCAAATGGCAAAAAAATGACTAATCTTTAAAATAAACCGAACCCTTAAATAATAAACAGAGCCCTGACTAATCAATAAAAACAACTCTATTTAAAATGCACAAAAAGATTTAACTCTGTAATTGATAGAAGAGATCCAAATGGCTAATCACATTTGTCAGGAATCTGAAGTTCATTACTTGGGAAATGCAACTTAAACTAACAGTGAGATATCACTTTATACCCATCAGATTGTGCCATTTAAAAAGAGCAATTACATCTACTCTGATGGGGTTGAGGAGACAGGGGGTTCTTGTATATTGCTGGTGAAATGTGACTCAGAATGCAGTCTGGAACTGCCTGCTAAATATAGAGATACACATACCCTTTAATCAGCAAACTTATTCCTGGGAATTGAGCCCATAGAAATAAAAACATGGGTGCATAAGATTTATGTAAAAGAATCTTATTGCTGGATTATTTGTGGTGGGAACAAACTGGAGACAAAGTGAATGTCCATAAATAGAATAATGCTCAAAAAGATTGTTACATCCTTACAATGGAATATTGTTTTTCATTAAAAAGTACAGATTGGATCTTTAGCAGTTAACTTGGAAAGGTTGTCAAATGAGAAGAACAAGAGTACATTAAAAAGTAGGCATAGTAGTTTCAATTTTAGGGAATAAACACTGACCAAAAATGTCCCAAATCTCTATGTAGGTGGCTATGTCTTTGTATATTATTATTCTGGTGTGGAAAAGGTTATGGAAATCACATGACATGGTACTAACATTAGAGGTGATGCTGTATAGTGATGAGAAACATGGTTAAATTCCTACATTCAAATCTTGGCTATGTAATTCACTAGCTGTATGACTTTGGAGAAGATATTTAATTTTTTTCTATTCCTCAGTTTCCTATTCTATAAAATAGGGGTGATGCTAGAATCTGGCTCATTGGATTGTTATATTAAATGAGTTAATATACACAAAGCCCTTGAAAACTATCCTGGTTTTACAGTGCTATCAACTCACAGGTTACATGAGCTTGGGTGATGTGAATGCGGAATAAGGGAGAAGAGAAAATAAAGAAAAAAAATTACTATGGAAAGAGAAAAATTAGCAAGAGCCTTCTTTTCAAATGGTTTATTTCTCTGGGTGCTCATGTTGGTTACCTACCATGTGTTTCACCAGCCTTCTCTATTCAACTGTCTGAAAGATCCTTTTGTTCCGAGCACCACTTTCAAATTCTTGTCCCCTAGCTGGTCAGAGATTCAGGCATGAGGGACAGACCTGTGTAAGCATTGGAAATGATTTCTCAGAGCGTGGATTAATTGACACTTTAATTGAAATTCATTGGATTATTGCTTGATGTTCATGTCTACTTTGGTTGCGCAGTTTGTTTTTCCTTTAAACATTATTAATACTGCTCTTGTTCTTTTCTTTGGTCATTAGCAGGGGATTGGTGGGGGAGGGGAAAGAGAATAGCAGTTACTTCAATCTGATGTTTTTCTTTCTTTCTTCACAGAGCCTATGCTAAAGTCTGACCCATTATTATTTTTAGGGCATAATTCTCCATGGATCTCTTGCATTTCTGTACTTTTTGTGAGCAGAAGCACTTACAGATGTCTTTCAAATTCTTTTCAAGGATTTGTATAATAAACAGCTTAAGAAGATAGTGTCTCCCTCTACAGCTGAAGGCAGATTTGTTTTCTGTTTAGTAAAATAAAAATAATGTCTTTTTCTGGGGCAAAGAGCAAGTTTGGTTTTGGCTCATTACAAAAGATTGGGGGTTACTAAGTTTAGTATCCCTCACATGTGATACAGACTCATGGTGTATGTAGCACGTATCTGGGCCCTACACATTGGCTCAAGAGACATGGAGACAGGAGAGCTGATATAAACATGAAACTCATGCTGCCTGCTGTACTATAAATAGCAAAATTCCTTGCCTCTGACCCAGGAGTCTCATGTCATCTGCCAACATCTATAAAACGGTGGCAGGCTAACTTGTCACCTTGGAAGTGGGGCAAATTCTCAGACCTTTCACTCTTTGGTATCATTCACTTTAAGACATTTTTGTACTTCTGAGGTGAAATACTGTGGATAAAGTGCTCATATAGCCAAGTTATAATTTGGCCTTCTAGATTGCAATGAGATGGAGGAAAGTATATTTTCCCAGTTTTCTCAGGAAGAATGTGGTTTGTACTTTGAGAGAAAAGCTTGGATTTTGAAAAGTTTTGAATTCCTGGTGTGTTGCGGGGGAGACTGATATTCCTTAGAGTGTACTTAGTTTTCAGTAACTAAAATATTAACTGAATGCAAACTCCAAATGTCCATACCTAACTGCACCGAAGACTTGGAAATGTAATGTATGCATAGATGAGATGTGCCCATACATTTCTATCATTATGTAAAAATAGGAGAATGTGTGTTGGGGGAACAACTTGCAAGCAAACTGGTAACTTCTGCTGTAAATTTGCCTCTGGTTTAGATTCATTAAGAAAAGCCTCTCAAAGTAAGTGGTCTCAGATGTAGCGTGGCTATGATAGTTGAAAGTCATTTTGAAATCAGGATGAGCATTAGCAAGAAAAGAAAAATATTACTTTATAGTATGGCTTACTTGACAAGATTGAGAGGTATGGCTAAATTTTGGCAAGAGATAACATTGAGTGGATGGCAAAGAGAAATCTTGTGGAAGGACTTGAAGGTCATTGTATGTTTATTGCTGGATGATGAAAACACTGGATCTCGTAAGTGACTGAACAGTGAAGTATTTTAAGCACTTCCCAATATTTTTTATATCATATAAAATAATAATATTAACATGGTATTCTGGGATGAATAGAGGAGGCAGTATGTGGCCATTGGCAGCAGGCCAGAGCATTTCAGCCCACTGTGTCCCAGCCGTCCACCCTGAAAGCATCAATATCTGTAAGCTGCCCTGTAACACTGTGTTTTATCAGCCTGCCTGGGAAGCTGTACACTCAAAAGCATGTGTAGAGATATATCCTTAGTCAAAGCTATAAAGACAGAAGACAGAAAAAATGACATATTGGACATAAAATGACTAGGGCCATTGCTTTCCTGAATGGAAAAGCACATACTCAGATCAGGTTACCTTAGAGAATTCACCCACTCATGGGCCTGACCCTGGCCTGACAAGCTTAGAAGGATCATTTGTTACCCCACCAAGAACAAATCTGCCTCAGGGGGAAGACTTGCATGGAACAAACTAATAGTGATTGATGAATAAAAACCAGAGCGCCAATCTATTAATTTACATTGAGAATGGAAGATGTTATAAGGATCCCAAAAATCCTGTTTGCTGATCAATACATTTTCTCTGTGGGAAATCTCACAAGGGCAAATTATGATTAGAAAGTTGCTCAGTGAGCCTGGGATAAGACCAGGAGAATGGGCTGTATGATCTTTGGGCCTGAGTAGAGGGGTTGAGATGCTCTGTGTTTTGAGATCACTGGTCCCCAAAGTATTGGAGGCATACTTCAGTGTCAGATGCTGAATCCTCTTTCAGCGAGGCCATCTTGACAGTCTTCACTTGTTTATCTCTTTCTTCCTTTTTTGTAGAGATTAATATGCGACTCTGCTTGGACACAGTTATTCTTAGCTGCAAATTTAGTGCAGTTCTACTTTCCTGAAGGCTTGTACCCTGGTCACATTGATTGACCATGAGTCATATCAACAAATGGATGATCTCATTCCCTGTATTTTGAGTCTTCTGTGATTTGATGGCTGTGGGAAGGAAGTGGGGGAGGATATATTAGCAGTAGAAACTATCTTTGAGACCTAGAAAAATAATTGATAATATTTCTGGATGTGAAAGAATTTACATTCAATGTATAAAGGCAAAACTTACAAATAAAATCAGATTTTATTTTATTTTATTTTTTAAAGAAAACAGGTTGTGGGCTGGGCGCGGTGGCTCATGCCTATAATCTCAGCACTTTGGAAGGCCGAGGCGGGTAGATCACGAGGTCAAGAGATCCAGACCATCCTGGTCAACATGCTGAAACCCCGTCTCTACTCAAAATACAAAAATTAGCTGGGCATAGTGGCGCACGCCTGTAATCCCAGCTACTCGGGAGGCTGAGGCAGGAGAATTGCTTGAACCCAGGAGGCGGAGGTTGCGGTGAGCTGAGATTGCACCATTGCACTCCAGCTTGGGTAACAAGAGCAAAAGCCTGTCTCAAAAAAAAAAAAAAAAAAGAGAATGAAAGAAAATAGGTTGTATGCTGGACACGGCAGCTCATGCCTATAATCCCAGCAGTTTGGGAACCTGAGGCGGGCAGATTGCTTGAGTCCAGGAGTTCGAGACCAGCCTGGGCAAAATGACAAAACCCTGTCTGTACAAAAAATAGAAAAATTAATCAGGCATGGTAGTGCATGCCTGTAGTCCCAGCTACCTGGGAGGCCGAGGCAGGAGGATCATTTGAGCCCAGGATGTGGAAGTTGCAGTGAGCCCAGATCGCGCTGTCCCACTTCAGCTTGAGGACAGAGTGAGACCTTGACTCAAAAACAAAAAATGAAAAAACTCCATAAATTTTATAATAGCAATTATGAAAGCTGGGGCATTTATTTAGGAGAGGGCAAAATGCAAGCATTATATTTCAATCTGAAATCCCTGACATAGGTAAAATTGGAGAGGAAAAATCTTCAGTTAAAAAATATCGTAAAAAATGAATATCCTTACATATATGCACTAGATGTTTCTTGTTTTGTAGAGTGATGTGGCTGCTTATTATTCACTAGCATTATTCTTAACACAGTGAGAAATTTGGCTTTAGAGAGGTAAAATGTCTGAGGTAGAGAGAACAGGGAAGATCTCTGAATGGCTAGAATAGGCAACATGGAATGTTCTTAAAACAGTAATAAGCAATTAATTGAGGAAAGAATGACGCACACTTTGTGAGACCTTAAAATTATGAGACAGAGTGTGTGTTGAAGTGCATATAAAAAAATCTTGACTTGATTTTCAGGTAACAATTTTAGCAAGTATTTACAGAGTGATTACATTGGTCAGACGCTTTTCACATTCTAATCACATTTTACCCTTATGCTCTCTTTTTGAAGCTGGTTTATTACACACATAAGGAAACTTAAGTTTTCGGATTTCAAATAAATTCTTCCAGTATCCAGCAGTTATTTTCTGGGCCAGGCATGGTTTTAGGTGCTAGAGATACATCAGTGAATAAACAGACAAGGTCCTGATTTTGTGGAGCTTGGATTCTAGTAGACTCTAAGGATAGGGAAGTGTCTCAAACACAGGACTGTTTGAAATAATAACTCATGAGTTAAAACAATAAACCAGTTTGACTCCATAGAATAATAAGCTACTTTTAAAAGACATGGTCGAATATTTTAATCACATCACTGTTTGTACCAGTGAAATGAAAGAACCTACGTTTTCCTTTAGGAGGCAGTCAAAATGAATTGACACAGAGGAGATCTGACACACAGCACAAGGTTCTCCAAGGTTTATGGAAATCAATTCCACAAGCAGCAAATGTGTATATGGTGACATTTCTTTCCAAGTGATCCATTGCTCTGCCATGGTTTTGGTTTCTTTTATTATGAAGTTCACTGGAGGTAGTCTTTCTTTCACATGTAATTCATATTGAGTGTAATCCTTCTTATAACGTTTTTTCTTTATCTCTAGTGACTCTTTTTGAAAAGGGCTGCACTGCAAAAAGCAGTTAGAAACTACTCATAAGTAAGGATCTGCATGCACAAATAATTCATTTCAGTTGTATTTAGCTTAAATCCCCAAATGTATCTCTCAAGTATATTAGTTCTCCCGTAATATTTTCAAGAAGTATACCACCTTAAGAGAAAAATTTACTTTGACTAGAGAACTATCTGTTCATCTGAGAGTAAATGATATTGAACTAAACTTTATATTGAAATGTAGGCATAGTGGGTTTATTCTATTAAGGATTATATCTTCATGTCCCTGAAGTTAGTTCTAGAAAGGGATGCTTTTTTATTTGAGGTGGATTTTTTGTTACAATTTACTATAAAATTGAAGTAACCACTTCCATGGTTATACCATTTGTGAATGTTTTTATAATTCTAAATACTAAGGCATAATGGCATTTTAAGGAATATTGAACTTCAGTATCTTTGTGCTGTTTAATATATGAACAAGTTTCTGTTTATTATATTTACCTAGAACCTAGAAATTTAGATTTTCTACACAGGACCATAGAAGCTGGTTGGAAAGTGGACGTTTCAGTTGAAACAGTATTTTGACATTACTTTACACATGAATATTAAGTACTGAGATGTAAGATGAATTATATGTATTCATGTTTTTGCTGTAAAAGAACTTGGCTTCCTCCAAAGAAATCCAGAATTTCCTAATGGATCTGTCTCCATAAAATAAATTTACATATTTAGTTCTGAGGTCCTCAACTCTCTGGACTGTTCTCCAAGTTTGTGTGTGATATCCCTCCAGATTAATCTCATCTTTATTTCTTTATGTCTAAGACCAATAATGATATGAAGACATCAAAACATGGTCTATTACAAAGTCAATATGAAGCAAAAATGGATTGCTTCAGCCTTCTCATTTAAATTTTATTTGAGGTTTTTGGTATATCTTTGGTATATCTGTGAACGTGCATTTCTGGGGGGGAAAGGATTAGTAAGTAACTCTCTTCACGTTCTCAAAAGAATTCCTGACTCCAAAATATCAGACATCAAAATCCAGGCAAATCAATCTCTAATGGCTTTTTCTTACACTTTCCTCAACAGTGTATAAAATTGTGTTAAAATGAGTATCAACTGCAGCCTGTAGTGGCAATGAGGAGCTAGAGATGATGCACAGGAGAGAAAGGGAGACAGAATTTGTTAAGCAGTCAGTCTCAATCCGGCCTGATATGGGAACAGATCTTAGGTGTTGAGAATGTATGTGGATGCTTGAGCTCTTTCAGGGCTAACTGCTAATGCTTTTTCCTGGGTTGTAGAAACTTATCCCCTTTAGTTGAGAAACGTGTTCACAATAAGAACTTCCTTGTTTTCATGGTCTGGGACAGTTTGAGAAGTTGTTGATACTGAAAGTGAGAAAATGATGAGTGCCTATGCAGTCCATAGGTTGATCATAATATACTGTAAAATGTGGATCCAGGCTAGGTATTTGAAAGACCATGGGCTTCTGAAGGTAAGAACCTTGGTTCAAATACACGACATGCAGACTGAATGTCTTTTAGCTTTAATTCCCTTAAAATAATAACCACTTTGAAGATTTATGGTAGGAATTAAATAACATGATGCATGGAAAGGAACTAGTACATTTTGCAGTACCTAAAATTGTGATTTTATGTTTCTTTTTTGCATGTCAAAATTTTAATACTTAAGGTATAAGGTCATTTTAAAACCAAAAGACTGCTGTTTAGCTCTTAAAACTGAATAATTGTGGATAAATGATAATTTTGGAAAAAAATATTCATGGGAAGTCTGCAATGACCACACTGCCCTGCCATGATGTAGTATTAAAATTAATCAATTTCCATCTGTCTTTATTTGGTCACACCACTTGATCAGACACCACATATTATATCCAGAGTGTCTCCTGCTGCTGCTGCACTGTCTGCTCATTTTATTGCTTGCCCTAGAGATAATACTTTCTTTGGTAATGGGAATGAATTAGTTGGAAAATGATTTACTTATAGCTGATTCTACAGGACAAGCTTACCTGCTAATCAGATGTGTTTGGATTGCTTGAATCTATCAAGAGAAAAAAATTTAATATACCCATCATCTTATAAAGGTATACATTTATCTTATTAAGGAATTTGCCAAATAATAATTATTAAAAACTTCAAAAAGATGTATAGTGTTTAATGTCTCTTTTAGCCCCTAAAGCATCCTTCTAACTTACATGAGAATTCATTCATTCACTCACTCATTTAATAACATTTATTGAGTGCCTACTGGGTGCAAGTCATTACTCTGTCTTCTTAGTATTTTGGGGCAATATTTGAAAGAATCTAAATCAGAATACTGATAACTAAAGCTTGTGTGTGTGTGTGTGTGTGTGTGTGTGTGTGTGTGTGTGTATTTGTTTGTTTTCAACTCAACTGATTTACATTCATTCAATTCAATTCAATGTATTGAACTGAACAGGCAAATTGCTAGATGTTGTAGACATAGCTGGCAAATGAGATAGCAGCTCTTTCCTCATGAAATATTTAGTAAGAAAAAGAAAATTAGAATAAAATACTCTGTATTCATTGTAAAATATGTGTACAAATAGACAAAGACAGAAAAGAAACTTGAAAAATGAAAACTTTATGCTAAAATGGCAGAAGTTAAGAGTATTTTCTTAATTTTAAAATCTGGCACTGATGGTGTCATGGGCTAAATTACATTCCCTCAAATTCATATACTGAAATTACAACCTCTTGAACTTCAGAATGTGACTGTATCTTTAAAGTTTAATTAAGTTTAAATAAGGTGAGTGGGGTGGGCCTTAATCTATTATGAGTGGTATCTTTGTAAAAGGAAGAAATGTGGTCATACAGAATGAAGACCATGTGAAGACACAGGGGGAAGAGCACCATCTAAAAGGAAGAGGCCGCAGAAGAAACCAGCTCTGCAAAAACCCTTATCTTGGACTTCTGACCCCTAGAACTGTGAGAAAATAAATTTTTGTTGTTGAAGCCACCCAGTCTGTAGTTCTTGGTCATGGCAACCTTAGCAAATTAATCCAGGTAGCGTAATAAATGATATGAAAAAAAATCTTGATAAAAATCCTTGCATTATCAGGTGTCAGCAGCTCTGGTTTCATCACTAATTCTCACACTTGCTCTGTGTCCTGCAAGTCACCTAGCTTTGATTAAAATCAATTTATTCCTTTATAAATCCCTGAGTCTCTTTTCCATTTATGTTATCTGATGGTTGTAAGGATTAAATGAAATTCTGATTTGAAAAGTCATTGATGACCACTAAGAACCATATAAATATGACAGGTATTGACCTGGTAAAAGATATTCTTTTGGAATTTCACACAAATGTACACACAGTATGCCCAAGTCAGTAATTTTATGGAAGAACAGTTTTCAGGAAAACCGAGGGTCATTAGTAGGCTAATAAATGTTATTTTTGTATCTTATAATTAGAACAAAGAGGCACCCCAATTAATGATTTATTCAATTTTGATTTTTCTGTTCATGAAATTTTTATATCTGAGCAGTGATAATAATATAACTTCAGAAAGGGGACTGTATTAGTTCGTTTTCATACTGCTATAAAGAGTTGCCCAAGACTGGGCAGATTTTATAAAGGAAGAAAGTTTTTGGACTCACAGTTCAGCATGGCTGGGGAGGCCTCAGGAAACTTACAATCATGGTGGAAGCTGAAGGGGAAGCAAGGCATCTTCTTCACAAGGCGGCAGAAATGAGAAGCGCTGAGCAAAGGGGAAAGACCCCCTTATAAAACTATGACATCTCATGAGGACTCAGTCGCTATCAGGAGAACAGCATGGGGAAAGCTCCCTGTGATTCAATTACCTGTAGCTGGTATCTCCCTTGACACCTGGGATTACTGGGATTACAATTCAAGATGAGATTTGGGTGGAGACAGAAAGCTTAACCATATCAGAGATCATATTATTCAAGAGAAGTTCTCTTGTTCACCTCAACCACCTCTATCTTCTAGCAAGTTGGAATTTAAAAATTCCAGGCAGAATGGAGCTTTTTATTTTTTAAAAAAGAAAAACATCTATTAAAGGAACATCATCACAAAGTAAAGCCAACTTTAATTTGGACTTTACTTTCTCTACAAATATGAAATACAAAGGACATGTACAAGAAGTTTTATGAAAAGCAAGAAAAGAGAGAACTGTATAACTTGCTGGAAGTGTTCAGTCAGTTGATTGAAGTGATAAAGAAAAAGAAGCGCAGGGCAAACTAAAATGATGCCTCTGTTGTAGTTCAGGGAGAAATGACCCAGGGCAAAATGAACACAATTTGAATGCCCACTCCAAATCAGAGTTAGTAACTGGATCACTGTCTTTGTATATATTTTTCTCTTAATCTTATATTTTCTCTTTATTCCTCCTCTGGTACCCCTGCACTTTTATTTGAGAACTCTGCAGTTGACCTTCATGACTTCATTTTCCAATTCACACGCAACTGTCACAAATTGAAAGACTAGCATCTGAACTCTAGTTCACAGAGAAGAAATTTTTTACTGTGGTGATTCAAATAGAACTGACTGTTAGTCACTGAAAGAGAGATTTCATCCCTATAAGCAAGTCAAGTGGACCCAGAAAGTGACTTTTTAAAAAAATTGGGTAAGCAAAAATATCTAGCTGCTACTAAAGAGTGTATTTTCACAAACGAAACCCTACTATCTCCATAGATTAAGTGACCTGCTAGTGACTTGCAATTTACTTAATGAAATCAATTAAAAAGATAAAATCAGGAAATCAAGAAATCATTCAAGACAGAAAAATGCAAGTCTAATGCAAAGTAAATGTATTATCTCAGGTATCAATATGAATATATCTTAAAAGGATAAAGTTGACTGGCAAAAGCAAGTTATAAAATGATATATATAATGTGATTATATTTATGAAAATATGTATTTATTTTTTAGAAACAGCATATCTCTCTGTTGCCCAGGCTAGAATGCAGTGGTGCGATCATAGCTCACTGCAACCTTGATCCCCTTGGCTCAAGCAATCCTGTCACCTCAGCCTCCTGAGTACCTACGACTACAGGTGCCTGCTACCATGCTGGCTGCTTAAAAAAAAGATTTTTTTTGAAGTCTCATTTTGTCACCCTGGCTTATTTCAAACTTCTGGCCTCAAGCAATTCTCCCACCTCAGCCTCCTGAGTAGCTAGGACTACAGGTGCATGTCACCATGGTGGGCTATTTAAAAAAAATTTTTTTGGGGGGGGTTTTGTTTTGCTGCCCTGGCTTATTTCAAACTTCTGGCCTCAAGCAGTCCACCCACCTTGGCCTCTCAAAGTGCTGGGATTACAAGCATGAGCCACCATGCCCATACTGAAAATAGTTAAAAATACATTAAATTTTTAAAAAATATTACACATACATTTGTGATAAAAGTACAATAGTATGTATGAAAATGATAACACAAATGTTAGGATAGTGATTACTTCAGGGGAGAAAGAGTTGAGGGTAAGTGGGGCTTTGCAACTTTTTTACATGAACATTAATATTTTATTGAGAATGAAAAGTATTCTAAAGTTATTAAGCTCAGAGGTAGTAATGACCTCTACCAATAAACTTTACAATCAGAGACAACTTGTGCATCTTAATCAGCTCCTAATTATGGTATAAATATCATCAAGACAACCCGGTGCAGTGGCTCATGCCTGTAATCCCAGCACTTTGGGCGGCTGGGATGGGCAGATTACCTGAGGTTGGGAGTTCAAGACCAGCCTGACCAACATGGAGAAACACCATCTCTACCAAAAATACAAAATTAGCCAGGCATGGTGGTGGGTGCCTGTAATTCCAGCTACTCAGGAGGTTGAGACAGGAGAATTGCTTGAACCTGGGAGGCGGAGGTTGCAATGAGCAGAGATTGAGCCATTGAACTCTAGCTTGGGCAACAAGAACGAAACTTCATCTCAAAAAACAAACAAATGAAAAACAAACAAAAAAAACCCTTCAAGACTTGTAAAATCAAATATAAAACATCTATAAAAGGTTACCATATGATAGGATGGTTTGTGACCAATACAGCACAATGTCTGCTTATTGGTGATACAGTGCAAATTCTCCTATAATGAAGCTATACTCTTTTCCTCAAACTTATTTTCTATTACAAACCTTTGGTACTCTTTTTTTTTTTTAAATTTTCATATGTTTATTTTAACATAGTGATTTTATTTTTATTTTATTTTTATTATACTTTAAGTTGTGGGGTACATGTGCAGATCATGGAGGATTGTTGCATAGGTACATACATGGCAAGGTGGTTTGCTATCTCCATCCCCCTGTCACCGATATCTGGCATTTCCAATTTGGCTGCCATCATTTCCACTCTTGTCTCTAAAGTCAGGAGGAAGGTATGAGGGATCTATCACACAGATTAACTTGTCACCACGTAGAATAAGAATTTAATGTCTCAATGAGCAACTTGTCTTGTTGCAATAAGACGATATGTTATGCTCATTCTAGATGTCTTAAGAAAGATGTTTCCATCAAGCACCAGACATTTGACTTTCCAAAGGTAGAGCCTCTCTTAGGATTCCATTTTTTAGAAAGAAATACAATTCAAATGGAAATTGCTTCTGGAAAAGAAAACCACATTGATTTTTTAAACCCATTTTGGGAAAATAGATATTCCAGAAGAGACTTTTAATACTTCAAACACATTCTAAATGTGATAATTTAAGCTAAGTCAATACTGTCAGATGCAGATGCAACCTTTGTCTAAAATATGTCTCCGCCATTAGGATTCATTTTTTTTTTAACAAAAAGAGCTATCTGAAGCAAATATGGTAACCTATTGTCATCTGTCATATCTAGACAGTATTTTCATAGTTGTCTTTTTCATTATTTTCTGAATCTTTGGAATATTTTGAAATTTAAACTGGAAACTCTTTGTACTTTGTGTATTTTATGGTGCAGTTTACCATATATACCCATTAATACACAGGTTTGTTTTCAAAAAGGCAAAAGTAACACCCAAATACAGAAAATGCCATCTGTACATTGAGGTAGAGTATTTGTAAATGATATGCGTTGCTATTAAGTGAAGTCACAAAGTATAGCAGAAACAGAACATGAGGCTTGGAAATGTAATGAACCTAGGATTGAGTTCCAACTCCAACATTTAATAACTTGAGAAAGTGGTTTAACTTCTTAAGTTGCAGTAAAGTGTGAATAAAGTGACCTAGCCCATGGGGTTATTGAGAGAACTAAATATAATAATATAGATTAAATGCTCAAAAAGTGACTGATAGAGTAACTACTTAATAACTGGTAACTATCAGTGAGTCTATCATTGTCATTGTGGAATTTTTGCTTGTTTTGATACAGTTTTGGAAGGACATTCACTTTTTATAGTTGCTGTTTTGTTTTTGATAAAATACCAACATGGGAAGCTGACAGATGGCCTGGTCTTAATAAGTCCTTTACCAAAGGTGGTTACTGGCCTATGTGTTTCTGTGACCCTTCTTGTCTCATACCTACCTCTACATTGTCAAAATAATTGCTCTCTTCCTGATTTTTCAGGGAAGATGTAGCATTCTCCAGAGTGTATAGAAGGATGGCATTATAAAAAGAGTTCCTCAGTTGTTAATAGCTATTATGCACTGTTTCCATTACAGAGTATCTCCATGGGTGATTAGAATTTTATGAATACAAAATTCAATAACAGTAGTCGTCAAGCTTGAGGGACTGTTTAACATCTTTGTTTTAAAAGAATTACAAATAGGTCAATTGATTTGATCAATGTCACAAAATGAGTTACAGTTGAAGCTAGCTCTAGAATTTAGATTTCTTAACACTTTGTTCTTTTTTTGTTTTTTAAAAACACATATGTGTAAAAATAAGATTGTATATAAAAAATGTGAATTATGGGCCATTACAACATCCTTGTGAGAAATGTGAAATTCAAGCAAATAAAAGAACGACTAGGTGACAGCACTGATTCCAGGCTTTTGTTATTTTGTAGGTAAAGAAATGGGACAAAATTAATATGAGTGGGAATGTAAAAAAAATAATAGTGATTTTGTGGAACAATGGTTTTTGCATGCATTGATTTTAATTTTTAGAGTTCCCTATAAAGACATTCCCCAAAACCTCCAGAGCTGTTGGTGGCCATTTTTCCACTGTGGGGAAAACTAGTTTACTGCAGGAGAAAATAAAGAAGCCACAGTGGAGAAAGAACTGAGAGAAGAAGACTGAACCCTAATGATCCTTAAGCCTCTCTGGTTCCAGCAATTCCTGGAGTCCACCTCAACCCTCCCCCTTTTCATGACTTAGTTGTTCCATGAAATACTCTACTGCCCTCTAAAAGATTCCCTTTCTGGCTTAAGGTAGTTTGCCTTGGGTTCAGTAGCTTGTGCCCCAGATAATTCTCATAAATAGAGCTTATATAATGTTATGTTTGTAACAAAATACTTTTTAAAATTTACTCGTCTATTACAGATGGAAGAGACACGTGCATTCTCTAAGAACTTATTGTGTTCTCCTAGACAAAACTGTAGGCAATAGGGAAGGATCTTATTGTCAGGAAAGGCATCTGCTGGTGGGATAGCAGTGAGGACTTGACCAGGTTGGCTGGGCTACACACTTGTGGAGCCAACCACTATGTTTTGGTTCCCAAACATTCAAAAGTTATTTGCTAGACTGAACTAATCTCTATGTTAGAATAAGCAAGAGTTGGAATTCTACTCCAGACACTCTGTTGACCTGAAAATGAGGTGTGATGTGACAAATTTAGTATAAACTATTTCGCACAGGATTGACTCAGAGGAGCAGATGGCTTTGAGAAAGAACTGTTTGTCATCCAACCAGTATATTCACTGTTTAGCAAAATTGGCAAAGGGCTGTTAAAGAGATACATTCTGTTAACAAAGCATTCTTTGTGGCCTCTTCTGTCTTTCAGACACTCAAAGTTGATGCCTATATGTCTGATATTCCTCATACCTACCTACCCTTTATTTATTGTTTGGAATATAACTGAAAATATTTTTTTCATGACAAGGTGTTATTTATTAACTACTGGCTAGTATGAATTCATTAATTTGCTTACATATGTAGGTCTAAACAGATTAATGCAGAGGAAAATATGTCAGTGCATGCTCTTCTTTGTTCAGAAATTTTTTTATTGCCAGCATAATTAACTTGCAGTGAGGGGTATAATCTATAATTTAGATGCTGTATTTGGGAAGGCAATGCTTTGTATCCGTGGTACCTAATGTATCTGCTAAACATATGATCGCTGCCACTAAGATTTTTAGATTAAAATAGCAAACTAAAAATAGCAATGGAGATTTTATATATATATATATATATAAAAAACGTATTTCTGTTCTGTATTTCTGCAATGAAAATGTTTGCCCATCACAACAATCATCAACAGATACACCAAATTAATCTAATGATAATAAAGTTCAAAACATGCTAATGTATTCCTAGGGGTGTGGAGAGAATAAAGTAAATAGGACAGCCTTTTCTTTTTATAGTCTCATATGAATTTTCCTTCTAATGGCTCTAACCTTGAAATTCTTTTGATGAGACGTTTTGATGAGACTTTATAGAATGGCAGAGATGTACTTAGCCCATGGGTCAGAATGACCTGTGATCATCATGCAGATCACTTAGCCCCCTTGCCTCAGTTTCCAAGCCTGTGAAATGCAGATTACAATACCTACCTTACCGTGGTTTTGTAAAGATAGAATGATCATGTTTGTGAAGCGTTTATCACAGTGACAGCATACATGAAAGGCAGCTCTGATTATTATGATGGAAATAATAATCAAGGTGATGATGGAAGAGAGTATTCTTAACGATTTTCCTGAGAAAGTGAAAAGGGCAACTTAAAATATTTCCACATACTAAAAGAAATCTAACCACTTGGTCTTAATTTTTACTTATCCATCTGATGTGAGGTTGCTGTCTTGCCATCACAAGACTTTATGAGGTTCTGAATTTCAATGTATAAAAAAACCTCTCGATCATATGAATTTGAGATGAATTTGTCTGAATTACAGATAAGAGGATTTCTAGGATTTGAGAGGTAAGACTGAAAGTAAGGACATCTCTTTTTTATTTTCTCCAGATTTTGTCTCCCTAATGCAGAAGCCAAGGGGATCAGAAACTCCCTTTCCACTACCTGCTCCCTGGTTTAGCTAAATAAATGCTCCCATCTGGGACCACAATCAGGGGGCAAGAGACATAAGAAAGGGATTCATTTATTTTTAGTTGTACCATCAGTGATGCCAAGTGGTAGAAATCACTAGCAGGGACAGTATCAAGCGGTGGCAGCATCCATGGCACTGGACAAGATGACCAGCAGGGGAGACAATAACTGACTCTCCTTGCTCCCTGCCCATGGCTTTTCACTACAGTCTAGCTGTTTGTGGTGCCTACCCAATTTCTGGGCCTGGTTCTCTAATCTCTCATTGATTCTGAGAGCTACTTGATATCTTTTAACAAAATCCTTTTAAAAAAATAAGTAACACAGAGTCATGTTCTTTTATTTGCATGTAATATATTTAAAATATACTCAGCATAATTTATGCATTTAAATAAGTGGTATCTTTTAAGACGGCCTATTTAGGAAGTATTTCTTTTGAATTATCTTTGTGAGTTCCATAATGATATATGCTCTATTACTTTTTGACCAGAATTGGTTCTGAACTATTTTGGCCACTTAAAAAAATTGAATCCAAATTTAATTTGAAAACAAAAAAAAGCGCTAAGTAAGATTGTTGAATACAGCATGCTATTGGCTCAGATAGGAATTCCAAACAAGAATTTTCAAACTGTTTTGATACCGACTACATTCTCAAAATAAGCATAGAGCTTCTTCAAGTTCCTACTTTTGAGAATGTAGCCGGTTTGTATGCTTTAATTCTGACACACACACACACACACACACACACACACACACACACACGCATTGTATTTTTCTCCTAAATCAAATAGGGTATCTAATTTTTCTTGCTTGGATTCTTAGAAAAGTTTGCTATATTAGGCCTTCCTGTGGCTAAAAAATAAAAATAAAAAAAGAAAAGTTTGCCATATCACTTCAAAAGTGATTAGAGAATCAAACTGAATGTATTTCCTTAAAAAATGACTCAAGTAATTTGGGAAAAATTAATAATCATGTTCATATTGAGTTTATATCTAATTACATTTGTTACTACAGGGTTTTACTTTTTATTTATTTATTTTTTATTATATTTAAGTTCTGGGATACATGTGCAGAACCTGCAGGTTTGTTGCATAGGTATACACGTGTCGTGGTGGTTTGCTGCACTCATCAACCCATCATCTACATTAGATATTTCTCTTAATGCTATTCCTGTCCTAGCCCTCCACCCCCTGACAGGTCTTGGTATGTGATGTTCCCCCTCCCTATGCCCAGGTATTTTCATTGTTCAACTCCCACTTATGAGTGAGAACATGTAGTGTTTGGTTTTCTGTTCCTGTGTTAGTTTACTGAGAATGATGGTTTCCAGCTTACATGTCCCTGCAAAGAACATGAACTCATTCTTTTTTTATGGCTGTATAGTATTCCATGGTGTATGTGTGCCACATTTTCTTTATCCAGTCTATCATTGATGGGCATTTGAGTTGGTTCCTAGTCTTTGCCATTGTAAACAGTGCTGCAGTAAACATATGTGTGCATGTGTCTTTATAGTAGAATGATTTATAATCCTTTGGGTATATACCTAGTAATGGGATTGCTGGGTCAAATGGTATTTCTGGTTCTAGGTCCTTGAGGAATTGCCACACTGTCTTCCACATTGGTTGAATTAATTTACACTCCCACCAACAGTGTAAAAGTGTTCCTGTTTCTCCACATCCTCTCCAGCATCCATTGTTTCCTGACTTGTTAATGATTGCCATGCTAACTGATGTGAGATAGCATCTCATTGTGGTTTTGATTTGTATTTCTCTAATGACTAGTGATGATGAGCTTTTTTTCATATGTTTGTTGGCCGCATGAATGTCTTCTTTTGAAAAGTGTCTGTCTGTTCATATCCTTCACCCACTTTTTGATTTTTTTGTTTTTTTGTTTTTTGTTCTTGTAAATCTGTTGAAGTTCCTTGTAGATTCTAGATATTAGCCCTTTGTCAGATGGATAGATTGCAAAAATTTCCTCCCATTCTGTAGGTTGGCTGTTCACTCTGATGATAGTTTCTTTTGCTGGGCAGAAGATCTTTAGTTTAATTAGATCCCGTTTGTCAATTTTGGTTTTTGTTGCCATTGCTTTTGGTGTTTTAGTCATGAAGTCCTTGCCCATACCTATGTCCTGAATGGTATTGCCTAGGTTTTCTTCTACGGTTTTTATCATTTTACGTCTTGGATTTAAGTCCTTAATCCATCTTGAGTTAATTTTTGTATAAGGTATAAGGAAGGGGTCCAGTTTCAGCTTTCTGCATGTGGCAAGCCAGTTTTCCCAACACTGTCTACTACATAGGGAATCCTTTCCCCCATCGCTTGTTTTTGTCAGGTTTGTCAAAGATCAGATGGTTGTAGATGTGTGATGTCATTTCTGAGGCCTCAGTTCTGTTCCATTGGTCTATATCTCTGTTTTGGTTACTGTAGCCTTGTAGTGTAGTTTGAAGTCAGGTGGTGTGATGCCTCTAACTTTGTTCTTCTTGCTTAGGATTTTCTTGGCTATGCAGGCTCTTTTCTGGTTTCATATGACATTTTAAGTAGTTTTTTTTTTTCTAATTCTGTGAAGAAGATCAATGGTAGCTTGATGGGAATAGCATTGAATCTATAAACTACTTTGGGCAGTATGGCCATTTTCATGATATTGATTCTTCCTATCCATGAGCATAGAATGTTTTTCCATCTGTTTGTGTCCTCTCTTATTTCTTGAGCAGTGGTTTGTAGTTCTACTTGAAGAGGTCCTTCACATTCCTTGTAAGTTGTATTCCTAGGCATTTTATTCTCTTTGTAGCAATTGTGAATGGTAGTTCACTCATGATTTGTCTCTCTGTCTCTTATTTGTGTGTAGGAAGGCTTGTGGTTTTTTGCACATTGATTTTGTATCCTGAGGCTTTGCTGAAGTTGTTTATTAGCTTTAGGAGATTTTGGGCTGAGATGATGGGGTTTTCTAAATATACAATCATGTCGTCTGCAAACAGAGACAATTTGACTTCCTGTTTTCCTATTTGAATACCCTTTATTTCTTTCTCCTTGTCTTGTGCTGGTTTTCAAAGGGAATGCTTCCAGCTTTTGCCCATTCAGTATGATATTGGCTGTGGATTTGTCATGAATAACTCTTATTATTTTGAGATACATTCCTTCAATATCTAATTTATTGAGAGTTTTTAGCATGAAAGGTGTTCAATTGTTTTGAAGGCCTTTTCTGCATCTATTGAGATAATCGTGTGATTTTTGTCATTGGTTCTGTTTATGTGATTAATTACACTTACTGGTTTGCATATGTTGAATCAGCCTTGCATCCCAGGGATGAAGCCGACTTGATCATGGTGGATAAGCTTTTTGATGTCCTGCTGGATTCAGTTTGTCAGTATTTTATTATGGATTTTTGCATCGATGTTCATCAGGGATGTTGGCCTGAAATTTACATTTTTTTTTTGTTGGTGTTGTGTCTCTGCCAGGTTTTGGTATCATGATGATGCTGGCCTCATAAAATGAGTTGGAGAGGAGTATCTCTTTTCTGTTGTTCAGAATAGTTTCAGAAGGAATGGTACCAGCTCCTCTTTGTACCTCTGGTAGAATTTGACTGTGAATCTTTCTTGTCCTGGGCTTTTTTAGTTTGTAGGCTATTTATTAATGCCTCCATTTCATAACTTGTTATTGGTCTATTCAGGGATTTGACTTCTTCCTGGTTTAGTCATGGGAGGGTGTATGTGTCCAGGAATTTATCCATTTCTTCTAGATTTTCTAGGTTATTTGCATAGAGGTGTTTATAGTAATCTCTGATAGTAGTTTGTATTTCTGTGGGATCAGGATAATATCTCCTTTATCATATTTTTAATTGTGCCTATTTGCTTCTTCTCTTTTCTTCTTTATTAGTCTGGCTAGTGGTCTATCTATTTTGTTAATCTTTTCAAAAGAGCAACTCCTGGATTCATTGATTTTTTTAAGGGTTTTTCATGTCTCTATCTTTTTCAGTTCTGCTCTTATCCTAGTTATTTCTTGTCTTCTGCTGGCTTTTGAATTTGTTTACTCTTGCTTCTCTAGTTCTTTTAATTGTGATGTTAGGGTGTCGATTTTAGATCTTTTCTGCTTTCTCACATGGGCATTTAGTGCTATAAATTTCCCCTCTAGACACTGCTTTAAATGTGTCCCAGAAATTCTGGTACGTTGTGTCTTGTTCTCATTGGTTTCAAATAATTTATTTATTTCTACCTTAATTTCTTTTTTTTTTTTTTTTTTTTTTTTTTTGAGACAGAATCTCACTCCGTCACCAGGCGCCAGGCTGGAGTGCAGTGGCACGACCTCAGCTCACTGCAACCTCCGCTGCCCGGGTTCAAGCAATTCTCCTGCCTCAGCCTCCCGAATAGCTGGGACTACAGGTGCGCACCACCACGCCCAGCTAATTTTTTTGTATTTTTAGTAGAGACGGGGTTTCACCATGTTGACCAGGATGGTCTCGATCTCCTGACTTCGTGATCCGCCTGCCTCGACCTCCCAAAGTGCTGGGATTACAGGCGTGAGCCACTGTGCCCGACCCTGTTTGACTTTTATTTATTTATTTATTTATATTTTAGATGGCATCTCACTCTGTCATCCAGGCTGGGGTGCAGTGGCGTGATCTCAGCTCCCTACAGCCTCTGCTTCCCAGGTTCAAGCGATTCTCCTGCATCAGCCTCTCAAGTAACTGGGATTACAGACATGCGCCACCATGCCCAGCTAATTTTTGTATCTTTTTTTTAAAAATAATTTATTTATTTTACTTTAGGTGCATACTATATCTGGAATTTCTCCCCATGTTATCCCTCCCCACCCTCCCCTCCCTCTCCATCCTCTCTCCCCTGCCCCCGCCAACTGTCCCTGTGTGTGATGCTCCTCTCCCTGAGTCCACATGTTCTCGTTGTTCAACATCCACCTATGAGTGAGAACATACGGTGCTTGGCTTTCTGTTCTTGGGTGAGTTTGCTGAGAATGATGGTTTCCAGATTCATCCAAGTCCCTACAAAGGACACGAACTCATCGTTTTTCATGGCTGCGTAGTATTCCATGGTATATATGTACCACATTTTCTTTGTCCATTCTATCATTGATGGGCATTTGGGTTGGTTCCAGGTCTTCACTATTGTACACAGGGCTGCAATGAACATACGTGTGCATGTGTCTTTATAGTAGAACGATTTATAGTTCTTTGGGTATATACCCAATAGTGGGATTGTTGGGTCAAATGGAATTTCTATTTCTAGATCCTTGAGAAATCGCCACACTGTCTTCCACAATGGTTGAACTAATTTACACTCCCACCAACTCTGTAAGAGTGTTCCTATTTCTCCACATACTCTCTAGCATCTGTTGTCTCGATTTTTTATTGATCGCCATTCTAACTGGTGTGAGATGATATCTCAGTGTGGTTTTGATTTGCATTTCTCTAATGACCAGTGATGATGAGCATTTTTTCATATGTTTGTTGGCCCCATATATGTCCTCTTTTGAAAAGTGTCTGTCTGATATCCTTCGCCCACTTTTGAATGGGGTTGTTTGTTTTTTTCTTGTATATCTGTTTTAGTTCTTTGTAGATTCTGGATATTAGCCCTTTGTCAGATGGGTAGATTGTAAAAATTTTTTGCCAGTCTGTGTCTTTTGATTGGGGCATTTAGGCCATTTACATTCAGTGTTCATATTGTTATGTGTGAATTTGATCCTGCCATTTTGTTACTGGCTGGTTTTCTTTCTCATTAGTTGACTCATTTTCTTCATTGCATTTTTGGTCTTTGCCAACTGGTTTGCTTTTGCAGTGACTGGTACTTGTTCCATTCCATGCTTAGTGTTTCTTTCAGGAGCTCTTGGAGGGAAGGTCTGGTGGTGACAAAATCTCTCAATAATTGCTTGTCCATAAAGGATTTTATTTCTCCTTCATTTATGAAGCTTAGTTTGGCTGGATATGAGATTCTGGGTTGAAAGTTCTTTTCTTTAAAGATGTTGAATATTGGCCCCCACTCTCTTCTGACTTGTAGAGTTTCTGCCAAGGGATCTGCTGTGAGTCTGATTGGCTGCCCTCTGTGGGTGACCTGACCTTTCTCTCTGGCTGCCCTTAGCATTTTTTCCTTCATTTCGACCCTGGTGAATATGACAATTATGTGCCTTTGGGTTGCTCTTCTTGAGGAATATCTTTGTGGAGTTCTCTGTATTTCTTGAATTTGAAATTTGGACTGCCTTGCTAGGCTTGGTAAGTTCTCCTGGATAATATCCTGGAATGTGTTTCTGAGCTTGGATTCATTCTCCCCATCATATTCAGGTACACCAATCAAGCATAGATTAGGTTTTTTCACATAATCTCATATTTCTTGGAGGCTTTGTTCATTTCTTTTCACTCTTTTTTCTCTTGTATTGCCTTCTCTTTTTACTGCACTGAGTTGATCTTCAATCTCTGATATCCTTTCTTCTGTTTGATTGATTTGGCTATTAAAACTTGTGTTTGCTTCACATAGTTCTCGTGCTGTGTTCTTCAACTCCATCAAGTCGTTTATGTTCTTCTCTAAGCTGGTTATTCTAGTTAGTATTTCGTCTAACCTTTTTTCAAGGTTTTTGGTTTCTTTGCATTGAGTTAGAATGTGTTCCTTTAGTTCTGAGAAGTTTGTTATTATCCACCTTCTGAATCCTGTTTCCGTCAGTTCTTTGCACTCCTTCTCGGTCAAGTTGTGATCCTGTGTTGTTGAGGAGTTGTGATCCCTTGAAGGAGAAGAGGTGTTCTGGTCTTTGGTGGTTTCACCTTTTTTGCACTGGTTTTTCCCCATCTTTGTGGATTTACCTGGCTGTGGTGTCAGAGAGCTGCTTGATGAAGTCGCTTGTCTGCCTGTGGGGGCACTACTGGGTTTCTAGGGGCTCCTTCAGGTTACTAGGGAAGCTTCTGTGTCTTTTTGTTTATGCTGGGAGATTAGGCCCGCCTCTTCCGCTGACCTGTAGGCGCTGCTTGGTTGACGAGAACGCTGTCCCATTGCTACATAGGCTTCCCGTGTTTTTTGTTAAAACACGTAGTCCAGCCCCACCCCTCTAGTGGTGGGTTGTGCCCTTCCTCCACTGGGCTGGATCACTCAGGGTTCCTCTCAGACTGTGGCACTGGCTACACAACCCACTAGAGGCAGAGCTTCAGCCCTCTGGGGTTTCTGGGGGAGGTTAGGGACCTGCCCAGCTGCACCCGGCAGTCTCCCCCTTTTCAGCTTTCTCTCCGGTCATGGGGTAGGGGCCACCCAGCTGCTCCTGCTTACAGCTCCCTCTCTCTCTGGGCAGGGGGAGGGGCGATAGCTCAGTCTGCAGACTCTTACTCAACTCCGAACTTGTAATTCCTGGTGCTTGACTGGCAAAGATCCCCTGCTCTGTGTATTGCTGAGGCTTTGGGGGAGCGCTGTATCTGGACCGGAGTGCCACAGGTGGAGCCTCCGACTCGCTGGTCAGATGCACTTTCTGGCTGACGCAGCACCCCTCCCCCGCCTCAGTCTGCCCCTGAGTGGGCTTTGCTCACCCTCGGACCAGACCTGTTGAAATGCACCTGGTACCTCGGTTGGAGCAAGGAGATCTCTGGGTTTCTGTGTCTCCTTCGCTGGGTGTTGTGCACTGGAGTTGTGTTTAATCCACCATCTTGGATCTCCCCCTCGAGTTGATTTTTGTATATGGTGAAGGAAGGGTTCCAGTTTCAACTGTCTTCATATAGCTAGTCAGTTATCCCAGCATCATTTATTGAATTAGAAGTCCTTTTCCCATTGATTATTTTTGTCAACTTTGTTGAAGATCAGATGGTTGTAGGTATGCAGCTTTATTTCTGTTCCATTATGGTCTATGTGTCTGTTTTTATACCAGTACCATGCTCTTTTGGTTACTGCAGCCTTGTAGTATACTTTGAAGTTGAATAATGTGATGCCTCTGGCTTTGTTCTTTTTGCTTAGGATTGCTTTGGCGGGGGGAGGGGGCCATAGCTCAGTCTGCAGACTCATATTCAACTTTGCACTTGTAATTCCCGGGGCTTGACTGGCAAAGATCGCCTGTTCTGTGTATTGCTGAGGCTTTGGGGGAAGCGCTGTATCTGGACTGGAGCGCCAGAGGTGGAGCCTCTGACTCGCCGGTCAGATGCACTTTCTGGGTGACGAGCACCCCCTCCCCACCTCGGTCTGCCCTGAGTGGGCTTTGCTAACCCTCAGAGCAGTCTCATTGAAATACACCTGGTACTTCAGTTGGAGCTAGGAGATCTCTGGGTTTCTGTGTCTCTTTCGCTGGGTGTTGTGTGCTGGAGTTGTGTCTAATCCGCAATCTTGGATCCCCCCCCCCGCCTTAATTTCATTATTACTCAGTAGTCATTTAGGAGAAGGTTGCTCATTTTCCATGTATTTGTGTGGTTTTGAGTGAGTTTCTTAATTCTGAGTTCTAATTTGATTGCACTTTGGTCTGAGAGACTGTTTGTTATGATTTCCATTCTTTTTCATTTCCTGAGGAGTGCTTGACTTCCAATTATGTTGGCAGTTTTAGAATAAGTGTGATGTGGTACTAAGAAAAATGTATATTCTGTGGTTTTGGAGTGGAGAGTTCTGTAGAAGTCTATTAGATCTACTTGGCCCAGATCTGAGTTCAAGTCCTGAATATCCTTGTTAATTTACTGTCTTGTTGACCTGTCTTATGTTGACAATGAGGTATTAAAGTCTCCCATTATTATTGTGTGGGAGTCTAAGTCTCTTTGTAGGTCTCTAAGAACTTACTTTATGAATCTGGGTGCTCCTGTATTGGGTGCATATATATTTAGGATAGTTAGCTCTTCTTGTTGTGTTGATTTCTTTACCATTATGTAATGCCTCTCTTTATCTTTTTTGATCTTTGTTTGTTTAAAGTTTGTTTTATTAGAGATTAGGATTGCAACCCCTGCTGTTTTTTGCTTTCCATTTGCTTGGTAAATATTCCTCCATCCCTTTATTTTGAGCCTATGTGTGTCTTTGCAGGTGAGATGGGTCTCCTGAATATAGCACACTGATGGGTCTTGACTCTTTATCCAGTTTGCCAGTCTGTGTTTTAATTGTAGTATTTAGCCCATTTACATTTAACATTAATATTGTTATGTGTGAATTTGATCCTGTCATTGTGATGTCAGCTGGTTATTTTGGCAGTTTCTTCATAGTCAATGGTTTTTACAATTTGGTATGCTTTTGCAGTGTCTAGTACCACTTTTTCCTTTTCATATTTAGTGCTTCCTTAAGGAGCTCTTTTAAGGCAGGCCTGGTGGTGACAAAATCTCTCAGCATTTGCTGGTCTATCAAGGATTTTATTTCTCCTTCTCTTATGAAGCTCAATCTGGCTGGATATGAAATTCTGGGTTGAATATTCTTTTCTGCAAGAATATTGAATATTAGCCCCCGCTCTCTTTTTGCTTGTAGAGTTTCTGCAGAGAGATTTGCTGTTAGTCTGATGGGCTTCCCTTTGTGGGTAGCCAGACCTTTCTGTCTGGCTGCCCTTAACATTTTTTTCCTTCATTTCAACTTTGATGAATCTGATGATTATATGTCTTGGGGTTGCTCTTCTTGAGGAGTATCTTAGTGGGGTTCTCTGTATTTCCTAATTTGAATGTTGGCCTTTCTTGCTAGGTTGGGGGAAGTTCTTCTGGACAATATTCTGAAGAGTGCTTTCTAACTTGGTTTCCTTCTCCCCATCGCTTTCAGGTACACCAATCAAACATAGATTTGGTCTTTTCACATTGTCCCATATTCCTTAGAGGCTTTGTTTGTTCCTTTTCACTCTTTTTTCTCTAATCTTGTCTTCATGCTTTATTTCATTAAGTTGATATTTTATCTCTGATATCCTTTCTTTTGCTTGATTGATTTGGCTATTGATACTTGTATATGCTTCAAGAAGTTCTCATGATGTGTTTTTCAGCTCCATCAGGTCATTATGTTCTTCTTTAAACTGGTTATTCTAGTTACCAATTCCTCTAACCTTTTCTCAAGGTCCTTAGCTTCCTTGCATTGGGTTAGAACATGCTCCTTTAGCTTGGAGGAGTTTGTTGTTACCCACTTTATCAAGCCTACTTCTGTCAATTTGTCAAACTCATTCTCCATCCAGTTTTGTTCCCTTGCTGATGAGGAGTGGTGATCCTTTGCAGGAAAAGAGGCATTCTGGGTTTTGGAATTTTCAGCCTTTTTGCACTGGTTTTTCCTCATCTTTGTGGATTTATCTACCTTTGTTCTTAGTTGTTGGTGACCTTTGTATGGGGTTTCTGTGTGGATGTCCTTTTGTTGATGTTGATGCTATTGCTTTCTGTTTGTTAGTTTTTCTTCTAACAGTCAGGCCCCTCTGCTGCAGGTCTGCTGGATTTTGCTGGAGGTCCACTTCAGACCCTAGTTTCCTGGGCATCACCAGTGGAGGCTGCAGAACAGCAAAGATTGCTGCCTGTTTCTTTCTCTGGAAGCTTGGTCCCAGAGGAGCACCCCCCCCAGATGCCAGCTGGAACTGTCCTGTATGAGGTGTCTGTTGACCCCTGCTGGGAGGTATCTCCAAGTCAGGAGGCACAGGAGTCAGGGACCCACTTGAGGAGCAGTCTGTCACTTAGCAGAGCTCAAGTGCTGTGCTGGGAGATCTGCTGCTCTCTTCAGGTGGCAGGCAGGATCATTTAAGTCTGCTAAAGCTGCATCCACAGCTGCTTCTTCCCCCAGGTGCTCTGACCCAGGGAGATGGGAGTTATCTATAAGCCCCTGACTGGGGCTGCTGCCTTTTTCAGAGATGCCTTGCCCAGAGAGGAGGAATCTAGAGAGGTGGTCTGGCTATAGCGGCTTTGTGATGCTGCGGTAGGCTCTGCCGCAGTCTGAACTTCCTGGTGGCTTTGTTTACACTGTGAGGGGGAAAACCACCTACTCGAGTCTCAGTAATGGCAGACGCCACTTCCCCCCACCAAGCTTGAGCATCCCAAGTTAACTTCAGACTGCTATGCTGGCAGTGAGAATTTCAAGCCAGTCCATCTTAGCTTGCTGGGCTCGTTAGGGTGGGATCCATTGAGTTAGACCACTTGGCTCCCTGGCTTCAGGCCCCTTTCCAGGGAAGTGAATAGTTCTTTCTCATTGGTGTTCCAGGTGCCACTGGAGTATGGAAAACACTCCTGCAGCTAGCTCAGTGTCTGTGCAAATGCAGCCCAGTTTTGTGCTTGAAACCCAGGGCCCTGGTGGTGTAGGCACCCGAGGGAATCTCTTGGTCCGTGGGTGGTGAAGACCATGGAAAAAAAGTAGTATCTGGGCCAGAGTGCACTGTCCCTCACGATATGGTCTCTCATGGTTTCCCTTGGCTAGGGGAAGGAGTTTCCTAACCCCTTGTACTTCCCGGGTGAGGTGATGTCCCACCCTGCTTTGATTTTCCCTCCATGGGCTATACCCACTGTCTACCCAGTCCCATTGAGATGAGCCGGGTACCTCAGCTGGAAATGCAGAAAACACCCACTTTCTGTGGTGATCTTATTGGGAGCTGTAGGCCAGAGCTTTTCCTATTCAGCCATCTTGCCAGCCACCTCCAGGGTTTTATTTTTTAATAGAAATTTGAGGTTACTTTTTAACTTTGCAGTGTCTGGACCATATTGAACACTGAATGCTGTAGTTCTCTTTTCAAAACCATCAGATAGCCACTTAGACTTATAGCAATAATCAAATCTGTAGCTATGAGGACCAAACAGTTTCTTTCAAAGTGTATAAATTGTCATTACCCTGTGAAAACATTTCCTAATTTATGACAAATTCATAGTGGTGTATACACTCCCTCTCACCCAGTTGTCCTCATCATAGATATTTCTTGGATTGTTGAAGCTGTCTAGGTATGGAATATAGGAACCTCTGACACTTTCAGAGATGGAAGCCGTGCTCATTGCATCATATATAGACTATGTTCCAGATCTAATCTCAGTAGATTATATTATTGAGTCCAGTTGTTTCCCTCTTTCTAGGTCTACAGCCTCTGCCGTGGAACTTTACTGTTGCCCTTCCCCAACCTCACAGTGCCTAGTGTGCCCCTCCTTTTCCCTTGCATTGGGCGGTGGATGTTAGCAGATAAGCCTTCACGTGTGCCAGCATGTTCTCTTGAGTTTGTACCACCCCCAGGAGCCTGGTAGCCCACAATAAGGATGAGAAACACATGAAGCAGAGCTCTTCTAGATGACCCGCAACTCAAGAGTGTTCAACACAAAAACAATGTTTATTGTTTTATACCACTGAGATTTTGAGGTTAGTTATTATACGGTATCATGTGGCAATAGCTAATGGTCTCTTGTGGGTTTGAGCAGCTTGCAGGAAAAGGTTAAATTAAAAACTAATGAATACTAAAAAAGCAATCTCTAAAGAATCAGTCTTTAAATCTATACATTTTATGCTTAAAGTTCATCTTATAGATTTGATATACCAGATGGTTATAATAATGAACATATGGATATATCATTGGTTCCTATTGTTGTATTTATACTAGTGATAAAATAAAATTTTGGAAATAATTAGAATATGGGTCATAGAGTTGCATGTGATAAAATAACCTAAGAAATTATTTACTTAACTATTCACAGTTTCCTAAAATTATGCCAAACAGCCAAAAATTAAACAGGCAAGGAGATGTCTAGAGTTGCCCCTTCAAGATTACTTACATTAAAAAACAGAAAGAGAATAGGCCGGGCGTGGTGGCTCACGCTTGTAATCCAAGCACTTTGGAGACCAAAGCGGGTGGATCACCTGAGGTCAGGAGTTTAAGACCAGCCTGACCAACATGGTGAAACCCCGTCTTAAAAAAAAAAAAAACAAAAAAAAAACAACAGAGGATTATCTACATCTCCCAATTTATGCTTTGCAATAAAAGAAGTATTCTAACTTTTAAGCTTTATTATTTTTTATTGTTCGTTGCTATTAAATGAAGGACGTTATTTTAATCTTCCTCAATATTTTCTATTTTTAGAGAAAGAAGTCTGAGGTTTTAAAATAAGTATCAGCTCTTAAATAACAGAGGCACATGAAAAAAACAGTCTGATTGTGTTCATATTTTCTGCTTGTGTCATTACTATAAACAGTTTTAAATATATTTATCATTTTAAGCCCATAACTCTACTCTTAAATCTCCTAATCACTTCTACTTTGTAAATAAGCTAATCTTCTTTGGTAAGTACAACTTCACTGAAAAATGGAGCTACATAGGACTGGTAGGATGCAGGTTCAACGAGGGCAGATATTTTGGTTTTGTTCACTAATATGTTGTTCCCACATCTGGAACACCAACAGGCACATAGCAGTCACTCACTTAAGTATTTGTTGAATAAATATAATGGGTCTCTCTGTCTGGACTCACCTAAAGACAGTTTAGTGTCTGAACTCACCCTTTGGAGGGCATTATACAACGATGCTCTGCACATCCAATGTTTATGAGGACTAGCGCCAGATACTACTGATTAAATGACTAAGAGTAGCTGAAAAAAGCCTATTTTGTGCCATTTTCTGGGTGCACACATGAAAACATATCAATCACTGTGGTCTTTTTTTCTGAACTTTGAATCCTCCAAAACCCAAAAGATAGTTCTCTTTTGGTGAGTAGAGATACAAGCTATTCAGTATGTTAGTGACATACTTTCTATCGTGTAATCTGCTTATTTTCTTTTCTGTTGTCTTCTCCACAATCACAGATAATTTGCCTAGGAGGAGTTTAACATTTTCTCCAAAGTCTGATTTCATTTCAGAAGAAGAGTGAGTCACTTTGGGAGAAGAATGTGATAGTTGGCCACTGCCCATTGCAGTCCACTTTTCTTTTTTTTTTTTTTGTTTTTTGATGGAGTCTTGCTCTTGTCACCCAGGCTGGAGTGCAATGGCACAATTTCAGCTCACTGCAAGCTCCGCCTTCCGAGTTTAAGCGATTCCCCTACCTCAGCCTCCTGAATAGCTAGGATTCCAGGGGCCCACCACCATGCCCATCTAATTTTTGTTTTAGTAGAGACGGGGTTTCAACATGTTGGCCAGGATGATCTGGAACTCCTGACCTCAGGTGATCTACCCACCTCGGCCTTCCAAAGTGCTGAGATTACAGGGGTGAGCCACCACACCCAGCTGGGTTCTTTTTACCTTCATCTGGCCTCCCTTCCAACCACTTCCATGTTGTTTGTGCATTTTATAGATACCTAAGAAAATCTTGCACAGGCTTCATAGCCTGAAGTGTTATTTGTACTATGAAGTCTAAATAAATGACTATTTTAGTTCTTATTAATAAGAACTAAAATAGTCATTTATTTTTGGTTTGAAGGGCTTATTGAATTAGAATCTCCATGAAAGAAAGAGGTCACAGGTGATTTGGGGGCACACTGGGCTCTGTGAACCTCATGGACACCATGACTAGGTCAGTGCTGAGAATGATTACACTCAACAAGCTTTGTTGGTTTAGTTGTTAAATATTGGAGGCCCCTGCCCAAACTAGGGATACTGGCAGCCTTGAACACATGGCTGAATTAACAGAGAAAAAACTAAGCCTGATAAGTATGCTTATATATATGGTAGACATATATAAATACTAGCTAGCTATTCATCTATTTACTCATTTAATAAATGTTATTGGGCACCTACAATGTACAAGACTGGGGATATTCCAGGAACCAAAGTTGTGATCCTCATGGAGCTTACATAGTATTGTGGGGCAGGGTGTAGAGATGTTTGTGCAGAGAACAACAGATAAACAAGTAAATATGAAGTATGCTTGATGATGATAAGTGCTGCAGAAGAAAATATGGTATAGTAAGAGGGAGAAGGAGTCCTGGGGATGGGAATTTTGGCAGGTTGGTTCTATTTCATATATGGTGACCAGAGAAGGCCTTATTTTAAGGAAAGAGCTGAAGAAGGTGAGAACATGTGCCATGAGGATATGGGGGTTTATGGCTAGATGTTCTAGGTGAAAAAAAGGCAAAGGCAAAAGTCTTGAGCTCTGAGTGTGATTGATATGTGAAACTACAGAAGGATTCCAATACAGTTGGTGACGGTGTGTGGGATAGGTGAGGTTGGTGTGGCAGGAAGGGCAAGAGAAGCTTAGGGAGAGATATCAAAGTGATATAAAGGGGCCATGTTTTATTGGGCCTTGTAAAGATTTTGGCTTTTACTCTGAGTAAATTTGAAGAGAGAAGTGATGTGATCTGAGTTTGGATTGATAATCAGTGAAAAATCTATTCAAAATGAATGAATATAGCTATCCACATTCCTTGGAGAGCACATCAACTGCTCATATTCCTGGCAGATATCTTGTGGACTTACCGGAGACTTTAATTTTGGTCCTACAGAAAGAGAAACAGCTACCCAAGTGGTTGATGCTTGGAGCACTGAAGGGGCAGAAAGCCTGTGCTGCTGCTAGGGAAGAGGGAGAACCAAATTCAGGGCCTCAGAGGAAAACATTTTAAGAAGAGCTTTTTAAATGGTACGGAAACTCCCCCTGCTATGTGTCATTCTCTTGGACCCACAGTTCTTTCTCTTTAGTAGTTTGTTTTGATTTAGTAAATATTTATTATTTAATACTCTCTAAGTGTTTTATAAATATTACTAAAGAATTCTCTTAACAACCTTTGAGGTAGATTCTACTCTTCTAGTTTTTCAAATAGCAAGTTGAGGCACCATTATTTTGGAAGCTCAACAAGGTATGTAGGGGTCATTATAGGTAAATTTCTTCCTGAAAGGGAGGCTGAACAAGATGGTCTTTAAGGTTCTACAATATCAACTGTTCTGTGATTACAAATGTGGCACAATTATACGAGATATTTTCTAGGTGAAATAAAAGCCAAAATATTGCATAAAACATTGCAGCTAGCGTATTAAAACGTGCCTGAAATTCTAATAGGAAACGTTACTTTGAGCCATTATTGAAGCTCTAGTCTTCCTAAAGTCCTGTTATTATGGTTAACGATTAGCTTTTGACCAGTGAATTATGTAAACATTCAACTGTTTTGCCACCTCTCTCATTACTTGGTCCTGCTTGCACACCTGTCATGATCCTTGCTCCAAAACACAGTATAATTATAGGATTCAAGTGCTGCTTTCTGTCCAAACTCTTTAAGGTGCTAAGCTTGGAGCTTTGAAAATGCCACCACCTTCTCTGAAGCAAGGACAGTGTTTCCTAATTGGGGCCTGACTCTTTCAAACAGAATCGTTTGAAAAGGAAGCCCACAAAAAAATAATAAAGGTTTTGACTACGGGTTATAATAAAAATCTCTTAAGAAAATAAAATATCTGAATATATATAGTACTGATTTTTCTGCCCCAAATGCAGACCTCAGTGATTAGTGTTCTGAGAACATAAGGAAGGATGGCCTAATAAAGAAGAAAACTGAAATGTATTACTTTAGTAAATGCCACTCAGAAGTGTGTAAGGAAGGCTGTTATAAGTCTCAAGGGACCAGAATATGAGGAAAGAAATTCAATAATTTAAGTCAGTTTTATTGACAGAATTAAATTTATGACAAAATGACCTGTTCCTGCTTCTGGTCTGTGATTGGCTACTGTTGATATCCTAACGCTTTCGCATTGTCTGGTTTTGGCTCTAAACCTTCTTACTCTCTTTTCAATACCTTTCCTTTTCTCAATTAATAACCATGATTGCTTTGTTATTGAAAGTGGGCAATGCATTGAGGGGATCTGTGATAGAGACTTCTAATTGTCCCCCCAATATCCAATTCTCCTCTTCTTCCTTTCAGCAATTAATTTCCCAGAGTTTTTGAGATCATGTGTTTGCCCTGCTGGTGTCTACTCTTCTGCTTTCTTTGCATCTCAGGGTGACCATGGGACTGTGTTCTAAAGAGTCCTAGTGGGAGTGATGTGTGCTACTTCCAGGTCATACCCTTGAGAGGAGACTGCTTACCTTCTACTGCCTTTCTCTCCTGTCTGCAGAGGGAAAGATAGATGTGGGAGCAGTGAATTAGCTTCAACTTCAAACACGTGGATGAAGAAAGCATGGTAGGCATATCAGCCAGCATTCGGGTAAGAAAATGGAAACCAGTCTAGGTAGCCAAAGCAGAAAGGATGTAATACAGTGAATTAAGTGCTTACAAAATAATCATAAGGGTTGGCAGAATGAAAACCAGAAACCAGAGGAACCAAGGTCAGTTGGCATTAAGGTGAATCATTGTCCCTATGTGGTGGAGGTCAAGCAGCTGCTGCTGCTGTTGTCCCCTCTGCTGTCCCCTTGGCAGCCTCATACCACAAGAGAGTAATGTTTAGAATGTGGCTTCTGATAGAAATTGCTTGAAAGCCACCACTGTATGCATTGTTCTAAGAAGATAGCATTTACCTCTCTTCTACCATCCAAATCTCTAATGAATGCCTTTCACTGGCACAACCAACAGTATATCAGAAACTAGCTGGTAGAGAATCTATAAAGTGTATTCATCTGTTTTCTGGCCACTGTGATAAGGAGGTGAAAACACATTCTAGTTGTTAATAAACAAAATCCTCTACACTAAGGGCCAATGGCAACAAGATAGAGGGAGTCTGGGTCCCAGACCCTGTGGCATTCTCAACCAGTCCAGGACCATACACCAGGAGGTTAGATGAGAAGGAACAGATTGTCACATTTTTAAATCTGCTGCTATTTTGTGTCTTCTGTCACTCATAGCTGAATCTAATATTAATTCAAGTGTTTTTGGAAATGGGATGCTGGAATCAACATTTGGTGTTGGATTAGTATAAGTGGTCAGGTAACAGAACTCACTGTTGATTAGAAGTCTGGTGACCCCTAATTTGTCACTGGAAACATTTGAGAACACCATCCCCAAAGGTCTCTTAGAAGGTGGTCCATATGCCTGGTGAGGATAAGCTTTAAAAAGAAAAAATGGCAAGAATAATTCAAAATGTTAGGTTTTGTTTTTGCTATTGTTATTGCTTTCAACAAAGCTGTAGAAGTGAGATATTATTTAGGGTAGAGTTGCCCAGGCTGCAGGCAGAGATAAAGGTAATATTACTAAGCTGAGCTCAACCATCTCTGCTTCCAGCTGGAATACAAACTGATGAAGAATTTGATAATTAAAAACTTTCAGGGTTGAAATAGCTGACTGATTCTATAACCCCAAACAAGGCAGCAACTTTAGCAGAAGGTAAAGCAATTTCTAAGCCAACCATAATGGCAAAACTAGTGACAAAGATCAGATCGAAAGTACTGCCTTTTCTCTCAAGCCTACAGCGATGAAGTAAGTTGTATTTGCCTTCCCATAAATTCATATATTGAAGCCCTAACCTCAATATATGAAATTATGTTTCATATATTTGGAAATTGGACCTTTAAGGAGTTAATCAAAGTTAAATGAGGTCATAAGGGTAGGACCGTAATCCTATAGAACTGATGTCTTTAAAAGAAGAGGCAAAAATACCAGAGATCTCGCTTTCTCCATGTGTGTGCACAGACGTGAGGATACAGCAATATGGTGACTATCTGTAAGCTTAGAAGAGAGGCCTCATCAGAAACCAACCCTGCTGACACCTGATCCTGAACTTCCAGCCTCCAGAACTGTGAGAAAATAAATTTCTGTTGTTTAAGTCACCAAGTTTACAACATTTTGTTATGACAGCCTGAGAAGACTAATACACTGACTTTTTCAAATGGCCCCAAGGTAATAACCTCATGGTCTGGCAATGGAAGAGAGAGAAATGGGCAGGACTGGAGCCCAGTAATTAAAAACCAGATTCCTTTGGCTTAAAAACTACGCCTAGATAAGATCTGTGGGTCTAGTTATGTGCATTTGGAATTGACTCAAAGTGAATAGTCTTTGAGGGAACTGTAAATGCTGATCTTTGCACATCTCCATCCGAACAAGACTGGACTGCAAAAGCTTATAATTCTTCCATCTCTAATGCAACCCTCAGAAACACTAAGCTGCATCAGCAGGAAGCAGGCTGTGAAATCTACACAGCCACCCTAAAGAGCAAACTCTACTGCCTACTTACATGTGAATATGAGATGTAATAGAGCAGGAAGAAGCTCTCAAAGAGAAGAAATGAGGTCCAAGATACTGGGCAAGGATATTGCCCCCAGAAAGCAAAATGAAACTTGCTAGATTACCTACTCAAAAAAAGGGAGTTTTCATAATTTTTGGTCAGCAGGTTTTGATAATTGTAAAGTACCAGTGATGGCAATGAGCTTCCAATTTTCTGTGTTTTCTAGTGGGGAAAGCCAATTATTGCTTCACCATTGAATATAAAGAAAGGCCAAATAATTTGTACTGTATCTTGTATTTTCTTTCTGAGATGGAGTTCTTACTATGTTGCCCAGGCTGAACTTAAACGCCAGGACTCAAGTGATCCTCCTACCTCAACCTCCTGAGTAGCTAGGATTACAGATGTGAGCCATTCTAGGTTGCCGGGCTGTGAGTTATCATATCCAGACTTGACGCATTATATCACCCAGACATCCTAGACTTTGAGCTGGATGCTGAAGCTGGATAGAACTTTGGCACTGGGTCCCTTGGGAGAGGGGCAGAATAAGTTTTATCTGTGGGAAGAGTAAATCCATGGGTGATGAAAGAGGCAGAGTATGTCAGAGCCTGCTGGTTGATAGTTGCTCCTCCTGTGATAGAGCCCTCAGTTTTTGGCTCAGCACATAACCTAACATGGACTGCATTTTGCAGTTTACTTTGCTATTGAATGACTTTCTAACTCAGGTCTGGCCAGTGGTATTTAAGTAGAAATGTGATGAAACCTTCTTAAAGATAATGTATATATGTGCTTTGTCTCTTCTCTTTCACTTCCTTTATTCTATCATGTATTTGTTAATAACCATTATCTTGAGCTATAAGAGCTCATTTTTTTCCTCATTATGTATCTTTTTTGTTGTTGCTTTCTAAAGAATTATAGAATTGAGAAAAACAGCATGTAAAACTTCAATAATTAGCCTATTGGGAGCATTGTAAAAGTTAGATTTTTCCAAACTTGCAAAGACAGGCATAATTTGGGATTTTCTCCTGCATTCACAAAAGAAAAAGAAATCATTCAAGGTGTTTTCCTATTACCTTTCATTTCAGTTGATACAAGCATCTTAGTTTTATGCATTCTGGAAATGATAGTAAATTTTCAGTCAGTCATACAACTAGTATTTTATAACTTTCTTGTAAATACATGACTTTTATTCCTTGAGAAGGAAGCAAAATAAATGTAGAGGAAGGATTTACTTATAATGCAAAATACTTCATTCAATTGTTTCAATTAAGAAAGAAAGAATTCAGTGTAACTATCTCAACCCCAGTTTATAGTCTTTATTTTTCTCTGGTTTCTTTTTTGCCTTAAGCAATGAAAAGGATTAATTCTGTGTAGTAATTTAAATAGAATTACTTGCTAAAAATCCTCTGCCAAGATCAGTGAAAGGGGATTAGTTTTAAGCTACCCTAATCAGAATATTTTTACGAGGCAGACTATCAAGGAGTAACTGTTAACACTATAGCTACATCCATTTTTATGTCATTTGTAATATATGTTTTCTCTTTAAAGTTACTTAACAGTTATCTAGAGTTCTTGGCCCCAGATTTGAATGGCAAAATATACCACTAACGATATTAAGTTCTTCAATTTGTATGCTAGTATTCTATATTATTATACAGAATATAGTGTCTTTGGGTAAAACCAACTTAGGAATGTTATTAGTAAGTTCCTTTTATATTTCCATATTTCTTCACTGAGCTATTTTGGGGGAGATACTAACAGTCATGATTTGCTTTCTTTCATCCCAGTGCTGACAAAGTAGCCCAAATGCTCCTGCTCATATTTGAAAGTAGCTTTGTGGGTGTATTAACCTTAGTTGTGATAGAATTATTTGAGTTGTACAGAGTTGTATAGAGTTGAGTTGAGACTCAAGTATATTCTAACCAAAGAGGAAAACAGAATAGATAGAAAAAAAGATATTTGGAAGAGGGAGTCAACACATATCTTCAGTATATTTCTGGATTTATCCAGCAATTTCCCAAAGAAAACTCAAAATATCAGAATATGTAGGGTTAAAAATATAGTTATTTGTGGTAGGCGCTCTTGTGTTGCTACTAAGAAATACCTGAGGCTGGGTAAGTTAGCATCTGACCCTGGTGAGGGACTCAGGAAGTTTGCAATCATGGCAGAAGGTTAAGGTGAAGCAAGCATGTCATAGGGCAAGAGAGGGAGCAAGAGAGCCAGGTGGTGGTGGTGGTGGTGGTGGGGGTGGGGTGGGGGGTGGGTAGACTTTTAAACAACCAGGTCTCGCATGAAGTGAGTGAGAACTCACTTATCACCAAGGATATTGTGCTAAATCATTCAAGAGCCACGAGCCAATCATCTCCCACCAGGCCCCACCTCCAACATTGAAGACTACATTTCAGCATAACAATTGGAGGGGACAAACATCCAAACCATATCAATGTTTCTTCTCTTGTCCTTTAGGGTTTACACCTTGAAAACACTAGATTTCTTTTAACATTTCGTGTTCCTCTTCACTACCTATCATATCACAATTGACCCAGGGCTGTCATTTTTTTTTTTTAAATCATTTATACTCAAGTTGAAACAGATCAATGGAGTCATATAAATTATTAGACTCTATGTGTGTATTAGGCTACAGGGGCATGACTGTAAGTCTGTTCAGAAGAGGCCTAGGGGTATATTCAGGCAGGGAAATGTCTAGTCTTGAGAGCTAAAAAAAAATGAATCTACAATTCAGAGGCTGGGCGGCCAGAAGGAGCCATCAACTTCAATACTGCAAATACAAGGCAGGCTCTTATTCTGTGGCAGGTGCTGGATGCTTTTTACCCTACTTTACATTATTTTCTGGGTGTTCTGTAAAAGGACTTTAGAGACTACAGACAAATCCTCTCTGGCTAAGACAAGAATAGAATATTTAGTTACACAGAGATCTTCAGGGCATGCCCTAGCAGCTACTAAAAACAAAGGAGAATATCTGGGCTGAGGAATTTATTTTTGGAATTTGTCTTTTTGCAAATAACGTGTACTAAATGATTTACCTTATTAATCCCAGAATGAATAATATTCTTTCATAACTTGGAATTTTCATTTCCCTATTCTGTATTTTGACAATTTTCTATTCATATGCATAAACATATGAGGCTGAGAGTATTGAAGAAATTGTGTTTCTATAGTATGAATTTGATATATCTTTCTTAGATTGTGGCTTTTCACCAACAGCATATTTCTTATAATAGTGACAGAAAAGACATTCTACCTTTTAGAGCACTTGTGTCTTGCTTGTGGTTTTAATCAGCAGGAAAAGGGGAACCAGGCCTTTAGAAACACATTTCAGTAGAGAAAAGTAAGCTATTATTTATCCAAGGTTCTTTTAATTGATGATTGAGAAGTCAGTTAGACCGATTTCAGCCCCTGGCTGCGCTGTAAGCAGAGCTCATGGCTATGGCTCTGTAATCCTGTTCTCTGGCAATGAGTTAGGAGGAGAGCCCTGGTACACTGAGGTGGTCCACTTAACCTTTAAAGCCTTTCAGTTTCTCATTGATAAAATGAAGGTAATGGTAGAACCTACCTCTTAGTATAATTGAGAGATTGAGTGAATACATCTAAAGTGCTTAAAAGGGTTAATAATACATACTAAGCACTCAAATGTTGTCTATTCTTAAAATCTTACAAGGATCCTGTTCATGGAGTACTATCAGCTTCATTTTATAGACAAGGGGACTGATAAACAAGAAAATTTAAATGACTTATTTAAGCATTACTACTATTAGGTATGGAATCCAGGCCTTTGGTTTTTTGACTCCAATTTTTCCAAATGATCCAGTATCTTAATGGACCCCTTGTTAATTTTAAAACACAGCTAGTATTACTTTGCAAATGCCAATCAATAATTTGTTTTTATATTATACTTTTCTAGTTGCTTATAAACTATTCAACAAAAGCCATTTTTTTTTTTTATAAACAGACTCCCATTTCTTACATTTGTGGTAGTTGAAATAACTACTTTGGAGGCAGTATTTATATTAAAATAAAATACTATGGTTTGTCATAATAATCTCATAAATGCCTCAAGGTTAGCCAGTCAGATTTTAAAAACACAATTGAATTTTGATGCATGTATGAATAAAAATAGCACTATGTGTTACTCAAATTTCTCCTATAAATAAAAAGGAAATTCTGAAGTATGATTGATTTAGTTCCAGACGTTGTCATTTATTTATATCACCTGAGCAATATCAATAAAAAATGACCTAAGCTCTGAGCCTTCACATTTTTGAAACAAGTAAATACACTTACATAATACAGGCACCCAAATAAACAGACTTCCAATTAGTAATCTTATTAGCTGAGCTAGTAAAGGTTTAGGATTTTTTTAAAAAAACTCTTGCTTACATATAAATGAGAAGCCAGTAGGTGACTGTTTGTCACAGTTGGTAAAATGGGACCATCCAGCAGTATCACCGGGCAGCTGACATTTACTGTGATCTCACTGTGCTTTGAATGCAGAAAAAGTCACGAAAGGCATGATTTTTTCTTAAATCAACTCGGAGCAGAATGTAAAGGAAATATTAAAGAATTTCTAAGGCAAGAAATATTTTTGAGATGTTTTGAAAGTGGGTGTCTTGATTTCACATTAAATGAAACAGCAAGTGGAGGTGAAATTAATCAAGGAAAAAGGAAAATGAGGAAGTGAGGGTTTGGACCAGGCTTAGAATAGGAACATCTTCCATGTATGAACTCTATTTTTGTCGATAGATGAAAAGTCTTACTGGAAAGATCTTTTAAAACTGTGATTTGGGAAAGAAACAAATTTTGTAGATATTAGCATTTCTTTATCTGCTTTATGTTTTGTGTTTTTTTTTTAATTTCAACTTTTATTTTTGATACAGGAGTACATGAGCAGATTTCTTACATGGAAATATTTAGTGAAACTGAGGTTTGGAGTACAGATTCCACCACTCTGGTAGTGAGCTAAGCATTGAGTACACATGGACATAAATATGAGAACAATAGATACTGCGGACTACTAGAGAGTGGAGGGAAGGGAGGTGGGTTAAACAACTACCTGACACATACTGTGCTTCATGTTTTATTACATGTAAGAAACTGTGGTTTGTCTTTCCCTTTAGAATGTGACCTACTTGAAGGCAGGGATCATTCCTGGAGCCCCAGCATCGAGCACAGTGCCAAGTACAAATTGAAAACAAATAAATATTTGTAGAATTGGTTGTTAAGTCTCAATCAGCTCAGTTGTACCAGATGTAGTACAAAATAAATTATATGGTGTGCATGCATAAGTTGCGTGTGTGTGTATGTGTGTGTTTGCAGGCACTTTTCTAACAAGTGGCATACTGCAGGTGGTTGTAGGGTCAGAGAACAAAATTCTAGTCATATAAATGATACTTTGGGAATTAAGGAAAACTTGACTTGTGCCCTAATGTTTTATTTCTTCCACTCAATTTCGAAATCCTCACTCAACATTGATGGTGCAGTGGGGGACAAGATGAACTGACAAATATCACTACCTAAATTATGACTGGAGAAAGTCTTGACCTGTATCTTAAAAGACACTTGGGAGAGGAAGAGTGGCCAGTGCAGACTGTGAGGCACAGGTGTTCCCTGCTCCGCGCTGGCAGTAGCCCGTTTCGACAGGCTGCCACATTGGGCACGATCTGAGGCTCCCAGGTGGTCTTCAAGGACAGTCTGCACTGCAGCCAACTCATTCTGCTGAGGTCAAGGAGAGAGCTTGGGCACACAACCAGGGATCCACGGCAGGTAGAAGTGAATTATTAGAGGGCAAGAGTTGGCATTTGGGAAAATGATTCCTGACCAGTGATAAAGAAATGATTAATTCTCTCAGGACAGTTGTGCTGTATTTAATTCTACTTTAAGGTCAGTGGGAACTTTGAATGAATATTAAAGAGAAAAGATTTTATTGCTAACACTTTAATATAATGTTTATTTAAACACTTAGCATATGAACGAATCTCTGCACCTAGAGATATACAATTTCTATGGCAGCTCACTACCAATGTTTTCTTTGAAATCTTAACAAGGACCATGGACAGCTGCCCAGACACAAATTAAGACAGTCATCAAATGGTGACCCCTGCATCTTAGCTTGTGTTGGGTTCTACGACTTCAGGCTCTTGAAAGCCTGTGGGAATTATTAAACCTGGGCCAGACATCCAGCCTGGCCTGGTACAAAAAGAACTTTAGCTCAGAGTTCCAATAAGAATGATGGGGTCACATCATTACCTCCATGCTTACTCTCCTTCCTACCCTGCAATGCCTCCTAATATGCAAGAGCATCCAAATGACCTACTTTGACTTTTAATTGCATCCTCAAAATCTCTGGAACTTGTCTTCTCTCCTTCATCCCCACACAGGTATATACACTTCTAATTCCTTGCCTACCTTCTATGCTTTGTTGTTTGTAAATTTTGTTTTTTGATACACAAACTTCTTTATATCTTTAAGCTCTTCCAAAATTGTACCTCATCTATGCCTCACACAAACGATACTGTGATTTATATTTTTCACATTTTGCTGTCTCTAAAATAAGAACACATATTAAATTCATGCCATTTTACAGTTATGACCGGCAACTTTAAAAAGTTCTTTTTTTTTTTTTTTGAAATGGACTCTTGCTCTGTCACCCAGACTGGAGTGCAGTGGTGTGATCTCAGCTCACTGCAACCTCCACCTCTTGGGTTCAAGCGATTCTCCTGCCTCAGCCTCCAGAATAGTTGGGACTACAGGAGTCCACCACCACACCCAGCTAATTTTTTTGTATTTTTACTAGAGGTGGGATTTTACCACGTTGGCCAGGCTGATCTCGAACTCCTGACCTCAAGTGATTCACCCACCTTGGCCTCCCAAAGTGCTGGGATTATAGGTGTGAGCCACCACACCAAGTCAAAAAGTTCTTAATAGATTTAATATATTTCTGTTTAGTAGAAATAGAAACACATTACTTTATGTATAAAGTAATAGTGTATGTTAGCCCTGAGGGCATGAAATATCAGATGACATATGGTAGTTCTCTTGAAGAAAATCCTATTATTACCTGTTGGAGTGAAGTCCTTTCACTTTTCCACATGGCTCCCAGTGTGCCTTGACTCCTTTCTGATGAGTTCAGTTTCTGCTTTGAGCTCTGTGTAGACCACTACCACCCTAAAGAATTATGGGACGTTGTAAGGATTTACTTATAAATCTGGTCGCAACTGTATACTAAGTATTGATTTACATGTATGAGCCATTTCTTATTGACCCATTTATTGTCTCTTAAATAAAGTGAGGTTTAATAAAATTGGGAGGAACAAAAAAAGTATATTGCAAAAGTCAACCACCTGAGAAATAATATGGCACTGAGTGAAAAATATTCATTCTGATAAATGTTACCAGCAAAAAAACCCCAAAACCAAAAACAGAAACAATCAATGTTATCAGCAGTTGTCCTTATTCCTCATCGTGCCTCTTAGATGAGCACGGTTGAGTAGAAGTGTATCTGTTGCATTTGTCACTATGAATAAAAGTAAAATTAATCTGCATAGTTCTGATAATATCTTTCATATATATTATTGCTTAAATTCCAACAGAAGTCATATAAGAATTTACTTTGTTCATTTATGTTGGTAAGCCTGATGAATTTACTCTTTTGTTTTATGTTTTTTAATTTTGATAATTCTTAAACAGTCTTGGGTTTGCTGAATCACTGTCAGTATATGTTAAGAGGAAGCTTTAGAAGTCAATGCTATAATCCTTTTGGAAGACCTATTAAAATCTATTATGAAATTACACTTTTACTTATCAGGCTCTCTTTTCATCTTCTTTAATGCCCTGCTGAGGTGATTGACACATGAAACTTATTTTAATGAGAATGTTTGTATATGGACCATGAAACAAATTTTTAGATGGATATTTATATGAACCATTATATTTATCAATAGAAATACTGCTATTGTTTAAATGTCCCCTCCAAAACTCACGTTGAAATTTAATTGCCATTGTAACAGTGCTGGGAGGTGGGACTTTTAAGAGGTGATTAATGCTATTATTGTGGAAGCTGGTTAGTTACCAAGAGAGTCTGGACCCTCTTTCTCTTTGTTTTCCTTGCTTACTTCTGCTTTTTGTATTCCACCATGGGATGATCCTAGCCAGGGACTGGCACCATGCTCTTGAACCTCCTAGCCTCCAGAACTATGAGCCAAACAAATCTCTTTTATTTCTGAATTACTCAGTCTGTGGTATTCTGTTATAGCAGCAAAAAGCAGATGAAGACAATTACTTTTATTAGAAAATTTCATACTAATCTGTACGTGGTAAGAATTAGAAAGCTATGTGATTCATAAAAATAATTCCTTGCAAATCAATGAATATTGTATTTGGATTGAGGAATATGTATTCATATTTCTGGCTTTGTTCAAAACAAAATATTTTCTGAAAGAAGAAAGTAAAGAGCACTACTTGTTTTTCAACTACTCATTTAACTCTTGGTGTATAAATGTGTATATATATATGTAGAATATTTGTTAAAAAATATCATTGAAATGTCCATATACCAATTTGGGGAAGCTTAAAACCTTTCTCTGTGATTGGCCAACTTTCCATGTACCATTAAAACCAAAAAATATTATCAATTACGTCAATAATAAATACTTATATTTCTAAAGTATAACATTAAGTTCTGTGTGTTTTTTCCTATATTTTGTTTTTGCAAGTGATGGAAGTGATGGGTTTTCCCATTCTAGGATGTCTGATGTCATCCAGAATGTTGTTGAGCCTTTCCGGTTTTCTACCCTCATCATTCTCTGAGAGTCACATCTCTGGGTCCAGTGATCTGGAAAGTGAGGTATGCAGTATTGATGAGTGAACAGTTTATAATCCCTCAGCAGCCACTCTGGCTTGAACTAAATGGAAACTTTGTGGCATCATATGCTCAGACAAATTTTCACAGAAGTTGGCACGTCTTTCTGACTAGACCCGGTTAAAAGTTGAATTGTACAAGTTAGGAAAAATTTGTTAACACCAGAAAGATGAAAGAGAGTGCTATATTAATTTCCTTGAGGCTCCCGCTGTTATAATTCATGATCCTTTTAAAGTGTAGAATCTGGAGGCTATTTTTGAATGCAGAACATTTTTCTGAATTACTGCTGTGTTTTCAACATTTTATATTTTTAAAAAGTTACCCAGGCTCTTACAATATTTATTTATTATCATTACGTGTCTAATTTTCAGTTGTTCTGTTTTCTTTTGAAATTAAATATATTCTTTATTTAGTACGATTAGGCAGTGCTTCCTTTTTCTTTCAAAGCTTCTTTTCTATCTAGTTCACATGCATGACTATATAGAGATAAATAGTTTTATTTGGTAGGTTTTACGTATCAGGTTTATATCCAAGCCAGCTTGAAATGATCAAAATGTGTTATTGACTGATGGTTGTTTCAGTGCCTTACAAGAAAATTGATAAACTCAGACCAGCTCTTACTTTAATGGTATGTAGAGTGACAAAGCAAAAATATTGAAATGTTGGTTTCAGTTTGATGTCTTGAAAGGAAGAACATTGTAATGACTTTCTGTTTCGCTTCTCATATGGAGACGGGATCCATTCAGGTCAGGGCTTCAGGCTGGTTCACAGGGAACTCCAAGGTCACCTCATGGCTTGAGTCAGTGAAAATATGAATTAACTCTTTATTTCAGTCACTGGAGAAAAAAGAAATAATTGAAAACTTTCTTAGTCCCGCACGAGTATATATATATATATATACACACACACACACATATATACACACACACATGTGTGTGTGTGTGAGAGACAGAGACAGAGAAAGAGAGACACCCAGAGACAGAGAGAGATACAGAGAGACATACAGAGAGAAGAGACAGAGAGAGCAGAGACAGAGAGACAGACAGAGTCTGACTCTGTCACCCAGGCTGGAGTGCAATGGCATGGTCTTGGCTCCTGCAACCTCCACCTCCTGGGTTCAAGCAATTTTGTGCCTAAGCCTCCCAAGAAGCTGGGATTACAGCTGTGTGCCACCATGCCTGGCTAATGTTTTTGTATTTTTAGTAGAGATGGGGTTTCACCATGTTGTTCAGGCTGGTCTCAAATTCCTGGCCTCCAGGAATCCACCCGCCTTGGCCTCCCAAAGTGCTGAGATTATAGGCATGAGCCACCACTTTTGGGCATCCCACCAGTATTTATTCTCAGAAGGAAATAGTCACACTTGTCAGCTCATGTTTACCTGGTCACCCTCAGAAACTCATATTCTAGTTTTTATCCATTGGATCACTTTCATATTGCTTCCCCTAATTTGTACTGCCTGTTTCTGTCCCCTCCAAATTCACATGTTGAAGCTCTAGGCTTTAGTGTGATGTTATATGGAGGAGAGGCTTTGGGGATAATTAGGTTTTAATTAAGTCATGAGGGTGGGATCCTCCTGATAGGATTAACGCTCTTAAAAGAATAAGAAGAGAAGGAGAACTGTCTGCCAGCCAGGAAGACCTTCACCAGGAACGACATCTTCCAGCACCCAGGCTATGGAACTTCTCAGCCCCAAGAGCTGTGAGAAATAAATTTCTGGTGTTTAATACACCTAGTTCTTTGGTATTTTGTCGTAGCAGCCCCAGCAGACTAAGACAATGTTGACATCTATTGTCCCCTGAGAAGCACCCCACATTCTTGATTGTGTTTTTTCGTCCTCAATGCTTTTAAATAGCCGGATTAGCACAGATCTTACATTATTAACCCATTAGACATTCAATCCAGTAGACTGCATAGTATTTGGCACTGACGTCTTACTCATTTTAAACATATTTTATACTTCTAAAGATTTTTAAATGTGGGAAACATACCAAATTTTATATATTTTTTCTTCCCAGGGCAGTAAAATAGAAAATGGTGTGTATTATTGCCTCAGCTGGCACTTTTTACAAAGGGGATTTTAATTGTCTGGAGGAGATTTTTTTTCAATTTAAGGAATAAAATCTCAATGCTATTTTAAATGATGTAAAAAATCTGAACATGATTTTCAAAAAGCTGTTTATTTCTTGGTACTGACTTAAAAATAATGAAATTCTGGGTTGAAAGTTCTTTTCTTTAAGGATGTTGAATATTGGCCCCCACTCTCTTCTGGCTTGTAGGGTTTCTGCTGAGAGATCTGCTGTGAGTCTGATGGGCTTCCCTTTGTGGGTAACCCGACCTTCTCTCTGGCTGCCCCTTAGTATTTTCTCCTTCATTTCAACCCTGGTGAATCTGACGATTATGTGCCTTGGTCTGTCGAGGGGAAAAGGGGAGGGATAGTGGGGGGGTGGGGAGTTGGGGAGGGATAGCATGGGAGAAATGCCAGATATAGGTGATGGGGAGGAAGGCAGCAAATCACACTGCCCATGTGTGTACCTATGCAACAATCTTCCCATGTTCTTCACATGTACCCCAAACCTAAAATGCAATAAAAAACAAACAAAACAAACAAACAAAAAAACATTAAAAAATAAAGGTGAGGTGTCTTAGTCCCATTAACATATATTTGAAAGAGATGTGCAGATTTAGATTTAAGTCTACTGACATTGATGCTCTAGGAAGAAAAAAATGGATCCTTATCTCTCCTCATGTGTGTAGCGAGGTAGGCCCTGAAATCTCAAACTAAGATAACAACAGAAATCCCAGTCTTCAAGCACACTTTGATCTTTGCCCTCAGCAGTGCTGAACTTCACTATTGCCTCACGTGAAGAAACAAGAAAAAGAAAAGTAAGGGAAATAGCTTAATACAAAAGTTAATTTATATTAAATCATTTGCCACTTTGCTGGTCTTTTGCAACCTAAATTTTACATCCTCCATGTGTTTTCTTTATGCATTTAAATGAAAAAATAAAAACTTGATTTGTAAAGCAAAGAAATAATGACAGCAAACAGGATTTTTTTTATTTGTTCTTTGGTGTGAATTGGCGTAGGCATTATGATGAAGTTAAAACACAGAGGTTAATTGAAAAATGAGATAAACAAAGCCCCTTGAAGGTCTCTGAATAATTTCGCCTGGCAGCATTGACAGTCTACAACCATCAGGCACTAAAACCTACTCCAAACTGCTGGAGATTAAAAAAAAAAAAAAAAAAAAAAAAAAGCTAAAGTTAATTGTCTTTCTGTTCCTTCTACCTCATTTCAGCCCAATTATAACCGGGAAAAGTCATTCTGTCTAATTTGCATTAATGTACCTCCATGGAAAAATAGCTTAGACAGTGAATTCAATTTTTTAAAAATATTATGGACATATTTAAAATACCTACCACAATTCCCAAATGTAAAATTGCTTGTGAAATTTCTGGATGACAGTTCTCAAATTCTCCTAAGATGCCTTTAAATTATAGGTGTTAATAAAAATAGTTAACATCCTGAGGGATTATTAAATGCCAGAGCTTACCTTAAGGGCTAGGTGGGGATGGCTTCATTTAATCCTCACAACAGCTCCTTGCTGTGGACCTTTTTACTATCCCCCACTTCACAGATGAGTAGGCAGAGGTTTACAGAGGTTAAGTAGCATGCTCAAGGTCATGTAGCTAGGGAGTAGCAAGGCTGAGATTTTAACCTACAATTGAGCCTGACTTCAAATTCCTCTATATTAGTGTAGATTGATGATACTTTATCATTATTTCACTTACTTTGATTTCAATTTCGTAGATAAGTATCAATTAAACTACCATTTCTTGAAGACAATATGAAGAGAGAAAAACTACCAGTACAGTGTGATATTATTAGTTCATTTACTCAGCGTTCTTTCATGGCAACTTTACTAGGAAGTTCATGTCCTCATTTCTATTATTAAATGGGGAAATGTATTTAGGCTACTCCTGTTCAACAGCAAAACAGCTGCAAATCTGAAGAATGTTAGCCATTTTGTCTCTAGTGTAAAATCAAGCTAAGAGGTGTCAGTATTTTCAAGGAATATTTTTTGTTTTAATATTCATGCAACAGATATGATCACAGTTAGAAAATTAGGTGTCTCCAGATATGCCTGATGTGTTGTTTTTTTCTTGGGATGGTATGGAAATATTATTTTTATTCCTGTTAATTGACAGAGTTGGAGCAGAAGCAGAATCCATTCAAAAACATTTATGTTAATAGGTGCACTTATCCACAGAGGCCTTTATTTTCAAAGTGCTAGGCTCATAGCCCCCTTTTGTGCCTGTTTCTGGTGCTAACGTGTTCATAATGATGAGGAGCATCTGGCTGCAAACTATTGTGTCTCATTAAAAGGACATGTCTCTGAAGCTTTTGGGAATTCTTTGTGTTGAACAATGCAGACTGAGCATTTTGCCCTTTTCATAATTTGTAAATGTGTCTTCTTGTTACTGCTTCTAGCCTAAGGTGCACGCTTGCTTGTTGCGCAGCTTCAGAGCATCTAAACATGAGGTCAGAATGAAATCACTGACTGCATGCCCTTCTTTTGTTTGGCTGACATTTTGGTTTCTCTGCCTTTTCTGTTTTCTGTCATCAGTAAATACTATATAATAGGGATAAATACGGTAATGATCTAAATCAACAATCACTCGGGGTGATTTTGAATATTTTGCATATTTAAATTCATTTTTATAATGGTGACTTCTTGACTCATGGCAGGCTAACTCAAGAAATGGAAAACTGAACTGGGAGTTCAGATTCCGGTTTGAGTTGCAAATCTTCCCAGGCATTAACTTCCTCATCACTGAAAGGAGAATTATTTCCCAGTTGCTTCCACGGGGCTCTTATGAGCTGCCATCCAGGCACTAGGGGGAGTTTGGCTTACTAAATCAGTCTTTGCAATCATTAGAAAAATTTCTATTCAGCCTATAAGGTATGCATTACCTTTGGCCACATGTAACTATACCACCTTGTCCTCCTAGATTTTGACCTTCTCTGCCAGCCTCCTAGATGAAAAGAATAGTGAAATCTGCCTAAATGAAGCATACTGTCTTTCCCCCACAAACATAAGAGAGAGGGATAAGAGAGCATATACTTGTTCCTTGTAGAGCCATTGGATTTGGTTCCAGGAACCTCTATTTATTTTTGCCCTTGGGCGTGAGGATGGGGACCATTTTTCATTTCTGTTGCTCCTTGAGAAGGAAAACCTTCAAATCAGAAGAGTTAGTATGACTCCTTCATTAAGAAGAGAAAAACAAATTACTTAGTGTTGAAAACAGTACATTGCAGTTAAAAACAGTGGGAGGGAATGGAAATGTATTTTTATTCATGATAAATGCAAATTAAATCTCAACCTATGATAGCTGTAGTAGCTGATTTTCAGAGCAAGGAGTTTCCAATAAGAAAAGCAGTGCTAGATATAAAAGGGCAGATAGTAGAAGTGGAAACATAATTTTCTATGTAAAACACATATCAATCCCTAGGATACAGTTATTACAGTTTTTGTTTTGTTGTTTTTTAGCCATGTCTTGCGGCTGCCATGATGGTTTTCCTTGCACATATTTGTGAGTGTATACATAATTCTGTACACATAGTTGTACATATAATTGCACACTTAATTGTGAATTTGTTACACAATAATTTATATACATTCTTGTACACATAATTGCACACATAATTGTGAGTTTGTTAGGATGAAATAAGAAAAGTGCTTTTCCTTCTGAGAGAAATTCCATGCATGAAAAGAGTCTTAAGGGATTTGTTAGGAGATGATACAAACTGGAAGGGAGGGGGGTATAAGAGAGATCAGAAAAAATAGTTGGGACCGCCTAGAGATTGGCATGACAGGAACAAAGTATGGTGCTGAACAGTGACGAATGAATTGGCTGAGGAGGGGTTCTTTGGGAAAGGTCAGAAAAGGATTCATATTATTTTAAATGCAAAATACTTGTCTGAATCTCTCTAAACACTGAGCCTCAACTTGCTCTTCTTGTGTTAGGTTACTTTATTTACTCTACTTTTCTGTTTCTCATTCTTCTGTCTTTTCTTTAAGCGAGTTATATTTGGCTCCCTTATATGTGAAATAGAGAAATGTTAGTTCTCTGAACTAACCAACCAGCCTCATCTAAAAATGTGTTGTTCATTTCCTATCACGATTTCTTTAAAAACGATGTGTTTATTAAAGTAGTTACTGGTTATCTTAGCTCTTTATTTTAAAAGGTGGTAAGTAGGCCGGGTGAGGTGGCTCATGCCTGTAATCCCAGCACTTTGGGAAGGCGAGATGGAAGGATCATGTGAACCCACGGGTTCAAGCCCAACCTGGGCAACATAGCAAGACCGTGTCTCCCCTCCACCCCTTCAAAAAAAAGGGTGGTAAGTCACTTAGAGCATGCTGTGTGTAAATTTCTGAATCTCCATTTATCCTTTGTTTATGCATCCTGCCTTTATGAGAATATACATCTCCCCCAGAAAAGGTGCTTCCTAGAATTTGAAATAAGCCATGGCCATTACATATGTTGAAACTCTGTGTTTACTAAAAATTAAAATATGAAGTAATGTAGAAATAGAGATTCCAAAATGGTGGTGAAGTTTAAATGTTTATTTTAAACAAATTAACACTTCAAAATATAATGCAATGTAATTGCATCATTCAAATGATAATTATAGAATTTATGAAGATGCACAGGTGTTGGCATAGTATATGTAGGTTGTGTGGTTGAAGATTGGATACAAGTTTAAATCCTTTCGTGAGTATCTCTGTGATTGTCCATATAGCCTCATTCAGAGACATGGTTGAAGTCTAAAGTTGAGCCCCTTTGTGTGATGTCCAGGGCCAAATGGTGCTTGTTATCTATGAGTTTGGTCCTACCTGGGACAAATCAGAGGGCTTTGCAAGAAGAACAAAGCTTGATTAGGATTTTGAAGTTTTATTTAGGAAAGAGGGAAGAGTGTTAGGTCTCACATAGTCAGCAATGGTGGCAGGAAGGCCTTACTTTGGGGGGAACCTCAGTAGCCAACGCTCAGCAAAGACATGTAGTCTCTACTGTGTGTGGCTGTGGGTGGCAAATGGGAAGCAAAAGCAAGCTAATGGCACATTTACTTACAAAGCAGTATTGAATCAGTCAAAATACCCTAATTCAAATCCACTGGTAGTCGACCCAGTTTATCTATCTGAACTTCAATTTTGTAATCTGTATAGAGGAAATAGTAATTTCTATCCTTTCTAACTCTTGGGGAGGCTTGTTCTGAGAAAAAACATGAAACAGTGTATCTGAAACTGTGTTGTAAATACAATGTCGTGTGTGTGTGTGTGTGTGTGTGTGTGTATATGTGCTCTCAAATGGATGAATAGCAGTTCAAAAATCAGATAACACCCTTATAATCTCAAGGCAAAGAAAGGCAGTGTATCTACAGCCTGTGATCTTTTACTAGGAGGGCTGACAGTAAATAATTGAAGACTTAAAAAAGTAAAACCTAGTCCTCTTCTGCCCCCTCTTTTCTTTGCTTCAATGAGAGCTTTGTAGAATATAGCAGGACCTCATCTGAAAGAACATGCAAGGACACTTAAATAGGAATATAATGCTTTAAAAATGAAACATGAAAACTAGCTTCCTTTGCCAACTAAATCCTAAATTTATTGCCTTGTGCTTCTTCTATTAGCATTGATAATTAAAGCAGTATAAAGAATGTCTTGCATTTGATGTTAATAGCGTCATGCTGGCTGCTGCGGGACCCTGGGCCTGATCTTTATCCCCTCTGCAGGTAAATCTTTGAGCTCACCTTTAAAAAGCACATTAAACATTCTGGAAGAGAATCTTTAAACTTGTGGGTTCTCCAGTGATCTCTTAAGTATCAGAAGCTCAGATTAGAGGATGACATCTTATAATCTTCTGACCACTGCCTGACCTACGTTAGCAATAGAATGTTATAAATAGCCTTAGGACTTGGATACTACATTTCTTATTTTTCCTTTGGGATCCACTGAGGCCATAAAGAAAAATATCAGTATGCCAGAACTATGAAGTACCATGCTTATTAAAAATAGTGGCAATAAACTTTATTTTTGTAATATTTTATCTAATTAGCATATGACCAAAATGTCACCATTTAAAAGATGGTAAATAAGATATATATTTAGATTTCTACTTTCTCACTATTTAATTTATCATTATTTTAATTCATGGAAATATATAATGTGTATTTAATAAATATTAAAATTAAATAGTTAATTAAAATATTAATTTTAATATTTAATAAATACACATTATATATTTCTATGATACCTTGCAGATTCTGTTTATTTACATTATGGTTAAACTCTCGACTTTATTCAATTTTTCCACTAATGTCCTTTTTTCTGATTCAAGGTCCCATCCAGGACACCACATTACATTTAGTCATAGGGTTCCTCAGTCTCCTCTGGTCTGACAGTTCTTTCGTTGCTGATCATGACCTTGACAGTTTTGAGGAGTATTCGTCCGGTATTTAGTAGTATTGACCTCAGTTTGGTCTTTCTAATATTCTTATCATGATTAGACTAGGGTTATGACATCCTTCAACTTACTTTTTTCAGCTTAATTCTATCACCTCTTTTCTGCCAAACCAATTTTCTGTGATAACTGTTATCTCCTGTATTGATTTTCTATAGCCAATCACAATTACCACAAAATTAGTGGCTTAAAATAGCAGATCTTTGTCACTGCCAGTTCTGTAGTTTAGAAGTCCAGGTTAGGGTTAATTGGGTTCTCTTTTGCTCAGGGTCTCATAAGCTAAAACCAGGTCATTGGCTGGTCTATGTCCTGGAGGCTCTGGGGGAAGAATCCACTTTCATACTCGTTCAGGTGTTGGAAGAATTTAGTTCTTTGCAGCTGTAGCCTCCATGTGGATCCCACTGTCTTCAAGGCCAACAATGCGACATCTCCCTTGTGTTGAAATTCATTCCACACTTCAATCTCTCTCAGACATCTCTTTCATCAGGAAAGGCCCAGTCACTTTTAAGGGACCATCCTATTAGATCATATCCCTTTCTTACAGACAATCGTGCCACGTAATCTCATTTAATCGTGGGAGAGACCATATCATATTTACAGTTTGGCCACACTCAGAGGCTTGTATACAGGACTTGTACAACAGGGGGCAGAAATCTTTGGGCCATCTTAGAATTCTGTCTACAACATCCACCGCACATAATCCTCAGTACTGGCAAGTTGGATCCTCAGTACTGGAAAACTGGATTGAGAGTATTTTGTTTAGGTGTTTCACGTGCCAGGAACTTGGTAGTATTATCCTAAACCCCTATGCACTTACCACAAAGATAGCCAGCTCCTTGCTTCTGGCCCTATTGAACAAGTCTGAGAATTGGCACAGGTTTTCTACATCCTATAATTAAAATAAAGGTTTTTTTTTTCTTCCTTTGCTCTTTCAATCCTTTGCAGGCAGTATTCGGGGCTTTGAAATTATTTTATTGATTTTTAAATTTTTTATTTTTCTTTTGAGACGAGTCTCTCTCTGTTGCCCAGGCTGGAGGGCAGTGGCCCGATCTCGGCTCACTGTAATCTCCGCCTGGGATTACAGGCATGAGCCACCGCGCCCAGCCCGATTTTTTTATTTTTAATAAAAAAAATCAAACCAAATGGAAATGACCAGCAGGGCTCAGTATTTTAAGTTGAATTTCACTTGACAAACTCCCTCATTAGATAAGCAAATCTTATTTAATTAACCAGAGAAACTATGATTCTGAATTTATTTACACTACATTGATATGATTTGGCTGTGTCCCCACCTGAATCTCATCTTGAATTGTAGGCCCATAATTCCCACGTGTTGTGGGAGGGAAATAATTGAATCACGGGGGAGGTTTCCTGCATGCTGTTCTCGTGGTAGTGAATAAGTCACACCTGGTTTTAAAAGGGGTTTCCACCTTCGCTTCTTTCTCTTTCTCTCTGGTCACCGCCACGTAAGAAGTGCATTTTGCCTTCGGCCATGATTGTGAGGCCTTCCAGACGCGCGGAATGGTGAGTCCATTAAATCTATTTTTCTGCTGGGCGCTGTGGCTCACGCCTGTAATCCCAGCATTTTGGGAGGCCGAGGCGGGCAGATCACCTGAGGTCGGGAGTTCCAGACCAGCCTGACCAACATGGAGAAACGCCACCTCTACTAAAAATACAAAATTCGCCTGGTGTAGTGGCTTGCGCCTATAATCCCAGCTACTCGGGAAGGCTGAGGCAGGAGAATTGCTTGAACTCTGGAGGCGGAGGTTGCAGTGAGCCAAAATTGCACCATTGCACTCCAGCCTGGGCAGCAAGAGTGGAAACTGAGTCTCAAAAAAAAAAAAAGAAAAAAGAAAACAAACCTGTTTTTCTTCCCCGTCTTGGGTATGTCTTAATTAGTAGCCTGAAAACGGACTAATACATATATAGTGCTTTGAGGTGTATTTTGTTAGTTTTAAATACTTATCAACTAATCAAAACAAAAAGAAAAGAGCACATCTTTCTCTGGGAACAAATGCCAGCTGATATTGGTGCCACTCCCGAAAAATACTTACCAGATGGAGAGCTAAGACTTATTGTGAATATAAACAGTACTGAAATCAAAAGCACAATTCAAAAAAGAAAGGTTTTAGGGGCTAAAAGCAAGGGGTAACTTTGTGATATGAGCGTGGAGGCTGTGAGACTTACGTGGCAGTTTCCCCTCCTGTGCTCCATGCTTTGGTTTAAGGGCTCCAGAAAGTGCAGACACAGCTGTCAGAAGCAAACCTCGGGCCACTAGGCAGCTACCTTGCTATTACCTTTTACAAAGGATCTCAGGCTGAATGATATAAAGAGGTCTTTTTTTTTCATTCACCAGTTATTTTGTTTTTTTAATTCGGGAAAGAATTTAATATATTCTCTATTGTTAAGTGTACCAGATGCTGGAATTCTGAAACAACAGTATGCTTCAGCATAATAGCATTTTCTATGTATTTCTATTCATGATGCTTGTTCCTCTGATTTACCTGGAATCAATGAATCTTTCCTGAACCTAGCTAGGCCCAACAGCTTAAGTGGGCTGGAAGGCCAACGAGGCTCGAAACTCAGAGGAGGCTGGGCCCTCTGGCTCAGCCTGTAATCCCAGCACTTTGGGAGGCCCAGGCAGGAGAATCTTTTGAGGCTCAGGAGTATGAGACCAGCTGGGGCAATATAGTGAGACTCTGTATCTAAGCTGGGCAAGGCAGCTGTCTGCATAATGGGCATCTAAATCCCATCTCTCGTGTGAGAGTCACTTGTGAATTCTTGAGACAGTCAGTTGGAGCCTCATCACTCCACTTAGTGTGATTCAAGCCAGCCCTACCCAAAACTCTATTTCATAGGGCATGTCAACAACTCAGGTACATAACAAACTCATCCAGTCCTGGGAAGGAGATGCCCCCCACTTGGTTTGAAGGGAGAGGTGAAAACTACCCTCTTCCTAGTCTGAAAATTCCTTAGTTCCACAAATTTCTCTACAGTAGTTTCCACAACTCTCTAGAGTGGAGAGAGAGGTGCGTTGAGTGTGTGAGTGATGGCCAGGAGTAGCACAGCCAGTTTGTCTTGGTTCCTCTTGAGTCCTAGAGGGAAGTTCTGGCCCTTAATTGCTTGTAGATCCTTTAAAAAGGTGGGATATCATGACTTGTTTTCCTCCAACTTTGAATGCAGCTTGTAGAGCTGCCAGATAAAATGAATGTGCAGTTAAATTTGAATTTAAGATAAGGGGAAATTTTTAAGATAAGTATGTCCTAAATATTGCATGTGGCACACTTATACTAGAGAGTTTATAGCTAGTTATCTATAATTGAAATTAAACTGGACATCCTCTATTTTTATTTGTCGCATTTGGCAACCCTAGATGCAAACTGGCAATCTAAAACAGCAGGAAAATCCCACTCTGTATTTGATTACATTCTATGTGTCAGGCCTTATGTATGCTAGGCATTTTACGTAGATTATGAATTGTTTTTCCAGGTAGACATTATTAGCTTCTTTATTATATAAGGAAAATCACTGAAGCTCAGAGAATGTTAACTCATTGCTCAGGATCACTCACAAACACACAACCAGTTAGGCCAGAGGGAGGATTTGAGTCTGGGTTCACTGGCTCTAGCATCTGATCTTTATACTTTATCACACATTACTACTATGTTTCTCTTCCTCTCCTCAGTCCCAGGAATCCCACACATATTCAAGACACCTCTCACTCCCACTGGCCACTTTCCCCCTACTTGGTTTCATTTTGCTCCTGCCATTGATACAAGACTGGAATGTATTCCCACTTCCTTTCAGAAGTTAACCTTGATTAAGGGTATAAGTGGATAACACTTATTGCTTAATAGCTACAGTTCCTTTCTCATTTTTTATCCTGATAAATTGATTGGCCTTGAAAGCCGCCGTCTCTTTTTTTTTCCCTTGATCATAAAATAAGTCCTATACAAGTTGCCCCTTATTTTCTCACTATATACTCAAGGGCAAAGGGGTCTAAAAGGAAAGAACTCTCAGAAAACGGAAGGAGAGGCTTGGCCACCACATCTAAAAATGCCTCCAGGTTCTTCCTGGCTTTCTTCTTGCTTAATGTCCCTGCCCCTGTGATGCCTTCACCTAAACTTAGGGAGAAGGAGGAATGACACTGGCATTCTACTTTCATCTCTAGTTGATTCACTGAGATAAATCTCTAAATTCCAGGCTATTTAGCATTTCTACAATGGTTCCTTTCTTGCTTTCCTTCACTGCTCATCTGTGCTGCTTACCAGGGATACTTCTTGGGAAGGAATGGCTGAGTGAATGGTACATGTAAGCTGCGATATGATTGATGGGAAAATAACAAGAGTACAGTTTAAGCCCTCAGCAGGCAAATATAAACAGAATGATTGAAAGAGAAATTAAAATAATCTAATGAGGAAGCATATAAGAAGAATGTAACTGAAAGAGCAAAAGAATGAGGAGGAAAGGAGATTTACAGCAAAATTTAGTAAAGGCAGATCTACTAAAGATTTACTTCTATTACCTATTTTAAATCAGTGTCAGAACATAATTGAACATGTGCTATACAGTAATTTATTGGTATTCTCACCACTTTTTCTTAAGTTGTCTGCAGACAGTTGAGGAAAGACTTGCTGTCTTTTGGTAAGTATGAGATGGGTCAGTGCTTCTAGGTGTACTGCAAAGGTTAGTTATGGATTAATACAATATTTATGAGACCATTTTTAAAGGAGGCATGGAAATATATTGCAGCATGGCCTATCATATGTTATAATATGCTGAACATTATGAAAATGGTGCTTCGTTTTAATCCGCTATCAGGAAGACATGTGATATGTCTTGAATCTTTGGCCATCTTTATGAAGCAATTTAAGGTAACAATGGAGAGTCTTTTATTTTTAAATTTTGGAGTCAGATACACCAAGGAGGTGCTGTAATAGAATGTCACACTAGCTCTATGATGTTGGTTAAGTTACTCTTCTAAGATTGTTTTCTCATCCATAAAATACAGATAATAACAAATGTCTATCTAACTTGTAAAAATTAAATGAGATAATGCATATAAAGCATTAACACAGTGGCTCCCACGTTGGAATAGCTCGATGGGGAGGATACCATCACCATCATGATTATGTTGATCAACGGCACATTTGGGTCATGGGTAGTTTGAGTATGTCCTTCCTAATAAGGGAATGCAGACGATGCAGTCCGTTTCATTATTTGTGTCATTGTTCAAGAAAACACTAGCATGCTATGAGAACTACTTTAAAAATTTGTGTTTAAACTCATACGCGATAAAAGTCACAAAAGTGGAAGTCTGCAGTCTCACAGGAAAAGTTGATTAAGGAGTGAGGGTATCTGCATTTTCATTCTGGTTTGCTGCCTGCTGCTTTGTGACTTTGCAAAGACATTTTATCTACCCCAAACTTAAAATTTCTATCTGTAAGATGGAATAATTGGAGGAAATAATTTCAGAAGTCTACTCTAAAAGTTTTATTTTAGCCATGGTTATTTATATTCAGGACCAACCGCTAGAATGTACTTCCTTCAGAGTTAGGAATAGTCAACACACAGATAAAAAAAAACTCCACTGTTCGTTTCTTTAGCTGTTTCAAATTCAGTGTCTGAAGTCTCTCAAAAAGCAATCATGGTGGAAAAAAAGTCCAAAATAAGGATTTGTTTATATTTTTAAGAAAAACTAATTTTTGTTTTTTTTGAAAGTTATTTATGTGTATTACATAAAACACAGAAAACAGAGAAATCTATCAAGAAAAATAAAAATCACCCATTAATGACGCTCTCTTGTTAAGCTCCTCCCTCTTCCCCAGGGTAATCATTTTCACATGAAAGCATGAATTTCTTAGAATTTTAAATATATATGAAACATTAAAAAATTCATATTTAATATTTGCCTTTTCACTTATATTCTGTACATTTAATGAACTCATAAAGCATAGATGATATCATTGTACTGAATAGCTGCAAAGTATTCACTTATAAAAATGGATTAATTTATTTACCAAATTTGAAACAATGAACATTTAATATTGCTTGCAATACTTCATTATTGTAAGCAAGACTTTTTGGATATTTGTTGCTTAATATGCTCACATGTGTGTCTGATAAATTTGTAGAGATTGCATTTCTGGTAAAAGGAATATGCACATTTCAATTTTTATATATATTACTAGATTCCTCCCAGCCCCCCCAGGAAGCTTGCCTGTATAGATATACTCCTATCTATGTATTAAAGTGTCTATTTCTGCATACTAAGCATTGGGCATTATCATTCTTTTAAATCTTTGCCAAGGTGGTAGGTACGTGAAAAAATGCTATCTCATTGGTCTTTTAATTTATAATTTTATTCTTTATTACTAATAAAGTTTGATGTATCTTAGTGTGCTTATTAGCCAAAATGGTGTGTTTATTTCTTTTTTTAAAAATTTTAAGAGCTCATTCTTTCATAAGTCTATAAACGTTTTAAATTTAGTTTAAGAAATTTAGGCAAAGTTGAAGAATTTTATGTGTAAAATCTACTGACTACTTTCATGGCTTGTGATTTTGATATCCTGTTTAGAAAATCCTTCCCCAGTCAAATATAAAATTATCCATCAAAATTTCCTTATATAATTTATTAGATTTAACTCTTTAACCATTTGGAATTTATTGTGGTTTCTATAAAATGCTTGCAGTTCTTTTTAATCACTTTTATCTAGACTCCTTGGGTTCTATAGTTGCCTACATATGGTTGAAGAAGACCTGAATCAATTAAAAACCAATAATAAGATACAGTGAGTAACACTTCAAATGCTCACCTGACAGCCAGACAAGTCCTTGTTCCCTCCTGGCTAGCCGCTTCACATCACAAGGGGGAGCTTTCGTGCTTTAGTAAATACATCTTATGTTATCCAGGCCACTCCTTTCATTTGTAGCTTTTGTCCAACCTGGATTTATTTTTCTCTTGATCAAGCAAAAGCAGTGTGTTGAGGTGGTCAGGAAAAAAAAAATCTGAAAAAATGGAGCTACACAGGATAAAAATCCTAAATGTTAATCTGCATTAAAAATATTTTCCTTTGTGCATAGGAAAGAAATTTAAAATTTTCTTTCATTATTCTCTCATTTCCTAAACAATTATTGTAATGTAATTCCTTAACAATGGAATTCAGATCCATATTTAAAATTAAGGGCTTGAATGAAAAGTAAAATTAGGTATCATATATTAATGGGGATTTTTTTTCTGTACTCGTGTTGAAAGCCAATATGTGCCAAAGATCATATAGTGGACATTAGCAAGGATTTCTCCCCACTTTGTATTATTTATCAATTGGTCAAATTGTTCAAGTAGATAAATATGTTTCAGTTTACTTCCCACCTCTTTGTCTCACTCCTTTGAGGAACTTTGTTATCTACACATTTGAGTTCTAAGGTGAGTAGCAAGGGTAATCCTATTTGTGGCTAATTATCAGTACATTTGCATTTTTCTAATTTATTTTTTCAGTACAATTCAGAATTCTGTAGCATTGTATCTCGAGTGGAGGCCACTTGCATGTGTCTGTCATTGGTACTTAACACCACAAGAAATGGGTGCTGTCAAATAGTTTCATCCTCTGGCTGTGAGCATGTGCATTTATGAATGTTTGGATGATAGAGTGGAAATGCGAAGTCCTCTTAAAAGAGGGTAAAAAGGCTCCCCAGCTACTCTTAGAGCACATATCCAAGGCTAAACATAATGGCCTTGTCATCACAATTTCCCACATTCCCTTTTTTGTGGTTTCAACCTTCTACTTTATTTATTACCAGAAGGCCTTATCTCTATAGCCTGCTGCTACAGACTGCTAGGCCAGGATGTAGTGAAAGCACAAAGTAATGAAACGGGGATGATCATAAAATAGAGAGGAAATGGCCACAGCCTCTGTCTGTGGTACAGCTGCCCAGATTTTGTAACCTGAGCCACACCATGCTAAAGAAACATAATGTTGCACAGTGCTGATGAGGCTTCCATTCCTGTTACATTTGGTATCATCAGAAGGCCTTAGACTTTGTGAATGTCAAGTCTTTTCACAAACTTTCAGGAGAATTGTCAGCCAAAGGAAGGGGAAAGAAGACAGCTAGAGGACCTCAAATGCTAAGATGCCATTTAAAGGGCAAACAGCATCTCAAGTGAAGAAGTGTCATGCAGGTGAAATACTTGAGGGGTTCAAGGTAGAGGACAGTGAAGCGGAGAAGCAATGAATACTGCTTGACGATGTGGTGTTTCATGACTTTTTTCTTCCCTATGCAGCCCTTAGCAAAGTGATCAAACCAGAGCCGCGTGCTCCCTGATGGGTGACTGACAGGTGGTTAACTGCAGCAATTTGGATGACAGCTGAGTTAGTGTTTTCCAAAAGTTGGTCCAGGTCTGGCCAAACCCTGTGTGTGTCATAGTTAGTGCCAGGGCACCTGGGGGAGGTTTGTGTCCGTTCTTCGTTCCCCAGGTGGAGCACGAGGGGAAGTGATAAAGAAGAATTTGACTCATCAACCCAGATGCTATACACAACCATCTCCAAAACATCACATCTTTATAAGGCAACTTTAAGATTTCTATAACAATCATAGAGCAGTTTTGATTCTCTGGTTGAAAAAGAATTTTATAATGATAATATGATATATGGTATTCACAAAGGATAAATAACTGATAACCCTAATATGCAATTGATAATAGTGTGTCGATAAATATTCCTCTCATTGTGGAGGATAATTTGCTAGTATCCTGTTGTAACTGAAATGTATTAAATCCTTTGAACTAGCATTCCACATTTAGGAATTTATTGTATGGAAATACTTATATATGTGAATAAAGCGACATGTAGAAGATGTGGCAGCATTACTTTTAGTAGTAAAGTAATAATAATCCAAATATCTATTAAAATAGGCATTAAGTTTACAAAATAGAAATGCTAACTAGTCATTAAAAAGAATGAAGTAGAATCATGTATATTTTGATTTTTGAGATCTGCCACTTAATATCTGTGAGAAATTGAACAAAATATCTGTGCCTGAGTTTCTTCATCTGTGTAATGGACATAACAGTAGTATCTACTTTCTAGAGTTTCATGAAGCAAATGAATAATACATTATAAACTTTTAAAAATGTTTTCTGATACCTAGTAACGCTCAGTAAATGTTACCTCTTTACAGTTATTATCCTTCTCTATTTGCATGGGAAAATGTGCAGGATAAATGAAAAAGGAAAGTTGCAGATAAGTATGCATAATACAGTCCCACGAAAACAGTGGAGCGATACAGTTATACTAATGATTCTTGTTGTCTCTGGGGAATGGAGTTATGATGGCCTTTAATATTTTACATAATATATTTCTATATATTTGAGTTTTTATCTCTCAGTTTTTAGCAGAAGCGTTATGGCCTGCAGTGAATGACCATCCCCACCACCACATGTTTCTTGGCTCTTACAAGGAGTTACCATGACATTTCATATGGTCAGAGGGGCTGGTAGAGTTTGAGGTAGAAGAATAATGAAAATAAAGCAGCATCTCTCATACAAATTGTGGAAAAGAACCAGCTTTTCTTTTCATAGACTTCAATTTTACGTTCACAACAAGATTGAGTGGAAGGTCCAGAGATTTCCCAGATTCCCCTATTCCCATACACGCACAGACTTCCCAACCTTCAATGCCCCACAGCAGAGAGGTGCGTTTACTATAATCAATGAACCTATCTTCACACATCATTATCACCTAAAGTCCATAGTTTACTCTCAGTGTTCAGTTTGGTATTGGACATTTTATGGATTTTGTCAAGTGTATAATGACATGTATTCACTGTTATAATACCATACAGAATAGTTTCACTGCCATAAAAAATCCTTTGTGTACCATCTATTCATTCCTTCCTCCCTGTAAACCTCTGGCAGCCACTGACCTTTTTACTGTCTTCATTTTTTTGGCTTTGCCAGAATGTCATGTAGTTAGAATCATACAGTATGTAGCCTTTTGAATTGACTTGTTTCACATAATTATATGCATTTAAGTTCCCTCCATGTCTTTTCATGGCTTGTTAGTTTATTTCTTTTTAGCACTGAATAATATTCCCTTGTCTGGGTGTACCACAGTTTATTCATTTAATTACTGAAGGGCATTTTGTTGTTTCTAAGTTTTGGTAGTTAAGAATAAAATGCTATAAACAATGTGTGGAGGTTTTTGTGTGGACAGAAATTTTCAGCTCAGGTTTTTTTTTTTTGTTGTTGTTTGTCAGTTTTCAATCCGTTACAGACCAATAGCTTGTTTTAATGAAATAAAATGAATTATTAGCCTAAAGAAACAGAAAAATGGCTACAAAATGCAAATTATTGCTAGATTCAACAGACTTATAAATACTCTGTCAAATTGATATAAAAGTCTCTAAAGGTTTGCTCTGAATTTATGTACATCATGTTGAGCCAGAAATAGTTGTTGGCCAGTCCCAGTCCACAGATTACACTTGAGCAGATTTACATAGGGAATTCAGAGTATATAAGGAGAGGAAGATTAGAAAACTCCATACTTAGCCTGCAAGAATCAGCTCTGAGTCTTTTCTGACTTCTCCAGTCTAGTTGAGCCACCCCTTCTTTGGCTCCAAAGTGATGCTTGCAGTGCTCTCTGACTGCTGATTCCCATGCCTTCCCGCCTACAGAAAGCTGCTTGAGTGCAGGTGCCAACTTCATAGTCCCGGTACCTACCACGGGCAGGCACACAGAAGACTTTCAATTTATTTTAGTTAAATGAGTAAATAGGAAAAGAAGTTGAAATTTAAAAGAAAAAGAACAGTTAGTTATCTTTGCCATTGCAGATTGAAGACATCAAATAACGAGGGAGGAATGAGGTAAGTGATAGACACTTAGGAGTTATACTCCTAAATGATACATACAATGATATTAGTATTGGGTAAGACAACCCATGACTGTGGTTTTCAAATGTTACTGTGCACCAGAATCAAGTAGAGGGCTGGTTTGTCAAACAGATTGCTAGGTCCTATCTAAGAGTTTCTGATTCAGTAGGGTTGAGATGATGGGGCCTAATAATTTTCGTTTCTAATTTCTTCAAATGATACTGGTTTCAGGACCACATTAACAGGGAGAGAGGGTGTGATTAAGAAAATAAAGAGAAGAGGACTGAGAAATGAGGTCTGGACATACCAACATTTAGAGATTGTATAGAGGAATTTGAGGCGAAGGGCCATTGAGGTAGGAATTTAGAACACAGTGACATAGAAACTAAATAGAAGTTTCAGAAAGGAAGAGCTTTTTGTGGGAAAAAAGGAAAGTGACTAGTTCAGTGAAGAATGGCTCTGCAAAGAACCTTGTCCCAAGAGATTTGGGAGTCACTTGCAAATTCTACGTCCACAAATAGCCTTTTTGATTGGTTGGGACAGTATTACATACTGATGTCTCAATCCATCTTGTCGTTGAAATAATAGTATATAAGGTGTATAAACTCTGGTTATAACAGCTCCTTCCTCATTGCTGTGTTGTAAACCAGAAGAGTTTGAATTGGGAGAGGAATCTCAAGGTATTCATAGTACTGTTGGTGTTAAACTAGCATTGCCCAAAGATGGCCAAATAAATGTTGCCAGCCCTAACTGTAAACCAGCTTTCTTCCCACCTACCCATTGACAGTATGGTTTCTGCTTTATTTCTGAGGATGTCAGAATGATGTTACTGGGTTATGGCTACTTATGAGTCCCTTCCCATATCAGAGTAACAAAGGAGAGCTAGATAGTCTCATTCCTTTCACCCAGTTTAGGTGTTTTTATTCTAAACATACATGTTTTTCTTTTCAATGGCGGTGATTCCCTGCCCCGCCAACTGCCTCATACTTTTAGCTTCAGGTGGTCACAGGAAAATTCTTCGAAATCATTAAGAATATGAATCTACAAGGATCCCCAACCCTTTTTCTAATTACTTTGCTAAGACTTAATTTGAGTCATACGGCAATTGGATTAATGTTTTTCTTGCTTTCATACAGGTGAAGCTGACTAAATTTCAACTCTCTGGTTTTTAAAAGTAGTTTTATATGAATTTCAGTCTTTGAATCTTTGTGCTATTCCCCCAAACCCCCATTACATTGTTAACTCATCTTAAAAATCACCAACCAAAGAGGAAAGTAAAGTAAATACATCTTTCCATGCACCTCAGTCTACCTTGAACCCCATTCCCACCCCATTCTCCAGTGTGCCATGTACTTCCCAGTCTCCATGCCCTGACTCTAGTGCTTCCTCAGCCTCAAAAGGAAACTGCCCTTTAAAACAAAATTCAAAAGCTCTCCATGCTTTAATGCCTCAGTCAGAATAATATTCTTCCCTTGATATTTCTTCCCCATTTTGCTTTAGCACTTACTCAAATTCATATGTACATAACATAAACACACATCTATATATATGGTTGTGTGAGTGTATTTGTATATTTTCTTGGCTAGAACAGAATTTCCCAAATTTAATTCAGAGTAGATTACTCAGGATCTTTGCCTCAGATATCATAACAGAATCCCTAAGATGGATTAGGAGGTCAAGGTGGACAGATCACTTGAGGTAAGGAGTTCCCAACCAGCCTGGCCAACATAGTGAAACCCCATCTCTACAGAAAATTAAAAAATTACCCAGGTGTGGTCGTGCATGCCGGTAGTCTCCGCTACTAGGGAGTCTGGGGCAGAAGAATCGCTTGAACAGGGAGGCAGAAGTTGCAGTGAGCTAAGATTGCACCAATGCACTCCAGCCTGGACAACAGGGTGTGACTCTATCTCAAAAAAAGCCCTAAGACAGGGTGATTCTTAGCAATTGAGAAATATTGGTCTGGCATGCTCTAAGAGCAGGATACACTGCATACATTTTAATGGACACATGGCATACAGATTTGGGCCTGTGGTCAGAGCCGACCTGTGAATAGCCGGAGTAGGTGAATGAATGGCAGTGTGGTATAGGTGTGATCTCCAAATATTTTCTTTCTTTTTTTTTTTAAATAATTATATTTATTAAAGCAGGTAGCAGAACTGATGGATTATGGACAGACAGATCTTTCTTTCTCTTTCTCTTTTTTTTTTTTTTTTTTTGAGACAGAGTTTCACTTGATTACCCAGGCTGGAGTGTAGTGATGCAATCTCAGCTAACTGCAACCTCTGCCTCCCAGGTTCAGGCACTTCTCCTGTCTCAGCCTCCCTAGTAGCTGGGATGACTGGCATGCGCCACTAAACCTAGCTAACATTTTTTTTATATTTTTAATAGAGACTGGGTTTTACTATGTTGACCAGGTTGGTTTTGAACACCTGGCCTCAAGTGATTCTCCCACCTCGGCCTCCCAAATGGGATTACAGGCATGAGACACTGCACCCAGCCACCCAAATGTTTTCCACACAATTATATTATGTATATTTGAAGTAACCATCACAGAAGTCATTTCTTTACATTGAAATCATGAGATCTTCAGAAGGCCTTTACTTAAATGCAAATACATTGTTTCGTAGAAGAGTTTCAGTTAGGATTAGTTATCAGATTAACCCTAAAGGAGTGGACTCAGGATGTAAATTTTAGAGAGTGCAGTGAGGCCACTCATCTGAGGGCAGACAAAGGAAATTGAGAAATAGGGTTCTACATGCCAGTGTAACGACTTTAAAGTTACCAAAATTTGGAAGGAGCTATGTTAGAAGGACAAATGTAGAACTTGATGGCCTATTAAAGATGTTGTGAAGGGCCATCTCAAACTCTAATATTTGATCCTAGTTTATGACACATAGCCTGTAAGTGTGATCTTAGCTTCTTTCTTCTTTCCTTTTTTCACATTTCTATTTTTTATTTTATTTTATTTTATTTCCATAGGTTATTGGGTAACAAGTGTTTTGTTACATGAGTAAATTCTTCAGTGGTGATTTGTGAGATTTAGGTGCATCTGTCACCTGAGCAGTATACACTGAACCCTATGTGTAGTCTTTCACCCCTCACCCCCTTCCCATCCTTTTCCCCCTGAGTCCCCAAAGTTCATCGTGTCATTCTTAACCCTTTGCATCCTTAAAGTTTAGCTCCCACTTACGAGTGAGAACATACGATGTTTGGTTTACCATTCCTGAATTACTTAGAATAATAGTTTATAATCTCATTCAGGACACTTCAAATGCCATTTATTCATTTCTTTTTAGGGCTGAGTAGTAGTCCATTGTATATATATACCACAGTTTCGTTTCTTTTTTTTTTTATTATACTTTAGGTTCTGGGGTATATGTGCAGATCATGCAGGATTGTTGCATAGGTACACACATGGCAATGTGGTTTGCTGCCTCCATCCCCCCGTCACCTACATCTGGCATTTCTCCCCATGTTATCCCTCCCTCACCTCCCCCACCCCCCACTGTTCCTCCCTTGGTCCCCCACAACAGACCTCAGTGTGTGATGCTCCCCTTCCTGTGTCCATGTATTTTCATTGTTCATCACCTGCCTGTGAGTGAGAACATGCAGTGTTTGATTTTCTGTTCTTGTGTCAGTTTGCTGAGAATGATGGTTTCCAGATTCATCCATGTCCCTACAAAGGACACAAACTCATCATTTTTTATGGCTGCATAGTATTCCATGGTATATATGTGCCATATTTTCCTTGTCCATTCTATCGTCAGTGGGCATTTGGGTTGGTTCCAGGTCTTTGCTATTGTAAACAGTGCCACTATGAACATATGTGTTCCTGTGTCTTTATAATAGAATAATTTATAATCCTTTGGGTATATACCCAGTAATGGGATTGCTGGGTCAAATGGAATTTCTATTTCTAGGTCCTTGAGGAAATGCCACATTGTCTTCCACAGTGTTTGAACTAATTTATACTCCCACCAACAGTGTAAAAGTGTTCCTATTTCTCCACATCCTCTCTAGCATCTGTTGTCTCCAGATTTTTTAATGATCGCCATTCTAACTGGCGTCAGGTGGTATCTCAATGTGGTTTTGATTTGCATTTCTCTAATAATCAGTGATGATGATCATTTTTTCATATGTTTATTGGCCTTATATATATATCTTCTTTTGTAAAGTGTCTGTTCATATCCTTTGCCCACTTTTGAATGGTCTTGTTTGTTTTTTTTCTTGTAAATCTGTTTTAGTTCTTTGTAGTTTCTGGATATTATCCCTTTGTCAGATGGGTAGATTGCAAAAATTTATTCCCATTCTGTTGGTTGCCGGTTCACTCTAATGATTATTTCTTTTGCTGTACAGAATCTCTGGAGTTTAATTAGGTGCCATTTTGTCTCTTTTGGCTTTTGTTGCCAATGCTTTTGGTGTTTTAGTCATGAAGTCCTTCCCCGTGCCTATGTCCTGAAATGGTTTTGCCTAGGTTTTCTTCTTGGGTTTTTATGGTGTTAGGTCTTATGTTTAAGTCTTTAATCCATCTGGAGTTAACTTTAGTGTAAGGTGTCAGGAAGGGGTCCAATTTCTGCTTTCTGCAAACTGCTAGCCAGTTTTCCCAACATCATTTATTAAACAGGGAATCCTGTCCCCACTGCGTGTTTTTTTCAGGTTTGTCAAAGATCAGATGGTTTTAGATGTGTGATGTTGCCTCCAGGGCATCTGTTTATTCCGTTGGTCTATATCTCTGTTTTGGTACCAGTACCATGCTGTTTTGATTACTGTAGCCTTGTAGTATAGTGTGAAATCAGGTAGTGTGATGCCTCTGGCTTTGTTCTTTTTGCTTAGGATTGTCTTGGCTATGCGGGCTCTCTTTTGGTTCCAAATGAAGTTTGAGGTGGTTGTTTCCAGTTCTGTGAAGAAGGTCATTTGTAGCTTGGTGGGGGATAACGTTGAATCTGTAAATTACTTTGTGCAGTATGGCCATTTTCATGATACTGATTCTTCCTAACCATGAGCATGGAATGTTTCTCCATCTGTTTGTGTCCTCTCTTATTTCCTTGAGCAGTGGTTTGTAGTTCTCCTTGAAGAGGTCCTTTGCAGCCTTTGTTAGTTGTATTCCTAGGTGTTTTATTCTCTTTGTAGTAATTGTGAATGGGAGTTCGCTCTTCATTTGGCTCTCTGTTAGTCTGTTATTGGTATATAGAAATGCTTATGATTTCTGCACATTGATTTTGTATCCTGAGATTTTGCTGAAGTTGCTTATCAGTTTCAGGAGATTTTGGGCTGAGATGATGGAGTCTTCTAAATGTACAATCATGTCGTCTGCAAATAGAGACAATTTGACTTCCTCTTTTCCTAATTGAATACGCTTTATGTTTTTTTCTTGCCTAATTTTTCTGGTTAGAGCTTCCAATACTATATTAAATAGGAGTGGTGAGAGAGGGCATCCTTGTCTAGTGCTGGATTTCAAAGGGAGTTCTTCCAATTTTTGCCCATTCAGTATGATATTGGCTGTAGGTTTGTCGTGGATAGCTTTTACTGTTTTGAGATATATTCCTTTGATACCTAGTTTATTGAGAGTTTTTAGCATAAAGGGCTATTGAATTTTGTCAAAGGCCTTCTCTGCATGTGCTGAGATGATCATGTGGTTTTTGTCTTTGGTTCTGTTTATGTGGTGAATTACGTTTATACACTTGTGTATGTTGAACTAGCCTTGAATCCCTGGAATGAAGCCTACTTGATCGTGATGGATAAGCTTTTTGATGTGCTGTTGCAATCGGTTTGCCAGTATTTTGTTGAAGATTTTTGCATCTATGTTCATCATGGATATTGGCTTGTAGTTTTCTTTTCTTGTTGAGTCTCTGCCAGGTTTTGGTATCAGGATGATTTTGGTCTCAAAATGATTTGGGATGGATTCCCTCTTTTGTATTGTTTGGAATAGTTTCAGAAGGAATGGTACCAGCTCCTCTTTGTACATCTGGTAAAATTCAGCTGTGAATCTGTCTGGACCTGGACTTTTTTTGGGTGGTAAGCTATTAATTCCTGCCTCAACTTCAGCCCTTGTTATTGGTCTATTCAAGGTTTCAACTTCTTTGTGGTTTAGGTTTGGGAGGGTGCAAGTGTCCAAGAATTTATCAATTTCTTCCAGGTTTACTTGTTTATGTGCATAGAGTTGTTTGTAGTAATCTCTGATTGTAGTTTGTATTTCTGTGGAATCAGTGTATACCACAGTTTCTTTATCCATTCATTGACTGATGGGTATTCGAGTTGGTTCCATGTTTTTGCAATTGTGACATGCTGCTGTAAATAAGCGTGTGCAAGTATCTTTTTCGTATAATGAGCACTTTTCCTCTTTTCCTCTGGTGGATACCCAGTAATGGGATTGCTAGACCAAATGGTAGTTCTATTTTTAGTTCCTTAAGGAATCTCCACACTGTTTTCCATGGTTGTTGTACTAGTTTACATTCCCACCAGCAGTGCAGAAGTGTTCCTTGTTCACTGCATCCATGCCAACATCTACTATTTTTTGATTATAGCCATTCTTGCAGGAGTAAGGTGGTATTGCATTGTGGTTTTAATTTACATTTCCCTGATTATTAATGATGTTGAACATTTTTTCATGTTTATTGGCCATTTGTATATCTTCTTTTGAGAATTGGCTATTCATGTCATTAGCCCACTTTTTGATGGGATTGTTTTTTTTCTTGCTGATATGTTTGAGTTTGTTGTAGATTCTGGATATTAGTCCTTTGTCACATGTATGGATTGTGAAGATTTTCTCCCACTCTGTGGGTTTTCTGTTTAGTCTGCTAACTGTTCCTTTTGCCAATCACACACTCTTTAGTTAAATTAAGTCCCATCTATTTATCTCTGTTTTTATTGTATTTCAGTGTGGATTCTTCATCATGAAATCCATGCCTAAGCCAGTGTCTAGAAGGATTTTTCCAATGTTGTCTTCTAGAATTTTTGTAGTTTCAGGTCTTAGAATTAAGTCCTTAATGTTTTGTTAAAGATTTAGCATCTGTGTTTATCGAGGATATTGGTCTGTAGTTTTCTTTTTTGGTTATGTCTTTTTCTGGTTTTAGTATTAGGGCAATACTGGCTTCATAGAATGATTTAGAGAGAGTTCCTTCTTTCTCTAGCTTGTGGAATAGTGTCAATAGGACTGGTACCAATTCTTCTTTGAATGTCTGGTAGAATTCAGCTGTAAATCCATCTGGTCCTGGACTTCCTTTTGTTGGCAATTTTAAAATTACCATTTCAATCTTGCTGCTTGTTATTGGTCTGTTAAGTGTATCTAATTCTTCCTGATTTAACCTAAGGGGGTTGTATCTTTACAGGACTTTATCCATCTCTTCTAGACTTTCTAGTTTGTGTGTCTAAAGGTGTTCATAGTAGCCTTGAATCATCTTTTGTTATTTCAGTGGTGTCAGTAGTAACATGCCCTGTTTTGTTTCTTAAGTTCATTTAGATTTTCTCTCTGCTTTTCTTGGTTAATCTTGTTAATGATCTATCAATTTTATTTATCCTTTCAAAGAACCAGCTTTTTGTTTCTTTTATCTTTTGTATACATTTTTTTGTTTCACTTTCATTTAGTTCTGCTCTGATCTTGGTTATTTCCTTTCATGTTCTGGGTTTGGGTTTGGTTTGTTCTTCTTTCTTGCTTCTTGGGGTGTGACTTTAGATTGTCTGTTCGTATTCTTTCAGACTGTTTGATGTAGGTGTTTAAGGCTATGAAGTTTCCTCTTAGCACCGCCTTTGCTTTATCTGAGAGGTTTTGATAGATTGTGTCATTATTGTTATTAGTTCAAAGAATTTTAAAATTTCTGTCTTGATTTCATTTTTGACCCAATGATCATTCAGGAGCAGGTTATTTCCATGTATTTGCATGGTTTTGAAGGTTTCTTTTGGCATTGATTTCCAGTTTTACTCCACTGTGGTCTGAGAGACTGCTTGGTATAATTTCAGTTTTCTTAAATTTAATGAGGTTCATTTTGTGACTTATATGGTCTATCTTGGAGAAAGTTTCATGTGCTGCTGAATAGAATGTATATTCTGCTGTTGTTGGATGGAATGTTCTATATATGTCTGTTAAGTCCATTTGTTCCAGGGTGTAGTTTAAATCCATTGTTTCTTTGTTGACTTTCTGTCTTGATGACCTGTGTAGACCTGTCAGTGGAGTATTGAAGTTCCCCACCATTATTGTGTTGCTGTCTATCTTATTTCTTAGGTCTTTTAGTAATTGTTTTGTAAATTTGGGAGCTCCAGTGTTAGTGCACATATGTTTAGGATTGTTATATTTTCCTGTTGGACAAGGCCTTTTATTATTATATAATGTCCCTCTTTGTCTTTTTAAACTGCTGTTGCTTTAAAGTTTGTTTTGTCTGATACAAGAATAGCTACTCCTTGCTTTTGGTGTCCTTTTGCATGAAATGTCTTTTTCTATCCCTTTACCTTAAGTTTATATGAGTCGGTATGTGTTAGGTGAGTCTCTTGAAGGCAGCAGATAGTTGGTTGGTGAATTCTTATCCATTCTGCAATTCTGTATCTTTTAAGTGGAGCATTTAGGCTGTTTACATTAATAGTTAGAATTGAGATGTGAGGTATCATTTACTCATCGAGCTGTTTGTTGCCTGTATACTTTGTTTTTTGTTTTTGTTTTTTAAATTGTATTTTTTGTTTTATAGGTCCTGTAAGATTTATGCTTTAAGAGGTTCTGTTTTGATGTGTTACCAGGATTTGTTTCAAGATTTAGGGCTCCTTTTAGCAGTTCTTGTAGTGGTGCCTTGGTAGTGGCAAATTCTCTCAGCATTTGTTTGTCTGAAAAAGACTGCATCTTTCCTTCATACATGAAGCTTAGTTTTGCTAGAAACAAAATTCTTGGATGATAAGTGTTTTGTTTGAGGAGGCTGAAGATAAGGCCCCAATCCCTTCTAGCTTGTAGGGTTTCTGCTGAGAAATCTGCTGCTAATATGATAGGCTTTCTTTAAAGGCTACCTAGTGCTTTTGTTGCACAGCTCTTAAGATTCTTTCCTTCATCTTAACTTTGGATAACTTGATGACAATGTGACTAGGCAATGATTTTTTTTGCAATTAATTTATCAGGTGTTCTTTGTGCTTCTTTTATTTGGATGTCTAGGTCTCTAGCAAGGCTGGGGAAGTTTTCCTCAATTTTCTCCCAAATATGTTTTCCAAACTTTTAGATTTCTCTTCTTCCTCAGGAACACCAATTATTCTTAGGTTTGGTCGTTTAACATAGTTCTAGACTTCTTGGAGCCTTTGTTCATATTTTCAGATTTTTTTTCTTTGTCTTTGTTGGATTGTATTAATTTGAAGACCTTGTCTTCAAGTTCTGAATTTCTTTCTTTTACTTGTTCGATTCTATTGCTGAGATTTTTCCAGAGCATTTTGCATTTTTGTAAGTGTGTTCATTGTCTCCTGAAGTTTTGATTGTTTTATATTTATGCTATCTATTTCACTGAATATTTCTCCTTTCACTTCTTGTATCTTTTTTTTTTATTTTCTTACATTGGGCTTTGCCTTTCGCTGTTGCCTCCCTGATAAGCTCAGTAAGTAACCTCTTACATTCTTTTTCAGGTAAATTAGAGATTTCTTCTTGGTTTGGATCCACTTCTGGTGAGCTAGTGTGGTTTTTGGGGGGGGGAGTTAAAGAACCCTGTTTTGTCATATTACCAGAGTTCATTATGTGGTTCCTTATCATTTGGATAGGCTGTGTCAGAGGGAAGGTCTAGGGCTGAAGGCTGTTGTTGAGATTCTTTTGTCCCATGTGGTGTTCTCTTGATGTAGTACTGTCCTGCTTTTTCTATGAATGTGGCTTCCTGAGAGCCAAGCTGCAGTGATTGTTATTTCTCTTCTAGGTCTAATCACCCATCAAGTCTGCCAAGCTCTGTGCTGGTACTGGGTGTTGTCTGCACAGAGTCCTGTGATGTGAACTGTCTTTGGGTCTCTTAGCCATAGATTATCAGCACCTGTTCGAGTGGAGGTGGCAGCGTGGTGAAATGAACTCTGTGAGGGTTCTTAGCTTTGGTGGTTTAATGCATTATTTTTGTGCCATTTGGCCTCCTGCCGGGAGGTGACACTTTCCAGAGAGCATCAGCTGTGGTTGCATGGGGAAGAACAGGCAGTGGGCAGGGCCATAGAGCTTTCAAGAGTATATGCTGTTTGTCTTTAGTTGTCAGGGAGGTAGGGAAGGACCACTGGGTCAGGTCAGGACTAGGTGTCTCTGAGCTCAGACTATCCTTGGGCAGGTCTTGCTGAGGCTGCTGTGGAGGATGGAAGTGAGATTCCCAGGTCAATGGAATTATGTTCCCAGGAGGATGATGACTGTATCTACTATGTCATGCAGGTTGTCAAGGAAGTGGGGGAAAAGCTGGCAGTCACAGGCCTCACCCATCTCCCGTGCAATCTGAAGGGCTGGTCTCACTCCCACCAGAACCCCCAACCCCCACCAATAGCACCACTGCTTCCTCTATCCCTGTATTTTGCTTGGCTCTCCAAATTGACTCAACTCCCAGTAAGGTCAGAATCTTCTCCTGCAATCTAGACCAGTTTACCCAGTGAGGCTGTGTGTTTGCGGTTGAATGGTCTCCCTTTTCCACTTCCACAGTTTGGGCACTCGCAGTATTTGGGGTGTCTCCTGGGTCCTGCAGAAGCAATCTGCTTCCTTCAGAGTGAGTCCTCTCAGGTTTCTTGATTTATTCCTGCAGTTATTCTGGAGCAAAAATTTATAGAGTGAGCCTCCACATGCTGCTTTGTCCATCTGAGTCAGAGCTGCAATCTAGTCCACCATGATCCTCTGTGATCTGAGCTTCTAATTTCCTTTGGTGCTCTAGTTTTCTTGTGATGAGATCAGGACCTTTTTGCAAAGATAGAAATATAACAACATCAACCTACTGTTTCTTTTATAATCCAATTAGCAAGAGGGTAATTGTGAATGAAAATCAGTAAAAAGAAAAGTTACCAAAGACATTACACACCTATTTTTTTCTGATAATTTAGATGTATTTTTTAGTTGTTGTGATGATAATTCGTACTGAATTTTATTTACTAAGATTGTTACACACGGTCAGAGAGTTACATTTAGCTTGAAAACCTACAAATTAACTGATGGAGCTAGAGTATAAATTGTAATTCAGTGATTGTGGACATTTATGAGACTTGTTTAGCAAATTCCTTTCCACTTGAAGGTTAAGGTGGGGCAGAGATAACAAAATAAGAAGGGTACAAGAAAAATTAACAGAAGCTTGACAAAATATTTTGGGATTAAGCAAGATTAAGCAGGATAATATTCAATACAGAACTTTGTAAACTATAAAGCATCACATAAATATTGTAAGAAAGTATGAAAGAAAAATTCATTGTGTGATCATTTATTATTTGCATGACTCTGAGGCAGTCAAGAATGATACTCTTTAACGAGTAAAAGTAATATGTTTTTGATGTAGAGGGGCCATACACATGGAGAATAGAAGTTGACATGACTGTTACTTATTTTTTTTTTGCTGTGTAAATACTAATAAAATTTTTGGCATACTTGTAAGCCAAAAATTTTGGTCCATCAAACAAACTTAATGCACTTTATAGAACATTACAAGGGTACTAGACCAGGTACTGAAAATAAGCCAGTTATAATAGAAACCGACACTATATTTCTGCCTTTTAATAGTTTGCAGTTTAAGAAGAGAAACCAGAAACAAAGCCCTCAAAATGAGCATAAAAGTACATATACTAACAATCGCATAGCCAACTCTTGGTATTCAAAATAATACATTTAATTCTGTAAAAATAATTGTTTAAAACGTCTCCTTACTGCCCCTTTAGCTCTCTCCCATGTCAATACTATCTGACTGTCTCTGTATTCAATTCATGGTCCCTACGTTATGTCAGATTTCCTTATCTATTTTCTTGTCCATACAGATTATTGTGTCTACTCTGAGGGTGCTGTCATTCAATCTTAATGTTTTACTCCTGAGTACCTGTAGTTGGATGTTGCAGTGATTTCAGAAGGAAATAGCTTACCAGGATTTGAGAACCATAAAATACCTTCTAGACCAGTAAAGCAGAAGTTTTGTGTCTGTTTATTTTGTTTTGTCTTTTACTTGCTGTTTTGTTAACAAGTTTATTTATAGTTGTAGCTTAAAAATTACATACAGCATTTCTTAAAATAAATTATTGTATCTTATTTACTGTTTATACATAATCACAAAAATTTCAATGGCAGATTGTTGATTTCAGGAATAAATTTTAAAAGCTAATATTACCTAATTTTGATCAGTTTGCTTACCTGTGTGTTCATATTTTTATATGCTTATAATTGGGTTGATTTGCTGAGCTGGAATTCCCTTTATTTTAACGAAGATTATGATAAATGAGGTTTAAGTCTTGTTAAAATTACAGAATATGCTTTCTCCCTAGGTTCTTCACTCCAGAATAATCTGATTTTTTTTTTCTCTAATTTGTTTATGGTCCCTAGAAAATTATTATGGCAAATGAAAAGCGACTCTTTCTTTCCAAGTGAAAGGGGAAAATACAATAATGTTATGGCTATGAAGAAGTGGGGGTGTTTTTAAAATATTTTTGGAGGAGATAAGTCTGTGTTCTTCAACACTGAGAGCTGAGGGATTGCCAACTGAAGTGTGTTTGATTGATCTGCCTAACACAAAAAATACATTTTTCTGACAAAGTGTTAATAAACTCTCTCCAGCAGTTGTAGGCTCCTTTCAAGATCTTACCGTTTGTTTTTGAAGTAAGAAAATTTACAGAGAACTAATATAAGGTTCTAATTGAATTTCACAGAAATAGCCCTGGTATGACCCAAAATGGAAGAAAAAACCTAGCCCACAACACCCCATGCCATGAAGCAACTCTGTGCAGAATCATTGATTAAGGACGTGAAGTGGAAAAGAGAGACCCGACTCTCAAATAATTAGCCTCGGTTAATGAAGACTTTTAAGACATGGCAAGTTGTTGTTGATAACTTCTGGGGGACATAGGGAGATGATGAAAAAGATTGGCAGCTATAAAAGAAAAGTGTTTATTAAAACACCTTTTAAATAGCCTGGGGATATAATAAAAAGCCATCTTTAAAGGAACTTATTAAAATAAAACCTAGGTGGAATTGATAATTTCACCACCTGCAGCTTTCAGAGAACTTTTTTGGCTTTTGTGAAAGATTTTATAGACTTCATGAAAATCTTAACATACAGTATCTAGATTTTGCACTCTTTATTTTGGTGAATCATATTAAAAGAGGTTTATGGTACATACTAACAGGAAAGTTTCTATATTTAAGCAAACAATGATGCTTGTAAAACATTTTTCTTCTCAACATGGCCAATGATTAAGGGGTGGATATATAAACACCTTATCCTACAGATAGTAAAGTCATTTTTCTTGTTGAGTTTATTAGTTTATAGAAAGCTTCCCATTTATTGTCTCTTGATCTTCAAAGTAGGCCAATGGGGTATGGCAGGCAGGTAATGGGATTCTTAATATGGAGAAAATGAGGCTAAGAGGTGAAGAGATTTGCACATGGAATTACAAAGGTCACACTATATTTATAGAGGGAGAATGGGAATATAAACTCAATATTTGAACCATAAGGTTAATACTATTTCTATTACCTTATAGTAATGTCAGGAGGGTCAAATGAAATAATGTGCATGGCCCTTAGGCCAGGCTCTTTTACAAGCTAAGTGCTCAGTACATGTTAGCTGTTATTATTACTACTATTGTTATTGGACAATGACTCTTTGCATATGAAAAACATCATTCAAATCTCTACACATTCAACTGGAAAGTTGAAGTATAGATAAAGCCTTTTATAGGTAATAGAACCACCAACAGTATTTGGGTACCTCAACAAAGAAATTTGACAAATAACCAGCTCTATTTCTCTCTAAGCTTCTCTGTAATGCTTCATTGGCTTTGTTAGGTCAAAATCAGACACTCGAAGAGACGATATTCAGTATACCTCAAAATCCTCAAATATTTGACTTCTCTTAGGCTCTTCTCTTTCAGATCTGTCATCAGTTAAGGGTTTCAGGGCTTTGGGGAGATACACAACTTGGTCTTCATAGTACTATGGGATTGTTGCATTGTCACAGTTGTGTCTCCCAGATGGTGTCTGTCACTGCTCACCTGCTGTGTACTGTTTGCTATATAATATATGATTGTTGGTAGTTTTGAGTCCTGGGAAAGAGGCTGACATTTCTTTAGAGTCCCTGGACTTAGAGATGGAGCATGAACTGAACAGTACTATTCTGTGATAATAGGTGGTATGGATGATAGTGATAGGCTGACTTTTGCTTTGGAAACTGACCTGCGCCAAGCTGTGGATGGATGTATCTGACATGAGCCAAGCCTCAGTTCTTGAAGAACCAAAGGTATAGAAGAGGCAGCCCTTGCTAGTTCATTAGCACAGATGGTTGCTATAAACAAAAGTTAGATTGCTAAAATTCATTTACATATGCTTTAGGTTGGAATGAGACATCATGACCAAAAAAAAAAAAAATTTGTCAATTTCTTGTTTTTATATTATGTTGAAATAATGGTCACTGACTACTATTTTTAATAATCAGACTTGAGGAAGCTACTATAACAAACAACTAGTGACTAGATTTCCTATTATTTTCCCTGATTTGAGCATTAGAATTCTGATGACAGGGTCTATGGGAGGTAGACACAGTTGTCACCAGGGCCCCAGGAATCCTGAGAGGGAAGAACAGACAAGAGGAAGCCAGGAGTGGCCTATTTGAAATATACAAGCAGAATGGCACAGATTGTCACAGAAATAAAAAGAACAAAAGAGGACAGGATTGCAGGTTTTCCTTCTTTGGTTTTATAAAATTATATCAGTTTCACTATCATGACCTCAAAATAAAATCCAAGCTTTCCCTAGGGAGCAGAGACAGGCCAGAAAAAATTATTTGGGAGCTTCAGACCTATCAACTCAAGATAGGATGAAGAAAGGAAAGTGCTTGGCGTTATTTTTAACTAGAACAAGCATTACCTAACCTGGAAAGACATTTGTTTCAAGTAATTTCATTGTTCTAAGCCTTGGCATGTATTCCCTTGTTCCAAAATACTGGAAATACATATTATTGAAAATGAGTATTTCTAGTCAAAATTAGAATTTAATGTGTAAGCTGAGAATGTGTAAGCACTGGTGGGAAATCTCCTTTGACCCATAACATATTTGTTTCCTTATTAAAGAAGAAGTCACTTTTAGCGCTTCTCATATTTTATAACACATTTTCTGACTCTGTTAATGGATTCAGGTTTCAGAGGCATTCTATAATTTGTGGAGCTGATGGTGAATAGTAGGGATTTCCCTATCCAGTAACCATTGAAGTGTTTCAATCGTGGCTCTGGGAAAGTCACCCTGGCTGTGGAATTTTTCATAAAGATTTGATCCTCATCAATCTCTTTTAACGAAAATCTTCCCCAAATCATCACATATCACCAATGAGTCTTTACTTCGTGTCCCTTTGCAAATAAATCTGCACTGGATAGTTTTCACATAGGTTAAGCAGTCGTGGTCCAGGCTGCCTACTGGAAATTTACAGGGAACAGAGTCTGGGATAAAGAAAAAGATACCCCAAGATAATTTTTATGCAAAGACAAATGATACCTTTATTGGCAGCCTTAAGATTGGATCTGAAATGCTGTGGCCTTTAAAATTTAAATGGCATATGCAGACTCAGGTGCTGCAGGCACACTAATAAAGACCATCTTATATTCTCAGATAAATGCTTGGGAGCCTGCCTCTTGCCTGCTATCACTAAAGGGTATGTGGTAAGTAGGGCAAGAAAACCAAAAGAAACCATAAAGGCTGCAAATCCTAGGGCTTGCAGGGTGTTATTTCTGTTAGCTGTGGCAGGCATACTCATGATAAGCATTTCTAAATAAAGATTTTAGCCATAGAGGTGAAGAATTTATGAGAGCAGGCTCTAAATCTTTTGTCTTGTCCCAAAACATGTGGGCATCTGTTGGCTAAAGAATCAGTTTCACTCATCACCTCACACCTTGGCTACTTAGTGAGAAAAAATGTGATTTTGGTAATGAGAGAAGCATGGCAGAATCTAAGTTTTATAGAGCATTCAGTTAATTATTTTGGAGTTCTCTTTAAGGAAAAAGAGTCTGAAGTATGTTGCTTTTGCAAAATTTAGAAAAGAAATAAGTGAAAACATTGTAGGGCTCCTCCCAGTCTTTGGTCAGGACAGAAGTGAAGAAAGGACACTGATATTCACATGTTATTATCTCTGTGGTAAAGCTTCCTCTTCTTCTGGTGTGTTTGGGGAGGAGAAGGTATGAAGACAATTTTTCTACTAATCAACACTTTAGGGTCTCAGATTAAGCTGTTGATTCATTCATTCATTTAGTTTTTACTAAATTCTAACTGGTGAAATGAATCACTATTTTGTCATCACCGATTGTGAGTCTTGAAGGATAGGTTACCTTTTTTTGTTTTCTGAGAGGAGTACTTTGTGATAGCAATAGTAGAATGGAAATAAAATGGTTTAGAAAAAAAATAATGAAATATCCCTTGATTGTAAGTTTCTTATATAGGTCATAATCAACTATCTATAATTTGCTGGGATAAAAGTGAATTATATCTTTTCCAAATTCTCAGTTTCTCACTATTTTAATGAGGTTGGAATAGATCAGGCCAGTTTAGAACTCAAAAGTAGGTTTTATTTGTATATAGGCATAACAGTGGTTATGATAATGACATAATAATTGTGATAGCAAAAGCTTATGAGATATGTATAAAAAGCCTGTGAAGGCTCCTGCTGCCGAGACACTATGGTGCCTTCTGAAATCCTCTTTGCTAGGCTGGTGCTCCCATCTCCAGCTTCTATGATTGCTGAAAGCTCACAGAGGCATCTTTTTTGGAGGTTGGTTCTAGGCAGACAGGAGGTGCTTGGGAGGCCCTCAGCCAATAACTGATTACTTTGGAGGGGTGGCAGCTCAGCCCCCTGCCTTTGGTTGGTACAACATGTGAGATTCAATTGATGCTCCCAAGCTCCCTGGGGGACCAATCCGAGGCCAGGCTTCTGAAGCAACCTCATTATCCAGCCTCTTTCCCTAACCTGCCTGCTTCCTCCAGCTTCTTAAAACCACTGCCTCAGTAGATCATGTACCCAAGAATACCCATGTTAGTCTCTGCTTCTAGGCAATCCAACCTAGGACAGACTCATAGCAAAGTCAGATTAGCTTGTTTTGCATTTTCACTTGAGTTTTTTATGAATGCTAGTGATAAAATATAGGAGAACGGATATAAGCAGGGAGTACAGTTCTATAATCTTAGTGTCTAATGCCCAACTAGCAATCAACGAAGTGAACTTTAAAATTATGGAATAATTTTATAAGTAGTTGGCATCAAACCAGCACAATGCCCTTCTCCTAAGCAATGCATTTTGCTGGTCCTTTTGTAACCAAGCCACACCTTCTGGCATGGTTTGACATTTGCTCCCTGGTCAGGGTCAGGCATTCTGTGATACCAGACAGCCAATTTCAAGCATTGCTGGATCCACAGAATGAGCCATTCATATGATAACAGAAGAGGCAGGTGATGCAGGATGCTTGGGCTTCTCCTGGCAATTGTGCAGCAGGGCCAAAGCCAGATGCCAAGCTGCTTTTCCGTCTGCTGTTGACTCCACTCTGAATTAGCTAAACAGGGCTTATCACCTGTTGATTAAAAACAGTTACAGCTTTGAAATGAGCAATTGGTTTTTGATGACGGCCAGACATGAACTCATAATAACCAGATAACTGATATTAATGTTTTTCTGATGTTCAACAGTCTTTCTCAGTATCTGCAGAACCATTTGAATAGGTTTGATAGCTGTGATTTATACTCCTAAAAGGCCATTTGGAGGCAAGCTTTGGAAGACCTTGCCTTGAAGTAGCAGATGTTCTGAAAAGATAGTTAAATTGACCTTTTCTCCTCCATTTCATATTTGAAAATGAAACAACTCGATGAATTGGGCTAGTGTGCCTGGAATGTCGAGTGTCAGAAGGGAGGTGCAGAAGATGAGGTGGATAGAAATGGAGCAGGATAATGAAGGACTTTGCAAGTATTTTGGACCTTAAGTAAACAATCAAATTTAAAAAATGAACCAAAGACGTGAACAGACATCCTACCCAAGAAGAGAAACAGATGACAAGCGAGTACATGAAAAGATGTTCAACCTCACGTGTCATCAAGAACTGCAAATTAAAAAGAAAATTATATGACCACTGCATACCTATTAGGATGGCCAAAATGTAGTATACTGACACTAAATTATGCTAACATCATGGAGCAACAGAAACTCTTATTTATTGCTATTGCAAATGCAAAATGGTACAACCACTTTGGAAGACAGTTTCATAGTTTCTTTCAAAATGAAACATCCTCTTTCTTTGAGATCTACCAGTTGTGCTCCTTGATATATATTCAAAGGAACTGAAAACTTATGTCTACACAAAAACCTGAGCACAAATGTTTATAACTGCTCTATTCATAATGGCCAAATACAGGATAACATATCTGGCAGTTTTAATTGTTTGAAGTATAAACTATAATACTTAAAGCTGTATCAGTGTGAAAACATCAAAGCTAAATAACATACTTAGTCAAGGAGTTATATAAATTGGATTTGAACTTCCAAATGAGTAGTTCATTAATAATAATATCGTTTAGAAACTATGTTAATTTAGTGTTTTCTTATTTATAGCTCATTATTTATCAGTGATAGTTTTAAATAGCTTTTGTTAAACCATGTTTAATATACATATAACTAGGCAAGATTTTGTAGAAGACAAGCAAGTGATATATTCTTATGAATCTTAAAGATTTTTTGGTATATCAAGTAATTCTCAATGTATCACAAATATCTTCTTAACTAAGGGAAAAATTAAAAACGCCCTTAGAATCCAAGTATAAAAGATGGTCTAAGTTTTTTTTTGGAGCAATTGAAAATAGTAGGAGTGCATAAAACAGGTCTGAGTCAAGCACCTAAGTCATAGTAAATAGGTTTCACTTTATTTATTATTTAAGAACAATCAGTCAACAGTAGTTAATACATTGCTGTATGTCTGTGTCACAGATCAGAAGCTGATAACCCTTTAGAAGCATCAGCCAACATTGTGTCTGAGATAAGGTGGCGGTTGCTGATCTCTGAACGTTTGGGTGGCTGTGGCATACCCCTGTCTCAGGTGATGTATGGGGGGCATACCGACTGTAACGACAGTGGACAGGGAAGTATTATCATGCTGCCTTTTGTTGGGAAGGGTCAGTGAATGAAAGAATCCCAAGTAACAAGCAGGAGGTTTTGGATTGATGGTGGATCCACATCACCAAAAAATCTCTTCGAAGGGAATCTCTATGTTTGTCCCGCACCCTTTGTAATATTAGCTTTCTCCTTTTTTATTGGGAAACCCATGCCATGTAGTTTAGTTGGTGCTGACTCCCCCCAGGGTCACATGGGTGGAAAATCAGAATATTCCTGCCCCCGCTCTATTACAGTGACTCATACAGAAATGGGTCCCAACCCTAACTGTGCCAGAATCCCATCAGGTCCATTCCCAGGCACTGCAAGTTGAAGCAGGTTATAGCCGGTCTTATCTGTAATCACGGTGGAATTTTAGAAAATTGAAATAATTTTTTACTCCTATGCTTAATAATTTTTCCTGGATTTATGGTAAACTATAGGATGTTTCCTTACAGTATGAAAAATCAGCGGAATTGTTTGTTACTAGACCATAAGAGAATACTTTCTGCCTTATCTAGGGAGTGAAAGAAAGAATAGATCTCTCCTCAAAGGAGCTAAAAATAATAGAGCGTCAGCATTTATCCCTAATGATTATTTTTCTTGATGTGAGAACTAAACCGAAAAACTCAGAGGCAGCATCCGTTCATTGTGAAAAATGTTTTCCTCTCACCACTTTACCGATGTCTCTTGGTAGGTGCTGGAATTGAACTTTCTGTGACTGAAAATGGCCACTTTTTCTCCCTCTTTAACAAAGGACCATTAGAATGTCAGAAAAGTTCTACATAAGGAATAAAAATCTCTAAAGTCAGATGTAATCTGCACAGTGAACTCTAGATTATTCTACTTGTAAGTAGACTTAAGATGGTTAGACATTGAAATATTAATGCCCTGTGTTGCTGTAGACAGGACAATGTCTTGCCTGTGTTATTTTGGATGTAACAAAGTCCCTGATGCCTGTTTGGTAAGAAAGACTTTTTCTGGTAACACTCAAGATAAAAGGTGCTCTTTTTTTTCTCAAAAAAGAAAAGAAAATACCCAATAACTCCCCCAAATAAATAAACACAAACCAAACAGAATGGGAAATGTATACAGTGATAAAGGACTTGTTTCTAGCTCAAAATATTGTCTGGTTGATGGTTTTTATGTCTGGGGAGTTGAATAATTTCACTTGGTCTTGCAGCAATTAGGAATGTGCTGGAATTGTATTGATTACTGCACATTTTGGTCAAGCAGGTGCCAAATATCCAGGGCCTTTATAGTTGGGAGTAGGTTGAAGAATAGGTAGGTATTGAGACTCCTAAGACAAAACCTTTACTCCAACTAGGTGATACCATCGTCAGCAAGGAGCATTGTGGAGCCTTGAGGACCTGGGAAGCTTATAGTTCCTGCTTTGCTTCCCTTTACTTCATGCAGTATGTCCATGTATTCTTTATTTCCAGTAAAATTATTTGTTTTATTCTCTTTCTGTCAATCATTCCAGCATAACCTTTGTGACAACAGTCCAGTCGGCAGGTAACACTGCAAAAAGACATTTTGGCGGGAAGTGCTTTAGAAAGCCTTGAACTTCCTTAGTCTCAGGACTTGTATAGATCTGTGTTATAGGCATTAGGAACAGTCATGGAAAGGGAATATGATTAAGGATACTCTTTTAAGTGACTTTGTTGACCTATCACAGAAAGAGGGACAAACACTTCAGGATTTAGTAAAGAAGGCTTGCTGTAAGGAGGTCACCATTCTGACACTTTGTATGGGGAGATGAACCAATTGAGGACATTGGGGGAAAGATTAATGATGGAAAGGCTAGACTGGGGGAGATTAGAGTGAGATTTTTCTTTGTTAGATTTCACTGATTCGAAGATGCGCATTTTTCATACTATAACACTTCTAAAAATGAGATGTGTCATATTAATGAGACTGTGCCGTCTTTAATTGTCAGTGTTTTTTCATTCTAAGTAGAACATAAAAAATACATCTTGTAACCAGTGTCATCTTAGAAATATAGTAACTACCTAATAAAACAGGTTTAGAATGACACCAACTTAACACTAACTTAAGATAAAAAAACCAAAGTTAAATCTTATGTGAAATGTGTCTTATACTGCATATAGCATATTATAGACTGGAGGTGGAATAATTCTTGAATAATCATTTCCGTTCTTTTTACAATGCCTTAGACATAGAGATCCACTCTTGCTATTGCTTTTCCTCTCATTAGACCGCACTCTTTATAACAAATTGATTACGTGTTTCATTCACCAATGAATTTCCAGCACTGATTTACATCAAGCTATCCATTGCGAGGGGATCCTATTTAAATCATCTTTGATAACACACAAGAGATACTGAGCTTATGGTATAACTATTTTCCCTTGTATAAAGAACCTTCTTTTTGTCAGTCTTTATAATTATTGTTAAAGGAAAGAATGTACATATTTTTGGCTGAGACAGAGCTTTAATTTTATAAAATACTTACCTTAAAATGAATAATAGGAAGACAAATTATTTTTAATAAGGATGAAAGGAATAGTTATAAAGGGATGTAGGGAATATTATACATGCAGTAATGCAATTTTTTTTCTTTTTTTTTTTTTAAATTATACTTTAAGTTCTAGGGTACATGTGCAGATCATGCAGGTTTGTTACATAGGTATACACGTGCCATGGTAGTGGTTTGCTGCATCCATCGCCCCGTCATCTACATTAGGTATTTGTCCTAACACTATCCCTCCCTAACTCCCCCACCCTCTATTCCTCCCCTATCCCCCTCTCCCAGGCCCCAGTGTGTGATGTTCCCCTCCCTGTGTCCGTGTGTTCTCATTGTTCAATACCCACTTATGAGTGAGAACATGTGGTGTTTGGTTTTCTGTTCTTGTGTCAGTTTGCTAAGAATGATGGTTTCCAGTTTCATCCATGTCCCTGCAAAGGACATGAACTCATCCTTTTTTATGGCTGTATATTATTCCATGGTGTATATGTGCCATGTTGTCTTTATCCAGTCTATCATTGATGGGCATTTGGTTTGGTTCCAAGTCTTTGCTACTGTGTACAGTACCACAGTAAACATATGTGTACATATATCTTTATAATGGAATGATTTATAATCCTTTGGGTATATACCCAGTAATGGGATTGCTGAGTCAAATGGTATTTCTAGTTCTAGATCCTTGATAAATCACCACACTGTCTTCCACAATGGTTGAATTAATTTACGCTCCCACCAACAATGTAAAAGCATTCCTATATCTCCACATCCTCTCCAGCATCTGTTGTCTCCTGATTTTTTGATGATTCTCATTCTAACTAGCTTGAGGTGGTATCTCAGTGTGGTGTTGATTTGCATTTCTCTCATGACCACTGATGATGAGCTTTTTTTCATGTGTCTTTTGGCTGTATAAATGTCTTCTTTTGAAAAGTGTCTATTCATATCCTTTGCCCACTTTTTGATGGGGTTGTTTGTTTTTTTTATTGTAAATTTGTTTAAGTTCTCTGTAGAATGTGGATATAAGTCCTTTGTCAGATGGGTAGATTGCAAAATTTTTTTCCCATTCTGTTGGTTGCTGGTTCACTCTAATGATAGTTTCTTTTGCTGTGTGGAAACTCTTAAGTTTATTTAGATCCCATTTGTCTATTTTGGCTTTTGTTGCCATTGCTTTTGGTGTTTTAGTCATGAAGTTACTGCCTATGGCTATGTCCTGAATGGTATTGCCTAGGTTTTCTTCTAGAGTTTTTTATGGTGTTAGGCCTCATGTTCAAATCTTTAATCCATCTAGAGTTAATTTTTGTACAAGATATAAGGAAGGGATCCAGCTTCATCTTTCTGCATATGGCTGGTCAGTTTTCCTAACACCATTTATTAAATAGGCAATCCCTTCTCCATTGCTTGTTTTTGTCAGGTTTGTCAAAGATCAGATGGTTGTAGTTGTGTGGTGTTCTTTCTGAGGCCTCTGTTCTGTTTCATTGGTCTATATCTCTGTTTTGGTACCAGTAGCATGCTAAAAGATGTTTGAAAATTTCAGTGAGTTAAATGACACAGCCATCTAATGACTGGAAAATGTTTTTTTTTTTATAAATAATAATGGTTTTTTGCTATTTAATATGTGTGGTATATAATAAGTAGGGGATTAGGGGCAAGATGGCCAACTAGAAGCAACCACATTTGGAGGCTCCCATTGAAATAAATGATAATAAGCATATGAATCCTTCACCAGCAACCAAGGTATCCAGGTTCTTTCATCAAAATTGATGAGAAGGCTGGCATGACACACAGAAAGAAGGAAGAGCAATGTGGTGCGGCAGCCTACCTGAGATCCATAGAGGAAGGTGAACCCCCTCCCCCAGCCAAGGGAGGCAGTGAATGAGTGTGCTACCCAGCTGGGGAAACTGTGCTTTTTCCATGGAACTGTACAACCCATGGATCAGAAGATCCCACTCATGAACACATGCCACTGGGACCTAGCATCCCAACCCCAGAATGTGCAGATTCTTACAGCCTCTCAGCTGGAATCTGCTTAAGCCTACTGAACTCCCATGGTGAGGGAAAACCAGCACCAGCTGCTGCTGCCTATTGTCTAAGTCATTTTAGCTCTTTGTGGGAGGGGCAGCAGCCAGCACTGGGACTCAAAACTGCCTAACATGCTAAGCTCCCTGGGTGGGGGGCAGGGGAGAAGGGCAGCACCCATTTCTATAGCTCCAGGCAGTGCTTTTCCCCTGCTGGAGCCAGGGAGGCTGGAAGGCTTGGTCCCAAGACTTGTCCCTACAGGGAAAAAGTGCTTTGTTAAATGGGTCCTGCTTCCTGTGCCACCCAACTGGGTGAGACCCATCAACAGGGGTTGTCAGATATCATATAGAAACCATCCTACTGGTATCAGGTTCAGAGGTCAGAGGTTGTGAAAGGAGCAGGAACCCACCTTTGCTGCTCTCCAGCCTCCTTGAGTAACATCTCCAAGGACGGGAGTGAATCAGAATAATAGGGCCTAAAGCGAACCCCCAGCAAACTGCAGCAGCCCTACAGAAGAGGGACCTGACTATTGAAAGAAAAACAAGCAGAAAGTGACAACAAGCATTAACAACAACAAAAAGGCCCCCGCAAACACCCCATGCAAGGGGTCAGTAGCCTCAAAGACTGAAACTAGACAAACTCATAAAGATGAGAAACAATGAAAAAATGCTGAAAACTCAAAAGACCAGAATGATTCTTCTCCTCCAAAGGATCACAGTGTTTCTTTATCGAGGGTGCAGAACTGGGTGAAACATCAGATGGACGAACTGACACAATCAGGCTTCAGAAGCTGGGTATTAAAAAAACTACGATGAACTAAAGGAGCATGTTCTAATCCAATGCAAATAAACTAAGAAACTTGATAAAAAAAATTAAAGGAGTTGCTAAGTGAAATAACCAGTTTAGAGAGGAACATAACCTGATGGAGCTGAAAAACACATCCCAAGAACTTCGTGAAGCATACACAAGTATCAACAGGCAAATTGACCAAGTAGAAGAAAGGATATCAGAGTTTGAAGACCACCTTGCTGAAATAAGACCTGCAGACAAGAATAGAGTAATAAAGAATAAAAAGGAATGAACAAAGCCTCCAAGAAATACGGGACTTCATAAAAAGACTGAACCTGTGATTGATTGGAGTATTTGAAGGAAATGGGAGAATGGAAACAAACTGGAAAACAGAACTTCCCCAACCTAGCAGGACAGGCCAACATGAAAATTCAGGAAATATAGAGAACACCATTAAAAGATACTCCATGAGAAGATCAACCCCAACACACATAATCATTAGATTCTCCAAGGTTGAAATGAAGGAAAAACCGTTAAGAGCAACCAGAGAGAAAGGCCAGGTCACCTACAAAGGGAAGCTTAGATCCACTAACAGTGGATCTCTCAGCAGAAACTTTACAAGCCAGAAGAGATCTGGGTCAATATTCAACATTCTTAATGAAAAGAATTTTAAACCTAGTATCTCATATTCAGCCAAACTAAGCTTCATAAGTGAAGGAGAAATAAAATCCTTTCCAGACAAGCAAATGCTGTGGGATTTTGTAACTCAAAGGGCTGCCCTGCAAGAGCTCCTGAAAGAAACACTAAATATGGAGAGGAAAAACCAGTACCAGCCACTGCAAAAACATACCAAAATGTAAAGACCAATGACACTATGAGGAAACTGCATCAACTAGTGTGCAAAATAACCACATAGCATCATGAGACAGGATCAGATTCACACAATAGTAACCTTAAGTGTAAATGGGCTAGATGCCCCAGTTAAAAGACACAGACTGGCAAATTGCATAAGGAGTCAAGACCCATTGGTATGCTGTGTTCAAGAGACCCATCTTACATGCAAACACACATGTTGGTTCAAAATAAAGAGATGGAGGAAAATTTACCAAGTAAATGGAAAGCAAAAAAAAAATCAGGGGTTGCAATCCTAGTCTCTGACAAAACCGACTTTAAACTAGCAAAGATGAAAAAAATAAAAAATAAAAAATAAAAACAATAGCATTACATAATGGTAAAGGGAACAATTCAACAAGAAGGGTTATCTATTCTAATTGTATATACACCTAATACAGGAGCACTTAGATTCATAAAACAAGTTCTTAGAGACCTTCAAAGAAACTTAGGCTCTCACATGATAATAGTGAGAGACTTAAAACACCCCCCCTGTTGGTATTATATCAGTGAGACAAAAAATTAACAAGGATATTCAGGACTTGAATTCAGCTCTGGATCAAGTGGACCTTGTGGATGTCTGTAGAACTCTCTACCCAAAATCAACAGAATATACATTCTTCTCAGTGCCACAAGACACTTAGTCTAAAATTGACCATAGAATTGGAAGTAAAACATTGGTCAGCAAATGCAAAAGAACTGAAATCTGAACAAACAGTCTCTCAGGCCACAGTGTTATCAAATTAGAGCTCAGGATTAAGAAACTCACTCAAAACCACATAATTTCATTAAAATAGAACAACCTGGTCCTGAATGACTCCTGGGTAAATACTAAAATTAAGGCAGAAATCAAGAAGTTCTTTGAAACCAATGAGAACAAAGAGACAATACACCAGAATCTCTGGGACACAGTGTTAAGAGAAAAATTTACAGCACTAAATGCCCACATCAGAAAGCTAGAAAGATCTCAAATCAACACTCTCACATAACAATTAAAACAGCTAGAGATGCAAGAGCAAACTAATCCAAAAGCAAGCAGAAGACAAGAAATAACTAAGATTGGGGAAGAAATGAAGGAGATAGAAACATAAAAAACCCTCCAAAAAGAATCAACAAATCTAGGAGCTGGCCTTTTGAAGAAAATTTGCAAAATAGACCACTAGCTAGACTAATAAGGAAGAAAAAGAGAGAAGAATCAAATAGACACAATAAAAAAAAATGATAAACGGGATGATACCACTGACCCTACAGAAATACAAACTACCATCAGAGAATACTATAAACACCTCTATGCAAATAAACTAGAAAATCTAGGAGAAATGGATAAATGCCTGGATGCATATACCCTAGCAAGATTAAGCCAGGAAGAAGTTGAATCCCTAAATAGACCAGTAACAAGGTCTGAAATTAAGGCAGTAATTAATAGCCTACCAACCAAAAAAAAGCTCAGGACCACATGGATTCACAGCTGAATTCTACCAGAGGTACAAGAGGAGCTCGTACATTATTTCTGAAACTATTCCAAACAATTGAAAATGTAGAACTCCTTCCTAACTCATTTTATGAAGCCAGCATCACCCTGATGCCAAAACCGAGAAGAAACACACCAAAAAAAATTTCACGCCAATATCCCTGATAAACTGCTGGATTTGGTTTGCCAGTATTTTATTGAGGATTTTGATGCGAAAATCCAAATCCAGTAGCACATCAAAAAACTTACTCAGCATGATCAAGTCAGCTTCATCCCTCAGATGCAAGACTGGTTCAACATATGCTAATCAATAAGTGCAACCCATCACATAAACAGAACCAAAGACAAAAACCCCATGATTATCTCAATAGATGCAGAAAAGGCCTTTGATAAAATTCAACATGTTAAAAACCCTTCATATTAAAAACTCTCAAAATATAGGTATTGTTGGAACATAGCTCAAAATAAGAAGAGCTGTTGATGACAAACCTACAGCCAATATCATATTGAATGGGCAAAAGTGGGAACCATTCCTTTTGAAAACTGGTACAAGACAAGGATGCCCTCTATCTCCACTTCTATTCAACATAGTATTGGAAGTTCTGGCCAGGGAAATCGGGCAAGAAAAAAGAAATAAAGGGTATTCAGACAGGAAGAGAGGAAGTTGAGTTGTCTCTGTTTGCTGACAACATGATTTTATATTCAGAAAACGATATCATTTCAGCACAAAAACTTCCTTTTTCTTTAAAATATATATGTTTTATTGCATTTTAGGTTTTGGGGTACATGTGAAGAACATTCAAGATTGTTGCATAGGTACACACATAGCAATGTGGTTTGCTGCCTTTCTCCCCATCACCTATATCTGGCATTTCTCCCCATGTTATCCCTCCCCCAACTCTGCACCCCCCCACTGTTCCTCCCCTAGTTCTCCCCCACAGACCCAAGTGTGTGAGGCTCCCCCTCCCTGCTTCCATGTGTTCTCATTGTTCAACAACCGCCTATGAGTGAGAACATGCAGTGTTTGATTTTCTGTTTTTGTGTCAGTTTGCTGAGAATGATGGTTTCCAGGTTCATCCATGTCCCTACAAAGGACACAAACTCATCGTTTTTTATGGCTGCATACTATTCCGTGGTGTATATGTGCTACATTTTCCCTGTTCAGTCTATCACTGATGGCCATTTGGGTTGGTTCCAAGTCTTTGCTATTGTAAACAGTGCTGCTATGAACATACATGTGCATGTGTCCTTATGATAGAATAATTTATAATTCTTTGGATATATACCAAGTAATGGGATTGCTGGGTCAAACGGAATTTCTATTTCTAGGTCCTTGAGGAATCGCCACACTGTCTTCAACAATGGTTGAACTAATTTACACTCCCACCAACAGTGTAAAAGTGTTCCTATTTCTCCACATCCTCTCCAGCATCTGTTGTCTCCACATTTTTTAATGATCACCATTCTAACTGGCATGAGATGGTATCTCAGCGTAGTTTTGATTTGCATTTCTTTAACGACCAGTGATGATGAGCATTTTTTCATGTGTTTGTTGGCCTCATATATGTCTTCTTTTGTAAAGTGTCTGTTCATATCCTTCACCCACTTTTGAATGGGGTTGCTTGTTTTTTTTTCTTGTAAATCTGTTTTAGTTCTTTGTAGATTCTGGATATTAGCCCTTTGTCAGATGGGTAAATTGCAAAAAATTTTTCCCATTCTGTTAGTTGCCAATTCACTCTAATGATTGTTTCTTTTGCTGTGCAGGAGCTCTGGAGTTTAATTAGGTCTCATTTGTCTCTTTTGGCTTTGGTTGCCAATGCTTTTGGTGTTTCAGTCATGAAGTCCTTGCCTATGCCTATTTCCGCAATGGTTTTGCCTAGGTTTTATTCTAGGGTTTTTATGGTGTTAGGTCTTTATTTTTTATTTTTTATTGCATTTTAGGTTTTAGGGTACATGTGAAGAACATACAAGGTTGTTGCATAGGTACACACATGGCAGTGTGATTTGCTGCCTTCCTCCTCATCACCTACATCTGGCATTTCTCTCCATGTTATCCCTCCCCAACTCCCCACCCCCCGCTGTCCCTCCCCTGTTCTCCCCCAACAGACCCGAGTGTGTGATGCTCCCCTCCCCTGTGTCCATGTGTTCTCATTGTTCATCACCTGCCTATGAGTGAGAACATGCGGTGCTTGATTTTCTGTTCTTGTGTCAGTTTGCTGAGAATGATGGTTTCCAGGTTCATCCATGTCCCTACAAAGGACACGAACTCATCGTTTTTGATGGCTGCATAGTATTCCATGGTGTATATGTGCCACATTTTCCCCGTCCAGTCTATCATCAATGGGCATTTGGGTTGGTTCCAGGTCTTTGCTATTGTAAACAGTGTTGCAATGAACATTTGTGTGCATGTGTCCTTATAGTAGAATGATTTATAATCCTTTAGATATATACCCAGTAATGGGATTGCTGGGTCAAATGGAATTTCTATTTCTAGGTCCTTGAGGAATCGCCACACTGTCTTCCACAATGGTTGAACTAATTTACACTCCCACCAACAGTGTAAAAGTGTTCCTATTTCTCCACATCCTCTCCAGCATCTGTTGTCTCCACATTTTTTAATGATCGCCATTCTAACTGGTGTGAGATGGTATCTCAATGTAGTTTTGATTTGCATTTCTCTAATGATCAGTGATGATGAGCATTTATTTATATGTTTGTTGGCTTCATGTATGTCTTCTTTTGTAAAGTGTCTGTTCATATCCTTCACCCACTTTTGAATGGTCTTGTTTGTTTTTTTCTTGTAAATCTGTTTTAGTTCTTTGTAGATTCTGGATATCAGCCCTTTGTCAGATGGGTAGATTGCAAAAATTTTTTCTCATTCTGTTGGTTGCTGATTCACTCTAATGACTGTTTCTTTTGCTGTGCAGAAGCTGTGGAGTTTGATTAGGTCCCATTTGTCTATTTTGGCTTTTGTTGCCAATGCTTTTGGTGTTTTGGTCATGAAGTCCTTGTCTATGCCTATGTCCTGAATGGTTTTGCCTAGATTTTCTTCTAGGGTTTCTATGGTGTTAGGTCTTATGTTTAAGTCTTTAATCCGTCTGGAGTTAATTTTAGTGTAAGGTGTCAGGAAGGGGTACAGTTTCTGCTTTCTTCACATGGCTAGCCAGTTTTCCCAACACCATTTATTAAACAGGGACTCCTTTCCCCATTGCTTGTTTTTGTCAGGTTTGTCAAAGATCGAATGGTTGTACATGTGTTGTGTTGTCTCCGAGACCTCTGTTCTGTTCCATTGGTCTATATCTCTGTTTTGGTACCAGTACCATGCTATTTTGATTACTGTAGCCTTGTAGTATAGCTTGAAGTCTGGGAGTGTGATGCCTCTCGCTTTGTTCTTTTTGCTTAGCATTGACTTGGCTATGCGGGCTCTCTTTTGGTTCCATATGAAGTTTAAGGTGGTTTTTTACAGTTCTGTGAAGAAGGTCATTGGTAGTTTGATGGGGATAGTGTTGAATCTGTAAATTACTTTGGGAAGTATGGCCATTTTCATGATATTGATTCTTCCTAACCATGAACATGGAATGTTTCTCCATCTGTTTGTGTCCTCTCTTATTTCGTTGAGCAGTGGTTTGTAGTTCTCCTTGAAGAGGTCCTTTACATTCCTTGTTAGTTGTATTCCTATGTATTTTATTCTCTTTGTAGCAATTGTGAATGGCAGTTCGTTCTTGATTTGGCTCTCTTTAAGTCTGTTTTTGGTGTATAGGAATGCTTGTGATTTTTGCACATTGATTTTGTATGCTGAGACTTTCTGAAGTTGTTTATCAGTTTCAGGAGATCTTGGGCTGAGAAAAACTTCTTGAACTGATAAGCAACTTCAGCAAAAATCTCAGGATAGAAAGTCAATGTGCAAATGTCACAAGCATTCCCTTACAAAAGTGGACAAGTAGAGAGCCAAATGATGATTGAACTCTCATCCACTATTGTCACAAAAAAATAAAATACCTAGAATTACAGCTAACAAGGGATGTGAAGGACCTTTTGAAGGAGAAGTATAAACTACTGATCAAGGAAATAAGGGAGGATACAAACAAATGGCAAAACATTACATTCTCGTGGACAGGAAGAATGAATATTGTGAAAATAACCATACTGCCCAAAGTAATTTACAGATTCAATGCTATTTCCATCCAACTACTGTTGATATTCTTCACAGAATTAGAAAAACTGTTTTAAATTTCATATGGAATCAAAGAAGACCTTGCATAGCTAAGACAATCCTACACAAGAAGGACAAAGTTGAAGGCATCAAACTACCTGAGTTCAAACTGTGTTACAAGGCTACAGTAAGCAAAACAGCATGGCACTGTTACCAAAACAGACAAATAGAGCAAAGGAGCAGAGCAGACCTCAGAAATAACACCACACATCAGATTTGACAAATCTGACAAAAACAAGCAATGGGGGAAAGGATCTCCTATTCAGTAAACAGTGCCAGAAAAACTGGCCAGTCATATGTAGAAAGCTGAAACTGGACCCCTTCCTTACACCTTACACAAAAATTAACCCAAGATGGATTAGAGACTTAAATTTAAAATGCATAACTAGAAAAACTCTAGAAGAAACCTGGGCAATACCTTTCTAGAGGTATGGGTAAAGACTTCATGACAACTCCCAAAAGCAATTGCAACAAATCTAAAGTTAACAAATGGAATCTAATTAAACTAAAGGGCTTCTGCACAGTAATGAAACCAACATCAGAGTGAACAGTCAGCCTACAGAATGGTAGAAAATTTTTGCAATCAAACCATCTGACAAAGTTCTACTACCCAGAATTTACAAGAAACTTAAATGTATTTACAAGAAATAAACAACCACATCAAAACATGGGCAAAAGATATGAACAGGCACTTCTCAAAACATTTATGCAGCCAACAAACATAAAAAGCTCAACATCACTAATCATCAGAAAAATGTAAACCAAAACCACAATGACATAAAATCTCATGCCAGTCAGAATGGCAATTATTAAAAAGTCAGGAAACAATAGATGCTAGGCAGGCTGTGGAGGAATGGGAATGCTTTTACCTTGTTGGTGGGAATGTAAATTAATTCAATCATGTGGAAGACAGTGTGGTGATTTCTCAAAAATCAGGAACCAGAAATACCATTCGACCAAGCAATCCCATTACTGAGTATATACCCAAAGCAATATAAATTATTCTGCAATAAAAACACATGCACACTTACATTTATTGCAGCACTATATGCAATAGCAAAGACATGGAACCAACCCAAATGCACAATGACAGACTGGATAAAGAAAATGCGGTACATATACACCATGGAATACTATGCAGTCATAAAAAGGAATGAGATCATGTCCTTTGCAGGGACATGGAAGAAGCTAGAAGCCATCATCCTCAGCAAACTAACACAGGAACAAAAACCGAATACTACCTGTTCTCGCTTATAAGTGGGAGTTGAACATTAACGACATATGACACAGAGAGGGGGAACAACACATACCAGAGCCTATTGAGGGGTGGGAAGTGAGGGGGAGGAAACTTAGAAAACAGGTTAATAGGTGCAGCAAACCACCGTGGCACATGTATGCCTATGTAACAAACCTGCACGTTTAGCATATGTATCCAGGTTTTTTTTTCTTAGAAGAAATGAAAAAAGAAAAAAAGAAATAAATGAGAAAGGAAAAAAACCATAATTATGTACTATATGTACTAGCTACTTATTTAATATTAAAACTATCATTTTATAAATAATTTTTATAGTTATACAACAGTTAAATCTTACTTATTCCTGCTTCTGATAATTTCCTAAAATATAATTCAGGTGATATTACATTAATTAAAATATATGTATGCTGTATATATTGTATCTGTATACCTTGTAGGTACAATATGAGTCATTAAGCTATTATGGCCACATAAGGAGATGACATTTACTTTTCACTTTTTATCACCTCATTGTTAGATCTTGATCTCTGTAGCATACTAGTTTTAATGAAAAGGAAAGATAGTATAATAAAATATGGGAACTTACTATTTGCCTTAGAAACCATAAATATTCATCTAAGAATATAAAGTTAGGCTTCTCATGAAGACTGCTCTAATAATGGAAATGTTTTGGTATTACGAAAAAATTACAAGAAAGCTACTCTTAGATCAATGATAGGGCAGTGCCGGATATTCTTAATCCTTTGGGGGAATTTTTCTCTTTCTCATTCTCAAATGTATTCCAGGATCTCATTCTCACTCTTTACTGACCATCTTTTTGTACTTCTTTTTCCTCCCACTTAACTCCTTCCTTTCACCACCACAGTCTGTCGTCCCTTGGTGTCCACATTTAATCCAGTCTGTCAGGATGAATAGACACAGACCATAAGCTCCACAAGGTCAGAGACTGTGTCTGTTTGCTGACTATCCACTTCATCCTAGTGTCTGTCCTCATGGCATGGACCCCAAATTGCTTGATGACTGAAAGAATTCTGAGTCTGCAGTAGATATGAAGTAGACACTGTCTGTGATTTTTAGGCTTTGTCCAAAGAGTGTTTGTTACGTTAAATAATGCTCATTTGGTTGCTGTTTTATTACCATTGTTATGTATTGTTTTATTAGATTTGAGCTGGGTCCGTGAAACGGATAATGTTTGAGTTTTAATTCCCCTAGCTAAAACTAATTAACCTTTGTCACTCCCTTTCTATAAAGATATGAGTATGATATGATAGCTTGAGACCCATGAATGGTGTTACAAGTTAGAGAGGGCTCCCAGGCACTAGTGTGGAAATTTGTCATATAAGCTGAATTTTCAGTGTCACTGAATATCCGATGATCATGTTGAAATCCTAGGCACAGATTACAAATGATTGTTTTGTCCATGGCCATAAGATTTGCTTTCTTTAAAGGAAGACAATTCCTGAGAAAAGTCCCACAAGTTCTGAAATGAAAATAATAATAAATAATAATAAAGCCAGAACTTTACTCATGACATATTTACCTTTCATGTCTTGTCTATTACAGAAAATTGTTCCTGTTACATGTAATGACTTAGTAAATGGGAACCTCTTATTATAACATATACTCTATAACATGATAAAGGGTTTATTTAAGATTAAATAAAAATAGAACATTTAAAAAGTTTTCAATTATATTGGTATTTCTTTGACATTGTCTTTCTTATCAATAAAAAAAAAATCTTCCCAGTGTTTTTAAAAAATGCATTTCAAATTGTACTCCTAAAAGATTACATAAATTAGCACTAATAAAAGTGATTTTAGGCAGAATATATTCCTTTTCTAGGCTCTAAGAGCTGTGCTTATATCAGCTTCATGGGGACAAGAAGTGAGAAGAGAATCGGAAGGAACAACTCCTTTGGCAGATTACTTTTGTTTTTGCAATTTCCTCAGGTTTCACAGACAATTTCTGGTCGCATTACTGGCTAGTGTTTTACACATGCAGATTCTTGAGTTGCTTCCTAGGTCCTCACAGTTCTAGCTAGGGGAATTTTCTGTACCTTAAACTCTTCATCCTTACAGTGGGAATGATTAAAAATAGTAATAAATTATTATTCTATAGGGTTATGAGCTGAAAGGAGTTAATATATGAAAAATCTTCCCACCAATGCCTGTAACATATTAAGTACTCAGTACCTGGAACTTAATCTGTATCAGTAAGTCTTAGCTAATTATCACCAGATAATTATCATTATCATTATAATGACACAAAATACTTTCTACTGGCATTTCTATAGTCTTTAGTTGCTTTCCAAAAATAAAAAATAAAAGTAGCTCTTTAAAACCAAATCATCCTCTTGGTATTCTTTCATTTAAAAAAAAATGATATTATGTGACTTGTTATATGACTCATTTATTTATGTTGGGAGATCCATTTAGGCTAAATTAAATATATTTAGTTTAATATTCATGAATGAAAGTGATTTGTTTCTAACTGCTCACTGCAACCCCAAAAAGCTCCTGAACAATTAACCTAGATTCATATAATTTGCAGTTTTTTGCTTTTTCTAGTGTTAACCTCTTTGCTGAACCCACAAAAATGTTCTTATTGTGTTTCAATTTCATTTCATTGTTTTTTTGCTTTCATGTGGAGACCAATTCAAAGCCACACATTTTATGCTGTGATTATACTTTTTCAGTGTCAAAAAGAGAGGAAGAAAATTAGCATTGACTTCAATTTTACTTATATTAACAACCTCTTAAGGCAGATACTATCTTCACTTTATGAGGAAGTGTGAAGTTGCAAAGGTCACACAAATAATAAATGGTAGCACTTGGTTAGAATTGAGGTCATCTGACTCTAAGGGAGTGATCATTTCTCCAAGTCACAGCCTACAGTTCCTAGGTATGGACAAAGATTTATCCAAAGGAATGCCAGAGGACTTTCTATGGTCAGAAATAAATTGCTTAATCTTACATTCTTGGTGATTGTCTGTGGAGAAATAGCCATCAACCATCTTAACGGATTTTGCCTCTTGGCAGGTGTACGAAAATACGTGTATCTGTGTGTGGAAAGAGAGAGCAGCATTGTTACTGAGATATTTTGATGCTAATAAACATTTGGACCACACCTCCCATTGTTCCTGCCCATGATGGCCCTTGGCAGGACTGAATCTGCCTTTCTCTGGTCTGAAAATAGCTCTGAAAATGTCACGATCTGGTGTTTTCTCCTCAGGTGGAGGCAGCCTGATCTACATAGGTAAATGAAGTGGAAGATTAAGTAATTATTTTCAGAATTTGATTAATGTGGAAAATCAACATGAAAAATTTTAGCATTTTGAGCTATTTTTTCCCCTCAATTGTGCATGTTTAAACCTTAATTAAGTAAATATTTCCTTAGTCTTTTTTCTGATTTTGACGCCAGGATTGAAGAGGGCAGAGTAAAAGCAATTATGAAAGGGGTTCTAAAAACTCCTGGAACAAAAGATGTTAAGTATGGCCCATACAGCCATAGTGCTCTTCAGCCTGAGACAGTGAGAGTCGAGGGACACAGGCCTTGGTCCCAAGGCCACACCACCATGTCTTGCTCTCAGCCCCACTCTCCATCGGTGTTCAGCTGCATCTGTTTACACAGCTTACTGCCCCATCATGCAGGCTGTGTGGAACTCATTCGTATCTCCAATTACAGCCTTGTGTCTAGGACTGGTCAATAGTTACCTGTGAAAATATGTAATAACTTATATTGTTTTGAAGAGCTTAAGCTATACTCCTCCGTGCGCCTTCCCCTCTTGATCAATGCCCTGGCTACCACTTCCTTGGGATCCTCCATTCTCTGCTGGATCCTTTGGTTACTGAATAAGGCTCAGTCTAGGTCGGGAAGAGGGTGATACCCATATGTCATTGTTCTGATCTTAGATTCTTGCCGGAGAATAAAACTCTTGGATCTAACCATCAGATGTCAGAGGTGGAGCTGGTGGAGGAGATAGGCAAAGGAGGGGAGTTAAATGCAATAAAAAGGAGAATATGTGTGTATATATATGTACCCACAAGTAATAACTGCTAATTGTATTCAATTTTGCAATCTAGGAGTATGGTAGTAACCAGTAGCCAGCGTCAAGCCTCTTCCTTGTAGCCTTAATGTTTTCTCACATGTATCTCTAAAACTAATTTTTTAAAAAGATACCCTTTACACATTTCAGATCTTCATAATTTTTAATAAATTGAAAACTGAAAATAATGAGAAAGTATGTTAAGTTCAGTACAGTCTTTCCTCAGTATCCATCAGGGGTTGGTTCCAGGACCCTGTTGGATACCGAAATCCACAGCTGCTCAAGTCCCTTATATGAAATGGTGTTGTGTTTGCATATGGCTTTTACATATTCTCCTGTATATTTTAAGTAATCTCTAGACAACATGTAATATCTAAAACAATATGAGTACTATGTAAATAGTTGCTATACAACATTTTTATTTGTAATATTTTTATTGCTATGTTATTTTTATCTTTTTCATCTTTTAGTTGCGATTCCTTGGAGGAGAAGAGGCATTCTGGTTTTTATCTTTTTTTTTTTTTCCTTTTTTTTGAATATTTTGATCCACAATTGGTTGGATCTGTGGATGTGAACTCACAGATAGAGGGTTGACAGTATATTGTAAATACTGACAGCAAGAAGTAACATTTTCCATTACTCCTTTACATGTATTCAAAGAAATACCAAAAAAAAAATCCATAAGTAGTTTGATAACCATCATCTGTCTTAAGTATTTTTTATATATATGTGTATTTATGTATATATGTGTATGTATACATATTATATATGTAAAATTAACGGTAACAATTGAAACATTTACATTATTCTTCATTTTCTCTTAAATTTGTACTTCTATTCCACTTTCTGCAAAAATTTTTGTCCTAATGTACTATAATTTTATGCTTGCAGGATTTTTATTGATCCACCCTATCATACTTCTCTATGACAAAAATGATTTATAAATTTTTTTATATAACCAAAGGCTTTAAGTATTAATCTTTTTTCCTATGTTGAGTTATATTTTAAATATTATCATGTCATTAATCAAAACAATATAAATGATTACAAATTTTTGCAGATAATTATTGAATTATTATTATTAATTTAAAATAGTAAGGTTGTTCCTTAGCTCTGTGGAAGATTCACACTTTAGGGGCCAGTGACCATGAGAGGGCTGTTTGGTTACATGGAAGGCTGGCGAGTGGGAGAGGGAGAGAGAAAGAAGAACTTGCACCTCAATGACCTCACCGGCAGATCAAGTTTCAGGCAGAATATATATAGGAGTTGAGGACCTGGAAATTATCTTCTAAAAATTCTGACTTTATCAAAGTAATATAACATACTTTGAAGCGCCTGCTGTAAGCTATAGTTCTTTTGTTAGTTTTTCTTCTTTTTTACACTGCAAGCAAAGGAGTTCCATTTGAGTCTCTTCTCAATCACCAGTGACAGAAACAGTGTTCTTCTCTTGACTACATAATGGCTAGAGAATTTTTCCCTACAGTAGTTTACTGTCCATTCCTCATCCATTTCCCAAATAGAGTCCCTTCAATCCTCTTTCCTCCCTCAGGGCTTTTGCCATGTAAGCCATGACTGTGAATTCACTAAGGTTACAAATATTAACATTTTGCCATAAGACATTCTGAAAGGTTTTAAAAAATTCAATCAATTTAATCAAGTCCTCAGAAAGCTTACCATGTAGTAGAAGAAATAAGATATATACACAAGTCACTAGGCAGAGATGGGAAGCTAAGGTGTTATAGATGGGTGGAGGGGGGAGGGGTGGATGACAGGTGGAGATGGCCCAGAGCTGCAAAGTACAAGGTGTCATCAGAGAATGGGAGTTGTCTAGTCTGCCTGGAGCACAGACCAAGCTTAAGAACAGGATTTCTGTATCTGCTGTTCAAAGTGTATCTGTAGAACAAATGTTAAAAAGTGTTTTTGAAAAAGAGATAGTGATTGTGTTAGTTTTATTTGAATGTGTCAGCTTCAAAGTCAGGTAAGTAAATGCTAATATGCTGGATTTTAAAAAATCAAATTTCTTTATTATAGAATGTATTAATTCCCTCCAAAGTTTCATACGTGAAGGAAAGCCAGGAGAGACGATATCAGAAAATTATTTCCAGCTTATTTTTTTTCTTTTTGGAAGGATATCTAGTCAAATTAGAGGCTGAGGAAGAGGCTTAGAAAGAACAGTTTCAGAAATAGAGGTAAGAAAGCAAAGTTATTCTGGAGTCAGGTTGCTAAAGCTATGACATGTGGAATTCCTTTGGTAAGCAGTGAAAGTCATTGATGGCTTTGGCAAGACTGCTCACAAACAGAGTTGGGCTGCAATATGGCTAACCTGGTGGTTTGTGTGAGGTGAGGGCTGAACTAGCAGGGGGTACAGAGGAAAAAAGACCGAGGTAAGAAGTATTAAAAAATTGCACAAGGAAAAAGTGGAAACATGTATCTATACTTGGGTAGTTTAAGTATAGTTGAAGTGGGAACAGAGAGAAATGTATATGTCTGCATGTACGCACACACGACCATTTGCAAAAGTTGAAACTTTTGGTCACCTTGATGTTGAGGCTTTTTTTTCCAACTTACTTTTATTTTTGTGATGTTAAATAAGAAGTTTAACTTTCATCATCTTCTGAGTTTATATGTTTATATTCAAATAAACAAAACTTATGTAAAAAACACAAAACGTCTGGACAAAAGAAGAGCTATCTGTTTAATTTCTTTGATGTTTTCAGTGTTAGTTTTTCCAAGAGGTAGAGAAATATCTCTGGATAGTTATCTAAAGTTTACAATTTTTGTACAGATACGGTATATAGGATAGCGTCATGGTTTTAATGTTGAAAAAGCATTCTTTTAAATTATAGCAAATTATGAAGTATTTATATACATAATATGGCACTATCACTTCAGAAAGTCAGAATTTTACAAACTAAAATCAGAAAACAAAATTAGTCAATTTAAATAAAACCTTTAATTATTTAGATGGTTCGCCCCATCTCCCATTTATACAGTCTGGTTGCTTTGGTAGATCTTTAGATTGGATAAGATATATCCTCTTCTTGTTGAAGGATATCTACTCCAGCATTTTAGATATATATTCTTTATCATATTGTTTGTGTAATGGTTTAGCAAAAATTATGGCTTTATACCTATTAATATAAATCAGAATGATTAATCTAATTGGGTCAATCAAATATAAAAATGCAACACTTAATTGGTTCTTATTGTAAATGACCAGCAAACAAAAGTTGCCACCACTTTCAGAATAAAAAATAAAACACTTAAGTATAGCAACACAATAGAGCACAGTGATTTGACAGCTAATGATTGGACCAATTGTGTTGAGACTTGATATGGCATTTTGATAGAAAACACTGTAGCCTGTTCAATTATTGAGGAATGCATGCCAAGGACTCTTGACAATGAACATTTAATTTCCTGTGATAAACTGACATTAAGTAAGAAATAGTGCAATGCTAAAATAAATTATCTGAAAATAAAATTCAGATCAATAATAATCATAACAATAATACATAATAATGGCCTCCATTTATGAGTATTTACTATGTGCCAGTAGCTTCAGATACAATAGCTTAATCCTCAAGTAGTTTTGCATGCTAGATATTATCACCCCATTTACAGGTGGCAAAACAGGCTGAAATAATTTTAGTGAATCACCTAAGTCCCACAGTAGGCAGCCATTCTAATATTCTGTGCTGCTCCCACACACTGCAAGTCATCAATGGTCTTGTCATTGTCAGAGCTTACATAATCTCTAAGATCGACATAAGGTTAATAGATTGTGCTTTTATTTCAGCTCAAATTTTTCATAAGAGATCATGAAAAATTTCTTTACACTTCATCCTTGTGTTTTTCAGTATTTTGTGTTTCATAAAAATGTAATTGATTCAGTCATGTATGGGCTCAGTGGAAAGTAGCACTTCTTAGATTGGTAAAGGAAATGATCTTAATTTGGTTGATTGACACAAAGTTTAAATGTTTGACACATGGAGTGGGTATGTATATATGTGTTTGATCTACGTATCTATCTGTCTTACTATCTGTGCAAAAATTAATTCTGGTTTTACATTTCAAGGGTTTTTACAATTGCATAATTTCATAACCTCTGAGCAGAGTCAAATCACTTTGGTGCAAAAACACCCAATATAAGGTAAGGAAAATAAAAACCGCAACTGATTGTGCTTAGAAAAGTGTGGGTAGGCAGTTACTGGCTGATTGCCAAGAATTATATTCTGCAGATTCTTTTTAAAACTGAAATGCACAAAGTTTGGACATATGCTACAAATTCTGAACATGAATTACACACACTTTCCTACTCAGTTTCTTGAGATTAATTATAATCCGCTCTAGGGAAAAAAGATAAAAAAGAAAAATCTTTGCTTCATCTGGTGCTTGAATAGAGGAGATACGTTTATTTAATATGACCAATCTTGCCCTTCAGCCAAAGTTTATACATTTTTTTGCTTAAGACTAACCTTGTTCCTAGACTTCTCGTAAGTAGTGTTATTTGCGTCCAATAGAACCGAATATTAAACGCATTTAATAAAGAGATCTTCCAAACAGGCTTTGTGTGAGCAACCTGGCTGTTTATTCACATGGGTGCAGGTAGGCTGAGGCCGAAAAGGGCATCGGTGAAGGGCGGTGAGATAGGAGTTGGTTTTACAGGTTTGGGCAATATTTGGGGGGGCAGGGGTGTTATAGAGTAAGAAGTAAGGGGTGTTATAAGTAAGTTACAGTGGCGGGGGTAGGGGCAAGGAGTATACATTGTCATAAGTTTAGTTACAATGGTGGGCGGGTAAGGCGTAAGTTAAGATGGTAGGGTGGGACGGAGGGGATATTCACAGAGGGAGAACAGTTAAGATGGCAGGGTTGGATGAGGAGTATTCACATTATCATAATAACAGTTAAGATGGGAAGCTCAATGTCCGAGAGAAGCTCCACTGGGCGATCAGGGGTTCAGGGATAATGAGGATTGCAGGCTGTGGTGGTGGGGGGTGGGGGGGAGATTAGCTGAGGCAGGCAGGACTTCAGACTTTCTGGGTCCAGGCTTGTACATGGAGGCCTGAAAAGTAGCATCTTGTTATTGGGACTGATTTTCCCCTAAATGACTTATTTTCTGAAAGGCTTGTGTTCAAACTAGAGGTATAATTACCGTATAAGAAAACCTAGAATGACAAGAGGTTCACAAAAGTTAAAGAGGTAGCACATAGGCTGAGAAATGTAGCTATTTCTTAAGGCACTAGTCCTTTTTGAGAAATGTTGCTTGGTGATTTGGAATTTGAACATTGTGGAGTTATACATGTCCTTTACCATATTAAGCTTTCTCTAGCATTTGGAGCTTTCCCTACATAAAGCTGGGGGCTCTTCTTTGCATTCTCTCCACTGCCAAATCGCTGGGTGGGGCTCCAATACACATCCTCCTCTATTTCAGTGATCTGTGGGATGGCCCTATAGGCCTTAGAAGTCATTTGAAAAGACCTAAATACGATGTGGAATAAAAGAAATTATTTCTGCTCATTTGTTGATCTTAGTCTAGGAAATGGAAGTCAGGACTACTTGTCTTCACTTGGGGAAGAAATTTATCAAGTAGAAGCAGTTGCTTAGGAGAGGTGTGCGTGCCTACTGTGTTTCAGGCATTGTTATACACTTTTTATATTTCTCTAACAGATACATAAAGCAGTATCATTATCTGCATTGGATATCTATAGTTCTGATTTCTCCCCTGTGCTCTGTGTTCACATACCCAACTGCTTAATGGATATTTATATCTGAATATCTTATAGGCACCCCAAACTCAAGATGTTCAAAATTGACCCCACTCACCTCAGCCCCCTCACACACAATACAGTCTATGAGTCCTGCCAGTCACACCTTCTAAATGTTGCTCGAATCTCTTGATTTACGTTCCTTTCCTCTGCTACCACTCTATTTTGAATGAACATTGTTCTCATTGGGACTGTTGAAATGGTTTCCCTGCATTTTTACCCATACATTCTTTTCACTATAGCCAGAGTAATCTTTTCAAAAGATGCCAAAGCTCTCAAAACACATTATTGTCTGAATGTCTTTCATTGTTTCCCATTGCCCTGAGGATGGAAGCAAAAATACTCGGCATGTGCAAAGGCCCTACCTCCTTCTCCAACCTTCCTACCACTCCCTCCTTCTCTGCACTTCCATCCCACCCACCCTCTTACAGTTCTTTGAAAAAGCAGAGATTCTTCCAGTTCTAGGGCCAGTATCCCATTTGTTTCTTCTCTCAGGTCTCCCCTCCCCAGTATACATAGTTCCTTACTATCTATCCTTTCAAACCTATTTCAGATATCACTTCCTCCAGGAGCTCTTTCTGACTCTAGATAAGAGAGGTCAAGATTCCCTGTTAAATGCTTTTCTTTCAGAGTTGCCACAATGATAATTAAACATGCTTTTAATACAAAGTAATATTTGTGTAATTAGCTAGCTAATATTTGTTTCCCTAGCTGCAGAGCAAGACCCAGGAGGGCAGGGGAAAAATGTTTACACATACTGTATCTCCAGAGCTTTTCACAGTACTTTGCCCAAGAAGTTGCTAGGTGAGTATTTGTTGAATGAATGGGTAAGTGAATGAGTAGATAGATATTTCCCAGTGAAGAAATTTAAGGTTGGATGGGTAAGTCGTAAGGTGGAATGTGAGCTCAGGATGAATTCACCCTATAATTTGTGCTGTTTCCACTTGAAATTTTCCAGCCATAATTTTACAATTCACATGTATGTTATTTTTACCAATAATGTTTTCACAATGAGTTTTTAAATAACATTATATATTTTACATGAGTGTCATGGGGCCAAAACACTAGAGACAAATATTACACTAGTGTTTTTTCCCTATTGTACAATTTTCCACAACATTAAGTGATTTTTATTTTGTCACTTGGATGGATGATTGTTCCATTTTTTTTGAGTGACTTTAGGGTGCTGATTTCTAATGTAATAGAGTTGTCACTTTATTTGTCATTAGTGTTTCCATCTTCTTTCTTAAAAAAGGTTGTCAAGTAGTAAGCAGCAAAAATATAATTAGGCTAATTATTAATTCGAAAGCTTATGAGGCCTAGACAGAGAGCATAAATGGTTAAAGCAGTTTCACAGGACATTGGTAACTGGAAGAGGCCACTATCCTGTCTGAAGTGAGAGTACCTGCTTGCCTCCCACTAATGGTGACAATGTGAGAATATACATAGAGCATTGTCAGATTGTGTGTGTTTTTTTTTTCAAGACATCAGCTAAATTTCTTCAAGCAATCATTTGTTTGCTTCTGTTGAAAATTTATTGAATTAAAACAACCACCACCACTAAAAACTCTATTGGCCATATAAAACGTATCTGTAGGCCTGTTCGAGCGTCTGCGTTGTCTGTTTTCAGCCTTTCATAAAGACCGTTGTTTGATGGGTGTTTTTGTTTAGGTCGTATGGAAGTTATTCTTATAACAATAATACTTTTCTCCTGAGTTTCATTCTTCAGATAAGCACTTGTGAAATGTGTTCACATGATTTGGAATGAGGTGTTCGACACCTTTGACCCTTGACCTTTGACTTGCCTTTGCTGTCCTTTCACTTGGAGTTATAACTCAGATGCCTTTGTAGTGTTTTCCTTCTGACTCTTTCAATAAGGAATCATTAACTGACCTATGACCCTCCGAACATTCCACAGAACAAGCAAACGAAGTGCTGAACTCATTTCGTTATTGAGAAATGCAATTAAATGTTTTTGTGTGTTTTACGGCTGATTTTAAAGACATTTAGTTTAGTCTGGTATTCTCAATAAGTATTTGAAACAGCAGTTATCAGCACAAGGGTTCGGGAAGCAGTTCAGCCTATTTATTTCTACATTTCACAAGTAAATGACTATTTTTGGCCCTTTAATGGTAGACGCTTCATAATGGGTACAACAAAATTAATTTTTAAAATCTTTGCTAATTGTTTTCAGAAAAAAAGAAACTTAGATATTTTTGGAATCCTGTCCTAGATTTTTATTTGGAAGCGTACTGCGTCTTGAATGTGCACACCATATTAAATATTATTAAATTGTATACATAAATAATTAAGCAGTTGGGAAATTGAATTTCACAATGGATCACTGATTTTAAACTACAGAATTCTACCTTGGGCTAAATTAAAAAGTAACCACTTGGTGTTCTGACGTCTTGATAGCAGCAGTCTCTGCAAAGTCTTCCTTAGAAGAATGAAAATTAGAGAAGTTATTTTGTGAAAATCATGTTCTGGGAATTAATATGTTTCGATAATGAATATGTAGACTTTTTAGCAGCAGTTAACTTTAAGAACCTTTTTGGTTATCTAAGTTTGTTTTTGCTTTCACTTCTTTAAAAGCTACTGCAGAGGATGTTTGATTATTTCTCTGACTACCCTGCAAATATTAAAAGCAAAGACTAGAAAAACAAAGGAGATATGAAGCTTTACTGTTAAGTTGATTTTTCTCTTAATCCAGCCTGATTATGAGCAAACATAGACCTGGGGTGAGGACATGAGGAATAAGACAAGAGCATAAACAGTTTCAGGAGTCATTCAACTATTTCTGCTGCAATGATCCTATATTTTATGACCTCCTGCAGCCCAAAGTTCTCTATGCTAAATACCAATATGAAGAACTCTTAGCAGTTCTGTTGCAGCCAGAGGGTTCAGTGGCAGCTGAATAACTCTCCTCCTTGTGTGTAAAGGTGTGCATGGTGTCACCTTCAAAGTATAGAAAGGGGAATTTTCTTCATTACAATTTTATAGAAGTAATAAAACAAAAAATAATTGAAGACATTGTTCTTAACTTGGTTTTCTAAATTACCAGGATTAGAAAAGACTTGTTAAATTGTTCCAGTTCTCTCTGGAGAAATTTCAACAGTGTTTAAATTTCCTGAAACATTAAAATACAAATTTGTGAATCTGAAAAGTGCAATACTCAAAGTTTTTCTCATTAGATCATCGACAGTTTTTCCAGATATATGTATGTATTTTAGAGGAAGCCAAAGTTAAGATTGAGTGGTGATAGAAGGGTACACGTAATGTAGGAAGGTGGAACTAATAGCCAGAGCACATTCTAAGGTCCCTGTGTAAGAGATGGTGGGGTCAACCACCATTAGGAAAATGTCAAGGCTTGGGAAAGAGTCAAAATTCATAGTAAATACAGTGTCAGAAGCAGCAAAATGGTGAGAAGTAGGAGCCTAGAAGAACTCTTTTTAAGAAAAAAATAGTTTAGCCACTCCAATAATTAAAAATCCATGTTAGGCTGGGGGTGGTGGCTCATGTCTGTAATCCCAGCACTTTGGGAGACCGAGGCAGGCAGAACACTTGAGGCCAGGAGTTTGAGACCAGTCTGGCCAACGTGGAGAAACCTGTCTTTACAAAAAATAAAAAATTAGGTGTGGTGGTTCACGCCTGTAATCTGAGCTACTTGCAGAGGTGACACACAAGAATAGCTTAAACGTGGGAGGCGGAGGTTTCAGTGAGCCGAGATTGCACCATTCTGCACTCCAACTTGGGCAACAGAGTGACACTCTGTCTCAAAAGGAAAAAAAAACAACAAAAAAACCCTTGATGATTCTCTAATACCCCAAGATAAAAATCTAAACTCCCCCCAAAACATGAAAAGTCGCATACAATTTGAACTTCATCTATTTTACTAACTTTACATTCTGCCACTCTATTTCATTGTTTTCTCCATTTCCACCTACCAACATCACCCATGCAATTCTAAGCCACACTAAGCCACCTGGTGAGTTTTTAGTTTCCTTGTGAATATCCATGCCTCCATTCTTTCATGTGACATACCTCTGAAGACAAGCCCTCAGCCCTGTCCATATGAGTCATTTCAAGGATATATTTGAAATATAACTGAAGCTAAGCTTTTCCAAATTATCCAGGATAAGTCAATTGGCCATTGGTGCTTTCATATTACCTTGTTTACACCTCTACCACCATGTTACCACAGTGGTTCTTCACTGCTTATTTACAATTTTGTTTCCTCCAATACTTTGGGAGTGTGAAATGAATCTAGAAGATAGTAAATTCCTGGGCTTGTGATCTGAAAATCAGAATGTAGACCAAAATGATAGGTTCAAGGAAAAGTTTGAATAAAAAACATGAAACCAGAATTAAAAGATGTTACTATGGGAAATTCCAGACCTAAAGAGTTACTGCAAATTCCAGTAGTGATTAATTCCAGCTCCTAGTCTTTTTAAGGCCTGCAGAAGTAAAGAAACAAGGTCCCTCAGGGTTACAGGATATGTGTGGCTAGACTATAAAGGCCCACACTGACCATCTCTCTAATGTACAACCTCATAATGGCACAGATCTCCAAACCCAAAACCTTAGAGTAATCACATTAACATTTTAAATAATAGAAGCTAACTTACCACTCTGCTTAGGCAGTAAATGTTTGTTTGTCTGAACCTTTAAAAAGGTTAAGTAAACCTCTGCCTTCTTCCAGAATTTCTTCTCTATCAGATAGAAGGCTAAATATAGGGGAATAATGTCTATTTTACTTAATTTGTTTTCTTGTTTTAAATAGGAAAAAAAGCATACAATTAGTAATATTTATTATTTTATATTAGATTCATGGGGTACATGTGCAGGTTTGCTATGTGGAATATTGGGTAATGCTGCTGGGGTTTGGGTTTCTAGTGAACCCATCAAATAGTGAACATAGTAACTGATAGGAAGTTTTTTTACCATTGTCCCCCCCTCCACCTTTTGGGGTCCCCCAGTGCCTGTTGTTTTTATCTTTATGCCCATGTGTACTCGTTGTTTAGCTCCCTCTTATAAGTGAGAACATTTGTTACTTGATTTTCTGTGTCTGAATTAATTTACTTAGGATAATTGCCTCCAGCTGCATCCATGTTGCTGTAAAACACATGATTTCACTCTTTTTCCATGGCTGTGTAGCATTCCAATTAGAGGGAGTTCTTTGGTGGGTTATGCTAAAAGAACATTTGTATGAACTTACTTTATGGTTGTAGGAAGCCAAGTGAGGAGCGTACTACCAGGAATAACAGAACTGGCAGTGTTTCATCTCTGTAATAGCTATGTATTTTTTTAAATCCTCTTCCTTTGTGGAAGTAGGAGAGTTTCAAGATTCCAATGAAGATAGGAAGGGACATTAATATCCTCAATCTGGACTCCTGGTAGGAGTAAAGTTCAGTCCTCCTGGTAGGAAGTCTCCAAAGCTGATATTGTGTGAGTCTATCAGTAAAAAAAATTCTGCGCGTGGCTAATGCTATTTATTGATTTATGTGCAAATTATATGAGTGGGCTATTCTTGCATGTACAGCATATGTAATAACAAAGTATAAAAAGGTAATAAAATTGAACTAAGCCATCTTTTAGAAATCACTTTTCATTTTTAATCAGAATATAGTTGATTAGAGGGGATATAAGCCCATCACTCCAGTGGTCTTATAACACGGGATGTTTTAGGCTGACATTTTGGCAGATGTGATTGGCATACTTTTGGTTTTGAACATGACTGATGGAGAGCTTGCACTGGGAGTAGGGGTGTGGGCCCAGCCTTTACTGTTCACTTGGAATTGTAGTATTCTCAATTTGAGGATGATCGTATTAGTTTTTAAAATCCCGGGGTCCATATTATGGTAGTTGACTGTTTTATACTACAGAATCAGTTAGTGAAACAGTGTATGTAAACTGTAATTTGTCATAATATGCTAAAAAGAATGAAAAAGGGAAGATAGTACTACTACCCCTTCACATGATAGAATACCTATGATTTCTTGATAATACTTCACTGATATGATTTGGCTATGTCCCCACCCAAATCTCAACTTGAATTATAACTCCCAGAATTCCCACATGATGTGGGAGGGGCCCAGGGGGGAGGTAATTGAATCGTGGGGGTCAGTCGTTCTCATGCTATTCTCATGATAGTAAATAAGTCTTAGGAGATCTGATGGGTTTACCAGGGGTTTTTGTTTTTGCTTCCTCCTCATTTTTCTCTTGCCGCTGCCATGTAAGAAGTGCCTTTCACCTCCCGCCATGATTCTGAGGCCTCCCCAACCATGTGGAACTTTAAGTCCAATTAAACATTTTTTACTTTTAAGTCTCGAGTATGTCTTTATTAGCAGCATGAAAATGCACTGGTACAATAAATTGTTATCAGTAGAGTGGTGCATTGCTGAAAAGACACCTGAAAATGTGCAAGCAACTTTGGAACTGGGTATCAGGCAGAGGTTGGAACAGTTTAGAGGCTCAGAAGAAGACAGGAATGTGAAAAGTTTGGAACCTCTTAGAGATTTGTTGAATGGCTTTGACAAAAATGCTGAGAGTGATATGAACAATAAAGTCCAGGCTGAGGTGGTCTCAGATGGAAGTGGGGAACTTGTTGGGAACTGAAGCAAAGGTGATCCTTGTTATCTTTTAGCAAAGAGACTGGTGGCATTTTGCCCCTGCCCTAGAGATTAGTGGAACTTTGAACTTGAGAGACATGATTTAGGGCATCGAGCAGAAGAAATTTCCATGCAGCAAAGCATTTAAAAGGTGACTTGGGTGCTGTTAAAAGCATTCCATTTTAAAAGAGAAACAGAGCGTAAAAGCTAAGAAAATCTGCAGACTGACAATACAGTAGAAAAGAAAAACCCTTTTTTAAGGAGAAATTCAAGCTGGCTGAAGAAATTTACATAAGTAACAAGGAAAATGTCTCCAGGGCATGTCATAGGTCTTCATGGCAGCCCCTCCCATCACAGACCCAGTAGGGTAGGAGGAAAAAGTGGTTCTGTGGGCTGGTGCAGAGTCCCCATGCTGTGTGCCGCCTAGGGACTTGGTGCCCTGTGTCCCAGCCACTCTAGCCATGACTGAAAGGGGCCAAGGTAGAGCTTGGGCTGTGGCTTTAGAGGGTGGAAGCCCTAAGCCTTGACAGCTTCCATGTGGTGTTGAACCTGCAAATGCACAGAATTCAATAGTTATGGTTTGGGAACCTCCATCTAGATTTTTAGAAGATGTATGAAAACACCTGGATCCCCAGGCAAAAGTTTACTGCAGGAGCGGGGCCTATCGTGGAGAACCTCTGCTAGGACAATGCAGTTGGGAAATGTGGAGTCGCCCCCACACAGAGTCCCTTGTGGGGCACTGCCTAGTGAGTAGAGGGCCACCTCCAGACCCGAGAATGGTAGATACACCAACAACTTTCACTGTGTGCCTGGAAAAGCTGCAGACACCCAACGCCAGTCCGTGAAAGCAGCTGGGAGGGAGGCTGTGCCCTGCAAAGCCACAGGTGGGGAGCTTCCCCAAACCATGGGAACCCACCTTTTGAATCAGTGTGACCTGGATGTAAGACCTGGAGTCAAAGGAATTGTTTTGGAGCTTTAGAATTTGACTGCCCTGCTGGACTTCAGACTTGCATGGGCCCTGCGACTCCTTTGTTTTGGCTAATTTCTCCCATTTGGACCAGCCGTATTTACCCAAAACCAGTAGCTCCATTGTGTCTAGGAAGTAACTAGCTTGCTTTTGATTCAGGCTCATAGGTGAAAGGGTCTTGCCTTGTCTCAGATGAAACTTCAGACTGTGGACTTTAGTTTTGAAATGTGAGGACATGAGATTTGGAGGGGCCAGGGATAGAATGATATGGTTTAACTATGTCTCCACCCAAATCTCAACTTGAATTTTATCTCCCAGATTCCCACATGTTGTGGGGAGGGACCGACAGGGAGGTAATTGAATAATGAGGGTTGGTCTTTCCCTTGCTATTCTCCTGATAGTAGATAAGTCTCACAAGAGCTGATGGGTTTATCAGGGGTTTCTACTTTTGCTTCCTCCTCATTTTTCTCTTGCTACCACCATATAAGAAGTGTCTTTTGTCTCCCACCATGATTCTGAGGCCTCCCAAGCCATGTGGAACTATAAGTCCAATTCTTCCCAGTCTTGGGTATGTCTTTATCAGCAGAGTGAAAATAGACTAATAACACTCGACCACTACATGGCAGTTCTGTTCTTTTTTTTTTTTTTTGAGACGGAGTCTTGCTCTGTTGCCTAGCTGGTGTGCAGTGGTGCAATCTCGGCTCACTGCAACCTCTGCCTCCTGGGTTCAAGCGATTCTTCCACCTCAGCATCCCGAGTAGCTGGGACCACAGGCACGTGCCACCACATCTGGCTAATTTTTGTATTTTTTAGTAGAGACAGGGTTTCACCATGTTGGCCAGGATGGTCTCAATCTCTTGACCTCGTGATCTGCCTGCCTTGGCCTCCCAAAGTGTTGGGATTACAGGTGTGAGCCACTGTGCCCAGCCTGGCAGTACTGTTCTTTTAACGTGGGCTAAGGATCAGTATCTTAGTGATTTGTGAAGTTTAGTTGTTTTGATAAACATAAACACACACTGAATTAATAATATTGGCTTACTTGCACCCTAATAATGTAATCTTTTTGGACACATCTTGAGGAATGTTTACCACCTTTGGAGACTACTAGTCAGTATTACGTAGAATCAGACACATTGGAACTATGTTCCTCAATGTAATTATTGGCAATAGTTGAAGTTTTGAAAGAAATAAAACGATGTATTTGTTTCAAAAGAAGGCACAGGGACAAGGGGTACGTTTTTTAAAGTATATGGTTCTCTTTGAAATGCATAAATTTATGTTTATATTCATGGGTTTCAGACCCTACTTGTGAAGAGATGTATAATTTGTTAGTGTGCTTTTCCTCTAGTACTTGGTTTGGTTACAGCTGATCAAACCGGCAGTAAATTGTGACTTATGCTGCAAGTGAAGCAAAAATGAAACTTTGGGGGAGTTTATAGTTTTAAAATATATTTGAAGAACTTGGTTTCTATATACTGCATATACTTGGATTCCAAAATGATATTTATAAAAGTTCTCCAGGATTCAGAAAGTCGGTGAATATCACTCGCTCTCTGAAAGCAGTTATATCCCCAGTGTCATGCAAGACACCAGTAGACAACCTGTGAATACTGATGGAATAGAAGGAGTAGGTTGTCTTAATGAAGGACAATTTTGTTTAGTAAATTCCTGAAAATCCATGGTAGTCTAGGGAAGAGCTGCTGTAAGATTAGTTTTAGTTAGCAATTGTTGGTAAATTTTAAGAGATGCCTTTACAATAATTCAGAAAATATAGGTTAAACGACAAAACTATTTTTTCAACTGTGAGATGGTATATATAATTGTTCATTAAAACCAAAGAAATGAAAATGAAAACCACATTCTGTGTAGCAAATGTGACGTAAGATTAATGCATCCTTTTAGAAAAGGTGAACAAATAGAAAACACATGTACTTCACTTGTATACTAGAAGTATTTCTTGAAATTTTCAGGTGCATCAAACTGTTACTTGAACTGTTTGAACTATTCTTTCAATATATTACCATATTTTTAAACTTTTAAAATTAGAATTGCTGAAATTGGATGAGAAATGTATATATGGGGTGGAAGAAATGGGCAGAGATGGAGATTAAAGGGGCAGGAAGAACTAGTGACAGTGGTTTTAGTCTTTTACCCTTAAGACATCAGTAAGGAATCCCCAGAGCTTCTCAGAGTACTGAGATGATAAAGCTTAGAGCTCCCCTTTGAAAATTAAATAATTTAATTGTTTTTGTCAGTCTATATACTCATTCATTAATTCATTCATTTATCAACCATTTCTGCATTTATTCAATCATAACATTCATTTGGCCAGAACTTATTGTGTGTACTCCATGTTGCAGACACTGCATTTGACCCTGGGGAATTAGAGATTATATAGAGTCCCCGACCTTGATGTACCTACAGTATTGTGGACAATTGCTGCCAGGTGGGAGCAGTTACAGGATTCTCCTGTTTTGTGTTGTTAAAGTGAATTAGGATTCTATATAATCAGGCTAATTTTTCAGAAATTGGTTGAAGTAGAAAATACCTTTTAAAAGTCAATTATAAAACCGTTTATTGGTAGGTAAGAGTATTTTGTCACGCATCTGTTTAGTTACTTTGTGACTTTGATTCCCCCACATAGCTGATATTTAATGCATTGGTATCTATGATGATGTCTTTTTTCCAGTGACCTTCAAACTTAGCCTCAGTGTATTTATTCAAATTACTCATTAAAATAAATTATATGTTAGCAGAAATGCAGATAACACCATGATGGTTTAAGGGTTTACTGTGTTTATGTCTGTTAAATCTTTACTAATGTTATTGTGTAAGAGAAAGTTCTGCTTGGCACGACATTTCCATATTTCAGCCAGAGTTTCTTAAATTTTTCAGTTCTCATAAAATGTAGTTTAAGTCTTTATGTATTATGTATGATTCTTTATGAAATGTAATTCCCTCCCCCTTCCACCCTAGGGTGTAACTATAAATAGCCATAACATTTAGACCTGGTGATTGAACAGGCATGAGGAAAATTTAGATCCAAATGGGAGTCATTATTTCACATTTCATGATTCAGTGTGCAATCTATGTTTTAAAATGGCTCTTTTATTATTGCAAATATGTTCCTTTCTACCTAATTGTGACATCCTCAAGAGCAATTATTGCCAATTGAGTTCATGGCACTTTAAAATAAGTAACTCCTATGGTTTCAAATAAGCGAAACAGTAATTATATTGTAGACGGGATATTAAAAAAACTTTTTCTTAAGTTCAGCTCAGCCACTATCAATGGTCATGTGGGGCTTTTTATGGATACATTACTAAAGTTTGTTGATATAAATTCACCTTGCAATTTAAAATTTGAAAAGATGGAAACCAGTAATATTTGTATTATAAAGAAATTAGTCAAAGAAAGTTAAAAGTAGATTTTGGGAAAAAAAGCCTTAAATCTTACATCCAAACAGGAGAGCTCCATTGATGCTTACCGTCATACTGTCATTGCTTTGAGAAATTTTGAAGTGGATTGACATACAAAATCATGTATATAAAATCTTTACCTCTTGTGCTGGTAAAACTAGTGAAATATAAACAGGGATAACATGAGGATTAAATGAGAAAACATATGAAAATCACGCTGACTTCAGTAAATATTGATGGAATGAACGATTGCATGATAAACAATATGGGAAAGTTTTAACTGTGCAGTGTGAGATTAATTAATAGTGGGAGATCAAGGAAGGGTCTAAATCAGTGATAACTGCAATGACAGGCAAGACATGGCTCTAACACTTCATTAAACTTCTATTTTTATGGGGGATTTCTTCATTTCCACTGGAATGAACAAGTCAGTATGCATGACTTACTCTGCAATGAACTTTGATGAATTTTTCTAAGTACATTAAAAACGAGTTGCACCCTTCTCTTAATCCGAGAAACCCCTTACACCTACACTGATAAACCCTCTGATGCACATGTAAGAAGGCAGGATAATGGGCATGAAGGACAATCATCTATATGTATATATAAAAAATATATTTTTGCTTGTCAGTAATAACTCTGAACTGCCGACAGCATTCATCGTGCCTCTTAAAAGTCAGGTATTGTATTGAATTCAAAAATTCTCTTATGCTGAGCAGGGAAAGGAAAAAAAATCAAACACTTTCTGAATTGGGCCCAAATATCCAAGGTTAATTTTCTGAGAAAGCTGCAGCAGCTAGATAAGGCCATCCCCTGCAAATTAGTTTTGCCTGCCTGGATTACAGCTAAATTTATGCAGCTTTCCTTATCCTTTCGGAAACGCCTCTGAAGTGTCGTAATTAACTGGCACACATAAAGTGAGCACATTTTCTGCTTGGTGGCGGCCATTCCTCATTTCATCTCAGTTCTAACCCAAATGGAAAGGTAGTTTCTTATTTTTACTGTTAAAAACACACATGAATGCACTTGTGTATGTGTGTGCACACACACGCAAATATATTCTCTAGTACTTTACCAGAAGCCTTTGAAAACAATCATAAAACAGCTTCAGAACACAGTTTGGAAATTTAATACTGCTGAGAGAGCAGAGAGAAATTTTTTTTGCAGGAAATTGAAATAAAGAGTATAGGCACCTTTTGTGAAGTGGCTGAACTTTTTTTGTTTGTTTTTACTAGAAAAATTAGGTTTTAACACATTTTCTTTATTTCTCAGTCTAAGCGGAAACTCAAAAATCACCAACGGTGAAAACAAGTATGATGAATGTCTGTGTAGCTTGTATTTTCTAATGTCATTTAAAAATATCTTTCAATTTCCCCCTTATTTTTTAAATTTAATAGTTCCTTTAAAACTGAAATCTTCTACCCCCCACCCCAAAAAGGTCAAAGCAAACTGTCATTAGACAACATTCTCAGAGATGTGGCTCTGTCTTCCTGTTTGTTGTTTGGCTAAAAATCTTTTTTTTTTTTCCCTAAACATAAGGTTGAAGCAGTCACTGTTTATTGAACATCAATGTTAGTCTTTGTTAGAATCATCCCTGGCATCATACTTGACTTTGGTTATCTCCTGGAAAATACAGTAGATATTACAGCACTCCTTGTTTAACTGTCTTCATTAAGGAGTTGTTTTTGTTTTGAACACAAAACGGAAGAATCCTGCAATGGCCAGGCTCATGGAGTTCAATGTTGGGAATGACAACAGAGCCGTCATAATCTTTGAGGGGCCAGGAGAGATTTTCTGCCTTCCACCCTGTACTCTGTTCCCAGATTTGCTTTGGCTTCAGTTGCTCATAGAGTTATTATGAGGATTAAGTGTGTTAATACATATAAAATGTTTAGAACTGTGCCTGGCACACTGAAAGTGTTCAATAAATGTTAGCTGTTGTGATTCAATTCTCAGAAGGATGCTGCTGGAATGCTGGCTTCTGGCAGAATCCTTCCTTGCTCATTTAAGTAGCAGTTGACTTTTTCCTGAGTAAGTCCTTATTTTTAGCAGGTAAACTGTATCAGGATTTCTTTTTTTTTTTTAAGTTTTTGTAACTTCTTTCTCTTCCAGGAAGCAGAAAACACCACTTCCTGCCCCCTCTAGCAGCTTTTTCCTCTTAGTCTTGCTTTTTCTACCCCCGAAAAGTTCGGGGCATTGTTTTTCACCCTCTTTTCTGATGTCTGCTGTAGTGCTCTCTAGGACATTTTCTTCATTCTTCTTTACCATTCTTATAACCTTTGCCCCTTTGATTCTCCTTTCTAGAAGTGTTTAATTTCCTCTCTCAAATAACTACCCATAAGAACAGATACTAAATTCTTTTGTGTAGGGAAGCAGTCGGTGGTGCCTGAAGGAGATGTGATCTAATTGCAAAAGTCGTCTAATACAGTTTAGAAAATATTTTCTTTCCTTGATGATTTTATCCCATGGGAAAATTGTCATGCTGAGACTTCTTTACATGAAACAGATTATTCACTTTTCCCACTCTATTACACACTTAAAAGACAAGCAACACTTTGCAAAATTCATCAGAGTTATACAGATTGTTAGTCTCTTCTATTTACCTTCAAGATGCTTTCTAGTTGTTGGTGACTAGACTTGAGACTTTCTAAGGAAAGTCAAAACATCTATATTCTTCTGAGGTGTGATGGAGTGTGTGTGTGTGTGTGTGTGTGTGTGTGTGTGTGTGTGTGTGTGTGTGTAGCGGTATGGGGAAGGTGCTTCATCTTTTGGTGACATCTTAGTAGTGAGGGACAGAATCAGTCAAAATATTTCCCAGTGGGAAATGGGCTTCTTTAGGACATCTGAGTTTTGAATCTGGTTCTAGTTCAAGCCATTAGTTTTCTAAGTGACAGGAGAGTAAATATAATATGATCATTTCTAAGACTGGGGGCTAAATAGGATATTCACTTTGAGGACGCCAAAAATACCAGTCTCTTCAAGGTCTAAGAAGTAGGCATCAAGTTTCTGGGCATAGATCTTGTTACTGAAGTAAAAGTGCTTGAATGATCTCTTATTCAAAGGTACTGTCTAGACACAGCCTTGGTTGTGAGATGATGATATTACTCAATTTTTGTTGACTTGATTAAAGCAGCTGCTTCCTGAAACACCTTTGTGATTCTGACCACTAGAATGTGTGGTTAACTTTAATTAGGAGCACAGAAGACTTAAATTTAACTCTAGCTTTTAGGGAGACCTGGGACTGGGCAGAGCACAACTTCATCACCATGTCGTGAAAAAACAAGGAACAAGTACATTAACAGAATTTTTTTCTTTCCTCCCACCCTTGGCCTTCTTTCAGATTTAAGTGTAAAATTTTGCATAAATAGTTATTTAATTTGTTTCAATTGATAATGTTATATCTATATATTTTAAACAGGTGCCTAATTTTTGATTGTAAAATTATAAATGTTCATTGTTTAAAATGTGAAAAATGAAGGAATTTTTTAAAATTTGTGATTTTACATTGTAAAAATGATACTTGATATTTGCTGTACTTCCTTTGTTGTTGCTAAGCTTGTGTTTCTTGTGATGTGCTTAATCTTATCACTTCAGATTTTTAGTGTGTGATTGAGCACCTAGGCTATGTTATAGATAAAATTGTTACGTGGGCCTATCAAAGATATTTTACTACGTGTGTATAACAGTATTACACAGAGAGCCCACACCAGATCTTGCTTTATGTAGTCCCATCCCAAACTTTTAAAGCTAATAAAAGAGGGCTTATATATACAACCACTATGCCTAGACAGTCTTATTTTTATTGAGTGTATTACCACAGTAGAATGACTACTCAAATTGATCTATAGCAGGATTTAAGCATAAAATCTTCAAGTAGTGATCACCAACAAATATTTAAGGAATACGTAACTTCTCTGCCCCTGTAAGAAGAGGTAGATCTCTATTGTTGCTACCTAAAATTTTATTAAATCCCGAGGTAGGAATGAGGGAAGGAAAACCTAGGAAAAATAAAAGAAAAGAAAACAAAAAAACCCCAGTGATATGTCTAGAATGCCATGTAACCTCCTGACCTGAATCAGGCTTTGAGCTGAGCAGAGAAAAAATATATTTTAATGCAATGTCTCTCATCTTCTTTAAATATTTCTCTGTAATGTTTCCTTCAAAGAATAGTCATGACTTTTTTTATACTTAAAATTACTGATTAAACTTCTTTCCCAGAATTATGCTGCAAGCTTTCATGTGAAGTAAATCCTTACTCTCAATCTTAGCATTAAAATACATTTTAAAGAAAGTTACTTGTTTATATTTCTTGCTTTAAAAAGTGGTCATTTGTAAATGGATTTTAGTGTTGGGGTCAGATTTTCTTGTATTTCAGTTGTGATGGAAGTAAAACTCTCTCTGTTCACTGCAAATTCAGTGAAAATTCCCAGCAGAGGTCATAGTCTGTACAGACTGGAAATAAACTTAAAACCTCTAGCAGGTTTAGGCAGTTTTTTTGAGGTATATTAATTTTAATAAAACCTGGACTGACCAAAACCAGAAAGCAAAGATCTGTATTCTAAAAACCTAAAGAAAGAAAAAAAAATTCAATTATTTATAGAAATAATACAAGATTAATTGGCCTTTAACAATAGCAATGACTACAGGAATGTCACCGTCTGTAGAAAAGGTTGAGAATTCATTTTTGTGTTTTTTTAGAATCAGAAACAACTTACCTCAGTCTAGAGGCTTAGAAAAAGAATGATGCTTACAAAAAGGCATTCCAAACCTGTTCATTTTGAACTTGTTCTTCACATAATTTCATGTATGAGACTATCTTTCCGTGTCCCTCTTTCTTCTGGCTGGAAATGGGAGGGCTAGGTGATTTTCAGTTCTTTTTATTGACATGACTAATTTTTGTTTTCTGTAGTAAGACAAAATGGATAACAATTTCTACCCTTCCCTTAGATAGAGGAGTAACTCCTTTTTCTCCTAAAGGTAATCTTAAATAAAAGAGAGTGAGCTGGAGATTTCTGAACTGCAGACGGTGCCCAGCGTGAAACTACCTGCTGCTTCAAGCAGTGCCTGGAGGGGAAAGGTTCTGTCACTCTCAGCAGCTACTCCCAGTACTTCCAGCAGCTGTTCCTTCAGTAGTGACCCTAGTGGAAAATAGTCCTTCCAGCAGTGGCTTCAGCTTCCAGTGGTTTTTTTCAGTTGGCAGGAGTGGCTTTAACCAGTAGCTCTACTCTGATAGAGGCTTCTGGTCTTCCAACTGTCAGACAATTGAGGGTAATGAGAGTGATTCCTTTTGCCTATTCCTTAATATTCCTGTGGTACGTACATGTTAAGAACACTTAACAGCTCCTTCCACCCCCAGGCTGTGTGCTGCTTCAGTCTTTGGAAATGTGGCTGTTTCAGGGAGGGGCAAGTGAAGAAATCTTGGGCGGTATTTGGGTGGCTCAAAATTATCTAGAGTTTGTGTTTGTGTCCGTTTTCAGGGACAGGGATCTTGCTTTGTGACTTCATCACTTACCTCCCCACTTACCTGTCCTAGCACATAGATGACCCTTTGTTTCAGTTCCCTGACCTGCTCCTCATTCTAAAGTTGAGTGTTTAGCCCCAGTGAAATGTTCCTGTTCTACCTTGCTTTTGCCCTTCTTGCAGGGTGAATACTTCTTTCTCTGATGCTCTAAAGACACAGAGAGTTCCGTTAAGTGGATTCAGGCCTTTCCTTTAGGCCTTAAATCCTGCTTCTGAACGATTACCCACAAAGGCAGGCAAAGGTAGGAGTCTTGCCAAGACTTCTAGGCGGTGTTATACTGACTGTGGTTTTTGGAGCCTTGATTCCAATACAATCCACCAGGTTTGGCTTATGTATCTTTAACCACCAGACCTCCTAGAAAGAGAGAACATATTACCTTGAAGACACATTCTGGCCTCCATGTTTCCTAAATAGAAAATATCTTGAAGCTTTGCTTCATGGTTAATTTTAAGGTAACTTATATTTTTTACTTTTACTTTTCTCCTTTCTCTTCCTTATCTGAAGTCTCAGCAATGAAATTGTTTTCTCTGAGCCTGGGATCTGGGAGGCATTCTGTCCTTGGAGAATGATGAGGAAGAGAATATCATTCACTTCAAGTGATGATTGGCTCTTGTTAAAAGCATACTGTCTCATTGAATTCTTTTCTTAATACATGGAAAAACTGGGTGTCAGGGAGTTTCTAAACTCTGGCATACTTGGATTTGGAAAAACCTTCAGTGTTTCTTTATATATATCTTTTTTGAGATATTCTGGGCCAAAATGCAAATTAAATTCCCTGAGAAAACTTCCCCAAGGTTAACATGCAAATGTATCCTAATTATGGCCATTCATTGCATATGAATATGCCCTTTCGTAACAGAATTGGTTTCTGTTATTAGATATTTCCATGTATTAAGTATTTATCTTTACTTTGATAAATTAACATGATGCTAGATTACTGACCCTTTTACAATTTTTCTCCAACCTTAACATTGTGAAGCCTGAATAATGTGCTTCCTGTAGCCTTGTTTGGTTGAAAAAAAGTTTTAGTTATATTCTAGCTGTGTTGAAAATATTCACTGAAGCAATGTTAGAAACATTAACAAGTAAATAAGATAAAAGATGAATAACTAAAAGATTATATATTTAGTAATTAAAAATTTAACAGTGATTCTGACAGAGAACGTGTGGGATAAGGATGATGGTTTTTACATATTTCAGGGCTATTTTGGGAAGGTCAGCAAAGCAAAAATTGATGCCAGAAAATATCCTAGTGAAACTTATAAAAATATATAAAAGTTATTAATAATCCCTGAAAAGGGCATGGGATTTTTAATAAGAATTTGTGTTTCAACTTTTATTTCTTACACTTCACTGTATCTGTGACTTCAGGGAATTTACTTACCTTACTGATTTCTCACCTTTCCTATTTTATTAAATGAATCCAATAATGATACTATTTATGTCACAAGTTATATGAAGCAAAATATATGAAAGTGCTTTATAAACTGTAAAGCATTGCATAGATGGCAGTTTTATTTATTTATGCATTCATTTTATTATTTGCAAAGCAGCGCTCTAGGCAGGGTGGAGACTACAGTATATTGATCACAAGGGACAGAAGTCCCTGACATAAAAGAGCTGCATTTTATTTCAAAGCAAGAACTTTGCTGCTGACTTTTTTTTCTGTATTAAATCCACTAGAGTTTATTTATAGCTTAGCTTCATCTAAGCTTGAGGAAAGGTTTAAAGGTTGAAGTTATTTGTGTTTATTTAGTCAAATTCTGTGTCACAAAAAGCTTCCACAGTGTTTACTCCTAGGATTATTTGGCACACGTACATAAGGGGAACAAGAATTGGATTTGGGGTATTTATAAATTAAGATAGTGAAGCCATTGAGAAGTTCTCAGTAGAATATCTGTTTCTTTGCTTCTGGATATAAACTGTACACTTATATGACTGCTTTAAAAAGTATTACCTTGAAAAACAGACTTTGTGTGACAGTTGAGGTCTCTCAGATTCCTTAAGATTTGATTAAAAATCTGTCTCTTTGAAGGACTCACTTTGGCTGTAACTGAGAAACATCTATGATGTAATAGTTGGGTCCACTGTATCAGGAATGGGTGCATTAATATTTCTGGTCCCACATGCTCTTTTTGTTACTCCTTCAGAGAGAGAGAGTCAATTTCCATTTCCTTCAACTGAGAAGGGCCTGTGTGACTGCCTTGATGAACAGAATGAGGTGAAATTGAGACTATACGTGTTTTCCAAGGCTAGGTCATAAAATAAGACAGTGCCTGCCTGCCTTTGTTCCTCTTGGGACGTTCATCTTTTTTTTTTTTTTTTTGAGATTGAGTTACGCTCTGTTGCCCAGTCTCATTGCATCCTCCGCCTCCTGGGTCCAAACAATTCTGCTGCCTCAGCCTCCTGAGTAGCTGGGATTACAGGCACACACCACCATGCCTGGCAATATTTTTGGTATTTATGGAATTTCACCATGTTGACCAGGCTGGTTTCAAACTCCTGACCTTGTGATCTGCCCGCCTTGGCCTTTCAGAATGCTGGGATTACAGACATGAGCCTTGGCACCTGGCTGGGACATTCATCTTGTAAGAAGTCCATGTACCCTCAATCCAGCATGCTGGAGAGACCCTGTGGAGAGGGCTCACAGGGATGGATGTCTCCGCAGCCTCAGCAGTGACAGTCCCCAGGTGTTTGAGTTCTCCCTGAATGCTGGGTTTTTTGATGGTGATATGATTTGGATGTTTGTCCCTTTCAAATCTCAAATTGTATTGTAATCTACAGTGTTGGAGGTGGGGCCTGTGGGAGGTGTTTGGGTTATGGGGTCAGATCCCTCATGTCTTGGTGCTAACCTCACGAAGTAGCAAGTGAGTTTTCTTGTGATCTGATTGTTTAAAAGTGTGTGGCACCTCCCCCTCCCCTCTGTTCCCACTCTTGCCACGTGAGATGCCTACTCCCTCTTCACCTTCTGGCATGATTATAAGTCTCCTGAGATCTCACCAGAAGCAGATGCCAGCACCATGCTTCTTGTAGAGCCTACAGAACTGTGAGCCAATTAAACCTCTTTTCTTTATAAATTACCCAGCCTCAGGTAGTTTTTCATTTTTTTGAGACAGTGTTTTGCTCTGTTGCCCAGGCTGGAGTGCAATGGTGCCATCTCGACTCACTGCAACTTCCATCTCCTGGGTTCAAGTGATTCTCCTGCCTCAGCCTCCTGAGTAGCTGGGACTACAGGATAACACCACCACTCCTGGATAATTTTTGTATTTTTAGTAGAGACTGGGTTTCACCATGTTGGTCAGCTGGTCTCAAACTCCTGACCTCAAGTGATCCACCTGCCTCAGCCTCCCAAAGTATTGCGATTATAGGCATGAGCCACCTGTGCTTAGCCAGGGTTTTTTTTGTTTTTGTTTTTTGTTTTTAATAACAATGCAAAAACTGCCTAATACAGATGATTATAACATCAGATGCCCTGGCTGGTGCTGATAGAACAAAGACAAGCTTTCCCTGCTGAGCGCTGCCCTGATTCCAGCTTCGTAAGTAATAAATTTTGCTACTTTAGAGTGGCTGATTTGAAACCATGGAAAACCAGAACACATAGTAGCCCAACTGACCATTTGCTTATATATTTAGGTTGAAACACTATTATATAAGTGCTGTAGCTGTTATCTTTTATATTGTTTTCATTAAACTTATATAAACACTAGATAATAAATGCCTTGAGGACCACTTTGTATTGGATCTACTCTATATAAATCCTTTGCATGGGATACACTGCTATGTGTATGTTGAAACTAGTGGTATTATTTCATATATAAGGTTATCCAGTATGGCTCTCTGTATCCAGTTTACCCTATTCATGTGGATTGAACCTCTTATCTCATTGATTATGTGGAAGCTTTGATGGATTATTTTATTAGTTAAGGAGATTTGGGCTGCAAGTAGCAAAAACACAACTGAAAGTGGGTGAGCAAAAAGACATGTATTATCCCATGTAATAAGAAGCTTGGGGCAGCATGCTTGCTGATTTTAGCACTGTCAACCTTGACATGTTTGCTACATTTTAGGCTTGTCTCCTCAGGTCACAAAAAGTCTCTTGGGCTTCTCGGAACCACATTTAGACTGGAAAACATCCAACTAAAGAAGAATGACTTTCATCCTGTACATTCCTCTTATTTTTGCAGAGGCCCACAGCAGACTTCCCTTCAGGGACCATTAGTTAGTGTGAGTCAGATGCCCTTGGAAGTGCCTCAAATAATCAAGCACTGCCATCGGAGATCTCCAGGATCCTATTAGATACTACTTTATGTCATAGAAATTGTATCTGAAAAGTTAGGGATCTTATGAAGGAAAGATTAGATTGTGTCAAATTTAATCATCTTTGGTGTTAGGGAAGACATTGGCATAGTATAAGAGCAAAAATGCAGCATGTAATTGTGTAATTAATGTGTATAAATTGGGAACAGGGATTTTGCTGACTGTGAGGCACTGAGACCTACTACTCTCTTAGTTTTAAAATTCTTCCCTTAGATTATAAAGATGATTCAGAATACTCTAACAGGACTTATGAAAAAAATCCAGTTAGTGATCCTGACAAAATCTATGTTTTAAATTTTTATTTATTTAATTTAATTTTTTTTATTGAGACAGTGTCTCTGTCACCCAGGCTGGAGTGCAGTGGTACAATCTCCGCCTGCCAGGTTCAAGTGATTCTTAAGCCTCAGCCTCCTGAGTAGCTGGGATTATAGGTGTGTGCCACGATACTTGGCTGATTTTTGTATTTTTAGTAGAGATGGGGTTTCACCATGTTGGCCAGGCTGGTCTCGAACTCCTGGCCTCAAGTGAGCTGCCCAAGTCCGCCTCCCAGGGATTACAGACATTAGCCACCACACCCAGCCTAAAATCTATGTTTTTTAAACAATTGCAACTAAGAAGGAAATTATTCCTTAAAATAGCCTGTTATGACATAAATATTACCTTAATGGTTAAGTGCCTTTCAGCCTTGGGACGACTGAGAATTCACTGATTGCTAGGGTTTAAATGTATCCCCCCAAAAGCATGTGCTGGAAACTTAATCACCAGTTTAACAGTGTTGGGATGTGGGGCCTAATGGGGGGTGTTTAGATCATGATGGCACCACCCTTATGAATGGATTAATGCCAATTATAAAGGGGCTTGAGGCTGTGAGTTTGATCTCTTGCCCTCACATATTCTTGTCCTTTTGTATTCTGCTGTGGGATAATACAGCATTAAGGTCCATACTAGATGATGGCACCTTGATATTGGACTTTCCAGCCTCAGGAACTGTAAGATATAAATTTATTTTCTTTATGAATTACTCAGTCTGTGGTATTGTGTTATAGCAACATAAAACTGGCTAAGACAGTGATATAAAAGTTTAAGATAATGTAACCATGGTGTTATAGCACATTTGATGCTTTATATAATAATTTTTATGGAATTGGTTTCTGTAGAGTTACAAGTCAGTTTCGTTATTCCCCCTTAAAATATAAAATAGTTATCAATTTTGGCTTGTGTTGTATGATAAAATCTTACTAGATTTATAGACAATGTTGAAACATTAATGAGAATGTATGATTCCTTATGCTAATAAATTTAATTTATTAAATATAAAGTTGTTTTAGAACTCAAGTTTTGTAAGTAAAATAATTTAAGTATTTAAATTTTAACAACACAATTTATAAATACAGTTTGAAGTATTTAAAGTTGTTTAAGTTTGTAAGTGGTGGCAAACATTGATCAAAGGACCTTTAAAATCAATTATTAAAAGATGCTATTAGTAGAATTATAATATGTATAAGCTGAAAGCTTAAACAGAACTGGTTTTTATATATGTGACTTTAATAAAATAAATTTTAATTTTTGAAATAAAAGTACATATATAAATAGATTTTCTTTCTTGGACACAAATATGCCCTTATGACCACCAAGAAATTTATACTTAACAGCAAGGATTTATTTACAAGTTCATTCCTAACCAATCACTGTAAATATAATGTGTCCACAATGATTAATTTAGACCTATTTCACCACTGGGACCTGAGCAGAGGCTGCCCTTAACCTCCTGGTATCCTAACTCATGTTAACAAAATCAGCCCATCCATCAGACACAGAGCTTCACATGATGTTTGCTAAGAAATAAAGATCACTTTTAACAAAGAGATTCATCATTTTTATTTTCTGGGATGAAAACTGCCATCTCTTTGTATATGTGCAATGTTTTATGCTTCTGGACAAATGTAACCTCTTGATAATTTCTGCATGCTTGAGTGGATATATACTATGACTTTCAAATATGCTTTATATGTATCCTTTTGAATAGCTGTTTTGAAGTTTCCTTATTAATATCTTAAAGGTTTCTTTTTCCCAACCTGCTGAACATCCTGAGGTTTCATCTTCCCTACCTGATTGTCACAAGGGTACTGCTTCCCTGCTGACCACAGGAAAATCATGAAAAGTGTCTTGGGAATATGCTAGTATAAAAGACAGTCTATAATTGGGTTGTCTTCTGGAATTGGGGTGTGGGTGTCTCAGCCCCTGGCTGGTGAAATCTTTCCCTCTTCCTTTTTGAAATGTGTTTCTTGTAAGCAGCAAAGTCTTATTTCTAAATTCTGAGTCTGTGGTCTAACTGCAATACAATTAAGCAAATACAGAGTTCTGCTGGAAAGAAATAAAGGAGGGTGTGGGGAAGATGATGGTTGATTAGGCAGCCACAGTGTCTGCCATAATCTTTCAGATGGATAAACTTTGATCTTCTGGCATTGTTTATTTGGGTGCAAGTATAGAAGGTATTGATGATATCCTTTGATTAATATAAATGGTTGAGGCAGTTCAATTTCTGTTTCCTTACAGAGGTGCTAAATGATGTTTTATAATAAACATAAATGTTTTAAGAATAAAACCCTTCAGACATTTAATTATTTCTAATGGGGCAACTAGACCAGACAATCCATTCCAGGGACAGAGATGCTCAAGTATTTATTAGTAGAAACACTTAGATATGATGAATGTGAAATATATTAAAAAGAAACAGAGAGTGGCAAGAGTTTCACAGTCTTAATTAATGATGTAATTAGAATAATTTATTTCCTTTGGATTATCCAATCATTAATCTAATACATTTTTTTCTTGAGTGCCTGCATCTGCAAAGCACAAAAAGATCATAGTTACAGTTTTATGATCTAGGTGGGATGCAATCTATGAACTTAAAAAGATGATTAACAATATGATATTGAATGTGATCATTGGCAGATAGCTGTCTAGGCACATAAAGTATAGGAATTTGGGGGGGGGAAGAAAAACAATTTCAGCTGAAGTGATAAGGGATGGCTTACAATCTAAACCTCTTTTCTGAGTTCTTGATAACTGTCTACTAGACATATCCATTTGGATCTGGCACTGGCTCAAACTTCTGTCTAACAGATAACTCAGTGACTTAAACAATACACATTAAATAATCACTCATGCATGTAGTGCTTGGTATCCATTTAAGCTTTTAGATGAGATCACAGCCTTAGATGACATAGCCTTGGCTTGAATATGATCTCGTGAGAGATCTTGAGCCAGAGGCACCCAACTAAGCCACACCCAGATTCCTGACACAGAATAAATTGACATAATGCCTGTTTGTTGTTTTAAGTTGCTAAGTTTTGGGGTAACTGGTTTTATAATAATTTACAGCTAATGCAGGAGTTTATTCAGATGATACTGTTAATTTGATTTCGATTGAGTGTATTCATAGGCGTGAAATTATATGCCTTGAGGGGATAGTTGAAGCCTTCATGTGTGTGTGTGTGTGTGTGTATATATATATATATATATTATGATTGAGTCACAGGGATACTCTATTTAAGGTGGAATCTAAGGAAAAGTGAAGTTTCAAGAAGCATATAGTAAATAATGCCAAGTAATAAGAATAAAAAGTAATTAAAAAATTATTTTCCTTCAAAATTTCCAAATAATACATTTTTGTGGTATTATTCTGGCAACTGAACAAGCAGTTCTCTAATCAATTACCATCTTAGTTTCATTAAAAATATTAGCAAACTAACATGGATGTAAATATTACTTTCATGACAAACTGGCATAATTCATATTTAGATTCCTAGTTTGTTAAACTATATTAGTGACATAAAACTAAAAAACATGGTGAAGATTATAGATTTATTGAAGTCCTGTAGTGGTATTGTTCACCAGGGCCAAAAGATATGATCTAATGTGTGTTTTGTGAAAATAGTAATTTTATTCTATTTTGCTTTATTTTTTTAACTTTTATTTTAGGTCCAAGGGTACATGTGCATGTTTATTATAGTTAAATTATGTGTCACGGGGGTTTGGTTTACAGATTATTTAATCACCCAGGTAATAAGCATAGTACTTGATTGATAGTTTTTAAATCCTCCCCTTCCTGTCACCTTCCACCCTGAAGAAGGTCCTAGTGTCTATTATTCCTTTGTGTTCATGTGTCTTCAATATTGAACTCTCCCTTTTAAATGAAACACGTGGTATTTGATTTTCTGTTCCTGTGGTAATTCACTTAGCCAGCTCCACGCATGTTGCTGCAAAGGAAATCGTTTCATTCTTTTTTACGGCTGTATAGTATTTCATAGTGTATATGTATCACATTTTGGTTTTTTTTGTGGTTTCTTCATTCTTTTTTTAAAAAAATTTTATTATACTTTAAGTTCAGGGATACATGTGCAGAACCTGCAGGTTTGTTACATAGGTATACATGTGCCATTGTGGTTTGCTGTACCCAACCACTCATCATCTACATTAGGTATTTCTCCTAATGTTATCCCTAGGCTTGCCCCCCACCCCTTAACAGGCCCCAGTGTATGATGTTCTCCTTCCTGTGTCCATGGGTTCTCATTGTTCAACTCCCATTTATGAGTGAGAACATGCAGTGTTTGGTTTTGTTTTCTGTTTCTGTGTTAGTTTGCTGAGAATTATGGTTTCCAGTTTCATCCATGTCCCTGCAAAGGACATGAACTCATTCTTTTTTATGGCTGCATAGTATTCCATGGTGTATATGTGCCACATTTTGTTTATCCAGGCTATCATTGATGGGCATTTGGGTTGGTTCCAAGTCTTTGTTATTGTGAACAGTGCTGCAATAAACATACATGTGCATGTGTCTTTATAATAGAATGATTTATAATCCTTTGGGTATATACCCAGTAATGGGATTACCGGGTCAAATGGTATTTCTAGTTCTAGATCCTTGAGGAATCACCACACTGTCTGCCACAACAGTTGAACTAATTTACACTCCCACCATCAGTGTAAAAGCATTCCTATTTCTCCACATCCTTTCCAGCATCTGCTGTTTCCTGACTTTTTAATGATTGCCATTCTAACTGGCATGAGATGGTATCTCCATGTGGTTTTGATTTGCATTTCTCTAATAACCAGTGATGATAAGCTCTTTTCATATGTGTGTTGGCCACATAAATGTCTTTTTTGGAGAAGTGTCTGTTCATATTGTTCACTCACTTTTTGATGAGGTTTTTTTTTGTTTTTTGTTTTTTTTCCGTAAATTTGTGAAATCCACTGAACAAGACCACTCGGCTCCCTGGCTTCAGCCCCCTTTCCAGGGAAGTGAATGGTTCTGTCTCACTCATGTTCCAGGTACCACTGAGGTACAAAAAATCTCCTGCAGCTAGCTTGGCATCTGTCCAAACAGCTGCCTGGCTTTGTGCTTGAAACCCAACACCCTGGTAGTGTAGGCACTCGAGGGGAATCTCCTGGTGTGCGGGTTGCAAAGACCATGGGAAAAGCGTAGTATCTTGGCCAGATAGCACCGTCCCTCATGGCACAGTCCCTCAGGTCTTTGCTTGGCTATGGGAGGGAGTTCCCTGACCCGTTGTACTTCCAGGGTGGGCTTCTGTGCACCCTCTGTGGGCTGCAGCTACTGTCTAACCAGTCCCAATGAAATGAACCAGGCACCTCAGTTGGAATTGCAGAATAACCTGCCTCTGTGTTGGGCTTGCTGGGAGATGCAGACTGGAGCTATTCCTATTTGGCCATCTTGAGATTGGTCCCCACATTTTCTTAATCTAGTCTAGTGTTGATGGACACTTACGTTGATTCTATGTCTTTGCTCTTGTGAAACTGCTGCAATGAAAGTATGTGCATGTGTCTTTATGGCAGAATGATTTATACCCAATAATGGAACTGCTGAACCAAACAGTAATTCTGTTTTAAGTTCTTTGAGAAATCACCACACCGGTTTCTACAATGGCTGAACTAATGTACATTCCCACCAACAGTGTTTAAGCATTCCCTTTGCTCTGCATCTTCACCAGCATTTGCCACTTTTTGAAAATAAGCAAATTTAGACCATGAGTGAGGAACTGGTTATTTTGTGAGGTACTTTCTATTTCTTCTCACTGATGATAACTGGTATCCTGTCAGTCTTGATATAGTTTGGATCTGTGTCCCTCCCCAAATCTCATGTCAAATTGCAATCTCCAGTGTTGGAGGTGGGTGGGAACTGATTGGATTGGTTAAAGTATAATAATTTCTTTTTTTTTAAAGAATGAATTAAGAAAGGAATTCTGGTGGGAAGTGATTGGATCATGGGGGTAGATTGCCCCCTCAGTGCTACTCTCATAATAGTGAGTGAGTGCTCATGATATTTTTTTACGTTTGTGGCACCTCCCTCCTCTCTCTCTCCCTCCTGCTCAGGCAATGAAAGATATGCCTGCTTCTCCTTTGCTTTCTACCATGATTGTAAGTTTCCTGAGGCCTCCCCAGCCATGCCTCCTTTAGATCCTGCAGAATCATGAGCCAGTTAAATCTCTTTTCTTTGTAAATTTCCCAGTCTCAGGTAATTCTTTATAGCAGTGTGAAAACGGACTAATACAAGTTCTATAAAAACAAAACGAAACACCTCTTCAATTGGTCTCTGATAGGAATTAAGCTCCCTTGGATTAGACCTCAGTTGAAATTTATGAACTTGAAGCAGAGCTCACTAGCCCATACCTCCAGAGACAATGATTTTGTTATAGTAATTTAAACAATGTATTTTGAATGTCAGTTTATTTATAATCACAATTCTCCTTCTAATTCAATATAATATTTTACTGACACCTCCGTGGTGTTTCATAAAATTGCAGGGCTGGTATGAGGTTTAATCCATGAATTCAGTTATTTTCATCATATATCTCCAGTATATTTTATGTAAAAACTACTCCTTCTACTCCTTTAAATGATCCATCGCTGAGATGTCTTTGAAATCTGGGTAAGACTTAACTAACATTTTTCTGAAGGGACTAGACTTTTCATTTCATGCTGATCTTAAATAACAAACACCATTCAATGCTTTTGTGTGTAGAAAATTTATTTTTGATTGTTTGGTAATCTACAGCCATCTTTCAAAATGAGTATTATTAAGTCAAAATGAGTATAAATAAGTTAAAGTTTTATACTGAGAGATTAATAAAGTATAATCAAACCCAATAAACCAAACTAAAAGAAAACCTTATTTGGCCTTGTTAAACTGTAAAAGGAAAATTGCTTTCATGTAGAAGTGATAAACGAATCCTGTGTGCCAATGATATATATCCAGTTCAGGCAGAGGCTGATAAATCATCATTCTCTGACATACTTAAGAAAAGTTGCACCTCCTGGATCATGGCTGAGTGGGCAATAGATATTATGGTTGAGAATCTTTCTGTTTTCATTTTGAGGCAGCTTAAGAATTTTCTGTGAGAAACAGCTTTTAATAGTTTAAATATGTTAAAACTGCCAAATCATGCCAAATCATTTTAAAGCAAAAATTTTAGGTTTAATATATACTGTTTCTTTGAAGAATTGAATTCAATTAAAAGTATTTTTTTAGGAAACTAAATATCTTATTTTTCTTTGTTAATCATTTACTTGAGGTGGGGCAAAGAAACACTAACACCACTTTCAGTCAGTAGATAGATGTTATGATCCTTCATCTCTTTACTTTTTTTTTTTTGTTTTTTGTTTTTGAGATGGAGTCTTGCTCTGTCACCTAGGCTGGAGTGCAGTGGCATGATCTGGACTCACTGTAACCTCCACCTCCTGGGTTCAAGCAATTCTCCTGGCTCAGCCTCCTGAATAGCTGGGATTACAGGCACCTGCCATCACGTGTGGTTAACTGTTGTATTTTCAGTAGAGACAGGGTTTCATCACATTGGCCAGGCTGGTCTCAAACTCCTGACCTCAGGTGATTCTCCTGCCTCAGTCTCCCAAATTGCTGGTATTACAGGCATGAGTCACTTCACCCAGCTGACCTCTTAACTTTCTGATTCTACAACATTTGGGACTATGATCAGAAGAGACACTACTGTTCCTCACATGAGTTAAAATCCTCTATAGACACTGAGAAAAGTTTTAGAAATGTTTAATAATCGAGTCTTGAAATATATATGTGTATAATATAAAAATTTGTCTTCTTATTACCTATTCTGTGATCTGAGGAAAAGTAGTTGTGCGGTAGATCTTGAAAGTGAGAGAGAAATTTCATTAGATAGATAAAATATTCTAAGCATTGAAGCTTAAAGAAGGGAAAAAATGATTGATCATGTTAGAACGTGAACAGTCAGAACAACTACCCGTATGTTTTATTTGTGCAAATTAGAAAGAGACACTCATTTGTTGACATAATAGTTCTTTGGGCTTAAGGCTTAAAAAAGACAGGGCCTTTGTATAATTTTTTTTTTTTGCGATGGAGTCTTGCTCTGTCTGCCAGGCGGGATTGCAGTGGCCCTTGGCTCACTGCAACTTCCGCCTCCTGGGTGCAAGTGATTCTCCTACCTTAGCCTCCAGCTAGTTGGGACGGCAGGCGCTCGCCACCACACCCAGCTAATTTTTGTATTTTTAGTAGAGACAGAGTTTTGCCATTTGTCTAGGTTGATCTTGAACTCTTCTGCTCAGATGATCTACTTGTCTCGGCCTCCCAAAGTGATACAGGCATGATAATTTCTTCTTTTTTTTTGAGTTACTATTTTTAAATTTATTATACTTTAAGTTCTGGGGTACCTATGCAGATTGTGCAGGTTTGTTACTTAGGTATACACGTGACATGGTGGTGGTTTACTGCATCCATCGCCCCATCATCTACATTAGGTATTTCTCCTAATGCTATACCTCCCCAATCCCCCCCACACCCTGCTATTCCTCCCGTAGCCCCCCACCCCCCCAGGCCCCGGTATGTGATGCTCCCCCTCCCTGTGTCCATGTGTTCTCATTGTTCAACACCCACTTATGAGTGAGAACATGCGGTATTTGGTTTTCTGTACTTGCGTCAGTTTGCTGAGAATAATGGTTTCCAGATTCATCCATGTCTCTGCAAAGGACATGAATTCATCCTTTTTAATGGCTGCATAGTATTTCATGGTGTATATGTGCTACATTTTCTTTATCCAGTCTAACATAAATGGGCATTTGGGTTGGTTCCAAGTCTTTCTATTGTGAACAGTGCCACAATAAACATGTGCATGTGTCTTTATAATAGAATGATTTATAATCCTTTGGGTATATACCCAGTAATGGGATTGCTGGGTCAAATGGTATTTCTAGTTCTAGATACTTGATAAATCACCACACTGTCTTCCACAATGGTTGAATTAATTTACACTCCCACCAACAGTGTAAAAGTGTTCCTCTTTCTCCACATCCTCTCCAGCATCTGTTGTCTCCTGATTTTTTAATGATCGCCATTCTAACTGGCTTGAGGTGGTATCTCCATGTGGTTTTCATTTTCATTTCTCTAATGACCAGCGATGATGAGTTTTTATTCATATGTTTGATGGCTGCATAAATGTCTTCTTTTGAAGTGTCTGTTCATATTCTTCACCCACATTTTGATGGGGTTTTTTTCTTGTAATTTTGTTTAAGTTCTCTGTAGATTCTGGATATTAGCTCTTTGTCAGATAGGTTGATTGCAAAATATTTTTCCCCATTCTGCTGGTTGCCAGTTCACTCTATTGATAGTTTCTTTTGTTGTGCAGAAGCTCTTTAGTTTAATTAGATCCCATTTGTCTATTTTGGCTTTTGTTGCCATTGCTTTTGGTGTTTTAGTCATGAAGTCCTTGCCCATACCTATGTCCTGAATGCTATTGCCTAGGTTTTCTTCTAGAGTTTTTATGGTGTTAGGCCTCATGTTTAAATCTTTAATCCATCTTGAGTTAATTTTTGTATAAGGTGGAAGGAAGGGGTCCAGTTTCATCTTTCTGCGTATGGCTAGCAAGTTTTCCCAACACCATTTATTAAATAGGGAATCCTTTCCCCATTGCTTGTTGTCATCAGGTTTGTCAAAGATCAGATGGTTGTAGTTGTGTGGCATTCTTTCTGAGGCCTCTGTTCTGTTCCATTGGTGTATATGGTGTATATTTCTGTTTGGGTACCAGTACCATGTGGTTTTGATTACAGTCACCTTGTAATATAGTTTGAAGTCAGGTAGCGTGATGCCTCCTGCTTTTTTTTAGCTTAGGATTGTTTTGGCTGTGTGGGCTCTTTTTTGGTTCCACATGAAGTTTAAGGTGGTTTTTCAATTCTATGAAGAAAGTAATTGGTAGCTTGATGGGGATAGAATTGAATCTATAAATTACTTTGGGCAGTGTGACCATTTTCATGATACTGATTCTTCCTAACCATGAGCATGGAATGTTTTTCCATCTGTTTGTGTTCTCTCTTATTTCCTTGAGCAGTGGTTTATAGTTCTCCTTGAAGAGGTTCTTCACATCCCTTGTTAGTTGTGTACCTAGGTATTTTATTCTCTTCGTAGCAATTGTGAATGGGAGTTCACTCATGATTTGACCCTCTGTTTGTCTATTATTGGTGTATAGGAATGCTTGTGATTTTTGCACATTGATTTTGTATTCTGAGACTTTGCTGAAGTTGCTTATCACCTTAATGAGATTTTGGGGTTTTGTAAATATATAGCATGTCGTCTGAGATGATGGGCTTTTGTAAGTATATAGTCATGTTATCTGCAAACAGGGACAATTTGACATCCTTTCTTTCTTTTTGAATACCCTTTATTTCTTTCTCTTGCCTGATGGCCCTAGCCAAAACTTCCAGTACTATGTTGAATAGGAGTGGTGAGAGAGGGCATGTTTGTCTTGTGCCAGTTTTCAAAGGGAATGCTTCCAGTTTTTGCCCATTCAGTATGATATTGGCTGTGGATTTGTCATAAATAGCTCTTATTATTTTGAGATAAGATCCATCGATACCTAGTTTATTGAGAGTTTTTAGTATAAAGGATTGTTGAATTTTGTCAAAGAGCTTCTCTGCATCTATTGAGATAATCATGTGGTTTTTGTCTTTGGTTCTGTTTCTGTGTTGGATTACGTTTATAGATTTGTGGATGTTGAACCAGCCTTGCATCCCTGGCACGAAGCCAACTTGATCATAATGGATAGGCTTTTTGATGTGTTGTTGGATTCAGTTTGCTAGTATTTTATTGAAGATTTTTGCATCAATGTTCATCATGGATACTGGCCTGAAATTTTCGTTTTTAGTTGCGTATCTGCTGGGGTTTTGGCATCAGGATGATGTTGGTCTCATAAAATGAGTTAGGGAGGATTCCCCTCTTTGTATTATTTGGAATAGTTTCAGAAGGAAAGATACCAGCTCCACCTTGTACCTTTGGTAGAATTCGGCTGTGAACCCATCTGGTGCTGGACTGTTTTTTTTTTCTTTGGTAGGCTATTAATTGCTGCCTCAACTTCAGATCTTGTTATTGGTCTAATCAGGAATTCAGCTTCTTTCTGGTTTAGTCTTGGAAGAATGTAAATGTCCAGGAATTTATCCATTTCTTCTAGATTTCCTGGTTTATATGCATAGAGCTGTTTGTAATAATCTCTGATGTTAATTTGTATTTCTGTGGGATCAGTGGTAATAATCCCTTTATCTTTTTTTATTGCATCTATTTGTATCTTCTCTCTTTTCTTTTTTATTAGTCTGGTTAGTGGTCTATTTTGTTGATCTTTTCAAAAAGCCAGCTTCTGAATTTATTGATTTTTTGAAGAGTTTTTGTGTCTCTGTCTCCTTCAGTTCTGCTCTGATCTTAGTTATTTCTTGACTTTTGCTGGCTTTGAGTTTGTTTGATCTTGCTCCTCTAGTTCTTTTGATCGTGACATTAGGGTGTCAATTTTATATCTTTCCTTGCTTCTCTGGTGGGCATTTAGTGCTATAAATTTCCCTCCAGACACTGCTTTAAATGTGTCCCAGAGATTCTAGTACATTGTGTGTTCCTTCTCATTGGTTTCAAAGAACATATTTATTTCTGCCTTAATTTCATTATTTATCCAGTAGTCATTCAGGAGCAGCTTGTTTAGCTTCCATGTGGTTGTGCAATTTTGAGTGACTTTCTTAATCCTGAGTTCTAATTTGATTGCACTGTGCTCCGAGAGACTGTTTGTTGTGATTTCCATTCTTTTGCATTTGCTGAGGAGTATTTTACTTCCAATTATGTGGTCAATTTTAGAATAAGTACGATGTGGTGCTGAGAAGAATGTATATTCTATGGATTTGGAGTGGAGAGTTCTGTAGGTGTCTATTAGGTCTGCTTGGTCCAGTTCTGAGTTCTAGTCCTGGATATCCTTGTTAATTTTGTCTTGTTGATCTGTCTAGTATTGACAGTGGGGTGTTAAAGTCTCCCACTATTATTGTGTTGGAGTCAAAATCTCTTTGTAGATTATTAAGAACTTGCTTTATATATCTGGGTGCTCCTGTATTTGGTGTGTATATTTTTAGGATAGTTAGCTCTTTTTGTTGAATTAATCCCTTTACCATTATGTAATGTTCTTCTTTGTCTCTTTTGATCTTTGTTCATTTAAAGTCTGTGTTATCAGAGATTGGAATTGCAACCCCCTGATTTTTTTTGCTCTCCATTTGCTTGGTAAATCTTCCTCCATCCCTTTATTTTGAGCCTATGTGTATCTTGGTACATGAGATGGGTTTCCTGAATATGGCATACCGATGGGTCTTGACTGTATCTGATTTGCCAGTCTGTGTCTTTTGACATTTACATTTAGGGTTAATATTGTTATGTGAGAATTTGATCCTGTCATTTTGATGCTAGCTGGTTGTTTTTCTGTTAGTTGATGCAGTTTCTTTGTAGTGTCCATGGTCTTTATAGTTTGCTATGTTTTTGCAGTGGCTGGTATTAGTTTTTCCTTTCCATGTTTAGTGGTTCCTTCAGGGGCTCTTGTAGGGCAGGCCTGGTGGTGATGAAATCTCTCAGCAGTTGTCGTCCACAAGGATTTTATTTCTTCTTTGCTTATAAACCTCAGTTTGGGTGGATATGAAATTCCGGGTTGAAAATTCTTTTCTTTAAGGATGTTGAATAGTGGCCCCTACTCTCTTCTGACTTCCAGATTTTCTGCTGAGAGCTCCACTGTGAGTCTGATCGGCTTCCCTTTGTGAGTAACCCGACCTTTCTCTCTAGCTGTGCTTAGCATTTTTTCCTTCATTTCAACCCTGGTGAATCTGACGATTATGTGCTTTGGGTTGCTCTTCTCAAGGAATACCTTTGAGGTATTCTCTGTATTTCCTGTTTTGGAATGTTGGCCTACCTTGCTAGGTTGACGAAGTTCTCCTGGATAATATCCTGAAGAGTGTTTTCCAAGTTGGTTTTGTTCTCCCCATCACATTCTGGTACACCTATCAAACATAGATTAGGTCTTTTCACATAATCCCATACTTCCTGGAGGCTTTGTTCATTTCTCTTCACTTTTTTTCCCTCTATTCTTGCCTCTCGTTTATTTCATTGAGATGATCTTCAATCTCTGATATCCTTTTCCTGCTTGATCCATTTGGCTATTGAAACTTGCGTATGCTTCATGCAGTTGTTGTGCTTTGTTCTTCAGCTTTGTTATGTTGTTTATGTTCTTCTCTACTCTGGTTATTCTCGTTAGCATTTCATCTAACCTTTTTTCAAGTTTCTTAACTTTCCTTGCATTAGGTTAGAACATGCTGCTTTAGCTCAGAGAAGTTTGTTGTTACCTACCTTCTGAAGCCTGCTCCTGTCAATTTGTCACACTCATTCTTCATCCAGCTTTGTTCCCTTGCTGCTGAGCGGTTGTGATCCTTTGGAGGACAAGAGACTTTTTAACTTTTGGTGATTTCAGCCTTTTTGTGCTTGTTCCTTCCCATCTTCGTGGATTTATCTACCTTTGGTCTTTGAAGTTGATGACTTCTGGGTGGGGTTTCCGAATGGATGTCCTTTCTGTTGATGTAGAAGCTATTTCTTTCTGTTTGTTAGTTTTCCTTCTAATAGTCAATCCCCTCTGCTAATAGTCTGCTGGAGTTTGCTGGAGGTCCACTCCAGATGCTGCTTGCCTGGGTATCAGCTGCCGGGGCTGCAGAAAAGCAAAGATTGCTACCTGTTTCTTCCTCTCGTAGCTTTGTCCCAAAATAGTACCTGCCAGATGTCAGCCAGAGCTCTCCTGTATGATGTGTCTCCTGGTTAGGATAGACAGGGGGGGTCAGGGAGCCTCTTAGGCAGGCAGCCTGTCCCTTAACAGAGCTAAAGTCCTGTACTAGGGGATCGTCACTCCCTTCAGGGCTGACAGGTAGGGATGGTTAAGTCTGCTGAAGTGGAACCCACAACTGCCCCTCTTCCCAGTTGTTCTGTCCCAGGAAGTTGGGTGCTTTGTAGGTTCCTGATGGGCTGCTGCCTTTTTTTCTGAGATGCCCTGGCCAGCAAGAAGGGAATCTACTTGACAGTCTGCCTGCAGAGGCATCACTGAGCTGCCATGTTGGGCTCTGACCAGCTGCTGTGTAAACTTCCCAGAGGACTTGTTTATATAGGCAATGTTGAAACCACCTACTGGAACCTCAGCACTGGCAGGTGCCCCTCTCCACTCCAAGCTTGAATGTCCCAGGTCAAGCTCAGGCTCCTGTGCTGGCTGCGAGACTTTCAAGTCAGTAGATTTTAGCTTAGCGTTGTAGGTGCTGGAGGGAGTCTCCTGATCTCTGGGTTGTATAGACTATGGGAAAAGTGCAGTATCTGAGCTGGAATGCCAGAGTGATGGGAAAAGTCCCTAATCGGCTTCCCTTGGGTGGGGAGAGTGAGTTCTCTGGCCCCTTGTGCCTCCTGGGTGAGGCAATGCCTTACCCTGTTTCAGCTTGCCCACCTTGGGCTATTCCCACTGTCTAACCAGTCCCAGTGAGAGGAACCTGGTACCTCAGGTGGAAATGCAGAGATCACTCATCTTCTGGTGCACTCTCACTGGGAACTGCAGACTGGAGCTGTTTCTATTTGGCCATCTTGGCAGAAGTCACTTTTTTCTTTTAAAGTGTGTCTTCCTCTGGGCAGATCAGTCACATGCTGTGTTACATGGTTTAACAAGAAGAGTGTAGGCTGAATTATGGTCTCCACTCCCATCTTGGCTAAGGGCTCTGGGCAGTCAGTACTCTGCTCAGCCATTCATTGTGGTCCTGTGGGTGGAAGAGGAGCATTTCAGTTTAGAAGGATGGAAGAGTTAATGGGAGGACTTTTTTTTTTTAATTAACATTTTTTACTCAGTTTTCAACACCATAACAATTAAAGCTCTTTGGTTGTAAGTAACAGAAACTGACTTTGACTGACGTAGGCAATATTTATTTTCATAAACATTTACCCTATCAAAATAACGTAGGGTAGTTTGCAATATTAAAGAAAAATCTGAAGAACCAGCCTTTGAAAAAAAAATATGAATCAGGCAGGGTGATGTGGTTTGGTGGTGTCCCCACCCAAATCTCATCTTGAATTATAGCAACCATAATTCCCACATGTCATGGGAGGTACCCAGAGGGAGGTAATTGAATCACAGGGGCAGGTCTTTCCCACACTGTTCTCATGATAGAGAATAAGTCTCACAAGATCCAATGGTTTTATAAAGGAGAGTTCCCTTGCACATGCTCTCTTGCCTGACGTCAAGTAAGATGTGACTTTTCTCCTCATTTGCCTTCCACCATGATTGTGAATCCTCCCCATCCAGTGAAACTGTGAGTCAATTAAACCTCTTTCCTTTGTAAATTACCCAGTCTCAGGTATGTCTTTATTAGCAGTGTGAGAATAGAGTAATACATGGGACATCTTCACAGATCAAAGTAGACTAATAGAGGGTCTGTTTTGAAGTGGAGAAGTGGTCCTCACTTCTTGCTGGACTTCATGATAATGTGGGCAACTTCTGAACGTCCTGATGCTCAAGCCACTCCCTCACCAATTAAATCAGGATCCCTTAGGCACTCACAGGCAGCAATAGTTTTTAATCTCCTCAGGTGAAACATGCTTCATAATATTTCCTTTGGGATGATGAATGCCAGCTGATGTTAGTCTTTATGTCATTATAATTAAGACTTAAATTTGGAGTTTGTTGGAGGAGAATCTGGTTGTCCAAGTTTGGACTGCTTACCTATCACTCCTTAGCTGGGAGATGAGAGATATCCTAAACTACAGTCTACCACACTGTATGTTAAAAGAGTAAAAATGAGCCCTGTAGCAAATCAAAGGTGGTAGAGCCTGAGTGTACAAAACAAACTGATATTTCCCTACAACTACTTTTGAAGCTTACTAATATATTGAAAAGAAAGAAGACTAATTGGAAAACTGTTTCATTGAGGATGATTTTGTATTTTTTCCTAACTCTTTTGAATGATTATTATGGGAAAATATTTATTTAGTATGATCATTATTGTTATAGTAAACATTTAAATCATGTTTTAGAAATAATGCATGGATTAGGGTGTGATATAAGTTTGGATGTGTCTTCCTGCCCAAGTCCCGTATTGAAATGTAATCCTCAGTGTTGGAGGTGGGACCTGGTGGGAGGTGCCTGGATCATGGGGGTGGATTCCACACCATCCCCCTATGATATTGTCTTGATGATGGTGAATGAGTGCTCCTGAGATCTGGTCCTTTAACAGTGTGTAGCACCTCCCTGCTTTTCCTCTTGCTCCTGCTCTGGCCATTGTAACTTGCCTGTTCCCCCTTCATTTTCCACCATGAAAGTTTCCTGAGGCCTCCCCAGAATGCTGGCATCATGCTTCCTGTACAGTCTATAGAACTGTGAGCCAATTAAACCTCTCTTCTTTATAAATTACCTAGTCTCAGGTATTTCTTTATAGCAGTGTGAGAACAGAGGTTAAACAGGTTTTAAACCTCGGAATCTTAACCTTATCCTATCATTTTTTATAAAAGCTTCTCTAAGATCTGAAAAGTAATTTGTGTACTATGCAACTGAGAAAACACAGGCACAGACCAAGTGACAATTCATGTCTGATTTGAAAAGGAAAACCTTGCATATAATTTATGTAGTTTTTCTTGTCTCTATTCTAGTTTTCCCAAATTCTTCCCAATTTAATTCTTTTATTGCAGAAATCTATAAAACATAATAGTCAAAAATCATTGAAAGTGAGACAAAAAGAAAAAAAAGAGAGAGAAAGCTTTTGATGCTTCTCTTCAGGGTTCCATTTGAAGTCTTTCTCCTCATTATTTATAGTTTCACAAGCATTTGGAGATTCTAACTTGCGGTTGCCCAGCAGGACTCTTTAACCCTTCTCCACTCTCGTAGTTCACACCAGTTTTATATTAAAAGCTAAATTAAATAATCTACATAGTAGATAGGGGAAAGGAGGTCACCAATTTACTGTATCGTTAACCACAAAATAAGCTGCAAATACAAAGCTGTCTAGCTGAAAGTTAGTGTCTCCAGAATCCCTGCTTTGAGAATAAAAAAAAGCAGAATGTGAGGGATTCTCCAACAAAAAGACTTTTTAAGCAGGAGGACAAAGGAAGCTCGGGAAGCATTAGACCTCAGAGAACATGTTATTCATCACGAAGGGTTCTGGCTAGGAGAACAAAGGAAAAAGACCGAGGCAGACTGAAGAATTCCTTATGCCTCAAGCTGGCTTCCTCGAGCAGTTCACCCTGATTTCGTGTGAATTTTAGACCTCTTCAACAGTGGACACTGTTTTAAGTGTCATTAGTCACCTAGTTAGAAATCACAAGTCTTTTTAATACTCTTGTAATTGGTAACAATCTTTAGGGCAGGAGTAACTATACCATTGAAGTGACAGACTCACTTTTTCAGACGTATGAAGTGTTTTATACTTCTGGGTTTTACTTCTTTAGAATGATAGAGAAATGTGATGTTATTGTTCGTAACTGTGTAATGTGATACATATATGACCAACTTGTGGACAAAATGAAGCAAAATCCCTTATACTTAAAAAATGAATCATAATTGGTAAGGAAAAATAACTCCAAATTACAAGCGGGCAAAAATGAAGGAAAAGAGGTATACTATCAAGCCATAAACCTTCGAAATGGCAGATGAGGAAAGGTAAAGAAGATGGTGAAGCAGAACCTATTCCCTAACCCCTGAGACCCGCTTTTCATATGATGGCGTAAAGCATTCATAATGAAACTTGAAAAAGTTTACTAATGACCCAATTTGGAGAGAAGTAGCCTTTTAAGGTGAGTAGGCGGACTGGTGAAAAACTCTTGAAAGTAAAAAACCAAAAAACTCAAACATTTGAAAATAGACATCCTTTTCTACCACTGAAAAAATAATCGTTAATAGGGCTGAAAGGTCTTAGAGACCCTTCAGAATCCTGGAGAAGGAGCTGAAGCCCATGTGACTGAGATAATACCCTCACTATGTGAATAGGCCTGGGTGTGAGTATTTAAAATAAAGCATAACCCCTTATACATAAAAAATGAATCATAATTGCGAAGGAAAAATAACCACCAAATTACAAGCAGGCAGAAATCAAGGAAAATAGGTATAACATCAAGCTGTAAGTGTTAGGGCATCTCAGATGAATGAAACAAGTTGAGAAACCCAGCAAACGCTAAATGCCCTCTCAACTAAATGCCACCTCATCTCCATGCCTCCAGGCTTCGGCAGAATAGGCAAGAAGTAGTGCTACTGACATGTGCAGAAAGGTGGGTCATAGGAAAAAAAAGCCAATGAAGAAGAAAGGATACAGGAGAACTCACTCATATTGCTATTGAAGAAAGTAGGCATTCTGAATAAAGATGCCAATGTTAAGTGTCGGCAGGATGAAAAGAAAGGCATGGAGACTAGATCACTTATATTTTGTTGGAAAACAAACTACCATGATTCAGTGGTTTAAAATAACAAGCATTTATTTAATTCACAATTCTGTAGGTTTGCACTTGGCCTGTGCTCAGCTAGGCAATTCTGGTTTCACGTGGGCCTAGTGACAAGTCTGCAGTCAACTACCAGATCCTATGGAGGCTTTCTGGGACTGCTCATTAGCTCCTTGCGGTCTCTTATCTCCTAGCAGTCTAGCCCAAGACTGTTCACATTAGGAGTGGACAGGGTTCAAGAGAGAAGGCAGAAATGTACAAAGTTTCTTTTTTCTTTCTAGCTTTTTTGAAGTATGACTGACAAATGACAATTGTATGTATTTGACGCATTCAGCATGAGATTTCGATATACGTGTTTTGAAATAATTGCCACAATATAACTAATTAACATATTACCTAATACAGTAGTTATCATTTTGTGGGTGTGGGGTAAGAACAAAGATCTACTCTCTTAGCAAATTTTTAGTGTAATATATTATTATTAACTATGGTTGTCATGCTGTACATCAGGTTTCTGGAACTTACTCATCCTATAGCTGGAAGTTAGTCCCCTTTGACCAACATCTTCCCATAGCCCCTGTTCTGGTAACCACTCTTCCACTCTCTGTTTCTGCAAGTTCAAATTTTTTTAGAATCACATATAAGTGAGATTATACAGTATTTGCCTTTTTGTTCCCAGCTTATTTCACTTAAGGTAATGTCTTTCAGGTCCACCTAAGTTGTTGCAAATGGCAGGATTTTCCTTTTCTTTCTTTCTTAGGCTGAATAATACTCCATTGTATATATATACTACATTTTCTTTATCCACTCATTCATTAGCAGGCACTTAGGTTGTTTACACATTTTGGCTATTGTGAATAATGCTGCAGAAAACACGGAAGTGTAGATATGTCTGACATACTAATTTCATTTCCTTTGGAAAGAATATACCCACTGTAGGTTTGCTGGATTACATAATAGTTCCGCTTTTGATCTTTTGAGGAACCCCCTTGCTGTTTTCCACAGTGGTTGTACCAGTTCACATTCTCACCAACTTTTGTTATCTCTTGTTTTTTTTTTTTCTATAATAGTTATTCTAAAAAGTGCGAATTGATATCTCATTGTAGTTCTGATTCACTTTCCCCTTATAATTCGTGATGTTTATCATGGTTTCACATCCTAGTTGCTCATTTGTATGTCTTCTTTTGACAGATGTCAAATTTGAACATCACAGACGATTCAAGTCCTTTGTTCATTTGAAAAATTGGGTTATTTGTTTTTTTTTTACTATTGAATCGTGTGAGTTCTTTATATATTTCAATTTTAGCCCCAGGTGGGTTGAAATGTTTATTCTCATTTTGTAGAGTGCCTTTTCATTTTGTTGAATATTTCCTTTGCTGTGCAGGAACTTTGGTTTGACAGGCAGGAATGTGTTACATAATGATGTTTTGGTCAATGATGATCATATATAGGATAGTGGTCCCATAAGATTATAATGGAGCTGCCCTATACAGGTGTGCCATTTTTAATCATTTATGCAATGTTTTCACAGTAGTTTTTCTATGTTTAGATAGATTTAGGTACATAAATACCATTGTGTTACAATTGTCTGCAGTATTCAGTACAGTAAGATGCTACACAGGTTTATGGTCTAGGAGCAATAGGTTATACCGTCTAGCCCAGGTTTATAGAGCCTACACAATCTAGGTTTATGTAAGTATACTTTATGATGTTTGTATAGTGAAAAATCACCTAAAAATGCATTTCTCAGAATATAACCCCATCTTTAAGCTACACATGGCTGTAGTCTCACTTGCTTATTTTTGCTTTTGCTGCCTGTGCTTTTAAGTCTCCTATCCAAAAAATTATTGCCAAGACCAGTGTTAAGGATCTTTCCCCCCTGTTTTCTTTCTGCTATTTTATGGTTTCAGGTCTAACATTTAAGTCTTTAATCTATTTTGAGTTGATTTTTGTGTATGGCATTAGATAAGGGTTCAGTTTCATTCTTTTGCATGTATCCAGTATCCAGTTTTCCCAGTATTACGTATTGAAGAGGTTATTCTTTCCCCATTGTGCATTTTTGGTACCTTTGTTGAAGATTGGTTGAATGTAGACGCATAGGTTTATTGTGTTGATATCTATATGCCTGTCTTTATGGACTAGTTTTAGCAGGTAAAGGCTTTCTCCTGCTAGATCCCTGCATTCATGGAACTGCCTCTGTGAGTCACAGTCAATTGGGTCTGGAGCCAAATCATGTAGCTGTTGCTGGCCATAGGTGAGTCAGAAGTTGGAAGACTTGTTATTGGACATGGTTGCCACTGGATTCCCAGGAGAATAGGATTGCCTTTGGGACCATAGTAGAGTCAGGGTGGAGCCAGGTCACATGGCTGCTTCAGGGTCTTCAATCAAGACCTAAGTCAGCAGGCCCAGTACTGGGAGTTGGGGCAGGTGTGTGTCCCATAGGTTCGCTGGGCAGGAGGGCTACCCTTGGACTGCTTCAGACTAGGGCTGGAGTAGAGTCTAGGAGACACTTCAAGGTCCACAGTCAACTAATAGATCTCAGAGTCCACAGCTAAGTGGAGGTAGGTGAGTATGCTACCAGGGACACAGATGGGCATTGCTGGGTGTCCCAAGGTGGACAGGAGTCAGAGTAGGATGAGATGGGCCACAGGGCCACTTCAGGATCCATAGTGGGACCTGAGGTTACCAGGCCTGTACCCAGGGGGCTCTCATCAGGACCCTGTCCAGGAAGGAATGACTCTGGACTGGTAGTAGGACAGAACTGGAGCTGAGTCACAAGGCTGTTTCAGGATTCACAGTTGGGTCCATGGCTGAAAGATGTGCACAGTGTTTCTTGAGGGTAGGTGCACAAATACATCATATTTCTTTGGCTAAAAAAGCCACAAAGCTTGAATGAAGTTAAGAGATAGGAGATAGATTTTATCTCTTCTTGTGAGAAGCTGCAGTCACATTGATCATAGCATTGATAGAGGAAGAATGTGCGAACACACCATCACAAAACTTGAAAAAATAAGAGAGAGATCACAATCAAAGGGCAAATAACCCAATCTGTAAGAAAACTCAAGAAACAAAATTCACAAAGGTACAAATATAAATTCTGTAAAAACAAAAAAGAACTGTCTGTTAGACAGTAGAATAAGAAGGAAAGTAAGATTGAAGAACAAGAGAAATAATGTGAGTACAAAGCAAACTCTATTACAGATTTGACAAATAAACTAGAAACACAAAAATAGAGTAAATAGCTTAAATGCAATTATTGACATACAGGAAAGATGGTCATAAAAAAAGAGGGGGAAAAAAAGCAACATAGCAAAGCAAGTATAGAAACCGTTATAAAGAACAGATAAGAAGAAATATAAGGATAATTGGTATTCCTGAAGTAGGCATGCCAACAAATGAGTGAGAAAAATAGGTACAGTTATAAAGGAAAATTTCCCTCATAATAGCTGCTTTCAGTCTTCTCCACAGTAGTGTCAGAAAATAATGGAAGAATGTCTAACAGTTTCTAAAGGAAAACTGTGATCAAAGAGTATCTTTTATGTTCAGCTAAATATTTATTTTGGAATTAATAAGGCAACAGAAAGCCATTGTCAAATGTGGAAGAACTCAGGGGATATAGAAGTCCACAATTACTCTAGAATAAATGCAAAAACTGAAATTCAACTAATCAAGAGATAAATCTAAATAATGAACTCAGAAATGTGGAAGTAGCAGTGGAATGATTGGTCCTGACTGTTGAATTCATTTAAATATAGACCACATATAACTGGGAAAATTTTTAATAAAAGATAAAAAAATCTTATAAATCTTGATGAAATAATAAAAATAGGCCAGGTACACTGGCTCATACCTGTAATTCCAGCACTTTGGGAGGCCGAGGCAGGTAGATCACCTGAAGTCAGGAGTTTGAGACCATTCTGGCCATGGTGAAACCCCATCTCTACTAAAAATACAAAAATGAGCGGGCATGGTGGTGGGTACTTGTAATCTCAACTACTTGGGAGGCTGAGGCAGGAAAATTGCTGGAACCTGGGAGGTAGAGGTTGCAGTGAGCAGAGATCATGCCACTGTACTCCAGCCCAGGCCGACAATAGCGAGACTCCATCTAAAAAATAAACAAATAAATAAAGTAAAAAAATAAAAAAAATATAACAAATCAGTGCTTATCTTTACATCTTTTTTCTTATTAACAAGCTCTCAGTAATACTGTCGAAAAAGAAACATATCCAAAGTAAGTCCAAAATACTGGTATTTTTTAACAGCTTTCTTCTTGATTGTAGAGATCCTTGGGAGTAGCATTAAAGAAACACTAATCAGCCATTTTTTTCAGGTTTTTTCCTTTATAAAAGCCTTAAGCGTAACATACTTTTGTTTACAACATAATTAACACTTATTGAATATGGGCTTTACACGTAATAATTTAATTCTTACAACCACCCTATAACAAAGACTCTACTTTTATCTCAGGTTTACTTATAAGGAAACTGAGACACAGAAAGATTTTTTAACTTTACTTGAACTTCAGTTTACTTGACAAAGTGGGGGATTTGAACTCAAGCAAAGCCAGTGCTTTTTGTATAACTCTGGTAAAATCTCATTGTTACACATTGTTTCATCTATCTCACCATCAAGTTATTTATCTAGCTGTTTTTCTGTTGGTATAGGATGTATGTCAGATATCCTTGAGAGACAACTAGAATAAAGTTTCACAAATTGTTGATTATTGCTGAATGGTAGCATTTCTTCTTTTTAAACAGTTTCTTGAATTACTTAAATTTATTTTTGTAATGATGAGCACACATTGATTTTATAAGAAGTCAATACTGTCACGATTTTTGGAAAAAGTAATGATATGTTTATTTTCTTTGTATTAGATATAATGAGCAAACATAATGATAGACCTAATTTAAGAAAACTGCTCTCTTAACCCTTTTGACCTGACACTGTTGCAGACCATTCTTTTAAAGTACAGAATGTGGTCATTACTGGAGCATACAATATGGGTATCCTTTTTTTAAAAAATATAATTTAAATATAGCACACTGGACAAATCTTAAGTTGTATAGCTTGATTAATATTTATGTATGTATTCATCCCAAAACATGAAGTTTCTTATTGTATGGATAATCTGCATAAATATCCCTTTTATATTTGGAGGAACAATGAAGCTGTACTGGTTAGGTCACCATAGGACCAAGACAGGAGAAAGAAGATCTCAAATTAAGGCAGATTTTGTAGTTCAGAGTTATGGAGGAAATTGAAGGGAGTTTAATGGTCACCAAACCATTAGGATTGAGACACTGTATAATAAGATTTAAAAGGAGAAAATAAGGCAGTTAAGTAGTCCAGAACCACAAGTACCTGCTGTTGTGCTTTGTCTCTGAAAATAAATGAGGTTATTCCAGGCTACCTGACTTACATGTTTTTATTAATATTATATAGTGTCCTATGAGATTAGTGACAGCTTTTGTTTTTAGTGACTGTAGGTTAAGATACATGGTTGAGATTCTGATTTATCAGTCAGGGCTCAATTGGAAAAGTAGACCATTAGGAGATATATATGCATATATTAAGGGATTTGGGTTTGTTATAGAGATTTGACCCTTCAGAATTGTTAGAGCCAGTTAAGAAATTTCTATAAGGTCTTTGTCTTCCTGTCTAACCCTGGAGCATAAAGTCCACAAGGCAGGCAGTTGTGAGGAAATATGGATGTAAGGAAAGGTTGATGAAGAGCAAGCTAAAACATGAGCTACAGACCATGAAGATGGATTGAAACATGAGTTCTTGTCTCCAGCTTTAGTAGTATGGGCGTCCTGCGGAAGTTGGGGCCCTAAACTCACATACCTGGCTCAGGAAGTAAAGGAGCTAATGGAGGATTCAGAGAAAGGCACAGAAGTTGCAGGCTCAGCTTCTGCCTCACATCTGCAAGGTGAGTCAGGTAATAAGCAAAGATGTAGAAGAGCTACGAAATGGCTGCTCTTTACTTGGGCTATCCCATCTGTCACAGGAAATATACGGAATGGAAAACTGTGGGAAATACAGCTTAGCTAAGTTGACATAATATAAAACCACCATATGATATAAATTGCTGTTTATGGCAGGCAGAGAAGTTTCACTTAAAGAGTTAATCTTTTTAAATCACCTACCTAAGGCATTAAATTCATTGAGGTGCTGCTTTGAAATAAATGATGCACCTAAAGCTATATTTTCATTGCATAATTATTTTGAGTTACTGGATTTTGAGCTGCCCTGGAAGTTTCTGTATTGTGTAAAAAATTACCATATGAATGAGATCATGATTGTACTGCTCTTCCATATCAGTTAACATTGTGTGTACAAAATGTAGACCCCATGCTTGACTTTCTAATATCTCAAAGGAATAAAACACGAATACATAATCTTTTAAATGTATGAAAATTGTGGCTAGATAATGTGATATAAAGATGATGGGAAAGAATGATGGATGGCAGTTCTGCTTTTTCTTTTCTGCTTGATAATACTAGGTTTCAGGGAAACCCAGACTCAGATAGTCCTTTCAGTTGCTCACATTTCTTGTCATTCAAATAAGAATCACCCTTGAAGACGTAAAATGTCCACTCTTATCAACAGCTTAACGTATAAGGGAAACAGAATGCTAACATTTATTGCATTGTTGCTTTTCAATATATTTTTTTGTCATTTATCCAACAGATAACAGGACAGTGTCCCCTAGTATTCTCCCAGCTCATTCCCTACATCTCCTCCCCCGATTTCTTTCTATGACAATTTTCTTCCAACTGAGCCTCATCTGTTCTGAATAATGTCAACCTTTACTTCTGAAAGGCTTTGGAAAGGCTTGTTTGCTTTTCTATATGAGAAAATGATTATCAATGACCTGAAAAGTTTAGGAGTGATTGGTTTATGAAGTCCCTATTCCAGATAGCAGGTTTCTCTCACAATGGTGAAATCAGTCAGCTGTCTTAAAACACATTTAAAAAGCAGAGATTAGTATTAAATAATAATAAATCAATTAAATTTTAAGAAAAGTGGAGCCTTTCTGTGTGGTGAAGAAGTACCATGTTGTCACCTATGAATAGATTGTCAGCTTTGAATTCAAGACTCTACTTCTTGATGAGCATTTTGGCAATTTTATCTACCATTCCAGTCACTAGATTTTATTTGTATCATTATCCCATCACTATTCCACAAAGAATTTTAGGTGGTCCATAAAAATACAGGCATATATAAAGATAAAGTAAGTAATGGAGAGAGTGAGCACTGTAAGAAGAAGATAGCAAAATAATGGGGGGGAAGGATGAGATTAGCACACAGAAATGCACATGGTGGAATTCCATACTACTGCTAAAGTTGTGACTTCAAAAAGGCAACATGGCAAGTTACATCATTGTATGGTCTGTAAAGAAAGATATCCAATTTATAGCAGTGCCCCAGATGTGGAAGAGTTACTGTGGAATGTTAAATTTATAGATACACATGGAAGTAATATGTATGACACTTTGTTTGAGTATCTAGGAATTGTTTGACCTCTTACCGGACAGCTAAGTTCACAGTTGGATAGGAGATATATATATGCTCTTTCAACTCCTAAGTCTGATGAGTTTCATTCTTTACTTAGCTATTCCAGTATACTATTATCTATTCCAGTTTACTATTAGCTATCCCAGTATACTCACAGTAGTACCTGCGAGTATACTGTGTAAGCCAAACCAATGCTCTGCATTTGATCAACTCTGAGGTACTTACAAAATGGAAGGCTGACAGGGAGTGGGTGGGACACTGAATGATACATGGAATTATGGTTTTATTTTTGCTTAAAATTCTCATTTTTTAATATGCTTTATATTTGATTCAGATTAATGTGTTATTGCTGGTTGAAGAGAGGTAAGGGGTATAATTGAACAAAAACTTAGTCAGCTTGCTCACCATGTCAAGGAACATTTGACTGTTCAAGTCAAGAGACCATGTTGGAGGCATAACTTCCCCTTCAGGTATAATCCAGTATAATTCGTCATAAAGTTCACATTTGGGGGAGAAATGTGCTATCTTTTGTGGGTTGGTGTGGTCAGAAGTTTCCCAGAGAACTTTATATAAGATTTACATGATATTTTTACTTACGTCCTATTGGTGCAACCTTAGTAACATAACATGTCTAACTGCAAGGAAGAAATGTAGTCTTTATTCCAACTAGCCATATTCCCTGTTGAAAATCTGAGGATGTTTTACTAAAGGAAAATAAATAATGGTTATTTGGGAACGACTAGTAGCCTCTGTCACCAGGGATAAAGTCAAGAGTTTGGTTTTAGTTTTGTTAAGTTTGATTTAAGTAGAGAGGGAAAGAGGTGATTGACTATTCAACTAGGGAAAATATGGGGCTACAAGTTAGAGTCATCATATTTAGATGTCACTTAAAACAATGAGATTGAATGAGGTTAATTAGGGAATTATTTTATAGATAGTAGAGAATACCCAAAACTGTTATGATGTGGGGCACTCTAATAGTTGAGATTGAGAAGAAAAGGATCCATACCATGAGAATAAAGAGAATTGTTAAGTCTGGTGTACAAGAAAAACTGTGGGAAGTGGTATCCTAGAATTCATATGAGCAAGATCTTTCAGGAAAGAAAAAATGGTTAGTGTCATCTCTTGCCAAGAGGTGGGTTATGGTGGGAACAAATAATTGAACACTGGATTTAATGAGGTAGACGTCACTGGTGATCAAGAAAAGAGCGATTTCAGTGAAAGAAATGGGACAATAACATGATGAGATGGCAGATATAGAAATTTTCTTTTGATGGGACAATAACGTGATTCCAGTGAGTAAAGAAAGGTAAAGATGAAGAGATAGCAGGTATAGAAATTTTCTTTTCAGGCTGAGCGTAGTGGCTCATGCTTGTAATCCCAGCACTTTGGGAGGCCAAGGCAGGCAGATTGCTTGAGCTCAGGAGTCTTGAGACCAGCCTGAGTAACATGGCAAAACCCCGTCTCTACCAAAAATACAGAAAAATTAGCCAGGTATGTTCACGTTCACCTGTGGTCCCAGCTACTCAGGAGGCTGAGGTGGGAGGATTGATGAGCCTGGGATGTGGAGGTTGCAGTGAGCTGAGAATGTGACACTGTACTCCAACCTGGGTTACAGAGTGAGAGCCCATCTCAGAAAAAGTTAAAAAAAATAATTTTTTGAGAAAATGTTCTATAAATGGGAATAAAAATGGAGTGATTAAGGGAAGGTATCATTAAGATGGGAGATTATACACCAGGCTTGTATGGTGACTGGTGTGATATAGATGAATGGGGCAAATTGAGGATATGGGAAAAGAACTGATAATTGTGGATATTACCTCCTTGAAGAAGTAACTGAGTATTTGATCCAATGTACTACTGGAGGGGCCCTCCTCAAATAAGAAAAGGGAAGGAGAAGAGAAAATTTATCAACTGTAGGGAAATAAAACATGTAGGCGGTAGGTTACATATGATGATGGTAATATGATAATTCTATTTAAGTTGCCCTCAATTTTTTCAGTGAAATTGGAAACAAAATCATCTGCTGAGAAGGAATTGAGGAGAGTTTGGAGGTTTGTGGAGAGCGGAGAATACATGAAATAGTTGTCTTGAAGAGTAGAATACTGAATTTAAAACAAATACATAGTGGGTTCCTGGCATACGTGGACTAAAATGGAATTTATGCTATTAATTCTGGTATGCTTTTCTATAATCATGCTCAGTTTGTTAGATATAGGTGTAGAATTGGAGTAAAGTTGTTTTTAGCCAGAATTAGGATTTTTCCAGACAAATAAGATAGAAAGAAAGGTATAAAGTGAAAACGGAACTTTATGAAGGGTGAACTGTTGTGATATTTCATGAAATCTAAACTGGGTAAGAAAGGAAAGAATAGGAGATCAGGGGAATTACGGGCAGTAAAAAGTGATGTGGTGCATATAATAATGCCCTCCCAAAGATACCCAAGTCCTAATCTCCAGTACTGTTAATATATTATATTATGTGGCAAAAGCACCTTGCAGGTCTGATTAAGGTTACAGACTTTAGGATGGGGAGATTTTCCTGAATTACCTGGATGGGTACAATCTAATCATCTGAGCCTTTAGAATTGGAGAACCTTCTCTGGATGGAATCTGAGGAGAGATGGGGCAGAAGGGTAGTCAGAGAGATTTGAAGCATACAAGGGCTTGACCTGTAATTGCTGGGTTTGAAATTAGAAAGTAGACCATAAGCCAGTGAATATGGGTGGATTTCAGAAGCTGAGAGCAACTTTTGATAACAGCCAGCAGGAGATTGAGACCCAAGTCTTACAACTACATTTTGAATTCTTGAAATTGAATTCTGCTAGCAACCTAAATGAACTTGGAAGTGGAATCATGATCACAGCCTTTAGGAAAGCAAGTACCTTGACGTGGGTCTTGTGAGACTCTAAGAAGAGAACCAGTTGAGCTATACTGCCTGAATTTCTGCCCTATAGAAACTATAAGATAACAAATGGATGTTATTTTAAGTACAAAGTTTGTGGTTATTTATTATAGTAGCAATAGGAAGCTAATACAAGTAAGAATTGTCATAGGATTGGAAGTACCATTGGGGGATAAAGATGGATGTGAGGGTACTACAAGGTCAGGAGTTCAAGAACAGCCTGGCCAACATGGTGAAACCTCATCTCTACAAAAATTCAAAAATTAGCCGGGCACGGTGGTGGGTGCCTGTAATCCCAGCTACTTGGGAGACTGAGGCAGAAGAATCACTTGAACCCTGGAGGTGGAATTTGCAGTGAGCTGAGATTGCACCACTGCACTCTAGATAAGGCAACAGAGCAAGACTCTGTCTAAAAACAAAACAACCAAAAAACAAAAAAACCACTGGAAAGTTAGTAAGTTTTGGTGAGAAAGTGGAATGCTAGAAATAGAAATTTTGGGGATGGTAAATTTATTAGTGAAAAATGTTAGCTGAGATGGGGTAGAATATTTGAGTGCTGGAAGTGAATAGTTGAAATGGATCTTATATGGATGATGACAAGCAGAGTAAGATAGTAATCTAGGTGCTAAAATGGTCGCAAATGAGCATTGGTGACCAGGAGCAATTACAGGAGCACAATAAAGGAGACTAGTGGTATGTGTGAGTGTTTGTGGAGTGCAGAATTGATGAAATGCTCTGCAAGGAACCCCAAACTTTTATGAATAAAATGCCAATAACTGGGAAGAAAGCAACAAGGCATACACTTCCAGGAGGACACATCTGGGTGGCTTAGCCTGGAAATATGGGAGGAAGGAAAAGAGTCACAATTTGGGGGTCAGGCTAAAGGGCAAATAAAGTTTTCATATAGAGGTTTCAGTTACGAGCGTGAGGGGAAGCTTAGAGAAGAGATTTAGAATACAGTGTAGCCCAGTGGTAGAGTTTGAAAGGAAGGGAAGGGCAGAAATTGGGTCAGTTTAGAGAGTGTGCAGATAGGATTGTGAATGAAGGATCATCTAGAAGATTTGGACTTCTTGTCATGACTGAATCAAATAAAGAAATAAGGCTTGATGAGATGCAAGCTTTGATAGTCCTTTTGAAAAAGTTGGGCAAGCATTTTAATTATATTCTTTTTAAGATTAGTCTTTTAGGCAGTGAACTCATGTACACTGTTAGTGGGAATGTAAGTTAAGCCATTATGGAAGACAGTATGGAGGTTTTCCTAAAAAAATTAAAAATAGAACTTCCATATGACATAGCAATCTCAGTTTTGGATATATATCCAAAGGAAATGCAGTCAATATTTTGAAGAGATAATCTGCATTCCAATGTTCATTGCAGTATTATTCACAATGGCCAAGATATGGAATTAGCTTAAGTGTTTATTGACAAATGAATGCGTGAAGAAAATATTTAGCACACACACACACCCTCTCCCCCCACACAAGTAAATCTTGTCATTTATGACAAAGTGAATCAACCTGGAGAAGATTCTACTAAGTGAAATAAGGCAGACACCAAAGGACAAATACTGCATGATCTTACTTATATGTAGAATCTAAAAAGCTGAACTTACAGAAACAGAGAGTAGAATGGTGTTTACCAAAACTGGGGGAGAGGGGTTGTTGGTGTTACCCTTTGTCAAATGGTACAAAGTTTCAGTTAGAAAGGATGAGGCTCTGGAGATCGAATGTATGACATAGTGATTACAGTAAATTATAATGTGTTGCATATTTGAAATCTGTTCAGAGAGTAGACCTTAAATGTTCTTACCACAAAAAATGTTAAGTGTGTGAGGGAGGTAATGTATATGTTAATTATCTTGATTTAGTCATTTCATAATGTATACATATATTAAAACCACATTGTACACCATAAATATATACAATTTTTATCAGTCAATTACCTTAATAAAGCTGAGAAAAAAAGAATTTGTCTTTTAGGCAGTTTAGTGCTGAGTAGGGCTATCATGCAACCTAAGCAGCTCTGTCTTACAACAGCATGTGTGACTTTGGTGTCCCTACTTAGAGATGGCAACAGGCAGTGATATTGCTGTTAGAGACCTTGTGAAGTCAACATGAGATAAACCAAGTGACTTCATGTCAGTGTGGGAAATCAGATTGCCTTACACTCCCTTGACTTTTTGACTAATCAAGAGTGAAAATCTTACCTTATAATTCTGTACACAAAATGATAAAGTAATATTTTAAAATGTATACATCTATTTTTAGAAACTGCTATGGGTTTTAAATGCAAAGGAGCTCTATCTTACCACTTAGAGCCAGCTTTCTTTACATCAGTACTTTCATGCTTTATTGACTTGCTGAAAAAGTGAGTTAAAATAGATTAATCATATATGCTTTCTGTCATAAGGAGAAAGTTTTTTTTTTTAATTTAAGAAAAGCTATTTTCTAAATTTTATTTCCCCTTAGTAGTAAAGGAGCTCAGTGGGGAAGAACATAATTTAATATTAGTAGATGTTAAGTCTTTAAATAGAGTGCTTAAAAGTTTGTATGAGCTTATTACTTGATTTGTAACTTCCAAAGACTGTCTCTGTCTTAGAATGTTACACCCTCTGTTACAATGGTGATGAATAACTCTACAAAAGTATAGTTGGGAAATAAAGAAGAGACAGAATTCATATTCATCAGCAAATCCTTAGTCTCAAATCACCATACTGATGACTTAAAAAAAAGTGAATAGCAATATGACTGGTATATAACTTAAATAGTACAGAGTCTTCTATATGATAACACTGGGATGATATGGTTTTAAAGGTGTATGTGTTGGAAAGAAATGAAGTAATAGAAGATTAGATATTAGCAGAAGGTACTGTTTTTACTCTACAAATCTGTATTGGTATTAATAAAGAATATTCAGAAAAATATAATTTGTGAGCAAAACACAGCTGAGTTGTTTGGAGAAAGACCAGGCTATAAGTAAAATATGTCCTGCCATCTGGCCATGACACATTAAAGTGGCCACATCATGGGAGAGTTTGTTGCTCTCAAAGAGTGCAGATGGTCACTGATATAGTAGAGAAGCTGAGTGCTTCAGGGCTATCATCAAGAAACTATGGCTTGACTGTCTTTCATCTGGTGAGGAAAGTGCTTCTCACTTCTGTGTTGCACTAGGATGAGGTAATAGTCATTTACTGCCCCAGGAATAACCCCATGCCATTACTTTACTTCTTAAATGATGTACCTGGCTCACTACTATTACTCACATTTCATTTAGAACCATAAGTTCAGGCCCATTAATAATAAATTCTTATTAACCTTTTCTAAAGGACAAGAGTAAAACTCTCCTGACAGCTGGATTGATTTCCATACTTGAATATCTTTCCATTGATCAACCTCTTCAGAGAGCCTTTCAAGTAAAGACCAAGTGTTTTGATTTCACTTCCTTTTGTTTCAACATTTAACCTCTAATATTCTTTTACTTTTATTAGTATTAATTATGTTATTCAACACAGATGTATAATCTTTTTAAATTCATAATATGGACGGGCATTTCTGAAGAACAATGTACAAAGATGTATGCTATATTTTATGTTGATTTTTTGGAGAAAATTTATTTATTTATGTTTTGGGAGAAAAGAGATTTTGAGCGAGAGATACATAGAGCATCCTTTATTTAATTACAATTTTTCGTGTCTCAGTTTTCCTCTATTCTAAGGTATAAACTAAGTTTCTGGTCTATAGAGTTTATTCCTTATCTTTTCACTTCCTTAGTGTTTGAGCAGCTCAATCATGATGGGCTGGAGCTAAATCGGTACCAGCATCTACCTCGCCTACATAGTGCTTGTGGGTGTATCTTTGGATAACTGGTTATCTGACCGTGAATGATTTCTAAGCCTCTTGGAGGGGAGAGTCAAATGTACAGTAAGTAGACTGGATGAGCTGGAACATCCTCTTCAACTGGTGATGTGGTAAATTGTTTTTCTGCTTCAATTCAGCCAAGATATTTTTTTTTTTCTGGAGCCGATAATGGGACTGTAAAGATGCCAGATTTTCTGTGCCACCCTTGTCATATTTTCTCAGGAAAAGTGCACACTGCCACTTAGTTCTTATTAATGGCCCAGTTACAAGCCTGCAGTCAAGACAATCTGTACATCTATTTATGTGGTGCCCATTATGCTCTCAAGCAGCTCAGACAAGTGAAGAAGGAAAAATTTTGGAAGTTAGTTAATAAGATACAGATTCAATCTATTTCTGTTTCTGAGTCACTGTTTAGTAGAAAGGGCCGTTAGAGGCATTCATTTTAAAAATAAAACTTGGATATCATTTGTGTATATTTTAAAAACCTGAAATAAGTCTTTCTAAAGGTGACAAAGTAACACAGTCGGGGTTCTATGGAAGTACTGGCTTTTGCAGGCAAGGATCTTAACATTTCATGTATCAGTTTACTAAGAATCATACAAGAGCTTTAGTTCTTTTAGCAAGATTGTAGATTAAAGATAATTCCCGTGGCCCTCTAAACATTTGAATATTTTTTCTGAAAGTGAGGATGTGTTCTAATGTTTTACAGAATTCTGAGCTGCAGGATTCTCAGTATAGGGTGCTGTAATAAATTGGACTGTATATTAGAGGTGACTCAGCCTGTGGCTATAGGAACAAGATCAAATTGGATGAGATGAAAGTCTCACTTGCCATAGCAAGTGTTTGTGGTTGTGCTGTGCCCAAGCAAAGAAGTACCTGCCTCATTGTGCTACAGTAGCCTCATGTAGGTTGGTGCTCATCTGACATGGACGTATTCATTATACCTTGGCATAGGTAATTTTCTTTTCTTTTTTTTTATTGCATTTTAGGTTTTGGGGTACATGTGAAGAACATGCAAGATTGTTGCATAGGTACACACATGGCAGTGTGATTTGCTGCCTTCCTCCCCATCACCTATATCTGGCATTTCTCCCCATGCAATAATGTAAATCACTTCATAATTCCAGTATTTTTTCCAGGATAGCTACTTAAGATTCTTAAATAATTTTTACCATATACTGTAAGAATATCAATCATGCCTTTCACCACCATGTAGAAAGCTCTCTCACATTATCAAGGTTGATATGAATTTATTCATTCATCAAGTATTTATTGAGTATTCACTGAGTGCCAGACACTCTTCCAGGCATTGGGGATAAAATGAAGAGGAGAAATAAATTAGATCTCTCTCCTCCAGGACTTACAGTTCCTAAGGAGTGACAGGGACAACATGCCCAACCCATTAAATAAATGGCTAGAGTGACCATACTTCCTTGTATAATTAATCTACAGATACCTCTTTTAGTTTCAAAAAATGTTGTGGTTTAGACAATAGTCATCCTAAAAAAGGATTTCATAAGTACTATGAAGGTAAGAAGCTGAGTGAACGAGTGAGGGTCCCAGAGAGATCCCAGAGGTAACTCTTAAGAGCTATCTGGTCAAGAGGAGAAGGGGAAGGTTCTCAGAATTAGGGAACCTCATGGTGTTGGAAATAACAGACTTTAACTGGGTTACCTCTGATACCAACAGTGGAGATCCCAGGTAGCAGAGACATTTGTGTTTTTCCAAAGTTGTGTTGATATAATATCAGTGGGTAACTTTAGATAAATTTTCATGCAAGCCAAAATATAATTTTAATTTTTTAACTGATAAAGGGGAAGAGGACATTTAGATAAGAAAGGCACAGGCACATAGCATCTAATTCCTCCCTTGGCTGCAAATTGAAATGAGAAGCAGTGTAATGCCACTAAGAGATTGGGTTTCAAATTCAGAAGACCTCAGTTTTAATTCTAGCTCTCCTATTGAGCACTTTCTCTGTGATCTTGGGTAAGTTGCTAAAACACCCTATGCCTCAAATTTTTCTTTGGTGAAAAAGGAAATTAATGTATGTATAGTGCCCAGAAAAGTGCCTGCATATTGGAAACACTCAGTTAATAATGACTTGTTACTTTGTACACTGACTTAATCCTTTTGTCTCCATCCTTAAACTGTATTTAAAGAAATAGGGTTTGGTAGCTAAAGTGTAATTAAAAATACTTCAAATTCTTACCATGTCCTTTGAAAATTGTCAAATAATACATTATTGTATTGATTTTGAGAATGCATTATTGTATTGATTTGGGGGGGTCTGCCTTACCAAATTTCCACTAACTGTGTAGCTTACAGCAATTGATTCTCTCAGTTATAGGGGCTTCAGGTCTGAAATGAAGGTGTCAGTACAGCAGTACTTCCTCTGGGGGATCCAGAAATTTCTTTTCTTCTTTGGTTTCTTCCAGCTTTTGGTTGCTTTGGGTATTCCTTGGCTTGCGGCTGAATTACTCCGGTCTCTGCTTCCATCTTCACATTGCCTTCTCCTGTGTGTTGTGTAATTTCTTACTCCCTTTCTCTTATAAGGACACTTGTGATGACATTTAGAGCCCATGCAGATAATCCAGGATAGTCTTCTTATCTCAAGATCCTTAATTTAATTATATCTACAAGGACTGTTTTTCCAAATCAGGGAACAGTCACAGGGATTAGGGCGTGGACTTACTTTTGGAGGACACAATTCAGCCCATTACAACTATTAATATAGAATTCTTCCTATCTGTAACCACCAGTCTTTATACCCTCTCCAATGATGCCAGGGATTCCTCAAAACTCTCTTTTATATTCTCAAATCCTAACCCTAGAAGCTTCCTTGACGCCAGTTCATGAGGATCTTTTTCTTTTTTTGTTTTTTTTGAGACGGAGTCTTGCTCTGTCTCCAGGCTGGAGTGCAGTGGCGCAGTCTCGGCTCAGTCCCCAGGCTGGAGTGCAGTGGCTCAATCTTGGCTCACTGCAACCTCCGCCTCCTGGGTTCAAGAGATTCTTCTGCCTCAGCCTCCCGAGTAGCTGGGACCACCGGTGAGTGCCACCATGCCCGGCTAATTTTTTTGTGTTTTTAGTAGAGACGGGGTTTCACCTTGTTGGCCAGGATGGTCTCTATCTCTTGACCTTGTGATCTGCCCACCTCTGCCTCCCAAAGTGCTGGGATTACAGGCGTGAGCCACCATGCACGGCCCATGAGGATATTTTCTGACTCTCTAGTCAATTTTTTCATTGACTTTTTTTGTTATTATTTTATTTTCTCTTCACTCTCTTACACGGATATTGCATGACAAAGTTAACCCATATGATGACACCAAATGTAAGAATGTTTGTCTCTGAGAAGCCAGGGGAAGGGCTAGGGACATGTAAGTTGTTAATATCTTAGTACTTTTTTACGCTGTAACTCATTAATAGTTATTTTCAGACTCCTATGTACAATTAAATAGCTGACTTCTGCTAGAGAGGACTCAGATATCCCTTAATAAAAGGAATTGCTGTGGACTGAATCCTTATGGCCCCTAGAAATGCGTATATTGGAACCCTGTTCCCCACTGTGATGGTACTTGTAGATAGTACCTTGGGCAGGGGGATGAATAAGTGACAAGGGTGGAGCCCTCATGATGAAATTAGTGTCCTTGTATGAAGAGACAGAAGAGAGCTTACCCTCACCCCCTCCCTTGAGAGGAAACAGCAAGAAGGTAGATATCTGCAAGTAGCAGGCAGGCCCTCCTGACAAGAAATCAGGCCTTGATCTTGGATTCTCAAGCTTCCAGTACTATAAGAATTAAATGTTTATTGTTTAAGCTATCCAGTCTCTGGTTTCATTCCAGCAGCCTGAACTAACTAAGACAGAAGTCTATATGGATTATTTAGCAGCTCCTCCTTACTATCCCTGCTTTGAAAAGGATGTAGGAGTCAGGCATGACTCAACGGATTTTGGGAATCATTTTCTCTACACATAAACAAAGATTATCTGGAGGCAAATTTGGAGAATCATTTTCTTTATAGATAAAGATTAATAAAGTTAGTAATAAACTCCAAGTTTTTCCCACTGAACACTGTAAGGAGTAAGTTGGCAGCAGATGGAGATTTATTTCTAACAGGTAATAGCATCAGGAAAAGTGCCAGTCAGAAGCATCACTAGAGAAGAAATAGTACTGAAATCAGTCTCCAGTACTGGGAATTCCCAGCGCCTATGTTCTCACCTCTTCCCACAGACTGCCAAATTATTGAAATAATTGATGCAGGATTTTTGCTCCTTAGTTTAGCTAACATCCGTGCGCTTGTCTCACCACCAGGAACAATTAGGCATGTGGCGACTTCAAAGGGTGAGGAGGGAGGATTTATTAGGTGAAAAGGGAAACTCTCAGCAAAGAAAGAGGGGCTTCTGCCAACAGGCTCCCAACTCACAGACTGATTACCAGGCCACCACTCAGGAGCTGAAGAGGCCAGGCTCCTCCCCACTGCATAAGGCATGAATTCCCAGTGGCTCCACCCTATTCTCCTAGTGTGCAGGTGGACCCCAGTCCATTTCGGGTATGCCCAGACAAGACCCTGGGTAGGTTCCTTCATCTGCACAAAAGGGTCTAATGTAAACACTTGTGGGGCAGGCTGGGAGATTCTTGGGGATCCTCCCTTATCTGCCTCCTGCATCTATCATAATGATATGTGAAATAATGATATAAACTTATATTGGCCAAAGTTTTGGCTTAACATCTATTGGGAGAATTCTAAAATAACAAGGTAGAAAATGAGGGAAATCTTAAAGAATACTGCCTCTGGTCTAATTCTTGGTTTGGGGGAGAAGACTTCTCTTCATGACTTCTGAGTGAGCAGAAAGTCAAACAAACAGCAACATTATGCCTATGAAATATTTGTCAGTAAAAGTGAGGACAGTACTCAAAGTGGAGATATTCTTTAAGTTAAAATTTATTACCAAAAAACATGAAGAAACTTGAGAAAGCATTTGTTTTATACGGCTAATAATGGAGTGAACATACTGACTTTCTGAAAGAGAATACGGTGAAGTCAGTGCCACTTTGGAATCTTTGTACTGCCAGAACCTGTGCAATTTATTTTTTAAATTTAATATTTTTTAATGTTATGAATGTGCTTTGTTTAAATAGTGAAATGGTCCTACACATTTTTGTTATAAAATATTGAAGCTTTTTTTCTCTTTTCTCAAATTTAAGTTGATTTATTTTCTGGCATTTGCATCTACATCTCTAAGCAGTATTTTGATATTTCTATTTCTACCTTTTCATTTTTTTTTTCATTTTCAGAAGTTACCTACTAATTTTTCATAGAATGAAGTGGATTTAGCTTTCTTTCCCTATAATCCCACTGTCTCCATAATAAGCATTCCCATATCTTTCTCCATTTTCCAGTTTTGTTATAATTTTGGTTAGCTCTGTTGATCTATATTAACAAAATAAACATTATCAATGTTTATTTTTTAACATCTGAGATTCATATTTTTCTATTTTTAATTATTAAAGGAACCAAGTTAAAACAAATAATGTTCTCTAAAATAAACAATTATATGACAAAATGAGGAAGTGATTTGAAATAAAAGACCTAATTTTCTTCTATAATGTAGGTACAAATTAACAGACGTGATTGCATTATTAACACTGATAAATAGGGACATTTAGATTCAAGTGATATTGAAAATGGAAAGTAATCACTATTTCAAATAAATACACACAATTTCTGAATAGCTAAAGGAAAAGAAACTAAAGTTTTTTAAGGGAGAAAAATAAAGAAATGTCAAGCAAACATTTTTTAAAAAGCAAAAAAAAAAAAAAAAACCAAAAAAAAAAAAACCCAAGGTGACAGTATGATACCAAGTTTAGCGCCATTGATAATAAATGTGAATGGACTAAATTCGCATCATAAAAGTTTTTAAAAGTCTCAAATTTGATTAATCAGATAAAAACCCCACTGCCCAGTGTTTACAATGCTTTGACCATATCTAAAAGGATATAGAATGTTTAAAAACAAGAAAAGATAAAACAAAAATATGGTTATACAATTAGTACCAGATAAATTAAAGATGTTACCTGAAAAGAGGCAGAAGAGAAATAATAAAAATAAAACCATAAAGTAGCAAAAGATAGGAACAACAAGAATAGAAATGTTCGATCTTTTATTTATTTATTTATTTATTTATTTTTATTGCATTTTAGGTTTGGGGGTACATGTGAAGAACATGGAAGATTGTTGCATAGGTACACACATGGCAGTGTGATTTGCTGCCTTCCTCCCCATCACCTATATCTGGCATTTCTCCCAATGCTATCCCTCCCCAACTCCCCCACCCCCCCACTATCCCTCCCCCTCTTTCCCTCCGACAGACCCCAGTGTGTGATACTCCCCTCCCTGTGTCCATGTGTTCGCATTGTTCAACACCCGCCTATGAGTGAGAACATGCGGTGTTTGATTTTCTGTTCTTGTGTCAGTTTGCTGAGAATGATGGTTTCCAGGTTCATCCATGTCCCTAGAAAGGACACGAACTCATCGTTTTTGATGGCTGCATAATATTCCATGGTGTATATGTGCCACATTTTCCCTGTCCAGTCTATCATCGATGGCCATTTGGGTTGGTTCCAGGTCTTTGCTATTGTAAACTATGCTGCAATGAACATTCGTGTGCATGTGTCCTTATAGTAGAACGATTTATAGTCTTTTGGATATATACCCAGTAATGGGATTGCTGGATCAAATGGAATTTCTATTTCTAGGTCCTTGAGGAATCGCCACACCGTCTTCCACAATGGTTGAACTAATTTACACTCCCACCAACAGTGTAAAAGCGTTCCTATTTCTCCACATCCTCTCTAGCATCTGTTGTCTCCAGATTTTTTAATGATCGCCATTCTAACTGGCGTGAGATGGTATCTCAATGTAGTTTTGATTTGCATTTCTCTAATGACCAGTGATGATGAGCATTTTTTCATATGTTTGTTGGCTTCACGTATGTCTTCTTTTGTAAAGTGTCTGTTCATATCCTTCGCCCACTTTTGAATGGGCTTGTTTGTTTTTTTCTTGTAAATCTGTTTCAGTTCTTTGTAGATTCTGGTTATCAGCCCTTTGTCAGATGGATAGACTGCAAAAATTTTTTCCAATTCTGTTGGTTGCCAATTCACTCTAATGACTGTTTCTTTTGCTGTGCAGAAGCTGTGGAGTTTGATTAGGTCCCATTTGTCTATTTTGGCTTTTGTTGCCGCTGCTTTTGGTGTTTTGGTCATGAAGTCCTTCCCTAAGCCTATGTCCTGAATGGTTTTGCCTAGATTTTCTTCTAGGGTTTTTATGGTGTTAGGTCTTATGTTTAAGTCTTTAATCCATCTGGAGTTAATTTTAGTGTAAGGTGTCAGGAAGGGGTCCAGCTTCTGCTTTCTGCACATGGCTAGCCAGTTTTCCCAACACCATTTATTAAACAGGGACTCGCTTCCACATTGTTTGTTTTTGTCAGGTTTGTCAAAGATCGGGTGGTTGTAGATGTGTTGTGTTGTGTTGTGTCGGAGGCCTCTGTTCTGTTCCATTGGTCTATATCTCTGTTTTGGTACCAGTACCATGCTGTTTTGATTACTGTAGCTTTGTAGTATAGTTTGAAGTCTGGGAGTGTGATGCCTCCAGCTTTGTTCTTTTTGCTTAGAATTGACTTGGCTATGCGGGCTCTCTTTTGGTTCCATATGAAGTTTAAGGTGGTTTTTTCCAGTTCTTCGAAGAAGGTCATTGGTAGCTTGATAGGAATAGCGTTGAATCTGTAAATTACTTTGGGCAGTATGGCCATTTTGACAATATTGATTCTTCCTAGCCATGAACATGGAATATTTCTCCATCTGTTTGTGTCCTCTCTTATTTCATTGAGCAGTGGTTTGTAGTTCTCCTTGAAGAGGTCCTTTACCTTCCTTGTTAGTTGTATTCCTAGGTATTTTATTCTCTTTGTAGCGATTGTGAATGGCAGTTGGTTCTTGATTTGGCTGTCTTGAAGTCTGTTATTGGTGTATAGGAATGCTTGTGATTTTTGCACATTGATTTTATATCCTGAGACTTTGCTGAAGTTGCTTATCAGTTTCAGGAGATTTTGGGCTGAGATGATGGGGTCTTCTAGATATACAATCTGTCATCTGCAAATAGAGACAATTTGACTTCCTCCTTTCCTATTTGAATACCCTTTATTTCTTTTTCTTGCCTGATTGCTCTGGCTAGAACTTCCAGTACTATATTGAATAGGAGTGGTGAGAGAGGGGCATCCTTGTCTAGTGCCAGATTTCAAAGGGAATGCTTCTAGTTTTTGCCCCTTCAGTATGATATTGGCTGTTGGTTTGTCGTAAATAGCTTTTATCATTTTGAGATACGTTCCATCAATACCTAGTTTATTGAGAGTTTTTAGCATAAAGGGCTGTTGAATTTTGTCAAAGGCCTTCTCTGCATCAATTGAGATTATCATGTGGTTTTTGTCTTTGGTTCTGTTTATGTGGTGGATTATGTTTATAGATTTGCGTATGTTGAACCAGCCTTGCATCCCCGGGATGAAGCCTATTTGATCATGGTGGATAAGCTTTTTGATGTGCTGTTGCAATCGGTTTGCCAGTATTTTATTGAAGATTTTTGCATCTATGTTTATCATGGATATTGGCCTGAAGTTTTCTTTTCTTGCTGAGTCTCTGCCAGGTTTTGGTATCAGGATGATGTTGGTCTCATAAAATGATTTAGGAAGGATTCCATCTTTTTGGATTGTTTGGAATAGTTTCAGAAGGAATGGTACCAGCTCCTCTTTGTATGTCTGGTAGAATTCGGCTGTGAACCCATCTGGACCTGGGCTTTTTTTGGGTGGTAGGCTCTTAATTGCTGCCTCAACTTCAGACCTTGTTATTGGTCTATTCAGGGTTTCGACTTTTTCCTGGTTTAGGCTTGGGAAGATGCATGTGTCCAGGAATTTATCCATTTCTTCCAGGTTTACTAGTTGATGTGCATAGAGTTGTTTGTAATAATCTCTGATGATGGTTTGAATTTCTGTGGAATCTGTGGTGATATCCCCTTTATCGTTTTTTATTGCATTTATTTGATTGTTTTCTCTTTTCTTTTTTATTAATCTGGCTAGTGGTCTGTCTATTTTGTTGACCTTTTCAAAAAACCAGCTCCTGAATTTATTGATTTTTTGAAGAGTTTTTCGTGTCTCTATCTCCTTCAGTTCTGCTCTGATCTTAGTTATTTCTTGTCTTCTGCTAGGTTTTGAGTTTTTTTGATCTTGTTCCTCTAGCTCTTTCAATTTTGATGATAGGGTGTCAATTTTAGATCTCTCCTTGCTTGCTTCTCATGTGGGCATTTATTGTTATATACTTTCCTCTAGAGACTGCTTTAAATGTGTCCCAGAGATTCTGGTATGTTGTGTCTTCGTTCTCATTGGTTTCAAAGAATATCTTTATTTCTGCCTTCATTTCATTGTTTATCCAGTCAACATTCAAGAGCCAGTTGTTCAGTTTCCATGAAGCTGTGCGGTTCTGAGTTAGTTTCTGAATTCTGAGTTCTAACTTGATTGCACTGTGGTCTAGAGACTGTTTGTTATGATTTCCGTTCTTTTGTATTTGCTGAGGAGTGATTTACTTCCAATTATATGGTCAATTTTAGAGTAGGTGCGATGTGGTGCTGAGAAGAATGTATATTCTGTGGATTTGGGGTGGAGAGTTCTGTAAATGTCTATTAGGTTTGCTTGATCCAAGTCTGAGTTCAAGTCCTGGATATCCTTGTTAATTTTCTGTCTTGTTGATCTGTCTAACATTTGACAACGGGGTGTTCAAGTCTCCCACTATTATTGTGTGGGAGTCTAACTCTCTTTGTAAGTCATTAAGAATTTGCCTTATGTATCTGGGTGCTCCTGTATTGGGTGCGTATATATTTAGGATCGTTAGCTCTTCTTGTTGCATTGATCATTTTACCATTATGTAATGTCCTTCTTTGTCTCTTTTGATCTTTGTTGGTTTAAAGTCTATTTTATCAGAGATGAGAATTGCAATTCCTGCTTTTTTTGCTCTCCATTTGCTTGGTAAATCTTCCTCCATCCCTTTATTTTGAGCCTTTGTGTATCTCTGCATGGGAGATGGGTTTCCTGGATACAGCACACCAATGGGTTTTGGCTTTTTATCCAGTTTGCTAGTCTATGTCTTTTAATTGGGGCATTTAGCCCATTTACATTTAGGGTTAATATTGTTATGTGTGAATTTGATCCTGCCATTTTGATGCTAGGTGGCTGTTTTGCCCGTTAGTTGATGCAATTTCTTCATTGTGTTGATGGTCTTTACTGTTTGGTATGTTTTTGGAGTGGCTGGTATTGGTTGTTCCTTTCTATGTTTAGTGCCTCTTTCAGGAGTCTTGTAAAGCAGGCCTGGTGGTGATGAAATCTCTGAGTACTTGCTTGTTTGCAAAGGATTTTATTTTTCCTTCACTTATGAAGCTCAGTTTGGCTGGATATGAAATTCTGGGTTGAAAGTTCTTTTCTTTAAGGATGTTGAATATTGGCCCCCACTCTCTTCTGGCTTGTAGGGTTTCTGCTGAGAGATCCGCTGTGAGTCTGATGAGCTTCCCTTTGTGGGTAACCCGACCTTTCTCTCTGGCTGCCCTTAGCATTTTCTCCTTCATTTCAACACTGGTGAATCTGACGATTATGTGCCTTGGGGTTGCTCTTCTTGAGGAATATCTTTGTGGTGTTCTCTGTATTTCCTGGACTTGAATATTGGCCTGCCTTCCTATGTTGGGGAAGTTCTCCTGAATAATATCCTGAAGAGTATTTTCCAGCTTGGATTCATTCTCTCCTTCACATTCAGGTACACCTATCAAACGTAGATTAGGTCTTTTCACATAGTCCCATATTTCTTGGAGACTTTGTTCATTCCTTTTTACCCTTTTTTCTCTATTCTTTCCCTCTCGTTTTATTTCATTGAGTTGATCTTCGACCTCTGATATCCTTTCTTCTGCTTGGTCAATTCGGCTGTTGAAACTTGTGTATGCTTCGCAAAGTTCTTGTGTTTTTCAGCTCCATCAATTCACTTACATTCCTCTCTAAGTTGGTTATTCTCGTTAGCATTTCATCAAATCTTTTTTCAAGGTTGTTAGTTTGTTTGCATTGGGTTAGAACATGTTCTTTTAGCTCACAGAAGTTTTCTTATTACCCACCTTATGAAGCCTGATTCAGTCATTGCATCACACTCATTGTCCATCCAGCCTTGTTCCCTTGCTGGTGAGGAGTTGTGATCCCTTGTAGGAGGAGAGGCATTCTGGTTTCGGGTGTTTTCCTCCTTTTTGCACTGGTTTCTTCCCATCTTTGTGGATTTATCTATGTGTGGTCTTTGTGGTTGGTGATTTTCAGATGGGGTCTCTCAGTGGACGTCCCGTTTGTTGATGATGAAGTTATTTCTTTCTGTTTCTTAGTTTTCCTTCTAACAGTCTGGCCCCTCTGCTGTAGGACTGCTGAGGTCCACTCCCGGCCCTGCTTGCCTGGGGGGATCACCTGCAGCAGCTGCAGAACAGTAAGGGTTGCTGCCAGTCTCTTCTTCTGCTATCTTTGTCCCAGAAGAATACCCGCCAGTTGTCCATCTGAGCACTCCTTTGTGAGGTGACTCGTTGGATATACGGGGGTCAGGGGAGCTGCTTGAGGAGACAGAGTGTCCTTTATAGGAGCTCAAGTGCTGAGCTGTGAGCTCCGTTGTTCATTCAGAGTTGCTGGGCAGGTACGTTTAAGTCTGCTGCAGCAGAACTCATAAACCCCCTTTTCCCCAGGTGCTCTGTCCCGGGGAGTTAGGGCTTTATTTATGAGTTTCCCTGGTGCTGCTGCCTTTTTCTCAGGTCTGCCCTACCCAGCGATGAGGCAGCCTAGTCACTGTCTGCATACAGAGGCTTTGCTGAGCTGATATGGGCTCCACTCAGCTGCCGTATGAACTTCCCTGTAGTCCTGTTTATACTGGTGTAGTGAGAACTGCCTCGGCAATGGCAAACTACCTCTGTAGCGGCAGACTGCCTCAGTAATGGCGGACGCCCCTCCCCCATAGAGCTGGGCCATCCCGGGCTCAGCTGTGCTTGCTGTGAAACTCTCGATCCAGAGCGTTTCCGATGGCTGTTTTTTTGTGGGGGGTGGGACCAGCCGAGCCTGATCACCTGGCTCCCTGCCTCAGAGTCTCCCCAGGTGTTCCAGCCGCCTGTTGAAAAGGCGCCAGGATCTGTGTGGTTTCCCGTGCGGCGACTCACTGCGCCAGCTGAAAATGCGGGCGCTGAGATTCGTGGCATTTTTTTTTGCCCGGGAAATCTCCTGGCCGGGCTGCCTGTTTCACTCCCCTTTTTAAATCAGATGAATGGGCGGCTCTCCCTTCCCCGGAGCTCCAATTGCCAGCTAAAACGGCAACCGGACCCACGTATTTGGCATGGGGAAACGCTGCCCCGGGACGCCGCCCAAAACAGCAGCACAGGCGAAAACAGTCGCGCTGGCAAAAACAGCTGCGCCGGCAAAAACAGCTGCGCCGGCCAAACCAGCCGCGCTGGCGACCCATGAGGTTCCTCCCCCCTGGGAATCTCCTGGTCTGTGGGCAATAAAAATCCATCTGGCAATGCGGCGTCCACTCACCCTCCGCGCTTTCACTGGGAGCTGCAATCCTCAGCTGCTCCTAATTGGCCATCATGGATCGTCCCTCCTTGAAACCTTTTTCGAAATGTTCAATCTTAGAGATGGTTCTTTGAAAGAAAATAAATTTCCACTTTTCTAAAATTTTGCACTGATTAAACAGACAACCAAAATTCTGTTAGGAATAGTATACGTGAATTATGAATAAGGCATGCAATACATTGGAATGCATAAGATTGTTCATTGTGGTTGTTACAAAATGACTGTTGAAACAATAAAAACAATGGCTGTAAAGAGCAATAACCATATATTAACAATGAATGGTAGGGAAGATCATGGAAAAAGATCCAATCAAGTAGCAAACTAAATAACTATCTAAAAATAAGAAATATACAGTCTAGACCAATAGAGTGAAACCTAAAATACTTATGTAAAATGAGACTTTTAATAAATTAGAACATGTATCAGAGGTTCCATGTTGGTACCAAACTTAATTCACTTAAAATAGGAAGCAGGATTTCGTAGTCAATTGTGGAGAAAATATGTCGGCAACAAAAACTTGAAAGTTGGTTTATTTTATGAGTTGAGAATTGTGTTTCTGAAATGTGTTTTCTCTTTGCTTTTATAGCTATGTCTGCATACAGGCTAAAACATGAAGTTTATTGTCCAGACATGGGAGAGTAGTATCAAAGATCATAAAATAAAAAAGAAGGATATATCACTTAGAGCAGTGCTTCGCCAACTTCCATGTGCCTTCACTCAACAATCTTGTTTAAATGCAGCTTCTAGTTCTATAGTTCTGATGGGTTCTGAGACTCTCAATTTCTAGACCATGCCTCAGTGATGCTCATCTGCTTGGCCATGGGCTACACTTTGAGAGGGAAGGCCCTGTGCCCTCTTTCTCTAAGCACAGCCCCCAGAACAGCAGCATCCTTATCAATGTAGGTGCTGGCTAGTCATGCAGATTCTCAGGCTCTGCCCCAGGTACACTGGATTAGAAACTCTGGGAATGGGGTCCAGTAATCTGTGTTTATGAAGCTCTCCATATGATTCTGATGCTCCCTGGGGCTGGAGAGCCATTGACCTGGAGCAACTCCCACCAGACATGAAAGGAACATAGAAAGTCATGTCACGGCTGAGTCTGTATGTGTGTGTCTCTGTGTGTGTGTGTGTGTGTGTGTGTGTGTGTGTGTGTGTGTAAGACCTGAGCATTTTACTCCTGTCCAAAGGTGTGACTCTCTGAAGGGGGAGCAGATAAGTAATTGCAGACTTATAGGAATACCAGATGGGTTTGATAGAAAATTTTCAGTGAAGATCTAACACTTCTGTTTCTTAGAGAATTTCTAAACCCCTCCAGAGAAACCCAACATAGTTCAGGCTGGTAGATGGAGGTCTATGGATTGTTGGGACTGATTTAACACAATTTAATTCCTGTAGACTATGTAGGTCTCATGGAATATTCTGAAGCTACCAATATCTGCCCCTCCTCTCTCCCATGGAGGTCATGAAGGGAGCCAAGAAAGAAAATTACCAATTGGGGTAGAAAATGTTCCTTCAGAGAGAAAAACAGGATCTTATAGAAAAAAAGGTGGCCCTCCTAAACTGAGACAAGAACCAGAGTGGCAGTCAAACTCAGTTTCTGCCATAACTGTCATTGTAGAGAGAGGGGCATTATCTCTTGAGGTGGCTGAGCTCCCGCTGAACAATACAATACTTTGTAGAACTGACCAAAGTTATTTAAGCATTCAGGGTCAATCTACGAGCTCAGAGATGGGGGCCATGGGTAGACAAGGGGACAAGGAGATACAGTACTTGGTACTGGTTTCCTCTTCTAATTTCTTGAGGTTGAGGATAGAGAAGCTTCTCCCTACAAAATCACTAACTTGAGAAAGAAAAAGCATCTGGAAAGAATACCAAAATGGTGAGAAATAGATGCACAGCGTATGAACTGAGGGTTGAGTGAATATTTACAAAAAAGAGATTGTTTCTCAAACAAAATGAGATATAGTTACCTTTAATTGGCTGTTCATCTTTGTTCTCTTTTAGTAGATTTGTAGAATATAGAACAATAAAGAAAGCTATGTTTACTTTCATATATGAGTTTAGAGTGCAAATTTCAACCCCGGTATTTTTACACAAAAAAGGTTGTAATAATAACTATGCATCAGTTCATGAAGTGAACAAAACATGTTTGATGTTTTTTTTTTTTTGGTCGAATTTTTCCTATAAAATTGACCTTTTCAATTGTGGATTTTTTGGAACCATAATAAATTTATTTGAAAATTCACTGAGACGAATAAATGGGGGAGAGATAATACATAAAGTCTAGTATCTGAGGTGTAGTATTGTGAGTAAATTTTAACTTTTAATTCTGTGTGAATCTTGCAACCAGGTTGTTTGATTTTTGAGTCCACATATGCTACTTTCCATGTCAGTTTCTACATTATATAAATGGTGACAATAGTGCCAACCATGAAGAATTGTGTTCAGTGTTAAATGAGTTAATGCAGTTACTACATTACTCAATACTGAGTAAGCGTTAAGTATTAGTTGTTGCTGTTTTTTTTGCTTTTCTGCAAAACTTTTCACAGTAATTTTTATTTTCAGAAAAAGTGTTAGAAAAGTCAGGTGAAAATGACGAGCAGAAATCCTGATTCAGTATGTGGATTTTAGATGTTTATTCCTTGGATGATTCTATAAAAGATAGTGATGAGTTTCTGTATTTTAATTTTTTTCTGGAAACGAAATGGAAGACTGTTGAGATTTGTGTTTCCTTTTCCTGATAAATTGTCTGACAATTTTGTGCATATGCCATTCGCAGAATTGAGTTGGCATCTTCTGTTTCATTTTTGATGGTTATTTGAAGGAAATTGGTTTTGAAGGACTGTGCCTGCAATTGGTTAATATGAATAAAACACCCAGCAGAAAACAATCTGAGCACTTCAGTGACTTTGAGGTGATTTTGTGGCTTACCTCTTCACTATCTTTCAATCATAATTAAAAATTAAAGCTTTATGTAATTAAAAGAACATGGCTTTGACTGTAGTTCCAATAATGCATGGAGGTTAACAAAGTGTAATTGGCAACTTGAGATAGTATGGAGTTTGCATTTGCCATTCAAAACAGATAATCATATAGATTCCTTCTCTTGTCAGGGACAGGAAATAGATTTTTGATGCTATCTGATATTGATTGAACTGCCACAGAACTGATGGGACAAGATTTGAAGGGTACTGCTTTGAACAAGCTTGAAGTATTCTTTTTTAAATGGTTTAATCATGCAAGAATGAGAAATCTAAAACAATTATGAGAGGAAGCGTTTCACTGACTTCCTTAAAGGCAACTCTTGCCTACTAAAGCCAAACTCACTGATTATTTAAGGTTATTTGGAAGAGTTTTCTTGGAGGTGTGGTGAAGAGTTAACGTGAAGATTGGGAAACCTTTTTTTTTCCCCTCTCCCCTGAGTCAATTTGTATCTAATCTTTGCAGTCCATGGAACATGATGGCTTTATGCTATTCTTATCTCCTTATTGATATTTTACTCATAATGGACCTAACGATAGTTTTAACTCAAGAAAAATAGACCACAGGAAAATAACAGTAATTCAGCCTTAGGGAAAAATTGTTTAAATTATTCAGATATAAAAATATTTATTTTAACATTGAAAGAATGAGAAGAGCTAATACAGAGAACTCTAATTGAAGTAATATTTCTAGATAACTTCCTATACACATAGAAGAATAAATAAACTCCAGAATTCAATTGTTTCTTGGTTCAGAGTTTAATGAAATCCTGCAGTCTCTTTCCTTAAATAAGTGACCTGATTAGATTTCACATATAATTAAGTGGCAGCTTTGAGGACAGTATGCTTCACAAATGCAATTTTAGTAAAAAAAAATGTTCATTGAAAATAACACTCAATTTTATTACTAAGTAGAACATTTTTCTAACATTTATAATTGTTCTTTTTTACATTCCTTAAGAACCATGGGATGAGGATCTGTTATTTTTGTTTATAGCAGAAATATGTTTGTATTCATTCAAGAATATGTACATTACTCTGTCAAAAATAATTTATCAGTAGAAAGAACAACCAGATTGATGTGCAATAAAAGCCTACTAGTGTGAAATATAGTCATTATTTTTAGATTACCGAAAATGTTATTTTGATTACTTTTAGCATGTAATATAAACTTTATATTTTTAAAAAAGACTTTATGTAAAGACATGTGTTGCTCTCAATCTGTTTACCTGCCACTGTCAACCTTCATAAACTTGTCCACAGGGGATGCCATAGCCCCAGGGGACAGGCAGAGAAATCATGATCAAATTGAAAACAATGTTCCCATTACATAATAAAGCAGGGCCCTAAAACAAATAACAGAGTCTTTATTAGAAAATTTGTATTGTTTTCATCATGGATTAGTTTTAATCTTTTAAAAACATGACACTGTTTATTACTGCCATTTTTGCTGCCCTCTTAAATTTTGTCCCTGAAAGAATGCCTCGTCTACTTCACTCTAATTCAGGCCCTGCTACGCACCCTTCTAAGGATGGTTTTATTTATTTTATGGTGTGAATCTAAGGCTATTAATTTTATTTTTCTCTATTGCATTTTTATTTTGTACAAAAAACCCACAATTTTTTCAGCAATGAGCTTAAGAAATAAAAGTACAGATTTAAGGATAAATTACATATTGATTTTCTGTTAATAATAAATGTTTTACAAAATGTTTGTGGGCATTCATTATCTGGCATTGGGGCTACGGTGATATCACGGATTACATGAAAACCAGAAGAGCAATACCTGCTGAAGAAGCATTGGCATCTATTGCCAAAGTGAGTGATTCCTTTCAGGAGATGCCAAAAGCGATGATTTAACCCTAAGCAGTTGCAGGAAGTCTATCTACGTGTGTGTTACTCTTTGAAGCATGCATAGTACATAGACTTAATGAGTCTTCTTTTAAATTAGTTTTGCACATAGTTTTGCTCATTTTCAAATTCAGGTTTTCTTTTGCATATTTGAAAACTAAAGTGAACACTGTCACTATTTTGTTCTATTGGCAGAACTGAAGACATAGTTAAATGATGCCAATTCTGTATCTGTGTTATTAGATGCTTCAATGGAAAATTAGTCAACTACAATAATGAAAACTTCTTTTCCCTGTTCAATTCATAGAGCCAAAGTAAAGACTTTAGAAATATTGTTAAAGGAAAATATCTGGTATTATTGTGAATGCTCTTAAAATTGAGTTTAAAAAGTTCTACATACATTAAAGATTAAATAAATTTTTTGCAGTAAAATTAGAAATACCAAGTTTGGTGGAAAACGACGTCACAGTAAATGCAATGTTTCTTAATAAATTAGAATCTTATGGTGTGGCTATGTAACCTGAATTGGTGCGGTGTCACAGAATTCATAATTGTATTCAAATAGTTGACATACAGTAAAATTTACCCATTTTAATGTAGTTCTGAAAGTTGGAGAAACTTAAAGCCATATAGCCATCAAGAATTTTTAATTGTCAATATGATAGCTGAAAATGAATAAATTGACCCTCTTGGATACTTATAAAAGCAATAGCTGACTAACATATAAAAGGTAGAGAACCCCAAGAAAAATATCAGATCTCTCTCTCTCTCTCCATATATATACACATATCCCAATTTTTTTTCTATGTGCATTTTTTATTTTACCAAATGGTATTGTAGTGTACACGCTTCTGTGGGGTTTTCACATACAGGTTTTTTTTTTTTTTGGCAATTATTTTAGATTCAGGGGATACATGTGTAGGTGTGTTACAAGGGTGTATCACATGATGCCAGGTCTGGGCTACGGAGGATCCCATCACCCATGTACTGAGTATAGTGCACTTTATTGTACATTTCCCCCCCCCCCCCCCCCCTCCCCCTTCTAGTAATCCTCAGTTTCTACTGTTTGCATGTGTATGTCCATGAGTACCAAATATTTAGCTCCCACTTATAAGTGAGAACATGTGGTGTCTGGTTTTCTGTTCCTGCATTAAGTTGCTTAGGATAAAGGCCTTCACCTGCATTCATTTTACTGCAAGGGTCATAATTTTCTTAATGGCTGTATAGTATTCCATAATGTATATGTATTGCATTTTCTTCATCCAAACCACCATTGATGGGCACCTGGGTTGATTCCATGTTTCTAGTATTGGGAATAGTGCTGTGGTGAACGTGTGAGTGCATGTATCCTTTCAGTAGAAAGATATGTTTTCTTTTGGATATATATATCCAGTAATGAGATTGCTGGGCTGAGTGGTAGTTCTGTTTTAAGTTCTTTGAGAAATCACCAAACTGCTTTCCAACTGGCTGAACTAATTCACATTTCCATCAACAATATATAAGCCTTCCCTCTTCTCCACAGCCTTGCCGGTATCTGTTTTTTAACTTGTAATAGCTGTTCTGACTGGTATGAGATAATATTCATTGTGGTTTTGGTTTGCATTTCTCTGATGATTAGTGATGTGGAACATATTTTTTATGTTTCTTGGCTGCTTGTATGCAGTTTTTTTTCACAAAATATTTTGACTACTTCTCTTGCACAAAAGCTGTACTCTTTAACATGACTTTTAATGGCAAAAGCTGCAATCGCTTTGCACCAACCTATAAAAAATGCTGTATAACATTTCCCAATATGTCAGGATTGTGGTTTATCTAGTCCCTTCCCTATTGTTGGAGAATTGCATTATTTCTGGTATTTTCCTATCAAAATCTGTACCAGCTGCACACACATCTTGGTGTCTGTTTGTTTTCTTATGATATATTTAAAGAATTAAAATATTTTGGTTAAAGTGTGTATGCACAGTGGTTAAGCATTTTATACTTCCTTTGAAAATGAGTTCTAATTAAAAAACACTATTATAATTCTGTTGGAAAACAGTAAGTAGGGGCTTGATGAGAGTGGGGAAAAAAACTTTCCCTAACCTAAGTAGAAAAGAAAATCTCAGATTGAAGGATTTTTTTTTTTCTTTTTTAGGTTAAAATCAGAAAAAAATAACTGAAAGGGCTATAGTTAAAAATCAGTTAAAGGCTTTATCACAGTGGTCCTCAACCAGAAGTGATTTTTTCCCTTTACCAGTGTCCTCAGCCTTAGCCCCAGCACATGTGGAAATGTCTGGAGGGAGTTTCAGTTCACGAAAGAAGGGAGAGTGGGGCCAGGGATGCTGCCAAACATTTTATACAGCATAGCACACTCCACCTCCTTTCTTTCCACCCCCCAACATCCCACCAAATATTCTCCTAACCGCCCCCCCACCAAAAAAAAAAAAAAAACAGTGAAAATAAACCTCACAAAATTATCTGGCTCCAAATGTTAATATGTGGTATTGAGGTTGAGAAATCTTACTTTATCAGAAACCAAATGAAAGGTGAGAACAAAAACAGTGAGGACATATGTTGTCAAATCTTTCTTAGAGGGAAAGCACTTCAAAGGCCTTAGATACTGAAGCTTCAAGTGCTGACATAGGCAATTAGAAACTGAATAGATGTATAAGCAAGAGGTGGAAGCTCTGATCTCTAATCAGGAACCATGATTTGTTTAAATAGAGTAGTTCATAACAATAATTTAGAAAGAAATAAGCAAAAGTCTTTCCTTTCACTGATTAGCTTGCTTAACATTTCAGTGTTAGTATGTTTGTTTTGTTAATATGTTTATTTTAATATGTTAGTATGTTTTATAATAGAAAATTATTTTATAGCAAACTTGAAAATTCAGATTTAAAAGCATGGAGTACCCACTGTTTTAATCATCAGTTTCTAAAAATGGCTGATTTGTGTGTCTAAATCAGCTGTTTGTAGCTACTGATATTTCAGATGGAGTGACTAGGTTCGTTTAGCCCGCTGGTAGGGGCTGTGCCATGAAAATCCAACTTATTTTAGCGATGATTGCATTACACACTGGGTGAGGCCATAGAAGAATGTTTTATGAGGATGTTATAAATCCTATGTGTGTCTTGTCAGGGTTTCATCAGTAGCCTTGGCCCAGGGATTTCTGACACTTTATGAAATAAGAAATATTTTTAATTTTCTTGTCATGATACCATCTACTATTATATAAAGTAAACAAAACCACATATGTACTCAGATGAATAATTCTTACAAATATAGATGACTGATATTCTCAGTGTAAAGTTAAGCTTTCATTGTTTCCTCAGGAAGGAAGAAAGATGATAATTACTATTTTCATCTTAAACGTGGGAAATGGGGAGAGTTAAAAGACTAAAGCAAGTAGAAGTCTTTTTATTATTGCTTATTTTATGTTGTCTTTTATAGGTAAGTCAGACTTATAGTCTGTGGATGGGGTGTATTGAGGTACAAAGTTGGAAATGTTGAGAGAACATATTTATGATGTTCTTGTCTCATTGCACTTTACCAGAAATAATCTATAGCACTAGTGGCATAAGTCGAGCATAGATTGACAGAGGCTTTTTATAAATTAAACACTTGATAATCAGTGGGAGGGGACTGTTGTCCTGACTCACCAAATATCACTCCCAGTTGGTGCAAAATTGTGTCTTTGACCATCTCTCCTTAAATTATATCCTGATACCTTGATGATGTACAGCAGATGATATGGATGAATACTATACCTAGATGGGAAACCAGGAGACTGATCTTCTTCTCATACTGATTACATAAATGAATTAGAATTGGCCAGAAGAAGAAAATGTTTCCATTGTTTAATTATTGTTGGAATGAATAAGTCAGCATCAACCAAGTCCGTCAAACTATCTAGGGTGGATATTTTCAAAATTCAGAGAGACAATATTAAACAATTCTATTACAAATTTGGATTGATCAGTTTAGTTGCGGTAAGATGAATTTTGCAGGCAGGCAGTTTGGAAAGCAGTGCTGCTTAAAGCATTCAAAACAATAAGAATAATGCTGAAGATTCTTCTGTTATCAAAGAGAAAACTATTTACAGTTGCTCTCAATTTTTACATATGAAATATCTTCTGTGTTCTGTAGTAGTAAAATGAAATCTCAGTCAAGATTTAGTTCAGGAACTTTTTAATCAAACAGAACGTCTGGTCTCTGTAGTATTAATTATTCTATTAAAATAGTAATAGTGATTCCATATATTTACATAGCTCCAAAATTACTAATGAGAACTTAGCTTATTTTAATGTATTAATTTTTTCAGGTGGAATAAGAAGTTCTCTTAAAATAAAAAAAGACAATGAATAACTTGTCTAAGTAATATATCAAACTCTTTGCCTTAATGACTTGTTAAGAAATTTCAAGGACATTTTCTGAAATCTTAATCAAAGAGTAATAAAACAGATTTTTAATGATATAGGTAACACTTCTCTTTTCTACCATATCTTGAAATTTTATTATGTTTTCAGTTTTGGAATTTCAATAATGACACATAAATATTAAAATAATACAGAGATTATAGTAAATGTAATATATAGTAAAAGGGTATATTCATATCCATACAATTATTACATTTATATTAAAATGAATGCATATATAAAAAGCAGTGAATATTTTTTCTTTTTTATTCAGTTAGCCAGAGGCCATTCAATAGTTTTTTAAAGAAAGTATAATGGAAGGTCTCCCTTTATATTTTCAAAACTACTTCAAAGTAGAACAAAGTTTTATCTCTCTCTTGTTTCAAAGTTTCCTTAAAAATTAAACCTGGGATGACATAATACAGAAACCTGAAACTTACATTTAATGAATAACTCAGTATTTCTCCCAGAAGAGAGCTTTTGCTAACCAAGTAAATATCGATATCAATATTAAAAGCGAGAAAATACTGAAGTTTCCTTTGCATAAAGATCCTGCAGTAATTGGTGGGTAGGCTTAGCAGCCCCCAATTGTTGATGATAATTTGATTTTGAAAATTGTCGTAGAGGTTAGCATTAGTTGTACACTGTATTTAAAGTGTGTGTTCTGTCCACTCTAATGTACAAAAGATGCCATCTATTTCACTCTTGTTCTAATAGGGAAGATGTAGTTAAAAAGATATTTAGTGTCTCTCTAATTGTTTGACTGTTGCGTCATTTTGTCTGTGCAGAAGTGCTTAGATACTAGATACTAGAAGATACTTAGAAAGCAAAAATCCCTACGACAAGTGATTTTTTTGCATTTATAAAGAGCCCAACTTTTAAAAGAACGACTGACAGTGTAGAAATGAGCTTAATAAAGCCACATGATTATGCTAATGTTCATGAGCAATCAAAATGAGCTTAGATTAAATGTTGATACTTTAAGTGTAACACTTTTCAAGTAATAAAAGGTTAAGAAAGAAAATGAGACTGAATATCTTTAGATGTTTTAACAGGACACTTAATGAAATAGAAGGTAATTTGTGAGAAAATTGGAAGATTCTTCAATGTAATTGATAACAGCATTGAAACTTTCTCAGCTTTACTTTACAAGTGTGGAGGACACAATATAAGATGACCTTTCAGAATATAACTTTTTATTTTTTACTTATTTTTTTAATGGTGAGGAAAAGAGTGGCAATCTTCCAGCAAAGCTGACCTTCTAAAGTGAATTCAAATTCTTAGCATGTTTTGTTTTAGTGCAAGGCAACACGGGTCAGTGGAGCAAGTCAGATGAAAAGTAAGAGGATCAGAAGTTCGATTCCAGACCCTGTAACTAAATTGCTATATAATCTTGGGGGGTGGGAATAGCATTCTGAAAACCTGACTACCTTCTCAAAATGGCTATGAAAGATAAACTTCTGACATCACTGAAGATGACCTGTTAAAAGAATTTTAGTTTTTGAAAATGTTAAGATGTTGATATGCAAAATAAGTATATTTTGAAAACTTTTGCAATCAGTGTGCACAGTTTCCACAAAGCCGTGCATATCAGCTACAAAATATCTAAGCTTGTGACCAATGTACAATTAAAAGATAATGGTGCAGGTACTCCTCATATTATTGAAAAGTTCAGGTTTGAAATATTGTTGTCATGAGCTTTAATCCCAACACTCCTTCTGTGCTTTTAATAACATGGCTTAATCTCCAGTCTCACATCAAGATGATGACTACGGCAGTTCCCAGTCTCAAAGAAGTACTGTTAGTCTTAATTAATGTTTGTAAAACTATCTAGGAGCCATGGATGAGAAGAGTTATGAACAGCAGAGCTGAAGTTGTTATTGTAAGAGGTGACTGCATATTGCCTGGCATTACACTAATGTGACAACAATAGATATTACTCCATTATTAATAATAGGTATAACAGGGCTGCTATTCAACATGATTAGCATGTTTAAAATGTTCATGTTAATGAATTCACAGATAATAAATGCTGCCATTGGTTGTGTCTGTGTGCAAAGGAACCAAGCTGTTACTTGGTCTTTCTCTACTGTAACTTTCCTGAATGAATGCATTACAGTTATTAATGGAGCAAAACATCAGAATATTTCCTGTTTGGAAATTTGTGGCATGCATGGTTCCATGTAGACACAATTGACCTGTCAGTTTAAGCCATGTTTACAGTGCTCCTCTGTCAATACTAGTGTCATTTTTTTGGCTGAACACTGTGATATGGCTGTAAAAGTACAGGGATCTGTGGGAAAATTGAGCGTTGGTTACATACCACTGCAATAAAGTGAGTATCACAATAAAGTGAGTTACACAAATTTTTTGTTCTCCCAGTACATACAAAAGTAATGTTTACGTTGTATTGTAGATTATTTAGTGTGCAATAGCATTATTTCTAAAAACAATGTACATACCTTAATTTAAAAATACTTTATTGCTTAAAAGATGCTGATGATAATCTGAGCCTTTGGTGAGTTGTCATCTGCTTGCCTCAATGTTGATGGCTGCTGACTGATCAGGGCGGTAGTTGCTGAAGTTTGCAGTGGCTGTGGCAGTTTCTTCAAGTAAGACAATGAAGTTTGCCCTATCAGTTGACTCTTCACAAAAGATTCTTCTCCCAAACTCCTTTTAATGTTGCTATTTTGACCTCCTCCCATGAATCCTGAATGTTTTTAATGCCACTCAGAAGGTTTTCAATTTACTTTGCCAGGGTCTGTCAGAGGCATCACTATATGACAGCTATTGCATAACAAAATGTATTTCTTAAATAGTAAGACTGGAAATTTGAAATTACTCCTTGATCCATGGGCTGCAGCATGTATATTTTGTTAATAGGTGTGAAAACAACATGAATCTTCTTGTACGTCTCCATCAGAGCTCTTGGCTGACCAGGTACATTGTCAATGAACAGTAATATTTTATAAAAGAATCTTTCTTTTGAAGCAGTGGCTCTCTACAAGTGGGCTTAAAATATCCTGTAAACCATGGTGTAAACATGTTCTGTCACTCAGACTTTGTTGTTCCATTTACAGAGCTCAGGCAGAATAGATTTAGCACAACTTTTAAGGGCCTTACTATCTTCAGAATGATAAATAAGCATGGACTTTAAGTCACCAGCTGCATTAGCCTGTAACAAGAGAGCTAGCCTGTTCTTTGAAGCCTTGAAGCCAGGAGTTGACTTCTCTCTAGGTATGAAAGTCTTCCATGGCATCTTTTTTCCAACATAAGGCTGTTTTGTCTACACTGGAATTCTGTTTTCAGTGCAACCACTTTTACCAGTTACCTAGATCTCCTGGATAGCTTCTGTATCAGCACTCGCTATTTCACCTTGCACTTTTAGGTCAGAGGTTTTCTTAAACCTAATGAACCTCTGCTACCTTCCAGCTTTTCTACAGCTCTTCCTTACATCTCATAGCCTTTGTAGAGTTGAAGAGAGTTAGGGCTCTGCTCTTAATTAGGTTTTGGCTTAAGGAAATGTGGCTGATTTGATCTTCTATCCAGACCACTGAAACTTTCTTCATATCAGCAATAAGGCTATTTTGATTTCTGATCATTCATGTGTTCATGAGAGTAGCACTATTAATTTTTATTAACTTTTCCTGTGCATTAATCACTTGGGTAACTGTTTGTGGCAAGAGGCCTAACTTTCAGCCTATGTCAGCTTTCGACATGTCTCTCTCACTAAGCTTAATCATTTCTAGCTTTTGATTTAAAGTGAGACACACATGACTCATCTTTCACTTGAACACTTAGAAGCTATTATAGAGTTATTAATTGACCTAATTTCGATATCTTTGTGTCTCAGGGAATAGGGAGGACTGAGGATAGGGAGAGAGATGGAGAACACCCTCTTTGTGGAATAGTCAGAGCACACTCTACACTTACCAATTAAGTTTGCCATCTTCTATGACATTTGAGGGACTCCAAAACCATTACAATAGTAACATGAAGGATTATCGATCACAGATCACCATAACAGATATAATAATAATGAAAAAAATCGAAATATTTTGAGGCTTACCAAATGTAATACAGACATACTAAGTTAGCACATGCTGTTGAAAAAATTGTGTTGATAGACTTGCCAAATGCATGGTTGCCACAAACCTTAAATTTATAAAAGGTACAATATTTGCCCAGTACAGTAAAAGGAAGCACATTCAAATGAAGTATGCCTGTATAGCCTCCTTTCCAAAGAGTTATACTTTCTCTGGTAGCTTCCAAAAGGATCAAAGTTATGCTTGAAAATTATGTAGCCAAAAATCAACTTGGCATTAGAAAATCTGATTTGGCATCTCCATGAACCTCACTTTTGTTCACCATAAAGTATTCTTCATGGTTTTAGGGATTTTATAAAGCTCAGATTTAATAATGCATGTGAATTGTAACTTATGACACAAAAATGAACTATTCATTATATTAGAAGAAAAGGCTGATAGGATTTCAAACTATACCCACAATCTGACCACTTCTCACCAGCTCTGCTGTTGCTATCCTGGCCTACATTACTATAGACTTCTTCTAGATGTCTGAAATTGATTCTAAGTGATTTTCTGGCTTCTACCCTTACCCAGTCACAGTCTTAGCACTGTAGGAAGTGATTTATAACATTAGTTATGTTAAACTGCACCATTTGAAATGATACCAAAGTTCTTGGATATTCTTTTTTTCCCCCCATTCCATTTCACTTTTGGAAGTTTCTGTTGACCTGCCTTCAAGCTCACTCACTGGGTGAGCTTAAGAAGTACAAGTTCAAGTTCAAGTTCAGACCTGTCCAGTCTATGGATGAGCCCATAAAAGGCAGACTTAGTTTCAGCCTATGGCTCCTGTAGCTTCTGCTTCAGGTAATACTTCAGATTAGGATCTCTCTGGATTCATCTGTCTCTCTGGATTCAGACTGGCATTTGACCCTGTAATCTTATACTGATGGGTTCAGAAACATTCTTGTTTTTATTTTGTTCAGCTTTTTCTTGTTGCATATCAGAGCTGAAACCAGAAGTCCAGAGTGATTCATTTAAAATTTAAATCAAATTATGTTTCCAGCAATGGCCCTTAATTTACTCAAAGCAAAAACTGAAGTTCTACAATATGCTAAGGGTCTTATATGATCTGGTTCTGCTGACATCCAATCCCAGTACCCACTGTGTTGTCCAGTTATTCTTTTCTTTTCTGTACTACTCACTTATCACCCTTTAACCAATTGAACAGTGTATTGCTTTATCATGGCAGTTGTTTATGCCTGTTTCCATGATTGGAATGCATGAGCTTCATAAGGCAGGGTTCTCTGGTTTCTTTCTAGATCCCACTAAGGGTCTAGAGCAGAGCGTGGCACACAGTACAAAGTCAATCTTTGTTGAATCAATACATTCATTTATTACATGTTAAATATCCTCAGAAATCAGACACGTATACCAGGCGAATTAGGTGACTGATCTCAATTTGACTGTGAATGATTTTTCCCCTTCCTTCTAAGGTGCTTCACTGAGAATGCGCCTAAGAATGAGCTGGGAATCTTTTTTGATAGCTACATACCCTGTTCTCAGAGATTCGAATTTCATGGTTTCAGCTTAGGCCCCAGCAGGATTTTAAGGAAATAAAAAGCAATAAACAAAAACCTTCCATATGAGTAGGAGATATAAACCCTTTACTATAGTTTTTATGAAGAGAGGTTATTCCCCCTACATACTTTTAACCTCTTACGTACTCTTTCCTCTCCTAAGGGAAGCAGAGTGAGTTACTTCATTGGTGAGCTGAATAGAGTCTCAGTCTCTTCTGCACCTCACCTCTCTTCTTTGGAGTTTGATTTCTGTTCTGCTCTGGTCTGCTCTGTGCCTGATACCTCAGAGCAAAAAGCCCCGGAGGCCTCATTCCTGGCTGAGTGGTTAGGGAGCCCATTGTTAATACACAATTAGGCCACTTTCTTCAATATAGACTTTATCTGTCCTGAAGGTACTTTTCTCCTTTCTCTTTCAAGTTGGTTCAGTACTTTGATAAGGGGAAAGTGTTGATCTCTTGAAAATCCAGCACTACCCAACTGTTTCTAATGTGCTGTAACTGCAGTGTGATTTGAAGAGCAGCATCTAAGTCCAGAAATTCACTGTGTATTTGCAGCCAGTCTTTCTAGAGTCAGCATGAAGTAAGTAAAATAGTAACTTTGAAATGTTTATCATCTTCATTAATTATAAATATTTTAGCTGAGGAAGAATATATAAATGGAGTTAAAATTCAGAAATTTTAGAAAAAATATGTGTGTTTAACTGTGTACATAAATATGCCTTTGATTGTTACATTTTGTCTATTTAGGTTTATTATTTAGAATCGCCTGTTTTTCACACAATATGAAGAGTAATTAAAACAAAATTGAAGTAGACATTTGCTAATTTCATTTTACATTGTATATAACCTGGATTTACCCCCCTGCCCCATTTTAAGCATGAGACCACTGTTTAGTTGTTGCCTCTTGGTGGGTCTCCTGTATTATTTTTGCCTCTCATCTGCCATCTTTCAAAAACTTGTTTATCCTTGGTGTTTTGAAACTTCTCGATGATGTCTTAGGAAAGAGTGATTAAAATTCATTTTGCTTCACCCTCTTGTGACCTTTCAATTGATGTTTCACACATCTCTTTGCTTATGAAAATGTCCTTGCATTTTTAAAAATAAGTTTCTTCACTACTTTTTCTGTTTGGAACTCATGTGAATTGAATGAATCTGGGTTGATCCTTGAATCTACGCTTTAGGAGATGTCCCTGATTTTATATTCTAGAATTTCCGTTGAAATGTTTTATTTCAGGAGTCACTTCTTTTTAGATTAATATATTCTTTAGAACCAAAAAGTGAGTCAAATTTATGTAAAGACAGACATTGAGAAGTACAGGGTATAGGGGCAGAAAGGAAATAAAAATATCTACCCATTTTGTTAATGTCAGCAAACAAGACCATATGTTTTATCCCATAGACAATCACTTACATGTAATATATCACAAATGAAACCTCTCCTATAAGATCTATCACTTTACTTTGAGATAGCAGACAAACGAGACCAGAATTTGGAGCAGGAGGCTTTTATTTTGGGGGGAAATAGAGACAAATCCTCTCAGTCACTATTAGATATTGCAACTCTGTTAATAACACTCTATCTATGTAAAATGCTACAGATTTTTCTATACATGAGATGAATGAAGGCTTAGTTAATCTATTTCTAAATACAGAGTTATCTATTCCTTGTGCTTCTCTTGTTATTTTCTGGATTGGTGTGCCCTTCTATTTGTAAACCTCTATTGACAATTTTTTTTCGGAGTTAAATTTATTTAAAACCTAATTCTGGGACCCACATATTTCACTAGTGTACTATGTACAATGGGACAACATTCACCCCGTGTTAGATTTGCGATGCTGAGCAAACTGACAGGCCATTGTCACCACGTAGGCATCAAGCATGCATAACTGCAGCTGCCCTGACTCCACACTTTCATCTACTGCCCATTAGGATTCACTTCTTATTAAGATTTGGGTTATCTTCTTGGTCCCACTGTCCTTGAAGTACCTCTTACCTGTACCTGTATCTTGAAGATGTTAATATGCATGGGCCTTTGTGAAGATGTGGTGATTGGTTCCACTTTTGTTGAAGAAAAATTGGAAAAGATAAGGGTTGAGGTTCAAACTGATTTATAATCTGCAGTTTTGGATTTGAGCTCATAGAATTTAGGGGAAATCTCATTTTAGTTTGAAACTATGATGACTTAGGCCAATGAAAGAGTGTTCTGTCTTCCCAAGATAAGTTGAGACTGTCTCAGAAGAGTTGATTTCAGCAGGTGCTCCAGTTGTGTGTCCTTCCCTACATCCATCCAGCTTGACTTCTCCAGTAATTACACTTTAAATTTCTTATCAAAGAATGATTATCTACTTGTTCCTTTTTACATTTATCTGAGTAAACACAATTCTACTCCTTTTGTTTCCTGTATTTTACTTTGCTCTGGGATCCATTTTTCTTTTTGTAAATGGTGACTCTTGGTTGTCCAACTGTGTTTTAAAATGAGCCACAAGAAAAACAGTCCAGGAGGTCTATGTAGCTTTGAGAGTTTGTCAGCTTGCAAGTTTAGCTTTAAGGTGACTGACTGGAAAGGAGCTTGTCATTTTCATGGGTTTAGCCCAAATGCCAGATTGTTGAAGTGTTTACTGTTGAGCATGACATTCACATGCCTTGCCTTCACTCTTCCTTAGACAGTTAATTCAATTCCTTTAAAAGGTAAATTTCCCAGCCCCCTTTTTAATATCTCACTACCACTTATTCTCTGATTAGGAAACATTTGAGGGTGATAAATGGTTTAGCATGTAACACTTCAACTAGCACTGTCATTAGCTTTATTTCTGACTCTTTCCTTCACAGCATCTCCCAGAGATTCTCTAAGATTCTGCTCAGTAGTTCAGCTGCTTCCCTCCTCATAGATACTAGACTGTAGTTTTCTTCATGCTGCTTCCTTACTCAGTATTTTTCCATCAGAAATTTGCTGTGCTGTTTAAAAAATAACTTTCATGGTGTAATGTAATGGTGTATTGGGAAAGATGAATTATTACATAGTTTTTCTTGTAACCTTATTAACTTGGTGCTTTTCAATTATTTTCTTGTGGCAAAAGTGATCACTTGGTTGTCTTGTGTTTGCTGAGGATTAAGGTACTTTTGTAGGGCAGTAGTGGAAAGGAAGAGGGGCAGATGACTATCAGTTATTGAGTATCTGCTCTGTTCTGTGCATTTTGTTGGATATAAGGTGTGGGGAATATATAGCCCGACTTAGTATTATATCTTAATTTTCCATATCAGTTAACTGAAGTTTTGAGAGATTAGCCACCTTGGTAATTTCATACAGTAACAGGTTACACTAGGGTTCACACCTTAACTTAAAAACTTGCTGGTCTTCACGACTTGAGTTATCTATAAGTCTAGGCTGACTTTATACTGATTCGGTTTATTGTGCATATAATTGCAACACACTTCCTTCAAAACAAGAGTTCAAAGATTTCTATAGCAAAGTAATGCAGTAAAGATAAAACCATTTTAGAAATCAATTAATATAAAATATCACCAAAAAGCTTAAAAGCATAGACAGTTTTAATATTAAACATCATATCAATTTTCTAGAATGCTTTGCAGTGATATAAGCAAGCTATTTTTCTCTTAATAACTATGTTAATATTGCTATTTCCAATTTAAAAATGAAATTGAATCATCACCCTGTACCTCATGTTCCCCTAACTCTCTTCATAAATTCAGCAAATTTCTTTGCTAAATGTTGTCTTTTTCTAGTGTTTTCAGGAATTCTGGGCTATAACTGCATTTTCTTTAGCTTCAGCTCCTCTATCTTGCTCCATGTAAACACAGTTAATTTTATAAGATAGTACCTTAGTTTTTATTAAAGTGACACGATACTGAAGCCGAAATCAAAAGAGAAACACATGATGCAGCACATGCTGTGACCTTCTGTGTCTTTTCTCCATTCAAATTCTGCTTTGAATTAACTTTAAATGGGTTTTAAATATTCTTTCATTATACCCAGGGCTGTAGAAAGGTAAAATTATTGAAATTTGAAAGCCTCATCTCAGGGTGACCATCAGCTACTCGATCATATTGTTAACAGTTTTATTATTTTTTTTAAATCTTGGAGCAATTTAAAATAGTTTTATGCTAATATACTCAGTAGTTTTGAATAATAAAGTCATAAGACTTTACCTTGTTTTCTAGTATTACTTAACTAGATTTGTCATGGCTTGCTGGTTTTCCTTAGCTTTCCTTAGAGATCTTAGGATTTTCTCTCAATATCTAATCCTTTGTTACCAATGTAAATGGTGAAACACTTGAACTCATTAAGTTTTAAATTCTCTTAAAAGCAATACAAATCAGTGCAATTATCACTTCTATTTAATAATCCTCTTTGCTTCTCCTCCCTATGTCAATGCTAGATCTAAAATTTACTGTCTAATTAGTATTAAATATTTTACACAGGCACTCCCACAAGAGAGCAAAGTGTAATTTCACCAGCTAGGCTAAAATCCAATAAAATATGAAATTTAATTAGCTATTATTTGAAGGGTTGTAGTGCAGCTCAATGTCCTTCAAATTTTGACAAAATATTTTAGTGGGAAAGGATGTTAGGGAACCAATTGACCATCCACTCAATGCAATCATTGATTTTTCAGCATCCTTGCTACTTGACATCTAGCCTTTGCTTGACTATTTATGGTGTTTGTTACCTTTCCCTTGACATGGACTTTTCATTATGGGCAGCTCTTATGGTTAGAAAAGTCATAAGCTAAATCTGCCTATCACTTCTGTCTATCAATGTAAGCTTTCATTCTATACCATGAAGCCACATCAAAAGTTTGTTATATCACATTCTATACCATGAAGCCACGTCAAATTTTGTTTTATCACAATTTATCATATACGACAGTTATTCATGGTAGTATAAAGGAGAGAAGACGAATACATGTATGGCTACTTAAAAGAAAATTAAGGGAACGTGGTAAGGTTTTGGAACAGGAAGCAAAGGCAGGAACTGTATGATTTTTCTCACAAAATGAAGTGTCAGAGAAGAAAGAATATTTGATTGTGAGCTAGTTTAAATATACTTCCAGAAGATAAATTTCTGAACTATTTAGGCTAATGAAGGCAGAGGAGAGGGTGCTGCCACTGAGATAACATATGCTAATGAAGAAAATAAAGAAAACACAGAGACCAAGATTGGGAATGTTAATTATGGGCATTGCTCATCAGACCAGAGTTTGTCATAAGTTCATGAAATCCTTCCAGGGAACAGAGCCAAATAAAATGGAATAAATTAGATATGATATCTAGTAGTTTAGAATTTTTCTTATTAGTTTTTTATTACTTGTATCAAATTTACATTTCATAATGAAGTAGCAAATTTAAAATTTTAAATGATTAGAAGAATATTTATTAAACCAGCAATAGAATCCTGTTTATGAGATTTATGCTGCTTTTTATTGTTTCTTATGAAGTCAATAAATGTTCCTTCTAATCTAAAGATGCCATCTTTTGTTCAGTGGCTTTGGCTGAAAGATACTTTCTCAAGAAGGTATTAAGAAGCCTTACTTGTAATTGTCTCATTCTCAGTGGTAGAAACTGCTCGTTGTTGGTAAAGCATCGATTACCCCTTCTACTTTATTAATAGAAGTTTACCCAGCTGAAAGACTACATTTTTCAACCTTCCTTAAGGTTATGGAATGTGAGTGTAAGAGAATACATGAATGAAAGATGTGTACTCACCACATCTTGAAGAGTTTTTATTTATTTTTTTTTATTTAAAGCATGTGGACTCTTTTGGGAAAGGTGTTCCTCTTGCTTTTCTTCCTGTTCCTGATTCCTGATGCCTGACTCAAACTAGATGTCTGGGACTTAAGCAGGCGTCTCAGACTGTAAAGCAATATTGACAATGGAAACCTTTTCTAAAGATTAAAAACATAGACTAAGCTTGTGTCCCTCATTCCTTCAGAATTACCATTTCAGCTTTGAATTCCATACATCTGAACTTCTTCTACTTTAAGAAAAATAAACATCAATCTTGCTGAAACCATTATTATTTTGGGACAAAGGATTCTGTTATGGGGAGACAAAGCTAATTCTACCTAACATACCACCAAATTGAAATTATTGATGTCAGGAAATGGCATATGGGAATCAAGGCATCGCTTTTGTTTTGTAAAGGTTAGATACGAATTGCCAGCTCCTAGAAACAGGTATGCCACATTATTTAGAGGTATTTGACATTGTGAGGTTGAAAGTTGATGGAAGGCTGTGCACATTATGTGGAAGCCCACAGGCTTAGGAGAATGGAGGCTGTGATTGAATTCCAACTTTGTCACTTTTTGGATAACTCTGGGAAAGCTGCATAACCTCTCTTAGCCTCATTTCATTTATCTGTAAATTGGGCATAATAATTTCCACCTTGTAGGTTTGTTATGAACATTATGTGAGCTAATGTATGTAAACAATAAAGTGGCTAGCACTTATTAGATAGAGGTTAGATGTTATTATCATTGCTTTTGTTTTTTGTATCAGCTAAAGGTGGGTGATTCCTTATTCTTCCTGATTTAATTGTTTTACGTCTTCTTTCTCAGCATTATTATTCCAAGTATCTATGATATTCAGCATAGCTTCTGTTTGCTTTTTAGTCAGAAAATCAAGACATGGTATTTAATAGTTCTAAGATTTTTCTATCAAATTCAGGGAGAAAAATGTATACTTAAAATTTTAAACATGTTAAAGACTTGTGTTCTTGTGCTTTTCTCGGTTGTTAGGATTTAAGTTATGAATTACAAGATTCGAGATGTGAAATACCTACTTTTATTTATAAAATTCTATGTTTTTGCAGATCATAAAACTTGAAGAAATTAATTTTTTTTTTTTTTGTACATCTTGTTGCTGTCTTCTCCTTAAGGCCAGATTCAAGGTTTTACGTAAGTCAGTCCTTATTGAGTTGCTTATTTTATGGCCTAGGTTAGATATATTCCTGAGATATCAATACTCAAATTTGAGTTTGATGATTGGATTTCCTGCCCCTTCCTCTGGCCTAACCCGACCAGTGAATAGGGTCCTTGCACCTCTGCATTAAAAGTTGTGGAGTCATGGAATATCCCAAGTGAACTGGATTCAATGCTTGTTAGCTGGAGTTAGTGTTACTATTATTATTATGACTTTAAATTTCTGGCTTCAAATCAGAACAGAGGTCAGAAGAAATGAACATGGGCTCCCATAAGATTGAAGGTGACAGTAGTGTCTCAAACCGCTTTCATCTATCACTAACTGAGATATACAACTGGATGGTATGCTAGGTAAGGTTTGTTTTAAGATTGATTAAAACATTCTAGTCATTCAATTGGCAACCCAATATAATTTCACCTTTTTTTTTTAAGGTGGAGCCATTGTAGTGCTGCCACCTCATTCACTGCAACCTCCGCCTCGTAGGTTTAAGCATTTCTCCTGCCTCAACCTCCTGAGTAGCCGAGATTACAGGTGCCCGGCTAAATTTTGTACTTTTAGTAGAGATGGGTTTTACCATATTGGCTAGGTTGGTTTCGAACTCCTGACCTCAAGTGATATGTCCACCACGGCCACCCAAAGTGCTGGGATCACACGTGTGAGCCACCACGATTGGCCAAGATCTGAAAATGTTAAATTAATGATTTGGTTACTGATAACATACTTGGATCTCCTAGAGAGATGCAGTTTTATTAAAATATTCCTTCAAGAAACGTGTTTACTTAAATGGCAGTCACTGTTCTCTGTGAGAACCTCAAAATCAGAAATTGTGAAATGAAGATTCTTACAACCTTGCTAGTTTTAAAAGAAAAGTTTTGATAGTTTTTTTGATCAAAGCAACACTTTGAAGCACATTCAGAAGTTAGATCTGGATATGTGATAAACAAATCTCTTTCTATCATCAGCAGGGACTTCCTCTTCTGTCTGAGGTTGCTAGGATACTATCTTAAAGAAATAACTCATTTGATTAACTGCAAATAGAAATTGCTTTTTTAAATAAAAAGTTCGTACATTTATAATAGCCTAGGTCAGGCATAAATCTATAATACCTAAATGTTAAGTATATGATCTTGATGACCCTCTTGAATATTGGAAGAAAAACCATTATTTTTCTTCATCAAATACATGACACAGAGTGACTTTTAGCTCTGTTTCACCATAAAAATGAAAATATTATTGGTAAAGAGATACTTTATTTTGCTTTATCCTCCTAGATTTTAGTTCACATTGTGAGGGTCAAACAAAGTGCCACATGCAAAACCACTATGAACCTACAAAATAAATACATCAATCTAGTAATTTTAAAAAAGTAATTTCATTACCAATAAGTGAAAGTCTTGTCTATGACCTATGACCTATACCTGTGCATTAGCATTTGATTCCATATTTTATTCTGCAGTGAAAAAAGGTCCCATAATATCATGGCTGTGGGCATTATTATATATGAAAAAAGTCATGTCTTAGGCACAGTGAAAAATCTTCTTTGGTCACAGTTTGTTTACAGAATGATAGTAGCCTTGGTGTTAATATGAACATTGCAAAGCAACTCTATTATATAATAATCTTGCCTTGTTTTTATGTCTTGTGGAACTCAAATACCAAATACCACCTATGGACATAAAAGACAAAAGCCAAAAAGGTTATTTTAAAAGGCACCCATGGTAGAATCATTTATCAATATTTTATTGAATAAAAAACTGTCAATTTATTTGTTAGCTGTTTCCTCATGGGAAACAAGAATCTCAAATGCCCTACATTACGTAGATTTTTCAAAAGCATCGTTGGCTTGCTCTGTCCTTAGAGAAGGGACACACAGTAGTAGTGTCCCCTTATCTGCAGTTTCACTTTCTGTGGCTTCAGTTATCTATGGTCAACCATGGCCCAAAAATATTAAATATAAAATTTCTGAAATAATTCATCAACTTTACATTGCTTGCCATTCTGAGTACCATAATGAAATCTTACCTATCTTCCTCTGTACTGCCTTGGATGTGAAATCTTACCTATCTTCCTCTGTACTGCCTTTGTCCAGCATATCCACGCTGTCGACCTAAACTGTCCTATTAGTAACTTAGCAGTCGTGTTTGTTACCAGATTCACTGTCATGGGATTGCAATGCTTATCTTAAGTAGCCTTTATTTTACTTAATAATAACCCCAAAATACAAGAGTAGTGATACTGGCATATTGTTATACTTGTTTTATTCTTTTGTTTGTTACTGTTGTTTATCTCTTACTATGCCTGATTTATGAATTAAATTTTATGTATGTATGTAGGGGGAAAACAGTGTATTTAGAGTTTTGTACTCTCTGCAGTTTCAGGTATCCATTGGGGGTCTTGAAATGTATCTCCCCTCATGTCAAGGGGGACTACTGTGTTCTACTGGGGTGTTTCTGCAGGTGTAGTAATGACAAGGGTGAAATTTGTAGCTTGGGATTATGAAATACAGCTCTAAAGCATTGACACCGAAGAAAATCCACATACATAAACTGTAGTAGCAGGTAGAGAATAAAGGTCTAGGGTTTAACTTTCCTGTGGTTATTTCTCAGCTGAAGATGCAGGCAAAAGTTGGAAATAAATGCAGTTTTCAGGTTCTGTTCTAGCGAAACTTGAGAGTGAGGAGAGATTGAGAGAGATAGAGAGAGAAATAAGACTAAAGAAATAAATTTGTGGTAGTGAAAGTGAGAGGGTTTCTGAACAATGTGTTCATGGGTGTGTCTGAGCTAGACAGGAGTGCAGCTGTGTATCTGCAGGGTACAGTTCCTTGATATTCTGCCTCCAACTTGGGGTGAAGAGTTAAGGAGGAATGCATGCCATACCTGTGCATGCTAGTTTGTATCAAAACTTTTTTTAAAAGTTAAGGAAAAGTCTTCTAACATTTAATTATTAAAGTGATACTGGAAATTTGCATCCTTGAATATGAATCTATTTTATAATTCATCTCTGACACTTATTTACAAAGCTATATGAAAAATCAGTGTTCGATCATAACTGTAATAGTGCATTTTGGTTTGGTTAACAAAATGCTGCCAGTCACCTGTGTGATCTGGGCAACTTTTCTCAACTGTCATTTTCTAATCTGTAAAATGAAGTAATGCTGCCAACTTTGTGGATTTGTTGAAGACTTAAATGAGAACACATGAATAAAATACCTAGAATCATGTCTGGCCTGTGGTATTTTTTGTTTAGTCAGGTGTTTTCAGAGTGGGGCTTCCTGGAGCACTGTTCCCAAAATTGTCTTACCTCCAACCATTCGTTCTCTGTCGATATATAAAGAGTTACCTCATTGTCTACAACCGTTCAATGGTCTTACCACTCTCCCAACTGTTAGTCACGCTAGGTACCCCGTAAGTCCAGTCCTTGCCCAGTTGTCTAACCTTACTTTTTCTGCTCGCCCCGTTGCTGTCACACAGGCCTCCAGTTTGTTTTTTAAGCATGTGGAGCTTTTTTTTTTTTATTTTTTATTTTTTTTTTTTTGGTCTCTAGGCCTTTGCAGCCACTCTTCCCTAAACCTAGAAGTCTGGTGCCCCCAAGTTCTTCATATGGCTGCTGCCTCTAAAATATCACCCTGGAGAATCTTTCCCCAACCATACATTTAAGTACATTTCGCCCCTTTAATCACTCTTTATCACAAGGCCCTGGTTATTTCTTTTATAGTAATCATGACAATCTGAAATTACCTTGTTTTGTGTTTACTATGTTTTGTCTGTCTCCTTCCTCTAGAATATAAATGTCATAAGGGCAATGACCTCGTCTGTGCGTTCACTGCTGTTTTGCTGGGGCCTAGGATAGCAGTCGGCACCTGATAAAAATGAAATAAATATTTGTTTAACTTTTCATCAATGATACACATTCCAGGAGAAACAGAACAGATGATTTGAAGCAACGTATTTTTGAAAGAGCAATTCTAAAGAGTTATTCTGAAGCAGGATCTTGTAGCAAACTACAAATACCATAAAGCATATCTTTGCTTTGTCACAGGTAGTTCCAAGCCTTTCATAGTTGTAGTTTTTTTTTTTTTTTTTTTGAGACAGAGTCTCACTCAGTCACCAGGCGCCAGGCTGGAGTGCAGTGGCACGACCTTGGCTCACTGCAACCTCCGCTGCCCGGGTTCAAGCATTCTCCTGCCTCAGCCTCCCGAGTAGCTGGGACTACAGGCGCGCGCCACCACGCCCAGCTAATTTTTTTGTATTTTTAGTAGAGACGGGGTTTCACCATGTTGACCAGGACGGTCTCGATCTCTTGACCTCGTGATCCGCCCGCCTCGGCCTCCCAAAGTGCTGGGATTACAGGCGTGAGCCACCGCGCCCGGCCCCATAGTTGTAGTTTTTTAAAAACAGTTTTATTGAGATATAATTTACATGCCATAAAATTTACCCATGTTTAAAGTATATAGTTCAGTTGTTTTTAGTATGTACACAAATATGTGCAATTATCACTATGATCACTTTTAGAACACTTTCATCACCTCGGAATGAAGCCCTGTATTAACTATTACCCTTCTATTCCTCCACAAGCTACCCCAGTCCCCAGTTGCAAGCAACCACTAATCTACTTTTTGGCTCTATAGATTTCCTTATTCTGAATTTTATATAAATGGAATCACATAACATGTGGCATTTTGTGACTTGCTTCTTTGACTGAGCGTAATGATTTGAAGGTCTGTTCAAATTGTACCATATTATCAGTACTTTATTTTTATGGCTGAATAATATTCCAGTGTATGAATATGGCACATTTTGTTCATCTTTTCTCTGTTGATGAGGATTTGGATTGTTTCCATATTTTAGTTATGAGTAATTCTGCTATAAATATGTACAATTTTTGTGTAGACATATTTTTATTTATCTTGGATATATTCCCAGAGCAGAATTGCTAGATCATATGGTTACAACATATGTGTTTTAGAAACTGACAGACTATTTTCCAAAGTTATCTTCTCTCTTTAAAAATATTTTTGTTAATCTAGCTAAATGTTTGTCAACTTTCTTGATCAAAGAAACAGCTTCGGTTTCACTGGTTTGTTTTTCTGTTCTCTATCTCGTTAATTTCCACTCTAATCTTTATTATTTCTTCCTCTGCTTGCTTCAGGTTTAGCCCCTACAGCCCCACTCCCCCCGGCCATGATTTTTTTAGTATCCTAAGGTAGTAGGTTGGGTTATTGATTTGAGATCAGTCTTTCATCTTAATATAGGCACTTAACAACTTTAAATTTATCTCTAAGTTAGGTGCTTTACCCAAATTTTGGTACATTATGCCTTCATTTTTATTTATGTCAAAGTATTTTCTGACTGTTGTTTTGGTTTCTTCTTTGACCTATTGGTTATTTTGGAGTGTGTTGTTTGTATATTTTTTAGTTTCCCCAATTTTTTCTAATTTCATTCTTTGGTGGTCAAGACACATACTTTCTATTGGGTCTATCTTTTTCTATTTATTTTGATTTGTTCTGGGGCTTCTTATATGGCCTATCCCGGAGAATTGTCCATGTGCTTTTGAGAAGAATGTATATATTATTGTTGTTGGATGGGGTGTTCTCTAGATGCTTCTTAGGTCTACTTGATTCACAGTATTAAGTCTTTAATTTCCTTCTTGATTTTCTCTCTAGTTATTCTATTCTTGAAAGTCAGGTAGTGAGGTCTTCAAATATTTTTGTAGAGTTTTATTTCTCATTTTATTTCTTTTAAGTTTTTGCTTCATGTATTTTGGTGCTTTGTTATTTGATGCATGTACACTTATAATGACTATATTTTCCTGAAGGACTGAAACTTTCGATTATAAAATGTCCCTGTTTATCTCTAGTACCATGTTTTGTTCTAAACTCTATTTTGTCTGATATTAGTATTACATTTCATTTCCAGCTTGCATGTGGTTGTATTTGCATGGTATTTCTTTATCCATCCTTTTAATCTACTTATGTCATTAAATCTAAAGTGTGTCTCCTATAGACTGAATATAGTTGGGTCATTTTTTTATAGTCTTCCAACCCCTGCATTTTTATTGAGTTATATAATGCATTCATATTTAATGTTATTATTCTAGTTTTATTTACATCTACCTTTTTTACTTTTCATTTCTATGTCTCATGGCTTTTGTGTTGATATGCTCTTCCTTTACTCCTTTCTTTTTCATTAAGTAAATATTTTTTATATGGCATTTTAATTTCTTTAATGATTTTTTTCACTATAGTTTTTGAGATTTTTATTCTAAGGGTTACTCTAGGGCTTGCAATATACATCTTAATTTGTCAGAATCATCTTTGGGCATATACTAGCTTAATTCCAGTGATATACAGATATAGAAATGTTAGCCATATATAGCTATATTCCTGAATCCCCTTTTGTGACTAATTGGTATACATTTATACCAATTAACATTACAAACCAAATGACACATTATCATTATTATTTGGTTATATTTAATTAGTTTCATAGCTTAATATACCTTTACTGTCACACATCTCTTTTGTGCTGATGTTGGTAAAGATATTATACAAATATTACAATTCTTTAAGTCCAACATTATGTTTTATATAGAATTATTTTATACCATTGCTTTTTAAATCAGTTAGAAAACAGAAACTTAAGCATTTTTGCTTTTATTTTTGCTCCTAATTATATTTACCAGTAGTCTTTCTTTGGTCTTACGGATTTAAATTACCAGCTGGGGTCACTTGCTTTCAGCTTGAAGAACTAACTTTAGCACTTCTTTTAAGGTAAGTCTACCTGCAATAAATTGTTTTTGTTTAGTTGTAATTTTTAAAGTGAACTGTAACATTTATGCACACATTTCATAAAAGTAATAATTTAGAAGTCTCCACAACAGATTGAAATTTGTATTGATGTATAATAATCTAGCCATGTCTGAGATTTATAGTAATTCAGATATTTGAATTTACAGGTACATTTGAATTGGCTGAACTTTTTGGATACGTGTGGCAGGCAAACATATACTACTTCTTTAGGGCACAAAAATGTCTCACTGGCAAGGAAAGGAAAGAGAAATGAATCTTGTAGAGAGGGCGCCATTTAAAAATAAGTCTCAATTTCTCATTTGATTTTGGTAGAAATGTGTAAGGGCAAATGGTGGCTTTAATACCAAGTCCAGTGTGAGGATAAAGAAAAATAACTTTTAAGGCTGGGTATAGTGGCTCATCACTGTAATCCCAGCACTTTGGGAGGCCAAGGTGGGTGGATCACCTGAGGTCAAGAGTTCGAGGCTGGCCAACATGGTGAAACCCTATCTGTACTAAAAATACAAAAATTAGCTGGGCGTGGTGGTAGGCAGCTATAATCTCGGTTACTTGGGAGGCTGAAGCAGGAGAATTGCTTGAACCCAGGAGGCAGAGGTTGCAATGAACTGAGATTACACCACACTCCAGCCTGGGTGACATGAGTAAAACTGCATCTCAAAAAAAGAAAGAAAGAAAAAAAGAAAGAACTTTTATCTGCGAAACATGAATCCTTTTAAATTATCAGGCACACAGAGGCCTTATGATGAGACAGCAATCAAGTCCTACTCTCCCAGCCCCCACACCTTTTGAGGTATGTGCTATATATTCCCTTGAAACTGCTATTGCCACAAGTAGCTGTGAATTAACCTAATAATGCTGTACTGGCCACTATAACTCAAACCCTATAGCTTAACGATGTATGTATAAAACATATCAATAGTATATGTTATTTAATGTAAATTCTTTGTGAACAACTCAAAAACTGCTTCTTACTGTTTAAAAATCTGCTGGTTACTACTGTTAATAGAAATGTATATTCAGGGAGACTTGAGTCTATGCTCCTGAGTTACAGTCCTCAAGCTTGGCCCAAATAAATGCTATACTTCTATTTTTAAAAAACGCCTCATTGAAATTAATACACAGATCCTTTTACATAGAGTTTGTGTCTCTGATGACTATGCAGAAGCGGGTAGCATCAACAGTATGTCCAACAGCATTTTAAACACTTCTTTTGGTTTGCTAAAGGTTAGATTTCTGACTTTAACAGATTATATATTTTTTTCAGACCAAAAAAGACACAGTAAAAGTTATATACTTACCAAATGTATATATTGGATTTCAGGCAATATTATATCATTTCTAGTAATTATTCATTTGGTGCTAATAGGATTATTTAATAAGTCATATGGGAAATCTGGAGCTGTGAATACTTTATATTCTGTTTGTGGAGTATTGTCTGTGAAGGGAAATCTGCATGTGCCTGAAGGCAAATTTAGTCTTTTATTTGTTATCTGAGAACTCTGAGTTTGTTGATATGCATGGAGTACTGCTTTAATACTTATATTTAGTAATTTTATTAAAAGCAATATCCTGAGGGGCAATGATTCTTATATCCTCTTTTTAATATTAATTGATTTAATATATTGCCAACTCTAATGGTCTTTCCAATCCCATGAGTGACCTTTCTGAAGTAATCTGACATGTTTAATGCATTATAATGATAATAATGACAATTACTTGGTTTTCTCTTATGCATTTCTTCTGAGGAGCTCAAAGCACCGTAGGCCTTTTTTATACAATTAATTTTTATAAAATATTTATAATGTGGTAAAACTCACATAGGAGAGGATATATACTCAAGAAAGAGCAGTATTTCTATAACCCAGATCTAAGATATCATGGTCTAGCAGTAAAAACATATTGAAATATTTCAGTTGTATTTTCACGTCTGTCACTGGGTTCCATATATGATTCTTGGCTAAAATTTTGATCCATTGTCCACTTCTTTTTTCTTTACCTTTTGCAAACTGAGATTTCTGACTCAACTGACCAATTCCAGTAAACATTTTCGTTAGTTAATAGACAACTGTCCGACAGAAAATTTCATTCAAACATGTTAATTCTATAGTAACATTAAGAATCATTCCTGGCCGGGGACGGTGGCTCACGCCTGTAATCCCAGCACTTTGGGAGGCCGAGATGGGCAGATCACAAGGTCAAGAGATCGAGACCATCCTGGCCAACATGGCGAAATCCCGTCTTTATTTTAAAAATACAAAAAAATTAGCTGGGCGTGGTGGCGCATGCCTGTAGTCCCAGCTACACAGGAGGCTGAGGCAGGAGAATTGCTTGAACCTGGGAGGCGGAGGTTGCAGTGAGCCAACATTGCGCCACTGCACTCCAGCCTGGTGCCTGGTGACAGAGCAAGACTCTGTCTCAAAAAAAAAAAAAAAAAAAAGAATCGTTCCTTACTATAAATAAGATTAATATATATATACAAAGTCACGCATACACACAGATACACGTAGACATAGTTCAATAAAGTGCGGATAAAGATTGTTTTCTACAATCAATGATACAGGAGGTAGATAGAAATTATTATTTTTTGAGGCAGAGTTTTGCTCTTGTTGCCCACGCTGGAGTGCAGTGGTGCAATCTCGGCTCACTGCAACCTCTGCCTCACAGGTTCAAGCGATTCTCCTGCCTCAGCTTCCCGAGTAGCTGGGATTACAGGTGCCTGCCACCATGTCTGGCTAATTTTGTATTTTTAGTGAAGATGGAGTTTCTTCATGTTGGTCAGGCTGGTCTCAAACTCCCGACCTCAGGTGATCCGCCCACCTGGGCCTCCCAAAGTGCTGGGATTACAGGTGTGTGCCACCACGTCTGGCTTATAGACATTATTTAGGTAGATAGCCAGCATAAAAGAGTCCTCAGCAAAGCTTCCCTTCTAACAAAAAAGCAGCACAAGAAATTATTTTTTTCTAGCAAAGAGCAGCTGAAAAATTGAGCTGTAAACATAGATAAACAAGCTGGAAGTTTGCACGGGCAAACGCTTGTAGCTGTGCCAATAGAAAAGGGGGCCAGGCATATCCAACATGGAGGATCCATCTCCCCTTTTTTGTTAGCACGTGTACAGTAAAGGAATAGGCAACATGGTACTGGCCAGGCAGAGAACCCACCTGCATAATAAAAGATTAGGTGGGGGTGGCCAGAAATTTACACCCTATGCAAATAGCATGCCTAATCTTAACCAGTTTTTTTGTGCATTATGCAAAGGGCACAACTGGTCTAGCCAATTTTTTATGCTCTATATAAATCAGACACCACCTTCTCAAGCTCATCTATGAAAACCTTCACAGAACTGGCAACCCATTTCTCTGGGACCCCTCTCTGCTACAAAGAGCTCTTCTCCTTCTTTCACCTCTTAAAGTTTCACTGCTAATCTCACTCTCTGATACAATGATATCGTCATTAGAAAAAGACAGACAAAGGGATGACTATTTAAGACACAATGAGAAGGCAGCCCTCTGCAAGCCATGGAAGAAAGCAAACCTGCTGACACTTTGATCTTGAACTTGAATCTTCCAGAATAGTGAGAAAATAAATTACTGTTGTCTCAGCCACCCACTCTGTGATAATTCATATGGCAATCTTCTCAAACAGTTACTAAGATGACAGTTTGTTTAAGGAAATTCAGCTCAAAAATAATAGAAGACTCCAATAAGTACAACTGTCACCAAGTTGAAGGTGTAAATAGTTAATTCTAAATGTCAGCTTGACTGGGCCAGTGGGGCCCAGATTAAATATTAGTTCTAGGTATCTCTTGAACTCCCGACCTCAGGTGATCTGCCCGCCTTGGCCTCCAGTCTCTCTGAGGGTGTTTCTAGATGGGATTAGCATTAGAATTGGTTGCCTCAGTAAACTAGGTTGTCCTCCCCAGTGTGGGTAGACTTCATCCAATTTGTTGAGAAGGAAAAGAATTCTCCCCTTTTTGCCTCCTGCGTGCCTGTTGAGCCGGGACATTAGTCTGCACTTCCTTACTTTGATTGAAATTTACACCATGGGCTCCTTGGTTCCCAGGCCGTTGGACCCAGCCTGGAATTACATCACCAGCTTTCCTGGGTCTCCAGCTTGCAGACAAACAGATTGTGGGAGCCTCAGCCACCATAAGTGTGCGAGCTAATTTTGCATAGTAAGTCTCTTCATATATATGTGTGTATGTGTAAGAGTGTGTGTGTGTGTATCCATATCCTATCGGGATCTGATATACATCCTATTATATAGATGCACTTACATATTATATACATATTACATATATGTATATACAATATATATACACATACACACACATACATTCTCTCTCTCTCTCATACACACACACACACCCACATATACACACACACTTTATGTGTTCTATTTTTCTGGAGAACCCTGACTAATACAGAAAGTTCTAAATCTAACAAAAGCAGAAAAAAGTATAGTAAAAGAAGCAGAATTAATATGAAAATATTATTCCACAAGTAAAGTGTTAATATAATCCTGTATTTTTTCTGTGTGCTATTACTAGTGTGTTGTGTACCTTCAGATAAGTTCTTATTACTCACTAACATCCTTTTTCTTTCAGACTGAAGAATTCCCTTTAGCATTTCTTGTAAGACAGGTCTGGTGGTTAATGAAATTCCTCAGCTTTTGTTTGAGAGGGTCTTGATTTCTTTTTCATGCTTAAAGAATATTTTCATCAAACATACTATTCTAGGGTAAAAGTTCTTTTCCTTCAGTGCTTTACCTTCGTCATGCCACTCTTCCCTGGCCTGTAAGATTTCCACTGAATAGTCTGCTGCTCTGTATTGGAGCTCCATTGTATGTTACTTGTTTTTCTTCTCTTGCTGCTTTTAGGATCCTTTCTTCGTATTTGACCTTCAGCAGTTTGATTATTAAATGCCTTGAGTTAGTCTTTTTGGGGTTAAATCTGCTTGGTGTTTTATAATCTTCTCATAATTGAATATTCATATTTTTCTCTAGGTTTAAGAGTTTTCTGATATTATCCCATTGAGTAAACTTTCTCCCCCATCTCTTTCTCTACTTCCTGTTTAAGGTCAGTAACTCTTAGATTTGCCCTTTTTGAGGCTATTTTCTAGATCTTGTAGGCATGTTTTGTTGTTTTTTTATTCTCTTTTTTTTCTGTCTCCTCTGACTCTCTTTTCCAATAGCCTGTCTTCAAGCTAGTAATTCTTTCTTCTGCTTGATGAAGTCTGCTGTTAAGGACTCTGATGCATTCTTCAGTGTGCCAGTTGCATTTTTCAGCTCCAGAATTTCTGCTTTATTCTTTTTTATTTATTTCTATCTCTTTGTCAGATTTATCTGTTAGAATTCAGAATTCCTTCTCTGTGTTATCTTGATCTTTGAGTTTCCTCAACACAGCTATTTTGAATTCTCTGTCTAAAAGGTCATGTATCTTTGTTTCTTCAGGATTTGTCCCTGGTGCCTTATTTAGTTTACTTGGTGAGGTTATGTTTTCCTGGGGGGTGTTGGTGTTTGCGGATGTTCATCCATGTCTGGGCATTGAAGAGTTAGGCATTTATTGTGTAGTCTTCACAGTCTGGGCCTGTTTGTGCCTGCTTTTCCTGGGAAGGGTTTCCAGGTGTTCAAAGGGACTTGAGTCCCAAACCTACTATCACTGTGACTGAACTGGTACCTAAGGTACATGACAGAGTTTTCTCTATTTTTCCACTGCTTTTTTCAAACAGAAGGAATCTTTCACTGTAGCCGTTGCAGCTGTGCTGGTGTGCATATGAAGCCAGCACATCTCAGAGCCCAAGGCCCATGGTATCACTTGGGTATCACTGTTGGTTACTCAGGGCCCAGAGGCTCTACAGTCAGCAGGTGATGAATCCTGCCAGGTCTCTGTTGTGACAGGGCAGCAGAATTCAATGTGAAGTTCCCCAGTTGCTGTGCTCTCCCTCTCCCAGGTGAATACATTTCTCCACTTTGTGTGGCTCCTGCTGTGTGGTAGGGAAGGGATGGCATAAGCACTCCCTTAACCATCCTGACTGGTATCTCATTAGGTTGCATTCACCCTCCTTCTACCACCACCCATCCACTGTCTGTGTTCCCAGCGTAGAACCAGGACTTGTTTAGGAATTGCAGTCCTTATAGCCTAGACTGCCCCTCAAGTTTCCTTAGGACCCCAGAGTAATCCAATAGTTGGTGGCAAGGCTTCCTGGAAATCAAGCTCCAACAATTGGAGTGGATGATTCCCCTCTGGCTAGGGCCAGTCCAAATGCTCACTTGGTGGGTGGATGTCAGCTGAATACAGCCTGGTCCTGCTTTCTGCCATGTCAAGGCAGCACTGAGTTTAATGCAAAGCCTTAAAATTGCTGTGCTCTCCGTTTCCCAAGTGCTTAGATTGTCTGAGGTGTGCAGTCTCTGCCTGGGGCTGGGGGAAGGGTGAAGTCGGTGATTCAAGACTGTCTTTCCTGGCCTCTTCAATATCTCTATTAGTGATGTGAAGTTAAAACCAAGTATTGTGATTGCTCATGTGATTTTTGGTTCTTATAATGGTGCTTTTTGTTTGTAGTTGTTAAAATTTGGTGTTCCTGCAGCGGGGACAAACAGTGTAGGCTTCTATGCAGCCATCTTGTTTTGCCTCCTGAATTTATCAGTTCTTACAATTGTTGGTGGAGTCTTTAGGTTTTTCTATGTTAAAGAGTATGTCATCAACAAATTGTGACAATCTCACTTCTTCCTTTTCTATTTGAATGCCTTTTATTTTTCTTTTGCTTCAGTGCTCTGGCCAGGAATTTCAGTATGTTAAAGTTGAAGTAGTCAGAGTGATTATCCTTGTCATGTTCCCAGTGTCATAGGGATGGCCTTTGATTCTTTACCATTAAGATTTTAACTGTGTGCTTGTCATATATGACCATTGTGCTGAGGACCATTTCTTTTACACCTACTTTGTTGAGAGTTTTTATCATGAAATGATGTTGAATTTTGTCATATGCCTTTTATACATATATTGAGATCATCATATGGTTTTTGTCCTTTGTTCTGTTAATATGATATATCGAATGTATCAATTTATGTATATTGTACCAGTCTCACGTTTCAGGAATGAGTCCTCTTGATCATGGTGAATGATCCTTTTAATGTACAGGCACATGGTTTGCTAGTATTTTGTTGAGGATTTTTGCATCTGTGTTTATCATTAATGTTGACTGTAATTTTCTTTTCATGAAATGTCTTTGGCTTTGGGATCAGGGGGGATGTGGTCTCATAAAAAGAGTTTGAAAGTTTTTCTTCTTTAATTTTTTGGAAGAGATTGAGAAGTATTTGTATTAGTTATTCAAATGTTTGGTAGAATTCAGCCATGAATCCGTCTGGTCCTGGACTTTTCTTTCATATGAGATTTTTTTTTTTTTTTTTTTAGATGGAGTCTCCCTCTGTTGCCGAGGCTAGAGTACAGTGGCACTATCTCAGCTCACTGCAACCTCTGCGTCCTGGGTTCAAGCGGTTCTCCTGCCTCAGACTCTTGAGTAGCTGGGACTACAGGTGTGTGCCACCATTCCCAGCTAATGTTTGTATTTTTAGTAGAGATGGGATTTCACCATATTGACCAGGCTGGTCTCAAACTCAACCTCGTGATCTGCCCACCTCAGCCTCCCAGAGTGCTGGGATTACTGGCATAAGCCACCGCACGCAGCCCATATGAGATTTTAATTACTGATTCTGTCCCTTTAATCATTATTGAGCTGTTCATGTTTTCAATTTTGGTTTGATTCAGTCTTGGTATTTATTATGTTTCCAGAAATTGATTCATTTTTTTCTAGGTTGTCCTATTTGTTGGCATGTAATTGTTTACAGCATTCTCTTAGGATCCTTTGCATTTCTGTATTATGAGTTGTCTCATAACATTTGTAATGTCTCCTCTTTCATTTCTGACTTTGTCTTCTTTCTTCTTTGCTTAATCTAGCTAAGGGTTTGTCAATTTTGCTTAGCTTTTCAAAAATGAACTCTTTTTTTAAGATATTTTGTGTTGTTTTTCTAGTCTGTCTTTATGCTCTGATATTTGTTATTTCCTTCCTTTTGCTAATTTTGAGCTTAGTTTTTTCTTTTAATACTTCTTTGAGGTATAATGTTAGGTTGTTTATTTGGGATCTTTCTTCTGTTTTAATGTAGGTATTCATTGCTTTAAACTCCTCTGTTATAACTGATTTTACTCCATTCAATAAGTTTTGATATGTCATGTTTCAATTTTTGCTTTTCTCAAGATATTTAAAATTTTATCTTTAATTGGTTCTTTGACTCAACAGATTTTAAGAAGCATATTATTTAGTTTTCACATATTTGTTAATTTTCTAGGATTCCTGCTATTATTGATTTTTAGCTTTGTACTATTGTAGTTGAAAAAGAGACTTAATATGATTTCGATCTCAAATTTATGAAGACTGGTTTCAGGCCTAACATGTGATCTGTCTTGGAGAATGCTCCATAGTCACTTGAGAAAAATGTGTATTCTGTTGCTGTTGGGTGGAATTTTTTGCATATTTCTATTAGTTCCATTTGCTCTAAAGTGTAGTTTGAGTGCAATGTTTTCTTATTTCTGTCTGGATGGTCTGTCTATTGTTGGAAGTGTTGTATTAAAATATCTTACTATTATTGTGTGGCAGTCTATGTTTCCCTTTGTGTCTGTTAATGTTTGCTTTATATGTTTAGGTGATCTGATGTTTGGCGCATATGTATTTACATTTATTATGTTTTTTGATACATTGTTCTGTTTATCGCTAGGTAATGACCTTCTTTGTCTTCTCTCTCTTTTTTTAATGTACATTTACATTTCCAAATATAAACTACTCCTTGGTACTCTTTACTGGATCCCATTAATTTTGGTGTGTTTTTATTTTCATTTGTCTCAAGGTATTTTTAAAATTTTCTTTTTACTTATTCGACTTATTGGTTGTTGAAGAGTATATTGTTTAATTTTCTTATGTATTTGCAGATTTTCCAGTTTCCTTGTACTGTTGATTTCTGGTTTCATTTCATTGTCATCAGAAAAGGTACTTGCGTGATTTCAATCTTCTTGAATTTGTTGAGACCTGTTTTGTGTCCTCGCATGTGGTCTATCCTAGAAAATGTTCTGTGTGTACTATAAAAAAAGTGTATTTTGCTGTTATTGGGTGGATTATTCTGTACATATCTGTCAGGTTCAATTAGTCTATAGTGTTGTTCAGGTCCCTATTTCGTTATTGATTTTCCAGTTGTTATTCTTTTTATTATTGAAGGTGGAGTACTGAAGTCTCCTGTTATTATTGTGTTGCTGTGTATTTCTCCTTCAATTCTGTCCAAGTTTGTTTTATATATTTAGGAGCTATGGCTTAGTACATAAACATTTATAATTATTAGATCTTCTTGATGAATTGACCCTCTTATCATTATATTATATCCTTATTCATCTCTTAATGGTTTTCAATTTAAAATCTGTTTTTATCTGATATTATTATAGCTACTCCTACTCTCGGTGTTTGGTCACTTCAGACAATTTGATTGTAATGTACCATTTTCATAAGAATATCTTTTGTTGTGTTTTCACTTTCAGCCTATGTGTGTCCTTAGATCTAAAATAAGTCTCTTATAGAAAATATATAGTTGGATTCTGTTTTTTAACTTATCAATCTGTGGCTTTTGATTGGGGGAGTTTAATCCATTTATGTTTAAATCAGTTGCTGATAGAGAAGGAGTTACTGTTGCCATTTTTAATTGTTTATTTTGTGTCTCGTAGATTTTTGTCTTTTCCTTTGTCATTACCTTTCTTTCCGTTTCATTGATGTTTTTGTAGCAAATGCTTTGATTCTCTTTTCATTTCCTTTTGTGCATATTCAAAACATATTTTCTTTGTTGTAAGCATTGCAATTACGTAAAACATTTTCAAGTTATAACAGTCCATTTTAAACTGATAACTTCAGTTGCATACAAAAACTCTACAGCACCACACCGTCACTTTATGTAACTGATGCCACAGATTACATTTTTATTTAATTTTTACACATTATCATAGATTTATATTTTCTTAAAAATGTTTTTGTCATTTAAATTTCATGCACCCAAATTACTATCTATAATCCTCCAAGTTTTCACCTTTACTAAAAAACCTTATATTTTTGTATTGCTTTACATTATTGTTCATCACTTTTTGTTTCAATTTGAAGGACTCTTTTTGACAATTCTTTTAGAGCAGGCCTAGTGGTAATGAATCCCATGAGCCATTGATTATAATAGAAAAGTCTTAATTTCCTCTTTATTTCTTACAGTCTGGGAAACCCTGCATTTGTATTAGATTGTTTAATGTATTCGTATTTAACATTATTGGTTGTTATTATAGTTTTATTTACATCTACCCTTTTATTTTTTGTTTTCTATATATTTCGTGTCTTTTTTTTGTTGTTGTTCCTCTGTTCTTTGTTTACTGCTTTTTTAAAATTAAGTAATAGCTTTTCCACAGATCTCTAGAGTACTTACAGAGATATTCTGGTCTGTATATTGTTGTGAGCCCAGTGTTTCTGCCTGGGAATGAGGGCGTGTAGCTTCCTAGTTGGTCAACTGGCTGGCGTCACTTCCCACAGTCTCTTTTGACGTACATTATTCAGGTTCTGGGAATTGGACATGGGTATCTATGGATTGGGGCATTATTTAGCACAGCACACCATCTCTTGGTTCTCCTTTCTTCCAAGTTGACTTCTCTCTTAGACTTCATGTTTGGCAAATGTGAACAGTAGCCGAAGTTATATCTTTCTTGTTTAAAGTCAAGGGGAGAAAAGCATGTTATCTCTGTATACTGTTAGCAAATATCTCCAGATTCTCTCTATGTTTGGTTCTCATGCCTAATGCTAAACCTATTACTGTGCCCAGGGAAAGCGAGATGCTCCAGTTGTCCATTGGCGACTCACATAAACACCTTGAGAGTTAGCTCTTTATAAAGTAAATAGAAAGAAAGAAAGAAAATAGAGTTGACGGCTCCTCTCAAGTAAAATAAGAATACTTTAACCAGAGAATGGGAATTGGTGCTTTTCCAAAAATTGAGACTATAAGCAGAAATATTTGTGAATGAGTTTTGATAACTTTAACCTAGGGATACCAAAATTGATTTTGATATCTATTACCTTTCTAGTCATAGTTTTGCTTTATATTCAGCAGTTTAAGGGAGTGACTTTTGACCAAGTGTGTACAGTTTGTATTTTGGACTAACTAATATTTCTGTCTTGCTCACTATAGTGTTACTTTAAGTGACTTCTCCTGACTTAGGCCTGCCTCTATTAACAACCTATTGAGAATAGTCACTGTTTACAGTTTGAAATATAATATACTTCTTTAAGGATAAATGTAAAAGTATATGTTGACTTTTAAAAAAACAAATCTGCCCAATTACAGAACGGAAAAAGTAGAATGAAGAAAATATCACAAATATCTTCAAATAGTTAAAAAAAATTGTTCCAGGAAAAAGATTGGTTAATTTAATGTAGAAGCATATATTATTTGGCTTGCTATAAAGAAAAGCTTCCTAATAATTAGAACTATTCAATCAGAAACTGAAATTGATTGCCGCAGCGTGAACTGGAATTTATTGCAGTGCTTTTTCTCAATGGGAGATTTTAAGAAATAATAGAGAAAATATTCCAGGATTTTATGGAGGAAGAGTCTTACACTGTATAGTTTAGGTAATATGACTTCTAGGCTTTCCTCTAAAATTGTGTGATTATCAATACCAATTTTTAAACTGGCTTCATATTTTAAATGAAACACAGCATAGGGCTGATATGTTTCTACATTCAAATTTTATTTCTGTTTATATTATGAACAAAAACATAGCTTCTAAGTTCTAGAAATTAAAACATTAAAACTTCAAAATACAGGGTGTTTTTACATTTCATAATAAACAGTATATACAAACTGAAAATAATAAATTGGTAAAAATAATGTGGGATTATATGGATTAGCACTTTATAAAAATGTTAATAGTAATTCAGAATTAGTAAGGGAATAGAAGTACTGAGTAATTATGATGCAGTGCATTGACTTCCATTGAATAAGTGATTTTACTGGATCTAGATGGCAATGTAAATAAAACCAAAACTACTGAATTTTTTCTCTTGCTTCCTCAGAGTGTAAAATTTATTCTGGGAAAAATATTCCTAAAAAAATTTTTAGTTTTATTTGTTTTTCTTTGTCAGGCTTTACAAATTTCTAATGTAGAGTTTTCATTATTCACTGTGAGTGTTATATTGACTCTTTAGTGGAAAGAATACGTGTTGAATGCATAGGTCTATGATAACAGAATGAAGATTTCTGGTGATGCACTACATGCTATTAGAAGAGTAGATGCATGGATAAGATACTAAATATTGAAATTAATGGCATGTGTTACCCTGGGCAAGGAAAAAAGCAAATGAAAAATTAGCTTTTTATTTCTGATGCAAAACTAGCATTGAATTTAGATCATTTTGTGGTGGAGACTACATAATGAATACCTTAATGACAATGTTTGTAATGCTATTTTATTTGATTGTGTTTATATGTTGAATTAATAAGCCTTTGAGAGCACTCTATTAGTATTTAAGATTCATTAGAAGTATATTTTGCAATTTTTGGGTTGTAAATTCTTTACAATAATTTGATGTGGTAAATAGAATTTATATAGAGAGATTGAGATCCAATCTAACACCTGTTAAGTAAATGGTTCTATGATTTAAAAATTATTTTAGAGTATATCTACTTTTGGTTTCATATAATTAGTTTGATAAACACTGAACTGAATTAACTGTATAATTGAATTTTATTGTATTTATCTGAGTTCTGCTGTGCTGTATAAATCACATAGAAAGTTAATATATCAGATATATTTTCTGTTTCATGATTCTTGTTTTGACAGTCAAAACTTGTAAAAAGTAATTGAAACAGTAGTAGCATTTTGCTAGAGATAATTCTGATTTGTAGCTATTAACTCTTACTTGAGAATTTTTAAAGCCAAATAATGTTTTCAAATATAAAACTTATTCCTGTGACAATATTTTTTGTTAAATTATTTTCTTGTATGTGTAAGTTTTACAACAATGATTAAATACTTTCATTATTTAAGAGTATTGGCTGCTTTGGGGAAAATACTAATACTGTATTTCATAGTAAAGGATATTTCTCTCAGCTCAATAGCGAACAGTTTAAAAAGTGTTCTGTATCTTCATATATCTCTTATATTCATACTGCAAGCTAATTATGTTATTTTTCCCTAGGACAAGTGGTATCTGTTGGGAGAAGCAGCAAAGGAGAAAGGACTTACAGAGTGCCTACATAAATTGGTTATGAGTAACATATAAACAAGGAACAATAAATTTCAGAAGGCCAAAGGAGGCCTCTGAGGAGGAAGGCCTCTTCATGCCTCATGTTCCGGTTCAGGGTGACCTCAGCTCTGTTACCATAAACATTGTGCTAAAGGACGTAAAACCCCTTCGTAGTACTATGACATAGCCATACTTGTAGGCTCATTGTAAGGCCCATGTTCCACTAGGTGCACATAGATAAGAGGCTAAAGATAACTACATGTTCTTGTTTTGTGAAACTCCCAAACCACCACTGTTCTCAGTCTTTAGAATGACATACCAGTTCCAGCTCACTGATTCAGTTCTGGCTCACTAATTAATCCTACCATCATGACATCCCTCCCCACCATCACTCCACCCCTCTTCTATAGATCAAAGTGATTATAACCAATAAATAGTGTGAGAAATCGGAGCTCAGGGCTTTCACTGTCTCCTCCAGTAATAAGTGATAGCCCCATGGTCCCACTTTCTCTCTTAATCTTTTTCTCATTCCTTTGTCACCACCAATCTTGGGGTACCTACAAGTGTGATGTGGGGCTGGTTCCCTACAGTATCTTCCCTAATTTTCTACTATTTTCTAAGTTTATGAAAAATCACACTTTATTTAAATTTGTTGGTATGTCTCTTTCAAAATTTCATATTGAGTAAGTATCTATAATTGGCTTTTGCTGTGTTTAAGCTCTGAGAGCAGAGATAATTTAATGTGCATACCTTTACTTTGTGTTTAAATTCTTTATATTCAAATGTATCAGTTTAAAGAAGCGTATTTTAAGCTTGATGATGTTAATTTGAATCTTGGTTTTAGACATTCAGATTGATTTTCTTCCTTACTTTATCTTCTGAATGCTCTGTTGCTTACTGTAGTAATTTTCTTGATACTTTTTTCATTTATATATATATTTTTTACAACAGATAGCTTGACTTCTTCCTATTGTTCTTTTAACCAGAGTGGAAAAAGAAGAGGATGTGGCATTTTATTGTAAATACTTTGAGTCTATTGTTGATTAGATTTGGCTACTGAACTCTCTGGTACAGGTTCTTTTTGTGAAATTGGTTAATTACAAATATCTGTCTATGCTTCTAAACTCAAATGCCATTTTTTAAAAAGTTTTTAATTTTCTTGAATTTCTGAAAATATGAGACTAATGGATTTTATATAGGTAGCTTCAATATCTTTCTTGTCTATGAATATAACCCTTTGGATGAGGAAAATTTACTTTTATCAGAAACTTATCTCAGATAATTTGTAAACTCGACCATGCTAAATTTATATTTTGCCCTAGAGTTGGTATTTTTATGATAAATGAGGTGCTCTCTGTTTTGTGTTTTGTTTACTCACATGATTTCTCGATATTCCATGTAATTTTTTTCTGTAAGTGTGGTATCAAAGTAAAAGTTACACCATACAAAGTGGAACAGGCAAAAAAGGCTTTATTTAAGACCACTGCAACAGGGGAGAGAAGCCAGAACTAAGTTTGAAATCAACATCACTAAAGCAGAGAGGATAGGGTTTTACAAGGGCTGGGATGAACTAGTGCAAAAGTCCTAAAGGACATTAGGGGAAAGCCATAAGCCATCTGCATTAGGATTCTCTAGAGGGACAGGACTAATAATATAGATGTTTATATGTAGGGGAGTCTATTAAGAAGTACTGACTCACATGATCACAAGGTGAAATCCTGCAATAGGTCATCTGCAAGATAAGGGATAAGGAAGCTGGTCTGGGTCCGAAAAGCTCAAAAGTAGGGAAGCCAACAGTGCAGTCTTCAGTCAGTGGCTGAAGGCCTGAGAGCCCCTGGCAAATCCCTGGTATAAGTTCAACAGTCCAGAAGCTGAGGAACCTGGAGTCTGATATTCAAGGGGCAGGAAACATCCAGCACAAAAGAAAGATGAAGGCTGGAAGACTCAGCCAGTCTAGTCCTTCCAAGTTTGCTGGCTTTTTTCTAGCTGCAATGGTAGCTGATTAGTTTGTGCCCGCTCAGTTTGAGGGTAAGTCTGCCTCTCCCAGTCCACTGACTCAAATGTTAATCTCCTTTGGCAACACCCACACAGACAGACCCAAGAGCAATACTTTGCATCCTTCATTCCAGTCAGGTTGACACTCAATGTTAATCATCAAAACCATCTGTGTTTTCTCATTGACTTTATGCCAAGGTAAAATGAAACTCGTATCTTTATGACAGAATGTACCTTTATGACATAGCAAGACACCCACTGAAGTTAGACTCCTACCCTTTCACAGAAAATAGGAGATTGAGGTGCTATCTGCTTTGATGATGACATGTCAAAGACATGACTCTCAGGTCCTTGAAAAAGACATTTCTGGGTTGTAGAATTGTCAGAAAGCTTTTAAAAGATCTATATCTCAAAGGGTCAGGGAAATATTTACAATTTAAAATTTTCTAAAAGAAACACTCTGAAAAAAGGGAAGTAAGAACCTAAAGTCAAGAATAAGCCTGTCTAAAGTTTAATTAATCTGAGGCAAATATTAGGGCCATATTGATCAGTGGCATCATTAATTAAATACGTCGTGCGTCTTCAAATTTTTACAGGTTTAAAAACTTTCATAGAAATAATTTCTTTATTTACTACAGGAACTCAGCCATTCTCCTGAACCTTAAGATTTGTATGCACACATATCAATTATTATTTGAAGGAATATTTATTTAAACATCAGTTAATTCTAAAAGCAGCATATACATTTATAATGGTAGAAATGTAAGATAACATCTTGCAGAGTTTCTTTGAAAAACAAATTACAGCTATAAGCACAAACCACAAAGCTGCTACTGCTGTTTCTAGTGAGCACTGTATAGGCTGACATATTAGCTTTTCAATTTATAGAGTACTTTCATTCTCTCCTTATTCTTTTGACAAAACTGTAAGCTAAATTGTGTACTAAGTGTGTAACCTTGGACAAGTCTTCTAACATCTTCGGGATTTCATTTTAGAATTAGATTTTCTGTTTAAACATAATATTTAATAATATAATTATCTTTCAGGGCAGCTTTATTGCTTAAATAAGAATTTCATTATTGAGGAAATATTTATTAAGCACTAAGGTTGTGGGAGCCAATGCACTAGACTGGAAAAGAAGACATAGTACCATTTAGGTGGATTGCAATCTAATGCTTGTCAAAATAAATCTGTAGCATCTATTGGGTACTAATAAGGACAACACATAAATGCACTAGAATGGAAGTTACAGAGGGACAGGAACCTGACCATCTTGTTCACATGTGAATTCTCAGTATTAAACAATAAATAATCTGTTTATTTAAAATGTGCACAATTTTGTGCAGTGCAATGGAGGACAGTGAAGGACAAAGGAGGATTTAATTATATTCTATCTGAAACTTTCACGAGATACTATACTTACCAGAGCCTTGACTAGATACACATTTGGTGACTGCTCTGTAACCCTACTACCCAGATTTACTGCATTTGTAATTGGCTTATGTTTTTGTCTCTTATCAAATTATGAACAATTTGAAAACACCACGTATTTTACCTACTCATCTAGAGGTAAAATAATAGATGTTTTCCTAATTGGTTAGTGTTTGAATATCTTCAAGGGCTTTAAATACAGTTGTGTGTTGTTTAATCACAGGGGTACATTCTGAGAAATGCATCTTGGGGGGATTTCATCATTGTGCAAACATTGCAGAGAATATTTACATAAACCTAGATGGTATTACCTACTATACACCTAGGCTAGGTGGTATTTCCTATTTTTCCTAGGCTACAAACCTGTACAGCATGTCACTGTATTGAATACTTTAGGCAATTATAACATGATGATAAGTATTTTCCTATGTAAACACAACTAAGCAGAAAAGATAATGCATTGTGCTGTAGCATTACAATGGCTATGATGTCACTAGGCAACAGAAATTTTTCAGCTTGATTATAATCTTATGAAATCACCATCCTGTATCTTCTCAGTTGTTGACCAAAATGTCATTGACCAAAATGTCATTGTGGTAATTTATAGTATTTTCAAGGTATATCAACTACTTTGAAAGAATCATTTACAAATAACCAAAGGTTAGTCATTAGATTATTAACAGAAGTATCTTTTAAAAAAATAATTGTAACTTTTAGTGCCTTTTACGGTGTCCAAAAATTACAGCAGTCAGTTAACTACCATAATTTGTTAGCTACTAATTTTATTAAGGAAATCAATACAGTTAATGTTAATTACATTTTTTTTTTTGTAGTAATGTAGCTACAAGGAAGCATTGAGTTGGTCTGATTTCAGATATTAGCTTGCAGAAAAGTGGCGAAACTCCATTTTAATAACAAGTCATAATTTAAACTTACATTTTCAAATGGCCTTAGGGTTGGTCTGAGTAGTGATGAAAACTTACATTTTCAGTAGGATTTTTTAATGTAGCCTACATGGAGTTTATTGAATGATGACTTTTTGCTATCTTGACTTATGAAACTGAATATCAATAATCAGAGTAGGAAAGGGTGTTGTTCTTTCTCTTTCTATTGCTGAGTACTAAAGACAGGATACTTGAAATTCAAAAATCCTCCTGCTGCAGCAAGAATGAGTAAGGGTAAAGGTTTTCTACTCAGCCCGATCTTTATGGCCTGGTTTTGGGGCTCCATAAATGTGAGTAAATGAGAGAGGCAGGAATAAGGCAGTAGAGAAAAACTGAAATTATTGAAGACTCTGAGGGTTTCAGCAGAAGACCTGCCAACCACACCAGTTATATCAGTTTTTGCTGTTGAAAGAGTATTTTGTATTCTGTTGTTTGCTTCTAGAAGTCAGAGGTGGATAACAGTTTTAGACAAATTACTCTTTATTTAAGTCCTATGCACCAGAGAGAATAGTCCCAGAAAAAGTTCTTCAAGTTTTTAGGGATTTTCCAGCTTTCTGGAATCCCTCCCACATGGTGGGTGCTCCCTCCGAGATTTTCCCCTCTGAAGTCCCCTTCCACACTCTTCGTGGAAGCCTTTCTCTTCTCCATTCCTTCTCTTTTCTCTACCTAAATAAAATCACTTTTCTACAACAACAGCAGCAAAAAAGCTCTTCAAGTTTTGTCTTTGGAATATCTGTTCTGCTTCCATATTATCTAATAACATATCATTAAACATTTATTCAACACAAATTTATTTAACCTTCATCATATTAGGTCAATACCGGACCTTACAATATATTTCCTTGCCTTTTCCAAGCCTTGGTATATATAAATAGTTAACTTTGTGTTACCACTAACCAATTCTTTCTTAGTCAAAGCTTTTTGAATCAAAGTAACAGGAAAATACATGCAGAAGATGTTAATAGAACAAATAATAAGGCTGATCTGGGTGGTAAATGTTGTTAAGGGTTGTCTTATCTTCAAACTGTCTGTTAATAGCAAACACTTGGTTGTTTAGTTGAAAACAGTGAGTTTTTATTCTGCTTAAAATCTAAAGGTTCTAGCCGGGATTCTAGCAAAATCATTTTATTCTTTATGATCTAAAAAAACCTTCCAGTAAAAGAATTTGATGAACTAATTTTTATGCTTTACATTTTCCTGGTTTTGATTTCTACAAAGAAAAGGATCTATAATAGTGGTTCAGCATTTTAGGTAATAGTGATATTTTTAAGGTCATGTACCTTTCAAATTACTTGTAATTTATTAATTCATTCTTTCCCTAACACATTAATCAGATATTTATTATATGCTAGACATATTCTGCGCTTCAAAAATACAGCATTTGAGTTTAAAATTTAGTCATAAAACAGACAGTAAACAAATGAAATTATATCAGATTCTGATAAATGTGTTGAAGAAATAAACAGAATGGTATAAAGGTTAATAACAGGGTTTGGAGGTTGGGGGAAGATGACTTTAGGTAAAGTGCTCCTGGAAAGCCTCTCTGAGGGAGTGCTATTTTGCAGTGAGTCTTCAAGAATAAGCAGCTAGCCATGCGAATATCCTTAGGAAAATCAGGCTATGCAGAGGAATATGTTCAAAAGCTCTTTCCTTGGAAAGAGGTCACTGCCATTATTTTCATGAAAAGAAATGAGGCATGAGTGGTTAGAGAGTAGAAGATGAAATTGGCAAGGCAGGCAAGGACCTGATCATGGTTGGGCCTTATAAACCTTGGTAAGGAGTTTGATTACTTTTTCAAACTACTTTGGTGAAGATTTGAGAGGGTTAAGTAGAGAAATAATATGCTTTGATTTGCCTTTTAAAAAGATCATGCTTGCTGATGGGTGGAAAATAGGGGTAGAAAGAATAACAGTAGAAGTAGAAAGACTGCTAAACTTAGGAGGCCATTGTAGAAAATTATCTCACCAAAGGTAGTGTGACTTGGACTAGAGTGTTAGCTATGAAGATAAAGTGGCTAGAATTGGTTACTTTGTAAGTAGAACTGATAATTTGCTAATGGATTTTTGGAAGTAAAATTGGAAAAAGTATTAGGATTATAGATATTTGGGAAAAGGAGGGGTGAAGGTTAAGTCCTGTAGTTTTTGGCTTGAACAGTTTGGTAGATAGGGATATCATTTGCTGATACAGAAAAGACTAGTTGGAAAACCAAGTTGAAGGAATAAAGAGATCCCTTTGAATATGTTAAGTGTGAGATGCCTTTAGCCATGTGAGAAGTAATGTCACGTAGGCCATTGCCTATATGAGTGAGGATCTCAGAAAACTTAGGGCTGGAGATATAAATTTGAATGTTATCTATATGTAAATAATATCTTAAGCCTTGGAAATGAATGAGATTATTTAAAGAATGTTGGTAAAGAAGAGAGGAGGACTGAATTCTAAAAGAGAAACTTGAATTAAAAATGGAATGATTGTGTAAAAATCATATAAGAATTTGGGTAAGAACAAAAACAGAGAAGCATTCACTGGATTTGTAACACGGAAACTATTAAAGATTGATGAAGAGTGTCTTTGTAATGGCAGGGTAGGAAGTCAGATTGGAATGGATGGAAGAATAAATAGGAGGTTAACAGTGTGATTCATGAACTGATAATACATTTTCTTTGAGATGTTTTGATGTAACAAGGACGAAAAATGTAAGGCAATAGCTGGAATGATATGTAGGGTCAACTGAGAATTTAAAAAGGTAGGAGACAAAAGAACTTCATCTAATATGGAGGAAGAAATTGATAATATAAAAAGGCAAGGGAGATTAATGTAGAAGCAAAGGCCCTTGAGAAGATGGGAGGAGTATGTCCCAGAGCACAAGATTCTTCCAGTTTGTTCATTCAGAAAACTTTTTTTTTTTTAACATCTACAATTAGATGGGTACTGGAATAGACACCTAAAGCACAAAGAAAATCTGTTACTCAGATGTGATTGTAATCTAGGAGAAAAGATACACAATTAAAGATAAAACATGTGAAGAAACAAGTTATGTGAGTTATATGAAGCCCTAAGAAAAACTAATGATAACTTTGTAAGGGACAATGGAACCAACCATTTTGGCTTTCTGTGGATCTTTGAAATATGGCTATTTGCAACCTTACTTTTCCTGGTATTTTATTAGAAGTAACTAATTGATGTTTCGCTTGGCCCCAGGACACTGAAAATATTAGATATTAAAATATTAATTAAAAAATGTGCTAATGAAAACAACAAAACTGAACATCATTCAGGGAAGATTTTTGAGGCAGGATAACAAGCATCTGAGATTCGACTGTTTTTGCAGTTCTGGGTTTTTGTGCCGAAACAATACCTTTCAACTTGAAAACTGCAAGATTCCTCCTACAGAATGCCTTTGAAGTGACAGTTCATTTCTTTTCATGTGCTTCCATATTATAAATGTCTATTTATTCCAGATTATTTTAGTAATTTCTCATTTCTTTGACCACAGGGAACAGCTATTTATTATGATTATCCCAAAGGAAAAAGTGTGGGCAGAGGGGGGCACCTAAGCTCATTTTTCAGTGGTCAATGTCATTAGCATTAACCTTTTTAGACTGTCTGTCTCTGGTATTTGAAAAAGCTGGAAAAAAGGTTTATCCAGGCAGAATTACAGTTTTGCTCTTTGCCCTTATCACCCTTGACTCTTACCTATATTAATGGTGGAGGTATGGCCTCATCATCTTTTAGATGGACATCTCTCAGCCTGAAATAGGCATTGCTCCTCTCACTGTCCCCTGAGTTTAAAGATCAGGCAGTCATTGGCCTAGTTGATAAAATATATCCTTTTTTAATTGCTCCTGTTTTAGCCTCCAAGAAAAGACCACTCATTAGCCTATTTTGGATGAGTTACCTTCACTTCCTAATTTCCCAAAATGCCCTTCCATTGACACTTCTTCAGGGCTCTCCAAGAGACACTTTATGGCCTATCGGTTTTGTGGATTTGTACTCCATTATAAACAGTATTGATTAACTCAACGCTGTGGTTAGCAGCTGGTCAACACGTTAGAATACTTGGCCAAGAACAGGCTCCAGAGCCTTGTGGTCAAGGCCCCAGCTGCTTCTCTAGAAATATATTTAAGCCAGAGTCTCCAATGATTCCTTTGTCTTTATTGCGGTGTATGGTGACTCTGGAAAATATGGAAAAATGATATGCTATTAACCATTTTGAGGGAATATATTAGTGTGGCTTGGGCTCTGATAAAGCCACAGTCTGGGAGATGAGGAAGTCATCGTTTTATTAGCTGGGAGATGAGGAAGATATCATTTTATTGTCCTGCTTCCCATAGGTGCCTTGAGAATCAGCACACAGTAGGTAACTTTAACTGGAGGGAATTGATTATGTGTTGAAAGTAACCTGTGGAATAGAAGATGCATTATGAATAACTTACCTGACCAGATGTATTGAATAATTTGTTCCATTTCCACCAGACGTCAAAAATTCTGTGTACCAGTTTTGATGTGTTAGTACCAAAAGAAAACTTACGGTGCATAGTTGCCTTATATTATTCTCCATCCATGTTACAATTGTCGAACAATCATCAATGCTTTCTATAGGGCAATCTCCAGTACTGCAGAGAGCTAGGTCTTACAAGACAGAACGCTTCAAACTTCCTGCAGTAACAGAGCATCTTTTCAGATAACATTGAGATTTTCACATAATATAGTAGATAAATGTATTTCCATTATTGCTTTCCAGATTTTCCCTCTCTTTTCTAATACCTATGTCTATTTTCCAGACCTTTTGCCATTTAAAATTAATCTAATTTTGATATGTGAGTACCCACAATTTTTTTTGAATGACTTTATTATTCTTTCCTAATATTTGTACAATTGAATAATCTCATCACTTTTAGATCTTTAATGAAGATGTGAAAAAGACCCAATTTTAACCTCTGTAGACATCTTCCTAGTGTTCTATTTCTTTGATTATAATCTTATATTCCTGTTAATGAAATTTTCAGTGGATATAGAATGCTCATTTCCAAACTAATTTGAATTAATTTTTCAAAGTATATGGCATGATATCGTAACCTTAAAATTTCACAGCAGTTCCAAAAGTCTTAAACTGTTAGTGATTATATAAATAACCTTTAATTTTGAATATCTGTTCTAGTTAAGCTGCTTTCTTAACTCTGAGAATCAACTGTTCATAAAGCAAATGTCAAGCTGAAATTAATATGTTTAGAAATAAGCAGCATGATGGTGAAGTTCAGTCATCAATAGCTAAATGCCACCCTGAAAGGCTTCCCGCACCATGCGTATTTAAAGACCACCAAAAAAAAAAAAAAAAAAAACCACTGAGTTCCAACAATATTTTTAGCTTGTTTACCTTTCCTAGTTTAGGGGTATGATGCTGTCTCATTGGGCCAGAGCAATTCTTTATTATTTCTAAATTATAAGCACATATATGTACAAGTCATTCAATCTAAAACATATGCCATTTTTATACTTGATAAGTTATAAATGTATACTACTTAGCTCAGTGTTTAATGTAGGGATCCAGTAAGGTCAGGGAAGCCTATCAATTCCACTAGTAAAACTATACTCTTTTGTATGAGATGCCAGGAATAATACAGAAATAATAATAATAAAATTTTACCAATTTTAAGTCTTTGTTTTTTTACTCTGTGGGCAGATATTTGTTCTATTGTACTGTTACTACAGACGTCGGCTGCATTTGAGCCAAAAGAATGTTGGTAAAAATGCTCTCTTGATACTTTAAACAATGATTTAAAAAAAGATTAAAAATCATACGTATTTTAGTTCCTCTTCCCGTCTCTTTAATCTGTTCTCAGTAATTTGATTTCATGTTCATATGTTCTAGAAACATGCTTGTCTTCAGGAGTGAAGTTAGCCATGCATTCTGTCATAATGAAGAAGACAAAATGTTAGCCTCCAAATCTAGGTGTGGCCTGAATGAAAGAGTAATGCTGCTCTCTAATCCTGGAAGACAGAAGTCTTGTAGATCAACTACTTTAAAATCGAAGTTTTTATCAGTGAGGGTTCTCTAATTTTAACTGGTTTATAAATAATAATCTATATAGCTATATAGAAACGTGTTTTGAAATAAATTTATATGGGGTGTTTAAAATGAACCATTTTACTTGAAGCTATGGGTGTTTTACTAAAAACAAAACAAATATTGGTTAAGAAGTATACTCAATTTTACTAAATATCCAAATCTCTCTCTGGGTTAAAATGAGATTGACCTTGCTATAAGAGCAGAATTTTGGATATATATCTCTTTGTCTGTCTGTGTGTCTCCCTGCCATTTATCTGTTTATTTATGTGCTACCTCTTTGGTTGAGAACCACCATAATTAGTTTTTAAGTAAATGTTGGATACAGGCAGTTGCTTGGTTTATCTCTTCTGTTCGGACAAACATCTTTGTTAAACTCCTTAATTGTCTCAAGAGGATATAACTTCTAGTCTCACATTTGGTAATTGTTAAATCTAAAATCTACATCAAAATCAACATTTAGAGTAGACACACTGTAAGTATTTGTCAGAATGTAATCTTTCTTTTTAATGTTATAAACTATATTTAATGTCATGGAAGGTAATTATTTTTATTTTTTACTTTTTAAAATTATTTAGGTGCACACTATATCTGACATTTCTCCCCATGTTATCCCTCCCCACCCCCATTGTCTCTCCCCTACTCCCCACAACTGTGCCCTGTGTGTGATGCTCCTCTCCCTGAGTCCACTTGTTCTTGTTGTTCAACACCCACCTATGAGTGAGAACATACGGTGCTTGGCTTTCTGTTCTTGGATCAGTTTGCTGAGAGTGATGGTTTCCAGATTCATCCAAGTCCCTACAAAGGACACAAACTGATCGTTTTTTATCGCTGCGTAGTATTCCATAGTGAATATGTACCACATTTTCTTTGTCCATTCTATCATTGATGGGCATTTGGGTTGGTTCCAGGTCTTTGCTGTTGTACACAGGGCTGCAATGAACATATGTGTGCATGTGTCTTTATAGTAGAACGTTTATAGTTCTTTGGGTATATACCCAATAGTGGGATTGCTGGGTCAAATGGAATTTCTATTTCTAGATCCTTGAGAAATCACCACACTGTCTTCCACAATGGTTGAACTAATTTACGCTCCCACCAAATGTGTAAGAGTGTTCCTATTTCTCCACATCCTCTCCAGCATCTGTTGTCTCCTGATTTTTTAATGATTGCCATTCTAACTGGCGTGAGATGATATCTCAGTGTGGTTTTGATTTGCATTTCTCTAATGACCAGTGATGATGAGCATTTTTTCTTATGTTTATTGGCCTCATATATGTCCTCTTTTGAAAAATGTTCATATCCTTCATCCACTTTTGAATGGGGTTGTTTGTTTTTTTCTTGTATATCTGTTTTAGTTCTTTGTAGATTCTGGATATTAGCACTTTGTCAGATGGGTAGATTGCAAGAATTTTTTTGCCAGTTTGTGTCTTTTGATTGGGGCATTTAGGCCATTTACATTCAATGTTAATATTGTTATGTGTGAATTTGATCCTGCCATTTTTGTTACTGGCTGGTTTTCTTTCTCATTAGTTGACTCATTTTCTTCATTGCATTTTTGGTCTTTGCAAACTGGTTTGCTTTTGCAGTGACTGGTACTTGTTCCTTTCCATGCTTAGTGTTTCTTTCAGGAGCTCTTGTAGGGCAGGTCTGGTGGTGACAGAATCCTCAATAATTGCTTGTCCATAAAGGATTTTATATCTCCTTCACTTATGAAGCTTAGTTTGGCTGGATATGAGATTCTGGGTTGAAAGTTCTTTTCTTTAAGGATGTTGAATATTGGCCTCCACTCTCTTCTGGCTTGTAGGGTTTCTGCCAAGAGATCTGCTGTGAGTCTAATTGGCTTCCCTCTGTGGGTGACCTGACCTTTCTCTCTGGCTGCCCTTAGCATTTTTTCCTTCATTTCAGCCTTGGTGAATCTGATGATTATGTGCCTTTGGGTTGCTCTTCTTGAGGAATATCTCTGTGGAGTTCTCTGTATTTCATGAATTTGAAATTTGGACTGCCTTGCTAGGCTTGGGAAGTTCTCCTGGATAATATCCTGGAGTGTGTTTCCAAGCTTGCATTCATTCTCCCCATCATATTCAGGTACACCAATCAAGCGTAGATTAGGTTTTTTCACATAATCCCATATTTCTTGGAGGCTTTGTTCGTTTCTTTTCACTCTTTTTTCTCTTGTATTGCCTTCTCTTTTTACTTCATTGAGTTGATCTTTAATCTCTGATGTCCTTTCTTCTGTTTGATTGATTTGGCTATTAAAACTTGTGTTTGCTTCACGCAGTTCTCGTGCTGTGTTCTTCAACTCCATCAAATCGTTTATGTTTTTCTCTAAGCTGGTTATTCTAGTTAGCATTTCGTCTAACCTTTTGTCAAGGTTTTTGGTTTCTTTGCATTGAGTTAGAATGTTTTCCTTTAGCTCTGAAAAGTTTGTTATTATCCACCTTCTGAATACTGTTTCCGTCAATTCTTCGCACTCCTTCTCGGTCAAGTTGTGATCCTGTGTTGTTGAGGTGTTGTAATTCCTTGAAGGGGAAGAAGTGTTCTGGTCTTTGGTGGTTTCACCTTTTTTGCACTGGTTTTTTTTTCCCATCTTTGTGGATTTATCTGGCTGTGGTGTCAAAGAGCTGCTTGATGAGGTCGCTTGTCTGCCTGTGGGGGCGCTACTGGGTTTCTAGGGACTCCTTCAGGTTACTAAGGAAGCTTCCTGTGTCTTTTTTGTTTATGCTGGGAGATTAGGCCCGCCTCTTCCGCTGACCTGTAGGCGCTGCTGGGTTGAGGAGAACACCGTCCCGTTGCTACGTAGGCTTCCTGTGTTTTTTGTTAAAACATGTAGCGCAGTCCCACCCCTCTAGCGGTGGGTTGTGCCCTTCCTCCACTGGGCTGGATCATTCAGGGTTCATCTCAGACTGTGGCACTGGCTACGCAACCCACTAGAGGCAGAGCTTCAGCCCTCTGGGGTTTGTGGGGGGAGGTTAGGGACCCACCCAGTCGCACCCAGCAGTCTCCCCCTTTCAGCTTTCTCTCTCCGGTCATGGGGTAGGGGCCGCCCAGCTGCTCCCGCTTACAGCTCCCCTCTCTCTCTGAGCAGAGAGTCTGCAGACTCTTATTCAACTCCATACTTGTAATTCCGGGTGCTTGACTGGCAAAGATCCCCTGTTCTGTGTATTGCTGAGGCTTTGGGGGAAGCGCTGTATCTGGACCGGAGTGCTAGAGGTGGAGCCTCTGACTCACCGGTCAGATCCACTTTCTGGGTGAAGCAGCACCCCTCCCCACCTCGGTCTGCCCTGAGTGAGCTTTCCTCACCCGCGGACCAGACCCGTTGAAATGCACCTAGTACCTCGGTTGGAGCTAGGGGATCTCTGGGTTTCTGTGTCTCTTTTGCTGGGTGTTGCGCCCTGCAGTTGTATCTAATCCACCACCTTGGATCCTCCGGCCAGAATGTAATCTTAACTATTGTTCAGTACCTTTCTAAAAGTCAGTTGAGAGAAACGATAGAGAGAAGATTGCTTAAGTGCTGTAAAGTCTGCTAAATCAGTAATTATCAAGAGGGAAATATATATTTCCTGTATTCTTCAGAGTAAGTGTAGAGTTGCTGTAACAACAGAGGACCCCAATTCCCAGTGCTTAGAGTTTTAAATTTCTCATGTATGCAAGAAATACAAGTCTGTCATGGGTCATCTATGACTTTGCTTCCACTTCTTTTTCCCTCTATGACCTGATGAAACAGAGCAACCTCTATTTTGAGCATTTCAGTTATCATGGTATAGATAAGACAGATATTGAAAACAACAAAATGGCTGTTAAAGTTTATGTCTACAAATACCACGTATCATTTCTGTTCATCTTTTATTGGCCAAAGCAAGTCACCGGGGCATTTTTCAATTCTATACTGTGGGAGTATATAATCCTCCCCCAGAGAGGGTTACTACAGGAAGAAAAATCAGAATATTTTCTAAAGGGCAGCATAATTTCCTACATGGCCCTGTGGGGGCATATCTCTTGAGAAGAAGAGGATGTATTTTTCAATAGTTAAGTCATCCACTTGAATCTGATATGCTCCGCAAGGTGAACATGCCCCCATGCCAGTATGTGGAGAATCCGGATATTACTAAGCTACTGCTGTTGATAGTTATGTAATTCCTATCTGTTGGTTTTGAGCAGGAAAAACAAGGAGTATTTTACTATGCTAGGTGTATTAGTTGTAATCACTTGGTGAATTAGTCAAAAATAAGAATTTACACTTAAAATATCTGCGTGAACATGGCATATGCCATATATACTCGTATTCCAATGGTCAGAGCGAGAGATGTAACCAAGCTCAGTTAAATGGGGCAGGAATATATAGTAGTTTTGCGGTGAAGGAGGAAGTGAGTAATTGTCAAAAATAAATCTATTACACTATCTTTAGCTCAGTATTTCTCTCATCAAGTCTTGATTACTTATCAAAGAAAGGGTAAGCATGGTACTTTTAGTTTCTCACAAATATGTATTCAACAAATATTTGCTAATGTGTGCTAGAAGGCTTACTACAAATATGTAAGCTGCATAATTCATTCAATCCATGGAAATTTGCAGATCGTGTGTATAGACACTGTATAATTTTAGGGGTATTGATTTTCCTTGTGTGTCTCTTTAGATATTCCTTCCTTCATTTGGGAAGAAATCATATTTACCATAGTTTGAGTTGAACAACTTACAGTCTTGTTGGGAGCAGTTTCTTTTTGGCAACTTTTCTTATACAAAGAGAAAAAGAGTATAGATTTGGAGTCAGACAAATCCGATGTGACATTCTAGCTCTACTGCATTTTAGCTCTTGACAGGCCTCCTCAAGCTTCCATTTTGTCATCTAGGAATTGGGTGAAATACGTAAAATCATTTAGTTGTTAAGATAGAAAGAGCTTAGTTGTGGGATACCTGGCATATTGTTGTAGCAAGCACTTAACGTACTAGTTTCTCTTCCCCCTCTAAAGTTACACAGCTGGTAGAGTAGATAGAATTGGCTATCTTTGTGGGGAACACGTCGAGACATTGACATACTTGTACTAGTACCACCCACTGTGATAAAAAGCTTGCAAAACTTTGAAACTGTCAAATTTCCTTCTTTCTACTCACAGAAATTGATTTAGAGAGAATTTACATCTCTTTTAAAATTGTCTTTCTGACATCCTAGAGGAAGAAGTAATTTAGTAGAAAACTATCAGTTTTTCTACAACATTGAGGAACACAGCAGATAATGTAGATGGAGAGTCTTTTGCATTGTGGCCTTCTAAGAAAAATGATAGTAGATAATCACTTAGGTAGTTTTCAACTCTGTGATTCCATGGAAAGGATATATATGTATGCGTGTATACATATACATAAATACTGTGTATATTTAGATTTATATGTATTTGTACAGTTTTTAATTAGTAAATATAAATATAAAGCAATAAATATAAAGCAGATTAAACCAAGTAGAAGCCATTGTTACTGATTCGCCCTTTCTTATGACGAAGGCTATTTCAACTCATCCTTTGATTGATAACTTAGGCAGTACTGATCACCCAGAATTGTCATCTTCCACCTCTAAGGCTACCATTTATTCTTTCATTAAATGATGATTTACCAATATTCAAACTATTCTGAGAGCTGAGGTACAACCTTGAGGAAGAGGCAGGCCCTGCTGTAATTCTGAATTCTGTTCCTCTGTTTCAAAATGTCAAGCCTTATGAAAGTTGGGCTTGCCAAAATCAAGTGCTAATGTCAAGCCCAACAGAATGTTAAAAAAGTCCCAATTTCTGCTTCTTTACCAAATTATAGAATTATAACACACCTACCTCTTATGCTATATACTAGCTCTTAAGGATCTTAGAATTTTAGTTTCTCCCAGAGAGACTCTAAAATGAAATAATTTTCTTTGAGATATTTTGGAGAACAGAGGTAGAAAATGAGTGACACTTGTATTTCTCTGCTTTGCTGAAACTGGAAATAGGGACATTTCTTGAAGAGGTGATACCGTTGTTTCAACTACTGAATCAAGTATAATATTCAGGGTAGCAGTTGTGTGTGGGAAAACACTGAAGAGTTTGCTCTGTACAGCCATTTATGTTCTCTAAGCTTAGTGATCAAGACAGTAGATACAGTAGGGAGGAATATAGAAAAGCAGGCATAATTGGCATTGACAGTTTTTGCTTGGGTGAATCCCTTGGTGTAATAAGGATTTCTTGTCTCTCCCTGCAAAGGTATGAAGATGAGAGAACAGAATTTTGCTTATACATTTCCAGCAAGCAGACTTGAAAAATCCTGTGGCTTCGCAGTGGTTTATGGGAAGAACACAATTTATTTAGACAAGGGGAGAGGGAGGAGTGGAAAAGACAAAGAACAAATCAGTCAGGGTCAGTGTAGATTTACGTTCTGAAAAGATGGGGCCATTTTTGTTCCAGATTTTAGTAGATCTACTAGTTACTGAGATTGTCCCATGAGTCTCCTCCTGAGATGTCAGAACACTCAGACAAAAACTGACCAGGAAAGGGAGGAGAAAAAATGTGGCCACCTACTGCTGCAAAGTGGAAAGATGGAACTACTGCATGTAGCTCAATCGCTCAGGCCAAAGGTGAGGTATGAGTCTCTCCTTCTTCACAAATTAAAGCCTAGAGCAGCAGCAGCAGCTGAAACCACTTATTCAGACCATCAGCTTTCAACACAGAACTTGCTTTTGACTTTGTAAAAAGTCCAGTGGCAAGATGAGCAGAACTGGGAAGGCTGAAGGAGAACTGTGCCTTCTGTGACACGTTTAAATGTAAAGGATCTCTGGAGGAAATAAAGTTTATAAAATTTTTAAAGTTAAAAAATTTTGGCATGTAGGATTCTGCTTGGAACGTTTGATGTAAGTCCTTTTTTACCTTCTTTCCTATTGCTTTTCATTATAAATTCTTCTCCCATTCTCATATTTTTATTCTCTTCTTGCTGAACTCTTCAGCTCTGGGTAAACCACTGCTAGCCCTTAAGGCTCCTAGAATCTTAGATTTTTAGTTTCTCCCCGAGGGAGTCCAAAATGAAATCATTTTCTTTGAGAGAGTTTCGAGAACAGGGTCAGTGAATGAATGACACTTGTATTTCTCTGCCTTGCTCTGAAGGAATCCTCCAAACTTTATACATTTTAGGGATAGAACATGCTGGTAACATTTGTCATTCAGAAAGCAGAGCTCTGCTTTAGATCCTATAGAGAACGTGTAACAGATGAAGTACTCAAGCATTGCAGCCCAGAAAAGAGCAGTATACAATGATGGGATTGCGGAGCATTGCACTTTATAGAGCTCATTGTGCATCATGTACCTGAGATAACAATTGGCGGGCCTCTGAGGGGTGGCAAGGGGTGTAGAGGGGGGTGGAGATGGGCATCCTGTTGCTGGCTAGAACTTGAACACATGATGCACAGACCTGACCATCCATACTCTTCTCAGCCATGCCTTTAAAAGCTAATTCTAAATTCCACTTTCCAGGAAAACTTCCATTTTTAATGCTACTTTATTCGGAAAAAAAATTAATCTCACATTTCTTTCATGTGGTTGTGCTCTCTTGACAGCATGATCATTTCTGTCCATTTATACATTGCTTTGAGAACTTTTCACATTTTTCATTTTTATTTCTTTCCTGTATATGTGCTATGGTTAACCAATTGTTTTGTACCTTTCTACAGATAGGAACCATGTATTTGATTTGTTTTGTCTCCCTCGTATTGTCTAGACAGTGTCCAGCACCACAAAGTTGATGACTGAATGATAAGCAGGAATATTGAATCTCAAGAAAAATGACAAGGAGGCTTTTGTTGGCATGATCTCATAATGAGTTCATATGTTGTCCAGATGGTCTGAGTATTACAAATTCCCTTTCAAAAGGAGGCATTGACTTCTCTTTCAGCATTTGAACTATATAAAGAAACGAGAGTAGGGAGAATGTGGAGAGAGGAGAGAATGAGGAAAGTATTCCTAATCCATCTCTTTCTATGTTTAAACCACTTTTTGCAATGCCATGGGTACACAACTCCGAAGCCCTTATTTCTCTTTTTTATTCTGATACAATAAGGTATGTAAAGAAATGGCCTATTTATTTTTATTTATTCTCTAAAAAGATACATGTATAGAATGTGCAAGTTTGTTACATAGGTATACATGTGCCATGGTGGTTTGCTGCACCTATTGACCCATCCTTAAAGTTCCCTCCCTTCCACCCCACCCCCGAGCAGGCCTTGGACCGTGATGTTCTCCTCTCTGTGTCCATGTGTCCTCAATGTCCAATTCCCACTTATGAGTGAGAACATGTGGTGTTTGGTTTTCTGTTCCTGTGTTAGTTTGCTGAGGATCATGGCTTCCAGCTTCATCCATGTCCCTGCAAAGGACATGATCTCATTCCTTTTTATGGCTGCATAGTATTCCATGGTGTATATTTACTACATTTTCTTTATTCAGTCTATCATTGATAAGCATTTGAGTTGGTTCCATGTCTTTGCTACTGGAAATAGTACTGCAGTCAACATACATGTTCATGTGTCTTTACAGTAGAATGATTTATAATCCTTTGGGTGTATACCCATAATGGGATTGCTGGGTCAAATAGTATTTTTGGTTCTAGATCCTTGAGGAATAGCCATACTGTCTTCCACAATGGCTGAATAAATTTACCTTCCCACCAACAGTGTAAAAGTGTTCCTATTTCTCTATATCCTCTCCAGTATCTGTTGTTTTCTGACTTTTTAATAATTACTATTCTGACTGGCATGAGACGGTTATCTCATTGTGGTTTTGATTTGCATTTCTCAGATGATCAGTGATGTTTGGCTTTTTTTCACATTTGTTGGCCATGTAAATAACATCTTTTGAGAAGTGTCTGTTGATATCCTTTGCCCAATATTGATGTTTTTTTTTTTTTCTGGTAAATGTGTTTAAGTACCTTGTAAATTCTGAATATTACACGTTTGTCAGATGGATAGATTGCAAAAATTTTCTCCCATTCTGTAGGTTGCCTGTTCACACTGATGAAGGTTTGTTTTCCTGTCTAGAAGCTCTTTTTTAATTAGATTCCACTTGTCAATTTTTGGCTTTTGTTGCAATTGTTTTTGGCCTTTTTGTCATGAAGCCTTTGCCCATGCTTAAGTCCTGAATGGTATTGCCTAGGTTTTCTTCCAGGGTCTTTATGGTTTTGGGTTTCACATTTAGATCTTTGATCCAGCTTGAGTTAATTTTTGTAAAAGGTTTAAGGAATGGGTCCAGTTTCAGTTTTCTGCCTACAGCTAGCCAGTTTTCCCAGCACCATTTACTGAATAGGAGATCCTTTCCCCATTGCTTGTTTTTGTCAGGTTTGTCAAAAATCAGAAGGTTATACTTGTGTGGCATTATTCCCGAGGCCTCTGTTCTGTTCCATTGGTCTATATATTGGTTTTCGTACCCGTACCATGCTATTTCAGGTACTGTAGCCTTGTAGTATAGTTTGAAGTCAGGTAGCATCATGCCTCCAATTTTACTCTTTTTGCCTAGGATTGTCTTTGCTATATGGGGTCTTCTTTGATTCCATATGAAATTAAGAATAGTTTTTTCTAATCTGTGAAGAATGTCAAAGGTAGTTTGATGGGAATAGCATTGAATCTATAAATTACTTTGGGCAGTATGACCATTTTCACAATACTGATTCTTCCTATCCATGAGGATGGAATGTTTTTCCATTTGTTTGTGTCCTCTCTTATTTCCTTGAGCAGTGGTTTGCAGTTTTCCTTGAAGAGGTCCTTAACATCCCTTGTTAACTGTATTCGTAGGTATTTTATTCTCTTCATAGTGATTGTGAATGGGAGTTCATTCATGATTTGGCTTTCAGCTTGCTTTTTATTGGTATAAAGGAATGCTTGTGACTTTTCCACATTGATTTTGTATCCTGAGACTTTGCTGAAGTTGCTTGTTAGAGAAGTTTTTGGGCTGAGATGATGAGGTTTTCTAAATATAAAATCATGTCATCTGCAAACAGACAACATGACTTCCTCTTTTCCTGTTTGAATATCCTTTGTTTCTTTCTCTTGCTTGATTACCCTGGACAAACTTCCAATACTATGTTGAATAGGAGTGGTAAGAGAGGACATTCTTGTCTTGTGCTGGTTTTTAATGGAAATGCTTCCAGCTTTTGCTCATTAATATGTTATTGGCTATGGGTTTGTCATAAATAGCTCTTATTATTTTGAGATATGGTCCATCAGTACCCAGTTTTTGGAGAGGTTTTAACATGAAGGAATATTGAATTTTATCAAAGGCCTTTTCTGCACCTATTTTGATAATCATATGGTTTTTGTCATTGCTTGTGTTCATGTGATGGATTACATTTATTGATTTGCATATGTTGAAACAGCCTTGCATCCCTGGGAGGAAGCCAACTTGATTGTGGTGGATAAGCTTTTTGATGTGTTGCTGGATTCGGTTTGTCAATATTTTATTGATGATTTTCCCATCGGTGTTCATCAGAGATATCATTTGATTTGCTCCTTTGCCTGTCCTGAAATTTTCTTTTTTGTTGTGCCTCCTCCCAGTTTTGGTATAAAGATGATGCTGGCTTCATAAAATGAGTTAGGGAGGAATCCCTTCTTTTCAATTGTTTGGAATATTTCAGAAGGAATGGTACCAACTCCTGTTTGTATTCCTGGTAGAATTCAGCTGTGAATCCATCTGGTCCTGGGCTTTTTTGGTTGGTAGGCTATAAATTACTATCTCAATTTCAGAACTTTTTATTGATCTTTTCAAGGATTCAGCTTCTTCTTGGTTTAGTATTGGTAGGGTGTAGGCATCCAGAAATTTATCCATTTCTTTTAGAGATTCTAGTGTATTTGCATAGAGGTGATTACTATATTCTGTGATGGTAGTTTGTATTTTTGTGGGGTCGGTGGTGATATTCCTTTTATCATTTTTTATTGTGTCTATTTGATTCTTCTCTGTCATTAGCCTAGCTAGTGGTTTATTTTGTTATTATTTTTATTATTTTTTAAACACCCCTGGATTCGTTGATTTTATTTTGGAGGATTTTTTGTGTGTCTCTATCCACTTCCATTCTTTTCTGATCTTAGTTATTTCTTGTCTTCTGCTAGCTTTTGGATTACTTCACTCTTTCTTCTCTAGCTCTTTGAATTGTGATGTTAGGGTGTTTGTTGATTTGAGATCTTTTTAGCTTTTGATGTGAGCAGGTAGTGCTATAAATTTCCCTCTTAACACTTCTTTAGCTGTGTCTCAGAGATTCTGGCATGTTGTCTCTTTGTTCCCTCTGGTTTCAAAGAACTTACTGATTTCTCCCGTAATTTCATTATTTAGCCAGGAGTCATTCGGGAGCAGGTTGTTGAATTTCCATGAAATTCTGTGGTTTTGAGTGAGTTTCTTAATCTTGAATTCTAGTTTGATTGCACTGTGGTCTGAAAGACTGTTTGTTATGATATCAGTTCTTTTGCATTTGCTGAAGAGTGTTTTACTTCCAATTGTGTGGTCAGTTTTAGGATAAGTGCCAGGTGGCCCTAAGAAGAAGAAATATTCTGTTGATTTGGGATAGAGAGTTCTGTAGACATCTACCAGGTCCACTTGATGAAGAGCTGACTTCAAATGCTGAATATCCTTGGTAATTTTCTGTCTCATTGATCTATCTAATACTGACAACGGGGTGTTAAAGTCTATCACTATTATTGTGTGGGAGTCTAAGTCTCTTTGTAGGTCTCTAAGAACTTGTTTTATGAATCTGGGTCCTCCTGTATTGGGTGCATATATATTCAGAATAGTTAGTTCTTCTTGTGGAATTGTTCCTTTTATCATTATAAAACACCCTTCTTTGTTGTTTTTGATTTTTGTTGGTTTAAACTCTGTTTTGTCAGAGACGAGGATTGCAACCCCTACTTTCTTTTGCTTTCCATTTTCTGAGTAAATTTTTCTTCATCCCTTACTTTGCCCTGTGTGTTTCTTTGGATGTAAGATGGGTCATTTGAATACAGCACACTGATGGGTGTTTATTCTTTATCCAATTTGCCAGTCTGTGTCTTCTATTTGGGGAATTTAGCTCATTTACATTTAAGGTTAGTATTGTTATTTGTGAATTTGATCCTGTCATCATGATGCTATTTGGTTGTTTTGCACACTAGTTGATACGGGTTCTTCATAGTGTCATTGGTCTTTACATTTTGGTGTGTTTTTGCAGTGACTGGTGCTGGTTTTTCCTTTCCGTATTCAGTGCTTCTTTCAGGAGCTCTTTCAGGGAAGGCCTGGTGGTAATGAAATCCCTTCACATTTGCTTTTTTGTAAAGGATTTTATTTCTCTTTTGCTTGCAAAACTTAGTTTGGCTGGATATGAGATTCTGGGTTTAAAATTATTTTCTTTAAGAATGTTGAATATTGGCCCCCATTTTCTTGTGGCTTGTAGTTTCTGCTGAGAGGTCAACTGTTAGTCTGATGGGCTTCCCTTTGTAGGTGTCCTGGCCTTTCTCTCCAGCTGCTCTTAATGGTTTTTCCTTCATTTTGACCTTGGAGACTCTGAAGATTATATGTCTTGGTATTGATCTTCTTGTAGAGTATCTTAATGATGTTCTCTGTATTTCCTGAATTTGTATGTGGCCTGCCTTGCTAGGTTGGGGAAGTTCTCCTGAATAATATCCTCAAGTGTGTTTTCCAGCTTGTTTCTATTCTCCCTGTCTCCTTCTGGTACTCCAATCAATCATAAGTTTGGTCTTTTTATGATGTCCTATACTTCTTGGAGGCTTTGTTTATCCTTTTTCATTCTTTTTTCGCTATTCTTGTCTACATGTCTTATTTCAGTAAGGTCATCTTCAAACTCTGTTACCCTTGTTTCCACTTGGTCATTTCAGCTGTTGATACTTGTGTATGCTTCACAAAGTTCTCGTGCAGTGTATTTAAGCTCCATCAAGTGGATTATGTTCTTCTCTAAACTGGTTATTCTAGTTAGCACTTCCTCTAACCCTTTATCAAGGTTCTTAGTTTCTTTGCATTGTGTTAGAACGTGTTCCTTTAGCTCATCATAGTTTTTTAATTACCCATCTTGTGAAGCCTACTTCTGTCAATTCATCCATCTGATCTTCTGCCCAGTTCTGGACACTTGATGGAGAGATGTTGCAATCATTTTTAGGAGAAGAGACACTCTGGCCTTTTGGGTTTTCAGCATTTTTTCATTGATTCTTTCTCATCTTTGTGAGTTTGTCTAGTTTCAGTCTTTGAGGCTACTGACACGGATGGGATTTTTGTGGACGCTTTTTTTTTTTCTTATTGTTGATGCTGTTCTTGTCACTTTGTGCTTGCTTGCTTTCCTTTCAATAGTCAGGTTTCTCTTTTGTAGGGCTGTTGCAGTTTACTGAGGGTTCACTTCAGGCCTTGTTCATGCGATTTGCTCCCATGCCTGGAGATGTCACTCAAGGAGGCTGAAGAGCAGCCAAGATGGGTTCCTCCTCCTTCTTCTGGGGCCTCTGACCTCAAAGGCCACCAACCTGATGCTAGGAGGATTGCTTTTGTATAGGTTATCTGACTACCCCTGTTGGAGGGTCTTACCCAGTTGGTTGGCACGAGGAAAAGGGCCCATTTAACTAAGCACTTTGTCCGTTGGTGTAGAGGATGTGTTTCACTGGGGGGGAAACTCAATCTGCCCGGATTCCTTATAACTATCAGGAGGAGAGGCTAAGTCTGCCGGTCCACAGAGACTGCAGCCACTCTTCTCCCTAGGGGCTGAGGTCCAGGGAGATCTGAATTCTGTCTGTGAGCCTGGCTGTAGACTGGAAATCCTCCAGGGGAAGCCCCACCCACTGAGGGAGGATGGGTAAGGGTTGGACCTGAAGAGACACTCTGGCCGCAGACTGCCATAGCCGGTGTATTCACAGCCAGTGTATTGGGCTGTGGATACAAGTATTGGGACCAAGCTGTCTAATCTCCCTTGCTCCAGTAGGGGAAAAGCACAACCTGGAGCTCTAGAAATGGGTGCTGCCCTTGTCCCACCCAGGGAGCTTAGCGTGTTAGGTAGCTGTGAGTCTCAGTGCTGGCTGCTGCCCCTCCCCCGAGGAGCTCAAATGGCTTAGACAGCAGGCAGCCACAACCCTGCTGATGCCCCACTTTCCCTGGGAGTTTAGTAGGCGTAAGCAGATTCCAGCTAAGAGGATATAAGAATATACGAAATCTGAGGTTGGGATGCTAGGCCCCAGTGGTGTGGGTTCGCAAGTGGCATCATCCAGTCTATGGGCTGCACAGTTCCATGGGAAAAGCAGTTTTCCTGGATGGGTAGTGTACTTGCTTACCACCTCCCTTGGCTGTGGGAAGGGAGTTTCCCTTCCCCATGTGGCCCTTAGGTGGGCTGCAGCACCACACTGCTATGCCTTCTCTCTGTGGGTGATGCCAGCCTTTTAGTCAATTTTGATAAGAGAACTTGGATACCTTTGTTACCACTGAAGGATTCACATGCTTATTATGGTTTTTTACAGTGGGAGCCTCCAAAGGTGGTTGCTTCTAGTCGGCCATCTTTTCCCTGCCCCCGATCTTTATTTTAATCTAGGCCCTATCACTTACTAATGATAGCATTGTACAGATTACTTAAAATTTCCATGCCTCTGATTCCCTATATAAAAATGGCATGAAAACAGCACCTACTGTATAGCGATGTCATGAGTAATAAATGAGTATATGTAAAACTCTTAGAGCATTTCTTGGTAATACAATGTAGTAAGTGATTAGTAATCATCAATATCATTATCAAGAGTTGGCAAAGGAGCAGGATATAAGTGCTTATTAAGATGACAACCATAGGTTATCCTAACTGGTGGGGAAAATAGGTATTGTATGGGATAAGAGTAAAATAATCACTGAACAAATTTCCGACTTTCATTCCTGCCTTGTCAATAAGCAGCGAAGTTTAATCTTAAAACTATTAATTTCTGGTCATCTTTTAACATATAAACAATAATAATAATGAAAATTATTTTTTAGGCCATACGTGGTGGCTCATGCCTGTAATCCTAGGGCTTTGGTGGGTGGAAGAAGGAGGATCACTTGAGGCCAGGATTGAAGGCTGCAGTGAGCTATGATACAGCCTGGCTGATACAGTGAGACCCTGTCTCTAAAACAAAAATAAAAAAAGGAAGTGTTTTTTTTTAAACAGAACATTTACTAAAGGAAGCACTGCACAATTATTCTGCTGCATCACTGATTCACTTTTCTTCCTGTCAACTATTATCATTGATTATGTAGAGGTTGCTATCAGATTAAGGTCTTATCTCCAACTTATTATGTAATTGGGAGAAATAAAGTTTGTACCTGGGAAGAATGAAGACTTTAAGAAGACACAGTATTGTTATTGGATAATACCAAAGAGACAAGCTGTGCTGAGTTGTTCGCTTGACATGCAACACTGCTCAGCACAGAGAGTTGTTCTGCTATGGTACAAAAATCAATCTATGCTTCAAAAATACTCCAGATTAATGGAGACTATGTTAAGCATACTGGACTGGATTGGACTGCAGTATTTATTGATTTATTCACGTTTCTTGGAGATAGTGTGTAAGAGATAGTGTATAAAAGTATAAGAAAATCCTTAAAAATATTGAGAGAATAATATCACCCTTTACATTTTTATGTATGAATCTGCAAGAAGTTACTAGGTAGTATTAATGTCATATATTAGAATATTGTGGTAGCTTTAAAGTGAACCTCACAGATTCTTGGAAAGGTGTAAAATATCACATGATAACTGAAGTAATAAGAAAATTGAGAGGGAAATGGTAAAACAAACAAAAAGCCCAAAAGGTAATGTCATTGAGGTAAACATTATCCAGACAGTAATATGCTACATGATTATTATATTCTACAAGGGGACTCAACCTGGACTGAACTTCAGCTCAGTCGTTAATGTGGCCCAACTGGCCCAGTTAATTCTCATTTGTAACTGAAAGCCAATCTTTAATTCAAGACTTCATGAAGATAATAAAAGGATTAGTTCAAGATGATAACCCTTTATTGTGGAACAAGAATTGTATAGCATATGTGATTAACGTGAATGTTAGAATGTACCCAAAGACATCCTATGCTTAGTTCAAAACTGCAAATTTTGAAGTAAGCATAGGATGTCTTTGGGTACATTCTAACATTTCTTTGCTAATTCCTTTTTGTAAAGCAATTCTTATATTGAGAGTAAAATATGTATATATAAGTTATCTTTACTATTTTTAAGTGCACAGTTTAGTGGTAATACATTTATATTCTTTCTTTCGGCCCATCATTTCTCCTCCTCCCTCTCCTTCTTGGCCTCTGGTAACCACCAATCTACTCTCTATCTTCATGACATCTACTTTTTGTAGCTCCCACATATGAGTGAGAACACATGATGCTTTTCTTTATGTGCTTGACTTGTTTCACTTAACATAATAGCCTCCAGTTCCATCCATGTTGTTGCAAATGACAGGATTTCATTTTTTTTTATAGCTGAATAGTATTCCATTGTGTATATGTACTACATTTTCTCTATCCATTCATCTATTAATAGGCACTTAGGTTGATTTCATATTTTGGCTATTATAAATACTTCTGCAATAAACAGAGGGGTGTAGATGTCTCTGATACATTAATTTCCTTTCTCTTGGATGTATCTGCAATAATGGAATTGCTGAATCATATGGTAGTTATATTTTTAGTTTTTTGAAGAAGCTCCATATGGTTCTCCATAATGTTGTTTTCATTTTGTTTCTTTACTTGGCAAATAAAAATTGTATATATTCATCTAGTATAATATGTTATTTCATGCTAATTCTTAAATTAATTTTTTTTCTTTTTTCTAATATAAACACTAATGCTATGCATTTTCTTCAAATAATCACTTTCAGTTTATCCCACAAGATTTATATGCAGAATTTTAATTATTGAACAATAATAAGTGTTGTTAACATTTCACTTTTTTTCCTCCATGACTTATTTAGTTTTATTTTCTAAAGATAAGGGCACTTTAAAGTTATCTGCCACTTCAAACTTGATGGCTCTGAGATCAGAGAATGCGATCTGTGTAATTCTCATTTTTCAAAATTCATTAAGACTTGCTGCTACCTACTGAGATTTAAAAACTATTTTAATATCCCATTATTAAGTGAGTCAGAATTTTAGATAGCGGTCATCTGTGTGCTTCTTTTGTTCCAGTGGCAGCAGTGGATGGGCTGCTCTGGATGGCTGCACTCATATTTCTCGTGCTTTGACAAGGATGATTAGAAGACTGGACTCAGTTGGGGCTGAATCCTTCTTCAACTTGGTGGACTGAGGGTGGGTAGACTTTTCATCTTGAGGCTTGGGAATCTACAAGCAAATAAGGCAGAATTGGCATGCTATTTTATAAGTTAGCCTTGAACGTCACATAGTGTTATTTCCATTGTATTCCACTGGTCAGAGCAGTTACAACCACTCCCAAATTAAAAGGGTTGTGACATAGAATTCGCATATCCGTGGGATATATGTCAAGTTTTTTGTAGGGGTTATGTTAAAGTGTGTTTCCTCTCCACCCCACCCCAGGATCTAGTTGATATTCAGTGTTGGGACCTTATTATATGAGCTCCAAATGAAGAAAAATCTTCCATTTTTTTTTTCAGAAATAAGAACTCTATAGTAAAACAACATTAAATTTTTCCTTGGGTATAACAGCTTGCAAATTCACCCTTTTTATGCCCATTTATATCAATAAAGTTACATCTACTGCCTTCTGCTATTTATGGCAGGGCTTAGAAACTGAGAATCCATTTCTTGAGATCATGAGTCTGAGAGACTGGCTTCGCCAGGAAAATATACCAGCCAGTCCTTCAGAGAATATCTGAAAAGTCAGCTAGGAGCTTCCTGAACTAGTTAAGCAATTCCCCTGCTTGTAAATGTCCAATATAAATAGAGATTAATCAAGGACAGCAGACCCTGAGAAAAGACCATTTCCAGGTGTGCAGATGGTTTGCTGCCAAAGGCAATCAAGGGAATTAATTATGAGAATGATGAGCAGACATAGACGGGATCTGAGATTGTGTGCACTGATGGACACACTGTTGTTAAATACAGATGAGGAAGAAATAGGCTTCTTCTCTGGAATATAGTAAGGGCTACTGAAAATGGGAACTAAGAAATTTCTGTGCAGTAGCAATTGGTTAAGAACCAATAGGATTTGTAGTTAACTTTTCCCCTTTCAGTTCCAACGTTATCTGCAGCCCCAATATGAAAGATACCTTTTTAGATACACTGATTGTTATACAACCTGGATTTGATGGGAAAACTATATGCAGTAAGTTACTCAATTAACCTAGACACAAGCCAATTTCCAGGTGTGTTGAAAATTTAATATAAAAAATTGTTCTTTGGCAAGTCATATTACATTAAAACAAAAGCATTAGCAATAAAAATCTTTACAGTGAAAAATGTAGTAAGCTCTAGCTGATATAAGACTTATTTTAAGAATTAATCTATGCAATTAAGTGCTAATGCAAAAATGTTTTAGCTGTCCCTTGAAAAATTTTTTCTTTATTTGTCAAATACTTACTGAATACTTATGTGTGGGGCCCTGTTATAGGATTCAGGAATATAACTTTGTGCAGATCAGACAAAATTTTCTCTTTTTTTTTTTTTTTTTTTTGAGACAGAGACCCGGCTACATTGTAATGAGAAGAGACACAGTAAACAAATAAACACATGCTATATTAGGTAGTAATAAGTACTATGGAGGACAATGAAGGTGAATAATAAAAGGAGGATTGTTTGGGAGAATGTGAGTGTGTGTGTGAAATTTTAGATACACTTGTCTCCTAACGGTTTTCTAATGTGACGTTGGATTAGACCTAATTCTGAAAAAAGAAAGGAAAAGAGATTTAATGACATGTGGAATGTTCCTGGCTAAGGAATTAGCCAGTACCTATTCCCTAAAATAGAAACATATTCAATGCATTCAGGCAACAGCTGGAGTACAGAGTAAGGGGGTGAGTTGTATTCTCTGTTGGATAGGGGCCGTTCATTCCATGGTAGTTATGTGATTTTCACAGAAATTCTAAGCAATGGCAATCTTATAGCAATAACACTCTTTAAAGATTAAACATATATTTTATGTAGGTTGTGATTATTTTCTGATGATTGATCAATATTCACCTACCACATAGCATATAGCACTATGCTAAGAGTTTTAAGATTTTGTCTCTGTTCATAAAGAACTCACAATATAATTCCAAAGATAACTTTTTGATTTGCTCCTATTTCTTCAAACCACCCCTTTTCTTTTCTAAAATGATTCCCTTAGCGTATTTGTGTGTGCGTGCGTGCGTGCGTGCGTGTGTCTGTGTGTGTGTGTGTTTTAATGCCTGAAGGCTTTCCTTCTTTCTGTATCTTTATACACCTCTCTGATGCTCCCCCAATTCTCCATGGCTTGCAAAGACTTGATGATCTGCCTTAGTTTTATCCGAATAGGAAAGTCCCCAGTGGGTTTTATCAAGTACAACCTCCCCTAGTTTCCTTTCCTTCCATCCTTCCAACACACAATTAATCTTAGTGAGAAGAAGGGGTTGCAAACAGACCTCTCGAACACTGAACTGGGAAGGAAGTGGTGTTTTATTCAGCCAGGGAGCTGTGGCGGCATAGATGCCTAACAACTGAGCTCCCCAACAAATAAAATCCTTGCCCTTTTAAAGGGTTACACCTCTAGAAATTATATGTGAAAGCGTTGTGAGCTCACAACTCTAGAAATTATATGTGAAAGGGCCTTGATCCATGAAATAGGCGTGGGGTACGTGACTTAGGTGGGGGTCTGATCGTGTTTAAGTAAAAAGAATGCCTTTTGGAAAGATTCCTCCATACCGTATCCATGATCTATAGATGGGATTGTGGTTAGCAGTAGGGGTCTTATCCTTAAGCTGGCCAGTGGCATCAACTCTTCTCTCCTCTGGCTCACTTCTGACTTCTCCTTTTGAGATGCAATGCAGAAAAGACTGAAGGGAAAATGGCCGTAGAAGCTGAAGAGGATTAAGGGTCTCCTTCTTCACTAGGGACTGGGGAACAAGACTTCATTTTTCTAGCTACTTGTTTTTTTTTTTTTTTTTTTTTCAGATTTTTCTTCTGCCTCAGAGCTGATGAAACTCTGGAAGTCAATTATCAGTTAGCATAATCTTTCATCCAGTCTTTTTCCAATCCTTTATTTATACTAAACTTGATATCCATCTTCCTTTATATTTGTATTTGACACCCCAAATCAAAGTTTTGGAACACAAGTCCTGTTCTTCTCTAAAAATGTAGCTTTTAAGATTAAAAGTGTTTGGCTTTCTAAACTTTTATTTTTCCATAACTTTTATAAAGTCTCCATAGAAACTCAAAAGCTAATCAAATTAGCTACTGCTCTCAAGTTTCAGCTATACCGGCCCTTTGCTCAGAAAAAAGCTTAAAATACCTTGACCTCAAAGGCAGATTTTAATTGGAAATGAAGAACTTGTTTGTTAGCGTACTTAAATCTTATTTCATTATATGATAAAGTAAATAAATCAGTGAGGTACATACATAGTATGGTTATGTGGTTAATGAGAACCATTTTCATAAGTGACAAACAGAATACCTCCATTTGGCAAACATATTCCTCCAAACTACCATCTCTGGCACTTCTGGATCCAAAGTTGGAACTTTTAAAAAATTCATTCACTTAGGCAACAAATGCATATTGGATTTCTTCTCTGTGTATATTACTGCAAGAGAAAAATAAAAATGACTGTGAAGAGTTTCCACTCTAATATGAGAAATAAGGCATATATACCAATGCCTGTGAGTTCCTGACCACTGAAGTAGTTTTGGCCCAAGAGGAATGATTGGATTAGGCAATTAGGATGGCTTGTCTTTGGTGCCCTGTCATTGCCGAACAGTTATCTCTTTTGAAATTTATCTTATTTGACCAATTTTTGTATTTATTTTGCCTCTTTGCTTTCAAATATTATCTAGTTGACAGTAATACATAAATCTACATTTTCAGCCTTGATCTGTCACCTGAGCAACAGATGTGTATTATCTTCTACAGAAATCTCTGGTTGGATGTCTTACAGGTGCTGCAAATGCAAAATTGAATTAATTCTACCCACATTCCCCCAAACTTACACCGTTTCTTTCTACATATATCACTGAAGTCTGTCAATTTTATAGCCTGAATACCTTTCATAATTTTATTCTCATATCTATTCACAGCTACTTCCTTAGACCAGCCCCGTAATTATCTTCCTTGACCTATGCAAATGGACTGTTGCAAATGTCTTAGCTTGTTTTTCACTAAAAGTCATCCTCACATGACTTTTTATAAGATTTTCCTAGCTGATGCAATCTTCCCTAAAATCCTTCAGTGCCTTCCCCATTACTTTTAGGATTAAAAATAAAACACCTTCAGCTAATAAGAAAGGCCCTTATCACACAAATGGTCTTCAAAAATAATATACTTAGAACTTGTTGAGGTACAAATTCTAGAGTCTCATTCTCAGAGATTCTGGTTTGTTGGTTCTGGGGTTGGGCCTAATAATTTTTATTTTTAGCAAGTATGCAAGAGTATCCTGATGGAGTCTTCAGAGCATACTAAGATCATAAGCTCTGTGGAAGAAAGGGCTATCTTCTTTTCTGTTTTTCTCTCAGAATCTAGCACAGTGCCTAATCCTCGGTAGGCTTTCAATTCATGTCTACTGAATGAATGAACTATTCTATACCTGTATTCCTTTTAAAACTCAGTTACAACTCTCTATCGGCTGTTATGCCTCAGGAAAACAAGACATGCAAATCCGTTTCCCTTCATACATATTTGCATATTGCACATGCTGCCTAGGGTGCCTCATGCTTAAAAATGGAACACTGTCAAGAGTTCTACCTAGTTTTTCTGATTCATTTGAACACAGCATAAAATTCAGGTCCCATGATAAAAGTTAAATATTGTATTTGCAATTAAACTCTTAGAAAGCAAAAGAATAAATGACACCATATCTTAAAGATATGCATGTGTTTTTATATGTTTTTCTGTTACACATCTTTATACTTTTGTAAAATTTTCTGATTTATCTTTAAAACAGGTATATGTAATTTGCATACAAAGGCACAAATTTTGGATTAAAAATGTAGGTTTCCAAGGTTATAAATCTGTGTGGCTAACTTGAGGAGAGATCAAAATTCAGAAATTTAGAAAATGTCTATAGTCTGTAGCTTATGTACAAACATATCACATTGATTTCTCACTCCTTAACATGGCATTGTATAAGTCCCTCCATGATGTAGTTCCTGCATTCCTTTATAGCCTCATATAATCAGGTCCCAAATTTGCTTAAACCCCTAAAATGGTTTACACTGCTCTTAGGACAAAACCCAAGACTTAAAAAAAATTGCCTATAAAGACCTGAATAACCCCACTCCTCTCCTTGTACTTCCTAGCCTCTTTTCTACTCTTCAGTTATTTCAATATCCTCTACTCCTTCTATCCCCCAAGGCTGTCTAAAATGCCTCCTTCACCATACTTCTTTAACCTAAAGTCCCATCTATTTCTAAGATCACAGCTCAAATTTTACTTTTCTTTTTTTCTTTCTTTTTTTTTTTAAGGAATGTTAGAATGATTTTCCTTCCTTTATTAAAGGTCGGTTCTCTTTGTATTGATTCTTGTGGCTCTGTGTATTGTTCTTTCATAGCATGTCTAAAAGGTTTACACTATTTGTTTTGATTATTTGATTGATATCTCTGTTCCTTACTGAACTGTAAGCTCCGTTAAGGATAGTGATGGTCTGATTTGCTAACAATGAAACCTTCACTACCTAGCAGAGTACTTAGCACGTGATAAACCTTCAGTCAATGACACTGACTTCAGCAGAATAAATAAAAATAATTGCTTGTAACATCCACCCTCCCCAAACTTTAAGCCATGTGATATAACACCTCTCTGGTTTTGCACAAATTTCTTGTTTACTGAAACACAGTTATGTAGTTAAAATTTAGTTTAAGAATCAAATGAGCTTCTGATGATTCTCTTACAGCCCCTTATCTGTTTAAAAAATATTCCGTCACCAAGAACCTGTCAATTCCACTGTAATAACAAATCTTACCTCCACCCAACTTTATTGCTTTGGCTCTTAGTCCAAATCATTATGGTCTTAGCAATAGGAAATAGAAGTTTTCCTTCTAGTCTTAACCATGCCTGTCCCTCCACCAGTACCCATTTTTTACATGATGGTCAAAGTGAGTTTTTACAGAGTGTACCAGATCACTTATGATTCAGTTGCTTCGCATTTCATGGATTATATCTAAGCTCTGTAACATAGTCTTAAAACATGTGGCCTCACTCTGTACTTGGATCCTCAACAGGCACTGCAGTGCTCTAATCATATGAACAGTGTTTTAGTTCTCTGAAACAGCTGTGCTCACTCTTGTCTCAGATAATCCACACACGTTTCCTACTCTCTATCTGACCAATTCCAACTCATGTTTCAAGTCTCAGTTAACATTTTCTCAGAGGATTTTTCTTGACAACCTCTATCTAAATTAAGCCTTTTTTGTTATTCTTTTCACATTACTACCCAGATTCCAGAGACATAGTCCCTTCATGCACGCTTATGCTTCAGGTCTTAGCGCCATAACCGCTCAACAGGTGCTACTCCTCAGACATTGGTACCATCAACACTGCAAGTGAACCTAAAAGATCCAATGCCAAGAGGCATTCTCTTAGCCACAACTTTCATCTTGGGAGACAAATAGATGAAGGGGACCTTAGCAGCCATCACCACCCACAACCCTCAGCACCATTATGGACATCTACAGCTTTGGTTGTTGAGGACCTCAGTTGTATTTGATAACGCTGACCTTTGCTGACTGAACTGCCTACAGACTCTATAGCTAATCCCCTCACTGAGGGTGGAACTGCTGGACCACACAGGGGAAGAACTCTAACACTCCTCCTCCCCATAAGAAAAGATATTTCTACAATGAAACTAACCCATAAAGTTTGCAAGAGGTAGGACTCTTCCATCAAATATGCAGAAATTAATATAATACAGTAAGAAGCATATAAAAAACAATGGATATACCACCAAAAGAACATAGTAATCTTCTGATAGCTGATCCCAAAGAAAATGAGATATATTAATAGTCTGACAAAGAATTTAAAATACTTGTTTTAGGAAAGTTCAGTGACTTTTAATAAAATACAGAGACATAATTCAATGAAATCAGGAAAAGAACAACCAATAATAGAAATCTGACAAGAAAAGTTGAAATTATTTAAGCAATCAAACAAACTTTGGAGCTGAAGTATACAATAAATCTAAAATGCAATAGAGAACATGGACAGCAGAATTTTTCAAACAGGAGAAAGAATTATAAAGACAGTTTATTTAAAAATATACAATCAGAGGTGAAAAGGGAAAAAATTAAATGGATAAAGATTTTAGGATATATGGGACAGCATCAAAAGAGCAAACATTCAACTTATAGGAGTTTAAAAAGGGAGGAGAGAGACAAAGGATAGAAAATTTAAAGAAATAACATCAGTATACCTTCCAGATATGAGGAAAGGTAAAAAAATATCCTGGCACAAGAAAGTCAAGTTTCCAAATCAGATTAAATCCAGGTAAGACTACACCAAGACACATTATATTCAAATTGTCAAAAATAAAAAACATAAAGAGGATTGTGAAAGCAGCAAGAGAAAGAAGCAAATGACATATAACAAAGTTTCAATAAAGCTAGCAGCAGATTTATCAGGAGAAATTCTACAGGCTGGGAAATAAAAAGGCGATACAGTTGTCACTTAATATCCATGTGGGCTTGGTTCAAGGCCCTCCCATGGATACCAAAATCTATAGATGCTCAAGTACCAATATAAATTGGCATAGTATTTGCATATGACCTATGCATATACTTCAGTATGCTTTAAAAATGTCTAGATTATTTACAATAACTCATACAATGTAAATACTATCTAAATAGATATTACACTGTATCATTTAGTAACAATGATAAGAAAAAAGTGTAGATTTTCAGTACAGTTGCAGTTTTGCAGGGGAATGTTTTTGATCTGTGGTTGGTTGAATACACACATGTTGAACTCACAAATATGGAGGGTTGACTCTATGTTCAAAGTTCTGAAGGAAAAAAAATTCCACCCCTCAAGAACATTATACTGAGCAAAGCTATTTTTCATATTTGAAGGATAAAGACAGTTCCAGACAAGAACAATCTGATAGAGTTCTTCATTACTAGACCTCTCTTATAAGAAATGCTAAATGATGATCCTCAAGCTAAAATTAAAGTGTGAATTATTAACATGACAACATATGAAAGTACTAAACTCTCTGACAAAAGAAAGTACACAGTCAAATTTAAAATACTCTGAAACAGTAAAGGTGGTGTGTAGATCATTTTTACCTTTAGTATAGTATTAAGATTAAAATGTAAAATTATTAAAAATAATAACTACCATAATTTGGCTGGGCATGGTGCCTCACGCCTGTAATCCCAGCACTTTGGGAGGCTGAGGCAGGTGGAACATGAGGTCAGGAGTTCGAGACCAGCCTGGCCAATATGGTGAAACACTGTCTCTACTAAAAATACAAAAATTAGCCAGGCGTGGTGGCAGGTACCTGTAGTCCCAGCTACTCGGGAGGCTGAGGCAGGAGAATCACTTGAACCTGAGAGGCAAAGGTTGCAGTGAGTCCAGATTGCAACACTGTACTCCAGCCTGGCCGACAGAGGGAGGCTCCATCTCAAATAATAATAATTACCATAATTTGTTAAAGGATATACAACATAAAAATATATGAGTCAAGAACAGAAAATCAAACACCGCATGCTCTCACTCATAGGCGGGTGTTGAACAATGGGAACACATGGACACAGGGAGGGGAGTATCACACACTGGGGTCTGTGGAGGGGAAAAGGGGAGGGATAGCATGGGGAGGGATGCCAGATATAGGTGATGGGGAGGAAGGCAGCAAATCACACTGCCATGTGTGTACCTATGCAACAATCTTCCATGTCTTCACATGTACCCCCAAACCTAAAATGCAATAAAAAAAATAAAAAAAATTATAAAAAAAAAAATATATATATATGAGTTGTGAATCAAGAAAATAAAATGCGGAGGGAGTGGAGTAAAATGTAGAGTTGTTTTATGTAATGTAGAGTTATTTTAAGTAATCAAAGTTCAGTTGTCAGATTAAAATAGCCTGTTATAAATTCTTTTAGGTAATCCTCATAGTATCCAGAAAGCATACACCTGTAATAAGTACACAAAACACAAAAAGTAAGATCCGTGGACAAAATCGTCTATTCTGCTGATAAAAGGAAGATAGCAAGAGAGGAAAAAAGGAATGTAGGATCTACAAAGCAACCAGAAAACAACAAAATGGCAATAGCAAATCCTTACTTACCAACTTTTACTTGGCATCTAAATGGATTGTATTCTCCATCAAAAAAACCTGCAGTTATGATTGTATATCTAGAAAACCCCATCGTCTCAGCCCAAAATCTCCTGAAACTGATAAGCAACTTCAGCAAAGTCTCAGGATATAAAATAATGTGCAAAAATCACAAGCATTCCTATACACCAATAACAGACTTCAAGAAGCCAAATCAAGAACCAACTGCCATTCACAATTGCTACAAAGAGAATAAAATACCTAGGAATACAACTAACAAGGAACGTAAAGGACCTCTTCAAGGAGAACTACAAACCACTGCTCAATGAAATAAGAGAGGATATCCCTATCAAGCTACCAATGACCTTCTTTGAAGAACTGGAAAAAACCACCTTAAACTTCATATGGAACCAAAAGAGAGCCCGCATAGCCAAGTCAATTCTAAGCAAAAAGAACAAAGCTGGAGGCATCACACTCCCGGACTTCAAATTATACTACAAAGCTACAGTAATCAAAACAGCATGGTACTGGTACCAAAACAGAGATATAGACCAATGGAACAGGACAGGGACCTCCGACGCAACACAACACATCTACAACCACCTGATCTTTGACAAACCTGACAAAAACAAACAATGTGGAAGCGAGTCCCTGTTTAATAAATGGTGTTGGGAAAACTGGCTAGTCATGTGCAGAAAGCAGAAGCTGGACCCCTTCCTAACACCTTACACTAAAATTAACTCCAGATGGATTAAAGACTTAAACATAAGACCTAACACCATAAAAACCCTAGAAGAAAATCTAGGCAAAACCATTCAGGACATAGGTGTAGGCAAGGACTTCATGACCAAAACACCAAAAGCAGTGGCAACAAAAGCCAAAATACACAAATGGGACCTAATCAAACTCCATAGCTCTGCACAGCAAAAGAAACAGTCATTAGAGTGAATCGGCAACCAACAGAATGGGAAAAAATTTTTGCAGTCTACCCATCTGACAAAGGGCTCATAACCAGAATCTACAAAGAACTGAAACAGATTTACAAGAAAAAACAAACAAGCCCATTCAAAAGTGGGTGAAGGATATGAACAGACACTTTACAAAAGAAGACATACATGAAGCCAACAAACATATGAAAAAATGCTCATCATCACTGGTCATTAGAGAAATGCAAATCAAAACTACATTGAGATACCATCTCACGCCAGTTAGAATGGTGATCATTAAAAAATCTGGAGACAACAGATGCTGGAGAGGATGTGGAGAAATAGGAACACTTTTACACTGTTGGTGGGAGTGTAAATTAGTTCAACCATTGTGGAAGACGGTGTGGCGATTCCTCAAGGACCTAGAAATAGAAATTCCATTTGATCCAGCAATCCCATTACTGGGTATATATCCAAAAGACTATAAATCCTTCTACTATAAGGACACATGCACACGAATGTTCATTGCAGCACAGTTTACAATAGCAAAGACCTGGAACCAACCCAAATGCCCATCGATGATAGACTGGACAGGCAAAATGTGGCACATATACACCATGGAATATTATGCAGCCATCAAAAACGATGAGTTCGTGTCCTTTGTAGGGACATGGATGAACCTGGAAACCATCATTCTCAGCAAACTGACACAGGAACAGAAAATCAAACACCTCATGTTCTCACTCATAGGCGGGTGTTGAACAATGGGAACACATGGACACAAGGAGGGGGAGTATCACACACTGAGGTCTGTCGGGGGAAAAGGGGAGGGATGGTGGGGGGGTGGGGAGTTGGGGGAGGGATAGCATGGGGGGAGAAATGCCAGATATAGGTGATGGGGGAGGAAGGCAGCAAATCACACTGCCATGTGTGTACCTATGCAACAATCTTCCATGTTCTTCACTTGTACCCCCAAACCTAAAATGTAATTAATTAATTAATAAATAAATAAATAAATAAATAAATAAAATACCTAAAAAAAAAAAAAAAAACCTGCAGTTATGGAAGAGATAAAAGTCTCAACTGTATGCTTTCTACCAGGGACTGAATTCAGCTTTGAGTGCACATAGATTGAAAGTGAAAAAATGGAAAAAGCTATTCCATGCTAATGGAAAATAAAAGAGAACAGAAGAAACTATATTTACATCACATAAAATAGACTTTAACTCAAAAACTAAAACAAGTGAAGGAAAATCATCATATAACAATGAAGGGGTTAATTTATCAAAAAGATATAACAATTATAAACATATATGTACCCAATATCAGAATACCTGAATATATGAAGCAAATACTAACATATCTGAAGAGATAGATTATGATACAATAGTAGTAGAGGAATTCAGTAACACAATTTCAACAATATACAGATCATCCAGAATGAAAATAAGAAACACTGGATGTGAACTACATGTTAGACCAAGTTGACCTAACAGACATATTATAGAACATTTCATCCAACAGCAGCAGAATACATATACTTTTCAAGTGCTCGTGAAAAATTCTCCAGGACAGATTATATGTTATGCCACAAAACAAGTCTTAACAAATTTAAGAAGGTTGAAATTGCATCAAGTATCTTCTCCAACCATAATTTTATGAAAATAAAAATAGGAATTTCAGAATATTCACAAATATATAGAAATTAAGCAGTATGCCCCCAAATGATCAATTAAACAAAAAATTAGAAATTAAATATTTTGAGGCAAATCAATATGGAAACACAACATTCCATAACTTTTTAGGATACAGCAAAATCAATTCTAAAAGATATGCTTATAGCAATAAATGCCTACATCAAAAAAGAAAGATTTCAAACGATCATAAATTACATCTCAAGGAAGAAGAGAAAGAAATCTGAGCTCAAAGTTAGTAGAAGGAAGGACATAATAAAAATCAGAGCATAAATAAGTAGAAGATAGAAAAACAATAGAGAAGTTCAGTGAAATTAAGAGTTGGTTTTCTGAAATCATAAAATCAACAAAGCTTTAGCTACATTAAACAAAAAAGAGAGAAGACTTAAAGTCAGAAAAGGAGGAAACATTAAACCTGATAACAGAAATACAAAGGATCATAAGAGAATACTCTGAACAATTATACACAAACACACTGAATTACCTCAAAGAGATGGATAAATTCATTGAACGTACAGCCTATCAAAACTGAATCATGAATAAGTAAACAATGTGAACAAAAAATAATGAGTAAGAAGATTAAATCAGTAATAAGTCTCCCAACCATGAAAAGACCAAGACTTTATACCTCACTGTGGAATTCTGCCAAATATTCAAAGAATTAATGCCATTTTTTTTTCAAACTCTTCCAAAAGCTAAAGAGGAGGAAAAACATTGAAACTCATTTACCAAGGCCAGCATTACCCTAATACCAAAGCCAGATAAGGACACTATTAAAAAAATTACAAGCTCATATGTCTGATGACGCAGATGCAAAAATTCTCAACAGAATACTAGTAAACCAAATTTAATAGCACATTAAAAAGATTATTCATCATGATTAAGAGGGACTTATCACTGGGATTTGAGGATGGTTCAGCATACCTAAATCAAATGTGATGCACCACAGTGATGGAATGAAGGACAAAACATACGATCATCTCAGTAGATCCTGAAATCTCTTTGAGAAATCTCTAAACTGTTTTCCACAGTGACTGAACTAGTTTACATTTCCACCAGCAGTATATAAGCATTCCCTTTTTTCCCTCAACCTCACCGACATCTGTTATTTTTGACTTTTTAACAGTAGCCCTACTGATTGGTTTGAGGCATTATCTCATTGGGGTTTTGATGTGCATTTCTCTAATGATTAGTGATTTGGAGTATTGTTTTTTAGGTTTTTTGGCCACTTGTATGTCTTCTTTGAGAACTGTCTGTGTCCACTGCCCAATTTTTAATGGGGTTATTTTATTTTTCTTTGTTGAATTGTTTAAGTTCCTATGGATTCTGGATATTAGACCTTTATTGCATTGTTTGTGAATTATTTTCTCCAATTCTGTAGATTATTTGTTTACCCCGTTATTTATTACCAAGTTTCTTTTGTTGTGTGGAAGCAATTTAGTTTACTATGTCCCACTCCTGATTTTTTGTTTTTTGCACTTGCTTTTGAGGACTTAGTCATACATTCTTTCCGAAAGCTTACGTTAGAATTATATTTCCTAGGTTTTCTTCTAAGATTTTCATAGTTTGACATCTTACATTTAAATGTTTAATCCATCTTGAGTTAATTTTTATATATGGTAAATAGGTAAAGGTCCAGTTTCATGTTTTACGTATGGCTAGCCAGTTATCCCAACACCAATTTTTTTTTCCCTTCAACTTCATGTGCAGGGTGTGCAGGTTTGTTACATAGATAAATGTGTGCCATGGTGTTTTGCTGCACAGATCAACCCATCACCTACGTATTAAGCCCAGCATGCATTAGCTAATTTTCCTGAGTCTCTCCCTCCCTTAGTACCCCTGAGAGGCCCCAGTGTGTGTTGTTCCCCACCCTCTGTGTCCATGTGTTCTTCAGCTCCCACTTATAAGTGAGAACATGTGGTGTTTGGTTTTTTGTTTCTGTGTTTGCTGAGGATAATGACTTCCAGCTCCATCTGTGTCCCTGCAAAGGACATGATCTTCTTTTTTATGGCTGCATAGTATTCCATAGTTTATATGTACCACATTTTCTTCATACAGTATATCATTGATGGACATTTGGATTGATTCCATGTCTTTGCTGTTGTGCATAGTGCTGCAATAAACATATGTGAGCATGTATCTTTATAATAAAATGATTTATATTTCTTTTGATATATACCCAGTAATAAGATTGCTGAGTCAAATGGTATTTCTGCTTCTATATCTTTGAGGAATCACCACACTGTCTTCTACAGTGGTTGAAATAATTTACATTCCTACCAACACTGTGAAAGCATTTATTATTTTTCTCCACAACCTTGTCAGCATCTGTTATTTCTTGATTTTTGAATAAGCCACCTTTCTGACTGGTGTGAGATGGTATCTCATTGGAATTTTGATTTGCATTTTTATAATCAGTGATGTTAAGCATTTTTTCATATGTTTGTTGGTTGCATAAATGTCCTCTTTAGAGAAGTGTCTGTTCATATTTTTTTGCCCACCTTTTTAATAGTTTTTTTGTTTTTGTTTTTTGTAAATTTGTTGAGTTCCTTGTAGACTCTGAATATTAGCTCTTTGTCAGATGGATAGATTGCAAAAACATTCTTCCATTCTGTAGGTTTTCTGTTCACTCTGATGATAGTTTGTTGTGTAGAAGCTCATTAGTTTAGTCAGATCTCATTTGTCATTTTTTGCTTTTGTTGTAATTGCCTTTGGTGTTTTCGTCGTGAAATCTTTATCTGTGCCTATGTCCTGAATGGTGTTGTCTAGATTTTCTACTAGGATTTTTATAGCTTTGGGTTTTACATTTAAGTCTCTAATCTATCTTGAGTTAATTTTTGTATAAGTTTTAAGGAAGGGGTTTAGTTTCAGTTTTTCTGCATATGGCTAGCAAGTTCTCCTAGCATCATTTATTAAATAGGGAATTCTTTCCCCAGTGCTTGTTTTTTTCAGGTTTGTTGAAGATCAGGTGGTTGTAGGAGTGTGGTCTTATTTCTGAGTTCTCTAATTTGTTCCGTTGGTCTGTATGTTTCTGTACCTGTACCATGCTGTTTTGGTTACTGTAGCCTAGCAGTATAGTTTGAAGTTGGGTAGTGCGATGCCTCTGTCTTTTTATTTTATTTTATTTTATTTTTTTTGCTTAGGATTGTCTTGGCTATATGGGCTCCTTTTTGGTTTTATATCAATTTAAAAATAGTTTTTCAAAAAAATTCTGTGAAGACTGTCAGTGGTAGTTTAATGGGAATAGCATTGAATCTGTAAATTACTTTGGGTAGTATGGCCATGTTCATGATATTGATTCTTCCCATCCATGAGCATGGAATGTTTTTTCATTTGTTTGTGTCCTCTCTTACTTCCTTGAATGGTGTTTTATAGTTCTAATTGAAGAGGTCATCCACTTCCCTTATTATCTGTATTCCTAGGTATTTTATTCTCTTTATAGCCATTGTGAATGGGAGTTCATTCATGGCTTGGCTCTCTGCTTTGTCTGTTGTTGATATATAGGAATGCTGGTGATTTTTGCACATTGATTTCACATCCTAAGACTTTAATGAACTTGCTTATCAGCTTAAGAAGCTTTAGGGCTTAGACAATAGGATTTTCTAAATATAGGATCATGTCATCTGCAAACAAAGATAACTTGACTTTTTCTCTTCTTATTTGAATATTCTTTATTTATTTCTCTTGTCTGATTGCCCTGGCTAGAACTTCCAATACTATGTTGAATACAAGTGTTGAGAGAGGACATCCTTTTCTTGTGCTAGTTTTCAAGGAGATTATTTCCAGCCTTGCCTGTTCAGTATGTTGGCTGTGGGTTTGTCATATATGGCTGTTATTATTTTGAGATATGTTCCATCAACACTTAGTTTACCGAGAGTTTTTAACATGAAGGGATGTTGAAATTTATTGAAGACCTTTTTGTATCTGTTGAGATAATCATGTGTTTTTTGCCTTTAGTTCTTTTTTTTTTTGTGATGAATTACATCTATTGATTTGTGTATGTTGAACTAACTTTGCTTCACAGGGATGAAGCCAACTTCACAGGTCATGATCATGGTGGGTAAGCTGTTTGATGTGCTGCCAGATTTGGTTTACCAGTATTTTATTGAGGATTTTTGCACTGATGATCATCAGGGATATTGGCCTAAAGTTTTGTTTGTTTGCTTGTCTGTTTGTTTTGTGTCTCTGCCAGGTTTTGGTTTCAGAATGATGCTGTTGTGATAAAATGAGTTAGGGAGGAGTACCTCCTTATCAGTTGTTTAGAATAGTTTCAGAAGAAATGATACTAGCTTCACTTTGTACCTCTGGTAAAATTCAGCTGTAAATCCATCTGGTCCTTGACTATTTTTGGTTGATAGGCTATTTATTACTGCCTCAATTTCAAAACTTGTTATTAGTCTATTCAGGGATTCAACTTCTTCCTGGACACATATATAAATTGATACATTCCTGGACACATCCTAAGACTGATGGTATATGTGTCCAGGAATGTATCACTTTATTCTAGATTTTCTAGTTTATGTACATAGAGGTGTTTATAGTATTCTCTGATGGTTGTATTTCTGTGTGGTCAGGGGTGATATCCCCTTTATCATATCTGATTGTGTTTATTTGAATCTTCTATCTTTTCTTCTTTATTAGTCAAGCTTGTGGTCCATCTATTTCATTCATGTTTTTCAAAACAGCTCCTAAATGCATTGACCTTTTGAAAGTTTTTTTTGTGTCTCCATCTCTTTTGGTTCCATTCTTATCTTGGTTATTTCTATCTTCTACTAGCTTTGGGCGTTGCTTGATCTTGGTTCTCTAGTGCTTTTTGTTATGATATTAGGTTCTTGATTTGAGATCTTTATAGCTTTTTGATATGGGCATTTGGTGCTATAAATTTCCCCTTAACATTGCTTTAGCTGCATCCCAGAGATTTTGATACATTGTCTCTTGGTTCTCATTAGTTTTAAAGAACTTCTCAATTTCTGCCTTAATTTTATTATTTGCCCAAGAGTCATTCAGAAGCAGGTTGCTCAATTTCCATGTACGTTTTGTGGTTTTGAGTGAGTTTCTTATTCTTGAGTTTTAATTTGTTTGTGCTGTGGTCTGATAGATTGTTACAATTTTAGTTTTTTTTTTTTTCTTTTCTTTTTTTTTTTTTTTTTGCATTTGCTGAGGAGTATTTTACTTCCCATTTTGTGGTAAATTTTAGAGTAAGTGCCATGTCGTGTTGAGAAGAATGTATATTCTGTTGATTTTGGGTGAAGAGTTCTGTAGACAACTATCAGTTCCGCTTGATCCAGAGCTAAGTTCAGGTCATGAATATCTTTGTTAATTTTCTGTCTCAATAATCTGTTTAATATTGACATTGGAGTGTTAAAGCCTATCACTATTATTGTGTCAGAGTCTAAGTCTCTTTGAAGATCTCTAAGAACTTGCTTTACTAATCTGTGTGCTCCTGTATTTGGTGCATATATATTTAGGATAGTTAGCTCTTCTTGTTGAATTGAAGACTTTAGTATTATGTAATGTCCTTTTTTGTCTATTTTGATCTCTCTTGCTTTAAAATCCATTTTGTCAGAAAGTCTGACTGCAGCTCCTGCTTTTTCTGTTTTCCATTTGCTTGGTCAAGTTTTCTCTATCCTTTTATTTTGAGCCTATGTGTGTCTTTTCAGGTGAGATGGGTCACTTGAATACAGCATACTGATGGGTCTTGACTCCTTATCCAGCTTGCCATTCTGTGTCTTTTAATTGGAGCATTAGCCCATTGACATTTAAGGTTAATATTGTTATGTGTGAATCTGATCTTGTCATGATGATGCCAGCTGGCTATTTTGCAGACTTGTTTATAGAGTTGCTTCATGGTATCACTGGTCTGTGTACTTCAGTGTGTTTTTGTAGTGGCTGGTAACAGGTTTCCCTTTTCATATTTAGTCCTTCCTTCAGGACCTCTTCCAAGGCAGGCCTGGCGGTGACAAACTCGTCTAGCATTTGCTTGTCTGAAAAGGAACTTATTTTTCTTTCACTTACGGAAACTTAAGTTTGACCAGATATGAAATACTGGGCTGGAAATTCTTTTCATTAAGAATGTTGAATATTGGTCACTAATCTCTTCTGACTTGCCAGGTTTCCACTGAGAGTTCTGCTGTTGGTTTAGTGGGCTTCCCTTTGTAGGTGACCTGGCCTTTCTCTTTGGTTTTTCTTAACATTTTTTATTTCATGTTTCTCTTGAGGAATCTGATGACTATGTGTCTTGGGGTTGATCTTCTCATGGAGCATCTTACTAGAGTTCTCTGCATTTTCTGAATTTGAATGTACCTGTCTTGCTAGGTTGGGGAAGTTCTGTGGGATGTTATTCTGGAGTACATTTTCCAACATGGTTTTGTTCTCTCTCTCTCTTTCAGGTTACTACAATAAGTGATAAGTTCAGTCTTTTCATATAATTCCACAGTTCTCAGAGATTTTGTTTCTTTTCCTTTTAATTTCTTTAGTCTTGTTTGTCTGTCTTATTTCAGCAAGATAGTCTTAAAGCTCTGAGATTCTTTCCTCCACTTGGTCTCTTCTGCTATTGATACTTGTGATTGCCTTGTGGATTTCTTGTGTTGTGTATTTTAGATCCATCAGGTCATTTATGTTCCTCTTTAAACTGGTTATTCTGGTTGTCAGCTCCTGTAATGTTTTATCATCGTTGTTAGTTTCTTTGCATTGGGTTAGAACATGCTCCTTTAGCTCAGCAAAATTCATTATTACTCACCTTCTGAAGCCTAATTCTGTCAATTAATCCATTTCAGCCTCCTCCCAGTTCTATGCCCTTGCTGGAGAGGTGTTGCAATCATTTGGAGAAGAGGCACTCTAGCTTTTTGAGTTTTCAGTGTTTTTGCTTTGATTTTTTTTCTTATCTTTGTGGGCTTATCTATCTTTGATCTTTGAGGATGCTGACCTTTGAATGGAATTTTTGTGGGATCTTTTGTTGGTGATGTTATTGCTTTCTGTTTGTTTGTTTTTAACAGGCCCCTCTTTCATAGGACTGCTGTGGTTTGCTGGGGGTCCACTCCAGACCCTATTCACCTAGGTCCCTCCTGCACCTGGGGTTATCACAAGTAGAGGTGGCAAAATGACAAAGATGGAGCCTGCTCCTTCTTCTGGAAGCTTTGACCCAGAGGGTCACCAACCTGATGCTAGCCCCAATATTCCTGTATGAGGTGTCTAAAGACCCCTGTTGGGACATTCACCCAGTCAGGAGGAACCAGTTTGGGGAGCCACATGAAAAAGCAGCCTGGCTGCCTCTTGGCGGAGTGGGTGTGCTATACTGGGGGGAACCCACATACGTACCATTTTGTGTATATGTGGTATAAGTACAAAATGGAATGCTCAGAAAACAACGTAATATTTATATTTGTAAAAACATGAATGAAACAGAAGGACATTTGTTGAATGTAATAAGCCAGACGCAAAAAGAAAAATACGGCATTATCTCAGGTATATGTAGATTGCAAAAAAGTTGACCTTATGGAAACAGAGCAAAATTGTGATTATTAGAAGCTGGAGGGTGAGGAGATTGGGGGAGATAGTGGAGAAAAGATACAAAATTTCTGTTAGGAAGAATAGACTTTAGAATTCTGTTGTATATTATAATTACTACAGTTAATAACAATATATTGTATATTTGAAAATTGTTGAGAGTAGAGTTTAAACATTCTCACCACAAAATATACACATGTAAGGTAATGTATATATTAAATAGCTTAATTTATACATTCCAGAATGTATACAAATGTCATTTGTATATCATAAATATATAAAACTTTTACTTGTAAATTAAAATAAGTAAACAAGCAATTATATATTCATTCATTTACTGAATATATATTGTTTTAGTTTCATTTTATTGATGAGGAAACTGACTTTAGGAAAGGTTATATAACTATCCTCAGAGATGGAGAGGAAAAGGTGGTCTAGTACTCCTGGAGTCTCAGTCTATAAAATATCAAATGTGAAAATATGTAGAATTTGTGGCTATTCACATTAATATACTACATTTAGAACTTTAATAATGTAAAAAGAATGACTCCAAGTGATGTCCATATATAATTGAATTTTCATCAATACTGAATGGAAAAGAATCTCATTTTCTACCTTCTTTTTAGTTCATCTTCCTCCCACTCTATTTAATTCTTCTCCATTTGAGGACTTAGCCTTATGATCATAGTTATCTCTTTTTTTCACCTTTTACTCTCAGACCTCATGTACTTTATATATAAATAATGTTTTTAATAAGGTTTATTTTTACATTTACAGAAAAATTAGTGTAGCACAGTTTCCGTATACCCTAAACCTAGTTTCCCCTATTATTAACATCTTATATTAATATGAAATGTTTGATATAATTAACTGACCAATGTTAATAAATTATTATTAAATAAAATCAATAAGTTATACACATTTTGTTTTCACCTAATATTTTTGTCAGTTATAAGATTCTGTCTAGAGTATTATATTATGATAGTTATCGTGTCTCTTTAGGTTCTTCTTGGCTTTGGCAGTTTCTGAGACATCCCTTGTTTTTCATAGCTTTGAGGTGTTACCAGTTGGGTATCTTACAGTATGCTCCAGTGTTGCAGTTTGGGATGCTTTCTTATGATAAGACTGGGGTTGGGGTTACTAGGAAGTAGACCATAGTTCAAACGTGCCATCACCACATCATATTGAGGGTGCATACTATCAACATGACTTATCACTGTTGATGTTGACCTTACTCACTTGGCTGAGGTAATGCTTGTCAGGTTTCTCCACTGTAAAGTTACATTTCTCCATTCTTTCTTGTCCTCTTTAAAAAGAAGTGATTATGTAGAGACCACATCTAAGGAGTGGGAGTTAGGCTGCTTGAGGACAAAGTAACTACATTGATTATTTGAAATTCTTCTATAAGAGCGCTTATCTTGTCTCTGTCATTTATTTACTTCAGCATTGACTTATAGATATTTATTTTATATTTTGGGTTATAAAAATACTACTTAATTTGTTTTGTTAATTCAATTGTTTCAGATTTGGCCATTGGGAACTCTTAGTTAGTACACTCCTTTGATATACCCTATCAATGTAGGGTGTGTGTTTGGGTATGTGTGCATTTCTATCTGTGTTTGAGCATTTCCATACTTTTTGGTGATACAAGATGTTCCAGGTTTATCCTGCTTATTTATTTCCCCAGTCTTAGAATCAGCCATTTCTGCAAAGATCTTGATTTCTTTATTGAAGAGTAGTACTAGAAACCAAGATCTGGGTGCTAGGTGTGCTCATTGCTACTGGTCATTTCTTTTAGTTCCTCTCAGACAGTAGAGCAAATATATGTGTTTATACCCACTCATGTATATGCACATACCTGCGGACATTTCTGTTTGTATTCCTTTGTATCTATATTAAGACAAACATGAGTTAATACTTATATCCCCAAGTCTAATCCATGACTACTCTTACACTTGTTTTGCTGTACTCCATCAGTGAGAAACTTTGCTGAATTGTTCCATTTCAGTTTAATTTTTAATTTTTTTTAGTTTCTCCATCCAGAGCATATTATTCCAGTTTAAATGTATAGTTGTATCAGAATTGTTAATCCACAACCCTATTGAAAATAACATTATTAACTGACTACAGTGCTTATGTGTTCCTTTTGCCTTTAGTCTTACAGACTCCACTCCTTTCCAAAGTTAGTTAGATCAGCACTGTTTTCCCATTCTCTTCAGTGAGGTTGCTTCATACATTTGTAATACAGCTACACGCCTGTCACAGTCTGCATTCCTTCCTGAGATCCTCCTGATTTCATGAGTTATTTAAAAAATATTAAGTTTTATTCTTTGTGCTGTAAAATAATGTCTTGTATCCATCATTAATATTCCATTTGAAATAATTTTACTGCTCGAAAAATCCCCTGTGCTTTACCTATGCCTTTTAGAACTTGTCATGACACCTGTAGACATTTTATCATCATCTTCCCTTACCCTCAGTTCCCAAGTGCTTTTTAAAGGCATATATCTTTAATTCTTTTCTGTATTCTGTGTCTTAAATTGGCCTGTAGGTATCTCATTTTCCTGGTAATTAGCAGGGTGTAGAAATTTTATAATCTGACTTCACTGTGGTTTCAATGCGGAATTGATAATGGAAAACATCACACTTGTTTAGCATTTCTTCTTTGGTACCTCAGAGTACTTTACCAATTTAACACACTTCAAAAGCTGAGTGAATGAGATTTTTATCGATGGTTATGTTGACAGAGAAAAACCTTTTCAAAGGTCATTGAAAACTGCCCAAATCATGGCCATGGAAGGAGTATTTCATTTCCTGTGCCATTTACTCAGACAAGGTTGTCTCTTACAATAATGAGTGATGAAAAGCAAAATCCTATTTCCCCATGTTCCTCCTTTCTTTCCCCGGGGAACCAGGTATTTTTGGGAAGCAAGAATCTTGGATAGTACCCAGATACATTTGGGAGTGTTTCAGTGGCACAATTGTAATCCAATCTAGCTTCTGGTATTTAGGAAACCAGACATATAATCTCTGTCTCTGTAGGGTATCTAAGCACTCACATGCTTTTCTCCCCCAATGCTGTCTGCCTATTTTTGCCCAAAGACATAATAACTATTTTAGGTAACTTCATACTGTGACAAGGCATGTGTTATGCAAATGAAATGAAGACATTTTAGGCTGAATTAACAGATATTTTTAAGGCAAGACAATTCAGGGCAGAATGTCTAAGTAATTTGGGTAGAATTTAAAACTTTCTTTACAATATTGACCCTAGCCCCCACATGAGAAGCTGTTTTTTCTCAGCTTACACTCTTGTTCTTTCTTAATAAGTCTAATACTTAGTTATTTACACAGTGCTAATTACCTGAGCAAAGTGTGGGTCTGTTTATTTGAAACTTTCTTTTTTTTTTTTTTAAAAAATTGCTTCTTTTTCGCCTCCCCCCCCCTCCTCCCCCCCTCCGGAGGCAAAGACAAAGAATTAACTTTGAATAAATTAGGATATGCATTATTAGCTTTGACATACTTTGAAGGTATTTGCTAACACATAGTAGGTATACCTGTGAGATACGTTCTGCATAATAAAAAATGATAAATATTTTATTAACTTATAAAACATGGCCTGGGCATACTAGTTCATGCCTGTAATTCCAGCACTTTGGGAGGCCAAGACCCATAGCTCACATTAGGCCAGGAGTTCGAGATCAACTCACATGGCCAACGTGGAGAAACCCCATCTCTACTAAAAACAGAAAAATTAACTGAGTGTGGTGGTGCATGTCTGTAATCTCAGCTATGCTGGAGACTGAGACATGAGAACCACTTGCACCCCGGAGGTGGAGGTTGCAGTGTGCCCAGATCACGCCGCTATACTCCAGCCTGGGCGACAGAGTCAGACTGTCTGAAAAAAAATAAAATAAGTAAACAAGTGAATTAATAAATGAATGAATAAAATATTTTTAACAGCATTAGACTTCTCATGAAAAGTTAAAAATCATGAAACTTTTCTACTTCAGAAAATAAAATATCTTAAAGCATTGTCTTTACAAGGATGCCTATAGAAATGTTAACATTTATGTATACAAAGCTTTCTTTTTAAAAGAAGTAGAATAAGAAATTCGCTATGTTAAAAACCCCAAATACTTTCCTCGTTTTCTAGCTGTCACTGGCATCAGGAGTCTACCAGGAACCAACCTCAACACCTCATTATCTGCTTTGTATTATACTCCACCTCTGTTATCTTATCATATGCTATACTCTGCAGAGTTTACCTCATTGCATGTTGACTCTCATTCCTGTTCATCCACCCCATGCTGCATTTCTACATGGTTTTATTTGGGGTACTGAGGGAAAAATGCAGCCTGGCCTCCTGATTCCCTTTTTCTCTTTGTTCCAGTATATTGTAAATAAGGTTAACAAATTGATCCATGTGTAAAGCCTTGGACAATCATAATTTCCACTTACTCTATTGATGATTTCCTTCTTTTCTACCAAATTATACATATACTTTCTATTATAATGCTCAGGTTTGCTTTTTAATTCGGACCCCCAGTAACTTTTTTAGCAATATGAAAACAACTATTTTCTGTTCTCTGACCTTGCCCCTCACCACACGCCACCCAATTTTCTTATCAGTCTCCATTTCAATTTTAATGGAAATGTGTTTTGCAGCAAAAAGTCCAGTGGGATACTCTAAATAAGGGAGGGCATTGTTCCATGATTACATAAATTCACGAGGAGTATATAGTGTGTGTCATTGGAAAACAATGAATCATCACATAAGAAAGCCCACAATGGCCTGCAATAAAGACATTTGTTTAGTTTTGACTAGATTTTCCAAACTCATTGGACCATACAATTCATTTTAGTGGCAACAATTCCTTAATATGATGCATGCTTCTCTTCAGTCTGGTCCTTCTGTCTGGTGTAAACTTGTCGCCTCTGCTTCCCTATGCAATTGGCAGCATCTATCTCTTCTTCAAAGCTTATCTCAAATGCTCCCTCTTTCACTAATATCTTGTTGAATCACTCTCAAACACACATCTCCTTGATGAAAACTTCATTGTAATTTTAAATAACATTCTTATGACACCTGCCTTACTGTGACTTTCATTCAGTCATTAGTGTTACTGGTTTTAACTACCTTATCAAACTGTAAACCCTAAAGATAATGTATTTATTTCTCTCAGCATCATTTCTAGAGACTAACATTGTTTCTTGTACATGGTTAGGGTTCAATGTATTTATTGTATTGAACCTTATAATAACAGTATGTCTTTCTATAAAATGTCAGTCTTCTTTGAACCTTGTCACTCTGGAACTGGGCAGGGTTTATCACTCTTATATCTGAGAACTGAAACCAATGTAATTTCTCATCCTGTGTTAAAAAGATACTGAACACAAACATACTTTTCTTTCCCAATATTGAGAATAACTGAGCTGCTTACTCCAGAGTACACCAAATTGAAGAGGATAAGACTGTGAACCAACTAAAACAGTATTTTTTTAAAAATATCAAACTAACAGTTTACTCAGCAAGACCTTCTTCAAGACCTTCACCTCAGGCTGAGCCTGGTGGCTCATGCCAGCAATCCCTGCACTTTGGGAGGACAAGGCAAGAGAGTTGCTTGAATTCAGGAGTTGGAGAACAGCTTGGGCAATGAAGTGGGATGCTATCTCCACAGAAAAATTTTAAAAAGCAGCCAGGCTCAGTAGTATGTGCCTATAGTACCAGTTACTTGGAAATCAGAGGTGGGAGGATATTTTTTTTAGCCCAGGAGTTTGAGGCTACAGTGGGCTATGATTGTGCCACTGGATTCCAGCCTTGGTGACAAAGTGAGACATTGTCTCTTAAAAAAATAAAAAAGAATTTCACCGCACTGGGGCAACCAATCAAAAAGTATTATATTATAAATCCTTCTAAATAAAATATTATATTACAAACCCATCTGAATCCTTGAAAGACCTGTTCTGAAATTAGGCAGGTCCTAAAACAGTACTAATGTCCTTTTTTGACTTCTTAGATCGGAGACACTACAAAGATCCTGCCATGGTCTCTTCTACTTCAGTTAAGTGTGGTGGAATTGGTGGTTGACACTTAAAACTGGAAAAATTGATGCATAAAGGATTAAGAACTGACCCATGCATCATAGTTAGAAAATGGCAGAGCTGGGATTAATAGCCGAGCTCTGAAATTGTTATCCACCAATACTTTTCTCCATGTTTCCTCTGTATTATGCCATTTCTCTGGAACAGTATAGACATCGGATAGCTGTAAATAGTAGTATAAAATTAATTTTCCCTTAGCTTCTCTTTCTTATGTTTCATTCATTCATTCATTCAAACAAAACTACTTCTCAAATCTATTACACAGCAGGCATCAGGGCTACATTAGTGATAAAACAAAATTTCTGCTTTCAAAGATGTCTCATTTTGGTTGGGGTAGGGTGGGGGGCAGACACCAAACAAATAAATGACAGTTAAAGTGGAAAATTGACAGAGTGATTGCAATTTTATATGGGGTTGTCAGAGAAAGGCCATCTGAAAGGGTCACATGTGATACTATCTCAAAGAAGTGAGATCTGTTTAGGTATCAGTGGGAAAACCGCTCTGTGTGCTCACTGAACAAAGCCTAAACTTAAGAGGCCATGACATTTATGTTTAAATAATGCTACACTGATTGAGCAATCATTTTATTGAATAAAATGTTTGTGGATTGAATCAGTGTTGTAAGTGGTTTAAAGCTATGCCATTGGTACATACCACTTTATATTCTGGTGCTGCTTTGATTGTAAACAATACCCCTGCTTGCTTTTGCATTTTCAAGCTGTCTTTAATTCCTGATAGGTGATAGGTGATCGTCTCTTCTGATTAATTTTTCTGGATAATTCTTATGTGAATTTCTTGTGTGATATGAAGTGCTTAAACATCCGCTTTCCTTCTGAAAGCCCAGGAATCATAGCAGTTGTTTCCAGAGCCATTAAGGATAATCGAAAGGAGAAAAACCTAGAATATGTTTAGCCACTCATTTGGTGCATTCATTGTGAAATAACTTTCTTTTAGATGATTTAATACAAAGAAGTTTCAGTCCTATGGAAATATTGAGAAGTCGTGAGAGTAAACACTTTAAACTGTGTAATTCAATCAAAACATATCCTTTTCTTTAAGAGTAAATTCTCTCAATATTTCTGAAGGATTTTAATGAGGTTAGACACATAGAAGTTCTTTGCCAAAAATATTTTTTGGGTATTCAAATATGAAAAATACTGAAAACCAAGGTAACAGCCTTCGCTACTTAATATCATTAGAAATGCTGTTTCTCTGAAACCTGGAGCTTAACCCATTTAACCCATTAAGCTCTCTTTTCATCCTAGAGTCCTCAGGGTCCCCACTCTGTACTTTAGTATCCCTAATAAGTCATACAAAACCTGTGGATCCTGGCCCTCTTCAGCATTGTCTGTATCCCTCAATACCACAACACTTGTTTCCCAGTAAATTTCAAACAGCTTAGAGTTGCCTGCTCACCTGTGCTGCCCCTTACCGGTTGTCCTTTATTTTCCTTCACCTCACTGGGGAATTCTCCTTTCCTGGCTTCATGTCTGTGTTGGAATCCTTCAAGTTTCCACCTGATGCTCCTCCCTATTCTCAATGTGTACTATCTCCCTTTGGGATCTCATCTGTCTTGCGTAATTTCAATTATATCTCTACACAGGTGAACCTCAAATTTACATCCACATCTCCCTTTTTCTTCTGAGCTTACAAGTCACGCCTCTAGTGCACTTAACATTCCAACTCAGTCTCCAGCACCAAGTCAATAATTTTTAATCCAAATATATTATTTTTGGAGTCTTTCTGAGCTCTTTGAATGTCATTACAATTCAACTGATTGTATAAGACATAAATTTATGTATTTATTTGTTCATTCACTACCATATGCAAGACACAGTTCTAAGCTTTGGAAACACAACTGTAGATAAAACAAACTCTTTGTTCTCAAGAAGTTGGCAGTTGATTTAGTGGAAGCGAGAACTAATAAATATGTAATATGCCATATAGTGGTAAGTGAAAGAAGAATAACGTAGGGTAAAGGAAGTATGGAGCCTCACAGGTGTAAGACTTTTTGGTCAGTTCAAAGGCTGTTAGGTGGAGAAACTGAGGAACATCAAGAAGGTCAGCGCGATTAATCAATGGCTTGAATAGTAGGAGTTTTCTTAATGCCTTTTGGCTCCTCAAAGATAGAGCCAGGACACATGTAGCCTTGAGGCCATGGTGAGGGCCTTGACTTATATTTTAAGTGAATGTAAAACTACATGAGGTTTTTGGGCAGATAAGCCATATAATTTTAATATTGTCAGTCTGGCTGCTGTATTGAAAACTGATTTTAAGATGTTAAGAGTACAATCAGATCAGTTGTCAACCTGAAGAAATAATTAGGATGAAAGATACTAACCTTATACTAAGACTTAGATTCAGGTTTTATTAATAAAAATTATGAGAAACTATGAAAGTCCAGATGCGTTTTGAAAGCAGAACTAAAGATTTGTTGGCGGGGTTGGCGGTAGATATAAAAGAAAGAATAATGTCCAGTTTTCCCCAAACATCTTTAAGGATAGAATGATATTTAGTGAAATAAAGAAGACTGTAGAAGTATATGTTGTTGGAAGGAAATCAAGTTAGACTTTAGAAAGTCAAGTGGATGCCTGAAAATAATAATGCATGTTATTTACTGAGTGTTACAATATGCTGGGCGCTGTTCTAGGCACTTTTCATATTTATTCACTCATTTAGTCCTCAAAGTATCTTTGTAAATTCACGGTGGTTAGCCCCATTTTACAGATGAGAAAACTGAGGCAAGAATATTAATTTCCTCAGGACCACTTTGCTAGTAACTGGCAGAGTAGAGTTGAAGATACTCTATTCCAGAGCTTGAGATTTTTATCCATCACACTATACCACACCTAAAATGTCATATATTCTAGTGGAAGTATAGTGATATTTGAAAGCATACATTATAAGAAAACTAAAATTGTGAGCAAAAGTAGATTGCTTGAGCAGTGACAATATGTAGAGAAGATACCTATGAAGCAGGCCCTATAACACACCAATGTTTTAATGTAAAAAGATGAAGAGAACCCCATAATGGAAATTGAGAAAGGGATGGCCATGGGTAGGAGGAGACTCTCAAGAGAAATTTGTGTCTAGGAAGTGAGTAACTGCCCCAGGTTCTGCTGCTATGTTAGATATGGAGAAGTTTCTGATGTCACTGACTTTAACCAGTGAGACTTGCACATATCTGATCTTCAGAACTGTAAATAACTTGTGTTGTTTTAAGCCACCAAGTTTGTGGTAATTTGTTACAGCAGCAACAGGAAACTAACACAGTTACTAGAGGATATGAGCTGAAAAGGTAAGAGTTGATGGCCAGAGAGTGAGAACAAGGTTCTTAAAACTGAGATTATGGTGGGTGGTGATGACAAGGCCCACTTTCAGACCAGTAGTAGTTCAAGGAGGGTGAATGAGAATAGCACTGAGAAGAGATGAAGGAACTGTGTGACCAAGCTGTTAGAAGCGTACCTATGTAGGTAATAAATTTGGAGGGATAGTATCAAAGACCAAGATATTGAGCTAAGTACATCCATGTTTGCCTTTCTTCAAACCATTCTTCATTCTCTTTATAGTTCGTCTTCTGTTATCCTTTTCCCTTGCTTGAAAGGAACTCTTGCGTATCTTCCTATTCATCTTAGGATAAAGTCAAAATCTGTTATATAGTCCAGACAGCCATGCATAATCTGGCCTCTGCCTCTTCTCTCTGTCTGTCTTGCTTTCCCTCAGGGTCAGTGTTTCAGCAACACTGACTTTTTCTTCAGATCCAGGCATGAGTCATGCTCCCCACTTCCTCAGGGGCAAACCTTCTGCTTGGCACACCTCCTTATGCCTGCCCCCATTGTCTTCACTTAACGAAATTCTCATTTTTATCAGGTTGTTTCAAGTGCTGTACCTTTAAGGAATTTGTCCTGAAGCCAGTGGATTATATCAGGCTTTTTATGTTACGCTTTCAAAACATTTCATACATTTTAAAATTCATCTATCTACTTCTTGCTGTGCATATGTGTGTGCATGTATGTGATTGCTTAACTTAGCTGATGAATTGTAAACTGCTTTGAGAGTAGGGAACTTGTAATCTGCTTAATGTTGAAAAAGTAAGAATTTCTCTCTGACGATGTTTTTTACACCCTTGTTATGAAAAACTTCAATTATCAATTAATTCTTACATTGCTTTAAATAATACAATATTTTTAAATACTTCAAAATTCACCTCTATTTGAGAAACATTCTTTTTTTGTTGTTTTCTTGGTTTTTTTTTTTTTTTTTTTTTTTGAGACAGAGTCTTGTTCTGTTGTCCAGGCTGGAGTGAATTAGCATGATCTCAGTTCACTGCAACCTCCACCACCCAGGTTCAAGCGATTCTCTTGCCTCAGCCTCCCGAGTAACTGGGACTACAGGTGTGTACCACTGCGCCCGGCTAATTTTTAAAATATTTTTAGTGGAGACAGGGTTTCACCATATTGGACAGTCTGGTCTTGAACTCCTGACCTCAGGTGATCCTCCTGCCTCCACCTCCCAAAGTGCTCACCATGCTCAGCAAGAGTAACATTGTTTAGCTGACACTTCATCTATTCATGGTCTCCAATATCAACTTTATCAACAACAAAGGTGAAAAATGACAAAAATGAGGTAAGAGTAATCTAAGGATAAATGGTTCAATGACACACCTAACCAAATGCAAGGTGAGGAACTTGTTTGGATTCTGATTCAAACAACCCAACTGTAAAAATATCACGTACAAGACAATCACAGAATTGAAGCATTAAGTTTATATTTAGTGAGACTGTATTATGCATATATAGTCATGTAATAAATTACTCCAAAACATAGTGGCTTAACATAACAAACATTATTAGTATATTTAAAAAATTTTTTTATTGTACTTTGGATTCTGGGGTACATCTGCAGATCATGCAGGATTGTTGCATAGGTACACACATGGCAATGCGGTTTGCTGCCTCCATCCCCCAGTCACCTACATCGGGCATTTCTCCCCATGTTATCCCTCCCCCGACCTCCCCACCAACCCACTGTCCCTCCCTTGCTCCCCCCAATAGACCCCAGTGTGTGATGCTCCCCTCCATGTGTCCATGTGTTCTCATTGTTCATCACCTGCCTGTGAGTGAGAACATGCAGTGTTTGATTTTCTGTTCTTGTGTCAGTTTGCTGAGAATGATGGTTTCCAGATTCATCCATGTTCCTACAAAGGAAACAAACTCATTTTTTATGGCTGCATAGTATTCCATGGTGTGTATGTGCCACATTTTCCCTGTCCAGTCTATCGTTAATGGGGATTTGGGTTGGTTCCAGGTCTTTGCAATTGTGAACAGTGCTGCAAAAAACATACGTGTGCATGTGTCTTTATAATAGAACGCTTTATAGTCCTTTGGGTATATGCCCAGTAATGGGATTGCTGGGTCAAATGGAATTCCTATTTCTAGGTCCTTGAGGAATTGCCACACTGTCTTCCACAATGGTTGAACTAGTTTACACTCCGACAAACAGTGTAAAAGTGTTCCTATTTCTTCACATCCTCTCCAGCATCTGTTGTCTCCAGATTTTTTAATGATCACCATTCTAACTGCCGTGAGATGGTATCTCAATGTGGTTTTGATTTGCATTTCTCTAATAATCAGTGATGATGAGCATTTTTTCATATGTTTGTTGGCCTCATATATGTCTTCTTTTGAAAAGTGTTGTTTATATCCTTTGCCCACTTTTAGATGGGTTTGTTTGTTTTTTTCTTGTAAATCTGTTTTAGTTCTTTGTAGATTCTGGATATTAGCCCTTTGTCAGATGGGCAGATCGCAAAAATTTTTTCCCATTCTGTTGGTTGCCAGCTCACTCTAATGATTGTTTGTTTTCCTGTGCAGAAGATCTGGAGTTTAATTAGGTGCCGTTTGTCTATTTTGGCTTTTGTTGCCAATGCTTTTTGTGTTTTAGTCATGAAGTCATTGCCTATGCCTATGTCCTGAATGGTTTTGCCTAGGTTTTCTTCTAGGGTTTTTATGGTGTTAGGTCTTATGTTTAAGTCTTTAATCCATCTGGAGTTAATTTTAGTGTAAGGTGTCAAGAAGGGGTCCAGTTTCTGCTTTCTGCACATGACTAGCCAGTTTTCCCAACACCATTTATTAAACAGGGGAATCCTTTCCCCCATTGCTTGTTTTTCTCAGGTTTGTCAAAGATCAGGTGGTTGTAGATGTGTTACATTGCCTCCAGGGCCTCTGTCTGTTCCATTGGACTATATCTGTGTTTTGGTACCAGTATAATGCTGTTTTGATTACTGTAAGCCTTGTAGTATAGTTTGAAATCAGGTAGCATGATGCTTCCGACTTTATTCATTTTGCTTAGGATTATCTTGGCTATGCGGGCTGTCTTTTGTTTCCATATGAAGTTTAAGGTGTTTTTTTCCAGTTCCGTGAAGAAGGTCATTGGTAGCTTGATGGAGATAGCGTTGAATCTATAAATTACTTTGGGCAGTAGAGACATTTTCATGATATTGATTCTTCCTAACCATGATCATGGAATGTTTCTCCATCTGTTTGTGTCCTCTCTTATTTCCTTGAGCAGTGGTTTGTAGTTCTCCTTGAAGAGGTCCTTTACAGCCTTTGTTAGTTGTATTCTTAGGTATTTTACTCTCTTTGTAGCAACTGGGAATGGGAGTTTGCTCATGATTTGGCTCTCTGTTAGTCTGTTATTGGTGCATAGAAATGCTTGTGATTTCTGCACATTGATTTTGTATGCTGAAACTTTGCTGAAGTTGCTCATCAGTTTAAGGAGATTTTGGGCTGAGATGATGGGGTCTTCTAAATATACAACCATGTTGTCTGCAAATAGAGACAATTTGACTTCCTCTTTTCCTAATTCAGTACCTTTATTTTTTTTCTTGCCTGATTGCTCTGACTAGAACTTCCAATACTATATTGAAGAGGAGTGGTGACAGAGGGCATCCTTGTCTAGTGCCAGATTTCAAAGGAAATGCTTACAGTTTTTGCCCTTTCAGTATGATATTGGCTGTAGGTTTGTCGTAAATAGCTTTTGAGATATGTTCCTTTGATACCTAGTTTATTGAGAGTTTTTAGCATGAAGAGTTGTTGAATTTTGTTGAAGGCCTTCTCTCCATCTATTGAGATACTCATGTGGTTTTTGTCTTTGGTTTTGTTTATGTGATGGATTATGGTTATGGACTTGCATATGTTGAACCAGCCTTGCATCCCTGGGATGGAGCCTCCTTGATCATGATGAATAATCTTTTTGATGGGCTGTTGCACTTGGTTTGCCAGTATTTTATTGAGGTTTTTTCCATCTATATTCATCATGGATATTGGTCTGAAGTTTTCTTTTTTAGTTGAGTGCCTGTCTGCTTTTTATATTAGAATGGTGTTGGTCTCATAAAATGAGTTAGGGAGGATTCCCTCTTTTTGTATTGTTTGGTATATTTTCAGAAGGAATGGAACCAGCTCCTCTTTGTACGTCTGGTAGAATTCAGCTGTGAACCCATCTGGACGTGGACTATTTTTGGTTGGTAGGCTATTAACTGCTGCCTCAACTTCAGCCCTTGTTATTGGCCTATTCATAGTTTCAACTTCTTCCTGGTTTAGTCTTGGTAGAGTGCAAGTGTCCAAGAATTTATCCATTTCTTCCAGATTTACTGGTTTATGTGTATAGAGTCATCTGTAGTAATCTCTGATGGTAGTTTGTATTTCTGTGGAATCTGTGGTGATACCCCTTTATCATTTTTTATTGCATCTCTTTGATTTTTCTCTTTTCTTTTTTATTAGTCTGGCTAGCAGTCTATCTATTTTGTTGATCCTTTCCAAAAACCACCTCCTGGATTTATGGATTTTTTAAAGTGTTTTTTGTGTCTCTATCTCTTTCAGTTTGGCTCTGATCTTAGTTATTTCTTGTCTTCTGCTAGCTTTTGAGGTTTTTTGATCTTACTTCTCTAGCTCTTTCAATTTTGATGATAGGGTGTCAATTTTAGATCTTTCCTTGCTTCTCATGTGGGCACTTATTGCTATAAATTTCCCCTCTCAACATTGCTTTGAAAGTGTCCTAGATAATCTGATAAGTTGTGTCTTCATTCTGATTGGTTTCAAAGAACATCTTTATTTCTGCCTTCATTCCATTGTTTATCCAGTTGACACTCAGAAGCAAGTTCTTCCATTTTCAAGTAGTTGTGCTGAATTGAGTGTTTCTTAATCCTAGTTCTAATCTGATTGTGCCGTGGTCTGATAGACTGTTTGTTATGATTTCCGTTCTTTTGCATTTGCTGAGGAGTGATTTGCTTCCAGTTATGTGGTCAATTTTAGAGTAAGTGCAATGTGGTGCTGAGAAGAATGTATATTCTGTAGATTTAGGGTGGAGCGTTCTTGTAGATGTCTATCAGGTCTGGTTGCTCCAGCTCTGCGTTCAAGTCCTGGGTATCCTTGTTAATTTTCTGTCTTGTTGATCTGTCTAATATTGACAGTGGAGTGTTGAAGTCTCCCACTGTTATTGTGTGAGAGTCTAAATCTCCTTTTAGGTTGTTAAGAACTTGCTTTGTGTATCTGGGTGCTCCTGTGTTGGGTGCATATATATTTAGGATTCTTAGCTCTTCTTGTTGGACTGATCCTTTTACCATTATGTAATACCCTTCTTTGTGTCTTTTAATCTTTGTTGGTTTGAAGTCCATTTTTTCAGAGACTAGAATTTCAACCCCTGCTTTTTTTTGTTCTCCATTTGCTTGATAAATCTTCTTCCATTCCTTTATTTTGAGTATGTGTGTCTTTGTGAGATGGGTTTCCTGAATACAGCACACCGATGTGTCTTGACCTTTTATCTAGTTTTCCACTCTGTGTGTCTTTTGATTAGGGTGTTTAGGCCATTTACATTCAATGCTATTATTGTTATGTGTGAATTTCATCCTGTCATTTTGTTACTGGCTGGTTTTCTTGCCCATTAGTTGATTCATTTTCTTCATTGCATTTTTGGTCTTTGCCATTTGGTGTGCTTTTGCAGTGGCTGGTACTTTTTCCTTTCCGTGTTTAGTGTTTCTTTCAAGAGCTCTTGTAAGGCAGGTCTGGTGGTGATGAAATCTCTCAGTTTTTACTTGTCTGTAAAGGATTTTATTTCTCCTTCACTTACGAAGCTTAGTTTGGCTGGGTGTGAGATTCTGAGTTGAAAGTACTTTTCTTTAAGGATGTTGAATATTGGCCCCCACTCTCTTCTGGCTTGTAGGGTTTCTGCCAAGAGATCCACTGTGAATCTGATTGGCTTCCCTCTTTGGGTGACCTGACCTTTCTCTCTGGCTGCCGTTAGCATTTTTTCCTTCATTTTAACCTTGGTGAATCTGACAATTATATGCCTTGGGGTTGCTCTTCTTGAGGAATATCTCTGTGGAGTTCTCTGTATTTCATGGATTTGAAATGTTGGACTGCCTTGCTAGGCTTGGGAAGTTCTCCTGGATAATATCCTGGAGCATGTTTTCCAGCTTGGATTCATTCTCCCCCGTCACATTCAGGTACACCGATGAAGCGTAGGTTAGGTCTTTTCACATAATCTCATATTTCTTGGAGGCTTTATTCACTTCGTTTCACTCTCTTTTCTCTTGTCTTGCCTTCTCTTTTTATTTCATTGAGTTGATCTTCAATCTCTGGTATCCTTTCTTCTGCTTGATTGATTCAGCTGTTAAAACTTGTGTTTGCTTCACGTGGTTTTCGTGCTACGTTTTTCAACTCCATCAAGTCGTTTATATTCTTCTCTAAACTGGTTATTTTAGTTAACATTTCATCTAACTTTTTTCAAGGTTTTTAGTTTCTTTGCATTGGGTTAGAACGTGTTCCTTTAGCTCAGAAAAGTTTGTTACTACCCACCTTCTGAAGCCTGTTTCTGTGAGTTCATTGCACTCTTTCTTGGTCATGTTGTGTTCCTGTGTTGATGAGGATGTGTGATCCCTTGAAGGAGAAGAGGCGGTCTGGTCTTCGATGGTTTCATCTTTTTTGCACTGGATTTTTTCCATCTTCATGGATTTATCTAGCTCTGATCTCAGGGAGCTGCTTGATGAGGTCGCTTATCTGCCTGTTGAGATGTTGCTGGGTTTCCAGGGACTCCTTCAGGTTGCTAGGTACGCTTCCTCTGTGTTTTTTGTTTACACTGGGTGGTTAGGCCTGCCTCTTCCCCTGACCTGGAGCACTGCTGGGTGGTTAAGAACGCTGTTTCATTGCTATGTAGGCTTCCTGTGTTTTTTGTTAAAACATGAAGCCTAGTCCCACCTTTTTAATGGTGGGTTGTACCTTTCCTCCGTGGAGCTGGATCATTCAGGGTTTAGCTCAGACTGAGGCACTGGCTGCGTAACCCGCTAGAGTTAGTGCTTCAGCCCTCTGGGGTTGGTAGGGGAGGGTAGGGACCCGCCCTGCCACACCGTCTGTCTCCCCGCTTTCAACTTCCTTTCTCTCCTGTCATCGGGGAGGTGTCCACCCAGCTGCTCAGTCTGTCTTCCTGCTTTTAGCCCCCCTCTCTCCGGGCAGGGGGAGGGTGCAATAGCTCAGTCCTCAGGCTCTCCCGGCTGGCTTATGGGCTTATGTGTTTGCTTAGATCTGTGTGACAATCTGGGACACCGTCCTGTATTATTATTCAACTCTGCGCTTGTAATTCCCAGTGCTTGACTGGCAAAGATCCCCTGTTTTGTGGATTGCTGAGGCTTTGGGGGAAGTGCTCTATCTGAACGGGGGTGCTGGAGGGGGAGCCTCCAATTCACTGGTCATACGCACTTTCTGGGTGAAGCAGCACCCCTCCCCACCTCAGTCTACCCTGTCTGGGCTTTGCTCACTGTCCAGCCAGACCTGTTGAAAGGCAGCTGGTACTTCCGTTGGAGCTAGGAGATCTCTCGATTTCTGCGTCTCTCTCGCTGGGTGTTGTGCACCAGAGTTGTGTCTATCTGGCCATCTTTGACTGAGATATCTTGACTGAGGATCAGCTTCCAGGTTCGCTTATATGGCTTGATTGTCAGGTGTCATCTATAATCTGTCTCATGGACAGTCGTTAGCCTGCTACACAGGCCTCTCTACAGGACTTCTGACAGTAAGACAGGTTGCTTCTCCTAGAATCAGGGCTCAGAAAGAGATAGAAAAAATGAGAGAGAGAGAGAGAATATGAATGAGAATGATCAATCATGGCCCATGGAAAGATGTGGAAAATGATAAATTGAGGGAACAAGAGAAGATGAGAGAGAAAATATTCACAAGATAAAATTTGCAGTGTCTTTGCAACCTAATCTCAGAGTGATATCCCATCCCGTTAGCCACATTTTATTCATTTAGAGGTTCAGGTAACACTCAAGGGGAAGAGTAACAACAAAAAGTCTGGATACTACGAGGTGAGCCTCACTGGGGCCATCTTAGAAGGCTACCTATGAGAGACAGGAAGGAGTTATTGTTAATTTTTTCCTTAGGTGTGATAATAATATTGTGATTGTTAAAATATTTATCTTTTATTGATAAATACTAAAATATTTATGGATGAAATAATATTAAATATTTGCTTCAAAATAATCCAATAGGAAGTGGCAAAGTGGATGGGGGGTATAAATGAAACAAAAAGGGCCAAGAACTGATGAACATTGAAGCTGGATATTGAGGATTAATTCTATTATTCCTTTTAAGTTTGTATGAGCTTGAAATTTTTTTTAATACAAATGTTTTAGTTTCCATCTACTGGATTTCTGAGTTTATTATACAGTAGTTGTTATCTGGGTCAAAGAAAAATGAGCTTATTTAATATGTCCCCTAAACTTTATTAGTAATAAAATCAGCATGCCATGATTTTATAATTGATCTTTCCATTGCTTTATATTTATCAATCAATGCTAAGTCCAGAAATTTATGATATTTCAACTTATTTACATTAAGGTCTAATTTGTTTAAATAAAAGTTCTGTAGCTGCCATAGCAGCTTGAGATGACTACCCTATATTAAAAGCTCCGTAAGGCTGAATACTCAGAGTAATGTCACCTGAGAAGAAAATTCACCAAGTGGTGTTAGAATTATTCCCCAAAGTAATTATAAATTTAATTTACATGCTAGCACTTAAAGTTGGCTGCATCCTTTAAAGAAGGTGAGAGATAATATGTAAAGAATGCTTATTTTAAAAAAAAATATATGGTTAGGGTAGAAAAAGATGCATATTTTGATTCAATTTATTGAATAGGGATGTGGTAGTTTTTAATTTCACGTATTTTCCGGCAGAGTATATAAAGTGACCTTTCTCATAACCCAGAGGCACTAATACTAGAAATACTAGATTAATAAATGAAGTATAAGACATAAAAATATGAGATAAGTTACGTGCTCTCAAAATATATTAACATTTATCTAAGAAGAATGTATTCACAAAAAGACCATATGTGTCATGGTATACCTGTCAGCTTTTGCATCACCATTTCGGCATTTGCCTGTCTTCATGATATTCCTCAAGTTCTCTATGAAACCTTAACTTATCCCTCAGCCAATGGGAATCTCGCTCTTCCGTATTCCTCCATTGAACTCCATGTCTGTGACACACATTTATGTGGCAGCATAGTTGGTACTTTTGCTTTGTGTCCTTTTCTAAGAGTATTTTTACTATCTCTTCAGGTCATGAATTAGCCTTTTGAAAGCCTGGGCCAGGTCTCTTACTTTTTGTACTTCTGAAAGACCTTGTAATATGAGTTCTCAATACATGCATGTTGAAGGAGTCGTGAAATAAAATGATTTACAAAGCTTTGATATTTATTGACTAAGTTTCATTCCACTGTAGAGTGTGTTCCTGTATAGTCTGCTCAGTGATGTGTATTGAACCGTTATGTATGGGCTCTCTGTTCAGTTTCTTGGGGAAGATGTATTAGTTGTTAACTCATTTACTTGAAGAGCTCTTTCCTGAGAAATCTTACAGGCTTTTGGGAGCAACATGGGATTAAAATGGGCCTCTCTTCCCTCAGTACATTGCAGGTACTTACTGTGTTGTCTCAGTCTAATTGCTGCAGTGCTTTCTCTTAAGATCCTGTGTGAATGAACAATCTGAGATGTGATGGTAAAAATGGTTCAATCTGGTGAGGCACAGGTGATACTAGAATTGTGTTATCAAAGTGACCTTTAAGTGTTCTTTCAGAATTTTCTGTCAGGCAATTTAGGAATAAGTTGAGTTCATGGAGTTCACATGAATTTTTGTTAATTCTTTTTAAAAAGATTAACATTTGAATAGCATATGTTGATAAAATATTTCTACGTTGACTTCATAATTTAAAATATATTTGTTATATCTGATTCATTTTCTTATGAGAAGAATTAAAGCATGCTCAATGAACTTATAGATCTTTTTGAATTCAGAGTCTTAATAACTGCATGCTTTAGTGTCTTCTCATAAGAAAATGTGTCAATGTCTGAATATGCAGCTGCTTTTTAAAAAATAAGTAAATATGAGATAAAATAATAAATGAACATAAATGCTTTGAAAATCTCCTTTAAGAAAAATATTGAACCTGGGCTTTTTGGGAAAATGCAAAGAAGCTTTACTTTTTCCATTTGGTTCATGGTTGGAAAAGGCTTGGAGAATGGCTGAGAAACTTCCCTGGGGCCAGAAGAACATCAGGCAGAAGCCTCTAGACCAGGGGCTGAAGCAAGCACACTGAGAAGACCCACATTAGAGTCCCCTTGCTATTCTTGATGAGGACCCTCTCCCGAGGTACTCCCTTGGGGGAAGTCTTGTGGCTTCCAGCCTGTGCAGGCTGGTCAGGGAATTACCCAGCATCTTGAAGACCTCCACATCGTCACATGTCCAGGAAGTGACTTCTGAGGAATTCACACAGAAGAGCTTATTCAGGCACAGTAAGATTTGATTCAGGTTCTTCTCACATGATGGAAGCCTTTATGGCATCCAGATTAGCCTTCCATCAGTGATGGTGTATGAACTGCTTGGAAGATGGTACAGCTGCCCTGCATGCTTTGGGGAAACACTTTGACTTTACTTTTGCCAGCTAACAAGTGTCCCTAGGCCTCCAGGCATGAGGCTGAAATAAAAGCTTAGGGAGAAAACATAGGAGGCCTTCTCTTGCCATTCAGCAAGCACATTACATGAGTTTCACTCCCAGGTAGATCTAATGCTATTCTGGTGAAAGTTCCACTTCCAGGAGAATCTAACAATATTCTGAAGCAAGCTCAATCAGCTTTCTAGTCTAGATTTAGAATTAGAGCTTTCCACTAGCTAAGGATGGTCACATGCAAATGGAGCTCCTAACTTAAAGTGCTATTTCAGATATGCTAGTAGGCTAACCAGGATTCTAATATATTTATTGAGGCAAGGGGGCATTGCAATTATTTTCTAGCTAATTACATACCTGACCACATTTCTTCAATGAAAATCATTACTAATTTACTTTATGCTAATTAATAGACGTTCTGTGAATGTATTTGGATAAGTTTGAATCACTTGTATAGCTACCCTTAGCACAGATTTTGAATAAAGATGCTTTCAAAAATAAGTAACTCTTCACTACTACCATGACCAGTGTAATTATAATACATAACTGTTTTAAAGTACAAAACTGACAATACTACATTTGAGTATATGACTTATAAAAGACATTCAGCCAAGTGAATAAAGTTTATTGCAAGTTAGGGCTTTTGATAAAGTACTCTGTAGTCTCCTCATCTTGATTAGATGTCTTTTTCCCCCACTGTCTTAAGAGCTTAAGTAGGTGCAGATCTAGCTCTTTGACCCTTATTGCTTAGGTCCATGCTCTGACTACTACCAGACCACTGAAACAGATTTATCAAAGTCAGTAAGGACTACTATTAATATATTTCTAAGTCACTGGCCAATCCTTGACTCTTACATTACCCTATCAGTAGCACATGACACAATTAAATTTTTACTCAAATGTCATCTCTTTAAGGCCTTTCTCAGCCACTTGATCTAGAATTGTAAATCCCTGCCTTGCTACGTCCCTTCCCACTTCTTTGCCTCTTATTCTTAGCTGTTATGCGCATTTAATACGCTACGGGTTTTACATATCAGTCCTACTTATTTTCTTTCTCCTCCCAACCAGTGCATGAGTTCCATTAAAGCTGTAATTTCTGTCTGTTTTGTTCATTGTTGTATCCCTGGTGCCTAGAACAATGCATGACACAAAAGAAGTGATCATTATGCATTTGCTGAATGACTGGATGAATAAAAAATATCATTTGTGGAAACCTAAACCAACATGAGCTTGTGGAAAGCAATGTGGGAATGTTTATGTATATAAAGAGGGTTTCAAAAATCTTGTTCATACATTTTTTATTCCAATGAGTTTATATTTAGAAATCTATCATAAGGAAATAATCAGAGACAAGATGCAAATTCTCAGTCCCTTAAGTGTTATCACCACAGGCTACTGGAACACCTCTAACAGCCACAGGAAAGTGTTTACTACTAAGCTGAGATTTGACTGCAAACCATTGTCATATTCTGCATCTCTACAGATGCCATGTATTGTTTTGTATTGTGCTGCATGTGATAAGATGTGTCACTTCGGTAGGAGTGACGTAAGATAGAGTGCTTCATTCACAGCCTTTGGGAGTTTATATTTATACAATTTTACAAAAGCAATTTTTAAATCTGTAACAAAAGACTTACACATATTCAAATCATTAACAGATCCCATTTAATCATAAAGCAATACTCATACAGGCAACAATTTACATATAAGGATAGCTCATATAATTATTGATAATGGTTTAAAGTTGAAAAAACTTCAATGTTCCAAACTTAAATATTATATTTATCCAGTGGAATATCTGGTTTCATAGACTAATCTGCAAAGTGTTCTTGCTAAGTGAAAAATCACATTTTTTTCTTTTTTTTTTTGAGAGCACAACTCCAAATCATCTTTTAAATATAAAAACGTCATATTTAGCAAAAGACACACTGTACAGGACAGAGAGGTGCCAGGCCTGAGCCCCTGCAGGGGGAGAAGGAGTCTCGCAACAAAGTGGGAGAAGCACTGTGAAGAGCTGTGTGGTGGGCCACAGAAAGTTCCGGTGGGCAACACTGTTGGTAGGTCATGGGTGGGACTCATGGGGGACCTGGCTGCTAACTCTTGTTGTTGGGGGAACGTAGTTAGTGCTGCCACCTGGAGTAAGAGCCGCCCCTTGGTTCCTGGAGGGCACCCACCAAGGAACACAAGACAGGAAGCCCAGGATGGTTAGTGCAACTTGGGTTGAAGGCCAGGGAGAAGTGGCTGCTCGGCAGTGGCCAGGAAAGGTCCAGACGCTGAGGCCAAGGCGCTTCCTGTTACTGTTAGGTGCAGAAGTTCCGCTTTGTCTCTGGCAGGCACTCTCTAAGCTAGGGCCCCGGCCATGTCTTCAGCACTCCATGGTGCTCTTGCTGCCAGCATAGGTGGACCGGATGTCTTGCCCACCTCCTCGATGACCGACATCAGGTCCTAGTATGTGTTCTGGGAACCCTGGGCACCGGGTGGTTTTATCACCTGCACATAGCCCATGGAAGGTGGTCCAAAGTCCTTAAACAGCGGTCTGACTGGCAGCGGCTCCTGGCACTGAGCTCGATGGTGACTGGACGCTTTGTGACCACGCCCATTTAATGGGCCAGCAAACTGAGTCTCAGTGAGGGTGGGCGGCAGGCCCAGTATTGCAGAACCCAGGCCATCTTCATTTCAAGAGATCTCCACCACCAGGCGGGCAAGCAGGGGTGGAGCTGGATCCTCACCTGTAGGGGCCTGGGTGCACAGCCCAGGGGGTGCTAGAGCCGGGGGTGAAAAATCACATTTCTAAACAATGAATCCAATTTTATATTAACAATACACATCTTTTAATAAATATATGTGCAGAGAAAGGGGATGAAATCAATAAGTTAAAATGTTATCTGTGGAATTTGACATGTGTGATTTTCCTCACTAGAATATTAAGGTAGAATGGGACAGTCAAAGTCAGGTTCTTGATTGAAAATCTCCAGATTTCCTTTCCTGACCTTTCACATTTGCACAACACTTTGCATGCCACCTTCTGTCAGTCGATTCTCCTAACTTCCCCGTGAGGCTGGCAGGTCTAGTATCATTATCTCCAGTTCTTACATAGGAGATAATACAGACCCAGAGAGGTTAAGTGACTTGCCCAGGGTAACCCAGTTAGCAATAGAACTAAGATAAAAAATCTCCATCTCTTCCAGTCACATGGTTTCCCCCCACATTGCTCTAAACTATTGTGCTAAAAAATTAGAAAAGAGAAAGACAGTGACTGTGTTCTCTTTGAAGAAGCTATTTGAGTATGCTTCTATTAGTGCCAGACAGCTTTGAAGTCATTGATTGCCCCTGCGAGATGATGAGATTGTGCTATACGGAACTTGGTCATCGTTACCATGTGATTTTCAATTAAGAAGCAAATCAAAAGTATCCCAGTGTCATGGTCATAACGTGAAGGTTTCAGAAAAGCTACCAGCTGCATACAAATCAGGGCGGACCAATCATTTGTCTGTGTGTGCTGAGTGTCATTTTTCAGAAGAAATGGTCTTTCACACTTGCAGCCAAGCTATTTTATTTTTCATACTATGGATGTTGTCATTTATGAATTAGGTCTTTAACTTATTTTTGACTCTTTGGAAAACTTATTCCAGAATGTTCATTGAACAATCGCTACAATGATACAGAATGTGAAAGTGTATTGTTGAGAACTGAAAAACTTTGAGAAGTTCATTCAGAAGGCTGCTGGGGAAAGTATAAAAAGCTGTGGACTTAAAGATCCGGGATCAGTACAGCCAAGCTGATGGTCCAACTGTCTAACCTTCAGCAAGTAACCCTAAACTTCACAATTCATAAACCAGTGCTATTATTCTCTATCTCGTAAAGTAGTGAAGATTAAAATAACTCATGACAAAGGGTCTAGCCCTATAATAAATTGGCTGAATACATTTTTGTTTTGTTTCAATATAGTGATATGGAAAGAGTATCCTCTAGAATGACATTAGCTGGAGTCTTTAAGGGACCTCCTAAGCACCTTACTGTGAGAAAGGGTGACTTGATGAAGGAAATGTGATTGGTGTTATGTGATGTGCCCTTATGAATTGGCCACTAAGGAGGACGTGAAGGAACCACGTGAAAAATGTTGAAATCATGCCTGCAAATGGCAGCTACTTAGGTGTCATTGTTGATCTTAATGCAAACGGCAGAAAGTAATCTTTCTCAGGTATATTGTAGGGAAAATGAAAAGGACATATCTACCTCGTACTATTTTTTTTAAATATCTTAATTGTGAAGCAAGCTGCAACTGTCAGAAAACAAAATTGACTTGATTGTCAATTTTATTGACGATAGCTTTATCTTGTTAGTACAAGTAACCCAAGGTAGCATGTGAATGCTTGAAGTCAAGCAGGATCTGAGTTGATATTAAGCATTTCTTGTTATGTCTTGGCACATTTTTTACTGACCTATATAAAATTTACTTATTTTAGTAATATGTTATTGTAAGATATGGTTTTTATTCTCCATTTTTTACTTCATCATCTATTGGATATTCTATATATGTAGATCTCAGTTTCACCTTTTAAAACTGTTTACGAATTCAGTCATTATTTCAAGCTCTGTCTTTTTATCCTGTTATTGATGTCTCTAGGTCCCAAACACTTAGCCTTTTATTTTTAAGTGATGCACTTGACATAATTTAGTTTTAGGATCTCCCCCTGCTGTCATGAATAAAATAATTTGATGATCATGATGTCATGCTCAGTAATCATTCATGAATCCTCCCTTGGGACATCTAGAAACTCTTATCCAAAAATCAAAAAGACAAGTGATTATCAATTTCTCAGAACGAATTAACTTTGAATATTAATGCTAACATCACAGCACATAAGGATGCTTGTTGTGGTTAAGTTTGAAGATGCAGAAATCCTTGTCAAGTTACTGAACTAGTGATGTGCTGTGATCATTTGCTGTTTGTCTTTGTTCTTTGCTTTGTTCTACTGTCAAGCAGCTTTGCCTACTGGCTACTTGGCAGGGTGTATCTATCTTAGGTGTTTCTTTGTAAAGCATATGGCCTGGCTCTGTGTTCTAGGTTCATTCGCTCACTCATTCATTTAACAAAAAGCTCTTGGGTGCCTACTATATACTAGGCACAGTTTTCTGAACTGCGGAAATAGAACAAATAAGAAATCCATAGCTTTATGGAGCTTATATTCTAGTAAGAGTGACTAAAAGTTAGCAAGTAGAATAAACAGGATGTTAGCGAAGGTGTCGAGGTTAGTGTTGCCAAACCGGTAAATGCAGCCATGTAAGAGACTTGCCTCAAAAAGTTAATTAAAGATAAAATGTTTGAAAATCCTCAAGCAAAACAAATATTTTCATGTCACAATTCTGCCACTGTCAACATGTTGAAACATAATGCTGTTCTAGTTGGTACCCAGAGGGCATGCTTGGGACTGGTCACAAGTGAAATATCTTAAGTATTTATGTGGACACCCTTGGTTTTAGTCACTATCATTTTGTGCATAGTGTATAATAAAGCAAGCTCTTTTTCTGTGGCCTCCAATTGACCTTCTACAGAGTTGTTCCAAAAATATTTGAGTAGTGGAAGTTTCGTTAGAAGCAGCATGTGACGTCATCTTAAAAGCTGACCACATTCCAGGGTATTTGGACATTTGTTTAAAACAACAAAATTTATATCTGTCTTATGGTGTTATCATTGAATGAATGTTATCAAATATCAATCTCATGATAGCAGCCCTATCCAGTAGATGGTAATACGGGGGCAGTGTTGTTCCTAAGCTCATAGTCAGCAATGTAAACATTGCCAACATTCTAAGGGCTTGGGAAGATTAATATTAGATGAGCTAAGAAGCATGGGTTGAACTATAAAAATATCTTGTTTATAACAATGTCCCATAACAGGACCTGGCCTTGACTCACTTGGAATGTCTGGGTGGACATCAGAACAAATTGCACTGTTAGAATTTGATAAAAAGCCTCATTTGCTGCCTACATTTGAACATTACCCAGATGACTAGAAAATAATGTGGAAAAATATCCAATTCTCTGCTTTTGCAATATCTCCCAGTGAATATCATTATGGATGGGTGAGCATTTGAGGAACAAATACTAGCAGTTAGAAATACTGTGTCTTGTAAGTCATTTGAGCTATTTGTGGGAGGTGTGAGTAAAAAATTCAGGTTTTGTTCAGAAGGCGGAAGGGTTAATAGATGGTAGGTAAATAACACACCCAGCTGCACACTCCAAATTAAGATTGAAGCCATCACACATTGTGTTTGCATATGCTACTCATAGTTGCTTTGAAATATAATAAATTGTTCTGCAGGGTCAGCATAACAATCTAGTTGGCACAATTTGGACTTAGTTGTATTAATTATGTGTTTGTTGCTTATGTGAATAGGGCTTTACTATTATTGGGTAAACACCAGTACTTGAGTTTTTTCTTCACAGCATACATATATATGCTTTGAATGTATGTATACATATCCCAACAAAGGAGCTCATTCAAGATTATGTGCAGCAAAATAATATTGCAGCTGCATTTAGAAAACATGACAGGAAAGATAATCACGTAACTCGGAACTTAGAAAAAGCCTGAGTTTTTTTATTTGTCACTTATTATATATATATAATTAATAATATATATATTTATTCAAGATATATATATATTCAAGATATATATATCTTATATATATCACATATATATATATCATTAATAATTATACATATTATTAATTGAATGTTGCAATAGTCTCTGGAGAATACATAAAACCACATATTCTGATTCCAAGGAATTAAAGACATTTTGTATGCCCTTGACTATGTTTACTAATCCCATTCTTGTTCTGTCGGTATTTGTTATGTAACAGATTAAATACATCATTTAGCCACCATATATGTTTCTAACTTAGAAAAGAGTGTGAACAAAGTCAAGTGATGGTGCTTTGCTGCTTTGAGTGTTGAGCATTTTTTGCTAGTTATTCCTCTCTTTCACAGTGTTTCTGGGCACTAAAGTAAAATTCTGAGTTCATGTTGCTGACAGTAGCCTCTAATTATTTGTTTTCGTTATGTCTCTCACACTTGAGATTGTAACAAGTATTTTGAGGTTTTAACGGTGCCTCTAGTGAGAATTACAGTTTCAGGGCGAAGACAGAGGGTTGAGAGCTGTTCAATTCCGGAGCCACAAAGAACCAGCATTAATGAAGATATCCCCACTTGCGATATTACTAAATTTTATCTAATAGACTATGTTTTCCCATTGTTTCCAAATGATGGTCCTTGCACACTTTTATAACACTTGGAATGAACTTTATGCTCACTGCCAGGGAAAGCCAGGTGAGCCACTGTGTGCAGAGTAGAATGAGGTACTACAGTTGACTGTCACACCTGCTGTGATTTCCTCTGGAAATGGTGGCTTCCTAGTTGCACAAAGTGACATACTGTGTCACACAAAATTATAATGTCTTCCCTCTGTAGCCAACTACAAACTTGTCACCTCTAAACCTGTTAAAATCTGTATTTATGTAGGGTATTCAGTTTTACTTTTTGCTTTGTAATGTGTCTCAAATGTATAGAGCTGTAAAACAAGGTTCCAGTGTATCCATTGGTAATTTTTATTTTCCATCTGTTGAAGCCATTTGAAGAAGCCGATGGTCTCTTACTAGCTCAAACTCACAGCTCGGAAAATAATAGTTTATAACATTCCCATGGTGCTTTTTAGAGTCATTTTTTTTTCTTGGTACTTAATTTTTTTTCCTTCTTTGGGTGACAGTTTTTTACTTCCAGCATAGAACTGTAGGTGTTTGGCTGTCTCTTTTTAGATTTAATACCACACACGGCGCTCCACTGCTACAACATGTGTGTACAATAAATTTTCTTGTAAACTGAGGATTTCAAGGCTAGAATTCTGTCAAGCTTATATTTTCAGAGCTCTTGAAATATTTTCCACTTAGCAACCTCTTTGCATTACTTGGAAAGATTTTATGGGGCTTGTCAGTCAAAAGGATGACTCTAACCAAAGAAAGAACAATTCAGAGAATGATTTTTAGAATTAGTATAAGCTTCGTAGGTTATTCAATAGCTGTAACAATTTGCATTGGAAGTGTTTACGAGGCAAATATTTTGCCTCCATTTATGTCGTATATACTAAGGGAGATAATTGCTTATAACATATCCAGATTTTGTCTGTTTTCTAAAGCTCAGTGTTATAGTTTCTATTTACCCCATTTTGAGCTGATATTTACAGGAACAGAATATGGAGCATGGATTAGTGATGATAAGATGACATCAAGGTGTATGAGTACAGATATATGTATATATACTCAAATCCTGCTCTGAGTCATTTGTGTGTTGTGTGTGTGTGTGTGTGTGTGTGCACGCACACGTGTGTTTTCTAACCAAAAGACTGAAGTGAGAACAATGTTTTCAAAGATAAATATATCTCTGTCTGTGTTTCAGAATTACTTGGGTCACCTTCTGCGTTGACACTGGCTTGGCCAGAATCCAGGAGCACATACTGCTGATCCTATCAGTAGTTATGGGAACAATATTAATTTATGAAGATTTCCAATAACCCATATGTACTGTTTGGCCAACCGAGAGAGAGAGAGAGAGTGAGAGAGTGTGTGTGTGTGTGTGTGTGTGTGTGTGTGTGTGAAAGAGAAAGAGAGGCAGAGAATACAGCATTGCTGGCTGCACTAGACCAGGGTAATGGTGGCTCCACAAGGGGCATCCAGACCTGGCATTGTACCTGAAATGATGCCTGACTAAAAATAAGGTCTGGGACAGGATTGAGTGTTGTCCCCTGGACGTTTAAACTGCATCTTAGTTTTTTTCTTGGTTCCCATTCTGATTAAAAGATTCCTACAATGCAAGTATCCCATTCATATCCATCTTGGGTATTTAATATAAATAGCTCTCTACCATCATCTCAATCCTGAAATGCCATTTGGAAACTTATCAGTGATAATGGCTAATATTTTCAAAACACATTTTGAATGACAGAGATGGCTCTAGATCATTTATATGCATTATTTTATTTCATTGTCTTAATTATCTTTGAGTTTCCCACAAGGAACTTTTTTTAAAGGTCTCAGAGCCAGTAATTGGCAGATAGTGGAATTAATGTCACGACTGTCTCCATGAACTTTTTATTTAGATCACAGCTATAGTATTCCTAAGATGTGAAGTGTGTTTTAATTTTAATCAGTTTCTCTTTTGTCAGACTGAAGTCTTGCTGCTGAGCCTATGTTGATTAAATATTTTCTAGCCATGAAGAAATCGGGAGTGACTATTTCCCTGGAATTTTGAGTATTAACCATTGCATGCCCATGTCTTGAGCTCCCATCATGTCCTCTTGCACCGCAAGTTGATGCTAATCTATGCTACTCCATGCTTTTCCTTCCTTGATCATCAGTGTTAGCCCAACCCCAATCGATTTCCCTCACCAGTCACATTTCCATATCTATGCTCACATACATGTGAGAGCCAACAAATATGTCATTTGTGTAATACAATTTATGTAGCATTCCAAATGAAAACCCATGGATGCACCTGTGATATCATTTATATTCTAACTCAGAAAATATCAAGTGCAATCATTTTTGTATGTAAGTTATCCTTTCAAAAGAAATTCTTAGACAATTTTAGATGAGACAGTGCATGCTTCACCATCCTATTTTGACTCCAAATGTCTTTATTTTAATTTTCCATGTTTATTTTAACTAATATAGATATTTATCTGTAGTATTGTCTCACTTATTTGGAAAAACCATTCACAGGTGATAAAGAACAATTACTAAATACTTGACTAGTCACATATATACATGTTTATTATTTGGGGGACATATATTACTCTGGTGACAGGGTCCAGTGCCACTGTGGCCAGTCCCCTTGTCTCTCTCATCTTACTGAAAGTAGAGTGCCATGATTCTGTTGAAATATCTCACATTCCTTTTACCCTTATTTTGAGGGAGAGAGCAGAATTCCTGAAAGTACATTTCATAGACCACGAGCAGAGGTGCCTGAGGGAAGATGTGCCATGGTGATATATGCAGAAATTCTTGTATAATATATCCACAGCCTTCTTAGAGATTCCCAGTGAAATTTAATGTTTTGAAGGCTCTGAGAAGTCCTGATGAAAGGAATGTCTTCACTGTTCAGTATACTTCTGTTTGGTCACAGAATTATCTTTTCATATAATAAATGTTATCCTGTAGAACTGAGGTTGCATATAGCATATTTTCATAAGATAACTGCTATTCTAGAAACTTCATATTAATTGGATAAAGCTGGAAAGCTTAACTAGTCTCTAGGTTCTTCTAATTGATTGGGACAAGAGTAGGAAAAAGGCTGTGAGTTTTACATCAATAAAACTACTGATAGTGCTACTCAGTATGTCAAATATGAAACTTTTATAATTTTCAAAATTTAAAAAGACCACGTGGATTCCATTTCCGCCAAAGAGAATTATAACTGAAAAATTAATTTTACTGGAGATTAAATTGATTCTGGGAAATCTTGGTTTGATACTGCCATCCTAGAGCACTTACAGGATGTGCATAGAAACCTGCACAGCTGCAAGTAGAGTGCACCTACCAGTCAATGGCCTTTATCTATTCAAGTGAGAAACAGTCCTGGGTACCCCTGGTATTCCACATCAGCTGTTATTTTGATTCTCTTAGGCTGGTGGTTATCAGGTCAAAGAAGCAATACTGCTGTAAGTCATACCCAAAGAAGTTGAAGGGTTATAAACAGAAATAAATTTTAGTTCACAGGGAAAAATTTGATGAAGCATTAGGAAAATGAAGTTGATAACTATTGAATAATTTGGCTTTTCTCCTCCTCTTTTATTAATCTATAGTTTTCCTCTGAGGTAAATCCTGTGATAATTTAAAAAATAGTATTGATTCTTATTGCTAGTTTAGCTAGTTTATTTAACAGTCAACATTTAAAACCTATTTATAAAACATCTACTATGCGCCTTGCAAAGAGATATAAGAATAATCAAGACATAATCTCTGCCCTCTCTTGTGTAACAAACACATAGTCGCCTCGGAAGACAAATAGGTGTCATTAATCCCTCTGTTGATGTGATAGGCATGTGCAAGATATAGGCAGCACAAAGGAGGGATAATTAACTCTGTCCTACATTTGGAAATTTAAAATACTTAATTGTAAAGGATGAGGAGGACTAAGCCAGGTAAACAAAGGAGAAAGAAACATTTTATGTGTGGAAAGCAACATGTGCTGAGGCATTGCTCTGCTGCAGAGCAAGGTGTTAAGCGATCAGGAAGCCTCAGGAATGCTGATAGGAGTGAAGGTAGATAAGCTGGAGTGGAATTATGAAGGTTCTTTCCTGTTAAGCAAAGCAGTTTTCACTTTACTGCAGGTGATGAGGGAGCTTCTGATGGGTTTTAAACTTTAAAGACAGTCCTGATGTTTGGTACCCTCTTAGTCTTCCCCTAAATTATAGTCTATGAGCTACTATTTCAGTTATCTATGCCTTCCCGATATAAAACTCTCTTCTGTTTTTTTCCTTCCACAAATGACAACAGCATAGGAGAGCCGCTTTTCTACTTCTTAAACTTTCAAATGTGTGATACCATCGTTGCCTTCTTTCTGTTGTGGTAGATCTGCTTGCTCTTCCAATAAATTGATTTGTTAGCATAAATGAGATGGTTATTTGACACACAAGTGATAAACACTAAGAGATGATAAAATATTTCTCACAGGATTTAGGGTCCTTATCTCAAATGTCCTCAGTTTCACTTTCAGAATCTTATTAAACTTGGATGCTAGACCATGCATGAAGGATAATATGTCTTGCTGTTAGTGAAACGAGTGCTGTTTCCGTGGTAATCACCTTAGATTGGCTCAGAACAGCATACCCACTTCTGTGGCTGCATGGAAAGAACACTGTTGCTTAGTATGACAATGTCAATGGAATATGCCTTTCTATTAATCTCCAGCCCTGGGATTCAAAATTTCCTACATAATGTGGTGATCAGCCATTTCTGTTATGATTTTATGGCAAAGGCCAACTGGCTAATGCTTTAATTATTGAGGAGATATTTTCACAAAGTTACAGCACAGAATTCACTTAGGAGGATGTTTTTGCGTATCTCAAGGACAACGAGACTGTCTTGGGGGACATTGGGGTGTTTGAGATTTGGGGTAATAGCCATTTAATTTTTTTTTCAAAATTTAAATTGTTTAGATTATTAAAATCTTTATTGAGGAAAGGTGTAAAACAAAACAAGTATTTAAAAACTAGTTATAATCCTACCACCCAGAGAAAACCATTATTAAAATATTTAGTACTTTCCTCTATTAATGTGCATATCCATTTCCATGCCAATATTCATATCTTATTCTTGTGACCATGTCTGGTAAAATAAGAAGAATGACACAATTTTTACTGAGCCCACAATATGTGTAAAGCGTTGTTCTAAAATTTCTCTGTGTAATTTCTCATAGATTCCTCAGAAAGCTATTTGTTAGACATTATTATTATATTTTACACATGAGGAATTCAGACACAAAAAGATTAAGTGACCTACTACAGTCACACAGCTTGCCAAGTGGTGGAGCCACATTCAGACTCAAGCTTCAAAGCCCAAGCCATTAGGAACATGCTATGCTTCTATGTATTCACAAGTAAATATACATAGGGGATAGTAGAACGTTTTAAATACATATATTTAAAACTAATGACAATTTTACACTACACAGTTTTACTGAGTTTTTAATTTAATTCCTCATTGCTAGTAGTTGAAAGTTGCATCTCCCTAGAAATGCTGTGTAATGATTTACTGCCATGGAACACTGATTGACATACACAATGGAATACAAATATGTTGCCTAAGCTACTATTTTTAATACTGAAATTTGCTTAAAATAAACTTTTATTCTTGTACATTTTCATTATTAACCTGAGGAAAGATTTTGATTTCTTTGTAAAGATATTTAATGAAAATCCTTATACTAGATGGTATTATTTTGTTCTTACATAGTTATAAAGAAATACCTGATAGTGGGTAATTTATAAAGAAAAGAGGTTTAATTGGTTCATGATTACATAGGCTGTACAGAAAGCATAATGCTTGGCTTCTGTTGGTGGGGGGGGCGTCAGGAAGCTTCCAATCATGACAGAAGGCAAAGGGGAACAGATACTTGACATGGCTGGAGCAGGAGGAAGAGAGCGGGGGGAGGTCCTATATACTTTTACGCAATCAGATCTTGTGAAAACTTTCTATTGAGTGAACAGCACGAAGGGGATGGTGCTAAAGCATTCATGAGAACCGCTCCCCCACCACACACCCACCCACACACACACACCCACACACACACACACACACACACACACACACACACACACAATTCAATCACCTTCCCTCGGGTCCCACCTCTAACACTGAGGAATGCAATTTGACATGACATTTGGAGAGGAGCCAGATCCAGACTGCATCAGAGACTATAGTTTGATAATAGGTAAAACAGAAACTATGAACTCTAAAAATTATTAAGTATTCACTTACTTTCAACATATTCATAGTGCAACTTTAAACAAAGCAATGTATAATGATACCAATTTTAACATAAGCTAATTTATATATATGAGTTAAGTTCCTATGGCGTATTTCTGGTTACAAAAAAATCACCAAACCTCTAAATAAGGACTGAAACACTGAGATAAACATGAGCTACATATACATTTAAGATGAATAAAAACAATTAAGATAAATATTTACTGAATTTTTGGGAATTAGTGACAACAGCCATAGTGGTGGTGGGTTAAATCAAGGAATAAATGTCTGCAAAGTGAACATTGAAATTAACACCTCTTACTGTTCTTTTTTTGCAGGTAAAAAAAATAACGAATATAGTGGTCTCACTGAGTGTTTTCCCACCACTTTGTTTATTGTCATGCAATTGACGGTTATCATAAACTGTACAAACTTTTATTTTACAATCATTTGCGTTCTTTCAGTTCATTCATTTTCCAGCCCTCCATTTTAGTTCAGGAATGTAAACAGATTGCTGGTGGCCAGATCTTATGCCAGAAGTTCAGGGTGCAAGGTGGGACCCCACCCCGGACAGGATGTCATTTTATTGCAGGGCGTGCTCAAACACAAACTCACATTCACTCATACTGGAACAACTTAGACATACCAGTTAACCTAATGTGCACATCTTTGTGATGTGAGAGGAGACCTGAGTAGCCGGAGAAAACTTATGCAGATAGGGGGAGAATGTGTCAACTCCACACACAGAGTGGCCCTGGTCAGAAATCCATCTTTTTCCTCCACATTATAACAGAATAGCATTGAATGAAATTACATTATTCGAGGACCTGTTGTACTCAGTTATTTTCTTGATTTTTCAATGAAGTTTTTCAGATAACGAAAATTCATTCCAGCATAGTTAAAATCTTTCGTGCTGCTCTAAGACTAACAATACAGATATATTTTGTTTAACATAGAGAATGCATTTTTAGAAATGGGGGGGGCAGTATATGGGCAACACAACATAATGTCTCAGAAGACGCAGTTTCATGCATTTTCAGTTGCTTTTCAGTGTTCTTCAAGTCTTCTGAAGTGATTATATAACCCTGGCTGAAATTTAATCCAGGAATCATTTAAATGATCACTGGCCAGCCAATTATTGTGCCCCACACTACAGTAATTTTCATTATGCTTTTCAAGATGTCTAAGAACTTCCACTCTTTCCTAATTTCCCAGGGATCTACTTTTTAGTTCTTGTGCTATTTCCTTGATCTACTAAAAATCTTAACAGCAACCTAATATATTCTTCAATTGGTTTTCTTTGTGATATATTTAGTATGATCACTTACATTTCTTTTGCCAACCATCAAGCATTAAAAAATTTTCACCTAAACACAAATTGTCAACTAAATCCCCACCTGTCTTTAAGCAGGTGATGGCATTGACAACAGGGAAAATATGTATTAACAATGTTCTGTAATTGCTCTTTTATATGTATATGTAACATGCATACATACATACATACGGTGTAGGTGTGTGATTGCTTGTTAAGAAAATGTTTCAGAAACAAATAGCATAATAAAATCAGCAATATTAATCATAATATTTATTTAATTTTGAAAGATCAAATCGATTTTGGAGTATTTTCTTGTCTTTTAGTCTATGTACGTTTTTGTCTGCAAAATGAAGCTCTCTGTTCTTGAGTCATGAATTTTACAACTCTGAAGCATAAATTATTTGGGGGAAATGGTGTAATTAAGGAATAGTAAAATAGACCTTATCTATGAAGTTTAAAGATGTTTGAACCTTGGCATCCTATTTAAAGTATGTATTTAATGATAAGTTTTGAACTTTAATGCTAGATTTTCTGACAAATCTCAAAAGCTGACATACATGTCTTCTTTTGGGAAGTGTCTATTCATATCCTTCACCCACTTTTTGATGGGGTTGTTTTTTTTCTTGTACATTTTAGTTATTTGTAGATTCTGGATATTAGCCCTTTGTCAGATGCATAGATTGTAAAAATTTTCTTCCATGCTGTAGGTTGCCTGTTCACTGTGACGATAGTTTCTTTTGCTGTGCAGAAACTCTTTAATTAGATCCCATTTGTCAATTTTGGCTTTTGTTGCTATTGCTTTTGGTGTTTTAGTTATGAAGTCTTTTCCCATGCCTATGTCCTGAATGGCATTGCCTAGGTTTTCTTCTAGAGTTTTTATAGTTTTAGATCTTACTTTTAAGTCTTTAATCCATTTGGAGTTAAATTTTGTATAAGGTATAAGGAAGGAGTCCAGTTTCAGGTTTCTGCATATGACTAGCCAGTTTCCCCAACATCATTTATTAAATAGGGAATCCTTTCCCCATTGCTTGTTTTTGTCAGGTTTATCGAAGATCAGATGTTTGTAGATGTGTGGTGTTACTTCTGAGGCCTCTGTTCTGTTCCATTGGTCTATGTATCTCTTTTGGTACCAGTACCATGTTGTTTTGGTTACTGTAGCCTTGTAGTTTGACGTCAGGTAGCAAGATGCTTCCAGTTTTGTTCCTTTTGCTTAAGTTTATCATGGCTATACGAGCTCTTTTTTGGCTTCATATGAAATTTTAAGTCGTTTTTGCTAATTCTGTGAAGAAAGTCAATGGTAGCTTGATGGGAATACCAGTGAATCTATAAATTACTTTGGGCAGTATGGCCATTTTCACCATGTTGATTCTTCCTGTCCCTGAGAATGGGATGTTTTAATTATTATAGCTTTTAATTTGAAATCATGAGTTTCTTACAGCTTTGTTCTTACTCAAGACTATATTAGCTATTTAGGGTCTTTTGTGGTTCTATACAAATTTTAGGGTAGGTTTTTTTTTTCTTTTTGTGAAAAATTTCATTGGAATTTTAATAGGATTTGCACTCAATTTGTAGATCACTTCAGGTAGTATAGATAATTTGACAGTATTGTTCTGTTTTTTTATGTTTCGTTTAATTTCTTTGATCAGAGTTTTATTGTTTACAGTGTACAGATCTTCTACTTCCTTGGCTAAATTTATTCTTAAATACTGTATTCTATTTGATACCATTGGAAATAGGATTATTTTCTTAGTTTCTGTTGAGTAGTTTGTTGTTAGAGTATTAAAATTCTGACTTTTATGTTGATTTTTCATGCTGCAACTGAATTCATTTATTAATTTTAACAGTTTTTTGTGAACTCATTGTTTGTGCATATAAGATTATGTCCTCTCAAAGAGACATCATTTTACTTCTTTCTTTTATTTATCCCTCTGACTCTTTAACTGAATGCCTTTTGTTTCTTTTTCTTGCTGAACCGCTCTGGCTAGGACTTCCATTACTATGTTGAATAGCAGTGGAAAGAGTGGGCATTGTTATATTGTTTCTGATCTTAATGGAAAAGCTTATAGTGGGCTTGTGGTATATGGCCTTTAGTAAGTTGAGGAACCCTTCCTTTTATATCTAATTTGTTAAGAGTTTTTATTATTAAAGGATGTTGAATGTTATGAAATGCTTTTTCTGCATCTATTGAGATAATCGTATTATTTTTGTCCTTCATTCTGTGAATGTGTTGTATTACATTAATTGGATGCATATGTTCGAACCATTCCTACATCACAAGGATGAATCCCACTTGATCATGTTATATAATTATTTTAATATTCTTTCATTTTAGATTTGCTAGTATTTGGGGGGTGGAATTAGCATTTGTGCTGATCAGGGATATTGGCTTGAATTTTCTTTTCTTCTAGTGCTCTTGCCTGGCTTTGGTATCAGGGTAATGCTGGCCTCATAAGATGATTTTGAAAATTTTTTCTCCTCTTCAGTTTTTTGAAAGAGTTTGAAAATTATTGGTATTAGTTTTTTTAAATTATTTTTTAAATTTTAATTGTTTTGTAGCATTTACCAGTGAAGCCATCAAGTCCTGGACTTTAATTTAAACTAATTAAACTATTTAGGTTTTTAAAATTACTGATTTAATTTCCTTACTTATTGGTCTGTTCAGATTTTCTATTTCTTCATGATTCCATTTTGGTAGGCTGTCTGTTTCTAACATTTAATCCATCAAGTTTTTTAGGTTATCCAGTTTGTTGGTATATAATCCTTCATGATAGTCTGTTATGATTCCTTGTATTTATCTGATATCAATTGTAATATCTCCTCTTTCATTTTAAATTTTACCTAATTAAATTTTCTCTTTTTTTCTTAGCCTAGCTAGATTTGTTTATATTGTATATCTTTTTTAAAAATGTTACTTTAGTTGACCTTTTCATTGGTTTTTCTCATTTTTTTTCTGCTCTAATTTTTATGCTCTCCTTCTTTTAACTGACCATGGGTTTAGTTTGTTCTTTTTCTAGTTCCTTGAGATATAATATTTGATTGTTTGAGAACTTTTTTCTTTTGATATGTTTACTATGATGTAATTTTCTCTTCAAACTGTTTTTGCTACACCTCATGTCTTGGTATTATGTTTCCATTTTGGTTTGTCTCAAGATATGTTTATATTTTTTCTTTGACCTATTGGTTGTTCCAGAGAATATGGTTTGATTTGCATATATGTGTAAGTTTTCCAGTTTCCTTCTATTATTGATTTCTAGTTTCATTCCATTGTGTTTGAAAAAGATACTTGATATTATTCCAATCTTCTTAAAATTTTTAAGACTTGTTTTGTGGCCTAACATATTACCATTATGGGAAATGTTCCATGTACTCCTGTGAGAAATACGTATTCTGCTGCTCTTGGGTGGAATGTTGCATGTATGTCTTTTACGTTCATTTGGTCTAAATCGTTGTCGAAGTCCAACGTATCCTTACTGTTTTAGTATGACTATGTATTATTGAAAATGGGGCGTGAAATAATTTATTATTATTGTACTACTGTCAATTTTTCCCTCAAGTTCTGAGAATATTTGCTTTATATATTTAAGTGCTCGAACATTGAATGTGTACATATTTATCATTGCTATATCTTCTTCATGAATTAACTTCTTTATCATTATATAATTATTTTCTTTGTCTCTGGTTACAGTTTTCAACATAAAGTCTATTTTGTCTGTTACAAGCTTAGCTAACCCTGCTCTTTTTTGGTTTCCATTTGTATAGACTATCTTTTTCCATATCTTTGCCTTTAGTCTGTGTGTGTCTTCAAAGCTGTAGTGAGTCCTTGTAGTCAGCATGTAGTTTGGCCTTTTTTTAAAAAAAAGATTATTCAGTCACTCTGTCTTATAATTGGATAATTATTTTACATTAAAGGTAATTGTGGATAGACGATGACTTACTGTTGCCATTTTGTTAATTATTTTCTGCCTATTTTCTAAATCTTTTGTTTCTTTCTTCCTCTCTTGCTGTATCTTTTGTGGCTTGATTATTTTCAGCGGCCTGCTTTCATTTTTTTTCCTCTTTATTCTTTGCATATTTACTATATATTTTTTCTTTGTTGTGATGGGTCTTATATAAGACACGTTAGTTATAAACATTTATGTTAAGCTAATAAGAACTTAACTTCAATCATATGCATAACGTCTGCCCTCTTTCTACTCTCCTCCTGCATTGTATGTCTTTGATGTCACAATTTACATATTTTATGGTATATATCCATTAACAAATTATTATACTTAGGTATTTTTAGCCCTTTTGTCTTTTAATCTTTATACTAGAATTATAGGTAATTTACAAACTATCATTTACAGTTTTGTTCTGAATTTGCCAAAATATTATTTACTTTTACTAGTTTTATACACTCTTTTTTTTGGTTATAAATTAGTACCCTTCATTTTTGGCTAGAAGCTTAATCTTGTTAGCATTTCTTATAAGGAAGTTCTAGTGGTAATTAATGTCCTCTTTTGTTTTTCTGGGAGTGTCTATCTTTTCTTCATTTTGAAGGACAGATTTTTTCAAGAAAAAGTATTCTTGGTTGGCAGGGTTTTTTTGTTGTTTGTTTGTTTTGTTTTGTTTTTCATCCAGCACTTTGAATATATCATGCTGCTCTTTCTGGACCTGCAAAATTTCTCCTGAGAAATCTACTATACCCTTATGAAATTTCGCTTGTGTAACATAATTTTCTTTTCTACTCTGAACATTTTATCTTTGATTTTTGTTAGTTTGATTAATATAGCTCCATAAATGTTTGGGGAAATTGAATCTCTACTGGACCTAAAAGCGTCAGAAGTACCTGAATGTGAATATCTCTCCTCAGATTTAGGAAATGTTTAGCCATTATTTCTTTAAATAATCTTTCTGCCTCCTTTTTTCTCTCTTGTAATTGAGACTCATAATGCAGACATTAGCTGGATGATTCCCCATAACTTCTGCAGCTTTTATTTTTTTTGTCTTTCTCCTTCTTTTCCTTTATCTTCTCTAATAGATATTTTACTTGACCATTTTTGAGTTTACAGATTCTTCTGCATGAATTCTTCTATCGATGCTCTCCACTGCATTTTCTTTTTACTTTATTCACTATATCCTTCATTTGTAGGACTTCTGTTTGTTTTATTATTTCTATTTCTTTCCTAAGTTTTGTTGAAGTTTCTTTCTTGAGCTATTATGTTTCTAATATCACTGAATTGCCAGTCTGTTTTTCTATATCTTGCTGAGTTTCTTTAAAACATTTATTTTGGATTCTTTGTCAGGTAGTTTGTAGATCTTTATTTCATTGGGGCTAGTTACTGGAAAATTACTGTGTTCTGTTGACGGTGTCATGTTTTCTTGGCATTTCATATTTCTTACTGCTTTGTGTAGATTGCACATTTGATAGAGCAGTCACCTCTTCAAGAATTTATAGATTGGTTTCAGTGGGGAAAGACCATCACCTATGGGTGAGTGTGAGGATATTGGCTGGGCAAGGTGTAGCAATCCTGGCTCTAGTAGGAGGGCAGAGACACAGTCTGCATGACGTTCCATTCACTGAGATAAGGTTTGGCAAAGGTTACAGGTCTCAGGCTGTGGATGTATACTGCAGAAGGTGCTGTTGGGATATTTGGTGGCAAAGCCTGCTGGTATCCTCTTGATATCCTTTTCTTCCACAGTGGAAATTGTGGCCAAGAGTTTCTCTTTTAGTATGGCTCAAGCTCCTGGGTGCAATTCAAGTGGCAGTAGTACCAGTATCTGATGTACAGCACCCATGGAGCAGCCTTGTAGCTGAGGTCTGGATTATAAATATACACAAAGGGACTGAAACTTGAGGATCTGAGGTGGTAGTTGCACAAGTTCCTGGGGTACAAGCACCCCTGCTGCAGTGTTGGATGATGTGCAAGGCACAGATGCTTGTGTAACAGCTGGAAATCCAGGGTTCAGGGTGCAGGCAACGTGCAGGACTTCATTAGCACTAATGTACAAGACACAGGCACTTATGGCACAGTCATAGAGACAGGATCTGGAGCACTAGCATGTGCAGGGTAACCACATTTTTAGGTCTGCGATGTAGCTTTGCCTGCTGGAGTGGCATCTATGCTGTCTTTGGTTCAGGTTTTCACAGAGTGGTTGTGGAGCTGGAGTCTGGCTTGCAGATATGTGTGGAGTGACAGTGGCTCCCGAGCCTGGGGTATTGTCTCATGTGTCGTGTTGGTGGCTTTAATATCCAAGGTGTGAGTGCTTGTAGTATGGCCACAGAGCTGAGATTTGGAGCATGGGCATTTGTGGAACATCTATATTTCCAGAGTCAAAGGTACATGCAGGGTTGGTGGAGGTAGAGGTCCCTGTTTTTTTTAGGATGGCACAACAGCAGGTTTTTCTAGGTGGGAGGGAGCAGAGAAGCATCTTCTACTTTTGGGGGTCTGTGGCAGTGATGGCTGCTGGTTATCTCAGTGATGAAAGCTTTTGATGTCGTCTGTGGAGAAAGCTGCCAGCATCTTTGTTACTGCAATTTGGTAATGGTGTGCAAAGCACAGGTGCTTCTGTAACAGCTGGAAAGCTGGGGTTCAAGGTGCAGACAATCTGTAGGACTTCATTAACACTAATATCCAAGACGCAGGCACTTATGGCACAATCATAGAGACAGTATCCAGAGCACAGGCATGTGCAGAGTAATCACCTTGTGACACCTTGATCTTGGACTTCCCAGCTCCTAGAACTGTAAGAAATAAATGCCTGTTGTGGTAAGCTACCTGCACTGTATGGCACTTGTTGTAGCAACTCATGCTGATTAAAATAATTATCTACAAAACATCAGAATATCTATGATATAAAAAAGATCTGTGATAATTTAAATAGAAATTATTTATTGATTTAGATTAGAAATGCAATAAAATTGGCTTCTTCAGAATATTCTAAGTTTATGTAGTACTTCTTTCTCATTAGGTGAGAAATAAAATAATTACTGCCTTATTCTGCACCTTTTGCTCCTGGCATTATTGGCAACAGACATTTTAACATTAAAGGTGAGGTAACCAATCCTCTAATGCACAGCTAGCTTCCTGCACTGGACTCTTGATAGCCTTATATTAATCAATTAAGTAAGAACATTTGCTAATTGAGCTTCATGAGTACAGGCTTGCTAAAAAGGGGAAAAAGGAAGTGAAATCATGGGCTAATGTCGTCTTGTAGTGACTTGAAATACTAGATTGAAACAAAGTAAAAGTTATTTCACTTACATAATTGTTTTAAGTTAATTAGTTTGGCATCACTGCCCTGTATTTTTTTCCAGGAGAAGAATTTATTCATTCCATAAATAATTATTTATTATACACCATCTAAGATATGACTTGACTGGGTTCTTAGAATAAGATGTCTAAACCTATGCTCATTCTTATTTAACACAGGAGATTGATTTCAGCATTCTCTTAAGAAGTCAGGGCTTGCAGCATTCTCTGAGGAACAAGGGAACAGTGATGGTCTGCATAAGTTGCCTTGGCAGCACTGATCATCTCTTGTCATAGCTCTAAGGAAAGAATGTGCAATCACTCTGAGTGCTTCTCCCTGACTAGTTTTGCCTCCTGGCTAGAGAATGCAAGGCTCTTGTCAGTAGCAGTGATAACTCCAATAGCAGACGCTGAAAAAAGTAGGGCGGAACACCTCTATGACTTCTAACTAGCAGTTTCATACTACGTTTAATAATGGCTGCAAGTCTTGTCAGATTTGGGATGAAAAAAAGCTTGAGAGGGTGGCAAAGATTTCAGATCTCTTTAGGCCTTTATTTTCAGGTCGAGAGTGCTGCCTACTGTTTAAGGGGTTGTGTCTGTAAAGTAAAAGAGTTCTCTCTCTCTCTCTTTGTCTCTCTCAGCTTAACTCTTCTAATGGTTCCAGTGTGTGATTCACCCATTCATTCATGAAATAGATGTACAAGGTACATTAGCATTCATTAGGCACCCATTCCAGAAACCTTGCCATGTTAACAGGCAATAAAAGTAAGGTCCCCACAGTGCTGTTCTGTCCGGTGTGGTCTGCAGGCAGCAATGAACTTTGAATATGTTTGCTTTCTGGTTTAACCTAATATCTAAAGCTGATACAAATCTCATTTTTACTTGTTATATTCTGGTTTTGTTAGGTAGTTTGAAAATAAATTTTGGAGGATATGTGAAGAGTCCCAAAGATATCTAATGCCTTTAAAGATCTCATTCTATGACAGGAATCCTTTTCACCATTTAAATAGAATTCTTTGGAGGAAGAACAAAGGCATGACCTAAAGCCTGGCTTGCTGAGAAGTACTCCTCAAAACTATTCTTGGATTCACCAAGTTTTGCAGTAAAAATAATGTGTGTGTGTGTGTGTGTGTGTGTGTGTGTGCGCACGCGCTGATTCACAAGCAGATGGACTGATAGCCAGTGTCTCCAGAACAGTTGGATGAAGGTTGTGGAGATATAGGACATGTAACCTTCCTTTCATGAAGGGTCAAGACGAGCTGCTCTCATCTGATGGAATCCTCCCTCTGTGCAGGCAGTCTCTGGAGAAGCGATATTTCTTCCAGGGGAACTTTGGAGTCTTGAGATGTGTCTTACTAGTCTGGGAGCATATTTTACCATCTCCTTTGAATTGTTATCTCCAAACTGATATTTTCTTTTCTTTGCCAGGGAAGTCAAGGTTGTGTAGAGCCTGAAGCTTATGCAATTTTAGGAGCCCTTCTTAAGAAAAAAGAAAGCAAAATTGTGAATACAAAGATATCTAATTATATAGAGTACTTACAATAAATTGTAAATTTTAAAAGCCGATAAATACTACAAATCTCACAAATCTCAGAAAAATTAGACATTTACAATCTTTGTTTTTCCTACTTCTGTGGCCGCATGGTCTCTGATCACCTCTTTATGTGACAATGATTCATGTAGTTTTTTTTCTAGAGAACGAAAAGTTAAGTTGATCTTTTCTGTAATATGGTCAATTTAATTATTTTTAATTATTGATAATTTTTAAAAGTTTATATTATCGTTATTGTTATTGGTGATGCCATATACCTTCTTGGGATTTTTATCAAATTTCGGAAAAATTCTATTAAGAATCTTTCACATACACATTGTAAGACTCCAGAAGTTCCTGCAGGTAATCTTCTGGATACATCATTTCAAACTTTCTTTCTTCTCTATTAGCTCTTGTTGCTATCCTCACACCTTACCCTACATAATCCAGCTCCAAGTATCAGAGTGTCATTTCATGATGTGTCTCTGACCATGCCCTTTTGCGTCCTCTAAGGAGTAAGTCAGTATAGACATTAGAGAAAAGATTCCTGAAAATTGTTTCTATACCAGAATTGTTGGCACTAATTAAACTATACTTGGAAGTAATGGCAAATCATATAAATATATATTCCACTAAAACCTTCTATCTTCAACTCAACTGCCTCTTAGTCCTGGATTCCTGTGGCTACTACAACAGCGTTGAGGGGAGTTGTGACAGAGAAAGTGGAAATCGGTGTTGCTCTTAGAACTGGGAACTAGGACCTCTGCTCTAGGCCCTGGGTTTTAGAGAGTAACTCTTGAGTCCTTCCCCATCTGTCCCACTCCCCACAGGTTAAGGAGTTTTGAGGGCCATGGGATGCATTCACTTGGAGCCAGTGCCTAACATCACTCTTACCCCCTGCATTCCTTACCAGCATGATCCAGATATCTGGGAACCTAGAGCTCCTGCCCTGCATAACCTCATGCCTATTTCCAAGGAATCGCTGAGAATCTCTCCCGGCCATATCCTGTCATTCTGCACTCCTGCTATACAACTCCTTAGATCTGTGTAAGTCTGGGGTGGGGCATTTGCAGGAGTGGAGGTGGGTAGAGCACAGATGGAGTACAGATGGAGGTAATTAGTGTGACATACATGACCAAGACCTTTATCTAGTAAGATGGAGTCTGTAGTATTAAGGGAGGTGGGCTGCAGGATGGAGACCTTAATCTATATTTTTTCACAAGTCCCACAAATATTAGAAGTGAATCTTATTGGAAAGGAATAACAGGGATATGGACCACTTGTGGTAAAACAGCTTGCTTTTCCATTTTATACAAAAATATGACCACATGGATGCATTGCTAGCATCTCTCAGGGCCTTGGAAAGGGCCCATGCAATGTGGGGTCCTGAAGATTAAGCTGAATTAGCTTCTCAGCAAATCTTATGTGTTCTTTGCCAGTAATGAAATTGTACATCAAAACAGTGGCCCTGTTGGCATCTCTCCATCAATCACATCATCTTCCTATTGAAAAGTCGCTCAAGGGCCTTATGTATTATTCTCGAAAATCATTAGTACTAATCATTGTCATACCTCACTTATGCCAAATTCCTTTATCTAGTAAAACTATCTACATTTAAACAATATCAAGAAATTCTGCAATATGTAACAGCATGGATGAAACCTGAGGACATTATGCTAAGTAAAATAAGCCAGTCACAGAAAGACAAATAGTATATGATTCCAATTATATGAGCTATCACAAACAGTCAAAGTCACAAAATCATAGTGAAATCGTGACTGCTAAGAGCTGGTGGAAGGGAATTGAGGAATTACTAATCAACGGACATAAAGTTTCAGTAGAGCAAGATGAATAATTTCTGGATACAACACTGTACCATGGTACCTATATTTAACAGTAGTGTATTTTATAATTAAAAATTTGCTAAGAGATTAGAGCTCATGTTAAATGTTTCTACCACAGTGTTGACAAACCAAAATCAAAAAGGAAAAAAAAATTGTTAGCTAAAAACAAAAAATTTATTCAGGTCCATACATTCTAGTTACTGAAGAGTTCTCCAGTCATTAACATAGTCACTATGTGTGTCTTCTTTAGAAAGATTTTAACACCATCATCTTTTGACTCATTTCATAGTATTAGAAGTAGCATATTAGAAAGGAATGGAGTCAGAATACTAGAGGCAGCCAAGCAGAAAGTGGAAACTAATGATGGCTAAAGACTGACAGAGATAGAAATTATTCATTCAGCAAATATTTGCTGGGTACTATGTGCCAAAAACTGGTTTTGGTCACAGGGATATAGATGTAAAAAAACAAACACAAATTACTGCCATCGTGATGCCTATGTTTCAGTAAGAGATAAAGACTTAAGGTGTTGATTTCTGTAGCAAAACAAGTATGATGAAACTTATTGGATTTGGAAATGTGAAGTTCAGTGATAACCTAGACATGAGCTTGATTATAGTGCATTTAAGTAAAAATGGCAGGGACAAAATTAAAAACACTTTTCGAGTGGTTGGCTCTTGAGCAAGCTTGTCTAACCCATGGGTCACAGGGTGCATGAATCCCAGGATGGCTTTGAATGCAGACCAACACTAACTTGTAAACTTTCTTAAAACATTATGACAATTTTTTGTGATTATTTATTTATTTAATTTTTTTATTGCATTTTAGGTTTTCAGGGATATGTGAAGAACATGCAACATTGTTGCATAGGTACCCACATGGCAGTCTGATTTGCTGCCTTCCTCCCCATCACCTATATCTCGCATTTCTCCCCATACTATCTCTCCCCAACTCCCCCACCCCCGCTATCCCTCCCCTATTTCCGCCCCGACAGACCCCAGTGTGTGATGCTCCCCTCCCTGTGTCCATGTGTTCTCACTGTTCAACACCCACCTATGGGTGAAAACATGCGGTGTTTGGTTTTCTGTTCTTGTGTCAGTTTGCTGAGAATCATGGTTTCCAGGTTCATCCATGTCCCTACAAAGGACACGAACTCATCGTTTTTGATGGCTGCATAATATTCCGTGGTGTATATGTGCCACATTTTCCCTATCTAGTCTATCATCAATGGGCATGTGGGTTGGTTCCAGGTCTTTGCTATTGTAAACAGTGCTGCAATGAACATTTGTGTGCATGTGTCCTTATAGCAGAACAGTTTATAATCCTTTGGATATATACCCAGTAATGGAATTCCTGGGTCAAATGGAATTTTTATTTCTAGGTCCTTGAGGAATTGCCACACTGTCTTCCACAATGGTTGAACTAATTTACACTCCCAGCAACAGTGTAAAAGTGTTCCTATTTCTCCACATCCTCTCCAGCATCTGTTGTCTCCAGATTTTTTAGTGATCGCCATTCTAACTGGCGTGAGATGGTATCTCAATGTAGTTTTGATTGGCATTTCTCTAATGACCAGTGATGATGATCATTTTTTCATATGTTTGATGGCCTCATGTATGCTTCTTTTGTAAAGTGTGTGTTCATATCCTTTGCCCACTTTTGAATGAGCTTGTTTTTTTCTTGTAAATTTGTTTTAGTTCTTTGTAGATTCTGGATATCAGTCCTTTGTCAGATGGGTAGATTGCAAAAATTTTTTCCCGTTCTGTTGGTTGCCGGTTCAATCTAATGATTGTTTCTTTTGCTGTGCAGAAGCTGTGGAGTTTGATTAGGTCCCATTTGTCTATTTTGGCTTTTGTTGCCAGTGCTTTTGGTGTTTTGGTCATGAAGTCCTTGCCTACGCCTATGTCCTGAATGGTTTTGCCTAGGTTTTCTTCTGGGGTTTTTATGGTGTTAGGTCTTATGTTTAAGTCTTTAATCCATCTGGAGTTAATTTTAGTGTAAGGTGTCAGGAAAGGGTCCAGTTTCTGCTTTCTGCACATGGCTAGCCGGTTTTCCCAACACCATTTATTAAACAGGGAATTCTTTCCCCATTGCTTGTTTTTGTCAGATTTGTCAAAGATTGGATGGTTGTAGATGTGCGGTATTGCCTCCGAAGCCTCTGTTCTGTTCCATTGGTCTATATCTCTGTTTTGGTACCAGTACCAGGCTGTTTTGATTACTGTGGCCTTGTAGTATTGTTTGAAGTCAGGTAGTGTGATGCCTCCGCTTTGTTGTTTTTGCTTAGAATTGACTTGGCTATGTGGGCTCTCTTTTGGTTCCATATGAAGTTTAAGGTGGTTTTTTCCAGTTCTGTGAAGAAGCTCATTTGTAGCTTGACGGGGATAGCATTGAATCTGTAAATTACTTTGGGCAGTATGGCCATTTTCACAATACTGATTCTTCCTAACCACGAACATGGAATGTTTCTCCATCTGTTTGTGTCCTCTCTTATTTCATTGACCAGTGCTTCGTAGTTCTTCTTGAAGAGGTCCTTTACGTTCCTTGTTAGTTGTATTCCTATGTATTTTATTCTCTTTGTGGCAATTGTGAATGGCAGTTCGTTCTTGATTTGGATCTCTTTAAGTCCGTTATTGGTGTATAGGAATGCTTGTGATTTTTGCACATTGATTTTGTATCCTGAGACTTTGTTGAAGTTGCTTATCAGTTTCAGGAGATTTTGGGCTGAGACAATGGGGTCTTCTAGATATATAATCATGTCGTCTGCAAATAGAGACAATTTGACTTCCTCCTTTCCTATTTGAATACCCTTTATTTCTTTTTCTTGCCTGATTGCTCTGGCTAGAACTTCCAATACTATACTGAATAGGAGTATGAGAGAGGGCATCTTTGTCTAGTGCCAGATTTCAAAGGGAATGCTTCCAGTTTTTGCCCATTCAGTATGATATTGGCTGTTGGTCTGTCTTAAATAGCTTTTATTATTTTGAGATACGTTCTGTCAATTTGTGATTTTTTAAAAACTCATCAGCTATTGTTGGTGTTAGTGAATTTTATGTGTGGTCCAAGATAATTCTTTTTCTTCCAATGTGACCCAGAGAAGCCAAAAGATTGGACATGACTGCTCTAGAGGGATAGAGAGTGATTGGAGTACCTGGAGAAAAAAAAAAAGAGGGTGCTTACTTCATTAATGAAAAGAATATTATATTTCATGCTGAGGGAGAAAATTCAGTGAAAATAAAAAAATAATTAGGCAGAGGGAATAGAGTCTTTTGGATTGTATTTGTGATTAAGTGAGAGGTAATGAGATCTAATGGAGGAGTAGGTGTATTGTTCTTAGGGGGAGCAATGATATTCCATTAATAGGAGCAGACGAGGTGGCAGGGAATGTGAGATGGATGCAACTGATTGGCTAATATAATAGTAGGAACTTTTAGAAGCTTTGGTTTCTTTTTCAAAAAAATAAACAGAAAGCAAGGTCATCGGTTGAAGAACAAGATGAAAAAGAAAATACTGGAAGTTTGAGAAAAGTTTAGATAACATAACACAGTTGTTTATCAAAGTTGAGGAATGACTTGACAGGAGAAATGTAGCAGAGCTGATAGCTGGGTAGTATTAAGGCTCACTTGGGGTTAGTGCTTATGAATTTAATGTTAGACCAGCCTGGATGTGTGAGTGAGTGTGTGTATATGTGTTTCCTGAATTTTTTGTCTGTAGGGACATGTATGAAATAGGTAAAGAGTTGAATTCCATCATGATTGAAGCAAGAAGGAAGTAAACAAAATGAGTAAGGGAATTGAGAGTGTGTGCAAGCAAATGGTAATTCCTGACAGAATTCAAGTAAGACATGAGCATGAGAAGAACAATATAAAGATTAAGGGATGGGTTGATTGCATGTTAATTTGCGTTCAAAAATTGAAGTTACAGTATAAGAAAAGGACAGGTGGACTAATGAAAGATTATTGATGGAGAGTGGAGAACTTAGAAAACTGAGAGTAGTACACGGCTCCAGTATTTGCTAATAACAAGATCTAGGGCTTTGGTGAGGTAAGGAGAGGAGGTGATGAGAGGAGGTGATCAAGGAACTAAGGGTGATGGATAGCAAAAGCATCACATATGTGATTGCTATCTCCAAGAGTTATGACAACTGTGGCCTGGCGTGGTGGCTCACGCGTGTAATCTCAGCACTTTGGGAGGCCAAGGCCGGTGGATCACGAGGTCAAGAGATCGAGACCATTCTGGCCAACATGGTGAAACCCCGTCTCTACTAAAAAAAAAAAAAAAAAAAAAATTAGCTGGGTGTGGTAGCACGCGCGCCTGTAGTCCCAGCTACTCGGGAGACTGAGGCAGGATAATTGCTTGAATCCGGGAGGCAGAGGTTGCAGTGAGCCAAGAGCGCCACTGCACTCCAGCCTGGTGATGGAGTGAGACTCTGTCTCAAAAAAAAAAAAAAAAAAAAGAGTTATGACAACTGTCATGTTGAAGGGAGTGACAGTAAACCAGGACACTAAAATATTCAAGGAATGAGATGGAGTGACTCGGGGGTTGGTAGAGGACTTCAGGAGGCAATTAGAAGGTGTTGTAGACTGCTGACATGAGATTCGAACATGGGGAAAGAGGAAGAAAGACAAATAATGGCACTGTCTAGAATTGCTTATTATGTGTTTTCTAATTATCCTGAATAATTATGAAACACTGTCATAACTTTTAGCATATTTTATTTTACAAGGCAGAAGAATGTAGAATATATTTGAGAAGGATTTTATTCAATAGCTATATAGCTATATGTGCCTTTACTATTTTGGGCTTAAAAGTGTACTAGATGTGAGCTAAAATATAATTAAACTGATATATTGAAAAAATCATTAATCTACATTACCTTTAAAATTACTTTGCAATAGAAAAACCAGTTGATCAATGAATAGAGAACTATAATTTAATAAAATTAAACCCCTTTTATTGATAAACTTTTATCAAAATAGAATTGGAGGAAATTTATTTAAATTTGTAAAAGGTCTCTGCCAAAAGCTTATAGGAAGAAGTGTACTTAATAATAAAATTTTAGAATAGTTCTTTCAAACTCAAGATGCAGTTTTAAATACCTGCTACTACTACTTTTGTTTCATAATGTATTTGAAATTTTATCCAGCACAGGAAGAAAGCAAAATTAATACAAGAATTGGAAAGGAAAAATCAGAAACTCTCTTTTCCCACAGATTATATAATTACCTACCTTGAAAATTCAAGAAAATTTAGAATATTGACTTGATTTGGATATCATGTCTCTGAATTCCCATTTGAATTTCCATCAAAACCAGTGCTGTAACATCATTAAGTGTCACAGTAAATATTATTGTAAATAGAGTTAATACAAAAAAGTATTTGCATTCTGTATAACATCTCAAAACAATAAAGATAACTTCATGGTAGGGAAGAATTCCTTGAACAAACAAAACTATAGAAAGTGATAAATTTGACCATATTAAAACAAAAACAACTTTAGCAACATTGTCACTTCCGAATTAAAGGCACTAAAAGAAAAAGGCAAGACAAGTCACAGCCTTGGAGATGTTGTTGGAACTACATATAATTTACCAAGGGTTAAAAACTTAAAAATACAAAGAATTTTGGCAAATTTTATAAAAAAGGAAAATTCAATGAAAAAAATGTGAATTTATAGACATATAAAATCCAAATCAAGTCAATAAATATTGTAAAAATATTAATCTTTAATTATAGGCAGGATAGTACAATATTAAACCCTATGGAAGTCCAAATGATCACCCCCAAAGACATCCCCAGAAACTGTGAATTAAAGTTGCAAGTAGAATTAGATTGCTAATTAGCTGAGTTTGGGATGAGGAGATTATCCTGGATTATCTAGGGGCCCCTATGTAATCATAAGAATCCTTGTAAGTGGAAGAGGAAGGCAGAAGAATCAGAGTCATTCAATAGGAAGTGCTGGTTTTAAAGGTAGAAAAAGGGACCATGAGCCAAGGAATGAGGCAGCTGCTCCTCTGGAAGCCCCTGCAGGCGTGCAGCCCTGTAGCCTCTTGACCTTAGACAAGGTATTCTGGCTTCCATAAGTGGCAAATAATAAAGCTGTGCTGTTATTGATTTCTGCTGTGCCGTGGTCATTTGTTATGGCAATATTAAAAAAACTAATATAAGCACCAGTGAAATACCATGACAAATATTTAAAAGTCACCAGGATGGCAAACATTGAAGTCTGACAATGCCGTAAGTTAAGAATGTGACATAATGGAAAATCTCATACAATGCTGGTGATAGGTGATAAATTAGTACCTCTTCTTTAGAGGGCAGTTCCACAACGTCGAAAATGTTTATACCCTCAGCATCAGCAATTTTATTTCTAGGTTTATTTTAGAAAATTTATTACACATGTGGACAAAGAGACACAAACAAGGATTGCTTAAGAGAGCTGTGGTAGCATGAAAATTTGGAATCAACATAAATTTCCATCAGTTGGAGAATGGATAAATAAATCTGATGGGATAGTATATAGCAGATGAATGGACCATAGCTACTTATATTAGCCTGGTTAAATTGCAAATATAGAATTTCGAGTCAAAACAAGTTTCAGAAGGTATATGTGTGTGTGTATGTGTGTATACACATATATACACACAGACATACATACAGTACACATATATATACTACTTATATATATTTTCAAATGTAGAAAATTTTTCTGTTGTTTTCAGACACATAATTATTGGTACAACTATAAGAAACATCTATGGAAATCTAAACGCCAAGATCAGAATTTTGATGACATATAATAAAGTTTGGAAATTGAACAAAAAGCTTTCAATTCTACCTATAATAAGTATATGGATGTTTCTTACTCCCCATGGTTTCTAATATGGCTAAAGTATTTAATAATTTTTTAAATAAATATAAAACACATGTATAATTACTTATTTACTTATCTTCTTCCCCCGCAATATTAGAAAATTAATACCATAATGTACATGATAAACAATTATATATATGTACAACTTTAGTTTAGAAAAAACCAACAGGGTACATAGTAGATGCCAATCTTAGTTATGATTAACCAAAATATTATTATACTTGAATTATATTCTCATTTTCACAAATACTTTTTATCACAACTTGAGGGTTAGAAAGGAGATGATTCTTACCAGAATGACAACCATTTTCTTACATCAAATTTCAAATGAGGCAGACTATAAATCAATTCCAATGGATATCAGATATTTTATTAGTAGTATAGTATAATTTTTACCCAACTTTGTGAGTATATGAATTGCTGTACTTGAGTTTTTAAAATATTGAATGATATCTACTCCAGACCCACCCACTAATTTGGAAAAAAAAATCCGTTTCTGTCATATTACCAACAGTTCTCCTTTCAAGGGTCATCTGATACTTGGGGTAGGTTCCCTTTTTTCTCCCATATTAATCACTTCTGGGTGCCCATTGTCTAAGTCCAGTGGTTAGCTTTACTGCTTTCAAATCAACTTGGGCATGAGAGGTTTAGTCTAAGCTGTGTGCTGAGGTCATGATGTCTGGCTTCTCAGACTTACCATACACGATTTCTTTGTATCCTACAAATTCCGAGGGGCATGTTGAGGGAACAAGGTGGTGCTCTCTACCATTCGAAGAACCCATCAAAATAAGCCCCCTTGGTCTTGGGGGAACCATAGCTTTGGGGCTTTTATTTTCACTTCAACTCCTTCCCTAAATAGCTCCCCGACCCCAACCTCACCACTGTAGTTGCAGTTCAACCTTACATTTAATTAGTGTGGACAGAATCTCAGTGAATCTCTGAAAGCAGATACTGGAGATTCTCATTTTTGAATGTATAGGATGCTGACCTCAGTTAGGTTCACGTTTTTATCTTTTAAGTATATGCAGAAAAATAATGCATAATTTGGCAGAATTCCTTGTGTAATCCTCAAAGTAAACTGTGGTGAATTATACATTTCAGAAGTTTGAGTTCTCTGAAGTTTGCCTACATTCACACAAATTTGCTTGGCAATTTAAACATTTTATGTGTTTCTAAGTGTGCCAAATCTAATGACAGAAACCATCACTTTCCCACCGAGGGCACATTCTAAAGGGACTGAGGTAAGAGAAGACAATGGTCTTGCCCTGGATCAGTCTCAAAGGCTGCAGTACAGAGCCAAGCCTGCCAGTCCTTCAGAGGGTCATTTTCTCAGTCCAAAGCCTTGTCTGGAGGATTACAAGGATGATCTAAAAAATGTTTGCAAAATCAAATGACAGCTCACATTGTTAATTCTTCTTCAGTCCCCTGCAATCTCTAGTGTGCCTGCATTTTTTGTGATTGTAGTGAAGTCGAATAGACCAGTGTGCCTGCCTAGAATTGCAGCTTTGCAAAGTCCACTGAGTGCTTGGGCTGAATTCACAGGCTTTGTCTTCAATTGCCAAAACAATCAAAGAGCATTCATTTTCTTAAATGGTTACATATCTTTGATAGATTTGTGTCCTAATGATTCTACCATTCTGCTCAGCAAAATACACTAGGACACCAATAGCCAATTAATATGTGCCTTAAAATTAGAAAAGTGGCCATTTTATATAATAGTGATATTCACATTATTTGAAAAAATCACACACATAGAATGACAGCAGATGTTTTCCACTCCCACCATTGGCAGATCAGGATACAGAAGCCTTTAACTTAGAAATTTAGGTCAATGTGAGGAAATCAGTGTGCAATTAAAAACTCTTTGTGTGTGTTTACAATATGTTATAATGTTTTAAGAAACAGCCCTTCCTTTAAAAATGCTGTTAGAGAGCTTCTGTTGAGAGCTGCAGCTGTTTGCGTGCATTCAATGGAGATGATTCAGCTGGAAAGAGTTTCATCCCAGAGGGATAAATAGTTTAGAGGAGCATGGATATATGGTTAAATAATTTTTAGAACCAGGATTCATTTCTAGAACAGTAGTATCCAAGTGGGGTTGTCTTTTCCAATGATTAGACAAGAGTTTCCACTGGGGTCCAGGGAAAATAGATAATTACCACTCTGTCTAAAATTTATCCTTTATGTTATATTATTCTATCGATGTTATATTGTCATGTTTTACAATATATAATAGATTCATTTTGTAAAACATGAATATAACATTAAAAAGCTACTGTATATGTCTAGAGTGCTGACAACTTTTTATTTCTAATTTTACTGAGAAGTGGGCAGCTTCAAAAAATTTAGAGACTCCTGTAAACCTGTTAAAAAGTCCAACATGGGAGCAGAAATGCCACTGCCACCTTGATGGTGACAAACAGCTTCTAAGGCCGTGGCTGCAGCTGGCCCATGTAGGATCTTGGTGAGAATTGCAAAGAGGCAGCCCTGTCGGTAGACATATTCCTGAGCAGCCACTGGTCGGGCAACCAGAATATAGTCTGGATGTCAGCGTATTCCCTTCTCTTCTGAGCACTCTTGTGCAGAGCTCAACCTATATATCCTCAGGTGGAAGCCTGTCTAAGGCAGACCAAGGACACCAGGGTGGGAGCCAGTGAGAGACTGCTGTATTCTTTCTGCTTCCTTCCCCAGCTGAATCTCAAGAGCTTAAAAATAAAAAATAACAGTTTAAAAAAACACTTATATCTTCAGGTCTAATGAGATGGTTAGGTTTGATACAAGAAATATTTAATTTATAAAATTTTTTCAAACAAAATTCTGGATTGTATATATAGGAATACATATAGGAATTTTTCAGCATATCAGTCCCTAGTAAAAAGAAGTAATTAAAGCCAGTATAGAAACTGTTTAGAATCTCATAAACAACAAACTAATTCACTTTCCACCTGTGGCAATAAAGGATTAACTCAGCAAGTTGAACTTCTGCCTGGTAGGAGTGTGTTTGCTTATCTGAGGTCTTGGCCCATGCCAAATAGTCTATGCTAAAATGTGATTTATGGTGGGGGTCTTGGATCATATAGACCAGCTTCACTTTTTGACCTCCAGGTGGGTCTGAAGACTAAAGTAAGCCATGAGAGTGGGCAGCTATGGCTATGTGACCAAGTCCTATTAAAGACCCTGGACACCAAGGCTCAGGGGAGCCTCCCCTGATTAGTAATAATGTACACGTGCTATAACATTTCTTATGGAATTGTTGAATGGCGTAGGTGTGACTCCACTGACAGAAGACAACTGGGAGCTTGCACCTAGTGTCTCCTGGACTTTGCCTGATATGCTTTTTGTGTTGCTGATTTTAATGTGTATATTTCCACTATAATAAGCCACATCTGTCACTATAAGCTCTTTTTAAAATTCTGTGTGTCAAGATGGCAGAATAGGAAGCTCCACCAATTGTACCCACCTCCTGCCTGGCAAGGACACCAAGATAATAACAACTATCTACACAGAGATAGTTCATAAGAACAAAAAATTAGGTGAGCACTCATAGTACCTGGTATTAACTTCACATTGCTCAAAGAGGCACTGAAGAGATAGAAAAAACAGTCATAAATCACTGATGCCACCACCCCACCCCGCTGATCCCACCGATGGGCATGGTGCGAAGAGTATTTCTGGGTGCTAGGAAGAGAACAGAGCAATTGTGAGGCATTGAACTCAATGCTGTCCAGTTTGAGCAAAAAGAGAAACCAGACCAAACTCAGCTAATCCTTGCCCATAGAGACAGCATTTAAACCAGCCCTAGCTAGAGGAGAATTGACATCCCAGCAGCCCAAATTTGAGTGCCCGCAAAGCTCGCCACTGAGGTCTACAGCACTCTGTGTCTTCAAGTAAACTTAAAAGGCAGTCTAGGTCGTAAAGTCTGTGACTTTTAGGCAAGTTCTAGGGCTGAACTAGGCCCAGAGACAGTGGACTGGGGGTGGCAGAGGGGGCATGTGACCTTCTGAGACACCAGCTGGAGCAACCTAGGGAGTGCTGGTATCAACTCTCTCTTAATTCAAGGCTGCACAGCTTGTGGTTCTGAAAGAGACTCTTCCTGTGTGAGGAGGGGAGAGGGGAAGAGTGGAGAGGACTTTGTCTTGCATTCAGCATACGAGCTCAGTCACAGCAGGATCAGATACTGGTCAGAATTCTAAGGCCCTGTTCCAGGGTCCACCTCCCAGATGATATTTCTAGACACATTTTGGGCCAGAAGGGAAGTCCCTGTCTTGAATAAAATGACTCTGTTCTTGCAGTATTCGTCACCTACTAACTAAAGAGCCCTTGGGCTCTGAATAGCAAGTAGTGATACCCAGGTACTACCTTGAAGGCCTTGGGTAAACCTCTGAGACTTGCTAGCTTCTGGTGGGACTCAGCACATTACCAGCTTTAATGGCTATGGGGCAACATTTCTTCTGCTTCAGAAGAGCAGAGGAGAAAGTAAAGGGGACTTTGTGTTGCATCTCAGGTACCAGTACAGTCACAGAGGGACAGAGCACCAAGTGGGCTCTTGGGGTCTCTGTTTCCAGGACTTGGATCTTGGATCACATTTCTGGACCTTCCTTTGGCCAGAAAGAGCTCATAATCCTGAAAGATGAGTCCAAGGCTAGGCAGCATTCATGACAAGCTGTGTTGAGGAAACTCAAAGAAATTCAAGGTAACACAGAGAAGGAATTTAGAATTCTATCAGAGAAATTTAACAAAAAGATTGAAGTAATTAAAAGGAATCAAGCAGAAATTCTGGAGCTGAAAAATGCAGTTGGCATACTGAAGAATGCATCAGAGCCTCTCAATAGCAGAGCTGATTAAGCAGAAGAAAAATAACTTAGTGAGCTTGAAGATAGGCTATTTGAAAACACAAAGAGGAGACAAAAGAAAAAGAATAAAAAGCAATGAAGCATGCCTATAGGATCTAGAAAATAGCCTGAAAAGGGAAAAAATCTAAGTTATTAGTCTTAAAGAGCGGGTAGAGAAAGAGATAGGGGTAGAGAGTTTATTCAGAGAGTTAAAATCAGAAAACTTCTAAACCTAGTAAAAGATATTAATATCCAAGTACAAGAAGATTATAGAATACCAAGCAGATTTAACCCAGAGAAGACTCTTTGATTATTAAATGTCAATGATTTTATTAAATGCTTTGATTAGTAAATATCAAACCATTTAAAAATCAAACTTCCAAAGGTTAAGATAAAGAAAAGATCCTAAAAGGGGCTAAAAAAAAACCAAACAAATGATGTACAGTGCAACTCCAATACATCAGGCAGCAGACTTTTCAGTGGAAACCTTACAGGCCAGGAGAAAGTGGCATGACATATTCAAAGTGCTGAAGGAAAATAAAAAACCTTTTACTCTAGAATAGTATATATAGTGAAAATATCATTTAATCATGAAGGAGATATAGAGACTTTCCTAGACAAACAAAAGCTGAGGGATTTCATCAGTATTAGGCTTGTCCTATAAGAAATGGTAAACAGAGTACTTTAATGAGGAAAAAAGGATGTTAATAAGTAATAAATAATCACCTGAACAAACAAAACTCACTGGTAATAGTAACTACATAGAAAGCACAAAATATTTATATCATTGTAACTGTGGTATGCAAATTATTCTTAAAGTAGAAAGACTAAACAATGAACCAATCAAAAATAATAACTGCAATAGCTTTTTATAGTCAGTACAATAAGATATAAATAGAAATGACAGAGTTAAAAAGCTAGAGGACAAAGTTAAGGTTTAGAGTTTTTATTAGTTTTCTTCTTGATTGTTTATGCAGATAGTGTTAAGTTGTTATCAGGTTAAAATAATGGGTTATTTGCAAGCCTTATGGTAACCTCACATCAGAGAACATACAATGGATACACAAAAAACAAAAAGCAAGAAACTAAATCATATCACTAGAGAAAAATCACCTTTACTAAAGGAAGATAGGAAGAAAAGAAAGGAGGAAGAGAAGATCATGAAACAACCATAAAACAAATAACAAAATGGCAGCAGTAAGTCCTTACTTAACAATAACATTGAATGTAAATGGACTAAACTCTCCAATCAAAAGACATAGACTGGCTAAATGGATAAATAAAGAAGACTCATTATTCTGTTTTCTATAAGAAACACATTTAACCTATAAAGACACACATAAACTGAAAATAGAGAGATGGAAAAATATATTTCATGCAAACAGAAACAAAAGCAGTAACATTAATAAAAGAAAGCTACAGGCCAATATCTTTGATGAATTTTGACGTAAAAATCCTCAGCAAAATACTATAAAACTGAATTCAACAATACATTAGAACAATCATTCATTATGACTAAGTGGGACTCAACCTTGGGATGTGAGGATGGTTCTGCATACAGAAATCAATTAATGTGACACATCATTAAACAGAATGAAGGATAAAATACATATGATCATTTCAATTGATGCTCAAACAGCATTTGATAAAATTAAATATTCTTTCATAATAAAATTAAATATTCCTTCATAATAAAAACCCTTAAAGGGGATAGAAGGAACATGCTTTAGCATAATAATAGCCACTTATGACAGACCCACAGCTAGTATCATATTGAATGGGGGAAAAACTGAAAGCCTTTCGTCTAATATCTGGAACAGGAAAAAGATGCCCTCTCTCACCCCTGTTATTCACTATAGTACTGAAAATCTTAGCTAGAGCAATTAGACAAGAAAAAGTTTTAAAGAGCATCCAAACTGGAAAGGAAGAAGTAAAATTATCCTTGCTTGCAGATGATATAATCTTATATTTGGAAAACCTAAAGACTTCACTAAAAACTGATAAATTTCGTAAAGTTGCAGGATATAAAAATCAACACACAAAAATTAGTAGCACTTCTATATGCCAACAGTGAACAATATGAAAAAAATAACAAAAAAGTAATCCCATTTACAATAGCCACAAATAAAATTAAACACCTAGGAATTAAACAAAATCTCTACAAAGAAAACGATGAAATACTAATGAAAAAAGATTGAGGACACCAAAAAGTGGAAAAAATATTCCATGTTCATGGATTGGAAGAATCAATATTGTTAAAACGCCCATACTACCCAAAGCAAGCTACAGATTTAGTGCAATCCCTGTCAAAATATCAATGACATTCTTCACAGAAATAGAAAAATACAATAGTTAAGATTTGGAAGCAACACAGGTGTCCATCAACATATGAGTGGATAAAGAAAACGTGATACATATAAAAAACAGAGTACTCTTCTGCCATAAAAAAGAATGAGATCCAGTCATGTGCAACAATGTGGTTGGCACTGGAGATCCTTGTGTTAAGTGAAATAAGCAAGTCACAGAAAGACAAATGTTGCAAGTTCTCACTGATTTGTGGGGTCTAAAAATCAAAACGATTGAGCTAATGGACATAGAAAGTAGAAGGTTGGTTACCAGAGGCTGGGAAAGGGTAGTAGGAAGCTTAAGAAGAGGTGGAAATAGTTAGTGGGTACCAAAAAATAAAAAAATTAAAAAAAAAAAGCAGAAAGAATAAGAGCTACGATTTGATAGAACAATAGAGTGACTATAGTCAATAATAACTTGTATATTTTAAAATAAAGAGTGTAATTAGATTGTTTGTAACTCAAAGGATAAATGATTGAAGAGATGGATACCCCCATTGTCCATAATGTTATTATTTCCAATTGCATGCCTGTATCGAAACATCTCATGTACCCCATTAATATATATACCTGTTATGTACTCACAAAAATAAAAAAGTAAAATTCAGTGTCCTTCTAAAAAATCATTGAATCCAAGGGTTGCCTTGGGGAGCCCTAAAGAAAACTCTTTCTGGCTCTAGGTGGGGATCCTTGGATGTTGTCTTGAACATTGCTGGTTCTTTTTTTTAAACTATTTTTATTTTTATCCATGTGATTCTTGGATTCCTGGCCCTGAAAGGAGAAGTGTTGCCCCATTCTAATGGATCTTGACTGCTGTCACAGTCATCTGGAAAATCTACCTACAGCCTATGCAGTCAGTATGCTGCCTTTTTTTTTTTTCAATTAAAACCTGAGATTTATTTAAACAAAAATAAGTCAACAGAAACAGGAACCTGTCTAACAATTCTGGTAATGACAGTTTTTCAGAATTTGGAATGAGATTGGTGGATGGGGCCTACCCATTGCTCAGGAAGCTCAGCTTATCTGCTCTGGGAAGGCTGGTGGCTTCAGCTTCTAACTTAGACAAGAGCCTTCAACATGAGTTATTTTCTTCAAAGTAGTTCATCTTTTCCTTTGCTTGCCCAAAAGGCAGTAATGCTGGATGAGCTTCTCAAAAAGCTGGAGAATTCATAGGCCATTGCAAAATGCTGCCTCTTCATCTGCATTTTGCTACAAAGTATTACTGCCTTGTGTGCTCCTACTTTTGAAAGAAAGTCTAGTGGCAAAACTTTTATTTTATTTCCTCTTTCAAGGCTTACGATAAATTCTGCCTTAGGAAACAATGTCAAAGCATCTCAGTAGGCCACATAGCTCCCTCCCGAAATACATAAGTCCATCCATGTCAGATTTAGTGCCTTGATACTTTCTCCCATTGATATAAACTTCTCTCTGTGTAGTATCTAGGAGTAAAGGGCAGGGGCAAGAGGGGACTTAATTCCTCTTAGTATAGAGAGCCAGCTGTCTGCTACTAGGTGACATCATTTTTCGTCCAAGAAACCACCTAATTTCTCTAAACAAAAACCCCTGGCCCTACCACATCCTCTAGCAATCTCTAGCTTTTCCGTTTGGCTAGGCTAAGCCACACAACTTAGGCTAACACGCTGGAACACCATCACAACCTCCTCTTTTTAATTTCAAGGTAAACCTCGGGCATCCAGAGTGTCTGTTGGCCTGGTGTGTACCGGTACAACCAATCTGGTTGTTCATAGCTGGCATTCATTGTGATTTGTCAGAATACTTGATCTGTTTGGGCATATTCACAGTAGTTGATAATATTTTGAATATCAACTCCTGGGTGCAATGAAAATTAATGTCAAGTGCTTAGATTGTGAGATTTGTGTGTACTTATCTATTAAAAAGATAGAACTCTTTCTGCTGTCCATGAAAAACAGAATATAAGTGTTTTTTTTTTTCCTTCTGTGCTCTGGCTGATACATCAGTTTACTTCTCAAATGTGGCACTTTTTATTGCCTCCCCATACCTATTCTGCTTTTTTTCCTGAATAAGACTATTAGCTGAACATGTTGCCGCAGCCAAAGATGACATTTCTCAGCTTTGTTTGTAGCAAGATTTGAACATACGTTTTCATTTGGCAAATGAGATATAAAAGGTAGTTTTAGGAGTAAATTCAAGGAAGTCTTTAAAGACAGAGGCTGAGCTCTTCTTCACCCGTTCTTTCACCATGCTTCCTTGAATGCAGACGTGATGGCAGGAGCACTACGGGCAGTGTAGCTTTACAAAGAAGAATCTAATCTAAGGATGGCAAACTAGTGAGTTGAAAGGATGCCCTGAAAATGTCATGTAACATTCATATTGGTGCTATGCTGTCTTCTTGCAGATTTTCTTTACTTGAAAGAGAAATAAATTTCTAACTTGTTTAAGCTACTCTTATTATAATATGTTCTTTTATTTTCAGTTGACCTTAATTTTACGTGTACAAGGAAATTCCTACCTAGTTCCATGATTCTAAATATAATTGACTATATTCATTCCCATGAGTCTAAATATGATAATGGGGCAAATAAGCAAGGAAAATTCTGATAATTTCTAACCATTAAATCATTGTGAACCATTAATCATAATTGTGTAGTGGATAGATAATCAAAACAGAGATCTCTCTGATGCCTTTTCTCTGTATCCTATAAAACCAGTTCTTAGATTGCTGTGCTGATTAAATGAGAAGATGTTTATTAACTGCTTGCCACTCAAAGGTACTCTATAAATATTAAGTACCTCTTAAAATTCATCTTCTGGCAACCTGTAAGTTTATCTTTGTATCATTACTGGTTAGCATATTGCCTTGCACAGAATGGACACCAAATAAATTAGTTTTTAATAAAGTTTCTACAGGGCCTTACAAGTCAGACATCACAGTTTCTTCTTCTCATTGCCTTTTCACTCTTCAAATTACATAAAATGTTATATTACTATTTAGAAAGATTGAGGGGCCACTTAAACTCCCAATTTACAACTAAAGAGTTAGTTTGGAATTGAGCAGAACCTGGCTCTTTATTTCCTGTTATATAAAAAATATAAAATTACTCAGTGTACAAGATTCTATTAGAGATGAAAATGAGCATTATAGCCGTTTTGAATGCAATAAGCACCATTTGTCTTAATGGCATATATAATTTGGAGTCAACACATAATAAGAAAAAAATATTTCTGTGTATTTTCAAAAACATTAATCTCAAAAACCTACTGCAATTAACATGTTTTTAACAAATTAGGTAGTTTTATTTTCCTGAAATTATTAAGTATTTGTGTGTTTGCATTTTCATCTCTCTCAGAAAGAGAATCATGGAACTGACAAGAATTGACAGACAGCCTGTGATACAGCCCTCTCTGTTGATGAAGGAGTTTGCCCAAACCAACTTGAAGACATAGTGAAAGAGAATTTTTCCCCTTGAATGACCTGGGTGATATATCATAGTTTTTTACATACAAGTGGCTTTATTAATTCTGCTTTCTTTGTTCTTTTCTCAGGAGTGTCTAGTAAAAAGATCTGGTACCATCAAAAACATTTTATGCGCTTTTCTTCATATCCTGTGTGTCAGAGAGCATATTTCAGATGTTAGAGAGGGGTAGGGTTTGAAAAAATAAAAGAGTGACAAAATAGGTAAAAGGGAAGTGGAAAACTTTCTTCCTCACCTCTATAAACTCTCTCTGAGAAATACCAGACCTCTTCACCCAGTAGATACATAGCAATTGAGTTATAACTGATTTAATCCATCTTTAGTCTAAAGAAAAAGTAAACTTACTGATATAATGATGTAATATTGGACACCCTATAAGAATATATTACCACCAAATGATGAATCTCTGTGCCTTCTCTTGTTCCATTCCAAGATCCAATAATATAAACTAGGAAGAAGGCAACTCCAATTCACTATGCTGTATGGTATATTTTGAAAATTGTTGGAATATCTAGGGGATATTAAGAAAAAATAGAACACAGAGAAAATCAGGAGAAAAACAAGTGTTTTCTTGTGGATTTAGGAATTGAGAAAAGGGGGCTGCATTTTTCAACATACGTATGCCACCTTTGAAGTTGAGCATCTTATGTGAGTGGGATCCAGTAAAATGCTACTAAAAGGGTTCCACAAGCTTTTTATAGATTTCATGTGAGACACGTATCAAACTGGATTTGAATGACATCTACGTATGATTTCTATTGTAAGTGAAATTAATTGAGGTTTCAATGGCTTTATGATATTTCAGACAGGTATTTGACAGGATTTTATCCATAAATAGTTCCCTCAGGGAGGATTTGAGGAGCAAACTGTCACAGGGAGGGAGGATAGGACCTGGGAGGCAGACCCCAGGTGAAACGTTTATGTGAAGATGGGTGTCGAGTATATGCACTCAGTCAATACTTGTACTATTCTGGCAGGGTCTGCCTCTTCTCTGTCAATGGTGAATAGATTCCATGTTATCAGTGGGCCTGAGTGAGAGTACAAACACTGCTCCATAGGATTTCTGAGTACTTTGTTCACACTGACAGATTTATTTTGTCTACACTTGTGCTATCAAGGTCCTGGGTGAAATTCTTTTCCAGTCATCCTCTGACATGTACTACTGTCCTTTGTTTTAGGAAATGAAACAAATACTGCTTTTTGGAAGGACTGAGGCTGTATGTGCAAATATATACTCTATCTAAATTACTTTATAGGTGAAGCAGTTATCCCCATAAACATTTTTACCCTCCTGACTAAATGTAAACTCAAATCCTAAGTGTTGAAGTACTCAAAGGACAGTGGATGCATATGTAAAGCCATTTCTACATATATCTCCTAATATTTTTATCAAGGGAGCATAAAATTGCTTTAATTTTCATTTCTTTTTCCTCTAATATTTAATTTCTTTTTAAAGTTTGAGTTAGGAGCTGTGAAGCCTCCCTTTTCTCTGCTAGGCTTTCATGTTCAATGAAATGTACAGTAAGTACAGCAGGCAATATGCAAAAATTAAAGTCAACTTTAAGAGAAGGATGACTTTTGCTTTTAATAGTTGTTTAACATTTACATGTTTTTCTTCTTTCCGTTAGAAATAAAGGAGCTTATTTTTGAAGGATCACAAAATGTGAAAAAGATTTAATCAGTTTTGAAATCTAACTAGCTTTAAAAAGCTGTGTAAAGTGCTCAAGGGATATATTTTTCGTCTTAAAGCATTTTAGATGTATGTTTAGTCATGAACGTTATCCCTATCACCTAGGTGGATTAGCATATAAAAAATTACTTTGACCCCGAAAGAAAATTACCAAAAGTTTTTCTAGTAGGATTTGGCTAATCAAATTATTTATTTTAAAATCACTAATAAAATATCTGTATATATTATTAAGTGGTATACCTATGGTATATTATAACAGTTTAATGTTCTACACATCACATGATTCTAAAGTTTTTTTTTTTTATGAGGTACTAGTACTGAATATTTTTTAACACATAACTTTTGAAAGTTGTTGAAACAATTAAAAGTCATTAGGGCTTCATAATTATTAAGGGTGTGTGTGTGTGTGTGTGTGTGTATGTGCCTGTGTGTGCATGCGTGTGCATACCTTTGTTTCACTAGATCAGAAGTTTTTTGATGCAGGGACAAAAAGCTGATGGAGCTACCTTATTTCATTTTTATCCTGAGGTACTATCACCTTGCATGCCACATTAGAGGTAATCAATAAATATTTAATATATGAATGAATGAACAAATAAGACAAAAATAAAAAATATAACCCTAAGGGTGAAGTGTTTACAAACATGAGTATGAAAAGATGATTGCTTCTTGTGTCGGGTAATTTTATAAACATTTCTGTGGAAATAAATGATTTCCTGGCATCAATGGTGAATTGTAATAGATCGTTTTATAGAAGCTAAATCTAAAGTATTGTATATTTCAAAAGGCAAGGGAAGATTTTAATTGGAACTCATGCTAGTAGTTTAAATGATTAGAATCAGATTCTGAAAACTTGAAGCTAATCGTATCTTAAAGATCACACTTTATAGTTAAGATTTCTTACGTAATTTCAGTTTGCCAGTGATATTATAGTCTCAATCATGATAAATTGATAAAGATATTAGAGCTATTTTACATGTGAGGAACGTAGGAAAGTATCATTCATTTCTCGTATCACTCCAAATCAACTTCATTAGAAGGTGCCATTGGCTCTACCTCCAAAATGCATTTTGAATCTAATTACTGCACACCATCTGCATCTCTACAACTTCATTCTTCATTCATCATTAGTTTTGCTGTCTAGCTAATCTCTCTAGTCCCCTTCTTCCCTCTCATTCTCCCTTAGCAGCCACAATGATCTTTTAAGGCGTAAATCAGATCATAATCATTCCCTGGTTGAAATACTTTGATGACTTCATTGCAATTAGAACACAAGTCAATCTCTCCCTCTCCTCCCCTCTCCTCTACGTGCTCTGACTTTCATCTTCTATGATCACATCTTCTATCACTTGCCCTCTCTGGTGCCATACCTGCACTGACTCTGTGTGTTCTCAGCCTCTTCCAGTCCAAGAGTGTTTGCATTTATGTTATTCTCTGCTTGGAGGCTGCTTCCTCGCATTTTCAAATGTCTCCTACTCAACATTTCAGTCTTAGTGTCCTTCATTTCATTCTCTAATCATATTTTCCCATTTTATTTATGATAACTGATGCACACTGTATTTGTTTTCTTCCTTGACTTTTGTTTGTTAGAATGTGAGCTTATTTAATGACTTGGATGTTCTTGGACTATTTTTTTTTTTTTTTTTTTGGTCTTTGCTGCAATTCTAGGTCTGAAAATGTGACTAGAGAGTCTTCTTCTTTGAAAGGAAGATTTCCATTTAAGACATTGACCTCTTGAGATTTATGTTGTAAAGTCAGTCTTCCATACCTTGTGGTTGAGTGAGTCATCAGTAGAAAAGGACATGTTAAAAGACCCCAGCTCCTGTCCATATTTGTTTACCACTTTTTCTCAGACAAATTTGTTAATCTTTCTTCACTTTAATTTTTTTATGTCAGATAACTACACATATTAAGGAAATGCCTAGAGAATTAAGACAAAACGAGATCAAAGAGTCAAATAAATTGTTGAAGGTTTTAAGGCTAAGAAGTAGGTTGGTTTTGGAAACTGTCCTAGGAAAGCTGTAAGAGTTCCATTATTTTCTCTCTCTTCATGCTGCAGCTGGTAGCAGAAGTGAAGACCCATTATCTTTAAGAATGTATCTAACCTTGGTTCTAACATGGTACATGTTACCATGTTCTAAACACAGTGAAGGATAGGAAAGAAGTTTTGTTTTTTTATTTTCATTTTACTTTAGATTCTGGGGTACACGTGCAGGTCATGCAGTGTTGTTGCGTAGGTGCACACGTTAACCAGGTGGTTTGCTGCCTCTATTTTCCCTTTGACTATATCTGGCATTTCTCCCCATGTTACCCCTCCCCACTCCCTGCTGTCTCTCCCTTACCCCCCCAACTGCCCCCAGTGTGTGATGCTCCCCTCCCTGTGTCCATGTGTTCTCATTGTTCAACAGCCACCTATGAGTGAGAAAATGCGGTGTTTGTTTTTCTGTTCTTGCGTCAGTTTGCTGAGAATGATGGTTTCCAGATTCATCCATGTCCCTGCAAAGGACATGAACTCATCATTTTTTATGGCTGCGTAGTATTCCATGGTGTATATGTGCCACATTTTCTTTATCCAGCCTATCTTCAATGGGCATTTGGGTTGGTTCCAGGTCTTTGCTATTGTAAACAGGGCTGCAATGAACATACGTGTGCGTATGTCTTTATAGTAGAACGATTTATAGTTCTTTGGGTATATACCCAGTAATGAGATTGCTGGGTCAAATGGAATTTCTATTTCTAGATCCTTGAGAAGTGAGCCACACTGGTTTCCACATGGTTGAACTAATTTACACTCCCACCAACTGCGTAAAAGATTTTTTTTAAAAAAAACTACAAAATAACATATATAGTAATTATGTGCTTTTGTGCAAAATAAAAAAAATTGAAAGGAAGATTATAGATATTGAAGATATTGATTTTATAAAAACCATTTTTAAATAACTAAAATAAATAGAAGATAAACAAATACTCAAATGTATAATATATGTTCCAGAAAAAAAGTTTCAAAGCTTCATGTTAGAACCACTCAGGAAAAACTGATATGCAATGATTAATATCAAGACATTCAGGTTAAAATTAGTGGACTTCAATAATAAAAAATGCTGTGGACATTGGTACCATAAATATAAATCACTCTTATGAAAGACAAAACTTGGACTGAACTCAGATGTTTTGATAGCAGCATTTGATGTCAGAAGACAGATGTCATACATATGACAAGGTCAGGTAGCTTCTAAAGATCCAGTTGTCAGGAACAAGGTTAGGTGTTCACCATAAAGTTAGCAACTATTAGTTGCTGTAACTTACATCTCCCTTTTCTAACAAGGAAGCATTATGTTTGATGACATATACTACATTTGGACTTCCTACTCTGAAGATAAGGCCCTGGGTGGTCCCAGAGAAAGAAATATCTTTCCAGTTGATTCAGGCTGGAAAGCAAGGGTAGAAGTCCTCAACACTGATAACTCAGCAGATTCCTGGGGATGGAGGGCTGATGGAAAATCAGGATGCTTTATGTTTCCCCTGTCAAGCTCTACCAGGAAATCACAGTGGATCATAATACTTCTGAAAAATGAAGTTATGAGTAAGAATTGATTAGAACAGTGGAATATTATGGTTTAAAAGAAACTTAAATATGTGTGCATCTAGTCGCCCCTTGTGTAATCCTCTTGATATTTAACAAAGAGAAAACAGTCTCTAAAATGTTAAGAGTTAAGCAAGTTTAGAGCTTATGAGTGGTCAAATCATTAAGAGCCAGGTTTTTCATCAATTTTCGCACTTTTTACCACTCTACCTCTCTGGATGGTGCTAATTTTTGATACTCTTCTTATTTTTTATCTGTATCCCTTAATCATAGGAAGGTAAGTCACAGGGTTCCAGTTTTTTCACAGTTCTTCCAATTGGTACTTATTTTATTGAAAAAGGAAAAGTGCTCTCATGAGAACCATCATCAATTGAAATGAAAGGCATTTGGGTAAGTACCTTTTTAAACAAGAGAAGTGTCTTTTTGATATTTGTTACCTTAAGAAAGGCCCTAGTACCTAACAGAGCACCTACCTAGAATGCAAACTATTTGCTTTAAAATATGTATTTATAGTGGATTGTATGGTAGTTCATTTTTTTTTTTGAATTTAAAATGATTTTAGTTTATTCAACCACCAAAGCTAGTAGAGGAAATTTGGAAAATACAAATTAATTAAACTTTTCTTAAAAAATAACCCAAGACTTTCATAAACCAAAATGTTGTGCTAACATTATTTTTATATGGTAGAAGATATATTTTTTTATATGGGAAAGATATAGAGTTATTTTAAAATCAAAGTTATTAAACCAGTCTAATTTTTCCAAAGAGACATCTATATCTATCTATCTATCTATATATATATGTGTATATTTTTTATTGCCCTTTAGGTTCTGGAGTATATGTGTAGAACATGCAGGATTGCTGCAAAGGTTCATACATGGCAATGTGGTTTGCTGCCTCCATCCCCCCCATCACCTATATCTGGCATTTCTCCCCATGTTATCCCTCCCAACTCCCTACCCGACGCTGTCCCTCCCCTAGTCTCCCACAACAGACTCCAGTGTGTGATGCTCCCCTCCCTGTGTCCATGTGTTCTCATTGTTCAACACCCGCCTATGAATGAGAACATGCGGTATTTGGTAGTTCTATTTTAAATATTTTGAGAAAACTCCATATTGCTTTCTATAATGGCCACCAATTTACGTTCCCACAAACAATGTATCCTCCACAATGTTTGTTATCTTTCATCTTTTTGGTAATAACCATTCTAACAGGTGTGAGAAAATATGCTAGCATTTTTTTATGTTGAGCATTTTTTACCTGTTGCCCATTTGTATATTTTTTGAAAAATGTCTATTCAGGTCCCTTGCCCATTTTTTTTTTCTATAGAGTTATTTGAATTCCTTATATGTTTTGAATATTAACCCCTTATCAAATGTATAATTTGTAAATATTTTCTCCCATTTATTTATTTATTTATTTTTTTAATTTATGGCAGCACTTTTATTTTTCCTTACACAATGACGTGTTGCTGGGCCTAATGTTCTCCCATTTATTTTTGTGTGTTTCTCCCCACAACCTAAAGCGTTGTGTTTTCATTGTGTTTATTTTTTCCTTTGTTTTGCAGAAGCTTTTTAGTTTGATGTAACCACAATTTGTCTATTTTTGCTTTTGTTGCCTGTGCTTTTTGAGTTCTATACAAAGAATTACTGCCCATATCAATGTTGTGGATATTTTCCAATTTTTTTTCTAGTTGTTTTATAGCTTCAAGCTTTAAATTCAAGTGTTTAATCTGTTTTCAGTTGATTTTCGTGTTTCACATGGGATACGAGTATAATTTTATTCCCATGCGCATGAATATCCATTTTCCCTGACACCATTTATTGAAGAGACTGTCCTTTCTCCATTGTATGTTCTTAGCACCTTTGTTAAAAATCAGCTGGCAGTAAATGCATGGATTTATTTCTGGGTTCAATTTTGTGACATTGGTCTATATGTCTGTTTTTATGTCATTATCATACTGTTTGATTACTACAGCTCTGTAGATTTTGAGATCAGGTAGTGGAAGGCCTGCAGCCTTGTTCATTTTGCTTAAGATTTCTTTCAGAGTTCTTTGTGGTTCCATTTGAATTTTAGGGGTTATTTTTTCTATTTCTGTGAAAAATGTCACTGATATTTTCATAGGGCTTGCATCGAATCTGTAGATTGTTTTGGGTAGCAAGTCCACCTCTGGGTATATATCCAAAGGAACTCAAATCAGTGTGTCAAAGAGACATCTGCACTCCCGTATTTACTGAAGCATTAGTCACAATAGCCAACTTAGGAAAACAACTTAAATGTCCATCAACTGATGAATAAAGAAAATGGGTATATAAATACAATAGAATACTACTAAGCCTTTAAAAAGAATGAAATCCTATCATTTGCAATGATGTGGATGAACTTAGAGGACATTACGCTAAGTGAAATAAGCCAGACACAGAAAGACAACTATTATATGACTCACTTATATGTAGAATCTAAAAAGTTAAATTCATAGAAGCAGAAAGTAGAACAGTGATTATCAGAGGTTTGGGGGTAGGAGGGAGTAGTGGGAGATGTTGGTCAGACAAGTACAAAGTTATAGTTAGGTAGGAGGGATAAGTCTGGGGATCTGTTGTACAAAGTGATTATATTAGGTTTGTTCAAAAGTAATTGTGGTTTTTGCCATAGTTAATGTTATAGTTAACAATCATGTGTTATGTACAATACTTGAAAATTGCTAACAGAATAGATTTTAAGTATTCTTATCACACACAAAAAAGATGAAGTGATGAATATGTTCATTAGTCTGATTTCATCATTTCCCAATGTGGTGTGTTTTTGCGTGTATATGTATAGATATATCTCTATATGTCTACATAAATATGTTGTATATTATAAATAGTGGGCACAATTTTTTTGTCAATTAAAAAAATTAAAAATTACATATTGGATAAGTAACTGTATAACTTTAAAAGCAGTATTGTTATAATAGTTGATATTATTTCAGTTTTACGGTAGATATTTAGTTCTGAGATGGAAACAGATCCAAAGGGACATTTGACATTTATCATCTTTCTTTGAGTTCTCCTTACATATAACGTTATCCCGTCAGCTTTTTAAGTAACCCACTAAAATGTTTATTCTATTATTTGCTTATGAAAGATCTTTTCTTCTGGTAACATAGAGATCCTTAGTCTTGTTTATAGAAACAGTGGGCTTTGGAGTTTCTAATTTGTTTACATTCTTATATCTTTTTCCATAGCTAAGCTGTCAGTTTTGACAACAATTTCCTGCAAACAGTATGATCATTGTTGTGCCAACAAGAGCTGATGTGTAGTAACCACTAATGAATATCAAAGATCTGTTGTAAAAATATTTTGTGACCCACTATCCCACTTACCTGTCTGCTTTTTGAAACGATCTAACTGCAAGCAAGGTTTGACTCCATTTTAACATCTTTGTAGTTTTTGAAGCAACACTTTACAAGTTAAATCTTATGAGAACTGTGCATAAATATTGTGTTCAGAAAGTATGATTATACTCCCAGTGATAAAAAATATATTTATAAATATTGATACGTGGAAATGACAATAGAAATATTCCTAAAGTATCTGCAAAGTTTCTAGCAGCCGGAGCCATGATCTGATGTATTGTAATCTATGACCAACAGGTGGCAGCAGTTCACAGAAGGTTCTCACCGGCAGGCATGTAAAATTCATAGCAACGTTTTAACTCTCTTATACTTCATTCTTCAGTGGGGTTGTTTAAAACACAATGTATTTAAACTGATTGATAGACATCTCTGTTTGCTGCTTTAGAAACAAAATTACTTTATTCAATTGTGTTTAAAGTTATATGTATAACATACATTTATTTATTATACTATGCTGAAACACATACAGTAAACCAATAACTGCTTTCCTTTATGTTGAAGGAAGTTGAGAAGTAATCATGCATTTAGTACATTAACTTTTCTAAGTCTTTATCCCTGGGGATATTTTAAAGGAATGTGATTTTTTACGGATTTCTACTTGGCTACTTTATAGGACTGGATTGTTGTTATTTGGAAGTAAGGCACACCAAAACTCAGTTGGTGAAATTTAGAATAAGATATACTCACAGTACCACATTTGATGGCTCTGTAGTGTTCCCTCCTTTATTAGAGATAATCTTTTGTTGTTGTGTACCTTGTGCTCTTTAAATGTATGACCATATATTCATTGATTAGTTGATTTTGCTCTCATGTAGCTTTCATCAAAGAACACATTAACGCAATTAACAGAAACAAATCAGTATGTTTAGCAGCAAAGATATAAAACAGATCAGGGTCATTTGAAGATGTACTCTAATTCATCATCTAACAGAATCATGTCTCCAACTTCCATCTGATGTTATACAGCCTATCAGTGTTAAAAACAGTCTTCTGGTATACGCTTTAATCCATGATTTATTAGACATTTTTGGCCCTATCTAGGGATATTTTTGGTTGTCACAATTGAGGTGGGGGTGTTGCTACTGGCATCTAATGGGTAGAGTCCAGGTATGCTGATAAACATGTCTGCAATGCACAGGCCAGCACTCCTTGAAAAGAATTATCTGACCTAAAATGTCAATAGCAACAAGGCTGAAAAACCCAGGTCCACACTAGATAGCCGTCTGAAAAAAATCAGTTATGTATCTCTCTCAGGAATGTGTACACAGGAAGGCTTAGAAATTAGAATCCAGGCACATAAGCTCAACGGTGAAACTTTAATTATAGCAGCCTTTTTAAGGAAAAAATTTCTATCCATCCTCTGATGCATCAGAAGACCAGAGTGTGAATAGTGCCCTTTCCTAAAAACTGTGAATGTGAAGTCGTCTATTTCTGAAGCCCCAAGGGACAAGTTTATATTTTTAACCTTCTACAAAAGATTCCCTTCAGAGAACTTTGTTAACTACCCAGCAAAATTGAGAAACTCAGCATATCAAACCCATGTTCACTAAACAAACCGTGCTGAATACAATCATCGAAGTATTACGATGTATACAGTTGCCTTTGGACTTTTGATGTTTGCTCCAAAGACTAATGCAAAGCAACCATTTTTCCCTACCCATCTTGCTTCAACACTTACATAACAAATTTTTCACCTTGTAAATTAAGGGAATATAGGAAAATCTCATGGAGTTACTTTTGCTCTTTCCATCTGACTTGTCCTTAAACAATGTGTTTGTGTGTGTGTGTGTGTGTGTGTGTGTGTGTGTGTGTGTGTGTGTTCCATATGGAGACGTTCCAAATACTGGAGTCTTTTCCTTTATTAGAAAACTCTAGTAAAAACACATTTTGTGAGGCTTATGACAAAATAGACACCTAGAGAATATTTAGAATATTATCTCTGTCTACTACAAAAAGCTTTTTAGGTCCGATCTGTAGAAAATATCACAGCACATTTTTGAAGATTACCGTAAAGCATCTAAAACAATAGTCTTTAATAAAAATATGGTGTATCAGGGCCTTAAAAATTTGACTTGGCCTAAATGCTCATATTATTGCATCTGAATGTAAATATTTGAATATTAAACTACTGATTTGATTCTGAAGAAGTTTAAATGTGGTATCTAATAAGTACCTTTCTGATTCAATTGAATCCTCTTCACAAAAAGAAAAGAAAGAAATAGCAGAACGAGAACTGAGGAGGTTATATTGATATAATAAACAAGTTTAGTGTAACGATCCAAAGCTCAATGTATCTGGGAGCATTGCTCTGTCATGGGTCCCTAGATTTCCAGCAACGACACAAGCAGAAACTCAAGTTTCCATCATGTAAAGGCTTGACTTCTTCTGTATTATAATGAAAAGAGATGTGTCTCTGACTTTATAGATCAAGGATTGTGCTTTTGTTAAACTGAAAAGTATTTTTCCATTTTCTGTACAGGACTTATTTGTTTCATGAGAGCTACGTTATATAAAAAAATCAAAATGAGACTGGAAATACAGCTTTGGCCAAATGACCTTTTCACATATTTTAGGATACTATAAAAAGAATGAAAAAAAAGAAAGGTATGTCAGATAACATCTATGATCCTTTTATATTTAAATACATTGGTCTAAAATAGAAATGTGTGACAAATTCTTAACAAGTATTTCTGTGTCTTTGAGGAGTGTTTTGGGTAGTATATAAAATAATTCTAAGAAGAAGATATTTGTCCTCAGAGGTTTATTTTTTCTCTATATGTACTCTCTATAATTGAAAACAATTCTTTATTCTAAGTCTTATATAATAAAATTTGTATAAAGAAACAACTAGAATATTTAAATGAGGCCTTGATTTTTCTATCAGATTGAATCAGAGACAACCTAATTTGTCCAATATCTTTACCATTATTACCAAAGAGAAAGCATGCCTTAGTGGCTCATGTTCGATTTCTTGTTATTTAGTGGCTGTGTTTTGTTATGTGTCAGGTAGTCTTCTGAGAGCTGAGAATGAAGCAGTCAATGCAGCAGTCAGTGTCCCTGTCCTCATTTCTAGTAAGTCCATCAAAATAATGGAACCTATCATGCGCTGTTCTCTTTTTACTCATATGGACCCCAGGTTAAATGGCTAAAAACCTAAGAAAACACTTGTGTTCAAAGTAGTAGTAAAGTGAAATTGTTACTGTAAGAATCTATTTTGCTGGGTGCCATAGCTCATGCCTATAATACCAGCACTTTGGGAGGCTGAGACGAGAGGATTGCTTGAGCTCAGAAGTTTGATAATGGGCTGGGCAACGTGGCAAAACCCCATCTCTACTAAAAATACAAAAATTAGCCAGGTGTGGTGGTGCACGCCTGTAATCCCAGCTACTCAAGAGGTTGAAGCATGAGAATCACTTGAGTCCAGGAGGGGGAAGTTGCAGTGAGCTGAGATCGCACCACTGCACTCCAGCCTGGGTGACAGAGCAAGACCCTATATAATCAAAACAAAACAAAACAAAAATCTATTTCAAATCCTAATAATATTCTAACACCAGCAGTACAATATATTATGAATATTTGCTTCCTGGCCATGAAAATTTTAAAATCTTTAATATTTTTATTTTAAGGTTACTACAGTTCCTTCATGAATGAATATGCTAATGATTTTTAGTGAAGTCACTTTAATTATTGTTATGGTTCTCAAAGTACTTCTTCTTTTCTTCCAAATGCAATAATGAGCACTATTCTGTTTAATGATTGGACAAAACTATTTAGAAACACTTTTGTAGAACTGTGACGTCTAGAAATCTGAAGATCAGAGAAAAGCCTGGATAGGCCAAAGTACTATTTCAGAAACGAAATTTCTCAAGTACTTTCTAATCCATTTGTATAGTATTGATTTGTAAATAACCTAGACAAATGAAAACTTAGATATTTGAAATGAGTCCATGTTTTGCCACTCCAAGCATTAAGTAACTATTGACTTTAGAATTTAGCTGATACTCAACATAAACATGACTCAGAATAGGGGCAGGGGGTGAATTTGAGGCATCAGTAAGTTATTTTGAAATCCATTGACTTAATGTAACTAAAAGCTGCAGTAGATAGTCATTTCTTGCTTAAACACAGTATGAAAAATTACTTCAGGTCACCCATTTGAGAAATGGGAGTATAGAAATCTGCTTTGCTTTAGAAGCCAGTACCAAGGTGGGAAGGGAAGCAAAGGATACCTGCCATTTGCTAAAAAAAAAAGAGAGAGAGAAGAAGAAAATCAGTGTCACAATGTATGTAAAAATGAAACAAAACAAAAACCAACAACAGAAAAACCCAAACCATTAGTAGAATGTCTCAGTAATGCATGTTTTTTTTTTCTCACATATATCCTTTAGGTTGAGGGTTGCAATAATAAAATATACCACTACATTTGTTAAGATTTGACCTACTGTTTGAGAAAAGCAATGTTGAAGTTGATGCTGAAATAAAAAAAAAGAAAAAAAAAGATTTGACCAACATCAGTTCCCAAATCTGGGTTTCTAGGGTTTACCACCCTTGAGTATCTGTTGGACGTGACTACCACCATTAAGATGGTCTCCCACTAGTGGCTAGTCTTAGTGGATTGATCTCACTACTAGTCACCACTTCAAAAGCCTTCCTTAAAAGCAAAGTAAAATTCTGTAAGTTTTAAGATAGTGGGTTTGATCATATCACAAGTAGCCAAGGAGAAAGGAGAAATTCAGGACATAGGACTACAGATTTATCTGCCTGTCCCTCTGTTAACAATCTCCTGCCTTTCCGTCATCTGAAGTAGGTTTCCCTACATGGTTCATTTTTGTCCTCTTGCAGGGAACTCTTGAGGTTTTTGGTAAACTTGAACCTGTATGAAATGCCTTGACTGGGGTACTAGATGGTGGTAGAGGCAGAGCATCCGTATTGTGGTATACTCAATCCCAATAACCCCCCAGGGACAAGAGTTACCTCTTCCCATTGATTAGCAAAGTAGGTCTGTGATCAACAAATATTTGTAGAATACAAACAAGGGTATTCAATGAATAAAGTGTATGCTTAGTAAATACTAATGTGGCTATTTTGCCCTTATTACTAAAGAAGCAACATGACCTTAAAGTACATATGAACCCTTCCTAAAAGAGCAGGAAATAAAGATTTGACAAATACATTTGATTTTCCTTTGTCAAGAATCTTCCCCATGCCCCTGTCATCATGAATCATTTACATTTTAAGATGGAAGTAAACTATTGTGATTCCTAACGAACACACTGAAATCTATGTTGCTTAATTTTGACATTTGTTACTAAGACTCCCTCCTCCACATGGAGAAGTTTGTTTTTTTTCCCAAAGTTGTCTTTTGGAATAATGGAATGGGATTTAGAAAGGGTAATTGCTTATACTGAAAATAAGAATCTTCAGTGATTACATCTGCTAGAAGAGAATTTTAGTTAACACGTACAGTGATTTAAGAAACCCAACTTGAAAATACTGCTGAAATTAATATTTAGTATCTCAATATTTAAAAAACTAAACAAGTAAATTAGAGTAAGATACTATGCCTTCAGATTTTATAAATACTATTCAATTAAAAATAAAATGAAATAGATATGTATATGATAAAGAAAATGTAAATTGTGTAGGAGGTGAAAATACATAAACTTTTTAAAGTACAGAGAAAACTAAAAATCTTATTTTTTAAAATAACATAATAAATGGACAAGTCCTCAAAAGTAGATTAGATGAAATAAGACATTTAACAATGATCTCCATTTTATGTAGCTTATTTAATATTTGCATATATTAATATAAAAGTTTATTATAAAGAAAGGACATGATATTGTACTTAAATTTTTATCAGGAAGTTGGATGAAGCACATTGTTTAATGCCTTTCAACAATGACACAAGCGTTAAATTTTACAGGCACTAAAATGCCCAGCATTGTTCTGACATAAAGAAAGCCAAACTTTCTTACAGTGAATCGGGAGAGGAGTAAAAGAGGCGTCATTAATGTAATAACATACACAGGGTTAAACAGTTCTTTTTCAAAGAAATGTAGAACAAAAATATTCCTAAAGGTCACATGCCATCTCTTCAGCCCATTTAAGGCTTCTGAAATGCCATTCTGAAGTAAAATAACTACCTCTCCAGAAGAGTCATTCCATTAGAGAGCCAACTAACATCAGTACAGAGATAAATGGGAGAACAGAAAATTGATTTTACACTTGTGCTGTAAGTGTGGTCAAATGTTATAGGCCAGCACATCAAATAGGATTCCAAAGAATTGCTGTGCCTGAAAAATAACAACATAAGAGGATGTGGTTAAATACAGCTTAATAATAGGTCTGATGGGCTCAGTGTGTAGTAAAATATTTATTTACTCTTTCTGTTTGTCATACCACATGACACATTCCAGTATCTTTTTCCTTTTTGTTAATAAATTTATTATCTCCATGTTCTTGCCACTGATACCTATCATCCCAGCTCATTGCTATTGCATGTGCCCAGAACCACACACGTGTAGCAGCAATGATTTATATCTTGATTTAAAATGAATGGATTGTGCCTAATAAAGATATGTTAATTAAATTTTATTTTATAGCATGCCAAGTCTGTATGTAAATATCCAGATGAAAAATGTTTAAGTACTATTCATTGAAACTATTGAAGTTCATTGGATCCACTGGAAAAAAATGAATGCCACCTCTCTGTTTTCTGTGGTTCTTTTGCCTTTTTCCGGTGCCACTTAAGTTACTAGAATGTGCATCTGGGACTTGCCTTTTCTATTCAGGTATTTTAGACATCACTGTGGTGAACAGAGTCAGGTAAGATAAATGTGAGACAGCGTATTCCTTCCTCATCACACTAAAGAGTCTCAGGAGGTAAGTAGAAAGCCAGGCAGTAACATTTTTAAAAGCCCTGGTGCGTTCTTGGCAGCTTAACAAGAAACTGATAGCTAATATGTTTTTTTCTTATATAGACATTTAGGTCTATTGAAGACCAAGATAGCCTTTCTCAACATATTGCTATGCATGTGATTAATTTCAGTATAGACTGAAGAGTGAATGAATTTCCAACAAAATAAAGATGGGGTGAAGAATTGAGTTCTTTCTTAAAGATCGTTCTCCAAAGCAGCCATTGTAATCTACTCTGTCTCTTCCTGTACTTTCTTTTAGAGTTTTCCTCCCTTTATCTACAGATTTTGTCATCTTCCACCACTCCCCCACTACCGCAGTTTATTATCTATACATTATTCTTAGATATGGGATGCTCTATGAAACTCAACTCTGCTCTAGAAAAAAAAATCACTTTGTTCAACTTCAAGTGTAATTTTGAAAGAGATAGAGATAGGGTTGTAGTCCCACCATTCTTTTGCTAGAAATTTCACTTTGGATGCATTGCTTTCCACGTTGCTTCTTGAAATCAAAATCAAGTGTAAAAATTTAAAACACAGCTTTATCTTCTTAGGTAACAACAATAAAGAGTTAACACAGAAACAGTACCTTTGAAGGTAGATGCTTTTGATAGTGGTGGTAGAATTATGGAACTTGGTGAATATTTAACGTCTTACCATTCTTTAATACTAGGTCTCCTTAGTTAGATTAGGCAGCTGAGGAATCAAGTGTTATCAGGTTACATAAAGATGACTGACTGCTTGTCTACTCATTCTGGCTTGTTTCTGCTGCCACGCCAGTGTTAGCCATCCTCCACCACTGCCCTTTGCAGCTTCTTGACACATAGTTTTGAAATTAGGACAATGTAATGTTTAATGTCCATTTTCCTTGAGGAATAAAATGCCTTTCCTAATCTAAAAATATCCAGATAGTAAGCTGTAGTTTTTTCATGTGCCTATCTATTGGAACGTCTATGCTATCTTGAATCTAAAGGAATATTAAAAGAGAGAATTCATTTCAACTTTATTTTCTTGCAGTCATGGCTTAGACCTTCTTCATTCTGGAACACAGTGAAAATTATTTCCTCCCCCCCTCCCTCTCTTCCCCTCCCCTTCCCTTCCTCCCTCCTTCTTCCTTCCTTCCTTCCCTCCTTTTTTTTTTCTTTTAAAATCCATATTTCCCTTTTTGTTTTCAGCTTGCTTCGTTTCAATATAGTTACATCTGAAAGTCAGTAATAGAATTTCACGCTAGGCGAGGTGGCTCACACCTGTAATCCCAGCACTTTGAAAGGTGGAGGTGGGCAGGTCACTTGAGATCAGGAGTTCGAGACCAGCCTGGCCAACATGGTGAAACCCCATGTCTAGTAAAAATACAAAAATTAGCTGGGCATGGTGGCAGGCACCTGTAATCCCAGCTACTCAAGAGGCTGAGGCAAGAGAATCACTTGAAATGGGGGAGGCTGAGTTTGAAGTGAGCTGACATCGCACCACTGCACTCTAGCCTGGGCCATAGAGTGAGACTGAGTCTCAAAAAAAAAAAAAAAGATAAAAAATTTTAGAAAAAAGAATTTCAGAACTGAATCACCTAGTCTAACCTTAGACATGTAGAAGTCAAGCTTCGAGTGGGGGAGTGACCTGCTCCAGGTCTCACAATTGGCAGGGAAAGAGCAAACCCTGTAAGAGTGCTCTTCTGAGTCCCAGTGGAGGCCCCTTTCCACTTCAGACCATTGCCTTTTAGAAATCCCAGACCATGCATTCCCTTTTCTCTTCTCAAGGACTACATGATGTATTGTCACTGGTGTCTTTACCTCTATACTACATCCAAGTAAACACCAATCGCTAGGCATTCATTGCCCTTTCAAGATATTATAATTGATGCAGCAGTTTCGTTTTGTGCCAAAAAGATATGATCATAATATGGAAAACAGATAAGCAGTGTGGTCTGTTTTTTAAAAGGGTAGAATAAAATAACAAAACTTTTTGTGTTAAAAGCAACTAATCACCATTTCATTATTAACCATCCATTATTTTCAAGGAATTTCATTCCATTTTGGAGGCAAAAACTAAAAAATATTATCCACTATCTAGAAACTTCTATTCTTTTCTAGTGGAGGGGGAGGGAGTAAGTTGTCCCAATGATACAATATTATATTCCTATAGCTCTTGGTAATTTAAAAAATACATTTTCTTACTTGGGCTTCAAAAAACTCTACAGATAAACAAATCAACTATTATTCATTTTAAGAATCAGAAAATTGAGGTGCAGAGAGACATTTGAAAAGTTACCTACTTGCTTGATCTGCATATGATAAATATCCTTCCTGATCTAGTTATTTTCAACTACTACATTTATGGCTGCCATATATTTTAAATTCTGAGTAAATGGGAACCATGACCTACATTGAGACTTTGAGGTACTGGTTATGGAACAAGACCTTTTATGGTACCTGGGTGGAAAACTGGTTGTCCATAAGCAGGCTGTAGCCTGGAGACACATCTTTGTTTGGCTCATAAAATGCTGATTCTCATAGGATTTCTTAAAATAATCCCCGATGCACAAAATCTGAAGAGCACTCAAAAATCTTTTCTCTCGCACAATGAGAACATCTGAAAACATGAATTACTTCTTGGTTAACAAAAATTGCTGGAAGTTAAAATGGCAACCTCAGTCTCTTTGCTACAGTGTCTTCTCACAGGTGGTTTCTTTCATTTATAATACCTACCAATCTCTTTTTTATTTTTTATTTTTATTGCATTTTAGGTTTGGGGGTACATGTGAAGAACATGGAAGATTGTTGCATAGGTACACACATGGCAGTGTGATTTGCTGCCTTCCTCCCCCATCACCTATATCTGGCATTTCTCCCCATGCTGTCCCTCCCCAACTCCCCACCCCCCACTATCCCTCCCCTTTTTCCCCCCGACAGACCCCAGTGTTTGATACTCCCCCTCCCTGTGTCCATGTGTTCGCATTGTTCAACACCCGCCTATGAGTGAGAACATGCGGTGTTTGATTTTCTGTTCTTGTGACAGTTTGCTGAGAATGACGGTTTCCAGGTTCATCCATGTCCCTACAAAGGACAGGAACTCATCGTTTTTGATGGCTGCATAATATTCCATGGTGTATATGTGCCACATTTTCCCTGTCCAGTCTATCATCGATGGGCATTTGGGTTGGTTCCAGGTCTTTGCTATTGTAAACTGTGCTGCAATGAACATTCGTGTGCATGTGTCCTTATAGCAGAACGATTTATAGTCTTTTGGGTATATACCCAGTAATGGGATTGCTGGATCAAATGGAATTTCTATTTCTAGGTCTACCAATCTCTTAAGATGTTCAAGTTCACAACCTCTAAAGGAGGCATTTAAAATTTTAACAAATTATTTCAAGTTCTAGTTCATCTGGTGGCTACCACCATGGTAAGTAGAATGCCCTACGTCATTTTCTTATTTATCAAATTAAAATAATAGTAACTCCTGACTATGAAAGAGAAATTTAGCTTATTTATACTGTCCCCACCCCCCACCCCACTTACTCTCATTTCATTGGGGAAAAAAGTTGTAATGCACTCTATTTTTCATTCTTTTCTTGGCTATCATTATAGCTTGAAATCATTTACTTAAACTTGTTCCAAAACTTCAAGTATCTCTTGATGATTGACTATAGGAACTGATCCCTTGACACCCTTTCTCTTCTCCACTCTTATATCCCAACTGCTTCCAACTGTCTTAGTGTTTTTATGGTGCCAGAATTGATAACATCTTTTTTTATGTATTGTTTATAGGTTCATTCTGGAGATTTAAAAATAATAAAGTGTTAACTCTATGGAAATATTCATTGCAGAGCCAATTACTGTAACTGAATCTTTAGAGGAGGGGATGTAATCTCCTATGGCATCTGGTTTAGCTCTGTGTCCCCAATCAAATCTCACTTTGAATTGTAATAATCCTCATGTGTCAAGGGCAGAACCAGGTGGAGGTAATTGAATCAGGGGGGTGGTTTCCCCTATGCTTTTCTCATGAAAGTGATTGAGTCTCAAAAGATCTGATGGTTTTATAAGCATCTGGCATTTCCCTCTTGCACTTATTCTCTCTTTGCCACCCTGTGAAGAGGTGCCTTCTGCCATGATTGTAAGTTTCCTGAGGCCTTCCCAGCCATGTGGAACTGTGAGTCAATTAAACCTCTTTTCTTTATAAAGTACCTAGTCTTGGGTATTTCTTCATGGCAGTGTGAGAATGGATTAATACAGTAAATTGGTACTAGATGTGGGATGCTGATGTAAAGATACCTGAAAATGTGAAAGCAACTTTGGAATGGGGTAATAGGTAGAGGTTGGAACAGTTTAGAGGGCTCAGAAGAAGACAGGAAGATGTGGGAAAGTTTGAAACTTCCCAGGGACTTGTAGAATGGCTTTGACAAAAATACTGATAGTGATATGGACAATAAAGTCCAGGGTGAGGTGGTCTCACATGGAGATGAGGAACTTGTTGGGAACTGGAGAGGGGTCACTCTTGCTATGCAAAGAAACTGGCAGCAGCATTTTTCTTCTGCTCTAGAGATGGGTGGAAATTTAAACCTGAGAGAGATGGTTTAGGGTGTCTGGGGAGAAATTCAAGCTGGCTACGGAATTTGCATAAGTAATGAGGAGCCAAATATTAATCACCAAGACAATGGGGAAAGTGTGTCCAGGGCATGTCAGAAACCTTCTCGGCAACCCTTCCCATCACAGGCCTGGAGGTTTCTTGGGCCAGGTCCATGGGCCCCCTGCTATATGCAGCCTCAAGACATGGTGCCTTGTATCCCATCTGCTTTATCTCCAGCCATGGCTAAAGGGGACCAAGGTACAGCTCAGGTCAGTGCTTCAGAGGGTGCAAGCACCAAGTCTTGGTATCTTATATTAATGTTAGGCCTATGGGTGCATAGAAGTCAAGAATTGAGGTTTGGGAATCTCCACCTAGATTTCACAGGAGGGATGGAAACACCTGGATATCTAGGCAGAAGTTTGCTGCAGAGGTGGAGACCTCATGGAGAACCTCTGCTAGGGTAGTGTGGAAGGGAAATGTGGGGTTGGAGCCCCCCACAGAACCCCCACACAGAGTCCCCACTGGGGTACTGCATAGTGGAGCTGTGAGAAGAGGGCCACTGTCCTCTCCACCCCAAAATGGCAGATCCACTGACAGCTTGCACCGTGTGCCTGGAAGAGTCACAGACTCTCAATGCCAGCCCATTAAAGCAGCCAGGAGTGGTGCTATACCCTGCAAAGCCACAGGGGCAGAGCTGCTCAGAGCTGTGGGAGACCACACCTTGCATCAGTGTGACCTGAATGTGAAACATGGAGTCAAAGCAGATCATTTGGAACTTTAAGGTTTAATGATTGCCCTATTGGATTTTGGAGTTGCATGGAAGCTGTAGCCCCTTTGTTCTGATCAATTTCTCCTATTTGGAATGGGTATACTTACCCAGTGCCTGTACCCTCATTGTGTCTAGGAAGTAACTAATTTGCTTTTGATTTTATAGGCTAATAGGTGGAAGGGACTTGCCCTGTCTCAGATAAAACTTTGGACTTGGACTTTTTAGTTAATGCTGGAATGAGTTAAGACTTTGGGGGGACTGTGGGAAGGGCAAGAATGTGTTTTGAAATTTAAGTATGTGAGATTTGAGAGAGGTTGGGGTAGAATGATATGGCTTGGCTTATATCTCATCTTGTAATAATCCCCACGAATCAAGGGTGGGACCAGGTGGAGGTAATTGAATAAGGGGGGTGGTTTTCCCCATGGTGTTCTCACGATGAGTTAGTTTCATAAGATCTCATAGTTTTATATGTATCTGACATTTACCCTGCTTGCACTCATTCTCTCTCGTGCCACCCAGTGGAGAGGTGCCTTCTGCCATGTTTTTAAGTATTCTGAGGCCTTTCCAGCCATGCAGAAGTGTGAGTCAATTAAACCTCTTTTCTTTGTAAATTACCTGATCTCGGGTACTTCTTCATAGCAACATGAGAATGGATTAATACACTATATGGCAGGGAATCTCTGCTCCTCAACAGATACTGCTTCACTCTGTACAGTCAAATAGATTCTCATTTCTTAAATCCTATCTAGGGCTCGAAGTAAAGTTGTGTTTTAGGAGATTGCATATATGGGCCATGACTTTCTTTTATGAATTTTTGTTGTTTTTAGAGTTTCAAATTGCTTTTTAAAAAGTATATGAGAGGATCACCCCCATTTTATTACTACTACTTTTTGAATGGAATCCATTTTATTCTTAAAGATGTTCTGCTGACTGAGTCTCCTCATTGAGGTCAACTGCTTTGTACACTTTTGCTCAGCTGTCTTTGCAATACTTATTTTCATTAAACTTCCGATTCAGTATCACCGTTTTTTTTTGCTGAAAATGTGTGTGTACTTTTTTTGTTTTTATTATTCTTTTGTTTTTGCTGGAATAGATCTCTTATTTTTTTCAAAAACATGTTTGAAAAAGTAACTGTCAATGAGCCTCTTCATTGCAGAAACTAACTTTATTTTCCATCTATCCATAGGTTATTGTTAAAATATATTTTCAAAATTACTTTATCTCATAGCTTAGGAGACATTGCTCCATTTGGGTCTGATGTTCAGCGTAGCTGATGAGAAGTCTGAGATCAGTCTGTTTCTTACTCTTTTTTGGGTCACTTGTTTCTGAACCCTGGACTTTTTTTTTCATATTCTCAAATTTTTTGAGGCTGTGTCTAGTTATGGGTCCCCTGTCATTCATTCTGTTAAGCACTTGTGAAGACTTTTACATGAAAACTTATGTCTGTGAAATAACCATTAAATCTCTTGGAATAAGGATATCTCCTGAAAAAACAATTATTTTGTTATATTTCTGCTCCATTTTTTCTGTACTCTTTCTGACACACATATTAAACCAATGGGATAACAAGAATTAAATCTCAGCATCTTCTAAGTTTTCTCTTTTTATTCATCTTTACCTTGATTTATTTTAAATTTCTAGATTTCCTAAAGTATGTTTCACTCTGTGCACTTAGTTATTTCATCAATTATAATTTAAATTCCAGGAATATTATTTGATTGATCTTTGGAAATTATATCATTTTCTTGTTTATATATTCAATATTTTTTCTGCTGCTTGTTTTCTGTGTAACTTTGGGCAAATTATTTAACTGCTTTATGCGTCAATTTCTGTACTAAAAATGTAGATAATTGACATACTTTAGAGGACTTCAATTGGGACCCAATAACTTAGTACATATCTAAGTACCCAGTGACTTAGTAGATATTTAGAAATGTGCCTGGTGGTAGGATGTGATAAATAGTAGCTGTTATAATGCTATTCTCATTAAACCATGAATACTTACTGAATAATTTATGTCTTTCTGATTTTCTACATTTAAATTGAGTTTGTTCCAATTTGATTTTTTTATTCATTTGGCCTTTCACTTTTGAGAGTTCATTATTTTTTTTCACTTAAATTTCTGTCTTATAAAGCTATAAGTTGACAATGTAAGAATAGATTGTAGAGTAATTTTCTGCTCAGTGATGTAGGTCTATTTTACCAACAGACTCTCCCAAGAATGGAGTGACTTACATGGGGATGTGTTAATAAACAGCAGGCTTTTCTTCAAGATGCTTGAGGAAGAGGCAGGCTGTAGAAACTCAAATGCAAAAAGGTCTTTATTCTGGGGTGCCAATGTCCATACGTGGTGCTCTACTTTTCCTCAAATGTATTTGTTTTTTTTTCTTTTTTTTGAGACGGAGTCTTGCTCTGTCACCAGGCTGGAGTGCAATGGCGCAATCTCGGCTCACTGCAACCTCTGCCTCCTGGGTTCAAGCGATTCTTCCGCCTCAGCCTCCCAGAGTAGCTGGGACCACAGGTGCATGCCACCATGCCAGGCTAATTTTTTTTGTATTTTTAGTAGAGACGAGATTTCACTGTGTTGGCCAGAATGGTCTGGATCTCTTGACCTCATGATCCGCCCACCTCGGCCTCCCAAAGTGCTGGGATTACAGGCATGAGCCACTATGCCCAGCTGTATTTTTATTTTCTTAATGTCAAGAGATAGGATAGTATAGTGGCTAGAAGCATTGACTTTAAAGCTGCCCTATGTTAATTCCAGCCCAGCTGTGGCACTTAACTAAGCATATATTCGGTCATCTTTCTGAGTTTTAGTTTCCTCATCTTTAAATGGGGATAATATATACTTGGGGTCCTCTAAATTTGTTTGATAATTTATTTGTGTCTGGATATATTAAGCTCAAAGCATTAATTAATGAAGATAAAACAATGAATTGCTAAATCATGTAGTGGCCTGATTAAGGAAGAAGAAACACTTGTGGGAAGGCTTGTTCTACACAGGGCTGTGAAGTTGGCACTTTCTTTTTAATGTCTTTCCACAGCTGTTCTTCTCTCCCACAGATTCTATATGGCTTTTCTGAATGAATAGTCTCCATGCTATTTCTCCTGGTCCTACATAACTAAATTGTTAGTTGGTAAGATTTACGATGTAACTTCTCCTAAGGTATCTGTATTTGTATGTAATAAGCAATTTGAGTAATTTATATATTCAGCAAACACTGATTTACTATTTTCCAAGAACTCTGCTGGTACAGGGAATACATGGATTTAGAAAGACCAGTAATTTATGGTTCCGTCAGTCAAAAAGCTTAAAATTTATCAGATAAAAGCTGAAATATTTTTTATATTTACAGAAACGGGCTGGGGACATGCTTGGCTCTGAATTAGCATCTCTTGGGTGTTGTCAACAGCCGTTACTATAATTTTTTTGTCATTTTCTCCTGCTAAAGTATGTATAGTCTGAACATATCATGGATCTATTAAAGGTAGAATATCTGCAGCATATTATGTAGTTAAAAGGCTCATCTCTTCTAAGCACAAACTCAGAAGATAATTCACTTATTTATTCGGCAAATAAATGATATATTGATCTCTTACTATGTTGTCAGATACTAAACAGAGCAGCCAACAAGATGTAGCCTTTGACCTTACAAAAGTGTATAGAGGGAGCATGGCCAGTAAAACACACAAAAATACAATATAAAGTTCTAGGTGATGAGATGGAAGTAAAACAATGGATATAATGGCAACACATTGAAGATTGGGGCTAAAAAAGAAAATTCAAAATAGAGGCTTGGTCAAAGGTTTCAACACATTAAGAAACCAAGTGTCAATATTAGGTCTGGCTAGAGCTTTGACAGTGTGGCTAGCAGTGGAGAGATAGAAGAGAGAGAAATTTGGAGAGGCAAGCTGTGGCAAAATAATAAAGGGCCTTTGTAAATATTTTATTACATTTACTCTACCTTATTAAACAATTTCAACTTTGTATTTAGGTAAATGATATACTGTTGAACAGTTGCAAAGGCCATGGTCAGATGTTTGTACTGTTGAGAATGATATTTATGGAGGTAGTGGCTAGAGCCTGTGTGTAAGGGGGCAGCAGTGATTGATGGACAAAACTGGAAGCAGAGAGATCACATAGGAGGCAGTTCCAACAAGATAGGTAGCAGATGATTTTGGCCTGACCCCAATTGTGGCTTATAGAAATAGAAATTTAGGAAATGAAAAAGTTCTTAAGGAGATAAAATTGAAAGAATGTGGTAATCTGAGATGGAGAAGGGTGAAGTCAAGGATGAAATTAAGACAATTCCAGTTTGTACAACTGGATAGATGTTGGACATTTGCTGAGACAGGAAACCCAGGATGATAAAAAGGTCTGGGAAAAGGTATATGAACTAAAATACCAGGCATGTTAGAACTACAAGAATTACATTTACTGGGAAAAAAAATGTGAAACAATGATTTCCTGACATTTGACAACATGAAACACAGGACAATAATCTTTGAGAAAAGGTGGGGGAAAATGAGCCTAGTAAGTGCCTTAACTTACAGTCTAGGGGTTTTCTAGGTGGCAGCACAGAGACCAAAAAGACAAATACAGCTTGGTGGTTTTACTTAGCTGAAAAGAACACAGTTTGGGGTTCAGAGGGTCAAGCTGGCAAGCATGTTCAGGGCAGTATACTGAAGATGAGAGCTTCACAGAGGAAGACAGAGAGCTGAAGATTGATCAGTGCATACACATGAGGCAACTACCAAGGCTGGTGGGGGTTGGGGAACAGGAAAGAGGTAAGCACAGCATCCTAAGTTTCACAGAATTTGTGTTCTGAGCAGCCAAGGTAAATATCTCTTCACACACAGGGGCATCAAGTAAAGCCACCAATGTAATACCATATGATTATCCAAAATATAGAAAAATCAGTCATCTATACTCAGTACCATTTATAATACAATCTCTCAGCACCTATTTCTGTTCCTAGGAATACAAATAAACTTCCTCTCTCTGATATTGGCATCTATGGAAAACTTACAGCTGGCTCACTCTCCTTAGTATCTGGAACAAGACAAAGATATCTACTCTAACCACTTCTATTCAGTATTGTACTAGATTTCCTATTATTTGCACTTAGACAAGAAAAAGAAATTCAGAACACCCAGATTTGAAAGAAAGAATTAAACTTCATCCATAGATACTATGATTATCTATGTAGAAAATCCTAAGAAATCTACAGAAAAGCTTCTAGGGTTAAAAAAGGAGTTTAGCAAGTTTGCAAGATACAAGGTAAATATACAAAAATTGATTGTATTCCTATATGCTATAAGTAACTGGAGATTAAAATTTATAAAATACCATTTCAGAAGCAGAAAAAGTTATGAAATATTTAGGAAAGTTTTACCAAGTGTTCTCTACCCTAAAAACTAAATCATTAGAGCAACATTAAGTAAAACCTGAATAAATTGGGAAATATCAAGTGTTTCTAAATTAGAGGACTTAATTTTGTTAAGATATAAGTTTTCCTAAATTAATCTGTGGATCCACAGCAATCTCAATAAAAATTCCAGAATGTTTTTGTTTTTAATACAATTTGGCAAGCTAATTCTAAAATTTATATGGAGATGCAAACGTCTTGAAATAGACAAAAGCAATTTGCAAAAGAGGAATAAAATTTAAAGAATCATTTTGTCTGCTTTCAAGACTTTTTATAAGGCTATAGTACCCAAGACAGTACTTTTTGATAAGTACACATATATAGATAATGAAATATAACGTTTAGAAATAGATCTGCAGGCTTGGTGTAGTGGCTCACACCTGTAATTCTAGCACTTTAGGAGATCAAGGTGGGCGGATTGCCTGACCTCAGGAGTTTGAGATCAGCCTGGGCGATATGGTGAACCCTGCCTCTACTAAAAATATCAAAAAAAAGAAAGAAAAATTAGCCCAGTGTGGTGGCCCTCATCTGTAGTTCCAGCTACTCAGTTGCCTGAGACGTGAGATTCACTTGAACCCACGAGGCGGAAGTTGTAGTGAACTGAGATTGCACCACTGCTCTCCAGCCTGGGTGACGCAGTGAGACTCTTAACAAAAAAAAAAAGCAAGAAAAAGAAACAGACCTACAAATTTGTGGCCAATTAATTATTGACAACATTTCCAAGGGCATTCAATATGAAAAAGATAATCTTTTCAAATAATGGTGTTGAAACAATTAGATACACACATAAACACACACACACACACCCCTTTGATTCTTGCTTTACTTCATGTACAAAAATTAACCTAAATCATTAATCTAAAATGAGAGCAAAAGAACTAAAAATCTTCTAGAAGCAAACACAGAAGAATATCTCTGTGACCTTAAGTTGGGCATTTTTTTTCTAATAGAACAATCATATAAATGCAAAATGTATATAAGAAAATAAATTGAAATTTATAGAAAAATTTTTTTTTCTTCAAATGCACTTAAAAGAAATGTGAAACCATAGACTGGGTGAAAATATTTGCAATGTCTATGTCCAGCATACATAAAGAACATTTATAGCTCAAAAATAGGAAGACGACCCAATAAGAGCTAGGTAAAACATATGAAGAAGGCATATGTTTGGCAAATAAATACACTTATCATTAGGGAAATGCAAATTAAACCCATAATGTGATACTGAAACACATTCACTGAAATGGCTAACATGAAAGAATCTATTTCAAGGGTTAACAAGGATATGCAGTAACTGCAACTTTCATGCATTGCTGTTGGGAATGTAAGATGAAACAGTCTTGGAAACCATGTGGACAGTTTCTTCTGAAGTTTAACGTTACCCAGCAATTTTACTCCTGGTTATTTACCCAAGATACATAAGAAGACCTGCATGTCAACATTTCTAGAAACTATATTCATAATAGTCAAAATTTGGAAAAAAGTACTTATCACTTGCCGAATGGATAAACAAACTAATTTATTCATGCAATGAAATACTGCTTTTCAATATAAAGGAATGAACTACAACTAAACACAGTATTATGAATCTCAAAAGCATTATGTTAAGTGTAAGAAGTCATACAATAAAGACTACCTCGTGTATAACTCCATTCATATGTAATTCTAGAAAAGGTAACACTCTAGTGATAGTAAGCAGATCCACAGTTGCCAGGTGATAGGAGGCAAGGCAAAACATTTTGGTGTCTTAAGAATGTTCTATATTATCATTATCTACATTTTTCAAAGTTCATCAAATTATACACTTAAAATTAGAATATTTTATTGTATATTAATTATACCTGAACAAAGCTGACCGCTCCTTCAAAGAAACCCGAGCTTTGCTTTGGACCAGTTGAGTTTGAGGTGTTTGTCAGGCATGCTTGGGAAATTGTTTATTATGAAACTGAATATAGGAGAGACATCCAAACTGAAGATTTTGTGCTGAGTCATCAGCATATAGATGATGAAGGTGAATACACATCATATGGGGGAGAATATTTAATATCAAAAGATAAAAGGTCAAGGATGTATAATGTTCACATTTTTGGGGTGGATCATCACCCAATTTGACTAAACTGAATGGTCAGAGCTAATTACTATTAAGTCAATTTAGTCAAATTAGCAGTTATAGGGAGGTTAATTATTATTTCACTCTGTTCAGTGCTGAAATTGGTGGCCATGCATTGACCTATGACTGTAAATGCCTTTCAGAAGATTATATGGAGGGACATGGATAACAAGCTTAAAACTATGCCAGTTATCTTTAGAAATGAGTCTGAAAGTTCCAGATCAGGTGAAATAATTAGAAGTATGAAACTGACAATAGAGTTCTTTTGCCTGCAGTGCCTTATCATAATGATTGAAGTTTGAATTCCTGTCATTTATTACTTTTCAGAGTCTTTGGCTTTAAAGATTCCTGGCAACTTCTAAAGATAATACATATATATGTTAACTATTTTCCAAATTTTATTTACTGATTTATGCCACTGGTTAAAATACATAAAAATTCAGCAAAAATATTTAAGAATTACAAATATATACATAAACGTAGTTACAATTTTGTTATAATTCTACATCTTCATATAAATGTTAAATGAGGCTATTTCAAATTGCCACTCTTTGTGGACTCCAATTTCTGACTCCATTTAAGTTGATAAACTGCAGCTATACTGTTTTATTTATGATCTTCACTGGAAATTTTCAATTCATTTACATTGCTCATCCAATTTAACTTTACAAGTAAATTTCCTGAAGCTCTGAATTAAGTCTTTTAAATGGAAGCTAGCAACTCAGCATTTATTGTACTAATTTTAATTCTATAAATCTATTAAAAGCAAACAAATTGAATAGTCAATTTTTTATATAAGAACATCATTTATGTATGTTTTGTATAATCGTTTTTTTCCTCCACTATTATAAAAAACATCTGCTACTTGATTTTACCAGGAAGTAATAGTGAGCTTAGTAGAAAATTATACTGAGGGCCTGTTTTCTTACTTCTGAAACATACTCCTCTTGTTTCATGTGCTTTGCTACATTGCTGGATATCCCCTATTCCTGAATATATTCAGGAAGCCAGAAGAGAAGCTTACAAAGCCCAAGTTGTCATACACAGAATTACTCTTAAAGAAAGTGGCCTTAACAATGATTTTCCTTCATAAACTACTGCAACTCATAGAGAAATTGAAAAGAATACTGCAACTTTAACCATAGCTGATTGAAAGAATAGGTTCACAAGTGGGGGAAAAGTTACTAAGAGGCTGATTGTGAGGGAGATTTGGTATCTCAGTACAGCTTAGCATCAAATCTGCCCAATAATGGGGGTGCTCTATACCATAACAGAGAGCATCCTACTGCCTCAGAATCTGTTGTTTACTAGTGAATGAGAGGAAATAAGCAACCTGCAGTCAAGTTCTTGCTTCACTTAATAAATTACTTCTCTACTTCTCAATGAAGCCAGCTGCACATATCCATGTTGGAAAAACTAGGAGCTAGTGTAACTGATGAGATGACTTCCTATATGCATTTTGCATATATATATCCTCCCAAGAAATCTAAATTACTCAGGGTAATTTGTGAAAGTCTCCTCCTTAAAGCCCTAAGGAAGCTGACACATGGAGAGAATGATTAAAAGCAAATGAAACTAAACAAATAAAAACTGAAGAATCATGGCAGTGTATTACCTGTAGCTAGGGCCCTTGATACACCAGAACTCTCAGGAAGTATTTAAATATTCTTAGGTTATTAAACATTTTTAGGTTACATGCTCACATGTTGAGACTTGCTGTTTTTCTTAATTCATCAAAAATATAACAAAATGGCAATTTTGGATATTCTTCATAATGTAAGAGCCCCCAATGTAATCTAGCTCTGCATCAGGGCAATTTAGTAGAAAATGTATACAGATTCATCAAACATGCATCTAACATTCCAAGTTTGATATAGTCTTCAAATGGGAACTTTATTTTGAATGTTATTCCTAGAAAACAGTAACTTCCTAAAAGTCCAGTGAATTAAGTCCAAAATTAATTTTATCTGTTTAATTTTTAAAGTCTATGTGATTGACAATATTTCTTTATGGTTAGCTAATTGGGCAAAAAATTTTTTTTGGTCTAGTGGTTTTAAGTATTGACAAAGTTAAACTCTGTATTTTAAGGGATTTATTTTGACCCAAATACCTGTGACACAGCCCTCAGGAGATCCTGAGAAGATGTGCCTAATGTGGTTGGGGTATAGCTTGGTTTTATATATTTTAGGGAGGCATGAGACATCAATCAAATACATTTAATAAATACATTAGTTTTGTTCAGAAAGGTGGGACACTCAAGGTTATAGGTAAATTTAAATATTTATATATTTAAATTTAAATATTTCCAGGTTATAGGCAAATTTAAATATTTTCTGGTTGACAATTGGTTGAGTTTATCCGAAGACCTGGGATCAAAGAAAATGTTCAGGATAAGAAAAAGGATGTAGAGATCAAGTTTCATTGGTCAGAGGAAGCTCTTGGATAGCAGACTTCAGAGAGAGCAGGTTGTAAAATGTTCCTTATCAGACTCAAAAAAATACCTGGCTCTTAGTTGATTATCTCCTAGATATGGAAAGGAAGGAAGGAAGAAAAACAAAGAGGAAGGGGGATTCTCTATAGAATGTGGATTTTTCTCACAAGAGACTTTGCAGGGAAATTCCAAGGTACGGCAAGAAAATATATTTTTGGGTAAAACACTTGGATTTTTTTTTCCCTTGTTATGCCAGAGTCAGATTGGAAAGTAAGTCATGATATACATGGTTAAATAAAACTCATCTGATGAGAATTTATGGTTTGTAGGGCATGATTCCCTATACCCTTTAAAAAGGAATTTCATCAAGTTAAAAAAAATCAGAGCTTAGACCTCAAAAGTAAAGATTATTTGAGAGTTTGAAATTCCAGAATTTGTCGAAAACAACAATTTTTTTTTTAAAGTGTAGAATAATGTATTCAGAAGATGATGATGCTATCAGGTAACAGTAAGACAAGTTTTGTAACATTCATGCAACTCTAAAATTTAAACATTTTATTATTGGGCTTATAATAAGGACTAGCTGGTTTTACATGAACTCATTATCCCCTAAATATTTAGCTTTTATGCTTGATGTAGGCTGAATTGTAGCCCCCAACACCAAAATTCATATGTCGATGTCCTAATCCCAGGGCTTCAAAGTATAACTATAAATGGAGATAATGTCCTTAAAGGGGTAATTAAATTAAAAAGATGTAAGGGTGGGCCCTAATCCAGTATGTCTCCTGTCTTTATAAGAAAAGGAAATTTGGAAACAGGTATGGTACATTGTTATGGTAGCCCTAGAGAACCAATACAATGTTTCTGTTGCAATCAGCTATCAGCTACAATATAAGACAAATAAGGAAGTGGGGATTTAATACTGAAAAAGATAAGTTATACAGATTTGAAATAACTTTTTAGAAATATTATATCCTGTCTCACAATATTGGAAAGTCTATGCCAACAGGGTTAACATTTAACCAAATAAACTAATTAATTGTGATATTAAGAACATTTTTGATATGCTTAAGTTCATCTTAATTTAAAAAATCCTCCGTGTGTGGTGGCTTATGCCTGTAATCCCAGCACTTTTGGAAGCTGAGGCGGTTGAGTCACTTGAGGTCAGGAGTCTCGAACTGGCCAACATGGCAAAACAGTGTCTCTATTAAAAATATAAAAATTAGCAGCATGGTGGTACGCACCTGTAATCCCAGCTACTTGGGAGTCTGAGGCAGAAGAATTGCTTGAACCTGGGAGGTGGAGGTTGCAGTGAGCTGAGATCATGCCACTGCACTCAAGCCTGGGTGACACAGCTATATTCCACTTCAAAAAAAAAAAAAAAAAAAAAAAAATTAAAAATCCACACACAGCTCTCATTAGTTTAATGTGTGAACTATGAAAGCTTTTAGATGCTCAAAATCCTCTCCTTGGTGATGTAATTTTCACTGTATTAATAAAAGAGAACTGTCTTAAATGAGTCAAGTGCTGTCACTTAGTTTGAAATGGCATTTTAATATGCAAGATTCATATCTTGAATTTTGAAATTCATATATTGAATTTTGTACTATTTTGTGCAGTAGATATAAAATTTACCTATAAGAAAAAGTGAAAAGAAAATTCTGGTAGTAAATAGATTTGAAATCAATTTTGTATTATCAATGAGGTATGATGGAGTAGTGCTTGGCAAAGTTTTCCTGTAAAAGGCCAGGTACTAAATATTTTAGACTTTGGAGATCTTACAGTTCCTGTTGCAACTACTTAGCTCTGAAGCAGCTATTGATATTATATTGTTATACCTGAGCGAGTTTAAACAGCAGTGCCACCCACTGAGTTTGTTGAGAGTCCACCTTTATTTGGCCAGGCGTCCGAGAGTCAGCTAGAGCTAAAACCTCTTGGCCCAGAACAAAGGGCGGTCAACATTTTTATACCAGTTTAGGGTCAGGGGGCGGTAAGCAGATTATTACAGAAGCAGAAGGGGCAGGTTAGAGAAGAAGGGGGGTGCCTAACAAAAAGTTCTATTTAAAATTGTTTTTTTACTCAGGATGTGGGGTAGCAGTGTGGGGTAACAGTTACACAGTTGCAGGAACAGGATGTACAGGGCTGGTGGGCCCTGTTTCTCAGAAAATTGGTTACAAAGATGCCAGGTGTCTCAGACTGCAAGCTTTTGGACCAGAATGCCCTACATAGCTCAGGGTGGGCAAAATGGAGTTAGCAGGATTGTTTAAAATGTATTCATGATAGCCAAGCTCAAGCTAGGGTATTTCAATGTAAATAGATAGGTATTACAGTATACCAATAAAACTTTATTTACAAAAATAGGTGGTGGTTGGATTCAACTCACAGCATGTAGTTGTTAACTCTGTGACAGAGGACAAAAGGTATAGAAAAAAAGAATACAAAAGAAAAATGATGTATTCTTGTGCTGGATTTTGTTTTGAAGAAACTTTTTTTTTTTAACTTTGGATATCTTTTCCTAGTAGTGAATGACTGCACATTTCTTTGGTGAGGTAAAATTATCACACTGTGATTTGTCTAAGACTTTAGAAAGGAGAAGACATCATTTTATAGATTTTTATGAATTATTATACAATCTGTCAGCATATTTTAATACAATTTTCTCTATATTTTATACTCAGAAAAAAGCTATTTAACAAGATCAATGGCATACGATATTTGGGTAACCTTTACTATGCTTAGTTACTGGTCACTCAAGACTCAATGTAGCTTTGTGTTATATGTCTACATTACATCTCTAACAGTCAAATGCAAAAGTGCTATTTTTTTTCCTTGAATGCTAATTTTCATGCATAGTGTTTGAAGCTCCCAACAATTACATTTGTTTTTGTTAGATGTCTCTGTTTTCTTTATTGATGGTGAAAGCAAAAAAATACCAAATCATACATTTTTTACAATCCCATTGCCCTGCATTCTAACAAAAATGGAATGTGGAGAGAAATCTTTACTTTCAGAACAGAGTGAGAGTGAAGGAGGAGAGAGAGTTCATACAACTGGTTGGTCAAGGAGAAAGGGTCAGAAAAGAGGCAGATATGACAGCTGCACTAGAGAAAGGAAATTTGAGGAAAAAGAATGTTTAATCAGTATTTGTAGGAAGTTATCCTATATTGTACGATGTAATCCCGCTTCTATGTCTTTAAGGGAAAAAATCCTTGAAAATCTATATTACCCCTATAGTTGTAGAGAAGTCTGCATTCTCTTTTTATATTGGAAAAGATGACATTTTGAATTTGGCTGTACCTGGAGAACAGTGTCACTCAGTTCTGTTACTGTTGGATTTTTTTAAGTGGTGATGATTTCATGAATGGAAGTTTCCCTAAGCTCTTAGTCTTAAGGATCTTAGAGACTTATCTTGGCAAATCTCTTTGGTAATGGGCAAAACTACAGCGATTACAGGATACTCTAAGAGGAATTACGTTTCCCTTTTTCCTAGCCTCAGAGAAAGAAGTCACTAGCTGCCTTCCACATGAGTGGAGACAGGGGAGACAGCTGGAGACAATTCTGCTGTACTTTATGATGCAGAAGCCAATCCCTTCTTATGGTTTTCAGAGTTCTAATTTGTGTACAGTTAGGGGTCATGATGATACCCCAGGCAGAGCTCCCTAATATTTGTAGTGAGGGGTATCAAATGACCTTTGTCAAGGCCCAGGGGGCAAAGAAGGGTCATGCGATCTCTAAAACTTAGGAAGGTGTTAGCACTTGGTTTGAGGCAAAGAGGACAGACGCCATAACCTGCTCTCATAGAAAGCGGCAGCGTTTTTGAACGGAAAAGCTTGTTATTATTACTTGCTTTTTGGTAATATGTGAAAACTCAGGTTTACTGTGGCAATTTCATCTGCCCTCAAACGCCACTGACAGGTTTGGCTGAAGTCAGTGAACAAGTTCACAGGTGGATGTTAGAGTTGTCGAAAATGCAAATGTCGTATAAAACAGGTAGAAGCGAAAGAGACAGAAAAGAGTATTTTTTCCATGTGTATCATTAATGAGATATATATATATATTTTTTAAGATGGGGTTTCACCATGTTGGTCAGGCTGGTCTTGAACTCCCGACCTCAGGTGATCCGCCCGCTTGGCCTCCAAAGTGCTTGGATTACAGGCGTGAGCCACTGCACCTGGCCATTAATGATAGTTTTACAAAGATAAGGGTAATTTTTCTATTGTCTAGTTTAACGTCAATGTAAATGTCAAGAGAAGCACATGGTGATCCCTTAGGCTCATATTTACAAAATTATTAATATTGTAAATTAGGAGAGGCAGTTACCATGAACTTAATAAATATATTTCTACATGGATTATTCTTTCAGACAGTACTAGAATATTGTTGCTGTGAGTGAAATAATTGTCTATAAAGACAAACTTCTTTAAAACTATATTTCTTGAAACAGCTTAATAGTTTAAAATGTCACCATAAAATATCATTTTTAAATAGATTCATCCTGTGTGTGCTTGTGTTAGTTCAAAGGACATGTTCCTTTTAAAGATTTGAGAAACAGTATGGTACTGGAGACGTTTATTACACAACCATTCCTCATGGAACAAGAACATGTATTTCTCGGTGCAAGACTGCCTGATGCTTCTCAGATTTAAATGGCCCAGGTAAGATAAAGGAAAATTCAGCAAGGTCAGAAGAGGGAACAGATTTATCCTTAAGTAGGAGAGACAACTGTGCCCAAGAGTACAGAAGGGGAAGAATTTAAGTATTTCTGGTAACCTCCTGACTTTTCTTAAAAGGTGATTTTAGTAAGAAGAAACCATGAACGATTTAAGGGCAGTTTTGAGGCATTACTATCAGAAAAATCGATTCAAAAGTCAACATTTGTTATCTAGAAATGCTGAAGGGAACCTAATGAAAATGACTGACTCTATAAAACATAAGAACATTAACAATTAATTATAGTAAATAATACACATAGCATATATGCTATGAAATAAAATTTCTCTGACCAAAGGTTTAAAGTTCCTGTAATTCTTTGATTGTTTGACAATTCTAAATAAGTTCTTGTACCTCAAACTTTGTGTAAATAGGTTATGAAATCCCCTTATAGTCATTTTGCTACAGTATTAGCATGACATTTGTCACTAATATGATGCAAATATATCGTGTATACATTTACAACACCAGTAAATTTGATATGACATTAAAATATGTAGCTGAATGCTTCTAGTGTCAGTTTTGGCTCATTTAGACACTGTATTTAAATAAATAAATAGCTGAATTGATGGCATCTTTTAATTTTTTTCTTCTACTTGATTTTAATAGATTATTGCCTTTCTCAGAGCTATTTGAAATGTTTTCTTCATTCATTTACAGCATAAATTAACATGTCATTTTTCCCATGAGTTTTTGAAAGCAGATAGGAGACTGACAGTACTTATATAGTGTGCCTCTATATACACATTTTAAGGTTTTAAATCAGTCATTTGAAGGAGATTAGGCCCATACAAGAATTTGTCATTGCTAGGCGATTATTGTAAGCTAAAATTGCAATGTCACCATTAAAAAATGAAACAGTACCAGCATCAGGTTAAAACAAAAATCAATTCTGGAAACAGCAACTACTGCCTGTTATTTACTTTGTATATTCTAAATCTGGAGGTTACTGTTTGACCTTGAGAGGAAATGTTTTTGTCAGTATTGATCAATGCAATTCCCAATAACCTTTTCACATTTGCAAAATACACTGACTCCTTTTGTTTTTTGGCACTTAAATAAGATAATAATAAAATTATATATATATATATATATATATATAAATTTTTGAGAGTTAGGTAAAATATAACCTTTTTTGATAAACAATATGATTATGTTCTATATGTTATCCCATACCTTAATATTCATTGCAATATTTTAAAATATATATTAATTCAGCTGATCTTTCTCTTAGTATTTATAAATTCTGTCCTTCCACATTTTCATCAGCTACAATTTTAATTTGACCAAAGTCAAGCTTAATTTTTTCGTATGTCCGTCTTTAACAATCCATTTGTTACTACAATGAACCACTCTTATCCCTGAATTCAAATAGGACTCCATCTCAGAATCAACCAAAATCTTCTGTTATTTATGTTGTTCTGCTCAAGATACTTTAAATGACCATATCTAACAATCCTTTCCGCAGAAATAAACTTTATTGCCAGTTGTCATCTGCAAACTTACCTAACTCAACCATTCAGCTTAATTTAACTGAATCTGCAGAAATATTCAGCAGAATAATTATATTTCTCCTCATGATTACTATGAAGTTTTCATGATAAACACAATTGGAAAGACCAATGGTTGGATTACATAATAGAAGTAAAGATTTTCTTTAAATAAATAATTCCGTAAGGAGGTATGCTATGTAACTACACTACTCATATTGCTAAACTATATGAAATCACTTGTTTTCATTCATTGTGAACCTACAAAAATTGCAATTTTATAAGATCTAATCTAAATTAAACCCAGAAAAGCATTTTGAGAAAAATGCTCCCTAAATATAACTGTAATTTCACTCACATATCTTTCTCTTATTTCTTTCTGGAGATTTTCCCCTTGACCACACTTATACTCAAAACCATGTAAAATTGGGATCATATATGAATCTGAATAATACTTTAAGTACTCTTTCTAATTTTTGTGAGACTAAATGTAATTAAATACTTTCAAAATTATGTTCGTGATTGTGTAGAGGCATAGAGGGTAGCAAAGTTGCTTACTTGGACTTTCTTATTATTTTATCCTTAGCACTTAACACACTATCTGGCATACAGTAAACACTCAATAAATGTTTTTGTTTGGATTGATTCAATAGAGACTAATGCTGAGAACAATAATGGTTCTCAAAATACCAGATAAGCAAAACTCTGGTTACTGATCTTTTCCCATCTCTATACCTTATCTTTAGTGTTGTTTCCTTGTTAATTTTTTTAGTGATTTGGCCATTTCCCCTGCAGTGTGAAGCCTCTGTGGTGACTCCTCAAAGAGTATAGCCTCGGACACATGTATGATCACCTTGAGAAGGCAGCAGTTTTAGCAGACCCCTCTTTGTCTCTTTCTCTGCCTCTGCTGTTATCACACCCATTAGACTCCCCATATTATCAGCTAATTGCTGTATGTTTTTGACAATGTCATGGGGCATAATTTCTCCAGTATCTCATTCAATTTAATCTGGACACTTTTGCAGGGGTGGTTTTGGCTACCAGTCTTTGTGGGTATTTTGACCCAAGGTGTGCTCTTCCCAGCCCTCTCCCTGTTTTTCTTCAACAAACTAGTTGGCTTTTGGTCAAACTTCTCTTCTATGGCACTACCTGCCTTCACCTAATCGTGTACCACCAAATCATCCTCATTTTTGACAGTTTCCTAGTACTTGAACTTCTCCGCACACTACTTCAAATAAAGATAGTTCCTCTGGGGAAACTTTAAGGTTCCCTGTCTAATTGACTGCCATTTTCTCAGGGTACTGTCTCTGTTCCATTCTTCTAGACCTAGGGGTGAGGAAAGTGGCCTGCTTCTCTTAGTGATTTCCCTGCTACACAGATAGCTAAATGAAGCTATTTTACCTACATATTACCTCAAGTACTTTTAAATTTTATGGTAAGAGCACTTAAAATCTACCATCTTAGGAATTTTCAAAAATCCAATGTATTATTATTCACTGTAGTCCCCATGATGTATAAGAAATCTCTTGAACTTATTCCCTCCAAGTGAAATTTTGTGTCCTTTGACCAACATCTCCCCAGTTCACCCCACCTCCAGCCTCTGTTTCTATGAGCTCAACTTTTATACAGTGGACATATGAAAGTGGTCATGCGGTATTTCTTTCTGTGCCTGGCTTACTACACTAATGTCCTCCAGGCTCTTTCGTATATTACAAATGACACAATTTCCTTTTTGAAGGCTGAATAGTACTCCACTGTGTGAATGTACTACATTTTCTTTGTCTGATTGTCTGTTGATGAACACTTAGCTTGTTTGCGTATCTTAGCTATTGTGAATAGTGCTGCAATGAACCTGAGAATGCACCATCAACATACTGATTTCATTTCCTTTGGATATATATTAAGCAGAGAGATTGCTGGACCATACAGTAGTTCTGTTTTTAATTTTTTGAGGAACTTTCATATTGTTTTTTTCACAATCTCTAGTTAATTTACTTTCCCACCAATAGTTTATAAAGATTCCCTTCACACCCTTACTAATTCCTGTTCTCATCTTTTTATAATAATAACATTCTTTTGTCTTTTTGATTATAGCCATTCTAACAGATGTGTGATGCTATTTGGTTGTTGTTTTAATTTGCATTTTCTTGATGATTAGTGATGTTGAGCATGGTTGCATACATCTGTTGGCCATTTGGATATATTTATTTTTGGAAACATCTACTTAGGTGCATTGCAAATTTTTAAATTTATTTATTTTCTTATCATTGAGTTGTTTGAGTTTGCTATGTATTTTGGATGTTAGACCCTTATCAGATGTATGGTTTACAAATATATTTTCCGATTTTATAGGTTGTTTCTACACTTTGTTGATGGTTTCCTTGGTTGTGCAGAGTTTTTAGTTTTAGATAATCTCAATTGTTTATTTTTGCTTTTGTTGCCTATACTTCTGGGCTCGTATGAAAACATATTTGCCTAGACTAATGTCACACAGCTTTCCCCCCATATTTTCTTTTAGTAGTCTAAGTTTTGAATCTTAAACTTAAGTCTTTAGTTCATTTTGAGATTTTTCTTATGTGGTGTGAGATAAGGGTCTAATCTGACTCTTCTGCATGTGCATCACCAGTGTTTTCAGCCCCTTACATTGAAGAGACTGTCCTTTCCCCAGTATCTGTTCTTGGCAACTTTGTCAAAAATGAGTTCACTGTAGCTGTATGGATTTATTTCTGGGTTGTCCTTTCTGTCCAATTGATTGATGTGTCTATTTTTGTACCATAACTATGCTGTTTTAATTAGTATAGCTCTTCAGCATAATTTGAAGTCGGGTAATGTGATTCCTCCAGTTTTCTTCTTTTTGCTCAGTATGGCTTTGGCTATTTTTGGTCGTGTAGTTCCGTATAAATTTTAGGTTTTCTTTTTCTGTGTCTGTGAGGAATGTCATTGGTATTTTAGTAGTAACTACATTGAATCTGCAGATTGCTTTGGGTAGTATGGATATTTTAACAACATAGATTCTTTCACCATGAACATGAAGTATATTCCCACTTGTGGGTGGGCTTTTCAGTTTTTTAAATCAATGTTTTACAGTTTTTATTGTGGAGAGCTTAAAAGCTCTTTGTATTTAATTTTCTTTGTGGTTGTTGTAAATGGGATTACCTTTTAAATGTCTTTATCAGATTGTTCACTGTTGGCATATAGAAATGCTAGATTTTTGTATGTTGATTTTGTATACTATAACTTTACTAAATTTGTTTATCAGTTCTGATAGTCTTTTTATGGAGTCTTTAGGTTTTTTTCAATAAAAGACCTTATAATCTGCAAACAACAATGTTTTGACTTTCTTTCTTTCAAATTTGGGTGCCCTTTATTTATTTCTTTTGTCTGATGCTTTAGCTAGGATTTCCAGTACCATGTTGAAAACACTGGAGAAAGCAGGCAACTTGTTTTGTCCTAGATCTTAGAGGAAACCCTTTCAGGTTTTCCTAGTCAGTATGATACCAACTGTGGGTTGCCGTATATATCTTTTATTGTGTTGTTTTTTTTGTGTGTTTCTTCCATACTTTCTGTTTTGAGGATTTTTATCATGAAGAGATGTAGAATTTTATTAAATGCCTTTTCAGCACCAATTGAAATGATCATATGGTTTTTATCCTTCATTCTGTGGAGAAGATATAACAATTGATTTGCATATGTTGAACCATCCTTGCATTACTGGGATAAATCCCACTTGGTCATGATGAATCATGTTTTTAGTATGTTGTTGCATTCCATTTTCTAGAGTTTTGTTTGAGGATTTTTGCATCAAGGTTTACCAGGGATCTTGGCATGTAGTTTTCTTTTTTTAATGTGTCTGTCTGGTGTCGATATCAGTACAATACTAGCCTCATAGAATGAGTCTGGGAGGAGTTCCTTCCTCTTCTGTTATTTGGATTAGTTTGAATAGAGTCGATATTAGTGCTTCTTAAAATGTTTGGTAAAACTCAGCAGTGAAGAACTAGGTCCTAGGCTTTTCTTTCATAGGAGACTTTTTATTATGGCTTCAATTTCATTACTTCTTATTGGTTTGTTCAGGTTTTGGATTTCTTCCTGGTATATAATGCAAATATATACCAATAGAGAGATAGACCCAATACAAAAATAGCTGGAGACTTCAACCCTCAATTTTCTTCCCTGGACAGATTAGGTTGAGATAGACAAAAAAAATCAACTAAGAAAGTTGGACATAATTTTCCCTATAGACCAAATGGGCCAAATATATATTTAGAGAATATTTCACACAATTACTTTAACATACTCATTATTCTCCCGAGCACATTAATCATTCTAAAGGATAAACTATATGTTAGTACACAAAACAAGTCTTAAAACATTGAAAAAATTAAAATAATATCAAGCATCTTCTATGACTAGTCTGGAATAAAACTACATGTCAATAATAAAAAGAATTTTGGGCACTACACAAACACATGGAAATTAAACAATATGCTTCTGAATAACCAGTGGGTCAATGAGAATTTAATAAGGAAATTCAAGAATTTCTTGAACCAAATGATAATGGAAATACAACATACAACATCTATGGGATACTGCAAAACCATTCCAAGAGGGAAATTTATAACTGTAAGCACCTACATAAAAAAAGAGGATTAAGAAACTTCAAATTAACAACCTAATGATGCATCTCAAAGAACTAGAAAAGCAAGAGCAAACCAAACTCAAAATGATGACTAGAAGATGTTAGAAGAAAAGTAGCAGACTGGATAAAGAAAATGTGGCACATATACACCATGGAATAGTATGCAGCCATAAAAAAGAATGAGTTCATGTCCTTTGCAGGGACATGGATAAACCTGGAAATCATCATTCTCAGCAAACTGACACAAGAACACAAAACCAAACACGGCATGTTCTCACTCATGTGTGGGTGTTGAACAATGAGAACACATGGACACAGGGAGGGGAACATCACACACCAGGGCTTGTTGGGGGATGGGCGGCTAGGGGGAGGGGATAGCATTAAGAGAAGTACCTAAGGTAGATAACAGGGTGATGGATGCAGCAAACCACCATGGCACATATATACCTATGTAACAAACCTGCATGTTCTGCACATGTAACCCAGAAGTTAATTTAAAAAAAGAAGTGATAGAAATCAGAGCAGAAATAAATGAATTTGAAATGAAGAAAACAATACAAAAGTCAATAAAAGAAAAAATTGGTTTTTTGGAAACATAAAATTGACAAAATTTAGGCAGACTAAGATTAAAGGAGAGAAAACTCAAATAAATAAAATTGGGGGTGAAAAAAAGAAGCAGTACAACAGATACCACAAAAATTCAAAGGATTATTAGCAGCTACTATGAGTGACTATATGATAATTAGTTGGAATATCTAGAAGAAATGGGTAAACTCCTAGACACATAGAAACTGTCAATAAGTTTCTAGCCATTGGTTCTTAGCTTGCTGGGCTCTGTGACAATGAGACCCACCGAGTGAGATAACTTGGCTCCCTGGCTTCATCCCCCCTTTCCAGGGAAGTAAACAGTTTTGTCTTGCTGAGGTTCCAGGGCCCTGTCATGTGGAGGCTTTGTTCATTTTTTAAAATTCTTTTTTCTTGGGTAGAGCTGGCAAGATGGCCGAACAGGACCAGCTCTGTTCTGCAGCACCCAGCAAGACCAATGCTGAAGGCAGGTGATTTCTCCATTTCCAACTGAAGTACCTGGTTCATCTTACTGGGACTGGTTAGACAGTGGGTGCAACCCACAGAGGGTAAGCAGAGGCAGGGTAGGTTATCACCTCACATGGGAAGTTCAAGGGGCTGGGGAACCACCTCCCCTAACCAAGGGAAGCCATGAGGGACTGTGCTATCTGGCCCACATACTACACTTTTCTCATGGCTTTTGCAACCCACAGACCAGGAAATTTCCTTGTTTGCCTATACCACCAGGGCCCTGGGTTTCAAGCACAAAACTGGGTGGCTCTTTGGGTAGACACCCACAGGAGTTTATTTTTTTCATACCTCAGTGGTGCTTGGAACCTCAGCGAGACAGAACCTTTCACTTGCCTGGAAAAGGGGCTGAAACCAGGGAGCCAAGTGGTCTCACTCAGTGGGTCCCACTGTCACAGAGCCCAGCAAGCTAAGAACCACTGGCTTGAAGTTCTCACTACCAGCAGAGCAATCTGAAGTTGACTTGACACAATCAAGTTTGGTTGGGGGGAGGGGCATCTGCCATTACTGAGGTTTGAGTAAGTGGTTTTCCCCTCACAGTGTTACAGAAGCTGCCAGGAAGTTTGAACTATGCAGAACTCACCACAGCTTGGAAAAGTGGCTGGGACCAGATTGCCTCTGTAGATTCCTCCTCACTGGGCAGGGCATCTCTGAAAGAAAGGCAGCAGCCCCTGTCAGGGGCTTAGATATAGATCTCCTATCTCCCTAGGACAGAGCACCTGGGGGAAGAGCCAGCTTTGGGCACATCTTTAGCAGACTTAAGCATTCCTGCTTGCCAGCTCTGAAGAGAGCAGCTAATCTCCTAGCACAATGCTTGAACTCTGCTAAGGGACAGATTGCCTCCTCAAGTGGGTCCCTGACCACCATGCCTACTGAGTGGGAGACAGCTCCCAGCAGGTGTTGACTGACACCTCATACAGGAGAGCACCAGCTGGCATCAGGCTGGTCCCCCTCAGGGATGAGGGTTCCAGAGAAAGGAGCAGGCAGCAATCTTTACTGTTCTGCAGCCTCCACTGGTAATACCCAGGCAGATAGGGTCTGGAGTGGACCTCCAGCCAACTCCAGCAGACCTGCAGCAGAGATGCATGACTGTTAGAAGGAGAAAAACAAACAGAAAGCAATAACATCAACATCAGCAAAAGTGATGCCACAAAAAAACCCATCCAAAGGCCATTAGCTTCAAAGACCAAAGGTAGGTAAGTCCACAAAGATAAAGAAAAACCAGCATAAAAATGCTGAAAATTCCAAAAACCAGAATGACTCTTCTCCTCCAAATGATCACAACTCCTCTCCAGCAAAGGCACAAAACTGGACGGTGAATGAGTTTGATGAATTGACAGAAGTAGGCTTCAGAAAGTGTGTAATAACAAACTCCTCTGAGCGAAAGAAGCATGTTCTAATCCAAAGCAAGGAAGCTAAGAACTTTGATAAAAGGTTACAGGAACTGCTAACTAGAATAACCAGTTTAGAGAAAAGCAGAGGTGACCTGATGGAGCTGAAAAACATAGCACAAGAACTTGGTGAAGCATACGCAAGTATGGATATCAAAATCGATCAAGTGGAAGAAAGGATATCAGAGATTGAAGATCAAGTTATGAAATAAAGCATGAAGACAAGATTAGAGGAAATAGAATGAAAAGTGACAATGATTCCATGACATATGGGAATATATGAAAAGACTAAACTTATAGTTGATTGGTGTACCTGAAAGTGATGGGGAGAATGGAAGCAAGTTATAAATCCTTCAGGATATTATCGAGGAGAACTTCTCAAAACTAGCAAGACAGCCCAACATTCAAATTCAGGAAATATGGAGACCACTGCTAAGATACAACTTGAGAAGAGCAATCCCAAGACACACGTTGTCAGATGCTTCAAGGATGAAATGAAAGAAAAAATGTTAAAGGCAGCTAGAGATGAAGGTCTGGTTATTACAAAGGGAAGCTCGTCAGACTAGCAGCAGATCTCTGCAGAAACCCTACAAGGCAGAAGAGAGTGGGGTTTAGTAGTCAACATGCTTCAAGAATTTTCAACCCAGAATTTCATATCCTGCCAAACTAAGCTTCATAAGCGAAGGAGGAATAAAATCCTTTATAGACAAGCAAATGCTGAGGGATTTTGTTCCCACCAGGCCTGTTTTACAAGAGCTTCTGATGGAGGAACTAAATATGGAAAGGAAAAACTTGTACCAGCCACTGCAAAAATATGCGAAAATATAAAGACCAGCGACACTATCAAGACACTGCATCAACTAATGTGCAAAATTACCAGCTAGCATCATGATGACAGGATCAAATTCACACATAGCAATGTTAACCATAAATGTAAATAGGCTAAATGCCCCAATTAAAAGATGTCATCTGGCAAATTGGATAAAGTAACAAGACTTATTGGTGTGAGGTATTCAGGAGACCCATCTCACATGCAAAGACAAACATAGGCTCAAAATTAAGGGGTGAAACAAAATTTACCAAGTAAATGAAAACCAAAAAAAAAAAGCAGGGCTTGCAATCCTAGTCTCTGATAAAACAGACTTTAAACCAACAAAGATCAAAAAAGACAAAGGCATTACATAATGGTAAAGTGATCAATGCAATGAGAAGAGCTAACTATCCTAAGTATATATGCACCCAACACAGGAGCACCCAGACTCATAAAACAAGTTCTCAGAGACCTACAAGGAGACTTAGACTTCCACATAATAATAGTGGGAGACTTTAAAACTCATTTTCAATATTAGATCAAAGAGGCAGAAAAATAACAAGGATATTCAGGACTTGAACTCAGTTCTGGCAGACCTAATGGACATCTGCAGAAGTCTCCACCTCAAATCAACAGAATGTACATTCTTCTTGGCACAACATAACACTTTTTTCTAAAATCAACCATATAATTGGAAGTAAAACACTCTTTGGCAAATGTGAAAGAACAAAAATCATAATAGACAGTCTCTCAGACCACAGTGCAATCAAATTAAAAACTCAGAACCACACAACCACATGGAAACTGAACAGTCTGCTCCTGAATGACTACTGGATCAATAATAAAATTAAGGTAGAAAAAAGGAAGTTCCTTGAAACCAATGAGAACAAAGATACAATGTACCAGAATCTCTGGGACACGCCTAAAGCAGTGTTTAGAGGGAAATTTACAGCACTAAATGCCCACAGGAGAAAGCAGGAAATACCTAAAATTGATACTCTAATATCAGAATTAAAAGAACTAGAGAAGCAAGAGCAAACAAATTCAGCAGCTAGCAGAAGACAAGAAATAATTCTCATGGTTAGGAAGAATCAATATCATGAAAATGGCCATACTGCCCAAAGTAATTTATAGATTCAGTGCTATCCCTATCAAACTACCGTTGACGTTCTTTACAGAACTGGAAAAAAATCACCTTAAACTTCATATGGAACCAAAAAAAAGCCCACATAGCCAAGACAATTCTAAGCAAAAAGAACAAAGCTGGAGGCATCGTGCTACCTGACTTCAATCTCTACTACAAGGCTACGGTAATCAAAACAGCATGATACAGGTACCAATACAGAGATATAGACTAATGGAACAGAACAGAGCCCTCAGAAATAGTGCCACAAATCTATAACCATCTGATCTTTGGCATACCTGACAAAAGCAATGGGGGAAAGGATTCACTATTTAATAAATGGCATTGGGAAAACTGGCTAGCCATATGCAAAATGATGAAACTGGACCCCTTCCTTACACCTTCTACAAAAATTAACTCCAGATGGATTAACGATCTAAACAAAAGACCTAACACCATAAAAACTCTCAAAGAAAACCTAGGCAATACATTCAGGACATAGGCATGGGCAAGGACTTCATGACTAAAACACCAAAAGCAATGGCAACAGAAGCCAAAATAGGCAAATAAGATCTAATTAAACTTAAGAGCTTCTGCACGGCAAAAGAAACAATCATTAGCGTGAACTGGCAACCAACAGAATGGGAAAAAACTTTTGCAATCTACCCATCTGACAAAGGACTTACATCCACAGTCTACAGAGAACTTAAATTTACAAGAAAAAACCCCATCAAAAAGTAGGTGAAGCATATGAACAGACATTATTCAAAAGAAGACATTTATGCAACCAACAAACATATGAAAAAAAGCTCATCATCACTGGTTATTAGAGAAATGCAAATCAAAATCACATTGAGAGACCATCTCATGCCAGCTAGAATGGCGATCATTACAAAATCAGGAGACAACAGATGCTGGAGAGGATGTAGAGAAATAGGAACGCTTTTACACTGTTGGTGGGAGTGTAAATTAGTTCAGCCACTGTGGAAGGTGGTGTGGTGATTCCTGAAGGATCCAGAACTAGAAATACTATTTGACTTTGACCCAGCAATCCCATTACAGGGTTTATACCCAAAGGATTATAAATCATTCTGTTATAAAGACACATGAACATGTATGTTTATTGGGGCACTATTTACAATAGCAGAGACTTGGAACCAAATCAAATGCCCATCCATGATAGACTGGATAAAGAAAATGTGACACATATACACTATGGAATATGCAGCCATAAAAAAGGATGAGTTCATGTGCTTTGCAGGGACATGGATAAAGCTGAAAACCATCATTCTCAGCAAACTGACACAAGAACAAGAAACCAAACACTGCATGTTCTTACTCATAAATGTGTCTTAAGCAATGAGAACAAATGGACCCAGGGAGGGGAGCATCACACACTGGGGCCTGTCAGGGGGTGGGGGACTAGGGGAGTGATAGTAGGGAGTGAAGGCTAGGGGAGGGGATAGCATTAGGAGAAGTACATAATGTAGATGATGGGGTGATGGATGCAGCAAACCACTATGGCACCTGTATACCTATGTAACAAACCAGCATGTTCTGCACATGTACCCCAGAACTTAAAGTATAATAAATAAATTCTTTAAAAAGACATAACTAACATCAAAGCAGAACCTAAAGGAGATAGAGACGTGTAAAACCCTTCAAAAAAATCAACAAATCCAGGAGTTGGTTTTAAAAAAGATTAACAAAATGGACCACTAGCCAGACTAATGAAGGGAGAGAAGTATCAAATGGACACAATAAAAAATTACAAAGAGGATATCACCAGTGATCCCAGAGAAATACAAGTACCATAAGAGAATACTATAAATACCTCTACACAAATAAACTAGAAAATATAGAAGAAATTGATTAATTCATGGATGCCTAACACCCTGTCAGGGCTACACGAAGAAGAAATCAAGTCCCCAAACACACCAATAACAAGTTCTGAAACTGAGGCAATAACTAATAGCCTACCCAAAACCAGATGGATTTAAAGCCAAATTCTACCAGAGGAACAAAGAGAGGTACCATTTCTTCTCAAACTATTCCAAACAATAGAAAAAGAGGAACTCCTCCTCTTTTTATGAGGCTAGCATCATCCTGACACCAAAACCTGGCAGAAGCACAACAAAAAAAGAAAATTTCAGGCCAATATCCCTGATGAACATTGATGCAAAAATCCTCAATAAAATACTGGCAAACTGAATCCAGTAGCACATCAAAAAGCTCATCCAGCACCATCAAGTCGGCTCCATCCCTATAATGCAAGACTGGTTCAACACATGCAAATGAATAAACAGAATACGTCACATAAAGAGAACCAATGACAAAAATCACGTGATTATCTCAATAGAAGCAGAAAAGGCCTTTGATACAATTCTACACCCTTTATGCTAAAAACACTCAATAAACTAGGTATTTATGGAACATACCTCAAAATATTAAGAGCTATTTATGACAAACCCGTTGCCAGTATTGTACCAAATAGGCAGAAGTTGGAAGCATTTCCTTTGACAACTGGCACAAGACCAGGATACTCTCTATCACCACTCCTATTCAACATAGAATCAGAAGTTCTGGCCTGGGCAATCAGGCAAGAGAAAGAAATAAAGCATATTCATATAGGAAGAGAGGACGTCAAAATGTCTCTTTTTGCAGATGATATGATTATAAATTTAGAAAATCCCTTCGTCTCAGCCTAAAAAGTCCTTAAGCCAATAAGCAACTTCAGCAAAGTCTCAGGATACAAAATCAATGTGCAAAAATGGCAAGCGTTCCTATACACAAATAACAGAGAAACAGCCAAATCACGAGTGAACTTCCATTCACAATTGCTACAAAGAGAGTAAAATATCTAGGAATACAACTTACAAGGGATGTGAAGGGCCTCTTTAAAGAGAACTACAACCCACTGCTCAAGGAAATCAGAGAGGACACAAATAAATGGAAAAAAATCCCATGTTCATGGATAGAGAATCAATATGGTGAAAATGACCATAGTGCCTGAAGTAATTTATAGATTTACTGCTATTCTCATCAAACTTCCATTGACTTTCTTCACAGAACTAGAAAAAAACTACTTTAAATTTCAAATGAAACCAAAAAAAGAGCCCACATAGCCAAGACAACCCTAAGCAGAAAAGAATACAGCTGAAGGCATCATGCTACATGACTTCAAACTATACTACAAGGCTAAAGTAACCAAAACAGCATAGTACTGGAACCAAAACAGATATATAGACCAATGGAACAAACAGAGGCCTCTGCAATAATGCCACACATCTACATCCATCTGATCTTCAACAAACCTGACAAAAACAAAAAATGGGAAAAGGATTTCCTATTTAATAGATGGCGCCGATAAAACTGGCTAGCCAATGCAGAAAACTGAAACTGACCCCTTCCTTACACCTTATACAAAAATTAACTCAAGATGGATTAAAGATTTAAACATAAAACCTAAAATCATATAAAAGCCTAGAAGAAAACCTAGGCAATACCATTCAAGACAGGCATGGAAAAGACTTCATGACTAACACACCAAAAGCAATTGCAACAAAAGCCAAAATTGACAAATGGGATGTAATTAAACTAAAGAGCTTCTGCACAGCAAAAGACACTATCAGAGTGAATGGGCAACCTACAGAATGGGAGAAAAATTTTGCAATCTACCCATTTGACAAAGGTTTAATATTCACAATCAACAAGGAACCTAAACAAATTTATAGGGAAAAAACCCCATTAAAAAGTGGGTGAAGGATATGAATAGACATTTCTCAAAAGAAGACATTTATGTGGCCAACAAACGTGAAAAAAAAAAAGCTCATCATCACTGGTCATTAGAGAAATGCAAATCAAAACCACATTGAGATACCATCTCATGCCAGCTAGAATGGCAATCTTTAAAATGTCAGGAAACAACAGATGCTCGAGAGGATGTGGAGAAATAGGAACACTTTCACACTGTTGGTGGGATTATAAATTATTTCAACCATTGTGTGAGACAGTGTGGTGATTCCTCAAGGATCTAGAACCAAAAATACCATTTGACCCAGCAATCTCATTACTGGGTATGTAGCCAAAACATTATAAATCATTCTACTATAAAGACACATGCACATATATGTTTATTGCAGCACTATTTACAATAGCAAAGACTTGGAACCAACCCAAATGCCCACTAGTGATAGACTGGATAAAGAAAATGTGGCACGTATACACCATGGAATAGTATGCAGTCATAAACAATGAGTTCACGTCCTTTGCAGGGACATGGATGAAGCTGTAAACCATCATTCTCACCCAACTAACACAGGAACAGAAAATCAAACACCACATGTTCTCACTCATAAGTGGCAGTTGAACAATGAGAACACATGGACACAGGGAGGGGAACATCACACACTAGGGCCTGTCGGGGTTGGGGGGCAAGGGGAGGGAGGCATTAGGACAAATACATAATGGGTGTGGGAAGTAAAACCTAGAAGACGAGTTGGTGGTTGCAGCAAATTACCATGGGACGTGTATACCTGTGTAACGAATCTGCCCGTCCTGCACATGTATCTCATAAATTAAAATATTATACATAAATTTAAAAGAATTCTTTTTTCTTTGTGTTTGTCAGATTGGGTTAAAATTCTAACGTCTTGTCTTTGAGCTTTCAAGTTCTTTTTTCTACTTGTTCAATTTTATTGTTGAAAACTTTCCATTATAATTTGTACTTCTTTGTGTCTTTCATTTCCGTAAGTTATGATTATCTTTTCTTTATAATATCTATTTATCTGGAGACTTTTTCAACCATATCCTGTATTTTTTTTAAAATTTCTTTGTTGTTTTTCACCTTTCTGTGGTATTTCTAGCAGCTTAATAATCAACCTTTTGAATTTTTTATCTGGCAATTAAGAGATTTCTTCTTGGTTTAGATCTATTACTGGAGAGCTAGTGTGATCTTTGGGGGTACTATAGAACCTTGTTTTGTTATATTACCAGAATTACTTTTCTGGTTCCTTCTTATTTGGGTAGACTGTTTCAGTGGAAAGATCTGGAACTCAGGGGCTGCCTTTCAAATTATTTTGTCCGACAGGATGATCCTTTGATATGGTGCTCTCCCTTCTTACAGGAATGAGGCTTCCTGAGAGTCATACTGCAGTGATTGTTATTACCCTTCTGAGTCTGGTCACCAAGTGGAGCTACCGTGCTCCAGGCTGGTGTGGAGAATGTCTGCAGAGTCCTGTGATGTGATCCATCTTCAGGTCTCCCAGCCATTGACACTAGCACCTGCGCTGGTAGAAGTGGCAGGGGAGTGAAGTGGAGTCTGTTGGAGTCCTGTTGTAGTTTTGTTTAGTGCATGAGTTTTTCTTGAATTCTTGTTATGCTAGCAATGAAGTTTTCACATGGACAGACTCAGGGCCTTTGGTTATTCAAGGTGTTGCAAGTGGTGGATTTTGTTATTGTTTTCTCCTTCTTTGGAGCAGCGTTGTTCTGTTATGAGTTGCTGTAATGGTGTGAATTGGTTGGCCCTCCAGCCAGGAGCTGGTAATTTTAAGAGAACACCAGCTGCAGTAGTGGAAAGGGAATATAATCTTGCTCTACTTTGGCCAGGGTGAGTACTTTGGTTTCTCACCTGATGGGTAGGGCTATAGAGCTCCTAAGAGTTTATGTCTTTTGCCTTCAGCAACCAAGAGAAAAACTATGAGGTGGCAACAGGTAAGCGGGTGTGAGCTTAGGCTCTCCTTGGGTGGGACTTGCTCTAGCCACTGAGGGATAGGAGGGCAGTTCTCAGGCCAATGAAGTTATATCCCATTGGGGATTATGGCTGCCTCTGCTACATCATATAGGTCACCAGGGAAGTGGGGGAAAGCCAGTCATGACAGATCTCACCCAGCTCCCATGTAACTAGCAAAGCCAGTCCCCTTCCCACAGTTCTGTCCTATCCACATGGAGTTTGTATCCAAGCAGCTGGCCATCAGTGCTGAGATCTTGCCCCAGGCTACAAGCTTCCCCACTGAGAAAGCAAGCAGGGCTGTCAGGTCTTGCTTCTCCCCACCTGCCCTCACTGTTGGCTGTGGCTTCTGTGCTTATATCTGCACTTCCCATTCATGCCCACAGGATTCTGTTCAGGAAAATTCATGCTCAGTTGAAATTATTACAAAGTTCAGCTTGGAGCTCCTTCACCCTCTGGAATCTCCCCAGTTCCACTGTCTGCCTTCCCTTTCCCAAGGAAATCTGTGAGAAAAGGGCATGTATGGCTTCCCCTGGGCTGAAGCTGGAGACCAGGGAGTGCCTACAGGGCTCTTCCCACTACTTCTTCTGCTTTTATATTTTGCTCAGCTTCCTAAATCTGTTTCAGCTCTAGGTAAGGCTAAACTACAAATATCTGAGAAAGGTCTCGGTCCATGTAGAAAGTTTATTTTGTCAAGGTTAAGGATATGCACCCATGACACAGCCTCATGAGGTCCTGATGACATATGCCCTGTGTGGTTGGGGAACAGCTTAGTTTTATAATGGAACTAATGGACAAGGGAGGCTAGTGCAAGATCTCAGGCTTATTTATGAAGCTGTGATCCCTTTATACCCAGATGTATCCAACTCATACACCTTGCTGTCTCAAATACCAGGAGAGGTACAATGGTTTACAGTCCTGGACCTTAAGGATGCCTTTTTCTGTGTTCCATTACATCCTGCAGGCTCAAGTTCTTAGTTTTCCTACAGGGCAACGACTTCTCCCTGTATGTTATGGAGAAGTCAAGGGGTGGCACTGCGGATTCTCACCCAGACTTGGGGACCACACCACAACCGGTGGCATACCTAAATAAGGAAATTGATGCAGTAGCAAAAGCTGGCCACACAGCTTGAGAGTCATAGCCATGGTGGCTATATTGGTCTCAGAAGCTGTTAAAATAGTGCAGGGGGAAAGATCTAACTGTATGGACCTCACATGATGTAGCTGGAATTCCAGCCTCTGAGAGGAGGCTTATGGCTGTCTGACAGCCATGAGCTGTTAAATATCAGGCCTTAATGCTTAAAAGCCCTGTACTTCAGCTGCACACATGTGCAGCCCTGATCCATCTACTTTTCTTCCTGAGGAAGAGGCAGACAAAGAACATGACGGTCAGCAGTTTGCAGCCCAGAACTATGCAGCTTGAGAGGATCTCATAGAAACTCCTCTAGTCAGTCCTGACCTTAACCTATGCACTGAAGTTTATTTGTGGAAAATGGAGTTATAAAGGCAGGATACGCAATAGTCAGTGATCAAACAGTGCTTGAAAGTAATTTCCTTCCTCCTGGAGCCAGCGCTCAGCTGGCAGAACTAGTAGTTCTCACTTGAGCTCTAAAATTAGAAAGAGGAAAGAGAATAAACATATACACAGATTTCAAATATGCGTACCTGGTTCTGCATGCCCATGCTGCCATATGGAAGGAAAGAGAGTTCCTGACCTTGGCAGGAACTCCCATTAAGTATCATAAGGAAAGTTTAGACTTATTACGAGCTGTCCAGGAACCCAAAGAGATGGCAGTCTTACACTGCCGAGGTCACCAGAAAGGAGATGAGGAGGAAGAGGAGGACAATTGCCGAGGTGACCTAGAGACAAAAAGGGCAGCTAGACAAGAATTTATAAGAAGGACTTTTAATATGGGAAAACCCTCTCCAGGGAACTAGACCTCAATACTCATCATAAGAGGTAGAGCGGGCAATCTCCCAGGGACATAATCTTCTTTCTTAGGATGGCTAGCTACTGAGGAGGGGAAAAGTATTCCCCACCTGCTGCTAGCCAGTGGAAAGTACTTAAAACCCTACATCAAACCTTCCATATTGATATAGAAAGTACATATTGAATGGCCAAATCTATATTTACAGAAAAAGTCTCTTCAAGGCTGTCTAACAAATAGTCAAAGGATGTGAAATATGCTAGAAAAATAATCCTTTGGCACATCACAAAGTTCCTCTTAGGGAACAGTGAACCGGTCATTACCCAAGTGAGGACTGGCAAATGGACTTTACCTGTATGCCTAAGTCTCAGGGATATCACTATCTGTTACTATGTGTAGATACCTACACAAACTGGCTTGAGGCTTTCCCCTGTAGAACAGAAAAAGCCCAAGAGGTAATAAAAGTCCTGACCAATGAAATAAGCCCTAGATTCAGACTCCCTCGGTGTCTTCAAAGTGATAACGGCCCTGCCTTCAAAGCTGCAGTGACCCAAGGAATTTCCAAAGCATTAGGAATATCATCTCTACTGTGCTTGGAGGCCTCAGTCCTCAGGGAAAGTGGAAAAGATGAATGAAATTCTTAAAAGAAACTTAAAGAAGCTGGCACAGGAAACCCACCTCCCGTGGCCTTCTCTATTACCAATAGCACCCTTAAAGGCTAAAAACTCTCCTCAGAAAATAGGACTCAGCCCCTATGAGATGCTTTATGGATGGTCTTTTTTTTTAACTAATGATCTTTTATTAGACAAGAAAAACGCAGATATAATAAAAGATATAACCTCCTTGGCTAAGTACCAACAGGCTCTTAGGACCTTACCTGAAGGAAACCCTAGGGAAAAAGGGAAAGAGTTTTTCTGCCCTGGAGACTTAGTGCTTGTTAAGTCTCTCCCCCTCAGACTCTCCCTCTCTAGGCCCATCTTGGGAAGGACCATTTTTGGTTATTCTTTATTTATTTATTTTTTTTGACAGAGTCTGGCTCCGTCGCCAGGTGCCAGGCTGGAGTGCAGTGGCTCGATCTAGGCTCACTGCAACCTCTGCCTCCCGGGTTCAAGCAATTCTCCTACCTCAGCCTCCCGAGTAGCTGGGACTACAGGCGCACGCCACCATGCCCAGCTAATTTTTGTATTTGTAGTAGAGACGGGGTTTCACCATGTTGGCCAGGATGGTCTCAATCTCTTGACCTCGTGATCTACCCACCTCAGCCTCCCAAAGTGCTGGGATTACAAATGTGAGCCACCGCGCCCGGCCCCATTTTTGGTTATTCTGTCTATCACAACCACAGTTAAGGTGGTGGGGATTGACTCGTGGATTCATCATACTCAGCTGAAGCCTTGGACACCTCCTGAAGAAAATCACAGGCCCTCCAGGCCACAGCCTGAAGTTCCAGGAGAGGCCCCTTCGTACACCTGTGATCCGTTAGAGGATCTATGTTTCCTCTTCCGATGAGATCCCCAGGAAAGTAACTCCTCATGAGTGTAACTTACATCCTGGCATTAACAGGGCTATCACTCTTCACTTTATTATTTGCGACCGGACTCTATGCAGTCACCCCTACAGATTGGCCTAATAGCTCTCCTCCTCTCCTTCCTAGTGCCCTGCCCCCATGACAATTTACACCGACTCTCAGGTGCAGAGTCTTCTCTTGCCAAGGCCATGACATACTCAAACTCCAATTATTCCTTTCATAGTTGGGGGGTGGCGAGAATAAGAGGAGGACTTGGTACTGGCATTGGTGGAATTACTACCTCTACTCAGTTTTACTATGAGCCATCTCAGGAGTTAAATGATGGAGTGGAAAAAGTTGCTAATTCTCTCTGCAGAAGCAGCTTAACTCTTTAGCTGCCATAGCTCTTCAAAACAGAAAGGCCCTGGATCTGCTAACAGCAGAGAAAGGAGGAACCTGTTCTCTTTCTAGGAAAAGAATGCTGCTACTTCGTAAACCAATTGGGTATTGTCTTAAATAAAGTTAAGAACTCAGGGACCCAAATGCAGGGCTAAAGACCTTCAAGAAACAGGATCGTGGAGCTTGTTTAACAACTGGCTGTCCTGGCTGTACCCTCTTCTAGGCCGGTTTATAACCATTCTATTATTGTTGGCCTTTGGGCCTCTCATCTTTAACCTTCTTGTCAAATTCATTTCTTCCAGAATTGAGGCCATGAGGCTACAAATGGTTCTGCAAATGAAATCCCAAATGTCCTTGGCTTGCGAGTTCTATTGTGGACCTTGGATCAATCTGCACCCCTGGAAGACTCCCCTCTCAAGGAAACCTCAACTGCAGGGCCTCTCCTATGCCCCAGTTCAGCAGTAAGTAATTACAGAGCTGATCGATGTCCGTGTCCCAACAGCAGTTGGACTTTCCTGTTCAGAGGGGGTACTGAGGGACTTCTCTTCACGGGTCCACCAGGGGCATGGTTTCAAAGGCAGGAGTTTCCCAGCTCCATGCCTCCATCTGTGAACCAGACTCTTCTTGGGTCCATGAGGGGTGTGGTTTCAAAGGCAGGAGTTTCCTGGCTCCACGCCTCCAACCTGGAACCAGAGGGGTTTCAAATGTAAAGTTCTTTGTCTGGGTTTCCCACGCGTGGGCTAGGTGGGGGAAAGCTGGGTGGGCTCCTTTGTCCCGGAAAACCTGCCGAATGCTCTGGGAGGAGGGGCCTCTGTAAGTCAGAGTTGTGAACTAAGCTAGCCAATCTGATATCAGAGTCAAAAGTCAATGACTCCAGAGGAAATTTGAAAGAACTCCTCTCATTGGATGAGAACATGAATGGGGAGGGAATAACTCAAGGGTTAAAACCCCGCTGCTCCTACATACACGGATTCCTTCTTAGGGTCCCCTCCCACAACAGCATGGGAGCTCTCTCTCTCTTTCTCACTCTTCTCTCTCTCTCTCTCTCTCTCTCACTAATCACTTTTTTGCAGAATTCTTTGGGTCCAAGATATTTATTCAAACAGCAAACTCACTGCACCTCCAAGGCCCCTTCCCCCACATTCTTTAAAGTTAGTGAGGCTAAGAACCTCTTCAGAATGGGGAGTTGGATATGCTCCCCCAGTTACAAGATGATCGTATATGCCCTGTGTCTGAATTTTCTTGACACTGATTTGTTTATGCCAGGGATCTCAGAAAAATATTTATGTTATAGAAGATAATTTTTGATCTCTAATTTTTATCTCATCAGCAGACTGTGCTAATAAGCAGCACAGTTAAATGGTATTATGGTCCATTAGACCATCATGGACTTAAATGGTATTATGTACACACTGTGGTATAGTTGTAACCTAATATTTTATTTCTTTACATTTTTATATAAAATTAAAAATAAAATAAATTGGAATCATAAGATTTTAAGTTTATATTTTTTTTTCCTTCTTTTAAATCTGTGGAGTTTGCAACAAGATGTCAGACTAGATGCAGCCAGGAGGAACACATACCACATAGGGAACAACGCATTGGAAAGACTATGCACTCTGAGATCTTCAGAGGACAGGTATTGAGAATGGATGGAGGGAGGACACAGGTTCTGGGCTGAAGGAGAAAAAAGCTGGAAATGCTGTACATGGCTACCGTGCACTAGGACTTGTTCCTAGCCCACAGTAATTCCTTAGTAAAGGAGGAGTTGAGCAGGTGAGGGGTCACTCATTCTGTCCATGAATCTCTGGAATCCTGGCAGCAGGACATCTCACAAGCCCCATGGACACTTATGCTGGCAGGAACAGCTGCTAAAAAGATGTTAGGGTGCATTGGTTCATTTTTATAATGCCAGAATTGCCAGATACTGGGTAATTTATAAAGGAAAATGGTTTAGTTGACTCACAGTTCAGCATGATTGGGGAAGCCTCAAGAAACTTACAATCATGGCAGAAGGTGAAGGGGAAGCAGGTCACCTTTTTCTCAAGGTGGCAGGAAAGAGAAGTGCGAAGAAAAGGGGGAAGAGTGACTTATTAAACCATGAGATCTCATGAGAATTCACTATCATAAGAACAGCATAAGAGAAACCACTCCCATGATTCAAGTACCTCCATATGGTCCCTCCCTTGACATGTGGGGATTATGGGAATTACAATTCAAGACTAGATTTGGGTAGAGACGCAAAGCCTAATCATATAATTCTGCCCCTGGCCCCTCCCAAATCTCATGCCCCTGTCACATTTCAAAACCAGTCATGCCTTACCAACAGTCCCAAAAGTCTTAATTCATTCCAGCATTAGCCCAAAAATCCAGGTTCAAAGCTTCATTTGAGATAAGGCACATCCCTTCTGACTATGAGCCTGTAAAACCCAAAGAAAATTAGTTACTTCCTAGATACAATGTAGACAAAGGCATTAGGTAAATACACCCACTTTAAATGGGAGAAATTGGCCAAAATGAAGGGGCTGCTGGCCCATGTGAGTCCTAAATCCAGCAAAGCAGTCAAATGTTAATGCTCCAGAATGATCTACTTTGACTCCATGTCTTTCATCCAGGTTATGCTGGTTCAAGTGGTGGGCTACCACAACCTTAGGCAGCTCCACTCCTGTGGCTTTGCAGGGTACTGCCCTGCTCCTGCATGCTTCCGTGGGCTGGCATCAAGTGTCTGCAGTGTTTCCAGGTACATGATGCAAGCAGAGTGCAAGCTGTCAGTGAATCTACCATTCTGAGCTCTGAAGGATGTTTGCCCTCTTCTCACAGCCCCACCAGGTAGTGCCCCATTGGGTACTCTGATCCCACATTTCCCTTTCACACTGCCATAGCAGAAGTTCTCCATGAGGGCTCCAACCCTGTAGCAAACTTTTTTCTAGACATCTAGGCATTCCCATATATCCTCTGAAATTTAGGGGGAGATTTCTAAACCTCAAATCCTGACTTCTGGGTACCCACAGGCCTGACACCTCATGTAAGCCACCAAGGCTTGGGGATTGCACCCTCTGAAGCAACAGCCTGAGTGGTGCGTTGGCCCATTTTAACCACAGCTGGCACACAGGGCACCAATACCTGAGACTGCACAAAGCACCAGGGCCCTGGCCCTGGCCCATGAAACCATTTTTCCTTCTAGGCATCTGGGTCTTTGTTGGGAGGGGTCACATGAAGACCTCTAATATGCCCTGGAGACATTTTCCCCATTGTGTTGGATAACATCTGGTTCCTCATTATTTATGCAAATTTCTGCAGCCAGCTTGAATTTCTCCCCCTGATAATGGGTTTTTCTTTTCTATCACATCATCAGGCTGCATATTTTCCGACCTTTTATGCTCTACTTCCCGTTTAAACATATGTTTCAATTCCAAACCATCACTTTGTGAATGTATAAAACAGAATGTTTTGACAAGCACCCAGGTCACACCTTAAATGCTTTGTTGCTTAGAAATTTCTTCCACCAGATACCCTAAATTATCTCCCTCAAGTTAAAAGTTCCACAGATCTCTAGGACGGGGCAAAATGTCCTTTAACAGTCTCTGCTAAATCATGGCAAAAGTCACCTTTATTCCACGTCCCAGCAAGTTCCTCATCTCCATCTGAGTCTACCTCTGCCTGGACTTAATTTTCTGTATCACTATCAGCATTTTGGTGAAAGCCATTTAAAATCTCTAGGAAGTTCCAAACTTTCTCACATCTTCCTGTTTTCTTCTGAGCCCTCCAAATTGTTCCAAACTTTGCCTGTTACCCAGTTCCAAAGTTGCTTCCACATTTTTGGGTATCTTTATAGTAGCACCCCACTCTACTGGTACCAATTAGCTGTATTAGTCTGTTTTCATAATACTATAAAGAACTGCCTGAGACAGGGTAGTTTATAAAGGAAAGAAGTTTAATTGACTCAGAGTTCAGCATGGCTGGGAAGTCCTCATGATACTTGCAATCATGGCTGCAGGCAAAGGGGGAGCAAGGCCCTCAAGGTGGTGGGAAAGAGAAGTGCTGAGTGAAGGGGGAAGTGTGGTTTATAAAACCATCACATCTTGTGAGAACTCACTATCATGATAACAGTATAGAAGTAAATGCCCCCATGATTTAGTTATCTCCACCTGGCCTCTCCGTTGACATGTGGGGGATTGTGGGAATTACGGGGATTACCATTCAAGATAAGATTTGGGTGAGAACACAAAGTCTAACCCTATCAAGGGAATTACTTCAGTCTTTGTGGAGTCCAGAAGGTTTGGTATGGGAATGTCTGCAGTGAAGCACATCCAGGGATGCCCCATCACCTACGGCCTGTTATGTTCCCTTAGGAGACTTTAGCCTTAGAGAAACTGTCTGACCTGAACACAGCAGGGCAATATTGCCCGTGAGACATGGTCAGTCAGATCTCAGCATCCTCTTGTTTGCTGGTTTCTTCTAAGGCTCCAGCATGGGCACACCCACTTGCAGTGCAGCCTTGGATGCCCAATCAAGGTGCCTCTTGGGAGCCCACATCATAACTCCTTCACTGGTAACCTGTACCTGGCCATTGGAAAACTCCAGCAGAGCAGCCCCCACTGAAGTACACTAGGCCACTTATACACTCCCCACCACAGTCCCCTCTGAGCCAATCTACTAGCATGCACTCATCCATGGCCACTCCTCAGCCACTTTGGTGGTATGTGTGCATGTGGGAAGACCTCACCTCCCCCTCTCCTACCAGTGCATGTGCACTCCACTGCACTGCTGCTACCGACATGAGCACAAACCCCTGGCAGTGTTGCCATTGCTGCTGTGAATGCCTGAACTTTGCCATACTACTGCTGCTTCTGGCATGTGTGAATGAGCCCAGATTCCACTGCCACTGCCCTGGTGAAGTGCTTTGGATAACACCGCCTATTGGAGTATTGTGGTCCAGAAATACATCAGCACTTTCAGTGCAGCAGAATCTTAACCTTGAGAGGCCAAAGAACAAAGCCAGGGGCCTGATACCAGTCCTCTAGAGTTAGAGCATGCAACCCAGAACTCATGAGCTGATTCTTGGCCAACTAAAATCTTTCAGAAATGAAGCCAGTTGATTAAACCAATATTATACCAAATCAAATCCCCAAGGACATCAAAGAAGATAAAAACAAAACAAAAAATTCAAAGGACAACAACTTCAAAGTTGAGCAACAGCGGCTCACACAGATGAGAAAAAAACCAGCACAAGAACACTGAGGACTCAAAAAGCAAGAGTGTCTTCTTACTTCCAACAAATGCACTTGTTCCTCAGCAATGGTTCTTGTGGCTGAAATAACAAAAATCAAAATGCAGAATGTAAATAGGAATGAAGATAATTAAGATTTAGGGGACATTCAAAACCCAATTCAAGGATACAGGAGACAAAAGATAAAATGGCCATTTTAAGAAAGAGCCAAGCTGATCTGATGGAGCTGAAACACTGAAAAACTCACTTTAAGAATTTCAGAATGCAGTATGAAGTATTAACAGCAAAATCAACCAAGCTGTGGAAAGATTCTTCAACTTGAAAGACCATTTCCCTGACATAGCCAGACAAAAACAAGAATAAATATTAAAGAAGAATTAACAAAACCTCTGATAAATATGGGATTATGTTAAGAGACCAAATCTATGACTCACTGGCATCCCCGAAAGAAAGTGAGAGAACGTAAGTAATTTGAAAAACATGTTTCAGTATATTGTACATGAAAAATGTTTCAACCTTGTTAGAAAGGCAAACATTCAAATTCAGGAAATGCAGAGAAACCTTGTGAGATACTACGCACACAGAAATTCCCAACTCACATAGGCATCACCTTCTCCATGGTTGTAATGAAACAAAAAAGCTTAAAGGCAGCTAGAGAGAACGGGCATGTCATTTACAAAAGAAAACACTTCATTCTAACAGCAAACTTTATAGCAGAAACCTTCAAGCTCTAAGAGATTGGGGTCCCATGTTTTGGCATGCTTAAAGAAAAAGAAATTTTAACCAAAAATTTCATATCCAGCCAAACTAAGCTTCATAAGCAAAGGAGGAATAATATCCTTAACAGACAAATAATGAATTCCCTAATGAATCAATAATAAAAGCCTACCAACTAGAAAAATTCCAGGATTACATGAATTCACAGCCAAATTCTGCCAGATGTATAAAGAAGATCAGGTACCATTCCTACTAAAATTATTTCAAAAAATGAGGAGAAGAGACTCCTCCCTAACTCATTTTGTGAGGCTAGCATCATCTAGATGCTGGCAGAGACACAACAGCAAAGGAAAACTTGAGGCCTTGATGAACAAAAGGCAAAAATCTTCAGAAAAACATTAACAAAGTGAATCCAGCATGCATCAAAAAGCTCATCTGTCACAATCAAGTATGCTTTACCCCTGGGATACAAGGTTGCTTCAACAAATGGAAATCAGTAAATGTGATTTATCACATAGAGCTAAAAAGCAAAAAGCACATATCATTTCAGTAGATGCAGAAAAGTCTATCGGTAGTATTAAACATTCTTGCATATTATAAACCCTCAACAAACTGGAAATAGAAGGAACATACTTTAAGAGATGTCCAGCTCACAGCCAACATTATACTGAATGGGCAAAGGCTGGAAACATTCCCCTTGAAAATTTGCACAAGACAAGGATGTCCTCTCTCACTACTCCTTTTCAACATAGTACTGGAAGTCCTAGAAAGAGCAATTAGCCAAAAAAAAAAGAAATAAAAGACACCTAAATAGGAAGAGAGAAAGCCAAACAATCCCTGTTTTGCAGACAATACGATTCTATACCTAGAAAACCCTATAGTCTTTCTTCTAAAGCTCCTTATTCTGATAAAATACTTTGGCAAAGTTTCAGTATACAAAATCGATGTACAAAAATAAGTAGCAGTCATATACACCAACAACATCCAAGCTGAGAGCCAAATCAATAAAGCAATCCTATTCACAATAACCACTGAAGGAATAAAATACCTAGAAATACAGTTAACCAGGGATGTGAAAGATCTCTACACTAATAATTACAAAAGACTGCTTAAAGAGATCAGAGATGACACAAACACATGGAAAAACATCCCATGCTCATGGATAGGAAGAATCAATATTGTTAAAATGGCCATACTGCCCAAAGTAATTTACAGATTCAATGCTCTTCCTGTCAAACTACTAATGACGTTCTTCACATTTTCACTAGAAAAAGCTATTTAAAAATTCATATGGAACCAGTAAAGAGCCTCAATAGGCAAGGCAATTTTACACAAATGAATGAAGCAGGTGGCATCGCATTACTGAACTTCAGACTATACTAGAATGGTACAGTAACCAAAACTGCATGGTACTGGTACAAAAAACAGACACAGACCAATAAATCAGAATAGATAGCCCAGAAATAATATCACACACCTACATCCATCTGATTATTAACAAAGTAGATAAAAACAAGTAATGGGGAACAGACTTCCTATTTAATAAATGATGATGGGATAACTGGCTAGCCACATGCAGAAGATTAAAACTGGACCCCTTCCTTACATTATGTACAAAAGCGACTTAAGATGAATTAAAGACTTAAATGTAAAACCTAAAACTATAAAATCTTAGAAGATATCCTAAGAAAGGCTATTCTGGACATAGGACCTGCAATGCTTTTATGACAAAGGTACTAAAAGCAATTGCAACAAAAACAAAATATTGACCAATGGGACCTCATTAAACCAAAGAGCTTCTGCACAGCAAAAGGAAATAGCAACAGAGTAAACAGACATCATACAGTGTGGGTAAACATATTTGCAAACTATGCATCTGACAAAGGCCAAATATCCAGAATCTGTAAGGAACTTGAATCAACAAGCACAATACAAACAACTTCATTAAAAAGTGGACAAAGAACATGAACAGACACCTTGCAAACGAAGACTTGCACACAGCCAATAAGCATATGAAAAAACGTTCAACATTACTAATTACTAGAGAAATGCACATCAAAACCACAATGAGACACCATCTCACACTGTTCAAATGGCTATATTAAAAAGTCAAAAAGTAACAAGATGCTGGTGAGGTTGCAGAAAACAGGACACTGGTGAGACTATAATTCAGCAATGTCAAAAGCAGTTTGGTTATTTCCCAAAGAACTCAAAACAGAATTACCATTTGACCCAGCAATTCCATTATTCAGTATACACCCAAAGGAATATAAATCATTCTACCGTAAAGACGTGCACGTGTATATTCATCACAGCACTATTCACAATAGCAAAGATATGGAATCAATGTAAATGTCCATCAGCGGAAGCCTGGATAAAGTGTGGTGTATATACACGGAATTCTACACAGCCATTAAAAAAACCAGTATCATGTCCTTTGAAGCAACATGAATGGAGCCAGAGGCCATTATCCTAAGCAAATTAACACAGAAACCTAAAACCAAATACTGCATGTTATCACTTACAAATGTAAGCTAAATATTGAGCACACAGGTACACAAAGAAGAGAACAGCCACCCAGGGGCTTGCTTGAGAGTGGAGGGTGGACGGTGGGAGGAGGGTGAGGATCAAAAAACTACCTATTATATACTGTGTTTTTAGTTGGGTGCTGAAATAATCTGTACAGCATTCCCCACCACATGCAATTTACCTGTATAACAAACCTGCACGTGTATCCCTGAACCTAAAATACAAGTGAAAAAGAAAATAAAAATAAATAAATCTTTGTATGTCTTTGGACAAAAACCTTATTTTAATACAACCTGAAACAAACAACATAGAAAGCAAAAGAGCCGAGTTTGAGAAATGGTCAATTTACATGAATCGATTTAGAGAAACTTTAGATAAACCTTCAAACCCCATAAGGTTTATCTATATAAACAAAGACATTAGAGATTTAAGTGGTATCATTATAATAACAATGAGTTATACTAAAATACACAGGTAAATAGCTTTTGACTACCATTATTATAGATCATTATTTTCTAATCCTTAGGAAATGTTAATAAGCATACCAAGATGGCATTCTTTTCTTCTGGCATTCTGTTAAACTCAGAATAGAATTTAAAGCAATTATAATGAATCAATTTATCTCTTTGCAAAGCCAAAATCATAGATAAGTTCTTTTTGTTGGATTAAGGAATGAACCAGTGTTTAACTATTTAATTTTTACATAGAAAATGATACAACAGACGCTGCCAAATTGATATAACAAGTATTATTCTCTCGTGATGCTCTTAAAGGCCCCGGATGCATGTTTCAAATGAGTACTATTAAAACTTACTTACAGAGTATATGCCAATTACAGCAGCAGCATTAAAAATATGATTGATGAAATAGGTGCGTCTTACAAGAAAATTGCCAGCCTTTTTGGTATCTAAAGTGTACATTTTGAAATATGAATATATTTGAGCAATTGATATTCAGATTTTTTAGACTAAAATGTAACTTGAAACTTGAGTTAGGATTTAAATTTGTTTTTAAATGCCACATACCATTCCACCTATGACTTTGATTAAGAGTAAGAAATTATGTACTCTCAAATTTCTGATGAAAAGATTCTCAAAATATTTGTTTCTATTGAGGGGCTAAAAAGACTCATGGGAATTAACTCAGAGCTTCTCAGTGGGCCACAATGATGATATGTTTCCAGGAGAAATCCTCAGTGAGTTTCATTTTCCATCATTTATTTCAAGGACCTATATCATAGATCCTCCAAGAATGATCAGAAGTCTTACTCAGAGGAACAGTTCAGTTAAATACATATTACTCATCTGATAACACTGAAGATTAAGAACACAGCCAAGAAATAAGCAATATTTTAAAATGTTAAAAATAAATTCTCCATGTACTTTATTGTCAGGCCAGAGCCATTTGTCCGTCAATCACAAGTTACTTAATATTTATAAACAATTCTAGGCAGCCTGAATATACAGTATACCGAGTTTTGATTGTTCTTAGTAAATCTCTATAAAGTGTCTACGGAGAAGATATTCTTAGAGACAGGTTTGTCAGCAACACCAAGAAGAGATAGCTGGGTGTGAACCAAGACAAAAGTAATATTAAAGAAAAGAGGACTGTGCTATGTTGTAAAAAAAGTGATCACCCTTTCTTTCTCACTCTATTTGCTATTTTTGCTTGTATTTTATTTCTCTCTCTCTTATTGATATCTTTGCTGACATATCAGTCATCTACCCTCACGCCATTGCAATGATCCATTGAAATTTTTTTTGCTGAGGTCCAGATATGCAGATTGTTGCTAGATAAAATGACATTTTTCCAACTCCAGCAATTGATTTGTTCCGACCTTCGTTACACACCGCGTAAATGGTCATTTCACTGTTTTATGTTTGTTTTCTTTCTGTTTTGTTTCCTGGAGCTTTTTGTAAAAAACCTTTTGCCTTTTTAAAGTTTTTCATAATAATTGTAAATAGTTTATTGTCAGAATATTGAAGCAAGTGAAGAAGCAAAAGAAAGAAATGAAAGTAAAGGTAGTAGGTTGGTATTTTCTATTTGTAGCTCAGCTTTGCTTTTTCCATTCTTTGTAGGTCTTGTAACAATCTCCTAAAGATCACTTAAAATGTTAATCACAAATATCTGAAGAGGTTTCTCATTTAAAGTCAAAATAGGCAGTTTGAAGGTATTTTAATCAACTTCTTCAAGGCTTAACTTGTTTATTATACATAGTTCTTAGCACAGGGTTCACTTTATGCCTTTTTAAGGAGATGGATGACAAATTCTTATTGGATTGCCTGGAAAGCTTTGAGCTAAGCTGACTTCCTCTAATATTATTCATTTTGTAGTTGGTAATACGCCATAAGATTATGAGTTATATAATTTTCACTGAAAAAAATTATGTAGCAAGTATGAGAAGGGAATATGATATTCGTCAGGCCTTTCATAATTTATTACGTAGTAATAAGACAGATTCTCATGAGAACAGAAGACATAGATGAAACCTTCCTTCTTTTTTTATGTCATTTCCACGGATAATGAGGGCTTTTTTTCTCACCCTCAGGATAATAAACACAGTAAGCTCCTTTTTCAGATTTTTTCTGTCCTCCGTATATGAATGTATGCCTTTGCTAACAATAGGTGAAACTAAAGTTGTAACCACAAAAAATGAGAATATTCTATACTACCCCAAAATAAGGCAACATACTATTGCAGAAAACTTACGAGAAGTTTCAAGAAGCTTAAGAAGGTCCTTCGGTTTTATATTCCCTCCTTATCATGAGATGACAGCTGGGACACCAGGCATCAGAACAGAGAAAAGAAAAGGCAAAGGGCAAAATGTGCCAGCTATTCGACACCATTTTTAAAGATGCCTGAGAAACTTTAATGCTTACATCTCACTGTTAAGAATCTGGCCACATGGTGACCTTTATCAGCAAAGGAGATGTGGTCTTTAATTACAGCATGCCTAGCAATTTACCCAATAACACTAAACACGTGTCACAAGATTACGTTTATATAAATTTTTCTATTCATGTTTCACAAGGACCTTCCCTATGAGGTAGATATTATAATTCTCATTTACAGATAAGGAAATGGAGTATTAGATAGGTTTAATAACTTCCTTGCAGTAATATGGTTAGTAAGGGCTGAAACAAGGAATTGAACTTATCTCTACTTGACACAGTTGCTGAGCTCTCCAGCACTATAGCTCACTGCTTTTGAGCTGATGTTCTCTCATTGGCTTTCTTTCAGGAAACCAGCACTGAATTCCAAAGAGAAAATAAACTCCTCTTAAAGACATACAGGAAACCTTGCCTGATACACAAATATAATAACCTTTAAAAACATACACAGGCCTGAGATGTTTATAAAGACTTTTGGATCTGCTTGCTTTACTTGTTCTTGATTTTATCAAGGAGGTAAGTCACCTTGACTCGACCAAATACTGTAAGATAGAAAGAACCCCTTTCCATAGAGTGATATTTTAAATCCTTTGTTTCTAAGAGCTGAGGCAGTCTGGCTAGCTTTTGTAATAAATAATAATTCTGGATCAGTTAGTGGATAATTGGAGTAGCAGATGCTATTGGTTGATTAACCCAAAACCCATTCCTAATTCTCTTCTCCCTCCCTGCCTCTACAGTAAGGGCTGAAACAGCTTCGCATTTGCTCTTACAGTCTCCCTTCACACTGTAGGTGGCCAGGTGATACAATTCTGGTTAATGATATATAAAAAGTAGTTTCATGGGAATGTTTCTAGGAAATCCTTTGCTTTCCTTTTAAAAAGAACAGATGTAGCAGGCATCCTCCTTCCTTCTTGTCTGGACTTAGACCCAAAATTAGAGTTATCGCAGCCATTTGCAACCACAGATGTTCAGAGAAATACTGGCCTTGATATCATTGAATGGCTAAAACAATGCCTACTTTCAGATTTCTTATTTTCTTTATCTACTCTTAATTATGTTGTGTTTTACTTTACTCAAGGTGATTTATAACAAATATAATTAGCCATTGCCTTTCAATAGATTCAAAACAACCACTGCATGGATTTATTTCAAAAACGAACAAATACTTGGATGTATTGGCTTAAGATAGTGATATAAAAATTCCTTTGTAAGCCTTTTGGACCTAGAAAATAAACGTTATATATCAAATTTCAATAGCCACAAAAGAATGTCAAATATGGCCCACTACCAAATGATTATTTTGTTTGACTGGATTTTTATGTAGAGTCAACGTGAGCATAAGAGAATAACAAAAACTGGATTTTCTTCATAGCATGTTATCAGCTCTTATCTAAAATTAAACAAATTGTCTTAGTCTGTTCCAGTGGTCATAAACAAAATACTACAGACTGAGTGGCTTCAACTGCAGAAATTAATTTTCTCACTTGGGAAGTCTACAATCAATGTGCTGGGTAATTCTGTTCTAGTGAGGCCACTGTTTCTGGCTTACAGATGTCCACTTTCTTGCTACATCCTCCCATGGGAGAAGGAGTGAGAACTTCCATCTCTTCCTCTTTTTATAAGGACACTAATCCCTTATGGGAGCTCCACTCTGATGACTTCATCTAAACCTACTTACCTCCCAAAGGCTCCATATTCAAGTACTATCACTGTGGGGATTAGGGATTCATATATTAATTTCAGGAGGGCACATCCAGTCCATAGCATCAATCTCCTAAAACATAAAGCCTTAACAGGGGTTCTTAGTTGACACATCTTAAAAAGAAAGACATCCAATTCACTCTCTGTTCACCAGAGGCCTAAGATTAATAATGATTCATCATGCCAGTTTTTCTCCTCTTTTTTCAATCTGAGCTATGTGGGTAATGAGACTTTTTCTAACTCAAGATTTCCTTTGTCAATTCAAAGCAAGAATTTGTAAGCAGAAAGCAAGGAATATTCTTTTGTCTTTATTTATTGATTTTTCTCATTATGAGAATTTTTTCATTCTTTTTCCATTTCAGAGAGAACCTTTGGTTATAACTAAATTTCTTTTCAGCTTTGAAATTATGATACATGTAAATAGTAGATGTATCATTTTAATTTACAAATATAATTGTTATTAATTTCTATTATGTTGGCTCTCATTTTCTGTTTTATGTAGTTCATGTGAATAGTGGTTGAGAATTCAGTAATGAGACTACATTGATTTTGGTGAGAGAAGATTGAGATTTGAATAAAGACAGGGGGATGACACGGATGGTGAATGTGAATGTTACTTAAGAGGCAGCATTGAAAGTTCTCGGTAACATATTTTCAGTAGTGATGATGGTGGAGAGAACACAGGAATAATTTAGTATATTTTCCAGATTACTGCTTTGCCTGATGGTGAAATGCCTTGTCACTACCTTGCCTAGATTTGGGTCAATTTAGATTATTGGTTCAATTTGTAGACATCTTCAGTTTCAAGCATTTGCAGGATTATCTGATAAAGATGTCCAGTAAGTAGTTATGTAGATTTAAGTTGGTAGTTTAGAAAATACCAAAACAAAAACCAAGAACTAAGCTACATATCTCAATTTGAAAAGCAGAGCAAAAAAAGACTATAGATGGACCCATAATGTAGATGGATTTTTCCAGAGATAGCATATAGATTCAGAAGGAGAAGTGCACTTGTTAGGTATCCTGAGTAACTCCATCATCTTATAGGCAGATGTGTAGGTAGAGAGCAGGTAAGTCATATAATAAACCAAGAGGTGGATTTATTTAAAAAGAAAGAGACAAAATATTAAATCTTTCTTAGTGTTTATAAAAGATGAGTTTTAAATAATGCCTACCGGATTTGTTCATTAGAAGAACATTGCTTAACATAGCTGGTGGCACAGGAAATAAGACAGAAAAAAAGTTACAGCAGTAATAGGGGAGTAAATGCAGGACTACTAGCTAGAGAGAAACAGATGAAGGAAATACAAACATTTTATATTTAAACTTATAATATGCATATATCTGCTGAAAGTGGAGCTAATAGGGAGATATTGAAAATGCAAAAGGAAATGGGAATAACGAAGGATTCTTGAAGTGGTGAAAGCAGCTGTGTGTGCTATGTATTACAGGCAGGGTGAAGGGCTGCATCAGGAATTGTATGTGCACTGGTATGTCGTGATTAAGACATCGAACTATGTCCTTTATCCAATAGGGTAACAGTAAGTATTTTTAATTAAGATATCAAAGATATTTTATGCTTCTAAAAGATCATTTTAGTTAACAATGGGGAGAATGAATTACAGAAAGTAAGACTTGAGGCAAGAACAATAAAGAAAATAAGGCAGAGGAAAATGGACAGAGGTAATAATTGTAGAAACATTAACCTGGGAAGATCAGTAGTGCATACTATTAATAATCTACTGGTGTGGGAAGTAGAAGGTGAAGTAGATGTAAGATTTAAGGAGGATCTAAAGTTTCTAATATGGCCACCCAATGAAAGCATGATAAAATTAACTGGGAAGGGTCTGAAGTTTGAATTAAGAAGTGCCACTTTAAACATCCTTAATTTTGGCTGCCTATGAAATACACTAGAGGAAAAACCATTTTGTTGGTTGAAAAACTGGCATTGGAAAGGAGACAAACAAGAGAGCCAGACACATGACTATCTGTGGCATTGTGATATAGATGATTGCTGAAAACACCAGGGTAGAGGAGTTTGCCTGGTGAGACTACAGAGAGAAAATGGGGGCATTATAATGGAACCTGGAGAAACACTAATATTTAGGGCCAAGTGTCCAAAAGGAAACCAGTCAGCGAGTGAAAATCAGGCTTAGAGGAGTAATAATTGAACCAGAAGAGAACAGAATCACAATAATTACATGCAATCAAAATTTGTTCAAATGCCAGAATAAGATCAGGTTATATAATTTAAAAGTGTCCATTTGATTTGGCACTGGAAGGCCATTTGTGATCTGAAGTGAAGACTTTTTGGTTGAATGAAGCAGGAAAACATCAGATTACATAAGGCTCAGTCATTAACACTCTGAGGAAGTGCAGACAAAGTGCAAGCCACTCTTTCAGGACTTAGGTTAATAAAACCAATGAAGGATAACACAGGAACAGGAGAGGAGTTAGCTTTCTTCTTGTTTTAGGTCATTTTTCAGGTGAGTTTTGGATAACTGCAGAAGCCTGTGTTTAGTGTTTTCTGATAAGTAGCATATGCCTCAATATCAGGATCAATTATACTGACTATTTGTGCTTCCTTCTTAGGATCTATGCTTCAAGAATTTAACAGTATTGAATTACAGATATTTATGCAATAGTTCAATGAGGAAACTGCAGCTAACATTTCATAGTTTACATGTTATGACTTAAGATATATGTTAGTTTGTTAATGAAAGAGATTTGTAACTTTCTTCAGAGCTTTCTCTGTAGTCCCTACAGGTAACTTAATTTGTTCTTCCTACACAAGATTGAGTATTTTAATAAAGTCTTGACTAGTGCTAAGTACACTGTGATGATAACATTTAAGAAGTATCAGTTCTATCATGGGAAATGATGAGTGTCCTATAATTACTTGTTTTCATCAATATCTTATTATTTCTTGTTATTGCTTGTTTTCATCCGCCTCTTATTATTTCTATCTATACTAGTGACTGTTTTAGTTTAATTTTTCTCTTACTGGGTTAGAAGTTTAACAATTTTATTTTTGGCCAATCGTGGAAACTAGAAAATCTTTTCTTTCAATGATTATCTTTGAATATTCCAGCTGAAGAGTTCATCCTTGCTCACAAACCTAACTATTCACCAACTAAATTATATCTTGAGATACTTGATATCTATATTAGAGTCCTTTTAAATGCCAGACGTTCATCACAGTGAAAATGTTATGCTATTTCCATTTCTTAGAACTATTAATTGCATATTCATTTTATATTGCTACTGGAAACTGATGATGTTTTTAAATTAGGTTGAAAGCAGCTAAAATATTTCCTTGAGGTTTTCACCCATTGGAAAAAAAATATTTTAAATGTGGTTCATATATAAATGCATTGCATATGTATGTATAACATATGCTATCATGTATGAAATACATATGAAACGTATGTGAAGAATGTATGGCAAAAAACATGTAACTACATATTAATAGCGTAAGAAAAATGTTTTATATTCACTTAAAGTGTAAATAGGGAAACAAAAGAAAAACAGAACAATTTATTCTGTCATGCCTTTCTGATTATTAAAATAAGCCATAAAAGAATCCCCTTTCGATGCCAAATTTCTTTGATATTAGCTGAATTGTAATATCAAACAAAAAATTTTGAACAGAGATAAAACCTGATTTTCAAGACACATTATATATCTAAACAATGTAAATTCAGAGAGAGGTGAAAAGATTCTAGACGCCATATACCTCAGGTTGGTAGGTTTGTGTTGAAACTTGGCTGTGAGCAGGCTCTGGAGGTCTATGAAGCCCCATCATGGGCTGACCCTGGAGACATATGGTTGCAGGGAGGCAGGGCAAGGAATTGGGTAAGCCATGACTATTCCTACTGACATCACACCACGCTGGGAATTTATTTCTGTTTGCATATTGAGCTTTTCCATGGGCTTTCATTAGTAGAAATAATTTTACACATTAAACATGTGATAATGGAGCCTCTTACCTCTCCTTCACTGGTAGAAGATTAAGTGATCTCTTCAAGGTCACTCAAGTGAGTTGCAAAGCCAAGCATAGAATGCAGGTCTGGTAACCAATATCCCCCTCTCCTAGTTAAATAAAACCACAATATGCATATAAAGCTACTGATTTTTTTCACGTGTTTTCCTTGAAATATGAACAAATTACTTGGAGACTCAGGATTCACAGAATTTTAGTTTAAAGAAGGTTTTTGAAATCAAGTCCAAGGCGCCTCTCCAGGCAAGAATCTTCTTACATCAGATAAAAGGGAAATGCACACAAGTTATTTTAGTGTGTACAGGACAGGAAGCCTGGAGGGATCACAGTATTAGACATACTGCTAATTTTTGCACATTGATTTTGTATCCTGAGACTTTCCTCAAGTTGCTTATCAGCTTAAGAAAATTTTGGGCTGAGATGATGCGGTCTTCTAAATGTACAGTCATGTCATCTGCAAATAGAGACAATTTGACTTCTTCTTTTTCCAATTGAATGTCCTTTATCTCTTTCTTGCCTGATTGCTCTGGCTAGAACTTTCAATACTATGTTGAATAAAAATGGTGAGAGAGGGCACCCTTGTCTAGTACCAGATTTCAAAGGAAATGCTTCCAGTTTTTGCCCATTCAGTATGATACTGGCTGTAGGTTTGTTGTAAATAGCTTTTATTATTTTGAGATACATTCCATCAATACCTAGTTTGTTAGAAGTTTTTAGCATAAAGGGCTGTTGAATTTTGTCGAAGGCCTCCTCTGCATCTATTGACATAATCATGTGGTTTTTGTCTTTGGTTCTGTTTAGGTGGTGGATTATGTTTACAGTTTACCTATGTTGAACCAGCCTTGCATCCCTGGGATGAAGGCTGGTGGATCGTGATGGATAAGCTTTTTGATGTGCTATTGCATTTGGTTTGCCAGTATTTTATTTAAGATTTTTGCATCAGTGATCATCATGGATATTGGCCTTAAATTTTCTTTTTTAGTTGTATCTCCACCAGGTTTTGGTATTAGGATGATGTTGGTCTCATAAAATGAATTAGGGAGGATTCCCTATTTTTGTATTGTTTGGAATAATTTCAGAAGGAATGGTATCAGCTCCACTTTGTACATCTGGTAGAATTCGGCTGTGAACCTGTCTGAACCTGGACTGTTTTTGGTTGGTAGGCTATTAATTGCTGCCTCTGCTTCAGACCTTGTTATTGATCTATTCAGGGATTCACCTTCTTCCTGGTTTAGTCTTGGGACAGTGTAAGTGTCCAGGATGAATACATTTCTTCTAGATTTACTGGTTTATGTGCATAGAGTTGTTTGTAGTCTCTGATGGTAGTTTGCATATCTGTGGAATCGGTGGTGGTATCCCCTTTATCATTTTTTATTGCATCTATTCAATTCTTCTCTATTTTCTTTTTTATTAGTCTGGCTAGTGGTCTGTTTTGTTGATCTTTTCTAAACACCAGTTCCTGGACTTATTGATTTTTTTATGTGTTTTTTGTGTCTCTATCTTGTTCAGTTCTGCTCTGATCTTAGTTATTTCTTGTCTTCTGCTAGCTTTTGTATCACAAGCATTCCTATGCACGAGTAACAGATAAACAGAGAGCCAATCATGAGCAAATTCCCAATCACAATTGCTATAAAGAGAATAAAATACCTAGGAATACAACCAACAAAGGAGGTGAAGGACCTCTTCAAGGAAAACTACAAATCACTGCTCAAGGAAATAAGAGAGGACACAAACAGATGAAAAACATTCCATGCTCATGGTTAGGAAGAATCAATATTGTGAAAATGGCCATACTGTCCAAAGTAATTTATAGATTCAATGTTACTCCAATCAAACTACCATTGACCTTCTTCACACAACTGGAAAAAACCACCTTAAACTTTATATGGAACCAAAAAAGAGCCTGCATAGCCAAAACAATACTAAGCAAAAAGCACGAAGCTGGAGGCATCATGCTGCCTACTTCAAACTATACCACAAGGCTACAGTAATCAAAACAGCATGGTACTGGCACCAAAACAGAGATATACACCAATGGAACAAAACAGAGGCCTTGGAAGTAACACCACACATCTACAACCATCTGATCTTTTGCGAACTGGACAAAAATGAGCAGTGGGGAAAGGATTCCCTGTTTAATAAATGGTGTTGGGAAAAGTGGCTAGCCACGTGCAGAAAGCTGAAACTGGACCCTTTCCTTACACCTTATACAAAAATTAACTCCAGATGAATTAAAGATTTAAACATAAGACCTAACACCTTAAAAACCCTAGAAGAAAATATAGTTAATACCATTCAGGACATAGGCATAGGCAAGGACTTCATGACTAAAACACTAAAAGCAATGGCAACAAAAGCCATAATAGGCAAATAGGATCTAATTAAACTTAAGAGCTTCTGCAGAGCAAAAGAAATAATCATTAGAGTGAACCAGCAACCAACAGAATGGGAAAAAATTTTTGCAAGGTACCCATCTGACAAAAGGCTAATACCCAGAATCTACAAAGAACTAAAACAAATATACAAGAAAAAAAACAACCCCATCAAAACATGGATGAAAGATATGAACTGACACTTTTCAAAAGAAGACATTTATGTGGCCAACAAACATATGAAAAAAAGCTCATCATCACTGGTCATTAGAGAAATGCAAATCAAAATCACATTGAGATACCATTTCATGCCAGCTAGAATGGTGATCATTAAAAAATCTGGAGACAACAGATGCTGGAGAGGATGTGGAGAAATAGGAATGCTTTTACACTGCTGGTGGGAATGTAAATTAGTTCAACCACTGTAGAAGACAGTGTGGTGATTCCTCAAGTATCTAGAAATAGAAGTTCCATTTGACCCAGCAATCCCATTACTGGAAATATACCCAAAGGATTATAAATCGTTCTGTTGTAAAGACACTTGCACATGTATGTTAATTGTGGCACTGTTTACAATAGCAAAGACCTGGAACCAACCCATATGCCCATCAAAGATAGACTGGATAAAGAAAATGTGGCACATATGCACCATGAAATACTACACAGCCATAAAAAAGGATTAGTTCATGTCCTTTGCAGGGACATGGATAAATCTAGAAGCCATCATTCTCAGCAAACTGACACAAGAACAGAAAACCAAACACTGCATGTTCTCACTCATAAGTGGGTGAGCAATGAGAACACATGGACACAGGGAGTTGAACATCACACACTGGGGTCTGTTGGGGGATGGGGGCTAGGGGGAGGGATAGCAGGGGCTGGGGAGATTGGGGGAGGGGATAATGTTAGGAGAAATATCTAATGTAGGTGACGGGGGTGATGGATGCAGCAAACCACCATGGCATGTATATACCTATGTAACAATACTGAAAGATCTGCACATAGTACTCCAGAACTTAAAGTAAAACAAATAAAAATAAAATAAAAAGAAATACTAAAAACCTTGTTAAAACCTTGTTCTCAGAACATCAGCCTGTCAGATCTCACTTTTCTCTTTAACATAAACGATAAATTCAAACCATTTTCCATGTAGTAGCTGTTGGTTGTTTCAACATTGATTTTCCCTGTATAATTTTCTTCTCCAAGTTGAAAATTCCTTTTTCTTCCAACTATTCATTAGGTCATCTGACCAGGAAAGAATTAAATGAGATTGTTTCTGTTTTCTGTGCAATATATATTCAAGACTGCAGTCTAGGACTCTCACGAGGGAATATTTAGGGGTGAGAAGGGGGGATATAGCCTGTTACACACATATTAAACTCTGACTACAAAGTATTTTTTCTTTTTATGTGAAGTGCTCAACATTTTGCTGCCTGCCAACCGGTATTTGTTTAGCTGATTTTATAACCTAAATATAGAAGTTCTTAGCTCTTTTTAGTAATCATATTTGTTTCAAGTATACCATGTTATGCCTAGGTTTTGAAATACAGCCATGACATTTATTATGTACACTCTGTCTATATAGATATATTTTATTGTACTTTGGGCTCTGAGGTACATGTGCACATCCTGAAACCATCATTCTCAGCAAACTGTATTTGTACTTTGAAGTCACGTTCAAATTTGGTAAGCTTGACTTTATTTTCCATAGAAGCTGTTGATAAACATTGAAAAGCACCACTATGTTAAGAGTAAGACCTATAAACACACACACATACACACATTAGGGAGGAATAAAACCACTATTCATTCATTTTCTAAACTTTATGAATTATCCAAATTGTGCTTTCGAATATCCCATGACAACATCTTTTTCATTATATTTTAAAATACTTCATAAATGTCATGGCTGAAAATTAGAACACAGAGTCTACTGTGTGGCCCTGACCTGTTAATCTAGTTAACTTTAAAAGAAGAAATAATAGTATTTTTGGTATATCACAATTATGTGAATAGTTTTATCTGTTATAACCATTCTCCCAATAGTCCTTAATGTAGATAAACAGTTACTATAATTTTTATTTTTCAAACAGGTAGACTGGCTCTAAAGTCCATTTTCTGTAACCAAGATTACCAATATTATGATTATTTTAAATTAATTTTTGGTGCTAATGCCTAGTATAGCATGTATATGATTGTTGAATGAATAGATGTATATGTGCTTGTAGAATAAATTACTTACCTGTGACAGTATATATGATAAGGAGGTACAATAAAAACTAGATGAGTCCTCCAACCCTTAAGGCATAACAACATTGCTGTTTCTCCTATCTTACATCAGTAAGTATATGTATCATAGATCATTATATAATTCAGGAGATGTACTCATGCAATTATTAACTAATGGGAACATCATGGATAACAGAAATTCTATACAAATGTACCTTATACCTTAAAGCACTTAGGGCTACAAAATTTACCGATATCTCTCATCTTGGCCAAGTGGCCTTCAATTACAGAGACTGTGAAAAGCCTCTGCAACCTTAATCAGACAAGGGGTTTCCTCTTCATTTTGACTTCTTTTGTCCATAAGTATTGCCTTGCTGAGGTTGATTCTCTTAGATTCATAGTTTCATAGTATTGAAAATGATATTTATAATGCAAAACAAAGAGGAGAGGAGGAGGATGATAAAAGAAGAAATACGAGGAAGAAAATGAGAAGAAATATGAGACAAAATTCTAAAACCTAGAGGCCTCCTGTGTAATAAGCAATGTACTAAATGTTTTACAGATCTTACCTCTTTTTATCTTCAAAAAGCCTATCTCTCATTCTTTTTCTACTTTCCACGTCCCTTTTTATTTTATCAGTTACATAACTTACACAGTTAGCAATCGTGTGTGCTGTGCTAAGCACTAGTAACACAAAATTAATTGAAACTAATCATAATATTAGTACTTCTTATTACAGAAAATGGACTTTAGACAGTCTACTTTGTAGGAAAATAGAAGCTTGTACTTCCATTCTGTCACTTTTACCCCAGCCTTTGAAATCTGCAGTTAAATATATTCACCGCTCACCATAGTCCTCTCTCTGTAGTTCTCCCGCCTCCTCTTGTTTGGCTAGAAATTGTCATTTAGGAAACACTCATGATGACAATGTTCCCTGAGTTCTTGAATGTTCAAACATTGGTTGGATATAAAAATATTTGAAACCATTTCTTCCTTTTATCTTTTGATGTTGAATATTACCATGTGGAAGTCTGAACTCAGTATAATCGCTCTCTCCTATCTCCTTTTTTTTTTGTCTAGCTGCCCAAATGCAATAATCCTACTAGGACAAGTGTGCAATTTCCCCTGTGATTTGTATGAAATTGTTACCTGTAGGTTCAAGGCTTTTTAAATTTATGGAGTTTTCTTTCAATTATAAATTTTTTAATTACATCATTTTTCTATTCCATTGTTTTATCTTTCTTGGATATTCAAATGTTGTATATGTTGGGGATCCTTTTCTAGTATTTTCTATTGGTAATATTCTAACTCTCTTTATTTCTTTCCTTCTCCCTCCCTCCTTCCTTGTCTTCTCTCCTTCCTTCCATTGTTTCTTTGTTTTCTCGTTTGTCTGGTTTGCTTTTCTCATTGCCATTCTGCCTGTTTTATCATGGTTGTTGTGGTATTTATTCTCGCTTATGTTCTTTGTTGTTAACCTTGGTTTCTAAAATAGTTTTGTATTTTTCTTCTATCCAGAGTTCTACCAATTCATTTTTCTTCTCACATTGTCTGGCCATCTCCTTTCTGAGTTATTCTATTTCTACTTTGTGGCCTTCCTTCATAGCTGACGTTGCTTGACCAGGGTTTTCTCTTTAAACATTGGATTATAACTCTCATCTAGTTTGGACAACATTTGTCTGATATGCTTTCCATGTCGGTAGAGTTTTATGACTTTTTTCCTCACGGAGGGGGTTAGTTTTTGACATGTCTGCATGTCAAATTATCTAGAGTCCTCAATAATTTGGAGATAATAATAGATTATTATCTCCATCTGTTACTCATGTTTAAGTTTCTTGAGATTTTCTGGATCAGCTGTCTGCAGAAGGTTCCGGACAGTAGTAAACTGTACCCTGCAAGATCTATACACTTGACAGCAGGACACACAACTTTACAGCAAAGAGTTCTGTGGTCAGCAGAGCAGATAATTTCTTTGCATGCTCAGTATTACCAGCATTCAAAACATTCCCACCATGCACACTGGCAGCCTCACTGAAGCCTCACTGGTAATGGCGTACATGACTGTGACCAGTTTGTACATGAGAGACATGGCTTCTTGCTGCATCATAATGAGAAAACCACTCAGGATGCTCCTGATCTCATAGCCTCACCTTTTGATGCAAAGCAGGGGCATGCTGAGACAAAAGGGTGCAAAAAAGGAAACTCAGTCCTTTAAGAGGCTCAAAGAATAACCTCTTTATGCAACTTAATTGCAGGTCTCTCCAGATGAATGAGAGTGAGAGAGGAAGAGAGCCAGGGTGAACTGGGAAATGGTATCTGCCAATGCAGAACATATCACTCCAAGGTCCCATTGATGAATAAACAAATTGTTGAGGACACTGAGAAGGCTGTTTGCAACCTTAAGACCTTGGCCATTACTCTTTCCTGTTTGAGCGAATATTAAACTTGTCATGTTTAAGTAACATTAAAGTTTGCACAACCTGCTTGACTAGAGATAATGAGTAGATGTGGGTAGTTCTGGACACAGCTGGGTCCTGCCTGAACAACAGCAGAACCAGCTGAGGTTGATGACAATATCTCAGCAAGGGAAGCAACAGAAGTGCAGGACAAGCATGCCCCTTTGTAGAATGGCCCTTACATGCTTCAAGTCTGGCTCCTAAACATCTGACAGATTAGAGAGTACATCAGTGCCCAACTCTAGCTTTTTGAAGTTGTCAGAAACATGGCAGCATCTGAAACTGATCATGGGCCAAGAGTACTAGGACTGATAATATTTACAACTCCTTTCAGAAGTAAGAATACACAGGCAGCCTGGCTTGTGGTACTCACAAGTGTCTTCAATTATTATTTACCCCATTTTACAGGTAAGAAAAGTGTAGCATAGGATGGCTAAATAATAATGTTCACAATTAGAAAATGGCCCTCCCTTCTTATCTAGACCAGTTTAGACTTTGTAACGTGGCTCCGGACATTCTGACTGGTACTGATGCAGTATCATCAGTCCTGCTGTTCAGAATTGTACAAGCCTTCACGTTCTGGAGTCCATAGCCCCAGATACCATGTACGCAAGTTCAGTTTAGCACCAAATCTATTTCAGCAGGACATCTCTGTCCTCACATGTACTGCTCCCTGCATCCTATTGCAACTGAAGAGAGAGACTAGCTGCTACAGCTAGAGGTAGATAACAGTAGGGTGAGATTTAGTCATTAATTTATTTACTTAGGAAAAGATATATTTGAATATGATTAAAACAAAGGAAAATGCTGAAAGTAAGGAAATTTTGAATATTTCTAGGAAAGGAAGTAAATGGTAGGTTGAGGTACTTGTTCAGGGGCTTTGATGAAGAGCTTGGTTTTGTAAGAAGTAGGAAGTCTTATTCTTTAAGTCAGAATACCTAATAATAACATAACATGTGGAATTAAAATTTATTTCTGAAGGGAAGAGACTCTAAGAAAGACCATGCTTAATGGCTTTATTTATTTTTTTTAACAAGGCTGGAAATGAGATTTTTCTTGCTGTTGAGAATTATGGGAGTGGGGTTGAATGAGAGATTTGCGTAAGGTGTCAAAAGTTTGGAAAATCTAGAAGGGAATGGACAAAGGATAAAGTGATCTGAAAATACTACTTCTAGTGGTATTGTCCACCCTACTGAAATTAAAAAAATAATTTTTAGTGGCCTAAGGCCACTAAATAGTATTTCTTTCTGGATTCTTAGCATTCTGGTATAGGAAAAGAGAATAGTTTGTATCATTAATTTAGGATGAGCTTACACTTGAAGAAAATCGAAGAAGGGCAGTGGCACCAGAGAGCTGAGAGTACTGGGAATGGGGCTGTGCAACAGATGAATCGCGGCACTCAGGCAAGGTGAAGGGAGGCCAGGAAGCCTGTGGCAGTCTGATACACTGGGAGAAAATGGAAGACCATAGAGTTCCAGGTCTCGGGGAGATCATAGTCCCCACATGATGGTTTGAGGGATGTGGATGATTAGATGGTTGTGCCCAGCATAGTGAGGTTTAAGATATTTGACCTGGTCAATATGCAAAATATCTATTAAAAAATGTACAAATTAGCTGGGCATGGTGATGCTCACCTGTAGTCTCAGCTACTCAGGATACTGAGGCAGGATACTGACTCAGGATACTGACTCGGGGAGGTGGAGCGCACCACTGCACTCCAGCCTGGGTGACAGAGTGAGACTCTGTCTCAAAAAAAAAAAAAAAAAAAGCGGATATTTGACCTGGATGCATTCTGAATAATGAACAATCAAGGTGTGTTCAGGAATATAAATGAAGATGACCTGATCTGAGGTTAAATAACTAAAAGGCATGTGGATGTCAAAATAGCATGTTGCTGAGTTGACACTCTGACAAATTTTTGTATCTAGGCTTTTGGTTTGGTAGGTGTGAAAAATGAGAGCCTCCACTATGGGGGCTACATCAGAAGTGGTATCTTCATGGGGAGTTTATGTTAGGTGGATCAAGGAGGTGGTGATGGATGTTGACTACAATAATGATAAAGATAAGAGTTAACATTTTCTGTAGATTTACTGTCTATTAGGCTCTGTTCTAATTTGTCTGCATTTATTTACCCATTTAATCCTCACAATACTTCGTGAGGTGAATACTATTTTTAACCCAATATGTGCATGAAAGATTAAGTTGCCCAAACTCACAGAGCTAGTAAATAATAGAGCACAGACTTGAAAACAGAAAGACTAATTTCAGAATGTGCATTCTTAGGCTTTATGTGCTCTGGTGACGGCATGATCTGAGAAAAGATTTTGAAGAAAGTATATTTGTTAATAACTTATAAAGTATTTCAGAATGCACACCAGAATGGGTCAAAGGTGAAGAGGAACAATGGAAATAGAGAAGTAAGATTCTGATTAGGGATGTGAAGTGCAGAGTTGGCTTGCCCTGGAGGGGATCTGTGCTCCTTAGAGGGTACAGAGAAAAGATGAACACTATTCCTACCAGGAGCCCTTGTGTTTTGTATCATTCATCTTTTTTAGTAATGGAATATGCCTTCAATCCTTCCACTATGGGCACAGGCTTAACGCAAGGGTTCTTACACATCCTTGTTGAGCATATGGTGAAAGCTTTGCGGTTTCTCTGTAGGAAGAAAACTCACAGAGGCATAAATACAGATGGAAAATGTTTATTCTCCAACGTCGTAGGAGACCTGGAGAAGGCATATGATTTTAGAAGGATCATATAGGAATGTAGGGACTGGACAGTATTTCCCAGTGCTCTTTATAAGACAGGGAGGGCCCTATGTGGTGAACAGAGGGACGTGGAGAGAATAAAATGTATGAATAGTAACTAGAAGAAAGTGAAATAAATCCAACGAAATTGTATGAGCTGCTTTTCTATGACCTCACAAATTTTATTACATCCATAAAACTCATGATGCATTTGCTGTGATTGAAATTCTCGGTGGAAGCAAATGGGAGGGGAAGAGCTTCACTTTTGGTTGAAAGTGTTGCAGCACAAAGCAGGCTGCCCCAATTCCAGATCAATACAGAAAACAGCACAAGTTAGGCACACGCATTGTGGGTGGCGCTTTTGGTGCCCCAGGCTCTGAACTGGAAGTTTGGGTGAAATTTATCTAAGCCTCTGAGGCCAGAGAAGGTCTCAAGTAACATTTCTGTCACATACACAAACCAGCATATTGGAAAAAATTGTTTCCCTATTATTTCAGGGACTTCTTAGACTCTCAGAAACATATCCACGTAGCTTGGGCTGAAGTCTTGATCTGCAAACATGTTATTCTAATGCTAAGCTGGTTTCAAATAATGAAAGTGTGACCTTAATCAATCACCAGCAGTCTCTCCAGCATACGGGAATCCAAGGATTTCTGTGAGTTCTCTTTTGTGTGTGTCTGTTTTCCTCTCATGCTTCACTGAAGACTGAACAAGTTCAATATGAAGCCACTGCCTATACCGACTTGATGACTGAGCGTGTCTTTCCTGTCATGTCAATTCTCTGCTGTTGCCATTCTACTCCCTTTGATGTGGGACCTGTGCTAGAGGCACTCTGAGGGAGAATGTTCTGTGGGAAATTTGAAAGTTAGGCCACCTCTGCTTCCCAGAGAAATGCAAAGCCCCAACACACACAGGACTAAGTCCAGTTTTCTTCTGCTGGTAGAAAGGAGTGTCATTTCATAGGCCTTTGTGTGCCTGATGTTGTTGAAGAAGCAAATGTTCTCAGAGCACTGTGATGTTGCTGACCTCAACTGGTTTTGAAGAAACGGTAGCTTTCAAGACATTTTTTAGTTGCCAGGTTGAAGCCTACATATATTTCTCTTTTCTTTTCTGACAAAGAGCTAGAACATTCTTGTTAGAAATGACTGGGGACCAAATGATATAGACTCTTTTTTACAGTATTTTTTTAACAAGTATTAAATATCCTCCTCTTAAGGGACTCAGGAGATCCATAGGTCAAAGTAAATGACCTAAATTAAAGAGAATTTGAAATATGAACTGTCTAATTGGGTGGGCCTTAATTAACTGTTGAAATCAAGGCAGTTGGAATATAAAAGTGAATTTGACACTCTCATTGCTCCTCAGTAAGTTTATATTCTCCCTGTGAACAAAGATACAAAGATAAACACAATGTTGAATTTTTTTTTAATGGTACTTATTTTAAAAAAATGTACATGCAAATGTATAATTTATCTGACCGTCCATATATGGACTTTAAAAAATAATTAACACAATAAGCTCTTTGCTAGTTAATAAACTCAGAGTTACTTCCAGACTCCTGAGTTCATTTGGCTCACCTGCTCAAATCCAATTTCTGAGATCACCAAAGTAATATGCATTGAGAACTGAGCAAAATGTTTAGCCTAGAGGTGCCTGGATGTGGTAGACAGAATTATGACTTTGTGTAATTCCCTCACCTTGAGTGTTCATGGGACCTGTAAATACAATGAGGTATCATTCCCATAATGTTAATTATGTTAAGTATATGGTAAAGGGGAAGGGATTTTGCAGATATGATTATGATCCATAATAAGTAGACTGAATTAACCAAAAGGGAGATTATCTAGGATGGGTCTGACCTAATCAGGTAAGCCCTTTAAAAAGAGGAACTGGAGCTCTTTTTGAATTCAGAAAGATTCTTCTGCTGGTCTTGAAAAATGAACTGATATGTTGTGAAAGGAGGTCATCTGGCAAGGACCTGAGGGTGACCTCAAAGCAGTTGAGGGTGATCACTGGCTCACAGTTAGAAAGAAAATGGAAATATCATTTATGCAACTGCAGGGAACTGAATTCTGCCAAAACCACAGGATCTTGGAAAAAGACCCTGAGTTTCAGAAAGGACTGTAACATGACTGATACCCTGATGACAGCCTTGTGAGACCTTGAGCAGAGGCTTCAGCTAAGCCATGCCTGAACTCCTTACTCACAGAAAATGTGAGGTAGTAAATACATTTTGTTGTAAGCTGCTGAATAGTAATTTGTTGTACATCGATAGAACACAAATATACCAGAGTCAATCAGTTAACCAGGCAGTGAACATTTATTGAATGTTTACTTTGTATAGAAGCTATCCCTATTTAGAAAGTTGTAGAAAGGAACAGTTTAATAACCTCAGTTTTATTCATAAAGGGGGCAAAGATCCCTTTAAAGTCTTGCAATGCTAAGGGCTGTGAATGCCAATTGGCTTGCTCTCTCCTTGGGTATAACAATGGTATACTAGGACGTTTTAGTTGCTTCTGGAAATGTTACATAGATTTCTGATTTTCTTTTAATAAAAGTTTAAAGACAATACATGATAATAAGAGATATAATAGCTAACAAGTATAGAGGCCTTATGAATTCCTGGGCACTGAGCCAAGTGTTTTATCATGAATAGGCCATTTCATTCTCATAATAATGTAAGATCAGCACTATCGTCTTCTACATGTTACGCAAGTGAGATAGTAAGATATGAAGTACATTGAGTTGCTCAAATTCACACACAAGAGTATGGAATTCCAACTCAGTTCTGTGAAATTAAAAGCTGGGGTTTGGACCACATCCAATTCCATATAATATTCAAAAATATTACAAAATATGTGCAAATTACAAGTGATTGTAATAGCATCTGTCTTCTTTATGTAAAGTGCATGCCTGCTATTATTTTGGTTGTCATATCTATAATGCAGAAAAGTGTGTGAGTCATTTAAAGTACTAAATTTAATGGTAATTAGTTTTCTTCCAAAATATTGCTATTCCTGATAACGTAAAAAAGAAAAGAGACTTCAAAAGGAAAATAAATACAATATGGATTGATGTAAGTGGTACAACACAGTGGTAATGACTATTGTATCTATACTCTATAGTTTTATAGGGAAAATGAGATCTAGGACAGATCTCAAGCTTCATAAGGTATGAATTCTTTTTGAGACTGATGAAACATATAGACTCTTCTGTCAGAAAAATAGACATATACATTAAGTTTCTGCACAAAACTTCAGGCAGACTTTGTCAAGTATTCATTGGCTCATGCTTAGAATTACTGGTCCAAGGGAAATAGTATTCACTGCAAATTGTGAAAATCATAGCTATAAATTTTATCTTAATTTATCCATTGATCATTGCTCAATGAGTTTAAACTATGAACTTAAAAAAAATCTGGGTGTTTCCATATGTATTAGTTTGTTCTCACATTGCTATAAAGAACTGCCTGAGACTGGGTAATTTATAAAGAAAACAGGTTTAATTGACTTACTGTTTCTCAGGGATGGAGAGGCAACAGGAAACTTACAATTGTGGTGGAAGGGGAAGCAAACATGTCCTTCTTCACATGGCAGCAGGAAGGGGAAGTGCTGAGCAAAAAAGGAAAAGTCCCTTATAAAACCATCAGATCTCACGAGCACTCACTATCTTGAGAACAGCATGAGAGTAACTGCCCCTAGGATTCAATCACCTCCTACAGGGTCCCTTTCATGACACATGAGGATTATGGGAACTACAATTCAAGATAAGATTTGGGTAGGGATGCAGCCAAACCATATCACCATGTACAAAAAAAAATAATGTTACCTACACATTTCACAACATCTTAGTCATTCTATTATTCATTCTACAAGCATGTTTATTTTCTATACAAGGCTGTCTCTCATGTATGATGCAAAGATGAAAAAGGCACTGTACAATACTTGCCTTTAAAGAGATCTCATACTGGTGCAAGAGGAAAAACAAAACATAAACACTTGGAAATAGTAGAATAAATGGCATTAGTGAAGTTTACAGAAGATGGTATTAGACCAAAGCAAATGGACTGCTCAGTTCTCCCCAGGTTCCAAAGTCTGTCCCAGGAGAATTGTGCTGGCACTTGAGCTGAGCCCTGATGATCAGTAGGAATTTCCTAAGGGATACAGAGAAGGGGGAAAGTACAGCCAAAGATCAGAGGAGAATGACAGAGGATCCGTATGAAGTAGCAAGAGATGAGGCTGGAAGCAGGCAAGGCCATAAAACCAACAGTCTTTTATGTCCTACTAAAAATGTTAAACTTCATTATACTCAATAGAAACTAGTGAATATATGTGATCAGATTTATTCTTTTTTAAATTTTCAAAAATATTTATTTATTTACTTTTTTATTTAGAAGTGGAGTCTTGCTCTGTTGCCCAGGGTGGAGTGCAGTGGCACAATCTTGGCTCACTGCAACTTTACCTCAAGTGATTCTCCTGCCTCACCTCCCAAGTAGCTGGGATTACAGGTACCTGCCATTACACCCAGCTAATGTTTGTATTTTTAGTAGAGATGGGATTTCCCCGTGTTGACCAGGGTTGTCTGGAACTCCTGGCCTCAGATGATCTGCCCACCTCGACTTCCCAGAGTGCTGGGATTACAGGCATGAGCCACTGTGCCAGGGCCAGATTTATTTTTAAAAAAATATTCTAAATAAAAATGTGAAAGACAATTGGAAGGAAAAAAGGAAGGCTATAATGAGACAAATTAAGAGACTCTCCCAACAGTCTAGGTGAAAAAAAAAAATGATGGTTTTATCCAAGACAGTGGCAATAATTATGAAGACAGAGTCTAGATGATACATGTATTGGAGAGAATTTAAGTGCAATTTGTGGAATTTGATGTCTGTATATTGATTGGAGAATGTGAAGGTGAGGTAATTTTTTGGCCTTGCTGAGTTCAATTGAGTATCACCAACATAGTGGAAGAAACTGGGTTATATTCAGAGGATGACTGGAGGAAGAAAAGAGATATGGTTTTTGGTGGATAATATGTTTTATTTCAGTCGTGGCAAGGTCTAGTAGACAGTTTGATTTACACGACCTGTGGCATTGGAAGAGAGTCTGATCTGAAGACCAAAATTTAGGACTTGAGGATTTAGTTGATCCAATGCATATGGATTAAATCATTCCTAGAGAGCATACAGAATGATAGAAAGGGCATGAGCAACCAACCCTGGAGAATACCATCATTTAAAGGGAAGATAGCGTAAAGGCAGCTGAATATGTAAGCCAAAAGCAGCCATCAGAAACATGGTGGAGTTGTAAGAGTGAGGTCAAGTCAAACAAGAGAAAATTTCAAAATTGAAGAAAAGGTAAACTTTAGCATATGCTACAGAGAGTTTGATTAAGCTAAGGACAAAAGGGTGTCCACCGATTTGTGTGTTATGACATCTTTATATTTGCTTTCAGTCACTACTCTCCTTTGCATCATTGGGAAACTTAATTTTTCACATTCCTTGTTCATGTGCACTGGGTAAAGCTGGCTCTACGCCAGGATGCAGGGGTAAGGAACATGGCTTAACTGGATTCACCAGCATGTATGAGCCGCCTGATCATACTGTAAGGATTGGTTCAGGGAAGGCACATAAGCTATAAGAAAATTTCTGTTTCTGGTTAGGTGCAGAGTATATGTGGGAACTGGAGCTGCATTCTGCCATACCGTGACCATGTTCACCGTGGTAATGAAGCCAATGCTGAAGAATCTTACTTGGGAAATGGAAAGAAGACACACTCTAGCTTGAAGGTAAGCTCAACCATACTGTGTAGTTACAGAATTTGATGTATTCCTTGTGAACCCTGGAAGGAGGGCAGGGATGTTTGTTCTCTTAGAATAAGTATACCTTGCCTGAGTGCGGTGGCTCACACTGGTAATTCCAGCAATTTAGGAAGCCAAGACAAGTGGAAAACTTGAGGTCAGGAGTTCAAGACCAGCCTGGCCAATGTGATGAAACTCTGCTCTACTAAAATTACAAAAATTATCCAGATGTGGCACACACCTGGAGTCCCAGCTACTTCGGAGGCCAAGGCAGGAGAATGGCCTGAACCTGCGGTGGGGGAGGTTGCAGTGAGTCAAGATTGTGCCACTGTACTCCAACCTGGGTGACCGAGTGAGACTCTGTCTAAAAAAAGAAAAAATGTGCTGATTTTAGATTTCTGTAAGGAACACAAATTTTATTCATTAATTCAAGGAACATATACTAAGAATCTAACATGTGCCCTGCACATTTCTAGGCAGTAGGGATGGAGACCACAGCAGTAAGTGAGAAATGCCTTTATTTCCCCTGGGATATATATTTTAATAGGAGATACAGAAATCAATGTAAGTAAATATACATGAACACATACATAATTCAAAGTATAATAAAGTCCATAAAGAATAAAAAATTAGCATGATTATGTGTGTGTTCAAGGAAGAAAGACAGCGAGATCAGGAGAGAGAGAATTGCTTCACATCCTGTAAGTGAAAGGGAACATTTTGTTAGAAAACTAAAGGGTTGAAATTCACCCAATTCCTTGATCTTCAGGAAAGAGACCTTCCCTTACCTCTTTCCTAACCCATACTCCCAGGAAAATTTGAACATCAGTGTTTCTCTTTTAGAACCTCAGATCCAATTTTAAAAAATATTTAACTGTGCAATATGAATTGCATCTGAAGAAGCATCTAAAGGACTTGATTGAGGCTGTTCTGAGTTTCATGACCTTAAATGATGAATACAATATTAAGTCTTAAAAGAGATTTGAATTGGACAGACTTTGGAATGAATACTCTGTGAAAGGTGAATATTCAATCTGCATCTGTGGTTGTTGATTTTGAATGTTTCTTTAAGGCTGGGTTAAAGAGGATGGCCTACCTTAAGCTCAGAAGAAAAGGGCTGCCTTAGAAAGGAAAAAGACCCTAAGCTGTGTCCCTTTCATCTGTCTTTAAAATTAAAGTGAGGTTCAGCAGATACCTTGAGGAAAGATATTAAATTGCAGATTGTACAGTTTTGTTGTGCCTGCAATTTCCCAATGTTGCTAGTAAGAAGCTGAGAAGGCCCTTAAAAGCCTTTGTGCTTGGCACCTGCAGAAATCTAATTTCTGATGAATAGGGCCATAATTGGGTCAATTATTCTATTATACTACACAAGAGTACTTCAAACTGCTGCTTCAGTAAGGAGAGGCGCTCAGTCTCCCCATTGGTGTTCTCCAATTTGAACAGAACTCAGAATCCTGAATTTAACTTTTCCTTTCCCAGCATCTATTTTGTCCTTCCAAGCTCAGTTTATCATATACAACTCAACTGCTGAGTTTAAGTGAAATTACTTTTTTACCTCTGATATCATAGGTTACATAACAAAGGTGATTGTTTTGACTTCTATAAAAATTGTCTCTCATACATTTACAAATACATGAGGCAACTAATTTAGAGCATGGTATTCAAAGGAGGAATAGTCTTTTGATTACTATCTTTGGGGCAGAAATAACAGTGAGAAGGGAAGTGGAGTTTGCATTTTATTTATAGATTATATTACACTTTTGCACATATGTAAGGCTCTAATTCTAATTTTATTTCCTTATTATTTCAAAGGATTATACGTTTCTTTTACATAATCACCTATAATTACTTTTGAGTTAGCAAGTAAAATAGAATTTTGAAGCTGACACATGATGACTCTTACAGACTCATTATTTTAATGAGATTTATTACTTAGACATTTCCTTTATGTTAAATGTTCTAATTTGTGACTTAAAACAGAAACTTTTCAAAATTAGTATAAATACTTTTATTCATGAGTTTGTTTGTGGGAAGTTGGAATTAGGCCCTTAGTGGCTGTTTATTAAAACTACTGCACTACTGTGCAGTAACTATCCTATGAAGCAGCTTTTTCTGGGCCTGGGTAGAGCAGAGATGATGTCATCTTAGCCTTTATAAGAAGCCAAAGAGACTTGCATCACTTTTAATAAATTAAATTCAATAATGTATTTAATGAGATTTTTTAATAGATTCCAAGTTTAGTGTTTGGCATATATTAATAAAGCATTAATTTTCTTCTTTTTCTTAAGCTATGCTAAGGATTAGTTCCTGATGTGGGCATAACAGAAAATTGAACAGTGAAAAGATAAGCAAGGCATAGTCTTTATTTTTAAGCAATTTTTGGTCTAAAAAGATTAAAAATTGCATTTTTATTTGTAATGTAAAATATTCTATGGTATGTATCATCGAGGATACAAACCAAGTGCTATGAGGGCTTTACAAAGCCCCATCCAAGTGGATATGTGAGTACACATATTTGTGTATGAATGTGTTTGTTTCCATTTTGTAGCATCTTGGCATACTCATTTTGCAAACGTTGGGCATGTCTGGACTTACAGATATCAATTTTGTATCTCTTCTAAGGTACTTGTTGGTAATTCCCATACACTATACTAGAATGAATTTGTCTCTGCTTGCTCTGAAAACTATGAATCTAGCAAGGAACATAGTTAGATTGATTTTACGGTGCGTTAGAGGGAATAAAAATTAGTATGCAACTTTTTCTGGCTTCTTTCAAGAGGGACTTAGAAGTTACATGATTAGTGCTTTATGGGAATTCTTGATGTGTCAGCTTCCCTATAGAGATGATTAACTCTTCTTCCTCAAAATTTGTTTATTAAATTTAATTAAGTATAATTAATATCTTTTGATATTCTCATAAACATATTGTTTTACCTCCCTTATTAGGTAAAACAGTATTTTAACTGTATTTTGTCACTTTCCCCGTTACCATATGTGGTTCTTTGCTGTATGTTATTTAGTTTTGCAACTCGTTTAAACTATTACCTTACCAGAAAAATCTCGTTACCTAATTGGTCATGCATTTAAACAAGTATTAAAATGTGTTACATCTGCTATTGAAATAAATAAATTCTAGAGGATAAAATAAATAAAATATATAAATAAATAAATTTATTATTCTACAAATAAATTCTTAATTGTAATTTACATTACAATTAAGCATGCAATTATGACGACTATGTGTTACATATCTGAGGTACTCTACATAAGAGATCTCAGTGAATTCGCATGAATCTCTGAAAGAGGTATCAACATCCCCATTTTAAAGATGAAACTGAGGCCCAGAGAGATTTTACTAGTTCAAGTTCGTGCAGTTAATAAGTGAGTATATTCATTTTGTCTGAGTCCAAAGCCCTTGTCCTTTTTGACATTCTACTCAGCTTCAGTCCCTAAGTTACTGCCTTTTATTATATCTGCTTATGGAATCATACCGTTTTAGAAAGTCTGACAGGCTTTACTGAAGAATTCCCTTTGAATATTTATTCCCACCAACTTAGAAAGAGTGGCCTAAAGATTAACTTTTTCCTATCATTTTTGAAGCTCAAACTTCAATGTAATGTTGTTCCCAGAATAAGTAGAACAGATAGGCCTTTGATCATTAAATATGTTTCTTTGAAGATATAAAGTAAGAGGAGGCATGCCTCCTTTAGGCAAAGAAGCTTCTCCTACCGTTCTGAATATAGCTGAGCAGATTGGGTCAAACATGCTATTGGCTTGAAATGCTCATTTCTAACTTCAAATGCTACCCCCCACTCTATCACCTCTCCTGCCTTCAGTAAGTCAGAGTCAGTCAGTAATTGTGTGAGAGAAGAAACAGTCTTTGCCTTCAGGGGAGCTCTTAATCTCTTAGGTGAGGCCAGGCATGCACACAAATAGTTATACGGCAGAATGTGAAGGAAAACTCAAGAGGCAAAATAAGACTGACGGGAAATATGAGATGCAGAAGAAAGTATCATAAAACAGAACGTTCTCTAATATTTTTTTGACTATAAATGCAATGAGGGCTGGGACCGGGTCTGCTTATGAATGGCTGCGCCCTGACACACAGTTCAATGCTCGACACATAGGATATTCACTACATAAACTTAATTGAATGCATAGATAACCTATTATGCATGCCCATAATGTCCAGGAAAGTGAGGAGGCGCAATCCCTTAGTCAATTATTAACGCATGGTAAGTCCAGAGTAAGGTGCAAAATGTATTCTTTCTTCCCTTATCAAATCCCCAGTAGTCATGTAAGGTTCATCTCAGATAGGTATCCACGAGTTCTCTTCACACTCTTTGATCTCTTCCGCTTGTTCTTTAAGATTTCCTCGATCTTTTCTGCCCTCTTTCACTGCCCTCATTTTTGATGGAGGAACAGAGTCTCCATATACTTCCTAAAGAAGTTTTCTATCTTTTAAATTTTTTACAATGAAACATCCTAAATGGTAAATAAAATGTTTTCTTGCCTATTACTGACTGCCTTTCAAAGCATTACTCAGATGTGCTATTACAGGAATAAAGTCTTTGTTCATTATTTTCTACTGTGTTGGTAAGATCTCCCCCTGGGATGGAAGAAAGGAGGAAAAGACCTTGAGGGGTGTGTGGTAAATGGGTGAAGGTGTGGCAAGATGGTCTTTTCTCTCTACTGGATTAAATGAACAGTGGTAGAGAATCTCTTGACACAGTGGAAGTGAAGGGATTCTTGGTAGAGAGAATGGGATATGCGGAGAAAGAGATTTGTAGCACTTGGTGCATGTTCGGTGAAGGGCACATTCATTCTGGAGTCTACATATAGTAGTAATGCACTCAAGTGGCCAGTAAGAAGAGCATCCACTTTTTCATCTGCAGAACTTCTAACCTTTGATGTCCTGCCCCAAATCCTCTCCATCAGCTCTGAGTTCACCTGCAGCTACAGCAAACCATTTTGAGAGGAGGTGACAGCTTTCACTACAAGCACCCTCTGCCTGATGGCCTTCTCAGGGGCCACAGGAATTTCTTCATCCCAAATTCTGGCAACAAGAAAGGTGGGAAAGCTTGTATTCAATGCTTCTGAGAACAACCTTCAGCCAATATAAGACAAAAGTTGGTGGCTAAACGCCTTATCTTTCACCTTTGTGTAACAATTCTAAAGGGTGGTTTACGTGATTTCTTCAAGTGTCTTGAGAGGGCTGAACCCTGTAGTAAGGTTATGAACACACCTTCCATTGTCTGTGTTTTCTGTAGCCAAATTCTCTCTCCGCAGGGCCTGCTTTGGGAGGAGATTAAACTAAAACAACATCCTAAAACTTGTTACTCTCCTAGCCTTTACTTTCCTTAAGAAAAGAAACAGTTTTATCTATATGTAATTTTATATCACACTTTGTGATCTCTTCCTCTTCTTCCCTAAGATCCCTGGATCTTTTCTGCCTTCTGTCCACTGCCCTCCTCTATAATGGAGGAGCGCAGATATATATGTATATCTGATGCCTCCACTCGTATATATATATATATATATATATGTACGTATTTGAATCAGGCCCTTTTATTTCCCAATTTATTTTCTTCTATCTTCAGTCATTGTTACTATTATGATCCCCCTTGCTTTGCTAAGTCTCCAATTTTTATCTCTGTTGGTTTCTTATCAGTTTACAAAAACTCAAGCCACTTCTGGGCAAGAAAAGCAAAAACACACACACACACACACACACACACACACACACACACACACCCACAGACACGCACATAAAATAAAGCCTACTTCCTTTGATTCTGACCACACCAAAGGCTTCACTTTTATCTTTTCCATCTCCGTCTAGTGTCTCGAAGGAACAGTCTACATGTTTGTCTCAACTTTTCGGACACCATTTTACTTCTTGATTTGCAGTAATCTAATAATCCCTACAACTGAGTGAACATGTTCTTTGAAAAGTTACCAACAACTGCCAAACTGGGAAATTTAATGATTTCATCTGAAGTCGCATCTCATGTAATTTCTTAGTGTCATGTGGCATTGTGAAACATCCTTTTTTTCCGGAATGGTTTTCTTTTGCTAATGTTATACCCATTCATCTTTCCTGGTGTTTTCCTTCTTCTTGGCACTTTCAATAATCTCTGCTTTGTGGTTTCAATCTCTTCAATGTCTTTCTTCAGATATTAATGATTTGCAATGTCTTTCACTCCAGAAAATTAGATTTCTTAAGTCAATTGGCATGAAATTAATTTTTTTTTATATTCTTTACAAACTAAAATGTTACTTTTCCTTGAGGTTTTCCGGTAGTAGTCAATAGCATCACTGACTCTGCTCATTAAACTAGCACCTTTCAGAATCTTTCCATCTTCATTCTGCTTACTCATCACCACATCCAGATGGCCACCAATTCTCATCATTCTATTTGTGGAATATTGATTGAGTCCCCCGTCTATCACATTTCTGCTCTAACTTCTTCTACTGCTTCTTTGGCCCAGGCTCCTAATAGACTTTCCTGATTCCAGTCTTTCCTCTCCAATCATTTTGTTTAGTCTGCTAGAGATAACCAATGCTAGTAAAGCTAATACATGAGTATGATTATCTTGCAGTTGATTTGCCAGGTATACTATAACTTTTCATAGCTCTATTCCCAACTTTGCTGATATTTTTCTCTCTTTAAGATAAATTTGGGTCATAGATACTGTATTAGTTCATTCTCAGGCTACTGATAAAGACATACCCAAGACTGGGTAATTTATGAAGAAAAGAGGTTTCATTGACTCACAGTTCCACATGGCTGGGAAACCTCAAGAAACTTGTAATCCTGGCAAAAGGTGAAGCAAACAAGTCCTTCTTCTTATGGTAACAGCAAGGAGAAGTGCAGAGCGGAAGTGGAAAAGCCCCTCATAAAACCATCAGATCTCATGAGAACTCACTCACTATCAGGAGAACAGCTTGGAGGTAATTGCCCCATGATTCAGTTACCTCTCACTTGGTCCCTCCCATGATTCATGGAGATTATAGGAATTAAGATGAGATTTGATGGGCACACAGCCAAACCATATCAGATACTGTATTTGAAATCACTCAGTTCTTTCATTGCAAACAATTACCAAATGATTTTGAGCTTTAAAATGTTTACTAGTAGAAAAAGGTGCTTTTTAAATTTCGATTTCCTAACGTTAGAGATGATTTTCTAATTTATTCATTTTCAAATTATTCTACCTGATACTGTAACAGGTAGAAAAGAAAGGCCTTTAGGATATCTGTTCGTTTTTTAGGATATAAAATTTAGGTTGAGTTGCTAAGTGACTTCCTGCTTTTACCCTTCGGTAGTAACCCCAGCCTTCTTGGCAAGAGTAAAGGCAAAGAGGAACTTCTAAGCAGCACAACACTTCAGATAAATATTATATAGATAAATATTATATATGTTATATGTATTATTTAGCTACTTATAGATAAATATTATACATGGGTTTGAGCCCAGGCCTCAGCCTTTTCCTGGTGCATGGTTTACCCTAAGCAGAGACATAGACTAGCAAGGGGAACCAGAGAGGGAACTGGATCTACAATTTTTTGATTTACTACCACACTATCTGGGTCAGCAAGGAAAACCATACACTATTCCACCTCAGATGTTCTAAGCGTACTTCCTTGAATTTACAAATATACAGAAAAATCCAAAGACTTTTTGTTTTTTTTGGTTATTTTCTGTACTGTTTTCATTGAGTTCCTCATTTTTTAGGTGGCTTTGTAGTGCCAACTGTTTGAAAGCATTTTAAGCCTATGCTTATAAATCTTTTGATTTCATATTAAGGCAAATATTTTGAAGTCTTATATTATCTCTTTAGTATCCACATTCTTTCCTGACCCTAAATTAATGTGTACAGAACATCGTATGTATTTATGTAAAGAATATCGTACTTTTTATTGTATCTTGTGGACGTAACAAGTAAAATCAATCTAAATTTGTTTTCACCACTGGTAATTTATTCTTTTTTGGCATTAATTTATTTCTCATATTATTGTCTCTCTTACTAAAGCACAATTTCAACCAGAAAATTTTTGTTTATTTTATTACCAGTTGATTTCATCATTATTTAATACTTTCTAAGAATTTACTGACTATACTCCTGCAAATGGCTATATAGTTGATTGAAATTCCATATATTATTATAAGGTACATATACCAAAGTATCTTTTATAATTAAATGGCTTAGAGAGCTAACACCAAATATTAATAATTATTTTGTTAATAGTAAAAAGTTATTTTAGAATTAAAAGACTTTGCAGAGCTTAGAACAAAAAAGTTGTAAATGGAACATATAAATATTAATGCTTTATTGCTCCTAGTATCTTATGTCTGGACTTTTTAATATTAGGTTAGAAAGAAAACTAAAGGATTTACAAAAAGAAAAAGATTAACCCAGCAAAGACCAAGAAGGCCAAGATAAATGGAGGAACAAGACATGTTTAATCTAGGAAAGTAATGTTTTTCAAAAAGGATTTGTTGAATTTTGAAAATCCTATTACCTCTGTCATAGTTTTGGTCAGAGATGGATTTTATTCCATGTTGGAATAAGAATGAGATTTAAAGGAAGTTACTTTTCTGTCAAATGGCTTGTAGTCACTCAGATTATACATACAATAACACCATACGCTCAAATGTGAATATTTTATCAAGTTTATTTTAGGTGATCTTTGTATATATTCAGTATTTTCGGTTCACAGGGATACTCCCAAAATAAGTAAGTGTAAAAGCTTATTGGTATACATTAAAGCTAATAAAACCTAGAGTTTCTTAGCCTCACATATTGTATAAATTTTTTAAAAAAATCACTAGAATGCATGTTTTCCATGAGACGTTTTAAGGATTCCAAATGTGTTACAAGTATCCATTAATTCATAAGAACTACAAGCATTCTTATATATAAACTATTGTTTAGATGTAATTTCATGGTTTCTAAAATTTTACACTATCTTATTTTCCTTACTCCACTGCATTACTAAGCAGTATGCTGAAACTTAAATTTTGGGGGAGAAATCAAAGTCAGTTTCCTGCAGAGAAAATACTAGATTTGGATTCAGGAAGCAAATGGTATTTTTGATCTCTGCGTTTCCCCTGCAGGTGATTATGGTTCAAACCATGATTTAAGCCTCTGGAAAATATATTAAAATGAGGATTCTCATTTTCACTGGTAAAGTGAATACTTTGCATAACATATACTGCCCCAGGTACAAATACTATTTCTGTAGAAGGAAAGTGTTGGTACTTTTGCTATCTAAATCATGGTTTTTTCAAAACAGGAATTTTCAAATGAACAAAGTTTGCTTTTATATAAGGAAAGTTTCTCAAATGTACTAATAAATGCTACCAAGATGTATGTTAAAAACCTCAAATTATTAAACAAAATCTAGACTCCCAAAGAAGGTGAGACTTACCACGTAATCCTACCTAATGCTGAATCATATTGGTTTTTGACAAAGTACAACTAACTGGGAATTTCCTCCCTGGTATATCTACTTTTATATCAGTTACAGACATTTTTGTATTTGTATTGCATTCAATAATGTTCAGTCTACTTTCACCAGCTTTATCTGCTTTAGCTTTCTCATTCAATCTGCTTTTTTTCCAGCATGTCAAAACTAGTTTACAATAAAAATCATTAAAATGTCCTTTTTTGTCTTGATTGATCCTGATATATGGTCAACTCAGTGTGCAGGTAGATCAAATAGTCTCTTCAATATTATGCTTTGTAGATATATTTGGTTTATAAAATCTCCTCTCTGGCCTGCTTCATCCCCAGAATGAATGAAATAATTTTTCTCTCTCTTTCCTTCTCCTGTCCGTGGATTTAATCTTCAAATATTTACTGAGGTCAAATTTAGCACAATTCACTGCAATTCCGGTCATGGGCTGGCTAAGGTATTTAGTCTAAACCTTAGTACTTGACCCTATAGAACATGAACTGAGTTCATTTTTTTCTCTGATGCTCTAATTTGAAGCACAAGTAACAAACACAGGATCTCAAGATATTTTGCTTACACAAAACAGTATTTATGACACTAGAAATACTGTTCTGGTCATAAGAAATGAGTTCCTTTTTTTTTTTTTTTTACAGACTGTCAGTTTTCCAATTAAAGTCCCATTTTTGTGATGTTTGCTACGTGATTATCAAATAGTGTCAGCTAATAATCAGAAAGAGACAAAAATGGATAATAAACTGAGGTACCCTTGAACTCCAGTCAAAGATGTGATACTCTTTCTTTAATTAGCTTAACCTTCTAGTTTACACAGAGTTAAAAGGCTGTTTCCAAAATTATGAAGCTAAGTATTCATTAGATGGTCCAAATATGTGTTACAATGGCTCTTCCGCTAGTTATTAAGCAAAGAAGAGAGGATGAATTTCTCTATTGTCTGGGCTTCATTGAGTAGAATAAGGCTTGGATGGACTGATGTCATTTGGAGCACTACTTGGTATAACAAGTGAATGGTTTGCTGGGTGACAAAAACAAATAATAACGCAAACAGAAATTAAAATGTACTACCTTTAAACAGTCATAGGTAGGTGCAGATGAAACAGCTTAAAAGACAAAATAATATATAAGTAAAATGTTATGGAAAATAGGAAGGAGGACATTGTTTTGATTGATGGTATTTTAGCTTTATGGAAGATGTAATATTTAAGCTTTGTAGCATGGAGAAGAATTGAATATGTGAATATTGGAAGGAGAAGGCATTAAGCCATGACATATAGATGGAATAGTATGAACAAAGATATGGGAGTAGAAATAAAGACTGAAAAGGAGAGCAGTAATTTGCTAAATTTTCCTGGATTATAAATTGTATATTGGCTTGTAAAAAATGGGCATGATCCTACACATAGGTTAGTGATAAATTTTTTAGGTAGGATTCAACTGTAGAAAGCAAATTCTACTCTAGCTAGCTTAAACAGAAAGGGGATTAAAGAAATGATTAAATATTTTATTGTGTAATTGGAAATCCCAGGTTAGGTGTTCTTGGCTCTGTTTCCAGAGTTATTTCACAGCCTCAGGATCTTATTCCAAAATTGGCTTAGCAAGAAACTGCCACAGTAGTTACTACAGGAAGCAACCTTGCCACTCTAACATAACTGAAAAAGAGACTCGGGTAAAAGGACCTGTTATTGCAGCTGAGTATCCACAAATGGAAATTGACTGTACAATAGGGATTCTTCTACAGTTGCAGCATGCTGCTAACTCACCGTTTATAGAAGAACCACGTCTACCAACTGATGTTCTCACTTCCTTCCAAATCCTAAAAGGGCATCCCTTTCTTGAAGCTAAGTTATATGCAGAGATAGCTGCAAGAAAATCGGAGACGTGCACTCATTCTTTTCTAGTCTCTGACAAAAAGTTGCATAAAAAGGAGTTAGAGAAGCATTGTATAATCAATTTGCATATGTCTTAAAGAGAGCTTAAGTGGTGAGGCTAAATATACTGGATTTTGCTTGGTGCCCATTGGAACACTATCAAAGTTTTTAAGTAAAAGAGAACCATGTTAAATACTCTGCTTTGGGAATACTTACTTGGTAGATGAAAAGACTAATTTTTAATAATTTCATGTTTCTGACTAACATAAGTCATATAGGCTTCAGATGTCAAAAGAATATGTGACATATTTGACATTTTAAAATATCTTAGAAAAAATATCCTACATGAAGAACCAGTTAGAGATTTTGATTTCCTTGTCACTGCATTTAAAAGATAATTGAAGCTGGGTGGACAAAGAGATGGACAAGTAGAAGGAAAGTAAAAAACAAAAGTAAAAAAAAGGCAACTGAGGCAAAAAATGTTGGAAACACCAATGTTTTGGGGTTAGAATAAGCTAGAGGAAATATAAAAGAAGAACTATGAGGTAGGAAAATCCATCAGCACACGCATTTAGAAAAAATGAGAAAAAGAGAGGTAGGGAAGTAAAGAGAGAGAGAAAGAGGTAACTGAATCAAGGATAGAATAATCAATAATGATATAGACTATAGTTAAATTGAGTTTTGAAAATTGACAATTGGATAAAAGGGAGCTGTTATGTTTTAAAATATCAATTCCTATACAGTGGTGATGTGAGTCTACTGAAAAAAGTTAGAGATTGAGAGCCTTTGAGAAGTCAAGGCAGAAAATATAGTGAAGGCAACTTCTTGTAAGTGAAAGAGAGAGAGAAATGGACACATTAGAGAGAATCTCTGCCTTTTAAGGGAGTTTTAATCCACTAATATTTATTATAATTATTGAAATGATTGAATTTATATTTACCTTTTTATTATTTACTTTCATTTGTCCTTTTTATTTCACTTTTTCTTATTAATTTAAAATTAATTTGGATTAAAATATTTTAGAAATAGTTTATTTTGTTGGCTATTTAAATATATATGTCTGAGTTATTATATTGTTTTTTACTTTGCCCCAGAGAAAATAATATACAGACCTTGCTCTTCATAGTCTATTTAGAATTAGTATTTTACCAATTTACATAAAATATAAGAGCTTAGCAACTACATATGTGCATTTTTTTTTTTTTCTGCTATGAAGTCTCACTTTGTCACCCAGGCTGGAGTGCAATGGTACGACCTTGGCTCACTGAAACCTCCACCTCCCAGGTTCAAGCAATTCTCCTGCCTTAGCCTCTCGAGGAGCTGGGATTACAGTCACCTACCACCATGCCTAACTAATTTTTGTATTTTTAGTAGAGTTGGGTTTCACCATCTGATCAGGCTGGTCTCGAACTTCTGACCTAAGGGTGATCCACCCACCTTGGTCTCCTAAAGTGCTGAGATTACAGGCATGAGCCACCATGCCCAGCTTCTACCTTTATTTCTATATTTTTTGTTATCATATATAATACATCTGCAAATTATACAAACCATGCAATATGTTAGAGTATTTGTTTTAAACAGTCATATATACTTTAAGAGGGAAAATATAATATTTTATATGTACCCATATATTTACAGTTTCCAGTATTCTGCATTCTTTCTGCTAGATGCAAATTACCATCTGGTATTATTTCCCTTCAGCTTGAAAAACTAGAATTTCCTATAGTGAAGGACTGCTGGCAATGAATTCATCTAGTTGTCTTACGCTGAAAATGTCTTTATATTCTCATTTTAAATAATATTTTTGGTGAACATAGAATTCCAGGTTGACAACTCATTTTACTTTTTTCCCAGCAATTTAAGGATGTCCCACTGTCTTCAAGTCCACAACGTTTCAATTGAGAACTCAGCAATAATTAAGTCTGTTGCTCTCAAAATATGCTGGTTGAGTTTTCTCTGGCTGCTTTTGATTTTTTTCAATTGTTGTTTAATTTTCACTAGTGAGTGTAATGTATCTAGGTGTAGTTTTTTATGGATTTATTCTGCTTATAGTTGGCTGAGTTTCTTGAATTTCTAACTGTAGATTCATCTAGAAATTTGAGAAAAAACGTTTAGCTGCCATTCCTTAAGTATTTTTCTGCCTTCTTTCTTTTCTTTCACAAATCTAATGACATGTACGTTATACTTTATAATATTTGCCCAAAGTGCTTGAGGCTCTACTTTTTAAAAATAAACTTTAAATTTTAGAAAGTTGCAAGGCATTACTCAGAGTTTCTGTATACTTCTCACTCAGTTTGCTCCATGGCAAACATCTTGCATTACCATTGTACATGTATTAAAACTAAGAAGATAACATTGGCACATTGCTCTTAAATAAACTACGGGTTTTATTGTATTTCACCAGTTGTTTTAAAATATTAATATCCCCTTTTCTGTTCCAGGATCTAGTCCAGGGTACCATAATTTATTTAGCTATCAAGTCTCCTAAGTCTCCTTTGGTCCATGTTAGTTTCTCAATGTTGCATGACAGAGTTTTGAGAATTACTGATAAATACATAAGGAATCTTCTTCAATTTGGTTTTGTCTGATATTGTTCTCATAATTGAACTGGAGCTATTGGCTTTTGAATAAGTAGTATAGAGGTAAAGTGCCCTTCTCATCACATCAAATCAGGAGGTACATGATATCCACATGCTATCTCTGGTGATGTTAACTTCATCAATTATACAAGATTTTGTTTGCCAGATTTATCCACAGTGAAGTTACGATTTTTTCCCTAATGTTTGGAAATAAATTAGTAAGCTCAACCCATCCCAAAGAGCACAGAGATTAAGCTTCAATTCCTAAAGAGAAAGTGGCTACATATAAAATTACTTGGAAATTTTCTGTAAGAAATGTTTGTTTTTTAAAAATTGTTTTGAGGAACTCCCATACTGTTTTCCGTAATGATGGTGCAGATGTATATTTGAACCAATAATATGCCTCGTTACCTTTTTTTCATGTACTCCTTATCCTTCATCTTTTTGACAATAGCTATTACAAGAGGTATGAGGTGATGTTTTATTGTGGTTCTGATTTGGATTTTCCTGGTATTTATTTGAGCATTTTTTTCACATACTTGTTGGCCATTTATATGTCTTTTGAGAAATATCTATTCAAGTGGTCCTTCGCCCATTTTGAAATCGGGTTGTTTCCTTGCTATTGAATTATTTGAGTTCCTTGTATATTTTAGATATCAACTCCTTATCAGATGTATGCTTGCAAACATATTCTCACATTCCATATGTTGTCTCTTCACTCAGTGATTGTTTCCTATACTGGGCAGAAACTTTTTGGTTTGATGTAATCTCATGTGTCTATTTTTGCCTTATGTTACCTGCTTTGGGGTCATATCCAAAGAAGCATTGCCTAGACCAATGTTGGGGAGCTTTCCCCTTTGTTTTCTTCTACTACTTTTATAATATTGGGTCTGAAATTTGAGTTTTTAATAGACTTTGAGTTTACTTTTGTATATGGTGTGAGGTAAGAGCCAAATTTCATTCTTCTTTCTCATTTCTGTATTTATTCAGTCAGTTAGTTATATCAGTATAAACTTATGGATATTTATTATATACTTTGGGTTACAATTTAATACCATATTATTTTGTTTTTCAAATTGTTCTAGAATTGACTATGGGGAGTATCTTTAGGTTGGTTTCTGTGTCAGTGACATTTCCTCACCTATTTTCCGAGCACTATGTTACTTTTTGGTAGTATAATATGCTCTAGGATCATCTTATATTTTCCCTGTTCTGCCCCTACAATCAGCCATTTCTCTGAGAAGGTCTGGTTTCTTTTATTGGAGAATAGTATTTGAGCACTGGCTGCTGTTCAGATTTCTCATTTTTCCCTCACTGTGTGATTCATATTGGATCCATTGTTTCTATCTACTTTCATCTTATCTGACTCTTCTGACCTTTCTATTCCACTGCGAAAACTTTTTCCTCTCAGAGATCTGGTCAGACTATGTAGGGAATTTTCTCAATCCAAACTTACAACTAGTTTATTTTTTATGTTTTTTTCTTCTCTACTGAGACTTGATATTTGTTCATTCACTTAAAATATATTTTTTTCTTTTATTTTCTTGAACACAGTTATGTCTGCTTTAAAATCTGTTTTGTGTAGGTTGACTTCTTCTTTTGAGAAAGGATCATGTTTTCTGTATTTTTCAAATGCCAGCCTGCTTTAAATTGTGTCCTGGAAATTTTGAGTGATGTATTGTAGATAATTTGGATTCTGTTGTGTTTAAGAATTAAGTTCTTTTCATCACCTGCCCCACTTCCCGACCCCCTGATGTTTACACCATAATTTAATTTGTTTAGACTCAGACTACACACTCTCTATTTCTTGATTTCTGCAACTACTATGATTTGAATGTATATTCCTAAAATGCATGTGTTGAAATTCTAACTCTCAAGGTGATGCTGTTGGAAAGTGAGACTTTTGGAAGGTCATTAGGTCACAGAGAAAAATCTTCATGAATGTGATTAGTGCCTTTGTAAAAGAGACTTCAGAGAGCTCTCTGGCCCCTTGCACCATGTGAGGTTACAATGAGAACACAACTATCAGAAAGAGGGCCCTGACTACATACTATATATGACCCACACCTTGATCTTGGACTTGTCTCCCTCCAGAATGCTGAGAAATTTCTGTTGTTTATAAGCCATTGTATGTCATTTTGTTATAGCAGCTTAAATGAACTAAGATAGGAGCATCTTTAATTCTTATTTATTTTTTAGTTTTACATTGTACCTTGGAGCCTACATTATGCATGTATGAGTCGTATAATTCAGGGAGCAGCCATGTGTGCAGTTTATGTGTAGAATTGGGACTCCACCTCAATGACTTGCTCCTTTCTTGAATTTTTCTTGTCTGTTTCTACAAAGCAGTAAGACTGTAGGTTTTCTGTCAAAATCTTAGCTGCTTCACATGGTGCTGACAGGGTAAAGTTCAGGCTAAAATTATTTAAAATTAAAATTAAAAATGGACCCACTGCTATTCTCTTCTTCTCGGGCAGAATCACCTCTTCTTAATCACTCTCTAATGTCTTCAGGTAATTGTTTCTTTTCTATTTTGAGCAGAATGCATAGTTATTTTATGTGGTCTGTTGGTTTAAGAGGACAATAGTAGAAACAAACATTAAGATGACATAACCTTAAAGAAAAAATTACTTAATTTTGGAATATATTGGGAAGTTATCAAATTTTACTTCCCAGACAAGTTATAATATACCAAATTTACTAATTTGCATTTAGAATTAGCAGAAAATGAAACATACCAAGCAGAGTAGATTAGAGAAGAGAGGGAGGTATGCTAAAATAAAAATATTTAAATAAGAAAATTTGAGACTTCAAAGAATGACAATAAACCCATTTTTATTCTATAAGTTTCTCAATAATGTAGGCCACTAATATGTAGAATACATACCTACATTATTGTAGAAATTTTAAAGGATAGAACTACACAAATGCAAATATATCTGAATAAAACAGTATTATTTTATTGCATGTTTTCTCTATTTTACTTCCTGGCTATGAAAGAAGGGAAATTTAGGATTGTCTGTTCATTCTGCCTATTTCTATTATCCAACAAAAGTCTTGTTCATGAGTAGCATTGCTTTAGAAAACTCAGAAATTAAATATGTGACTCTTTTACCAGATATACTCAGTGTGGTCATTGTCAGAACAGGTTTTTTTTTCCTTCTTCTTTTCTCTTTGTAAAAGATTTCAGCTTTTATTAATAAAAGTTTTATTTGTTTTAATTTGGAATCTTTGTTTTTAATCTTAATTTGGAATCTTGTTTTAATTTGGAATCTTTAAGTGGAGAAAAAAATCAACTCACTCTTAGCCAAATGTTCATGTTATAATTTTACCAAATTAATTTTTATAAGATGAAAAATGCGATAACTTTCTAAATGCTTACATGGAATTCAGCTTTTGTTAAAATTGTATTCGGGCAATATTATTGCTTATATAATGAAATAATTAATCGAATGATATTTGTTGCTTTCTTTTCCTGTCAAATTAATATCAGTAATAATTGGAAATTTTCTCTTTATTTTGTAAAAAGAATTTATTTTTGCCTGCTCATTATTATGTATAAGGCTTTTAGAAATATTATTGACATTTCCCATGTATATTGTGCTTTATATTTTACAAAATTAATTGTCATCATAATGTTTTATCTCTTTTTACCAGAGCAACCAGATACAGATCTACATTACAGTTTTTTTTTTCTCTTTTATATTATTGAAAGTGTGTGGCAGGGAGGCTGAGTAGCTTGCACATATACACTTTTTGGAAGAGCATATGAGAACTTCCTTTAATATTTTGATCTAAAAACTGATGTTAAATTCATTTAAGTTCTTAGTCTATGCAGTTACAAATTCTATAATAATGAACATCAGAGAAAATAATAAAATATCAGGCTTAGGAATGCATGGTTTTTGACTCAAAGAATTTTCTTTTGATTTCCCCTTAAGGATTCCAACTTTCCAGTACCTATCTGCCTAAAGTTGCTTTTCTGGTAATTGCTAAAAAGAAGTCTGTCATTTATTTGATTAAAGAAGATTCTGTCATTTATTTGATTAAAGAAGGCCTTCTAAATATTAAGGTAGAGCATGGTTGCATGTTAATGCCGAAGCTTGCATTCCAGTTCCACTATTGATTGTGCCATCATGAGCAACTACCTCACTTTTTTCTTCTATTAAATGGAGCTAGTATTAGTACTTGCCAAATGAGTTTGTTAGGAAGATTAAATAATTAAGTGAGATATTCCCTGTAGAACTCTCATACTGGCATCTCTCACATAGCAGACACGCCATAGTATTATGCACTGAGTCTATGTATTATGAATTTTCATGCTGATGCAACGACATGACATTACATAACCATTAGATATGTTAGCATTTATGTAGGGTAAAAAATTCCCTTTTACTTTGTTGAAAATATGAAATACTTCTATGTATGGTTTTTGCTATATTAGTGTCTATTATGGTATGTGATCATCCCTCAGTGATAGAAAATTCCAGTTCCTCCCCCTACTAGAGAATTGAAATCTAAAGGCAATGAGAAATATAGTATCCTTGTCTTTAAACTCATAAGTAATTCCTATTTACAGTGAGAAGATTTATTTATAAGAGAAGAAAATAGTCCCTTCAGTATAGATTTCTCTTTCTCCTCGCAAGTCTTATACTATCTCTGATTTTTTGCAACTAGCGATATATTTCCAAACTGTGCTTTGCATGACACCTAGTAATTTCTCTGTCTCTTTTAACACCGGGTAATTTTTAAAACTCTTCTTAGCAACACTGCTCCCATCTAGACACGACCCACTCTGCTTTCTCCATAAAATAGTGATAAATGAGTAGAGCAGTGACCTTTTATAATGAGAAATATTACAAGACTGCCTTTCTCACAGTATTTCAAGTGCATTTCCTCCTGAAAGATCATAAGAAACTGCTTTTTATGTGCTTCTCACTGTAAAATTGGTCAGCTCTTGGATTTTGTGCTGATTCTTTCCTGTGTAGACACAAATGGGATAAAATTCATCCTATTCTATTAAAATAATCAATAACTTTAGAAGCCTACTCATGTTTTTATTTAAGTGAATTTAATCATGAAAATCATGTGGGGATATGTTCTTTATTATATTTCTAAATCTTAGTATTTCCTTATGTGTTTAGACTTTTGAGTTGTAAAATTCCACCCTAAATACCCTAAGGATTAAGATAGTAAGAATAATATTATAATAAATTGGGCCTTTGATAAATGGGCTTTTGCTTCCACAAGTGTAAAAGCAGCATTTGTATTATAGTTTTATGTTCTTGATCAACCCAGGCAGAACTCAAGCGTCTGGATTAAGTGAGGTTGTAAAAACTATCAGTCAATGTTTCATGGAAAAACCCATGCCACTCCAGTCATTTTGGACCAATTGATATAATTTTATTCTTTCAGGAAGGAAGTTATTCCTGAAATTTTCTTTAGTTATCCTTTGCAATATTGTGAATAAACTGTACTAAAGCCACTGTGATAGACAATATAATATGTAGAAATTTAGAAGAAACAGTAAATTCTTATCAGCGTTTCTGAATCTGGTTAGATACAATACTGCCACAATAATAATGCTAGGCCGTATGGGGTAAGTGCTTTTGATAAGAATAAATACAGTGCAATTCAATGATGAAAGTTTTTTCTTTTGATTAGAGCACTGGAATTCAATGATGAAAGCTTTAGCTCCTGATTAGAGAACAAGAGACGTAAGACATGGATAAAGTAACTTTTGAGTTTGCAGTAAGAGAAGCTGGAATTTTGATAAGGTATTATGGGCAACAATATTCAAGCTTGGGAACATTGCAGGAACAAAGTAGGCATGTTTGGAGAGGTGGTGAGCTCAAGTTCATAAAGTCACAATATGTGTATTGAGAAACAAATTATTGGTGGAAGTAAGCATCCTAGATGAATGCTTGTGGCCTGCTAATCTCTTGACATCATAGTGAAAAGGAGACGTACATCAGACATTGCTGGATGTACCATAATTGTACTCCAAAAAGGATCCCTGCCCCCTCTACTCATACTTTTAGTACAAACATGAGAACAACCTTATAAGTAGAAAAATAAATATTTAAATCTCAGTCATCAAAGAGTCTGAGTTTAGATCCCAGCAATTTTTTTGAATGTTATGAAAGTGATCTGGGCAACCTTTGAAGATCTGGAGGACTGTGGAATGTTTGCAGTCCCTTGTGCTGGTGGGAGAGGGTAACTGGCATTTTGGAAACTGGCTTTTGAGTGCCATCTCTTATGCTGGAAGAAGAGAAAACTTTGGTTCCTGTCAGTCCATTACTGACCACACCAGAGAGAGATTCTGGCGCATTTGTTATGTAAAAGACATGTTTATAGGTTAGTGACAGTCCGATTTGCATGAAGCATAGTGTATGAACAAGAAAGTGACAGAAAACTTAGAGATGGGCTCAGGCTGGTTTCAAATGGGAAGGAAGCTTTCTGATTTTGAAAGGGCAGTCACAAGCCAGCAAAAAAGTTTTAAGTCCTAGAACATCGTGTTATGATCAGAGTGTTGTTTAAGCAAATTAGTCTGGGAGTAATGTACAGGATGATATACATGAAGAAATGGCTAAAGCCGTGATACCTACCTGGAAGCTACTCATGGCTATTCATTAATAAGGGTTTACTCACAAAAAATTGTTGATGGAAATTGGGAAACAAAGAGATGTTTATGAGGGAGGTGATAAATAATGAAATTATAAATGATTGATAAAGGGGAGTAAAGAATTCTTAGTTTTCAAACTGGAATTATAAAATCCACTGGGAAGGCATTCTGAGGAAAGTGCATTAGAGATAGATGGGATGCTTTGATTAGTGGGTAATTTTATGAAGCTAATGGCACACCTGGGAGACAATGCTCAGAAAACTGTTAAGTACGCTGTACTATATCTTGGAGAAAGATTGAAATTGAAGGTACAAATTGAAAGTCATCTACCTATATACAATGACTTCAGTCTAAAAAGTATGCCTAATCCAGTCTAGATCTAGAAACCAAATAAATTAGCAATTAATGGACTAAGACTGCTCATAGGTTTTAATTGGAGAGTGGGGCAAAGTCTTTTAAAAAAATCTTCATTGAAGGGCAAATAATTCTTGGAGACTTCATCTAACTTTTTCAGGTAGATACATTGACATTCTGGGAGAACTTGACAGCAAATATATGAGTGAACAGAAGCTTTTAATGCACACTTTATTTGATGTGAATGCCTTGGCAGTGATTTCTAACATCGTGAAGCATTTTTTTTTCCTCTAGATGTTACCACTCTCTTCCTCTTTAGGGTAGGAGTGGGCATTTCATTAAAGTGACTATGTCATGTCTTTACAAGATAGCCTCCAGCAACTTCACCTCAATGATTATTGTAATGGAAATACATGGAGTATGACTTCTGCATCTTTGGAATATGGTCTTTTGAGAAGGAATTTTGATTGAGCACTTAAGACAATCTGGCTTGAGTTTCATAGTTTTGTCAGCATGGTTTATGAGTACCACTCC